>CAKJTW010000051.1:6258333-7716666 GCA_917880005.1 Nanger dama | reverse complement strand
CTCTTCATATCAGGTGGCCATAGTATTAGAGCTTCAGCTTCAACGTCAGTTCCTCCAAAGAATATTCAGGATTAATTTCCTTTAGGATTGACTGGTTTTGATTTCCTTGCAGTCCACAGGACTGTCAATCAAGAATCTTCTCCAACAACATAGTTCAAAAGCACCAATTATTTGGTGCTCAGCTTTTGTTATGATTCAGCTCTCACATCTATACATGACTACTGGAAAACCAAGATTTGACTATATGGACCTTTGTCAGCAAAGTAATGTCTCTGCTTTTTAATATGTTGTCTAGGTTGGTCATAGCTTTTCTTCCAGGGATCAAGCTTCTTTTAATTTCATCACCATCTGCAGTGATTTTTGGAGCGCAAGAAAATAGACTCTATTACTGTTTCCATTGATTCCCCATCTATTGGCCATGAAATGATGGGACTGAATGCCATGAACTTTGGTTTTTGAATGTTGAGTTTTCAATCAGCTTTTTCACTCTCCTCTTTTACCTTCATCAAGACGTTATTTAGTTCCTCTTCACTTTCTGCCATAAGGGTGGCATCATCTGCATATCTGAGGTTATTAATATTTCTCCCAGCTGTCTTATTTCTGGCTTGAGCTTCATCCAGCCTGACATTTCATATGATGTACTCTCTATATAAGTTAAACGAGCAGGGTGACAATATGTAGGCTTGATGTACTCCTTTTCCAATTTTGAACCAGTTTGTTGTTCCATGTCCAGCTCTAACTGTTGCTTCTTGACCTGAATACATGTTTTGTAGGAGGCAGGTAAGGTAAGGTGGTATCATATTCCCATCTCTTGAAGAATAGTCCAGCTTGCTGTGATCTACACAGTCAAAACTTTTGCACAATGAAGCTGAATTAGATGTTTTTCTGGAATTCTCTCGCTTTCTATGACCTACTGGATGTTGGCAATTTGATCTCTGGTTTCTCTGCCTTTTCTCAATCCAACTTGAACATCTGGAAGTTCATGTTTCACATATTCTTGAAGCCTTGCTTGGAGAACTTTGAGCATTTCTTTACTAGGATGTGAAATGAGTGTGATTGTAGGTAGTTTGAATGTTCTTTGGCATTGCCTTTCTTTGGAACTGGAATGAAAACTGACCTTTTCCAGTTCTGTGGCCATTGCTGAGTTTTCCAAATTTCCTGGCATATTGAATGCAGCACTTTACAGTATTATCTTTTAGGATTTGAAGTAGCTCAGCTGGAATTCTATCACCTCCACTAGCTTTGTTCATAGTGACGCTTCCTAAGGCCCACTTGACTTATCACTCCAAGATGCCTGGCTCTAGGTGAGTGATCACACCATCATGGTTATCTGGGTCATGAAGATCTTCTTTGTACAGTTCTTCTGTGTATTCTTGCCATCTCTTCTTAATATCTTCTACTCTGTTAGTTCCATACAATTTCTGTCCTTTATTGTGCCCATCTTTGCATGAAATATGCCCTTAGTATCTCTAAAAATCTCGAAGAGATCTATAGTCTTCCCCATCCTATTGTTTTCCTATATTCGTTTGTATTGTTCACTTCAGAAGGTTTTCTTATCTCTCCTTGCTATTCTCTGGAACTCTGCATTAAAATGAGTATATCTTTCCTCTTCTCCTTTCCTTTCACTTCTCTTCTTTTCTCATCTATTTGTAAGGCCTCCTCAGACAACTGTTTTGCTTTAGTGCGTGTGTTTTTCTTGGGGATGGGTTTGATCACTGCGTCCTGTACAATGTTAGGAACCTCTGTACATAGTTCTTCAGGTACTCTGTCTATCAGATCTAATCTCTTGAATCTCTTTGTGACTTCCACCGTTTAAACACAGATTTGATTTGGTCCTCTTGGAGGAAGTCGCCATTAATTCCACTATAGAGCTGCTGAGCAGAGCACCCACAAACTGGAGAACAGTTACACAAAGGAAGTTCTCACACTGTTGCAAAAGTGCTGGGGCCCACCACAGATTTTCCAACCTGGGGTTCTGGTGAAGGGACTGAGAACCCCCAGGGAATTTGACTTGGAAGGTCAGTAGGATTTCATTGCAGAACTTCCACAGGACTAAGGTAACAGACTCTTGGAGGGCACAAGAAAACCTTATGTGCACCAGGACAGAGGGGAAAGGAGCAGTGACCCCGGAAGAAACTGAGCTTGACTTGCCTGTGAGTGTCCAGGAGGCTCTGGCAGAGGCGTGGGTTGACAGTGGCCTGCCACAAGGTCAGGGGCACTGACTACAACAGTCCTGGGGCATGCTGGCATACGTCCTTATAATCCAATGAACAGCAGTATTTCGATCTCTGGTTCCTCTGCCTTTTCTGAATCCAGCTTGTACATCTGGAATTTTGCTGTTCAGGTACTTTTGAAACCTAGCTTGAAGGATTTTGAGCATTACCTTGCTAGCATGTGAAATGAATGCAATTGTGCAATAGTTTGATAATTCTTTGGCATTGCCCTTCTTTGGGATTGGAATGAAAACTGACTTTTTCCAGTCCTGTGTCTGGAATACAGTTAGTTGGGTATAATAGATTAGAAGGGTGATTAACAAAAATGTATTAAGGAAAAGTGTTTGTTTTTTTTTAACATTCAAGATAAAGCTCTATTTTTATAGTTTCCATATAAGCAGTGTATCTAGTATGTCTTCCTTTATCTACTGGATTTGTGCTAGAAGAGCTACCACTTCCTCTTTCCTTCCTCTGGCCAAAGATACATTAGTAAGTTAACAGTCTGCAATGAGAGGTAAACCAGATGTCCACGGAGTCATTTGCCTTCAGTTGACAAACAGTGAGACAGAATCCATAATGTTATGCTTTAACAAGTATTCCAACCAGCAAGGATAGTGTTTGTTCTGGTTTTTAATTTACATTGTCTTCTCTTTCCATGTAAATTCTGGGCCATCAGTGATAGTTATTAATACCATGCTAAGATTCTATGAGGAATCTAGATTAAGAACCTCTGGCTAATTGAATAATCTTTTTCTGCACTATGCATCTCTGCAGAATTCTGCTTTTTAGGGACCTCATTTCAGAATATTCTAAAGTACATAAGGCTGGCTGCTTTTGAATTACCAAGAAAACAAATTATATAAAAAGAACTTAATAAACATTTTTGATTCATTAATGCATGTGTATTTTTTAACACATTAAATAATACCTAACAATGTATCTATTAACTGCCATGAGTTTGAGTGGAAAGTATAAACACAGTTTTTAAGATTTCTGAAACAGCTATTATATAAAATATGACTTTTATTTGTGACAAAGTCACAAGAACTGTTAATGCTTATATGGCCTATTACTATGGAAATGCTACATTTTTACAGAGGTCAGTAAAAGCAAAGATTATATACACACACATACGCATATATATATATATATATATATATATATATATATATATATTCAGTTCAGTTCAGTCACTCAGTCATGTCTGACTCTTTGTGACCCCATGAACTGCAGCATGCCAGACCTCCCTGTACATCACCAATATTAGGTTTATATATATGTATGTGTATATGTATATACATATATATATTTATGTGTATGTGTATATATATATACATATATGTGTGTGTAATATATATATATAATCTATTAGGTTAAGAACTTTTGAGCTGGACCATAAAGTTTGATTAAAGAGACTGACAAAGACAAAGATTCAGTGTCAGGTTTATTTAAAAAGGTCCTAGTTTGTGGGAAGACTAGATATACAGCACCAGGAATTTGATTTTTGACTTTATAAAAACTACTGTAAATTTCATAGCAGACGGATATTTTATGAGAAGAGTAATCAAGGAAAATGACTCTAATATCTTTGCTGGTTTGTTTGGTGGCAAAGAATCCAGAAAAGGAGCTCTATGTTAGTTGTGAACAAAGGCTTAGGAAAGGCTTCTAGTTATGGAATAAATATAATTGAGTAGATTAAGTATGCTGACAGTAAGAAGGATTTATAGTCATTGATCTCATGACAAGAATGATGCTTTTGGTGGTGTTAATCATTCAGTGAAGTTGGGAAGGGATTGACGGTAATTTGGGAAGGAAAATGAGGTCATGCTTGATGAAAAATGTTGGTGTGAGTGTCCTAAAGGGAGTAGGAGAAAGGCAATTTGAAAAATAATGGAGGTCAAATCATCTGAATGTTCAACATTCTCGTAAGGGGTAATATGACCTCATAAGGGGTAATATGATCCTATATATGGCAGTAATGGTCAGTCTTAAAATTGAGCCATTACTATGTGCCTGTGGTAAGTCCTTGTTATCTTATAATTTACATTTCATATGATTCACTAATTTAAGATATTCAGTGGCTTTTATTAATAGTATTTTTATTTTTATTATTTTTTTAATACTTTATTCTACATTACAATACTGTATTTGTTTTGCCATACATTGACATGAATCAGCCACAGGTGTCCACGATCTCCCAATGCCAAAGCCCCTCCCACCTCCCACCCCACAGTGTGTGCATCCATCACCAGAGCCAAATTTAGAACATTTTCATTATTGTAAAACAAATGTTGTAACCCCTCACCATCATACCGCAGTCCTTCATCTCTCCCAGCCATTAGCAACTAGTCATCTACGTTCAGTTCCCTGTAAATTTGCCTATTCTGTATATTAAGTATAAATGGAACCAGACTTGGGTCTACTCATCTACAGCACCGTAAAGGCAAGCTGTGGCAAAGGAAAGCACAATGTTTATTGCCAGGCAAAAAGCGAGAAGAATGGGCAGTTAATGGGTGAAAGACCCAAACTCCCTGGTGGCAGCATTTGGGATGAGGGATGCAGGGTGCATGGCTTTCTTCTAGTTCCAGTCAGTCCAGGGTCTATATCCTCTTCATCAGCATCTTCCACCTACGTAAGGGTCTTAGTTCTGCAGGACAGCTCAAAGATATACACTAGATTGTTACATATATCCTTTGAGGAGGAACTAGGACTCTGCTTAGTGCTGAACTGTTGTTTAAGTTCTCATTACTTTTATTGTTTAACTGCTTTTCCTTTGTTTCTTCATTTCCTTCCTTTCCTAATCATTAACTGCTTGACTTTACTCTTTTTGAAACCAAGGAAGGGTCTAGGAAAAATGGAAAACATAGGGTAGCTTTTGTACCTAGGAGGGCGCCACAGGGTCCTGCTTGGCTTCAATTATATGTGGTCCTAATCACTTGCTTCTTTCAGTTAGCACGTTTTCAAGACTGATCCATATTGTACCCTGAGTCCATACTTCATTCTTTACTAGGGCTTGACAGAATTCCACATTTTGTTTACCCATGTATCAACTGATAAAACTCTTTTACTGCAAGACTTGAATTTGCCATTTCCCCTGACTGCCATCTAGAGGGGTGTTCAGCAGTTTTATTCCACTCTCAGTTTAACTTGTTAAAATATTATCCTGGTTTCAGCTTATTTTGTTCTCAGTGATACCCGAGGATAAAGTTCATTTTCTTTGTTTTGTGAATAACTTTCAAACCGAGTCTTCTCATTCCAAACCTATTCCAGGCCATTTGAACAACTGCTTTTGAAAGAGTAAGTTCTTTTTTTTTTATCGTTTATACCTGTTCAGAGTATTTTTCAGGCTGTGTGGTTATTCTTTGTTTTTTGTCTGCTTTTTAAAAATGTGAAGATAGGCAAGTGCTTGCTGTATGCTCTAGAGAATCATAATTACTGTAAAGGGATAGAAATACAAATGTCACCTCAAGACTAATCTAAGCTATGAAATAAAAATTTGCATTGTGAGAAATGTATTGTACTACTGGGTAAAGTAAATTACAGTACAAAAATACTTTTACCAAGCAGAGTGGGAGGGTGATACTTTCTTATTACAGTTGATCCTTTAGCAAGCATAAATTAATCCAAGTAAAAGTTGTAATTGTCCCTCCCATATCTGTGGTTTTGGGTGAAGTAGAAATGGATAGCTTTATTGCTTTGCCCAGCAAAGGGGAAGACAGCAGGTTCCTGCCCTTGAAAACTGTGTGTTCAAGCCCAGAAGGATTTCTTAAGGAGTTTTATAGCAGTGGTTCAAGGACAGAGTTGTTGATCAGATTAGGTATGTGCAGGGTTTGCACTCCTTTAATCTGATCTCAGCTAATCTCTTGATGAGCTCTCTGGTGCCTTTAGTCTGGTCTCAGGTGGTCTTCTCTGGAATGAAAAATGCTAACTCCACTTGTTGGAGGGTTTAGTTTGTAAAGAACACAGAGATATTGTTCTGTGTATCTTTGAGGAGGAACCAGGACTCTGCCCCAAGGCTACACTATTCTTTCTTGACTGTTCTTGTCTCTGCATCTACTCCCTTTCCTGATTAATTCCTCAAACCTGCCCTTTGGGAATCAGGGAAGGTCATGGAGGCTGGAATCCTACAAACAAAAAATGAGGGACATGGAAAGGCTTCTATGCCCAGCAGCCCCACAGATTCCTGCTCCATGTCGATAGTACTGAAGTTTGTACTATTGAAAAATGTCCACATCTAAGTGGACCCATGCAGTTCAAACCTGAATTGCTCAAGGGTCAGCTGTACTGTTTTTCCTTCTTCTGGACTACATAGGCAATATAAAACAAAATCTTCAGGCTTCCTAAAGCATGATCACAGCAGGGGTCATTTTCACTAACACTCCCATTTATTCACTCATGAGAATTTTCTAATCTATTTACAGCCAGTCACTGCAGGATTAAATGACTGGCCCTTCAATTAGTTTGCTAAGTCGCTTCAGTCGTGTCCGACTCTGTGCCACCCCATAGACGGCAGCCCACCAGGCTCCCCGTCCCTGGGATTCTCTAGGCAAGAATACTGGAGTGGGTTGCCAGGTTAGTGAATACTAATACGTGTAGAAAGCTTGATCACACACGAAACTCTAACATAGATTTCACATATTAATCCTGTGAAGCAGGTAGCTGTTATTCCCATTACCCTGGTGTAGAAACTGAATGCCTAAAGGTCTGACATGTCAAGAGCAATGAGATCCAGAATATTAGTTTAGAACTTGTGATTTCAGAATTCTTCTGCCTCCTGCTGCTGCTGCTAAGTTGCTTCAGTCGTGTTTGACTCTGTGCGACCCCATAGATGGCAGACTACCAGGCTCCCCCATCCCTGGAATTCTCCAGGCAAGAACACTGGAGTGGGTTGCCATTTCCTTCGCCATTAAAAGGTATTAGGTGAACTTAGATAAAAGAGACGTAATCTCTGATTGAAGCAACATCATTCTGGTCACAGTGAATTCTTTTCTAACCTTCCTAGCCTTAGGTGAAATTGGATTAAGCATCCATTTCACATCCTGTGAAAAAGACTGATGTCCTCCCCTGAAATATCTGCCAATTTCTGAGTCCTTAGTTTATTCTAATTACACAATTCACATAGATACTGTAGGGTTTCCTGCTTTCCAGCTCCCTATTATCACTCATTCTTCATTTCCTTGCTTTTCTGTTTATTGATGTATCCAAGCAGTGGATCTTTCCTCAAGCTTTTATCTTCCTCCAAGCCCTTTACACAGGAAATTAGTGTGAAGGAGATTAATTTGGAGAGAAATGTAGGGCATTAATTCTGGCAACAACTAACTGAATATTGTACATTAGACATCCCTCCTACTAAAACTCTTAAAGCCTCTCTCAACATGAAGCTTTCCTGCCTGCCCCTCTCTTTGAAATCTCCAGTTTCTTGCTCATGTTTTTCTTTTTATTGCCTCTGCTCATCTATCACTCTTCTCCTTTCCACTCCTGAATCTTATGAAGCAAAACCTTAAACCCTGCTTCTTTTTCCTTAAAATTGCTTATCAAAGTATTTTTTCTTTAAAAAAGAAGTACAGTTTCCTCAAGAACTATTTTTAACCTATATATTTTTATCTTGGCACACGCATTATCTAATTTTCAAAACCTATTAAGTTCTATTATACCAAATTTGTAGTGAGATAATTGACACATAGAGAGTTAAATAACTTATCCCAGATCTTTTAACCATTCAGCAGTAGAGTCAGAACCTGATAGTCTCACGTATGCCTGGAAAAATGCTGATGTCATTCTAACATCAGCAGGATACTCTTATAAGTCTTGCTTCAAAAATTTTTATAATCATTTCTATTTCAGGTGACATCTGCTGGGGAAAATAAGTCAGTAAAGTAGCTTTGTGTGTTTATTCTAATTCTAATCTAATGGCGACATGGATTACTTAAATATTGCAACCTGGTGCTAGCCTTTTTTAGCTTGCAATTTATATCTGGTAGAGGTTCTTTTTTTAAGTGGAAGTCAAAATTGTCCCTTTAAACGTAGAGTATTTTGTACACATATGGACATAGTTTATTTCAGAGTTTCTCAACTCTGGCACTGCTTACATTCTTGCACTGAATAATGCTTGGTTGTGGGGGCTGACATGTGTATTGGAGAATGTTTAGTGATGTTCCTCTACTCTCTGGATGCCAGAAGAATCTCCTTAGTTCCAAAACTTTCATAGAACCAAACAAATATCTCCAGATATTTCCAAATAGCCCCTAGGGTTAACAGTGACTCCATTTGAGAACCATAGTGTTAGGTCCAAAAGTCTCCCCAACTTAAACACAAAAATGATATGATGCATCCCCACAGGTCTGACGCTGATAATAGTGTTTGTCATTTGCCAGTCTCTAAAGGAACTAAAGACATGGCCATTCATTGACTAGACTAATGACGTGCCCGTGTATCATGGAAGTAATAGAACAAAACTGCATTGTGAATGACAAGAATTGAGCTTAATAAACTTGAGTTGAGACAGTCAAATTATCTATTCAACTCTTGTTATTCAGAGAATGATTAGACTATTTCCTCTTTCTTCACTATGTGTGACTATCTCTTATCTGTCCTGTCTTTGGTTTTCTTCATCACTAGAAGATGAATTAGTCCACTGATGTTTATCTCGTGCCTTTTGAGTACTTTAAAGTGCTAGGATTTCAAAACACAAGATGTAGAAAGATTATAGAATGATCATGCTTGTCTTGTGAAGTCTTTCCAGAGTTCTGTTCGTGTCTGGTCAATGGCTGAGTCATCTACAATAGGTTTAGTCAATTCTTACTCCTTAAATATCTCTAAGGACAGAAATGCTTGTAATGTAATTCGCTCATTCCAGACTTTCATTCTGCTGGTTCACATGATTTTCTGTATCTGGCTTGGTTAATTTCATTCCCTTTCCTCCTGTAGGTTTCCTTTCTGGATATGTGCATATGCCCTAAGACCTCAGAAAAAGTGAAAAGTTGTGTCCAACTCGTTGTGACCACATAGACTATACAGACCATGGAATTCTCCAGGCCAGAATACTGGAGTGGGTACCCATTCCCTTCTCCAGGGGAACTTCCCAACCCCCATCTCCGACACTGCAGGCAGATTCTTTACCAGCTGAGCCACAGGGAAGTCCAAGACCTCACAGTTAGAAGCCAAAACAAAAATGAATTTCACCTTTATTAATATGCATGTTAACCTCTCTCTTTTTCCTTTTAGTTCCCGTAAGTGAGGTTTTTAGTTCTAGATACAACACTTATATTTTTGATTCTCTGATTATTAAGTACACTGGTAATGATTTTATTTCATATTCAATATGTATTATAATCAATTGTAATTTAGTGTAATGAAAAATTGTATCTAATGTATTTATAGCAATTATGACCAGAAGGGAAATCAGATTTTCCTAACTGAAAGAGAAAACAGAGGTCTTCACTCATGTAGCTTCAACCTCGACTAGCCTCTTATACCTCAGACTAAGTTTCATTCCATTTGGATGACTAGTACTTTTGTGCTTCTACAGAGGCCGTATGCTTTGGGACTTGAAATCAAACTTAAACAGAACACTGATAAGGTGCTGACCCACTGCCGTTCTTTAATTTGAGAATAAACTATCATCTAATAGTGAGACTGTCTTTTTCCTTCTTGCTGCTGCTACTGCTGCTGCTAAGTCGCTTCAGTTGTGTCCGACTCTGTGTGACCCCATAGACGGCAGCCCACCAGGCTCCCCGTCCCTGGGATTCTGCAGGCAAGAACACTGGAGTGGGGTGCCATTGCCTTCTCCAATGCATGAAAGTGAAAGTGAAGTCGTTCAGTTGTGTCTGACTCTTCACGACCCCATGGACTGCAACCCACCAGGCTCCTCCACCCATGAGATTTTCCAGGCCAAGAGTGCTGGAGTGGGGGTGCCATTGCCTTCTCCATTTATACTGACGTAAAGAAGACATACGTAAATGACTGACAAGACTTATTCTTAAGGAAGATTATCTAAGACTGTCATCTGTCCCTAGAAAGGAGAAGGCTTTTCCCCTTTAGTTAGCCCACAGTAGCCTTAATGATTTCTACTTTCTTCCACAAGTGACCATACTCCTAACCTAAAATGCCAAGGCAAGTTCAGTATAGTAGTATTCTTAATCCATCGAGGAAGCAGAGGGTAAGTTCTAAACATTCTCATCAAGAAGGGAAAAAAAAAAAAACAACAACTGTATTTGTGAGATGACAGGTGTTAACTAAACTTACGGTAGTAATCTTTTCATAACATATGCATATCTTCTCCTAGAGAAAATATACCCATGCTGATATCAGCACAGCTCAGCCATCACAATGTAAATGTTCCTGTTGAATATATCAGCCGCAGAAACCCTCATGAGAGAATACATAATATAAAAACTGTGTTCTCAAACCTACAACATCATAAAAGTATTAGACAATGAAGGAGATGGAAGATCTTGTCTAGAACAACTGTCTCCCTTTAATGACCAGTCAAGTCGTCCTGCGTGGTCCAAACAAGATTGTTGGAACTCAGCACAGAGTATTCATAATTAGCTTATTGCCAACCATTCTGTCTCAGCCTGCCAGTAATAAATCTCTAAACTGATCGGTCTTCTTTGTGAAAGTCCTTATAGCCCCAGCTACTGATTAGTTGAAAAAAAATGCCCGTAAAGTCAGGAGACTCTGGGTCTTCTTGTAAACTCAATACCTTCTTTTATTTATAGAAACTACTGATTCTTATATTAAAAAAGGTACGAATGCTTTGGGTGTTCCAGGTGGTGCTAGTGGTAGAGAACCTGCCTGCCAGTGCAGGAGACATAAGAGGTGAGGATTTGATCCTTGGGTTGGGAAGATCCCCTGGAGGAGGGATGGCAGCCCACTGCAGTATTTTTGCCTGGAGAATCCCATGGACAGAGGAGTTTGGTGGGCTCCAGTCCACGGGGTCAGTGGACACAGCTGAGTGACTTAGCAGCAGCAAGGATGCTTCATTACGGGTCTGTTGTCACTGACCATCTCCCTGAAGTGGTGCGTAAATTGTGGTGCCAAAAAGCAAGAGGTAGGTTAATTATTGTTCAACGTGGCAAAATTTAGGACTTGTGACTCAGCCCATTTTACATCATAAATGGGCATGTGGTACCTGATGTAAAACAAAAAGTACACTCAGGCTGCTGTGATAAAGCTTTCATCTATTCGTGCTAATAGCAGGAGTGATATCAAGAGTCAAGTGAAACTATAAATAACCATCAGGCTTTCTTTAACCCAATATTCTAACACTTCTCACACAAACAACTTTAACAGTTTAGTAGAGTTCAGATAAAAATAACTTGAATGTTTCTGTATTTTTCTTTCCTGGTAGAGATAGGGCATAGTAAAAACAATAGCAATATAGTATCATATTTAAAAAAATGAATAAAAAGAACAGGAATAGAAGATATAAATTAACTTCATTTTGTATTATTTTTAGTACCTCAAGTAACAGTCCTAATAGCCTGTAGTCATTGTTGAGTTTAGCCAGGGAAAATAATGGAAAAAGTCTAGAACACTATTAGGAGTTTTTGTTTTTGTTTATTTATTTTTATTCGAGTATAATTGCTTTACAATGTTGTGTTAGGTTCTGCTGCTGCTGCTAAGTTGCTTCAGTCGTGTCCTACTCTATGCGACCCCATAGACAGCAGCCCACCAGGCTCCCTGGTCCCTGGGATTCTCCAGGCAAGAACACTAGAATGGGTTGCTATTTCCTTGTCATAGGTTCTGCTAACTATCATTAATTATCATTGTGAAGTGACTCACAGTGATGATCTGAGGTAGTTTCATTAAAATGTATTCTTAAAGTTAATATCAAATTATAAGCATAGAAAAACCTCCATACTGGGCCATTTATGAGGGCTGTAAGCCTCTGCATAAGTGTGCTAAGTATTCTGCCTATTTGATTTTTTTCCTTATTTGTTTCCCCACATCTGTCCCCTCATAACCAAAACAACCACATTCAGGCCCACCTGCTTTCCATGCACCTGGACTCCATTTAAAACAAATCTTGTTTTTAGACACAGAGGAAAAAGAAAGGAATGTAAATGAAGAGGGTGGTTCAAGATGAAGCTAAATACTTTAAGGGAAGTTGACTAGGTGGACATTGGAACCACTGAGGGTATGCAGTAAACTTTTGACTGTCTTATTTTTAATTTTTTTAAGTGTCCCACTTAGTCTGAATAGTCTATACTTGGAATTCCTTTGTAAATGTATCGTTACACATACCTACTCAGTCACGTCTGACTCTTTGTGACCCTGTGGACCGTAGCCTGCCAAACTCCTCTCTCCACGGAATTTTCAGGCAAGAATATTGGAGTGGATCGCCATTTCCTACGCTGTGTAAATGTATAATCACTTCTAAGTTTGCTTCATGGCTGGTGTGTGTGGCACATTGTATCAGTTGTGAATTCAATGAGGGAGAGGGAGAGGGGTGGATGATTTGGGAGAATGGCATTGAAACATGTATACTATCTTGTAAGAACGAAGCGCCAGTCTATGTTCAATACAGGAGGCAGGATGCATGGGGCTGGTGCACGGGATGATTCAGGGAGATGATATGGGGTGGGAGGTGGGAGGGGGCTTCGGCATTGGGAGATCATGGACACCTGTGGCTGATTCATGTCAATGTATGGCAAAACAAATACAGTATTGTAATAAAGAATAAAGTATTAAAAAAAAAAAGACAGCCTGCTGTTCAGAATGAAAAAAAATAAAGTTTTTAAATATATAAGATTTTATCTCACATGTTTGAACAATTCTGTGACTTCATAAATATATTATTTGTAGGTAATACTGGGTCGATTTTTAAAAGGAAGGAGTAAATGTAAAGCTAAAGCTCTAAACAGTTAAATATTACAGGAAGCATACACATTAAAGGGGGTAATTTATGGAGACAATGGATGAAGGCCTGACATTCAGACAAACTTGGTAGTGTTAATTCTTTTCCGTCACTCGCCACTGACAAGCATTAGGCTCCCCTTCTGCAGCCTGTGGCTAAGGAACTGGGAAGAGTAATAAAAGGGTAAGAGAAAGTATGGAGTAGACTGTGTTGCCTTGTTATTTCTTCCCCCATTATATGAGGTGATGAAAGGTTTAGTGTACAGAACTTTGAATTTTAAATATATATATATTTAAAATTCCTTCATGAATAGCATTTCTTTACTTTCAGGTGCATCTATCCAGTGTACGCGCTCTCCTTAGCTTTTCCTCCTTTAGCACTTTATTTTCCAAATCTTTTGTGGAACATCGACAGCCCCAGTGTCTCTTTCTTTCCCCTCAACCTTTGTATCCAGTACTTTGGTTTCCCTACAGTCCGTGTTGCAGGGCTGAGAAGCAGATAAAACAGTCTTGGCCAAGTTGGATAAGATGTTTAAAAATAAGAGATACTGTGAGCTGCAACTGAATAATGCCCAAGGGTCAAAGCAATTTCCCTTTGCATAATAGCTGCCTTACTCAGATGAAAATTCCCAATATGAAGTGTGCCGTAGAAAACATACTCAATTTTTCCTTGCAAATTCAAAATGACTTTAAAATTGGAATTACTAGAGGTTTTCTAATATCACATTTGGAATAATTTCACATTTTGACTTTTTTATTTCTATCCCTTTTTTTTTTTTTGGTGTTTTCTTTTAGTCTCCTTTCTAATCTTATCAATGATTAATTTAAGAAAAGATAATTTAGGACAAGATTTACATTTCTTGCATTGCATCTTGAGGATGATTTTGTTTTAGTTGGTAACTGCTTTGTATTTTTGAAAATGAGCCTGGCCCTCCTCTCTCATCTTAGAAATGCAACAAATGAAATAAAACACGAGAGAATCAAAATGATATGTTTTCCTTCTTCTTTTTAGATGGTAAGGTTGAAGTTACAAAAGAAGGCGTGAAGCTGTGCACAATGGGTCCTGGAAAAGTGTTTGGAGAGTTGGCTATCCTTTACAACTGTACCCGGACAGCGACCGTCAAAAGTAAGGCTATTAAAAAAAAACAAAAAACCTTTCAGTATCTTCTTTCCTTTGATCTGTGAAGTGTCAGCTAATATACCTCTTGATTTTAATCTTTATAATGTTATTAATCTAGCTTCTAATTATTGCTTAGTGATACTATTGATTTTTATCCTAAAGAGTAATTGTTAACATTGAGTTAACTTTTTGTTGCTTACTTATTAAAAGAACCTTTAACCTTGAACTCATAAATTAGCGTTTATAAAATAGCATTTTATGAATTATAATTAAACAGGAGCAAGATGTTGCATTTTCTGCCTTAAAGTCTCAGAATCATATTTAAGTACATTTTATGTATCTGTCTATTTTGGTTGCTTTCCCACACTAAACTTCACTTATTCATTCAGTGGTTTAGAAAAATTAAGAGGAGAAATGTCTTTCGTCTCATTCAAACCCTGAGTAAGATATCCTGAATTCTAGAATTGCGTCTGAGTATATTCTTGTCTTCAGCTGCTCATCAAGCTGTATATTATAACGTTTTTCTTTTCTACTGATTGAGCTTATTTTAAGTCGAGGCAATAAAGCAGCTTGTTTCCCTAATTTTACATGTATGTGTATATATGATTTCTCTAGCAACTTTTATTGCTTGGTAGAAGCAGCTGCAATAGTTAGAAGGAAAAGAAGTTTGTTTTAAATATTCCTTCTTCCTGACTACAGGATGTAATGAATGTGTAACAAACAGAGCTGGAAGCCAAAGCCGACAATGGAAGGTCCAGAGCATTTTCAGGCAGAAATGTGTATTTGATGTTTTAAAAGTTCTTCTGACATAGTATCCTGTGAATGATTGTAATCACGTTACTTTGATTAGGTTGTATCATTAAAACAATCCTGTTGGCAAAATGACAATTAAATTGTTACTGTTAATTTTATCTGAGTGTCACTGATGATTTTATATATTGCTCTTTTTCCTCTCAGAAGTATGGCATATAATTGACAATATGACATTTAGACTTGGGTTGTAAAGAACTGAAGAATGCATGGCCAGCTAGAGTCACAAATTCTTACAGGTCTTGTTAGTGAATCACCTTATTTTAGTCACTGAAATTGCTGTCACATCAGTGGCAACTGGGGCCCTTATAAAATCAGTCTTTCTTGACATTTTGATTCTTGATGTCTGAGAACACAGAACTCTTTTGATTGATAGGCACTGCCAGGTTTTTATTTCATGTAATCATTTAATTATATGGCTCAAAGAATAATGAAGCCCAATGAACCATAGCAGATTTTGCCAGAACTTAAACTCACTGGAAAAGTGTCTCAACTAGAAAAAAGAGCAGTGATGACTCTCTTAGGTGAACAGATTTTGCTATCATGCTTCATTTTGATGAGAAATATATTACTTTTAGGGCAAAAATGGGCCATGATAACATCTTTAGATTAAAATAAGCTTTCTCTGAAATGTGAATACTTTTTCAGGTTTTAAAATACCTAACTGATAAAAAATATTTTTATATGCTGCTCGTTTAATCTAACTAAAACCTTCTCAAGGCAAACAACTGATAGTAAGATGGTGCTTACTCTTGTGAAATATTAAACTGTTATTAAAGAAATACTTTAAACTGAATAGGATATTTAAATGAATTATATAGCCCAAGAGATTTTTTTGTAAGGTGATTGCTTGGCTTCATGAAAGTTAATTTTCTTATTAAGTTCTTATAAAATGCTGTTCATTTGTACTCGCCTCTGTTGTTCTTATGTTTGATAAATTTAAATAGACATTATGCATCTGTTCAGCAACAAGGGACTAAGTGTGGAATGCAAATTATAATCCTCACTGTTTGGGGGTAAGAATTTTATTTATCATTAAAGGGAATGAGCAATGGATCATGTTCTTTAACTCAGACCCGGATGTCTCGTGTGTGTGAGTGTGTTGTGTGTGTGTTCATCATGCCCCCTTAAGGTGTGGAGGATGTATTGAGAAGAGTCTATGGTTAATCATGTGCAAATACATCTCTGCATTTATAGATGCAGAGATTTTGTGCGTGCCTAAGGGATGTTATCTATTAACCTCTGAATGTCATGTGAGAATTATAAGGTGTGAATAAAGGTCATTTGTCATTTAGGACCTTTTATGCCATCTTCTGTACTGTCAAGGGAGATTGTCCTTACCAATTGGAGGCTTAAACACTATTTTAAATTTAAGATATACTCTCAAGCCGATCACTTTATAACTCTAATTAGATTCCATTGTATTAGTTTTATCAAATGACCACAATCAGAGCTGTCTCACTCTTTACATGTGATATTTTTAAATGTCCTTATTTGGTTTTTCAGATCCACTTGTCTATCAGAATTCAAAATTATGTCATCTCTTATCTATATTTTTGTAACCATTGTTTTGCCCGTGGTGACCATTTGGAGTAACTTTCAAAATTGATTCATCTACTTGGGTGTAAGTAGTCTTTTAGTCTGAGGAAGTTCCCCTTCTTATTTAATCGCTTGTCTAGCCACACGTTTTTCCTTCTCACTTACCTGGCTTTTCCCTCACTTACCTCTTTCCCCCAATATCACTTTCATGATTGAAAATGTTGATTTCTCCCTAGATCAGCCTGAGAGCTGCCTAGGATTTTAGTGCATTTTTAATTGCACAGTCATCACAAACTTTAGGAAACATTCAAGAGCTCCTCAGTGTATGTGAGTCTTTTCTTTTTCATGAGAATAACTTTTTGAAATTGTATCAGGCCTTGAATAAATTCCAGTGACTTCCTCTGCTAATGAATGTGACCCAAGCACCCGTGGGTTGGCTTTTTTTTTTTAAGTAGGATATGATATTTTTTATATTAAAGTATAATGAATGTATAGCGTTATATTAGTTTCAGATATACATGATTCAACATGTGAATATATTGTAAAACAATCTCCGCAATATCCATCCAGTTAATATCCATCACCATATATCATTACAAAATTTCTTTTCATGTGGTTAGAACTTTTGAGTTCTGCTTTGGTAGGAGCTTTTAAATATGTAACATAGTATTAACTCTAGTTACTATGTGTACATTAATATCCTCAGGACTTATTTTAAAATGGGAAGTTTGTACCATTTGACCTCTTTGACTCATTCTACCCACCCGTCACCGCCGGATCCTCAACCTCTGGTAGCCACCAATCTGTTCTCTGTATTTGACATCTTTTTTTTTTTTTTTTAGATTCCGCATGTAAGTGGGATCATAATGGTGCTTGTCTTTCTCTGTCTGACTTGTTCCGCTTAGCATTCTGCCCTCAGTGTTCATCCATGCTGTAGCCAATGGCAGCGTTTCCTCCTTTTTTATGACAGTAGTATTGTTTACATGTACACTCTGTTTTCTTTACCTATTCATCAGTGGATACGCAGGTTGTTTCTGTCTTGGCTGTTGTAAATGTTAGCACTGTGGATGTTAACATGTGGGTTCATATCTCTTTGGGCCTTAGTGTTGTTTATTTCTTGAAGAAATATCCAGAAGTGGAATTGCTGGACCCGAGAGTACCAAGAGTCTTAGCTTTCTGAGAACTTCCATACTGTTCCCCATAATGGCTGCGCCACTTTATGTTCCCACCAAAAATGGATGAGGTTTTCCTTTTCTCCACACCCTTGCCAGCACTTGTTTATTTCTTGTCTGTTTGAAAACAGTCATTCTAACAGGTGAGAGGTGATACCTCACTGTGATTTTGATTTTCATTTTCCTCATGATTAAGTGATGTTGCACATCTTACCACGTGCCTTCTGGCTATCAGTATATCTTTGGGAAATGTCTATTCAAATGCTTTGGCCACTTTCTAATCAAATTGTTTGTTTTATTTGTTGATATTGAGTTGTATGAGTTCTTTATATATTTTGGATATTCAGTTCAGTCCAGTCACTCAGCTGTTTCCGACTCTTTGCGACCCCATGGACTGCAGCATGCCTGGTGTCCCTGTCCATCACCAACTCCCAGAGTTTTCTCAAATTCATGTTCATAGAATCGGTGATGGCATCTGACCATCTCATCCTCTCTCATCCTCTTTTCCTCCACTCTCAATCTTTTCCAGTATCATGTCTTTTCAAATGAGTCAGTTCTTTGCATCAGGTGGCCAAAGTATTGGAGTTTCAGCTTAAGCATCAGTCCTTCCAATGAATATTCAGGACTGATACTTTAGGATGGACTGGTTGGATCTCCTTGCTGTCCAAAGGACTCTCAAGAGTCTTCTCCAACACCACAGTTCAAAAGCATTAATTCTTTGGTGCTCAGCTTTCTTTATAGTCCAACTTTCACATCCATATGTGACTACTGGAAAAACCATAGCTTTGACTAGACTGACCTTTGCTGGCAAAGTAATGTCTCTGCTTTTAATATGCTGCCTAGGTTCTAGGTCATAACATTAACTCATCAGATGCATGATTTGAAAGTAATTTCTTTCCCCATTCTGAAGGTTGTCTTTTCATTTTGTTGGCTTTCGTTACTCTGCAGACAGTTTTTAGTTTGATATAGCCAAACTTACTGGTTTTTGCTTCTGTTGCCTTTGCCTTTGGTTTTAAATCCAAAGAATCATCTCCCAGACTGATATCAAGGCATTTACCACTTACGTTTCCTGCTAGGAGTTTTATGGTTTCAAGTCTTACTTTCATGTCTTTAATCCAAAATATGTATTTTATTCAAGCTACCAATTGACATATGCTCTAAATTATGATTATAAGATTGTTCATAGTAATCCAACTAAAAGAACTATGGTAGTTTGAAACAAGCTGTTTGTTTTTCACCTGGGAAAATCTGGGATTCTTCCGAGACTAAATAAAAGTATACCATTTGTTATTATGGTCATACCAGGAGGAAGATCTGATAACACCAAGAAGAATATTTTTTAGGTCAAAAACCATAGTGATGTGAGGGATGGGGTGGGAAATCCATGTTATGTTATAGAAAATCTATACTAGTAGTCTACTTTTATCTTATAAAACATTGATTCTTCCTTTGATGAATGAAAATATACAAATATATAAAAATAATATTGATAGCATCTAACAGATGCCTTGGATTATTCATGACTTGTGTGCATGTTAAGTCACTTGAGTTGTGTGTCTTTGTGACACTATGGACTGTAGCCTGCCGGGTTCCTCTGTCCAAAGGGTTCTCCATGCAAGAATACTGGAGTGGGTTGCCATTTCCTCCTCTGGGGGATCTTCCCTACTCGTGGATCAAACCCTCATCTCTGTATTGGCAGGTGAGTTCTTTACCATTACTGTCACCTGGGAAGCCCATTCATGCCTTAAATAAGTGCAAGGTTTTTTTTTTTTAAATTGTGATATAAAAATAATCGCTTTGATTGCATATATCCAATTACAAGCATTCTAGATACCATGGGTAGGAAAAAAAATCACTTGTTATATTTGATTTCTATAACACCAAACAATGTTGTTTGAATTTCACATTTTGTCTAAATATTTTAAGATTGTATAAACAAAGGAGCATTTACCGTCCATTTTCAGATGCCATGAAGGATAGGAATTTCTAATACATTCATTCAATTCCCATGGCTTACTCAATTCCCATGCCTAGAAGCATATATCATTATCATGTTTTTCTAAGTGTCATTCCTGGCTGTGATTTCACCTTCACTACCCTCACAGCTAAGGCAGTATCAATTTACACTCACCCTGGGCCTCTTACCCTACGTCTATGCCCAAGGTTCTCTAAAATCACAAAAATGGAGACATTACTGGGAACTAATGGATAAGGCACTTATTGTACAATGAGAGAGAGATTAAGTAGTACATAGCCTGTTTGTACATTTGCATAAAACGTGCCTTATTTTTACCTGGGTTTCTCACAGCCAGTTCTCACAACTACACACAGAATTTTTGAGGTTTGAACCACATGCTTTTTGCTCAAACTGCAGTTGTCCATGAATTTGTATTTTTGCCTGAAGGTGCTGAACTGGAGCTTGTTCCTCTTACTTTGAGTGCTCCACTGAAAGTGCCCCAAACCTTAGCCAGTATATAATTCACCTAATTCATTCAAAGAGACTCCAGTAAAAATCCAAGACTAAAAGTTCTCTCTTTGTAGGAAAACACCTTGGTACCAGATTAGGGTGATTGCCATATACAAGCTACCTGCAGAATGGCTTTGGTGGGTGTAAGAGCTCTTTTATGAATGGACTTGGGCAAAATATCTAAATGATTCTTTCTCCTTAGATTATTTATACAAGTATTTTAAAATTCCTCAGTACTACAGTACTAACACAAAAAGAACCTTAAATATCCTTCCAAGAAATCTGACAAATTGGGACTTGAATAATGAATACCATCTGATTTAATATAAATACTTTCAACTTTCCATACTTTAACCTTCCTGAGATATTTGTAAAGAGGGGAAGCTGAGCAATTAAGATAGTTCACTGTGTCAAAGATGTTTTTAAGAACAAGTTGAAAGGTTTAGATTTTCTGTTTATTTTTGTTTTTAAAATGAGTTGAGTGTGTGCAGTAAAATGGCTTGTGTTTTCCCTTGCAGGTCTGTTTCAAACACTGCATTATTCAACCTGACTTAAGAAAATCTGCCGACTGTCAAAACCCTAAAAAGCTGAATTGGGAAAAAAAATTAAAAGGAATTTGACTATAATTTCTTGCTCAAATAACTCTGTGCACTATGAATGTGATGCCTACCCCTCTCAGGTCAACATATGGTGCTTTTTATTGGTAAAGAAATGCAAGGAAGGAATGGCAGTTTTATTACTGATATAAAGGAACCTTAGATGAAGCTCTTGGAGTGGCTGTAAGCCTTGACAGTTTCTTAAGATGACTATATCGAGAAGTAAGCAATTACATAGCTTTTAGGAAATGCCATTATAGTGTTCCATAAAGTGCCATTTTTATGGTAACGATTTTCATGTTGTAAAAATGAACCAACATTGTCTGCAAGTACAAGCAGGTGGCCTGTGCGCAGTTATTACCTGGGGTTTTAATGACCGGGAGCAACCACATACTGTCATGCTCCCCCTGGGCCAGTGCAAAGGCGGGGAGATCACTGTGTTAATGAGACAGTCTCTGTTTTATCTTCAAGAGGCAGATTAAAAGATGCATGCTTTGCTTTCTCCCAGCCCGATGAATGCTTTATACCAAGAACCCTGAAGGAGGACACAACATCAACTTAGATGATAAAGACTAGAAATATGACCCTGATTGCAGGAAGAATAGCTCAGTAACTTCCCAGGAGTTGTCATTATTGGCACCATCCTGGACAATGAAACAAGCAGATGATCACAGCATCGTCTTGAAGAAGCAGGTACACTTGTTTAGTGACTTAATTCGATAATCTTCTTCTTAGTATAATTTTCCATTACATTGGTCTATTAAAGAATTCTGTAAAAATTAGTAACATAAATCCAATAATCCCTAAGAAATAAATTTTTAATAAGGAAAGCAACTCACGAGGTACCAATGATAATATAACAGATGAGCATAAACAAATAGACCTGCAAAAGCAATTCTGTGCATTCATTAACAGTTATTAAACTATAATCTTTTTTCTTTTAGAGGCTGAAGCTGTTTTTCTAGTTTCTTTTGATGGCAACTTTTATGATTAGAATTGATTTATGATTTATACTTAACCATTTCCAGAAAAAAATCTAAATCTAATATTGGCTAGGCCTGTCAAGTAGGCATATGTTAGCAGTGCTTCTTGGGATAAGAACAAAACCCTCTCACAATCTAAGGAAGGCACTAGTACTTAATTCCTTCTTGCATGGGTGCATGCTAAATCGCTTCAGTCATGTCTGATTCTTTGAGACCCCGTGGACAATAACCTGCCAGGCTCCTCTGTCCATGGGATTCTCCAGGCAAGAATACGGGAGTGGGTTGCCATGCCCATCTCCCGGGGATCTTCCCAACCCAGGGATTGAACCCATGTCTCTTATGTCTTCTGCACTAGCAGACGGGTTCTTTACCACTAATACCACCTGGGAAGCCCCTAATTCCTTCTAAAGTTGATAAATTACTCTCTTGTTCTGTTCTTTCATTAGTCAATCATTGAATACTTTTTCCTATATGGAGCGAATAGTCAGGCTGTAACTGGGGTATTATTATTTTTTAAGAATCATGGGTAGTTTAATAGTAAATTCTATACAATGGGCAAGGAAGGCTGATTTTTTTTTTTTTTTTAACAAATTCTTAATCTACAGTATTGGTAATTTTCCCACAAAGACCTGCATCATAAAAGAGCTTCCACACAGTGCAAAGTTTGTGTGTTTTAGACATATTAAACCTTCATTCATTCATTCATTCATTCCATAATTTGATCAGAGGTAATTTTAGTATTTAGTCAACTGATTGAAAGAATAAAAAGAAAAATACAAGATCAATATTACATGTTGTGTAATTGTTCTTTAAATCTTTCCTCCATTGAGATGGATTCCCAATGAGTGCTCAGTAGTGAAGATGGATAACAAGTGTAATTAACAGCATCCTAGACTCAGAGATTTGGGGATGGGTGATGGTATGTGTTAACCCCATTTTATTACTGAAGCAGCTGAGACCCAGAGCTAGTTTCAGAGGGAGGGCCAGGAGTTTGACAGAACTTTGGAGTGATATAGCTATCACAAACTTTAAAATTTGGTCTGTAGTTCACATTTCTTTAAAGCACAAGTACATCCATAGGATTATTCCTATTGGCCTTAGGACTCTGTTTTCACGGAAAGTTACACAGTAATTACAATTCACAAGTCACAATTGTTTTATTTTTTAAGTTTCAAATTGTAACACATGGACTCACATTAAGTACCTCTGTTATCAAAATAATGAACTGTGTGACATACTAAAGAAAGGATCATAAGCTTAAAATCTTAGAGACACATAATGAACAATCAAAACCAAGCAAAGGATTTAATTTATGCAGTTCATTGAAATACTTAATAAGTATTTCATGGAATGAAATTTTATTCAGTATTTGAGACATCACTAAGTAGTTATATGTTTTTTCTATAAACCTAGTAGTCAATGAATTTCTTTAAAGTAGGAATTATGAATACAGAGCAATTCAAAAAAATTGAGCATAAAAAATATATATTTTTAAAAATATTTTATACATTACAAACATATTACAAGGAAAAATACTGAGTGATGTCAAAGGTGCTTGCCTTCGTTTTCCCTTTAATTTTCTCTGCCTAGAAGAAACATAACCTCAGCAATTCATTGTTGAATCTGATATACTTACTGTGTCTATAGGATGTCCTTTGCTGCCTGGGTAAATTTCTAAATAATCATGATGTCTATGCTTTATAATTCCCAGCCTGTCATTCAGTCATTCTTTAATGTCCTCCTCAAAATACCCTGATGTAATAGGTGAGACAGGCTGTTTCTGATTTTTCAGATGAGAAAATGGTGACAAGATTGTAGAGTCCATTAATGCTAGTTCATTTACAAATCCTCTGACAAATTTAGGTAGCGCTCTTTGGAGACCTTTAGCTATAGGCACGCCTCCCTTCCTCCTTCCCGGTGTGTAGACTTCTGAATCAGGCCTGCAATTGGCCTATTACTCTATGCATAAAATGTGGACTCTTGATTAGGGGAACTTTAGATGTTTAGTACAATGTTTATCAAAATGGTCCCTGCAATGGCAACCATCAGCATCATTTAGGTACTTGAAAAATCTGTGGCATTCTCCATCCATTGATTCAGAATTTTTGAGTAGGGCACACTAATCTGTGTAAAACAAGCCCTCTGGGTGATTCTTATGGAACTAAAGTTGAGAACTACTGATTTGGACCCTCAGGGTGCTTAATTTGTATCAACCTAAACGTAGCACACTTTCCATGCATCAAATTGTTTACGTGGAAGTATTTAAAAGAAAATTTTGTTTCTCAAGATTGCTTTGGCTATTCGAGGTTAGGAATCAACTTGCCTGACTTCAGGCTCTACTACAAAGCCACAGTCATTAAGACAGTATGGTACTGGCACAAAGACAGAAATATAGATCAATGGAACAAAATAGAAAGCCCTGAGATAAACCCACACACCTATGGACACCTTATCTTCAACAAAGGAGGCAAGAATATACAATGGAGTAAAGACAGTCTCTTTAACAGGTGGTGCTGGGAAAACTGGTCAACCACTTGTAAAAGAATGAAACTAGACCTCTTTCTAACACCATACACAAAAATAAACTCAAAATGGATTGAAGATCTAAATGTAAGACCAGAAACTATAAAACTCCTAGAGGAGAACATAGGCAAAACACTCTCCGACATAAATCACAGCAGGATCCTCTATGATCCAACTCCCAGTAAACTGGAAATAAAAGCAAAAATAAACAAATGGGATCTAATTAAAATTAAAAGCTTCTGCACAACAAAGGAAACTATAAGCAAGGTGAAAAGACAGCCTTCTGAATGGGAGAAAACAATAGCAAATGAAACAACTGACAAAGAACTAATCTCAAAGATATATAAGCAACTTATGCAGCTCAACTCCAGAAAAATAAACGATCCAATAAAAAATGGGCCAAAGAACTAAATAGGCATTTCTCCAAAGAAGACATACGGATGGCTAACAAACACATGAAAAGATGCTCAACATCACTCATTATCAGAGAAATGCAAATCAAGACCACAATGAGGTACCATTTCACACCAGTCAGAATGGCTGCGATCCAAAAGTCTACAAGCAATAAATGCTGGAGAGGATGTGGAGAAAAGAGAACCCTCTTACACTGCTGGTGGGAATGCAAACTAGTACAGCCATTATGGAAAACAGTGTGGAGATTCGTTAAAAAATTGCAAATAGAACTGCCTTATGACCCAGCAATCCCACTGCTGGGCATACACACCGAGGAAACCAGAATTGAAAGAGACACATGTACCCCAATGTTCATTGCACCACTGTTTATAATAGCCCGGACATGGAAGCCGCCTAGATGTCCATCAGCAGATGAATGGATAAGAAAGCTGTGGTACATATACACAATGGAGTATCAGTCAGCCCTTAAAAAGAATAAATTTGACTCAGTTCTAATGAGATGGATGAAATTGGAACCGATTATACAGAGTGAAGTAAGCCAGAAAGAAAAACACCAATACAGTATACTGACACATATATATGGAATTTAGAAGATAGTAATGATGACCCTATATGTGAGACAACAAAAGAGACACAGAGGTATAGAATGGACTTTTGGACTCTGAGGGAGAGGGAAAGTGTGGGATGATTTGGGAGAATGGCATTGAAACATGTATACTTTCTTGTAAGAAACGAAGCGCCAATCTATGTTCAATGTAGGATGCAGGATGCACGGGGCTGATGCACAGGATGATTCAAGTAGAGGATGTGGGGTGGGAGGTGGGAGGGGGCTTCGGCATTGGGAGATTGTGTTCACCTATGGCTGATTCATGTCAATGTATGGCAAAACAAATACAGTATTGTAAGTAAAAAAAAAAGAAAAAAAGAAAAAGTGAAAAAAAAAAAAGAAAAGAAAATTTTGAACACCATAATAAGTAGTTTAATTCTTGCTGTCATCGTAAGTTTTCCCTTCTTTTGTTGCTGTCTAGCAGAGATACTTAGGAAAAGTTACTTTTCTATTTTTCAGTAAAACAGCATTAGTGGAAGAGTATCAACATTGTGCAGATTATTAACATATCCTTTTGAAGAATAGTGAGAGGTACATTAAAAGAACAGGTTGAGAAGGAAGGAAGAAATTTAAAAAATCATGGGCTGCTGGGCCATGTTGTTAACAAGAATAACTTAGATTTTTGGCTTTGATGGCTAGCACATTGGTAGGAAAACAGAACAAAGAGAAAGTTTTATTTGATTTTGTTGTTTTTCATGCTCATGACTGTGGTTTGGATTAAATGAGAAAACAAATGTGTGAGTGGGTGATGTCTGAATAAGGGGAATGTTTTTCACTGATAGTTAAATCCAGTCCATTGGACCAATCGTGGAAAAGGTCCTTTCGAGTTGGTGTAGGTGGTCATTGATTTCATTCATGAAGAGAGCCCGGAAAGTCCAAGATGGATTGCTTATCTCTTAGTGTCTGATTGTTAGAAGATAAATAAACATCCATGGATCACAGTCCTTGAGAAAGAAATGAGGAGTTCCTTGGAACTGAGACATGTACAGATCCGAGGCCTGGGGTGCTAAGGGATGTAGGTAAGGAAGTGCACTCATTTCTGCAGGGTATTGAGAACTGAGTTTTCACTGTGAATGTGGCAGAAGTTAGGCAGTATCCACTTCTCAGAAAGGCAGGGAGGCAAGGGTCAAGAAATTCTGTGGCTTAGGAAGCTGAGCATTGTCTTCGGCGCTGTGTTCTTTGCTGCTTGTATTCTCCAAAGGGCAATCTGTCTTACTAATAATACACACTTCATACTCTCCTAAGTCCTCCTGTGTCTAACAGAGCAACTTTTTATTGACTTGAAAACATTGTTGTCTGTAGTTTTCTGAGTGGGATCAAACAATGTTGTTAAAACTAACTTCATAACTGAATTCTTTGTTTGCAAAATAAAGTTCACGGAGTGAGGTTGCATATGAAATCTATGAGAACAGGTTTTTGTAGTTTCAGAGCAGCCTCTGGGAGCCCCATCCATGACCCTGCATCCACTTACTATTCATCCCTTCTTACTCCTCCCTCTGGGTTAAGTATAGCATTGGATAGCTATTTTTAAGTTCAGCTCAGGTAACACAGTTGAAAACCACTGCTCCAGTTGAATCCAAGTTTATTTTGCGTTTCTAAGTCGTGGTAGTTCTTTATTTCATGTCCGTACACTTGGCAATCAGCAATGTCTGTAGCCTTCACAGTGGCCCTGGCCCACAGTGTGGTGTAGCACCACTGAAGGTGTAACACCATTGCACGAGTAAGGCTTGCGAAGCTTGCTTGCGGTCACACATCTGGATTGCTAAACTAGACCTCTGTCTTGACAGTTCCCACTAAGACACTGAACGAACTGCGTCATCTCAACCTGTGTTTCTGGCAGTCGGCAGGTGAAGATCCAGCTTCATCTGTGGCATCATTCATCAGGGATTTCTTGGACTCCAACCAGATCTCATGATTCACTGCTAAACACCTGGAGAGCAATTAAGATATTTATAATCTACTTAGCATAGAGAGAGATAATAAACTGTTCTGGCAAACAAGAGGTTAAGAAAATGGAGGAATTTTTGAGCAGTGGAGAATTCCCTGTGAATGGGCATTGACAGGCTTTGTGGAGGAGATAGACATTGACTTGTGCCAAAATTAGAGGAGAGTTCAGAGGTTAGGATCTGTAATCATACTGCATGGATTCAGATTTTTTTCCAATTTTGTTTTAATTGAAGGATACTTGCTTTACAGAACTTCATTATTTTCTGTCAAACCTCAACATTAATCAGCCATAGGTATACATATATCCCCTCCCTTTTGAACCTCCCTCCTATCTCCCTCCCCATCCCACCCCTCTAGGTTGAATCAAAGCCCCTGTTTGAGTTTGCTGAGCCATACAGCAAATTCCCGTTGGCTACCTATTTTACATACTGTCTAGATAACATATTTAAAAGCAGAGACATTACTTTGCCAACAAAGGTCCATCTAGTCAAGGCTATGGTTTTTCCAGTGGTCATGTATGGATGTGAGAGTTGGACTGTGAAGAGAGCTGAGCGCTAAAGAATTGATGCTTTTGAACTGTGGAGTTGGAGAAGACTCTTGGGATTCCCTTGGACTGCAAGGAGATCCAAGCAGTCCATTCTAAAGGAGACCAGTCCTGGGTGTTCATTAGAAGGACTGATGCTAAAGCTGAAACTCCATAATTTGGCCACCTCATGCAGAGTTGACTCATTGGAAAAGACTCTGATGCTGGGAGGGATTGAGGGCAGGAGGAGAAGGGGACGACAGAGGATGAGATGGCTGGATGGCATCACCAACTCGATGGACATGAGTTTGAGTGAACTACGGGAGTTGGTGATGGACAGGGAGGCCTGGTGTGCTGCAGTTCATGGGGTTGCAAAGAGTTGGACATGACTGTGTGACTGAACTGAACTAAACTGCCCTGTAAATATATTCTTCAATACCATTTTTCTAGATTCCATGTATGTACATTAGAATATGATATTTATCTTTCTCTTTCTGATTCACTTCACTCTGTAATAGGTTTTAGGTTCATCTACCTCATCAGAACTGACTCAACTGTGTTCCTTTTCATGGCTGAGTAATATTCCATTGTGTATATGTATCACAACTTCTTTATCCGTTCATCTGTCAATGGACATCTAGGTTGCTTCCATGTTCTAAATAGTGCTACAATGAATAATGGGATACATGTGTCTTTTTCAACCCTGGTTTCTTTGGGATATTTGCCTAGGAGTGGGATTGCTGGGCAATATGGTGTTTTTATTTCTAGTTTTTAAAGGAATCTCCATATTATCTTCCACAGTGGCTGTATCAATTTACATTCCCACCAACAGTGCAAGAATGTTCTCTTTTCTCCAAACCCTCTCCAGCATTTATTGTTTGTTGACTTTTTGATGAGGGCCATTCTGACTGGTGTGAGGTGATAGCTCATTGATTTGCATTTCTTCAATAATGAGTGATGTTGAGCATCTTTTCATGTGTTTGTTAGCCATCTGTATGTCTTCTTTGGAGAAATGTCTGTTTAGGTCTCTCTCCCACATTTTGATTGGGTTGTTTGTTTTCCTGGTATTGAGTTGTATGAGCTGCTTGTATATTTTGGAAACTAGTCCTTTGTCAGTTGTTTCATTTGCTATTATTTTCTCCCATTCTGAGGATTGCCTTTTCACCTTCCTTATAGTTTTCTTTGCTGTGCAAAAGCTTTTAGATTTAATCAGGTCCCACTTGTTTACTTTCGGTTTCATTTCCCTTCCTCTAGGAGGTGGTCATAGAGGATCTTGCTTTGATTTATGTCATCGAGCATTCTGCCTATGTTTTCCTCTAAGAGTTTTATAGTGTCTGGTCTCACATTTTAGGTCTTTAACCCATTGGATTCAGATTCTTTAGCACTTACTAGTTGTGTGCCTTTGGGAAAATAATTTAATGTTTCTGGGTCTCAGCTCTTTTACCTTTAAAATAGTAAGGACCTGCCTTAAGACTAAGGCAAAGATTAAATAAGGGAATGCCTGTGAAAGGCTTAGTGTAGCATGTAATACATTTAATAAACACTGTTATGTTACAGTTGTTATCACAACTAAAACTATAAAAGCATAAAAGGATTCAGTAAGAAGTTGAGACCACCATTATTTTTAGACCTGAGAAGTACTGTAGAGGAATCAGGAGCACAGCTTGAAATCCACTGGTCCAGAAGCATAAGAAAGGCAAAGGACCATGTCTCCAGAGCCTGAAGTCCCTACAGGGATCCCAGATCTTGAGATACTGCCACTTCCATTACAGCCATTACCCAGCCGGTTTGGTTCAGGTGTGTACTTTGAATGAACCAATATGAAAAACACTAGCATCAAAACCAAACCACAGGTAGGAATGTTGGGGAGAGTGATTATACAAGTTGGGCATTCCAATACTTCTGCTTAGAGGCATGATTTTGGACTGTAAAGAAGTAAGGAGAATTGACATGTTGTTAGAAGTCCTATTGTTATCACTTAACTCCTGGGCAGAATTCTCCGCACTTCTGTGAGAAATGTTTATGTTTGTGGAATGTTTGAAAGTCATGAGTAGGCACCTGGATGTTGTTCAGCCGCTGTCTGACTCTTTGTGACCCCATGGGCTCTAATCTGCCAGGTTTCTTTGTCCATGGGGTTCTCAAGCAAGAATATTGGAGAGAGTTGCCATTTCCTTCTCCAGGAAGGCACCTAGTACATCAAGGCTTTGCACAAATTAAGAATATATGGCTATTGGCCATGCCTTCCAAATGTCAGTTATCTTCAAAACTATTATTTCATCAAACAACACCCACTGTTTTCATTTTAAGGTACAGTCTGGAAATTTAAGACTTCTAATATCTAAGTCCTTTGTCTCTGATTATCTTAGGAGACACTAATCTCTTCTATATTTACCACATTCTTTCTGGATAAATATGCTGGTGATGGCCACACTTCTAATAAGAATGGTCAAAATCCTGCCCCTCAATCCCTCCACAACTAACCAAGTTTTGTATCCTCTGGGCAAAGCCTTGCCATTTTATCTATGGATTGAATTTATCAATTTCTGGTTTACCTAAAATTATAGTCACTCCAAGAAATTGTTCATATTCCTTGTCTTTCATTGTCATTTAATACTTTGAGGATGAAATGTAGTCATTTAAATGGAATTTGCCACTGATATACAACCAATGAAACTTATCCACAAAACTTGAGTAGAACAGGAAACAGAGAGGTGAAAAGAATAGGAGAAAGAACTCTCACCAACGTGAAATAAACTATATGCAGTACAAAAGTAATCCATGAAGTTTTAAGACCGTCAAGATATTAGAAATAGAGCTTATGAAATGTTAAATATCTTCTGAGTCTCAACCTTGAATTGGTAGATACAAACATCATGAATTAATTCTCTTTGTAATTATAGGACTAATAAAAATGGAAATGAACCTAGATGTTTGGGGGTTTTAAAAGACAGATAAGATGCTTGGAGTCTTAGATTTAAAAAGATAGAGAAAAATACTAAATGAAAGATGGAATCTATTACTTACAGATTCTCTTAATCTCCTAATTGTTCTTCCTGTTTATCAGTCAGAAAAACTTAAGATTCAAACAGCAGCAATTAATTATAAAAGCAGCAGGAATAATTTTTGGGTTATGCCTTTTTCCCCTAATATTTCATTGAATTAATTTAGCATGCCTTTTACATTTAAAAATATTTCTCTGATCATCAAAATGACATATTTAGAAAAAGCGTAAAATTTTTTTCTATATCATTTATAATGCCACTACCCAGAAAGGATACTTAGAACATTTTGTACTTCCTTCCTTTTCTTCTTAACTGTCCTAAGAGGTTAGACCACATTGCTTGGCTTTTTAACACATAAGCTTAATTCTGAATGTTAATCATTTCTTCATAGTTGGTACCTGTTACCACTGTTTTTAAGGTTTTTATTTTGGGTCAAGGTGGCTGAATTTTGTTTTCATTTGTTTTCATTTTCTCTTGTATGGTAACATTTTGTCTTTTTGTATTATTATTCTTGGTCTTCCAGTTTTTCTGTTCCATTTTGCCATCTGCTCTTGATGTACACATTCTCCTTGGTCCATGCAATTTGATAACTTGAACTAGAATATTAATACTGTGTATTCATGTTTCATGAATAGTTTGAATTAGAGGCTGTTATACTTTCCCTTCAGAGAAGGTGATGGCACCCCACTGCAGTACTCTTGCCTGGAAAATCCCATGGGCTGAGGAGCCTGGTAGGCTGCAGTCCATGGGGTCGCTAAGTGGAACACGACTGAGCGACTTCATTTTCACTTTTCACTTTCATGAATTGGAGAAGGAAATGGCAACCCACTCCAGTGTTCTTGCCTTGAGAATCCCAGGGACAGGGGAGCCTGGTGGGCTGCCATCTATGAGGTCGCACGGAGTCGGACACGGCGAAAGCAACTTAGCATACATGCCCTTTGTTAACAGGGCTGATGAAAGTAGAATAGCAAGTGAGGATGATAGCAGTGATATCTTTTTACAGACAATGTTCAGCAGCTTATCTAGTGGTTGGCTTGGCGCAGCTTTCCAAGCATTTGAGGTTTAGGTTTTTCCCAGTGTTTGTCATGATATTCTGAAATTCTCTTTTAGGACCTAGAAGTGTTACATAGTTGAGTTCAGTTCAGTCACTCAGTCGTGTCCAACTCTTTGCAACCCCATGAACCGCAGCACACCAGGCCTCCCTGTCCATCACCAACTCCCAAAGTCCACCCAAACCCATGTTCATTGAGTTGGTGACACCATCCAACCATCTCATCCTCTGTGTCCCTCTCTCCACCTGCCCTCAATCTTTCCCAGCATCAGGGTCTTTTCAAAGGAGTCAGCTCTTCACATCAGGTGGCCAAAGTATTAGAGTTTCAGCTTCAGCATCAGTCCTTCCAATGAACAGCCAGGACTGATCTCCTTTAGGATCAACTGGTTGGATCTCCTTGCAGTCCAAGGGACTCTCAAGAGTCTTCTCCAACACCAGAGTTCAAAAGCATCAATTCTTCGGTGCACAGCTTTCTTTATAGTCCAACTCTTACATCCATACATGATTACTGGAAAAACCATAACCTTGACTAGACAGACCTTTGTGGGCAAAGTGATGTCTCTGCTTTTGAATATGCTGTCTAGGTTGGTCATAACTTTCCTTCCAAAGAGTAAGAGTCTTTTAATTTCAAGGCTGCAGTCACCATCTGCAGTGATTTTGGAGCCCAGAAAAATAAAGTCAGCCACTGTTTCCACTGTTTCCCCATCTATTTGCCATGAAGTGATGGGACTGGATGCCATGATCTTCATTTTCTGAATGCTGAGCTTTAAGCCAACTTTTTCACTTTCCTCTCACTTTTATCAAGAGGATCTTTAGTTCCTCTTCACTTTCTGCCATAAGAGTGGTGTCATCTGCATATCTGAGGTTATTGATATTTCTCCCGGCAATCTTGATTCCAGCTTGTGTTTCTTCCAGCCCAGCGTTTCTCATGATATACTCTGCATATAAGTTAAATAAGCAGGGTAACAATATACAGCCTTGACGTACTCCTTTTCCTATTTGGAACCAGTCTGTTGTTCCATGTCCAGTTCTAACTGTTGCTTCCTGACCTGCATACAGGTTTCTCAAGAGACAAGTCAGGTGGTCTGGTATTCCAATCTCTTGAAGAATTTTCCACAGTTTATTGTGATCCACACAGTGAGTTACTGGTGGCTTAAAATTCATGGAAAAAATCCATTGATTGCATTTAATTTCTTAGCAGAATCATTTCCAGAAAAGTTAAATGTTGGCAAGCTTAATTTATTTATAACATTGACATTAATATTTCAAAACATTAGTTCTGATTTTTCTTCTGGATAAACTGTTACAGTATATAAATTTAGGAAATTTGGGTGAACAAAGTTGCACTCCTATTCCTATAAACTGATTTTCAATTGTTATTGATGTTTGGGAAAATGTGTTAGTCCATGTGGTAAACTGTCTTCCCTGGTGGGTCAGATAGCAGAGAATCTCCCTGCAGTGTGTGAGACCTGGTTAGATCCCTGGTTTGGGGGAGAACTCTGGGAGAAGGGCATGGCAACTCAGTCCAGTATTCTTGCCTGGAGAATTCCTGGCAGGCTACAGCCGATAGAGTTGCAAAGAGTCAGACAGAACTGAACAACTAACACTTTCACTTTCATGTGGTAAATTACTCAGGTTAGTGTTTACATTTTAAGGTGAACTCCATAAATTGATACCCAGAGTACAATTAAGCTGCTTTCTGATATAATCTTTCTTTTCCAAATGATATTATTAGGCAAATCATCCCATAACCATTTAGAGTACTATTCCACCTTCTTTACTGATAAGAAATGTCCTCTCACAGTGGCCTCTCGAAAGTATAATTTATTAGATTTATGATTAAGACATTAACATTTCTTCCTTTGTGCATTCTCTATGGTGTTTTCACAATTCTTCAGACATTGTCTTTGGAAGTAGAGTGATGTTATTACAGCGAAAATCACCTCCTTAAGATTTAAAAGAAAATGCTGCTCAGGAGGCCAGTGGCTAAGAGTCTTTTAAATTTGGCCATAGTGACTTCATTAGCTGCAACATTTGACTTTGGACCTACGGTGTTTAGAAGGCCGTAAAATAAACTGTATTCCCCCCACAACAGAGGGTTTAGAGCAGAGAGACCACTGACAGAAATGTACTGCTGATGTTATCGGTCATGTGGGAAGTTTTTTAAAGGGTGTTTTGGTTCCTTAAAATTTCCTAATTAAATAGATAGTTTGGCTCTGGATTTTGAGCTCCAGTGGAGAGTCAAAGGATATAGAAAAGATGAGTGGACATGTACACACTGCTGTTTTTAAAAATGTATTTTAAAAAAACCAACAAGGACCTAAGGTATCAGTTCAGTTCAGTTCAGTCACTAAGTCGTGTCCGACTCTTTGTGACCCCATGAATCTGAATCGCAGCACGCCAGGCCTCCCTTTCTATCATCAACTCCCGGAGTTCACTCACACTCATGTCCATCGAGTCAGTGATGCCACCCAGCCATCTCATCCTCTGTTTTCCCCTTCTCCTCCTGCCCCCAATCCCTCCCAGCATCAGAGTCTTTTCCAATGAGTCAACTCTTCGCGTGAGGTGCCAAAGTACTGGAGTTTCAGCTTTAGCATCATTCCCTCCAAATTAGTTCCTCTTCACTTTCTGCCATAGGGGTGGTGTCATCTGCATATCTGAGGTTACTGATATTTCTCCTGGAAATCTTGATTCCAGCTTGTGTTTCTTCCACTCCCTCATTTCTCATGATGTACTCTGCATAGAAGTTAAGTAAGCAGGGTGACGATATGCAGCCTTGGCCTCCTCCTTTTCCTGTTCAAGCAGCACGGGAATTCTGCTCAGTGTCATATGGCAGCCTGGATAGGAGGGAGTCTGGGGGCGAATGGAAAATGTGTACATATGGCTGAGTCTATTCACTCTTTACCTGAAACTATCAAAACACTGTTAATTGGCTATACTTCAAAACAAAATAAAAAGTTAAAAAATGAAAAGATGAATTTCAGAAGACATTAAGGAACCAAAGCACTGAAGTCAACTTTTATTGAGACAGAGCATAGTATTTACAAAAATTTTTGATTTGGCTATTTTTCATGGAGGCCAAAATCTGGGTATATCAAAATGTTAAAAAGAAATTTTTTAAAATGGAGAAAATATTCTGAACACTTTCTCTCCAGTACTTGAGTAGGTACATGAGGAATTGAAGAAAGAGGGAAAGACCCACCTAGTATCAAAGTATGTGGATACATTTACAAATAAAGAAAACCAATCAAACTGAGAAACAATCAATAACATTAAATTAATGTGTCTAGTGTATATGGCATTTAGTAAAATTCAAACAGAATATAATTAATCTCCTTTTTGAAAAAAATCAGTTATAAAAGGATGGTATGAAAAAAAAGACAGATGGAGGAAACTTCAATATTTGTATAGCACAAGGCTGCTCTATTATTCAGTCTTTGTGGTTCAGTAGAATACATTATTTTAAATGTATGTTGATTAGAAAATTCCATATTAATTATGGTTTTACTTGAAATTTCAAGCACCAAATTACTCATTATTGGTACAATTTCATCAGAGCCTATTTTTAGTCCTCATAAGAGAAATCACAGTAACTTTGGAACTCACTAATAATAAATAAAGGGTCTTCTCTTCTGTTAATGCTAATATTTTCTGTTAAATGAAACGTTCAAATGATTTTCAAGTATCTTAGTTGTGAATATAACTTTCATGCTCATTTGAATCACAGAAGCCCATTAGCATTTAAGGATTTTTTTAAAGCAAAAAGGTTATATATCATGGAAAGGAAACATTTTGAGTTCATCTACAATAATCCTGTTGCATAACTTGGAAGGGAAATTAGCTTTTCCTATTATGACTGTACTTGACAAATACTACTTTAAAGAGTTCTTGGAAATATCTTGAAAACCTTCGAGGCAGGCATGATATATAAACTGACATAAGGAGTTCAAATGATTTCCCACTGTTGAAGTGCAGAAATTTTCTTCTGCTTTTCTCCTCTGGCTGATCTAATAATTAAATCGACATGAGAGATTAATAGAAAATAAAATTTAACCATGTGTGTACATGGCAGAGACCCAAGAAAAGTGAGTAATAGAGTAACATGAGAATGCTGGAAGGCTTCATGTTAAATACCACCCTCAACTAAAGAGTAGAGAGGAGGTTGAGGGTAGTGGTTTCAGGACTTCAGAGGAGAGGAAGGCGATTAAAAGCAAATGTTTGATAAGCAAATGTTGCTGGGTCTATGAGAAACAGTGGGGCAAGAAGGAGTTTAACAGACTTTGCCAGGTTCCCCTCTGTCACTGGGCTTCCCTGGTAGCTCAGAGGTTAAAGCTTCTGCCTGCAATGCAGGAGACCTGGGTTCGATCCCTGGGTCGGGAAGATCCCCTGGAGAAGGAAATGGCAACTCACTCCAGTATTCTTGCCTGGAGAATGCCATGGATGGAGGAGCTTGGTGGGCTACAGTCCACGGGTTGCAGAGAGTCGGAGATGACTGAGCGACTTCACTTTCACTTTCCTCTGTCACTACGTGCCCACACCTACGTCATATTATTGCTGTGTCTCCTGATGACTCCCTTCCTGGAACAGGTCCTCTCTATATTCTTTAGGCAGTTAGAGGGAAGTTCAATGTTTCTTCCTGAGTCTTTGGGCCTTGGTTGTTTTCAGCTCAAAATAAGCCACATGCCAAAGAGACACTTTGGAGTGACACATGGTGTTCCCCTATATCACCTTGCCTTTCAACCTCCTCCTCCCCCTAATTCTAGCACAGACTGCACTCATCACAGCAGACTAGTGTAGGGGCAAGAGGTATGAATCTTAGAGCCAACTTTGAAAGACAGCTCTGTTGCTTGGGTATTGACCCAGAGCAAGTTACTTAACTCATTTGAATCTAAACTTCTAAAATGAAACACTGTGGAATTAAATAAATAATATGTAGTATTGGATAGATACTCAATAAATGTCTGCACTTGCCTTTTAAAGGGAACTAGTTGACAGAAGAGGGATACAGACTTTGAAAGAGGAAAATCAAAAGCACTTGAAGAAACAGCTGTTTGTGTCCATCGGTTGTCACCTTCTCCTTTTCCAGTGGCCACCAGCCTGGCTTATCTGCTTTATGTCTGCCCTCTCCTTATGGGTAACAGTGACCTCAAGTCTCTATCCTGCTACCTCTACCCTTGACATGGATATACTGATGCTGAAAGATAGACCTCCCTGCACTGATGCTGAACTCAATCTCAGAGACAGAGTTTGTGTGAAGTAGGAAAGAATGGCTTTATTGCTTTGCCAAGTAAAGGGCAAGCAGGAGGTTCCTGCCCTCAAAAACTGTGTGTCCCAACTGGGAGGATTTGATGAGGAGTTTCACAGCAGTAGTTCAAGGCTGTGGTCTCTGACAAGGTTAGCTCTTTAATCTTGTCTCCAGGTGGTGAGTCTCCTAATGATTTCCTCTGGTCCGTTTAATCTTGCCTCCAGTGAGGGGGGGTGGGGCAGGGAGATTCTCTTTCTTTGAGTGGTAACTGTTTGAATCTACCCTGTGGAACTTGAGGAAGGTGATGGAGACTGGAGTTGAGCCTATAAGAAATGGGGGACAAAAAGGAGCCCAGGAGTCCCACAAGGTCCTTCTAGGTTTCTATACCAAATTAATTTCATTACTTTTTATCCTTTCTAAAAGAGGCATCTGGTTATACATATAACTCACTTTGACTCCTCAGTATAACCTACCAAGATCTCAACTAGTGACTTCCACCTCCTACATCTCACCTAAGCAAGGCAACATGCTGTGGGAATAAGACATCAGAGTTAGCTCAGCTGGGCTGAGTGCTAACTTTGTCAGCAACACCACCAAAAAGAACATTGTTCATCAACCAGTTATACAAGGGTTAAGATGCAACTCACTGCAGTCACCTACTAGAAAATGCATTCTTAAAGGAATTTAGAATTTAAAAACAAATAGATGTACTCTATGTTTTGGATAAACTGACCTTGGATAGTTAGATGCATATCTCAGGAAGAATTGTAATGACCCCAGGTTCTTGCATCTTCCCACACACTGAAATCATTAACTTGAGGTATCTATTCTCTGTGATTAGGGTAATATTTTACTAAGATATATGCTTGACTTTCTTAGTCAAAAAATTTGTATGTATACTGGCTCCTCTTCAGAAAAGTTCCTCAGAACCCTCTCCCAAACTATAGTCCTCAGTAAAACCCTGGCTAAAAACTGAAGCAGGTTTCATACTATACATTTTTAAGTCAACAGGGCTTACTGGTATACTCATTCATAAAACAGAGACAATAAGGCACATCTCATGTGTTGCGGTGAGGCTTAAATAAGATAATATGTCAAGTGCACAGTGTTTTGACAAATAAAAATATGAAATCAATAAATGGTGATTGTTATGGCTTCCTGTGTTCAGACAACCATCTCAATTATCCCAAGGACCTGAGAAACAGACATTTCTAAGGTTAACTGAACACTTTCGGTTTTGGTTCCTTTGTTTTGGATATTATTTCCATTTAGAATAACTTCCATGTAAGAATGTCTTTTGATCAAATGTATGCAGGTTAAACTCATACTTGTTTTTATAGGTTACAGTGAATTTCTTCCTTCTTTGTTCTAATCCCTTCATTGTTTGTATCCCATCCTGAATGGAGATGATGTCTCCTTTACTAAATTGTCAGGTCTTTATAGTGTAAGCTATATCTTAATTTACTTTTTCCACATTTCCACTTTTTATTTTTGTATATTTCTCTGGGAAACTTCACTGAATTTACCTAGAGGTTGGAGACTGGAATGAAGAATTCACTTTGTGACAGCCTTCAAGGATTTGGCTTCTTAGAAGCTAAAACAGTGTTGTAGAGGTATTCCTACAACTCCACCGTGAAGATTTGTTAATAATGGTGTTTTTGGAATACCTGTTACTCCTTCCTAAGGCTCCATAAGACTCCTTTGCAGTCTTAAACAATCTGAAGGGAGTCTCTGCAACAGTGTTTGCCTTTATACACTCTGGGTTTCCCTCCCTCTTGATATATGGCTAATTTGGAAAACTAATAATCCAAGCAAATTAAGAAGCAAGACTTTTCTTTGACCCATGGAAATAGAGGAGGAGTAGCTGTAACATAATTATTCTTCTGAGCTTTGTTTTCATCGTATTGCACTTGTGACTCAGAAAATATTGTTGATGCATGAAATGATAAGGTCAGAGTAATTCTGATAGATGAGCTGAGTGAGCCTGCTAAAGATGTAAAACCTTTACTTCAAGTAGGCCAAGGCATGAAAGAGAATCAGTAATATAGTTTCAACTTGAACTTACCTTGTCAATGCTTTTACAAGGACAAGTACTTTGCCAAACTGCTAACCTCTCAGTCCTATTTGCAGTCTCTGCCTACAAAATTAATTATTGTCTTTAACTGAAGGTCATCTACTTCTTTGGACTCTTAAAGAGAAATCACTTATTTCTTTTAATTTATTTTTTAATGTATACTTTATGTCAAACAAGTTTTTACTGAGCACCTACTACTTTTAAGTCCATGTGAGACTCACTAGTTAATACAGACTTCCTCTATGAATTAACCCTGAGTAGTTAGGAATATGCTTTCTAAATTATATCACTTAAGCTTACTGGACAAAGAATGCTTTCCAAATCTAAATTGTGATGTCTTTTTTTTTTTTTTTTGCTTTGTACAGAAACTCTTAGCTTTTTCTGTATTGGAAACATTTTTGCCATTGTTGTTCTTTTATTTGTAAGTTCCCCAGCTTGATCAAGCATATGGCTTTTTTTCTTTTAAAGACAGAGATAATTACAATTGATTAGCAAAGAGGAATATATACCAGTATCTTCAGTGCATAGATGCAAAATTAAACCTGGATTATTACACAAGCTAAACTTAATGTTGCCTCATGTTATTAAGGAATACAGCTAACATTTCTCTTAGACAAATGGAAAATCTAATACCTGCTTTCACTCAAGGTTTATAGTGAAATTGACTTTCCTAATACTGAGGTGCCTTTTTAGCCATGTTATTAGACACAAAAATATCTTTTTTAATAAAGGGAAAATAGTGTCCTGGTTATCCTCTTTACGTTTTTGGTTGACCATCGGTACATTGATAAACACCTGGAACATTTCAGCTGGGGTTCCAATGACTGGAAAGAAACCAGTTGAAATTATTCCCAAGATTAGTGTACAACAAGGTTCCTGCCTTGAGAATTTTCTCGTTTTGAATAACGAATCTCCCTCTTAAGATAGTTAGACACTTCTCATTTGCAGTAAGCGCCTGTGTACCAGATCTTGGAAGTAATTAGATTGCTTCATAGCTTATTTTCACAAGCCTCACTCAGTATATGGATTCTTAAATAAACAATAAGGAAATTATATTACAAAGAATGGCAGCCCACATACAAATACCCTAGTATAATAAAAAGTGATTGAAAGTGTTGTTCAAGTGAGAGAAGATTCCTGAGCATATGCTTACCAGGTTCTGCTGAAATGGCTGTCACTAAACAAATATCAGAACATGTTAAATTAGATGCTTTGCTTTCATTTTTTAATTATATTTTTGTACATTGTGAGCTGGAAAGGGGTTTCTTAGTAAACAAAGAGGGCATGGGGGATACTTTTTATTTTCCCCTTTCAGGATTGATTTGAGCTATGTTCATACAGTTTTATGCCCAGAAGAATAAGTCCTAGTGTTGTCCTGTTCCATCTGAAGTGTGCCAGAGTGTGACAGTCTATGATGTTAGCGGCTATTCACAACTGGAAACAATACACTGCAAGACAGGGGCTCTCCCCAGCTAGGCTTCCCTGCAGGCAACAGTTTTCATGAGATCAAGAAGGGTTTTCCCCCTTCTTTTTCGTCTAAATATGCCAGTTATCCTCATTATCAGCCTCTCCCTCCAGTTTCTTGAAACTCCTCTCCAAGTCACTGCCATTGATTTTTAATGCTTAAGTACATATTTAAACACTAAGTTTTGCCAAAAATTTGATTGGAGGTGGACATTTCCATTCTTTTGGCCTTTGAATGGCTACCTGCCACTAGCCTGATGTTTTTGAGTAATTTCAAAAATTGAAGTATCTTTTGGTAAAAAATGACCCACTCTCTATTAGGTGAACCTTTCCTTTAAGGACTAGTGAAGCCTTAAATTTCAAGTCAATGCTGATTAAGGAATTATTGAGATTAATTAGTATTCCTTGACATCCCCACAATTTAAAGGTACACTGGCTTGAAACAATTTCATGCTCATTTACCAAAAGGCTTTTACTTCCTAAATCCTTTAGCTCAATTCACCGGTTCTCACTATTTTGCCACTCTGTAATTCTTAAATTCTATACTGTGGTGGCTATTTTTTTTTCTTTAGAATATTGTTCTTCAAGGTTAAATTGTCTTCAAATTCCAATTAGTATTCCGATTTCATAAGGCTTGTCACTTTTTTCCACATTTGTTAAAAAGCATCATTAGACCTTGGGAGGATATTAAAGAGCATTTGTTAGATACAAGGAGTATATGCATTGGTAATTCGATTTCGTTGGTTGAAAAGGAAAAGGCAAAATGTAAAGTTAAAAGTGGACAAACTCTATACCGTCAAAGTCAGGAACACCTATTCAAATCATTAAAAGCAAAAATCTTAGAATATTTGGAATTTGAACTAAAACTTGAAAGTTCTAAATTCCTATACTCATAATTAAAAAAAAAAGATGAGGATACATTGAAAAATTAGGAATTTCAATCTGGCATTTTTCTTTAATATATTTTAAAAATAATTAATTTTCAGCCACGCTGGATCGTCATTGCCATGTGTGGGCTTCTCATTGCAGTGGCTTCTCTTGCTGTGGAGCACAGGCTCTTGTGTGGGCTCAGGAGTTGTGGCTCATGGGCTTAGTTGCTCCATAGCACATGGAATCTTCCTGGACCAGGGATCAAACCTGTGTCCCCTCATTGACAGGCAGATTCTTATGCATTGCACCACTAGGGAAGTCTGTGACATCTTTCTACTAGGTTAAATGTTAATTTACCAGGAGATTTTGGGTTTCGGAGGTTTTTTTGTTTTGTTTTGTTTGTTTTTTTTTTTGAGAGGGAAGTGATATTCTTTAGACTTTACATTCATTACTGCATAAGCATCTTGAAGCACAGAACTGTAACTTTGCAAGTATGAACTCCAGTATCAAATAAAATAAATATTAGCACAAAGTAGAAGCTAGTAGGAATCAGAGACAAGACATGAAAAATCAATAGGAAGCTGTAGCAGTTGAAGTTAGCACGGCTCCCAGTGATTCCTGACTCCCCAGGTTTACACTCTTGTATCATTCTTTCCTTGTGAGTTACAGGCTGGATCCAGTGACTATTTTCTAATAAGTAGAATACAGGGAAAGTAAAGGCAGATCCAGACTTATCTGAAAATGGTTCAAGTTAATGTTAGGATGAGGAACTCATCTAAGCAATGGGGAAAAGCTAACTCAAAAAACTAGAATTCATGACTAATAGAATAGTCATGACTATTGGCATACAATTTCTGGGAGCATATCCTTGCCAAAAAAAAAAAAAAAAGCAGTGTAATTGAAACCAAATTAGAGATCACATTATGACTGTTATCATGAACTTGTAATAAAAAAATATTTGAGTTATTCTTTGATTTGTTTCCACTGCTAATATTTGGGGACCACAGATAAATCAGAAACAGCTGAATGTCTCTACCATATTAATAGAATTTAAAAAATTGACAAACATGTTTACTTTTCATTCAGCTACCATTTATTCAGCACACACTTCCTATCAGCTATTAATAGTAGTGATATATTGTTCTAGGATTAATACTAGATGGGAAATGGGAAAATTCTCACCCTCTTATATGAATTATTCACAACACTTACAGTAAGTACCAAATCAGCTCTGGCTGACCTAGTGACTTGTAGATGCAAACTAGCTTAACATATGAAATATTGATAGCAGTATGAATGGTTTTCTAAAAATTTGATTCTTGTAGTAGTGAACCTTATTTAATAGTATATGGAGCTTGAGCTTTGCACACAACATTTTAACATGACAGTTCTCAAGATGTACTCTCTTTGATCATCATAGATTTCCAAGTGGACTATAAGATTTAATTCCTGTTATTGCCCTTTAAGAGCTTTTAGGTAAAAGCTAAATTGATACAACAGTCGAAAGACATTTTAATAAAAACGTTCTTAGCATCAGAAGTGTGGAAAACTCACACATTTCAGGAGTTAGATTTTCTTTCTGAATATAATTGGAGCACACACATTTCCCTTGCTGACAGCGGCATTATAAGCCAAAGGTACAGTAGACTTCAGCCTCTATATTTAGTGTTAGGTCCTGTTTGTGCAAACCTTGACTCTAAATTGAAATATAATGTTTAACAAGGATTATAATCTTTGAATCTCCTACCCAAAACCAAGCACAAGATGATTAGTGAAAGCTAGGGTGACAAAATTTAAACACATACATAGCATCTGGATAAACTAGACTAGAGACTAAAAATATTTGCCTGGAGTCCCCACACAAGGCTCTGTATAGCTTAGACTTAGGCCTTTATGGGCTCCCTGTGTTCACCTTTTCTCTGGTTATCCCAGAGCTTCAGGCTATTTTCTTCACCCACTTGTCCTCTTCAGGTTCTCTAATATGTTGAGAATGGGATGTGGTCTTTTCACTCTTTTGTTTCCATTTCAGACAAGAAATGGGTCCATTTCTTTAAGGTGTTCCCACTCATCCTCATCACTGAGGGAAAATGGAAGGGAAAAGGAAATCTGCCATTTGCCAATGGTCAAGGTATTCTGAGTCACTGTGCTTGACAGAGTTACCTACGTTCATTGAAAACGATCATTTGAATGGCCTTCCTGCCATGTGTCAGGCATTCTGCTAGGCACTGAGAATATGAAGATAAGAGCCGACTAGCCTTCAAGGGCTTCAGCAGAGAGTGTAAATAACACAGCAGTTACTGCACAACACGGTAAGGACACAGGAAGAGAGAAAGGAGCACCGAAGGGGGAGCAGTTGGTGGTTAACCTTTGGGCCCAAGGGATAGGCACACTAGGTAGAAGAATTTGTGTGGACAGACACATAGACAAGAAAGAACATGCTGAGGTTTAGGAACTATAATAGTTGAGGATGTGAAGGGCACCATGTCGAGCAATGAGGCATGGTGGGTAGGCATGACTTTCTAAATCACTGGTTATCAAAGTGTTTCCACAGCTAGCAGGATCAATATCTCTTGGAAGTTTATTAGAAAAGCACATTCTCAGTCCCCACTCCAGATGTCCTGATAGGAACTGATCTAATCAGCCTTCCAGGTTCTCGATCCCACTAAACTTAAAGAAAAAAAGAAAAAAAAAAACAACTAACATGCTAGTAGGAGTTAAAGATTTCTTTTTCTCTTAAAGCCAATGGATTTTTAAACAGGGAAATGCCATTTATTGAACTTGACTTTTATTGAAAGAGCTATCTGGAAGCACTGTGGAGAATAAATTAGTGCACATTTGATGATGGCTGCAGAAATAAGATGGATGGAGGGTCAGGAATAAAATTGGATAATGCTTAAAAGACTGTTGCAATAAGTCAGGTGAAAAGTAACAAGGCAGTTACAAGCTGAAGAGTTGTAATGAGTAAGGATTTGAAATAGCAGCTTAAGTCATTTTCACATGATTAAGGGAAAGTCGAATGCCACTTACTATCATTCAGTTGAATACGGGCTCACTAATCATCGCTACCCCTCCGAAGACTGGCCCTGCTTTTAGTGACGGCCACTGGAACTTTTCCTTCCAAGAGTAATCAGAGTGTCGGAATTCCTCCTGCACAAGCGGTCAGTGTCATTTCTTCATGAGATGAAACAATTGGTTAGGCTGCTGCCATGGTTTCTAGACAAGATTACATCAGAGTATTTTCTCTGACCTTGAACCAAAATTCATTTTACCATCTGACTCATTTGAACAAAGTTAACATTTATAATACAGGACTGTCTTCAAGATATAAACAATAATTTTATTAATTATTTGATTCAAAAATAAAAACAAATAGAAATTATTTAGCAGCTCTTCCAGTGGTCCTTGCACAATAGATGAGTGATTTACTACATATATTTGGTGTGTACTCTAATGAACTAACCTAAGTAAAAGTTACCTGTTTTGCAGCTTACATGAAAGTGTAAGTCACTCAGTCGTGCCCAGCTCTTTCCAACCCCGTGAATAGTCAGTCCATGGAATTCTCCGGGCCAGAATGCTGGAGTGGGTTCTCTTCTCCAGGGGATCTTCTCAACTCAGGGATCAAACCCAGGTCTCCCACATTGCTGGCAGATTCTTTACCAGCTGAGCCATTAAGGAATATATTACCAAATTAAGATAAGGTTTAAGACAGGATTCAATAATCATTCAGTGTCCGCAGTATATACTAAGTACTCCTCTGTTGCAGGTACTGTGCTTAGTACTTTATTATTTAATCCTCAAAGCACCTTTATGAAATATTACAATTTTTCATTCTAGTGTATTTCTCATACAAATGAAGAATTTGAAGAATAAAAAGCTAACTAACCTGTCACTTCTAATAAGCTGAGACTGTTCAAGCTTCAGAACAATCCAAAAGAAGTCAAGGAAAGTACTGCCCATCTTTTATAGATCATTCTAAGAATGATCTATAAAGTTTTCATGACAGTATTGTGCAAGGTCCAAGAAACACCTTACATAGTATATTATTGGTGGAAATATAAATTAATATGTTCCTCTTTTCAAGAAGGCAGTTGAGCTGTGTGTAACTAAGTAGAAGCATAAAAGTGTACCATCTGAAACAGGGACTCAACTTTTAGGAACCTAGTCTGGAAGTAATCTGAGATGCAACAAATAAATATGTATAGATGATATATTATATGAATAAATATATATAGATGATTTTCAGAAATATTTAAAGTGGAAAACCAATATGAAACAAAGACAGTATCTGGCAGTTATTCAAATATTTTATATATTAAATATAGGCATATCATATATATAAAATATATTGAAACAAACTTTAAAGATTTATTTTTGTATAGTAAATATACATATTTAATAACCTATAAAATGTTTGGCATTGAGAAAAAAGCTGAATACTAAAACATATACCAAAAATAAAACATATACAAGTAGATAAAAATGGAAAAAATATGTGGCATAACTTAAAGGAAACTCACCAAAATATTATGGATTAAATTGTTGGTAATTAAATTATTTGCCTTTACATTATTTCCCTATTTTTAGAGTTTTCTGTAACAAAAAATAAAACAAAAAGCAACAAAAAAACCCAAAAATATGCTCCACATGCCATGGAGCCACTAGGCCTGTGGGCCACAACTACTGAAGTCCCCACACAAAAACAAAAAATAAAAATAAAAATTATCTTAAAATCAGAAATAATGCCCTATTTGATAACTAGTCCATGATATATATTATTATTTCATGGAAGAAGAAATAGCTGTATTGTATATATGAGTTAGTATGTGGGAAATTTCTTATAATTTTCTGTTTCCAACATAAAAAAATTAATAAAATGATCATCTTGGAAGCAGAAAGTAGCTAGTTCATGTTTGAGCAAATCAGGATGAGGAATTGAATAGAAATTAATATTGAATGACTTCTGATACGGTTTAGAAACCAAATTGAGATATTCTAAGCATCTTAGATCTAGTAAATTCAAATTAAAAAAAAAAAAATTCTAAAAACACCAGTGGCACAGTGGAGAGGACCTCCCTGGTGTCCCAGTGGCTAAGAATCTGCCTGCCAGTGCAGGGACATGGGCTCAGTCCCTGGTCTGGGAGGACTCCACATGCCAGGGAGCAACGAAGCTGTGGCTACACACTCTCGAGACTAGGACTCAAGCTGCTGAGCCCGCGTGCTGCAGCGAGAGATGCCGCCTCGGTGAGGCTCATGCACCACCACAAAGTGCAGCCCTGCTCACTGCAACCAGAGAAAGCCTGTGCTGAGTAAGGAAGACCCAGCACAGCCAAAAATGAACAAACGAGGAAAAGATGACCGTGGATGATGGATATGTACTGTTCTCTCTGTTCCCAGACCTGTTGTGAGAAATATCCCAAGTATTGACTCATGAAGTATGACAATCTAAGAGATAAGGAAAAGATGAAGAAACTGAAACACAGAGAGATTAAGTCACTTGAGTCACCATCAGTGCTGGACCCAGAATTTGAGCTCAAATACTCTGACTCTAACACATATGCCCTGTTCATTAAAATACACAACTTCTCAACTACAGTCAGCGCTGAGGTCGGTATTAAACTAATCCTCAGAAAGCATAGCCTGATGATATTGGCACCTTGGGAATCCTTCTGACATGACATAATTGGAAGTCGCTCAGTCGTGTCCAACTCTTTGCGACCCCATGGACTGCAGCCTATCAGGCTCCTCCGTCCATGGAATTTTCCAGGCAAGAGTACTGGAGTGGGTTGCCATTCCTTCTCCAGATCTTCCCTACCCAGGGATCGAACCTGGATCTCCGCGTTGTAGGCAGACGCTTTATTGTCTGAGCCACCAGGGAAGTCCTTGGGAATCCTTCTAAGCAATTTCAAAGATGGGAATGTTTAAGACAGTCGTGAAGTTACAGGATAAGTCTGATTAATTCCTTGCATCATTGATTTAGTTGATGATTTAGGAGAGTATTTTTATATTGCATGTAGATATCGTGTTAGTAGAATATAAAAATACAAATTTTAAAATAAAATGATGAACTTCAGAAAATGTCCTAGTCACTTTGAGACATGCTGTGAGAACTCATTACTCCCAGGGATAGAATTCCTTGTCCTTTGCCGTTAAATACTTTGGTGGGAAAGATGCTAAAGTGGGAAATTTTGAGAAGTGTGGGTTAAAATGAATGAATGCTGGCAAAACTGTAATATTTCCCAGGATTTAAAAAGTGGAATTATAAAAATTAAAGGTCATCAATCTCATTTACTGATGAGGAAACAACTAGAGAAAGTCAATGACTTATTCCAACCTTTTAAATGATTCTGAACACATTACTGTAACTACTACCTGGATCTTCATATCCTTAATGCTATGTGCAGCTGCCTCTAAGTTACTGAAAAACATGAAGTATAGCTCAGGCTATATTACATTTTTTTAAATTAGCAATATTATTTTATATCATGAATGAACAAGTAATTCAGCTGGAATTAGGTAAAAGGCATAGTAGCTTGACTGTAAAGTTTGAAAGCATTCATAGTCCTATAAAATCACACTGAATGGACCGCAACTAATGTTTTGTTACTCTTAGATGTGTGATCTCAACTTCAGAGAGAAATCATCCTATTTTATTTCCTTTTCTCTTCTAAATACCTATCCCTTCCTCATGAATATGGAGTGAAAGCAAAAATTTTCCTGGGGAAAGAACCACCATTTCATGATACTAAACACTATACAGGTCCTTAACAGAATTTCAATTTCACACATACTTATGCTCTTCTCTGGTCTAAAAGAGGTCAATTTAATCTCTTAGCCTCATTTTGCTCAGCCATGATGTGAGCATGCTTAAAAATGGAAGCGGGGAAACTTTATTCATTTTAATATTTCTATCATATGAATATTAGTTCCAAGAAATCTTGAGTATGGATTGATGAAATCAGTGGAACAAGCTGAATAAAATTCTTCATCTAGAAGTCTTTATGTTTAGAGAAATAGATGTTAACTTTTAGAATATCTTTAGAGTTTTAATTTTTCTTATTTCTTAGAATAAATACTAATCTCATCAATACAGCAAAATATTCCAGTTTGAAAAGCCAGCATCGATGCTCTACTTCAACATGTAACTTTGACTGATCATTTGCAATTGATCTAGAAAACCATCAGTGGAAAATCTGATAATTAAGAGTCCAAATGAACTTTTCTAATATTTTGAGCTGATCAAGTAAACCATTAAGGGGCCACTTTTAAATTTCCCCTTGTGCTATGTAAATATAGCCTTTTTGATACTAATTTAAGTCCATATTTTTGTATTTCCCATTTGATTTTAACTGGCTAAATAAAAGAGAAAAAAAATTAATGGAGTAAAAGCCTGAAGCCTTAATATAGTTAAAACACTATTGATATAATAAATGTTTTCCTCAAGAGATACTTGAACTTATATGAAGTTAAATAAAAGCTATATGATCAGATGTGTGCTTTAGAGCAATTTAGGGTAGCATAAAATTTAAATGAATGTTGAATGAAAATGAATGAATGTGCTGTGATTATTTTGTGAATGAAGTGTTAGATTGTATACCAAGCGGATAAATGCTTATTAGAGTTTTAAATTGCCTTGGAATACAGGGAATGTGTTAAATCGATTATTATGTAGATCTCCTTGGACCAGTAATTTAAAAAGAGTCTATTAAGTGACCTGTTATCTCTTTATTTTTCCCAGAAAATATCTACATTTAGTCCGTCAGATTTTCTGGCTATAGCATCACTTTGGGATAATGTTCTCCATGTTAAATTTTGCCTAGTAAAAGAAGACATCATTCTGGCCTTTTGTTTACCTTAAATCTGCTCCTTTGAATTTAGATACATGATACATAACATGGATAAATCTTGAAAACATTCCACATTATATGAGGTACCTAGAATAGGCACATTCATTAAGATGGAAAATAGAATAGTGTTGACCAGGGGAGGGGAAGTAATGGGGACTTTAATTGTTTAATGGATACAAAGTTTCTGTTTGAGATAATGAAGACATTCTGGAAATAGATAGTGGTGGTGATGTAAAACATCATGAATGTACTCAAGGCCATTGAATTGTACATTTAAAAGTGATTGACTAGGTTTTTAGTGAAGAAGAATTAAGGAGCCTCTTGATGAAAGTGAAGGAAAGTTATGACCAACCTAGATAGCATATTCAAAAGCAGAGACATTACTTTGCCAACAAAGGTCCGTCTAGTCAAGGCTATGGTTTTTCCTGTAGACATGTATGGATATGAAAGCTGTACTATGAAGAAAGCAGAGCACCAAAGAATTGATGCTTTTGAACTGTGGTGTTGGAGAAGACTCTTGAGAGTCCCTTGGAATGCAAGGAGATCCAACCAATCCATTCTGAAGGAGCTCAACCCTGGGATTTCTTTGGAAAGAATGATGCTAAAGCTGAAACTCCAATACTTTGGCCACCTCATGCGAAGAGTTGACTCATCGGAAAAGACTCTGATGCTGGGAGGGGTTGGGGGCAGGAGGAGAAGGGGACGACCGAGGATGAGATGGCTGGATGGCATCACCAACTCAATGGACATGAGTTTGAGTGAACTCTGGGTGTTGATGATAGACAGGGAGGCCTGGCGTGCTGCAAGTCATGGGGTTGCAAAGAGTCAGACACAACTGAGCAACTAAACTGAACTGAACTGATGAAAGTGAAAGAGGAGAGTGAAAAGGTTGACTTAAAAGTCAGCATTCAGAAAACGAAGATCATGGCATCCAGTCCCATCACTTCATGGCAAATAGATGGGGAAGCAAAGAAAACAGTGAGAGACTTTATTTTTTTGAGTTCCAAAATCACTGCAGATAGTGACTAAGCCATGAAATTAAAAGACGCTTGCTCCTTGAAAGAAAAGCTACGACCAAGCTAGACAGCATATCAAAAAGCAGAGACATTACTTTGCCAACAAAGGTCCATCTAGGCAAAACTGTGGTTTATCCAGTAGCCATGTATAAATGTGAGAGATGGACTATAAAGAAAGCTGAGCACCAAAAAATTGATGCTTTTGAACTGTGGTGTTGGAGAAGATTCTTGAGAGTCCCTTGGACTGCAAGGGGATCCAACCAGTCCATCCTAAAGGAAATCAGTCCTGAATATCCATTGGAAGGACTGATGCTGAAGCTGAAACTTCAATACTTTGGCTACCTGATATGAAGAACTGACTCATTTGAAAAGACCCTGATGCTGGGAAAGATTGAAGGCAGGAATAGAAGGGGATGACAGAGGATGAGATGGTTGGATGCGTCACTGACATGATGGACATGAGTTGGAGTAGGCTCTGGGAGTTGGTAGTGGACAGGGAAACCTGGCGTGCTGCAGTCCATGGGATCACAAAGAGTCAGACCTGATTGAGCAACTGAACTGAAACCGAGGTTTTTAGAAAAGGCTATTTACATTAGGCCAGCTAATATCTCTTCATTTTCCTCTAAAAATGTTACCCAGTTCCATTTATCTCCCAGTAAACGACCAAGTCATGTTGATTTATTAGAACACAATTTGATCCTTAATTATAGTCCTATACTGTAATTTTATTCCTATTATCACTATCTTGAATATTTAGACAAGTCATCTGATTGCTGTTTTTTCTTTTTATTACAAATAGGATTAGCAATTTTTCTTATTTTTCAGATACACATGCACACACACAAAGGGGAAAAAGGATGACTTTATCAAACATGGGATTCCACCAATTTTAGAATTAAAGATAGTGTCCATGTTTAAAGTGACAATTTTTAGATAAAACTGGTGGATTAATCATTTGTAATTACATTTTTAGGGTTTCATAGAATAAGTGATCACCATTACTGTAATAATATGTGACAAACCAGTGCACTGTGTACAATGACTTTTTTTTCCATTTCTTTCACTTCAGAATAAAGACTAGCTATTAGCTGAATATTTCTCCCTATTGATGGAATAAACACAAACATAATATTACTCAATTTGTTCTGCTCTGAGGGAATTAAGATTTTTCATTTGAAATTGGGGTAGTTGCATTGAAAATTCTAGGAAAATTTAGTGAAATTTGGTAAAGGAAAACTGAGTTTTGTTCTTAGCGTGTCAAGTTTCAGCTGCTCCTGGATTTTATTGGTGATCACCATTAGTTCAATATTGTTGTACAGACCTTTCTATAAGTTAGTGGGCTTTTGTCTGATTGTTTTGATGCTCTAATATTAACCAAATGGATAAAGTTTATAGTATAATTGTTCTTGAGCAGTACTGAACTATATTTTTAATTGACTTTAAAATTACTTCATTGAACATTCATTATGTGAAAAAGTAAGCCATAAGAGTTGGTTGGTCAAAAATACTTATAATTGATAAATAAGGCATTATTAAATCACTTCTTTGCCTGCAGGTCCCTGGATGTGCCTTCTGTTAAATTAGATTGTGTGACTCCCCATAAACCAAACTTCACATACTGGTTTGAATTATAAATATTCAATAGTTATTTTTATATTTTCTAACATTAACATTTATAACATTGTAACTAACATTAATACTTCCACTTTGTGACATGCTAGCATTAGCAATCTATCAGATACCCTAACTTTGAAAGGTTCCCCTGACTTGATATGCACCCTTCCTCACCCACTCAGTCCCTCTTTGTCCTCAGACTTTTAATCATTCTTAACCACTCATACCTTTTACTCCAAAACTTTATCCTATAATTTTCATTCTGGGCCCTGGGCCCATTTCTTCCAATCCAAAGCTGCTTTTAAAGAATAGAATTTTACTTATACAAAAGAACTCAATTGATGTTGATGTCAAAAGAACCCAGGGGAATTCAGTAGGATGAGATTAGTTAAAATCCTATTTCTTTTTATTGTTGCTACTCCATTCTATAAAGATGAAATAATGATAACAAGGCAGACAAAATAACTTTGATCAGGTAACAGCTAATGTTTCAAAGATTAAAAAGAGAGAAGTTACTACTTTCAACTGCCATAGGCAATAGGCACAGAAAGTAAAGATACCCTCTAGAGATTAAAGTAAATGATCCCCCATCCCCCTCAAATAACTCCCTGTTTTCATTTGCATGGTATATAATTTTGATTCTGGAGAATATTTAAAGTTGACGATTAAAAAAAAGATTCACCTTGTTTTCTTGCTTTTGACTCTGGTATGTTTCACTATTATAAGCTAAGCTGCCTGAGCAAGATTTAAGAGGCATCTATCAAAGCCACAAAATTCAAAATTGGAATTTTAACTCTGCCTTAAGACCATGGCGGGCAGTTATTTGTTATTCATGCCCTATCTGTCTTACCCACCAGACTTCAGAATCTAATGGAAAACATGTCATCATTTGCTCAATAAACAGGTAAATGAATGGCTCATTGCTAGAAACCTATGGACTGTTTCCAGGTATTTTGAATAAACCTCTAGAAAGCCAACCCATAAGTACAAGGCCTGATCTTAGACATGTGCAACCAACTTTGCAGTAACCTTGATGAAATGAACACCAGTTCATATTGTATATTTCTCCAGAGTTTAAAATGGCCTTTCTTTTACTGTTGCTTTGACTTAGTCTTCGAAAAGTAGAGAAAATTAGAGTTACTTCAAACCCATTGCTTTGTTTCCCCTTGATATGTTTTTCTGCACAGCGTCTTTTCAAAAAGTTGATTATGCAAAGGGGAAATAACACAAGCTCATATTTTAATAATCAAGTGAATGTAGTCAGAATCTGTTCACTATTGATAAAATTGCCTTTTAGCACAGAAAGCCAAAAGTAGTATCAATGACAGTAGAGGAATTTTAGGAAAAAACTTGCTGTAGATATGAAGTAAGGCTGCCTCTCACTGCTCTGGTGAGAACGGGAGTGGAGAGAACTGTAATTAACAGCCCAGAACAAAGGGAGGTGGTTACATATTGGTAGGCCATGAGAAAAAAAAAAAGAGGGAGATTATATACTATAGCTTACAAATTAACTGGACTAAGGACTTGCATTTGAACCACGTACCTTGATTCAGTCCTTATCTAATGTGTTTGCTTTTTTAAAGTCTAAAATCAGGGCATTTTCAGTAGATTTCAAAACAATGTACGCCTTCCTTTTTCTATTAAGGATGTTTGTAACTTAGAAAAAGTACTGGTTTCAGCTTTGTAGTTTTTCTTCCGTTATGCTATTTGTAATTAACCATTTATATATGAAAGAACGATGGATGATGGTTTCCCATTAGTTTTGAAACATTGAGCCATATGACACATGTTAACCCTAGGCCACTTGGTGAAAATGCATTGCCTATTTTGGCTGAAAATAAGGCTATTTCATGAGTGTAGGTTAAGATTTTGAAGGAGCAAATTGTTTTCTTTAGGTTATTTTACCAAATTGAAATCAACTGTTCAAGTCCATAAGATGTAAGCATGTTGTATCTAACTCTTTTATAGTGGCTTTGAACTTGAACACTGCTTCTAGGATGATTTTTCTTTTACAGCCTTATTTGATATTTGGATTAATTCATGAGGAAAGATATCTTTCTATATAGGGCAATAACTTCAAGGAACGGTGCTTTCACCAGGTTTAAAAAAGTAGTCAGGGATTGGAATCCAATTGCTATTTCAAAATTGAAAAAGACTAATTTATGCATTGCTATTATCTCCATTCCCAATAGGGTGATCACATGGACTAAGTACCAATTCTGTCAATTTAGTCTTATAATAGAAAAACATTTAAAACATTAATCAAGGCTTTGGCAATGATGTAAGCTTTTCCTCAGTAAGATAGTAAATATATATTTAGTTGGCTTAAGACAGCATACTTCAGTCAACATGTAATATGGAAGGAAAGTTATAGTTTTATCTGAAAAGTGATACAGATGTGATTCAGGATAGTTGTTTTACCTACCCAATTTACATTTTATATGGGCCAATTTGATTGTATTTGAAAAATGAATTAATAGAGTACCAGGTTTTAAGCTATTATGTATAAATTAAGGCTTGATTTGCTACATTTCCAAATTAGCTATGAAGTTCTTTAGACTTATTATTTTCAGCAGCATTTATAAATGTCTACTATGAGAGTATCCCAGGTTGCTCAGTGGTAAAGGACCCACCTGCCAGTGCAGGAGATGGGGGATCAACTCCTGGGTCGAGAAGATCCCCTGGAGTAGGGAGTGGCAGCCCATTCCAGTATTCTCCTGGGAAGTCCCATGGACAGGGGAGCCTGGTGGGCCACAGGCCATGGGTTGCCAAGACTCAAACACGATGGAGCAGCTGAGCACACACACATGAGAGTATCCAGAAAGTTCAGGGACATTAGGTTTTGTTTGTTCATTTATTTGTTTGATACATGAGGTACACTGACAGAACGTTTAAGAATGAAGAAAGTGATGTTCTTTATTTAGGACTGATAATGTCATTTTTTGCGAATGCACTCTGTCCTGTTAGAATTTCGTATCGTGATTCTCTAAATTGAGGTGTCTAATCTGTGGCAGGGGAGAGGTTCATTTTATTTTCTAGGTGTTTTATTTGCACAATGAGAGGCAAATCTTAAAAACTAAGTCAGAGCCACTTTGGGATTGTGTGTAACTGAGTTGCAGACTCTAGGCTTCCCCGTCTTTAACCATCTCCTGGAGCTTGCTCAAACTCTAGTGTATTGAGTCGATGATGTCATCCAGCCATCTCATCCTCTGTTGCCCCCTTCTCTTCCTGCCCTCAGTCTTTCCCAACATCTGAGCTTTAGTTTCATCATTGGTAAAATAAAGGGTTTTACTTTCATCATCAGACTTTTCTTAGATTTATAACTAATTCTTACTTTACATCTTTAGTTGACTATAAAAAATAATTTTAGATTTTCTGCCTTAATGGTTAAGCAAAACCTTTTGGTTTCCTAATGCTTTCCCAGTAAGCCACCCATTCAATCATTTAATAAATATTGAGTACCTATTTTCTTTCAAGTACTGCATGAGATGTCGACATCACAGTGGTGAAAAAAAAAAAATTGCCCTTTTGCAGTTTTTAGACAAATGAAAGAGAGGATAATGAAAAAAATCAGTGTATTTAATGTAAAATGACAACTAAGATGTATGATGCTGTTGGAATAGCATGGTGCCATGATAATTAATAATGAGAGACTTCACAAAGAATGATAATTAGTGATACAAGGTGGGTATTAATCAGGATGTGCTTCCTGGGGTTGATGTTTCTGGTAGAGAAGAGCAGTGGTAACAGGATGTGCTAGAGGCCAGGAAGGGGTCTTGTAAAGTTTCTGCCCTCTGGTGATGCTCCTTCTCTGCAGAAATACTGATTTTGTGTGGAATAGAATCCAGCCCTTCTGGGGCTTTAGTTTAGAGAAGCGATCTAATCGGCTTGGATTTGGCAATCCATGGCTTCATGTGAACTCTTTCAATAACATTTAGAAGGATATTATAGGGGAAAATGACGATCCACAGACGGTAGGCCTGGTTGCATCTGGATACTTTGGACAGAGGATTCTTCCTGAGAAGCTTCTTGCAGATTGATAGACAGCTGCTTGTTCTTCTTACCTCTTGAATCTGGTTCTGGACTGCATTTTTGGACTTAAAGGACTTGTTTTAATCAATGGGAAGCTGAGAGGTTTTTGTCCTTGAGACAGTTCTATTCAGTGTAACAAATACTAATAGCAATATATTAGGTGCTAAACCGTGTACGGGGAACAAAGGATATGTAGATGATTAAGACAGTTCCTGATTTTAATGAACTCAAAGTCCTAGTTGCCTAGTAACTTCAGTCATGCCCTAGTTTGTAGAATTTGAGAAAATAACAAATACTGAGTTTTGACTTCTAGAAATAACTACAGGAGCACAGCATGGAGTAGTTATTTTAAAAATAAGATTTAATTTTGAGTGGCATAATCTAGCTGTGCTTATGTTTAGCAAAAGAATAGGTTTATTCCTCTGGAAGTTTTACAAGATGGCACTATCTGCCAAAATTTTACTGTAGTGTGTCATCTATATTGTACTTTAAGGCTTTCCCTGGTGGCTCAGATGGTTAAGAATCTGCCTGCAATGCAGAGAGCCTGGGTTTGATCCCTGGGTCGGGAAGATCCCCTGGAGAAGGGAATGGCGGCCCTCTCCGGGATTCTTGCTTATAGCATCCCGTAGACAGAGGAGCCTGGTGGGCTACCTACCGTCCATGGGGTTGCAGAGAGTCTAACATAACTAAGCAACTAACACTTTCACTCTCCTGATAGTTAATGTCTTGTAGGCCCTGGTTAAACAACATATATATTTTGTAGGTAAAGTGATAGCTAGTTAGGTTTCATCCCTAGAAGTTCTTTGTTCAATTATCATGGCTCAGACGGTAATCTGCCTGCAGTGAGAGAGTTCTGGGGTCTTTCCCTGGGTCTTGAAGATCCTCTGGAGAAGGGCATGGCAACCCACTCCAGTATTCTTGCCTGCAGAATCCCATGGACAAGAGCCTGGCCGGCTGCATGCAGCCCATGGAGTCTCAAAGAGTCTTACATGACTGAGTGACTTTCACTTTTATTAAGGAAGCTGCAACACTGAATACAAATGAACTGAGGTTGAATCAAGTCTTTATTTCCCTAAAGCTGTTGGTCTGGGTTCTTCTACCTTGTAATCTTTCTCCATGTTGCCCTCCTGTGCTTCTTTAGCTATCCTTCCTTAAATCTGTTTCTCCTGATTATATTAATAATAATAAAAATCAGCACATATACAGGAGAAACTAGGCTCTTTGCCTCTAAAGGATTTGCCTGACCTGTAAGAGAAAGCCAGCCACCACTCTATTCCACTGACCTCTGACTTTTAAAAGGTTAAGTGATCAGCAAGTTAGCTTACAATATTGAAACAACCGTTTTAAGTTTTTTTTTTTGCAGGTCAGCAGCTTTATTTCATGTAAAACAAACTAAAGAGGCATAAGTTCGGGCTACTTTCCTGTGTTCTTTTGGGAGTAGGGGCAAAAGCTCTGGGCAGGGAACTGGTCAGTGCAGTTGTCAGAGGCACTTGGCCACCCTCTAAATAGAAGAGCCTGGCGAGTTGTCTCAGGGTAGGTGGGATAGAAGGCATCTTCTGGGCGTAACAACCAGTGAATATTTGTGAAAAGAAAAGCTCCACTCTTTCAGGCTAATGCAGCCCTGTTTCAGGGCATGTGGTTTGAAGAGCAATGGGTTTCAAGCCTCTGTGCTCCCTTGATCAGATCCTTTTCTGTGGTACCCAGGCTGCACCTCCATATGCTGATACTCTGAAGGTGATGGTGCATGCCCAGTCACTCAGTCGTGTCTGACTCTTTGCAGCACTATGGACTGTAGCCCACCAGGCTGCTCTGTCCATGGGATTCTCCAAGCAAGAACACTGGAACAAGGTATTTTCTCCTCCAGAGGATCTTCCTGACTCAGGGATCAAGCCTATGGCTCCTACAGTGACCAACAAATTTTTTTTTTTTATCATTGTGCCACCTGGAAGCTGAAGGTAATAGAATCTGTCCCTGAAATACAGCCTTGACTTTGGCGTAGGACAGCCTGAATTTGCATTCTTGCTGTGCAGTTATAAGGTATGATAGCCTAGACAAGATTGACCTCTATGGGCCTCAGTTTCCTCATCCATAAAATGGAGACACTTTTACTACATCATAGTATACTCTAAGGATTAAACAAAATAATAAATAACAAATCTTAAGTGTAGTCCATGACATCAAATAAGTAGTACATTTTAACTATTTTTATCACAGGACAAAGTCTATGCCTGTGAAACTTTAACATTTTAGGACTAGCAACTTTAGAAAAGATACCTCTGTTTTCAAATGATAGAAAGTAAAAAAAAAATGAAAGCCTAAATATATATGAAAGAAACAAAGTTTTCTGAACTACCATCTCAGCCTTTTGTTGCTGTAATACTTCCCACTTTTCTTAATAGAACTTATAATTTTTTGTTTCTTGTGGTTTTACCATTTTGTATAGAAACAGTGCATCACTGGATATATACTATCCGGATTGTTTACCACATTCAATATATCCTAGAGCCTAAATTTCTCTTTTTCCCAAATATAATGCATTTCTGTATTAATTTCCCTTTGATAAAGAGCCTGGACTTCACTATCCATCAAAGTTCTGAGATAGATACGTCATATTGAGTACAGCATCTTTTAATCTCATCTCAAGTTATTAGAAAACATAGAGGAGTAAAACTCTTAGTCTTATACTTGTGCACTTTAACTGAAATTAAGTGTTCAGGAATGGTTGCTGTCTGCAGTAACTTGTATTCATTTTCCTTTCTCCTCTGTTTGCCTGTTGCTCAGAGTTGCCGTGTAGTTTATGTCTCTCCAGCATGCCCCTTACACTGTTTGCAGAGATTTCTTTGTGTTATAATATGCTTGATCACTAAGGAAGAACTTCAACAGGGATGTTACATGACAAAGTCAGCAAGGCAGGAAATGGTCCTATTTTTCATTTCACTCAGGCTTCTGAAAATTGAAATACTGTTTAGAATCGTAGCCATAACCAGTTAGCCCGACTCCTGAAGAGCTAGAATGAAAGCCTCAAAGGAAATATTCACGCTCTACCAATCCATTGGTCACATGAACGCCCTCAAGAGCAGACCCTCACTGTTTTCACCGTCACCTTATTAACCTTTTTTTTTTTTAAATCCATTGTTAACACTTTCCTTGTCTCTGTCCCACAGCTTTTATTACATCTTGATATCTACTATCTCGTGTATGTGTGAGCGTGTACACACAAGTGTGCTCAGAAACTCTTCAGTGCCACTTTGCCATCTGTTGATTTTGTCTCTCAGTCCAAGAACATTTGATTGGTTTGGCAAGTGCTCTTGAGGCCAACCTGCGTTATAGACTAACAACCAGGCCACAGACAGGTCTTAGTCAAGTACCTATTCTCTGTCCAGTCAGTTTCCTGGATGGCGGAGTCAGCTGGAACAAAGCCTTTGGATAAAGAAGAGTTTTATGATATAAAAGAGAACTGAGAGTATAGCCAGGATTTGGCTTTCTCTTAGGATCTGTGAGAATTAACTGGAAGGCACTTTCAATGCCTTCTAGTACTGTAATCAAAACTTAAGATAAAAAATAAGCATAAGAAGGATTTAGATGAAAGGCACCCAGAAATGGAAAGATACTTGTGTATTATAGTTGAGCTTTAAATTATCTAGTTGAATAATAACTATGCAGTTTCACCTACTTTTCTCAACAATAGGAGCCAAATTCACTGGTCCACAATGTCCGATGTTCAGGTGTGAAAATGGGCAGGAAAGTGAGCACACTAATGCAAAATAAATAATTTCCCCCAAAGTTTTAGGTAGTATGGATCATTAAGAACACAAGGAGTATCTCTCTCACCTTCTAATTATATCCCCCTTAAATATTGTGCAAATGATTATTGAGTAGCTTTCATCTGATTTAGCATTTATTACTTTTGTTGTTAATGCCAGATTTTAGATTGTTGTATTGCCACTTAGAGACTATATGTATTCAAGTTTTGTGTGCGTGTTTTTCCAGTATTAACTTTCTTTTTTCCCCACTTCATGTCAACAATTAAACATGTCTGCATTTCTAGGAACAGGATTTGAATGAAGGTTCATATTTCTGGCCGTCCTTCCTGAATAATAGATCTGCTTGACCTTGGCAGTTCAATGATAGTTCCAGGAAAGGGAACCACAGAACAACTAACTTACGGTTTAAAAATGTTCTATAACTAACCTTCTGCCTGTGGTCTTTTCCTGATCATATGCTGTATTTGTGAATCACATGAATTGAGATTCATGTACAAAGTCTTGACCTGTTCAATAAATACAGTTGATGCATCCACAAATTAGGTTCAGATAGTAAAAATTAGATTCCAGTGCCAGATATTCCTAACATCCTCTGTCTTCCCCTTTTCTCCCACCTTCAATCTTTCCCAGCATCAGGGTACTTTCTAATGAGTCAGTTCTTCGCATCAGGTGGCCAAAGTATTAGTTTCAGCTTTAGCATCAGTCCTTCCAATGAATATTCAGTATGGTTTTGCCTTAGGATGGATTCATTGGATCTCCTTGCAGTCCAAGGGACTCTCAAGAGTCTTCTCCAACACCACAGTTCAAAAGCATCAGTTCTTTGGTGCTCAGCTTTCTTTGTAGTCCAACTTTCACATCCATACATGACCACTGGAAAAACCATAGCTTTGAGTAGACGGACCTTTGTTAGCAAAGTAATGTCTCTGGTTTTTAATATGCTTTCTAGGTTGGTCATAACTTTTCTTCTAAGGAGCAAATGTCTTTTAATTTCATGGCTGCAGTCACCATCTGCAGTGATTTTGGAACTCAAAAAAATAAAATCTCTCACTATTTCCTTTGATTCCCCATCTATTTGCCATGAAATGATGGGACTGGATGCCATGATCTTCATTTTCTGAATGTTGAGCTTTAAGCCAACTTTTTTACTCTCCTCTTTCACTTTCATCAAGAGGCTTTTTAGCTCCTCTTCACTTTCTGCCATAAGGGTGGTGTCATCTGCATATCTGAGGTTATTGATATTTCTCCCAGCAATCTTGATTTCAGCTTGTGCTTCTTCCAGCCCAGTGTTTCTCATGATGTACTCTACATAGAAGCAGAGTGACAATATACAGCCTTGACATACTCCTTTTCCTATTTGGAACCAGTCTGTTGTTCCATGTCCAGTTCTAACTGTTGCTTCCTGACCTGCATACAGGTTTCTCAGGAGGCAAGTCAGGTGGTCTGGTATTCTCATGTCTTTAGTAATTTTCCACAGTTTGTTGTGATTCTCATGCTCCTCAACTTGAATCTTATATGATGAGACACAAAGACAGAAAACAATTGGAGATGCATTTTTCCTTCAAGTTATTATCTACCGATTTATGTGACAGTACTGAGGGCCTCTCTGATTCCTACCTTTCATGGTCATGCTGCTGCCTCCCTGTGATTCTCAGTCATGCACTGTCACTCCAAAAAGAAAAAAAAAATCCTTTATCTTTCTGTTTAAGATGAAATTTTGTTCAAGTTAGCTAAGATTTCTAGTGCTTATAACCGAAGGATTATAACACACTCAGGGAGCCGAGTAGACTGGAATGATTTCTCTTTCCTTCAGGTAGATTGTTTTGTTGGGTGAAGGAGACCGTCATATAAATTATATATATATATATATATTTAATGTGAATTTATTTATTTTAATTGGAAGCTAATTACTTTAAAATATTGTATTGGTTTTGCCATACATCAACATGAATCCGCCACGGGTGTACATGTGTTCCCCATCCTGAACCCCCCTCCCACCTCCTGCCCTGTACCATCCCTCTGGGTCATCCCAGTGCACCAGCCTCAAGCATCATGTATCCAGCATCGAACCTGGACTGACGATTCATTTCTTATATGATATTATACATGTTTCAATGCCATTCTCCCAAATCATCCTACCCTCTCCCTATCCCACAGAATCCAGAAGACTGTTCTATGTCTGTTCTGTATCTCTTTTGCTATCTCGCATACAGGGATATCGTTACCATCTTTCTAAATTCCATACATATGCGTTATTATACTGTATTGGTATTTTTCTTTCTGGCTTACTTCACTCTGTATAATTGGCTCCAGTTTCGTCCACTTCATTAGAATGGATTCAAATGTATTCTTTTTAATGGCTGAGTAATACTCCATTGTGTATATGTACCACAGCTTTCTTATCCATTCATCTGCTGATGGACATCTAGGTGGCTTCCATGTCCTGGCTATTATAAACAGTGCTGCAGTGAACTTCGGGGTATACGTGTCTCTTTCAGTTCTGGTTTCCTCCATGTGTATGCCCAGCAGTGGGATTGCTGGGTCATAAGGCAGTTCTCTTTCCAGTTTTTTCAGGAATCTCCACACTGTTCTCTATAGTGGCTGTACTAGTTTGCATTCCTACCAACAGTGTAAGAGGGTTCTCTTTTCTCCACACCCTCTCCAGCACTTATTGCTTGTAGACTTTTGGATCGAAGCCATTCTGACTGGTGTGAAATGGTACCTCATTGTGGTTTTGATTTGCATTTCTCTGATAATGAGTGATGTTGAGCATCTTTTCATGTGTTTGTTAGCCATCTGTATGTCTTCTTTGGAGAAATGTATATTTAGTTCTTTGGCCCAGTTTTTGATTGGGTTGTTTATTTTTCTGGAGTTGAGCTGCATAAGTTGCTTGTATATTTTTGAGATTAGTTCTTTGTCAGTTGTTTCATTTGCTATTTTCTCCCATTCTGAAGGCTGTCTTTTCACCTTGCTTATAGTTTGTTTATTTTTGCTTTTTTTCCCAATATTCTGGGAGGTGGGTCATAGAGGATCCTGCTGTGATGTATGTGGGAGAGTGTTTTGCCTATGTTCTCCTCTAGGAGTTTTATAGTTTCTGGCCTTATGTTTAGATCTTTACTCCATTTTGAGTTTATTTTTGTATATGGTGTTAGAAAGTGTTCTAGTTTCCTTCTTTTACAAGTGGTTGACCAGTTTTCCCAGCACCACTTGCTAAAGAGATTGTCTTTAATCCATTGTATATTCTTGCCTCCTTTGTCAAAGATAAGGTGTCCATAGGTGGGTGGATTTATCTCTGGGCTTTCTATTTTGTTCCATTGATCTGTACTTCTGTCTTTGTGCCAGTACCATACTGTCTTGATGACTGTGGCTTTGTAGTAGAGCAGGTTGATTCCTACAGTTTTATTCTTTTTCCTCAAGATTGCTTTGGCTATTCGAGGTTTTTTGTAAGTTATATTTTCGATATCTCTGAATGTGATTTTATAGCTGCATTGCTCTTGGTGAACACTGATCACAATCGAGGCACTCAGGGTGGGGGTGGGCTGAGCTTTCTGTGGGTGTCTGTTGGGTCCTTCTCATCTTGGGGATTTTCCGCAGCCATTGGCTGGATTCCTGCAGAACCTCTGCCTGTGAGGCTAGTGTGTGTCCTGGCTGATGGAAGCCTGCTGCTGGCATCCTCTTCTCCCAGAATTTCTGCTTTGTTTCTGTTGTTGCCATGTCTGTGATGACTTCTTGTCTATTCCCCGATTCGTTGGAATTCTCAAGATACTTTACACGGTACTTGCTGTTTGACAAAAGGACATGGCGTCCCTCTAGAACTTACTTGCTACTAGCTCTCTGATGAAACTCCTTTTCTTCAAACTGTAGAGCAGGGGATTCTTTATGTAGAAGTGATACACCCAATTTTAGTTTCATTTGTTTGGATAGTTTGGCTCTGCTTAAGCATCTGAACAGAGTCATTGTATCTTGATTAAATATGGGCACACATGTTTTTTGTGTTTTTTTTTTCCTCCCCAACAGAAGTGCTTATTCCGAATAATGAGGTGTCTGTGGGTAGGCTTTCTAGGTCTAGACATTCTTAGAACTTTTGTGCAGTGTTTTGTGTGATGTATACTTTTAGAAGAAGAGTCCTTGATTTGATCAGATTCTCAGTGTTCCATGACTCTTAAACAAAAAGCAAAACAAAAGCTATTTACAAGCTTCTCTCCTATATGGTAGGGTATTTATTTTCTGAGTTCCTTTGGGGAATGAATGAATCTGTACCCACACCTGAAGTCACTGCAAATTCATTAGCTTAGAGTAAAGCAGCTGTATTCTAAGGGCCCACATGCTGCCTCTGCTGAGAACTCAAATCAAGAACCAGGAAGGTGTAGACAGGTTATCTGGGGCAATCAGAATAATTCTATCCCTGGTGCCAGGCAAACACATTCAGAGACATGCACTCATTAGGATATTGTGCTCTTTTGCCACATTTAAGCTCTGAGAAGTGTAGAATTGCTATTTAAACTCACCCGGTTATATATGAAAGCATCATTTTTTTTTCTGTCATTATCTCACATGCATTTGTTGGCTGATACAAAGGAATACATTTGTGTTTGTATGCCTACACCTTTCACACCAATTCCGTGGGGTTTAGAAGTTGCACAGTATGGGTGGGGGTTATTGGAATAACTGAAATCAGTTTCATTTTTACTAATTTAATGGTGGTATGACCTGGACGAATCATGTAAGCTCTCTAAGATTTTATTCCTATAATACAGGAGTAACAACACTCTGTAAACTTCACAGTTACTTGGATCACCAATGAAATCATGCCTATGATCTATAAAATGGTTACTGAGTTATTAGAAGCAGATGTATTGCACAATTTGAAATGATTAGTCAAGTCTGGAAGATGGTACTGTATTGAATTGTGAATCTAAGTCCTGCTTCTCAAACTAACAGTGTATAAGCTACTTTGCTAGATTTGCTGATCATCAGCTCCTACTGCTTGGTCCATCAGTCTTAAGATGATATATATCTTTGTTTTTCCAAGATGAGTGTGTTTGAAATCCAAGAGACAGAAATTCTCCTCCTGGACTTCCCTAGTGGTCCAGCAATTAATTAAGAGTCTGTTTGCCAGTGCAGGGAGTATGAGTCGCATCCCTAGTCTGGGAAGATGCCATATGCCAGAAGTAGCAACTAAGCCCATGTGCCACAGCTGCTGAATCCTGCATGTTCTGGAGCCCAGGCTGCACAACAGGGTGGGGGTGGTGGGAGTGACCGCAATGACAAGCCCATCTACTGCACCTAGACATTAGCCCCCAGTCGCCACAACTAGGGAAGGCCCATGCACAGCAATGAAGACCCGATGCGGTGGAAAATAAATTAAAAAAAGAGAGAGAGATTCCCCTCTGAAATAGAAAGGGATTTGTAGGGAGCACCACACTTCAGCTTCTTTCATTTCAGACTCTGTTTCTAAAGTCCTTAACTTCTAGAAAATCACATGTAGGTCTTACTGTATATTCTCTTATGAAGGAGGAAGGGAAGTGAGAATTATTAGGCATCGAGTGTACTGGTCCCTATTCTGTGCTGAGAACTTTTTCCAAATATTTTCTTTCATCCATACTCTGCCATCACCCTCTCTACCTTGCTCTGCTGCCATAGAACCCTGAATTTTTTTCTTCTTTGTGGTCCCTGCCCTTTCGGTGTAAGATACATAAGAAAAGAAACAGGATGCCTGCCCTGTAGCCCATGCATGTTGCAAAAGCTCAGTGAGATAACTTTGTTAATGTTGCCTCAAAAACTTCATTGAAAAGCGGTTTTGCATGTTTTGTATAAACTAGAGTCTGCTCGTAGAATGTGCTCAGGACAGCTGTACACTCACACTGTCCTATTACTCCATAGCTGTAGGAGCTTTGGTGAGTCTTCCAACCTCTCCAAGTTCAAATGTCTTAATCATTCATGTCAATGTATGGCAAAAACCACTACAATATTGTAGTTACCCTCCAATTAAATAAATTAATTTTAAAAAGTCTTAATCAAAGTAGTGCATGTGTGCATGCTAAGTCGCTTCAGTCACGTCAGACTCCTTGTGACCCAATGGATTGTACCCACCAGGCTCCTCTGTCCATGGGATTCTTCAGGCAAGAATACTAGAGTGGGTTGACATGCCCTTCTCCAAGGCATCTTCTCGACCTAGGGATTAAATTCGCATCCCTTAGGTCTCATGTTGCAGAAGACGATGGCACCCCACTCCAGTACTCTTGCCTGGAAAAATCCCATGGACGGAGGAGCCTGGTGGTCTGCAGCCCATGGGGTCGCGAAGAGTTGGACACGACTGAGCGACTTCACTTTCACTTTTCACTTTCATGCATTGGAGAAGAAAATGGCAACCCACTCCAGTGTTCTTGCTTAGAGAATCCCAGGGACGGGGGGAGCCTGGTGGGCTGCCGTCTATGGAGTCGCGCGAGTCGGACACGACTGAAGCGACTTACAGCAGCAGCCGCAGGTCTCATGTATTTGCAGGCAGATTCTTTACCACTTAGCGCTACTGGGGAAGCCCTAGTGAAAATAGACCATTGATTAAAACTTGGCCAACCTTTAAGTCACCAGATTCTAGACTTGTGCCTACCTGTAACTGTTGTAGGAAAAAAAAATACCCATGGATTTAGTTTATCACCCAGGAACTCAGTCAATCTGCTAATCCTTGGCCTCATCTCTTTCACTTGCATATAAAAACATTATCAAGGAAGGAATGTTTGCAAAACACTTGAAAAGGGGGCTTTGCAACACTAAAAGTGTTGATTGTAAAATGTAGTTAAGCCATAGAAAAACAGTGATTTTTAAATACTTGGAGATTTGAAACAAATACTTCAGAATTTACAACTGCGATCCTACAATCCATTTAGTGAAAATACTGCCAGGTGCATTGTTGTTTGACTATCAAAAGAGAGTAAACAAAGAGAAATTACAAATTCTTACTTTAGCAAGGCTTAATTCTTTGGATAATGACTGTTTTATTAAAAAATGGAGCCCAGCCAGGATAAGGAAGATATGCCTCCAATTACTCCCATATGTGGACCCTTAACCACAAGCCATGGGAATTTCCTTAGTTACACCACATTTATTTTAGTCCCTGGATTATAAAGGTGCAAAAACTGATTATTTGGCATAGACCTCTTGATGTGCTGAGGATGCTGAAAGAATTTAGAAAAGGATAAAGGGGATTTTACCTTCATGAAAGATTTCAGGTCTTTTCCCATTCACAAAGTAGATACACTTGGCTAAATGAACTAATTATCTAAGTAAAACATATGCATGTTAATTCTTGCTTGTGTGCTTACTTGTAATTCTTTCTTCTAGTCTGTACCTCAACACTGTCTTAGCTTTCTGTAAAATTCTTTCATATTTGATTGGTTTGCTTTGTACCATGAATATAGTGTTTCAGAGATAGACGGCTATCTGTTACAGTTAAACTTCTTGTCAATAAGTGTTGATACCACTCCCTGGGACTCTGGTTGGACTTTTATCTTAAGTTGTGAACGACTCATTTCTTCACTTGTCATGAGTGATCTGCTTGAGAGGAAACAGTTGACTCAGTACCAGCTCACTACACCACCCCCACCCCCACACTGGGAAGACTGATGCCAAATAGAACAGTGGAAAGGACGAGCCCCTTTAGTCAGGCCACGTGAGTTCTTCTCCTTGATCGTAACTCCTTTCGAAAGTTCTCAGATCCTCATCCTGCATCCTGTCCTTCTTGGCCAATTATGCCCTCCTTTCTCTTTTAGGAAATAAAAGGATTAACAGTTAAAAACATATCAATTAAACCTAAATACTTTAATGTCTAAAACAAGGAATGGTGGAGATACTATTGATATACTATAGAGAGTCGGTAGTTCAGAGGTTAACTGTGTGGGTTGTGAAGTCTAACAGCCTAGATTCATATCCTAGCTTGTTTGTTTGCTAGGTGACCCTGTGTTTCCTCATCTATAAAATGGAGATTATGATAATAACTATCCCATAGAGCTAGACTGAAGATTAAATGAGAGTGCATGTGATGCATTTTAAAATTACTTGGCAAAGAATTAATATTCAAGAAAATTGTTTACTGATATTATTAGTATAGGGCTCAGATGGTAAAGAATCTGCCTGCAATGCAGGAGACTGGGACTCAATCCCTGGGTTGAGAAGATCCCCTAGAGAAGGCAATGGCAACCCACTTCAGTATTTTTGCCTGGAGAATGCCCTGGACAGAGGAGCCTGTGGGGGTTACAATCTACAATCCATGGCTGGGTTGCAAGGAGTCAGACCCAGCTGAACAGCTAACAAAAACACATTATTATACACCAGAGGGGTCATTACCACACAGAATACCTATTTATCAGCACGTTTTACTTCTCTGTATATAAGAATATGCACATTGTCTGCCTTAGTAAATGGAGACTTTCATGTTGATATTTTTTAAAGTACTTTCAGTTGCATAAACTAGGAAGAACCCTGAGCATGAACGTGACTAACCCATGCATTAATGGTGAGTTGTGGAAGGATGTGTGCAGCATCCTATTAATTTTGATGGCATCGACATGTAAAACTAACAATTTGCTTTGAAATATTTCTAAAGCAGTTCCATTTTGTCTTGTGAGGGTGACTTTTTCTTAAATATATTGTCACGTCTGAAGGATCAGGTCCCTCTTGTGGATCTAGCCAACAGTCATAAATTCTTCTTACAATAGATTTTTCTCAAAAGGCAGAAAACTGCCTCACTGCTCACAGACTGCTGTTGTTTCAGCTCTCTTCATTCCTGTCCACTTCTATTCTTTTCATTCAATGTGATTGAAAAGCAATAAAAGTTATTCTTATACAACTCTTTATCCAAACTGAGCAAATTAGAAGGTACTTAATCTACCTTGTATAAAAATGGAAGTGGTAGGAGGGGGAAATGAGTCGTTTTTAAATCCCATTTTATCATGATGTTGTTCCAGTGGTATTGCTGTTGGCTATACTGGTCACAGCTGACTTTCTGACTGTGCATTGACCACAAAATGTAATCTGGAGGGCATTTCAGATTTTAAATGACTTTCTAGAGTACCCTAGTTAAAATTGTTGATGCTACATGACAACTGCTGTTATTTCAGTGCCAGCCAAATAAAAAAGAGCATTAATATTCATTAGTAATGTTACAGCTGGTGACTCCTTCACAACATTGTAATGGTTTGAATAGTTATTTCAGTGTATTGAACTATTCACATAATAAGCTCTGATTGACACAATCATTAAAGAAGCTCAGAAATACCAAGGACAAAAGAAATATGTGTGCACATATATTAAGCTAAGTAAATATTTTAGGAATAGACTTCGATTGACAGACTCTGACACTGTGCAAGAAGTGATTAGTTTTTGAGTGAGATATGTGGGAAAATCACTGTAGAAACTGGAACACAGATTCGAGTCTTAATTTCATTACAAGTTCACTAGTGGTTTACATTTCTACAGATTAGGATTTATGCCATAAATGTGTCTATAGAGGCAACTGTAAGGATAAAATGAGACAAATGAAATGAAAGAGGGAGTGATAGAGGGGATGATGGAATGGCTCTGATATCTCTGAGCCCCTGATGTGAACAACACCATGTAGGGCTTTTCTTTGTGCTGTCTCGTCTCATCTTATTAAGCTGATGGTTTCATCTCTATTCCATAAATGAGGAAACCAAAGACAAGAGAGGGATTAAGCTTTCTGCACACAGCTGGATGGTGAGAAACCCTGGTGTTAGGATTTAAATCCAAATGTGTGTATTATCTGTATTATATCAAAATGCTTCTGGAGTTTAACATGGAGCGCTATGATGGATATTACTGGGGTTGAAACAGGGTAGAAGACCTGGAATCTGCTTTCAAGGAGTTTACCAGTTCCTGTGATGGTGACCATAAGACTAAGATGGAGAATGTGGAAATTCATGGGGTGTTCTGCAGTATATCTTGTTTTTGTGATAGTTCATTTTGCATAATTTTTTTAGATGTAACAAATAAGTGATATCATATGCCAACAGTTTTTTCTCAAACAAAAGGATTAATTTACAAAATATAAATAGACTCACAGACACAGAAAATAAAGTTGCAGTTACCTAAGGGGAAAGAGGAGAGGGAATATGTTGTTGTGATTATATATGTTGTGATTAACATATATAATTATTATATATAAAATAATACATAGAGAAGGAAATGGCAATCCACTCCAGTACTATGGCCTGGGAAATCCCATGGACAGAGGAGCCTGGTAGGCTACAGTCCATGGGATCCCAAAGAGTCGGACATGACTGAGCGACTTCACTTGACATGTATAAAATAGACAAACAACAAGGGTTTACTGTAAAGTACAGAGAACTATATTCAATATCCTGTAATAATTTGTAATGGAAAATAATATAAAACAAACAATAAAGGTTTACTGTATAGTGTAGAGAATTATACTCAGCATCTTATAATAATTTATGATGGAAAATAACCTGAAAAGAATATATATATGTATGTGTGTGTATAAATGAATCACTTTTATGTACCCTTGAAACTAACACAACACTGTAAATTAACTATGTAGCCCACCCTGGTGGCTCAGATGGTAAAGAGTCTTCCTGCAATGCAGAAGACCTGAGTTCAATCCCGGGGTCCGGAAGATCCCCTGGAGAAGAAAATGGCAACCCACTCCAGTATTTAACTATACTTCAATTTAAAACAAAAACAAAAACACTTCTGCTTTGTGTTCTCAAGAGTTAAGTTACACTTCCCTCCCTCTGGTCCTTTTGCCAACATAATGTATAGAGGAGAAAAGCTGTCCTTTGCTCGTGTGTCCTGAACAAACCCATAAAGAGATTTACTGATATTCTTCATAGTTCTAGTCATGTCATTTCAGTTCAGTTGCTCAACTGTGTCCGACTCTTTGCGACCTCATGGACTGCAACACGCCAAGCCTCCCTGTCCATCACCAACTCCTGGAGCTTGCTGAAACTATTGTCCATCAAGTCTGTCATGCCATCCAACCATCTCATCCTCTGTTGTCCCCTTCTCCTCCTGCCTTCAATCTTTCCCACCATCCAGGTCTTTTCCAATGAGTCAATCAGCTCTTTGCATCAGGTAGCCAAAGTATTGGAGTTTCAGCTTCAGCATCAGTCCTTCCAATGAATATTCAGGACTGATTTCCTTTAAGGTTGACTGGTTTGATCTCCTTGCAGTCCAAGGGACTCTTAAGAGTCTTCTCCAATGCCACAGTTCAAAAGCATCAATTCTTCAGCGCTCAGCTTTCTTTATAGTCCAACTCTCACATCTATACATGAATACTGGAAAAAATATAGCTTAGTTGTGTATGTCTAGACTATTAGTGGGAGAAATTAATTTTATAACTTATATTGAAGATAATACTTGTGATAACTTTTCTTCCTACTATTTGTTTTCCTATGTTTTCCTGAACTTCCTAATGCATTTGTTGCAGAGTGATGCTAATGCCAAAGGCTGTAGCCCTTATCTTTCATTCAAAATAATATTTCATTGAATCAGGCAATTATTATTGAGGTTGTACACAAAGTACAATTCCTGTGTCTATCTTAAGAATTATTAAACCCAGTTAGAACTGTGCCAATATTCCAGATTAAAAATAAATAAATAAACAGTAAGAGGCATGTCTCTTACAATACTCAGGAGTTTGTATTTCCTTTAACTTAACCCAAATTTTAAAGTCTGTGAATAGTATAACTAGTGATACAATCAGTGAGAGACCAGGGTATGTGTTTGCTTATCAGCAGTTTTATTATTGTTTCATAGTTGACAAATGTGTTGACTCAAAAGGCCTAGAATTTTATTTCCCTGCCAACTGATATGATTTTCTTCTATGAACTTATTGTGTTGTCTTTAGGAAGTGGAGAGGATTCCAGAGCTCTTCCCATTAAGCACTCATATTCCTTGAGTTTTTCCAGGAGTGGACGTGGCTTTCCTGATTACATTATGCCCAAGCCTGTGAAGTTAGAGTAGTAACACTTCCTACTTGTAAGCACTTTATCCTTTACAGACACATGTGCATTGATAATCTGATTTGATCCTCACAACCAACACTGAAGAGTACACGCATTGCCATTCCCAACTTACAGATGCAGAAATCAAAACCGCAGGAAGCCTGTGTGGACCCTGCCACTTACTAAACTCTGAGACCTTTGGTGAGATTTATTTCAGTCTCTTTAAACTTCAATTGCCTCATTTTGGGGAAAAAAAAAATCTACTTTATGGTATAATTCCAAGAATTAAGTGCAAACACCTAGTTCAAGGGGATGGCACAGTACCTGAATCAAAGAAGACAATAAAAATCCTTCTTCTTTATTCATTCAAGAAATGGCTATTGAACAGTTACTTGTAAATTCTTCCAAATGGAAAGGACAAAAGAGTGGCCTTGGTTGATGGGATTCTTGTCCCAGTGGAAATTATAGTCTAGTGAGGAGTTAATAAGAGGCAGAGTTAAGGCTTGAACTTTAGTTTTTTTGATTTTGTTTTTCTCTTTTTAATTTAGATAGGTTGGTTAATGGGTGGGTAAGAATGTGTACCTTCACATGCATCCATCCATCCATTTATACTCCCTTGCTCTCCCAGTTGCATCCAACTCTTTGAGACCCGATGCTGTCCATGAGGTTATCCAGGCAAGAACACTGGAGTTGGTTGCCATTTCCTCCTCCGGGGATCTTTCTGACCCAGGTACCCAACCGACGCCTCTGGCGTCTCTTGCATTGGCAGGCAGGTTCTTTACCACTGAGCTACCTGGGGAGTCCATGCATTAATACACATATATGGGTGTCTATATATTGCTTCCTGATGTACATCTGTAAATAGATCCTCATCAAAAAGGAATGACTCTAAAGCACAGATTGACCCATATTTACCAATGGAGTTAGAAGTGGTAAATTTAAGCCAGTCTTCATGTCTCCCCATCAGTAATGTTTGCAATAGGTTTTGAATGCCTTCACTTGGAAAGGATCAAACTATCACCTTTTGAATCCTTCTGTTATCCCATGTTGTCTGATTCTCTCCTGATTTTTCAGAATCGAGTTGAAGTAAATGAAGATGCCTCTTGCCAGAATGAGTAGCAGTGCTTCTGGAACGTTAATTCTCAGAGAAACAAAAGCTGATGAATTGTTATAATTTCATCTCATGCAGGAAACTCTGGGTGTTTCATGGCAATAACGATGTGTATATTACATTCACAGGCATGGTTTCTGGAAATGTTTATATAAAGGTGTTTTACATTTGATGATTATATTTTGAACTCTGTATAAATAACTTTTTCAATATGACTCAATTATCAAGTAAATTTCTGAATTCTTCTAGGAGCAATGAGCAAGATGGAGAGGTCCAATAAGACTTGTTTACAGAATTTAAATATATTTTGTAACTTTATGGGCTTTGAACCACACACGTAGGGATACCCCTAATTACTCTTCAATCTCTCCTTCTACTTTTGTGTTTTTAAGATCAACTCCATAATCCTGAGTGGCATGTATTTCATATATAAATATATCACCCAGTCATTTGATTATTCTGGCAGAAGCAGATTGTTTTTTATTATTCAGAGAATGGAAACTGACATTTGAATTATCTCAGTGTATCTGATACTTTTAAATACATTATTTCATCTAACCCTCATACCTTGTGAAATTAAGAATATTATATTCATATGAGGAAACTTAGGTGAAAGAAAATAACTTGTCTTATGTCATGAAGATGCTGCTGCTGCTAAGTCACTTCAGTCGTGTCCAACTCTGTGCGACCCCATAGACGGCAGCCCACCAAGGCTCCCCCATCCTTGGGATTCTCCAGGCAAGAACACTGGGGTGGGTTGCCATTTCCTTCTCCAATGCATGAAAAGTGAAAAGTGAAAGTGAAGTCACTCAGTCATGTCCGACTCTTCGCATGAGGTGCACTTTATGGCAAGGAAAACTCTTTACCCAGCCAGTTCAGAAGTTCTCATGTCCCATTTCAAGTCCTTATGAGGTCCTTTAACATATCCATACTAAGGTCAAATGTGCTTTTTCTTTTCCAACTTGATTTGACAAATATATGATGGACTTTAATGTAGAAATATCTAATCTTCCCTCTGCTGAGGCTGTTCAATTTGAAAACGAGAAAAGAACTTCCAGCTTGCTCTTCAGTGTAATTGAATAGCACTCTCGGGTTTTATGATTTCATTATATGGGGGAAACTCTAATTCATTCATGTGTGCTGATTGCACTGTGTAACATGCAATGTGTAATAAATAATAATTAAAACTTAACTTGTAATGAGGATATATGTAGTTATGAACTAATAGCATTATTGAAGGAACTTGGTTAAAGACTCTATTTCCATAACTTAATTAAAGCCAAACTTAAGTAAAGTTGTAGTCTGTTGCAGATGTAGCAAGTGCGTGGGTATATGTGTGTGTGTGTGTGTGTGTGTGTGTGTGTGTGTGTGTGTGCATATATGCAATTATACTTAAATGAAAGATGGTGAAGGAAAAATGAAATTATCTTATGTAGATAACAGATAATATCAAATCTAGATCAACCCAAGGAAGATAGCATCAACTCTGAAAGCATCATAGAATGTGCACCAAGATTCAGGAAAGTTCTATAACATCCAGCTGTTTTCACTTGACATTACTGAATAAAAACAATTTTTAGGAAAGACCTGTAAATTGGACTATTTAAACTAAGAGTAGAAATTTAACCTAAGAATATAAATTTCTATTCTTAGTGTAAATTTAGTTCAGTTCTTCCCCCTGGGAATGATTGGAAAAAGTGGATTTATATACAAATAAGGGAGTTAAGAAATGACTTTTGTATGCCTAATTGTGTACTTTTATATAAGTATTTGTAGCATATTTAGATTACATTGATCACCAGAGGATAAATAGGAAATAAGCATCAGACATTCAGAGACATTATTTGTCTTATGAATAATGTAACATTTCATTTTTAATAGTTCTAAGTTTTCCTTAACTTTAAGTAGACCTTTTTTTGGTCAATAAAGAAGGAGAATAACTAGGATAAATATACAAAATCCTCAAGCAGGCTATAGAATGAGTAAATCATGGTGTATTCAGAGAGTGTCATTCAAAGATGTTCTTGATAGGAAAATTATACTGAGACTCTGGTGAAATCTCAGTCCCATTCAGTCTAAACACAATGTTTTGTCATTTGTATGAAATGAACAGCTAGATGAAACTCTTATTTATCTGTCTGTTTCAAAATGGCTTGCTGTATTATTTCAGGAATGTCACTAAGCTGTCCTCTCTCTCTCTTCCTCTGCTGACTTGGAATATGCCATCTATGTCAAATGTCATGCTTAGCACAATTCTTTGCATGTAATAAATACTCAACAAATACCTGGTAGAGGACACAGTCAAGTTCTAGTGACACTGAATTCTGACAGGAAGAAAAAGAGGGAGAAAAACCCAGAGGAATAAATACTCATTGGATACAGACTGAGTCTCAGCAATGAAACAGAGGAATAAATACTCATTGGATACAGACTGAGTCTCAGCAATGAAATGCAGTCTCACTGCAACCTTTGTCCAGTTAGTGAGGGCCTGTGCTATGTCGATCTGGTACTTTATGTAACAAATGATTTTTGACTGTTTATGGTTGATTTGGTTCCAGTCAAAGCATGGGAAATAGAGGAATGAATGAAATGGAGACGGTTTCTGCATTCATTGTGTTTCATATTAGTGGGGGAGGTAGACAATAAAGTGTAAAATATAAGTTCTGGATTAAGAAAAGAGCTAGTTGAAGGACTATCAGGAACAATAGCGGAAACCTTTGGAAGGAACAGTCCTGAAAGGCCTCTCGGAGGAGAGGTTGTATGAGTTGAGACCTAAATGATGCAAGACGCCAGCCTTGGGAAAATCAGAAGGAGGAACATTGCAGGTGGAGAGAACAGCAAGTTCAGAAGACCTACAGATGAGGTGGGCTGGGCTTGTTCTAAGAAGGAAAAGAAAGCAGATAACCTAGAATAAAATAACCACTGATAGACTGTCATCTGAGCTGGAATTCCATCAGCCTTGGCACTGTTGATACTTTGGGTTGACTAATTCATTGCTGTGAGGAACTGTGTTCTGCATTGTGGTGTGTTTAGAAGCATGCCTGGCCTGTACCCATCAGATGCTTGTAGCCACCCCTACCCCTAACATCCAGTTGTAACAGCTGAAGTGTTTCCAGTATTCCTAATCAACCCTGGCTAAGAACAATTGAAATAGAAGAATGAGGACAGGGCCAAATCAAATAGGACCTTCTAGGCCAGAATAAAGTTTCAGTTTATTCTTAATGAAATATGATGCTATTGGAGTGTGTTTAAGTAGCAGAGTGGCTTGTGCTAACTGACTTAAACAATTCAGCCTGATTGATGCATGCCAAATAGATGCAAGGCAATGAGAATGGGTTCACAAAGACCAGAAGACTGTTGCCAGGAACCCAAGAGAGAGAGGATGGCAGCTCACGACCTGAGCAGAAGCTATGGAGATGAAGAGTAGACGTTGAAAAAAAAAAAAGATGCATACTTGAGGAAAGGTTAGCCAGTCTTATTCATGGACTGGATTTGGAGATTGAAGAAAAAGTAGGAATCAAAGATGACTTCTTTTCACTGAAATTGACAAAACTGAGGCAGAAGCAGGTGTAGGTAGAATGACACGGAACTTTTGCCTTGTTCTCTGTTCTCCTGAGTATACTTATCACAGTTAAAGTTCATGTCTGGTAACTCTCCTATCCAGCTACCATTGGTCTATTTCTGCAATTTTTAGTGTTTTCTTCCTCCAGAGAGGATTTTCATTTTTAACTGGAAGGCTGTTACAGAAAGGTCAAGTCAATCTAATCCAATCAGGGATTAAACTGACTCAGGTCTGGGTTTCCATTTTTCTAAGATCCAAGTTCCCATTTTGTAAGATCTTTCCTTTCTCCTCGGATGCAGTCATTCAGGAGTCTCAGGAGAAAGTCTGGCATGTTCGCCGGGGTACCTCGCACTTGGCAAGCCTTAAACTCCAATTTCTGTCTTTCCAAATTGTGAAACTGTTTAAAGCTCTCTTAATTTCTTAACCTTTAGCGACCATTTTCTGTTGGCTGCTCTACTTAGGAATTATCACATGACTCAAAGCATACAATGGCTTACTTCTTCAGGCTTACTTCTCTGCTTCTCTTCTCTCTGGGTCTCAGATCCTCAAGTTTTGGCTCTCTTATAACACTGACATCCAGTTATAAAGTAACTGAAGAAAACAACTGGAGAATTTTGGATATTCACATAATATCTGGCATGGTCTGATTTGTCTTTTAGAAAGTTTGCTCTTCTGTCAGCAATTAAAAAAAATGGATTGAAGAAATTGAGGAGACTGAGTATAGGTGCTGAGAAGCCAGGAGAAAAAGGTTCTTCAAATTGGCACATGCAGGCTGAACATAATGAGCTCCTAAAGTAGGGCAGTGAGCACAAAATGTAGGAAAAAGAAGCAAGAAATACTTAGGAGATGGATTTGAAATGATGACAAATGGAAAATTTAGCTGTCAGCATTTCTTAAATTTTATTTGTGTATCAAAATAAGAATGACATATTGGCTCATTATTTCTCCATCCCTCATAATATTAAAGGCTGGTCAAGGATGACTGGTTGCCAAACAAAATAATCTACTCTTTGAAATTTCTCATGGTTCTGCTATTATTCTTGGTTATAAGGATTGAAAGGAAAATGTATTTTAATCTGCCTTCATTGTTCAAAAGAACTTAAGTTAGAGCCTTGATGTGAGTGATCTCTTTGAAGGAAGCCATGTGCTCCATAATTCAGACAGCATGGAAAATATTTGAAACCAAACCTTCATTATTATTCTGATAGCAATATCCTATGGAAGCAGCCATTCAACTTGAAGAAACACTGAACTAGGTTGGTTATATGCACCATTTAGCAATGCATGTGAAATGTTGCACTCGTTCTAAACAAATATTTAGTATTAAAGGAGGTAGAAAATGACATATTTGTGCCTACTTTAGGCTGGTGATGCAGTCTTGGGTGCTTTATGTACATTCTCATTTAACCTCTTCAATAACCTTCTAAGTAAGGTATATGTTTTCCATATTTTATAGAGACAAGTCTCAAAAAGCTGGGATAACCTGCCTGATATCACACGGTTAGTAAATGGTGGAGCCAGGACTGAAAACTGATTGTGTTTTGTTCTACGTAGTTATTCTTTACCTTGTGTGTAGGTGTTAAGTCACTTAGGTTGTGACTGACTCTGTGACCCTTTGGATTGTAGCCCACTAGGCTCCTCTGTCCATGGGATTCTCCAGCAAGACTGCTGAAGCAAGTTGCCATGCCCTCTTCCAGGGAATCTTCCCAACCCAAGGATCAAACCCACATCTCTTATATCTCCTGCACTGGCAGTTGAGTTCTTTACCACTATTGCCACCTGAGAAGTGAAGTGTACCACACATCTAAGAACTTTCTTGTGTTTGGAGAAAAGCTGAGAAAAATATGGTAGGAGGGGCAGAGAACTCTAGGTCAGATTATTTAGATTTATTTAAACAATTGCATTGTTCAATGGTATTTCTAGAAAATGAAAGCTGATTTAACCTAATTCTTCCCAAGTCAAGTAACACTTCCAATCATGAGACTACTAGGATGTTCCTTCTCTTATTAACTTGAATCCTGAGGCATCTCATTATATACTTGCTAAATTCTAAATATGATCTCATCTCCAAAGGGTTTAATATACCTGTTGTCATCAATATAGGAACAGCAAAACCAGCAGTTTTAAAATAACTCCATCACCTTTCTTTTATTCATTGCCTGAGCCTAGGAAGTTCTACTGTATGCCTCAGCAAAACTGGCAAAAATATGACCCAGAAGACAAAATGACTAGATGAGTTCATAGCCAACTATAATCTTATCTCCAGAGAGAAAAAGAAGACTTAACATTTATTGTATCTCTGACCTGTTCTAGACACTTATGCATGCGTGTTCAGTCATCCGACTCTTTGAGACCTCATAGACTGTAGTCCTCCAGGCTCCTCTGTCCATGGGAGTATCCCATCAAGAATACTGGAGTGGGTTGCCATTTCCTCCTCCAGGGGATCTTCCCAACCCATTTAATCTTTGCAGCAAACCTATGAGATGCATGCTACTTTTTGCATGAGATGTATTTGCAATCCAAAGAAGTCAAATGATACCTAATATCATAAATCCTGGTAAGGGACAGTTCGTTCTAAGCCCGATGATAAAATCTTTGTATCTAAGAGCACCAATATCCTGGTTGTGTGAGTGTTTGTGTGTGCATGCATGCAGTCAGTCACTCAGTCCTGTCCAACTCTTTGCAGCCCCAAGGACAACTGCCTGCCAGGTACTTGTCTATGGAATTTTCCAGGCAAGAATACTGGAGTGGATTGCCATTTCCTATTCCAGTGGTTCTTCCTGACCCAGGGATCTAAGTCATGTCTCTTGCGTCTCCTGCACAGGCAGATGGATTCTTCACTATTGCACCACCTGGGAAACCCAATATTTTGGTTAACATAGGTTAATTAAGTATAAGTCACCAATGATATAATGTACTAAATTTAAAATCATATGCTGCTATATATCTCTAATCAATCGATGTAATTATAGAGATGCTTTTATATGTAAGATATTTCTTGCAATTTAATACTTACTTAAAATTTTTCATTATTTTATTTTTGGCTGTGCTGGGTCTCCATTGCTGCACGTGAGCTTTCTCTAGTTGTGGTGCGCGGGCTTCTCACTGTGGCAGCGTTTCTTGTTGAAGAGCATGGGCTTTAGGGCGCCGGCTTCAGCAGTTGTGGTGCACAGGTTTTGGTGCTCCATGGCATGTGGGATCTTCACGGACCAGGGGTTGAACACATGTCCCCTGCTTGGCAGGTGAATTCTTAACCACTAGACCACCAAGGCAGTCCCTGGAAAATATATTGAAACAGAATACATAGGAGAAACAGTGAATAGGGAGTTTAGATTTTTAAAAAGTCTAAGTTAATCCCTATATGTTCTTAATAAGGGAGAAATGATTACTCAGGTCAGTTCAGTTCAGTTGCTCAGTTGTGTCCGACTCTGCAACCCCATGAATTGCAGCACGCCAGGCCTCCCTGTCCATCACCAACTCCGAGTTCACTCAAACTCACGTCCATCGAGTCGGTGATGCCATCCAGCCATCTCATCCTCTGTCGTCCCCTTCTCCTCCTGCCCCCACTCCCTACCAGCATCAGAGTCTTTTCCAATGAGTCAACTCTTCGCATGAGGTGGCCAAAGTACTGGAGTTTCAGCTTTAGCATCATTTCTTCCAAAGAACACCCAGGACTGATCTCCTTTAGAATGGACTGGTTGGATCTCCTTGCATTCCAAGGGACTCTCAAGAGTCTTCTCCAACACCACAGTTCAAAAGCATCAATTCTTTGGCACTCAGCCTTCTTCACAGTCCAACTCTCACATCCATACATGACCACAGGAAAAACCATAGCCTTGTCTAGATGGACCTTTGTTGGCTAAGTAATGTCTCTGCTTTTCAATATGCTATCTAGGTTGGTCATAACTTTCCTTCCAAGAAGTAAGCATCTGTTAATTTCATGGCTGCAATCACCATCTGCAGTGATTTTGGAGCCCCCAAAATAAAGTCCGACACTCTTTCCACTGTTTTCCCATCTATTTCCCATGAAGTGATGGGACCAGATGCCATGATCTTAGTTTTCTGAAAGTTGAGCTTTAAACCAACTTTTTCACTCTCCTCTTTACTTTCATCAAGAGGCTTTTCAGTTCCTCTTCACTTTCTGCCATAAGGGTGGTGTCATCTGCATATCTGAGGTTATTGATACTACACCAGTCTAAACATCAACACAGAGTCATTCTGTGTTGTACATGGTTATAGCATCCAAATCCAGTTAGTGCCAGATTCCTGCATGCATAATAAATATTTTTCAGGTAGGTTGCTGTTTTATGGTAAAACTCCAGGTTCTCTATAAATTCATGATGGTAATTGTATCTAGAGGAGAGGAGACTGGGGAAAAGTTAAATACTCTGAAATTCTATGAATAATCTTTGCATATTGCCCTAATTTTCATGTCCATGGAATATCGAGCATGAAGAATTTGATATAATTATTGAAGGAAAGATTTATTCCAGATGTGGAAGAATTTTCTGTCTACTCAAAGCTTTTAACATTTGGATGAAATACTCATGAACTTGTGGTATCTTCTTTAGCTGTATATAAACTTATGAGAGGTCATTTTAATTTATGATACTCTTGATGAGATTGCAATCAGGAACTCAGTTTGCATAAAGACCATGTCTGTTTTGCTGATTATTGAAACTACCATGCCTAACACATTGCCTGGCACATAATAGGTACTCGATCTATAGTACATAAATGAATGAAAATAAGCTAAGAGGAAAACTGATCCCTCAAAATTTCTTTCATCCCTATGACTGATATGAAAAGTAAAGGTCATTTGTAATTTTTTTTTCCATATTGGATTTTGACTAAACTATTGGGCCACATGACATGAGCTGTATTTAAAATTAGTTGTTGGAAATAGTTATGTCCAAACTCATCAAACTGCCCGCATTACTAAAGGTGTGCTTGTGTGTGTGTGTGTGTGTGTGTGTGTGTTTGTGCGTGTGTGCATATCACTTATACCTCAAAGCTGTTGTTGGAAGAAAGAAGGAAGGAAGTAAATGCTTAGGATTGAGTGTCCTGAGTTTGCTTCCTATTGGTCCAACCTATATTTTAAAAACAATATAGATTTTTTTTGTTTAAAAATATTGTTTAAAATATTGTTTTAAATTATATATAAACAATATATATTTTAAAAGCATTATAGGCTGAGGAGACAGAACACAACTGAATTCTCTACCCTTTACTCAGCTGATTTCCTTAAATTCCCTTTGCCTTTAATTTTTGTTCCAAGGGAATTTTAATTTTACAAATAACTTTAACATCTGTAAAATGGCAAAGATCAATTAGAGAGATCTACAAAATACATTGAGTGTCTGGAAGCGAATTCTCTATAAACAGAGCTTAGCAAGTAATTAGTCATTTCAGTACTATAAATGAAAGTGGTGTGAATAATTTTTTTTTAAGTTGCTCTTTTTATACTCCTCCGCATTTACCATAAGTCTGTGAAATCCTTTAGGGCTCTTTGGTATGCAAAATACCATAACTGCTTTTTTCTTTGCAATTATTTAATTAATACACTTTTTTTTTTCTGATACAGCATGAGAGGCAGAAACATTAGCATATGGGCACCAAATTGGGTCTTAATAAAAAGAGTTTCTGATTCCATTTTGGATTACTTATAGTGCTTCCTAGTTGAATCCACTGCTTAAAAAAAAATGATTTAGAGGAATTAATGTTATATTTGTAATTCTGTAGATCTGAATAGATAATTTCAGATTTTTTTTCTAATTCTTAATTAGTATGTAATTATGGAGCTTTGGTAAATCTTTGTATTTGACACTGAACACTGTGTAGAATCAATTTGGGTTTTTACAGTTGATGCATTTTCCCAGTGTGAGAGTATTTACTTTTCCTTTTTTCCAAACAGAGTTTTCAAACCATCACATAAATATTGACCAATGATAAAATACCTGGGAAAATTTAGCTCTGATGTTGAATAGCTTGAGAGGTGTGATTGAAAAAGGTGCTTGGTAATGAAACTGATTTTCCTCCTTCACTGTGGAACTGAGTGATAAGAAAGCAGTCCAGTGAGAGAGGATTAATTTAGGTTGATTATTTCAAGTAGATAATTTGTATAACTTCTGCTATTGTCCTCAACACTTACTTCATGTTCAGATACTTTGTTCTTGAATGAAATTTTTGCTGATAATGAGGAGGGGTGTCCATGATGGACTGCAGGTGGAAATGAGGTTAATGTGATACAATGTCTTTATTGTGACTCAGGCCAAGTCTGAGATTTCACTTCTGTTAATCTCCCAATAATCATTTCCCTCTGCCCCATCCTTAACCAAAGTACTGGAGCAGTGAATAAAACTAGCTGATTTTATTAGGGTATTATACCAGCGTCAATCACAGACAATTGCAGAATGTGTTGTTGCTAAGGTGATGCTTTCTTACCCCGATTGCTTACTTAGAAGGAAACTTCCATTTTTCCTAAGTGCTGACTGCCCTTGTGTTATTATTTTATGCATTAAAAATCGAGCGGAAAAAAAAAACAAATTATTGGGGACTTGACAGTCTTATTTTAAATAATGCTATTATTTACTGATACGTACTCATGTTCAAAATAGTGTCTTTATTGTGAAATAGTTGGTCTGAACAGTTCTGCTCAGTAGCTGGCTATGGTTTCAGAGTTCCGGTGGGTGACATAGGACAACAGCTAGTGAGAGACTGGAGGTCACTTTATTCCTTTTCACATGGCAGTTGCTTTGGGGTTAAAATAATAATAATGATAATGTTAAGAATAGTCTTCCCAGGTGGCTTAGTGGTAAAGAATCCACCTGCAATGCAGGAGATGCGTGTTCAATCCCTGGGTCAGGAAGATCCCCTGGAGAAAGAAATGGCATCCAACTTCAGTATTCTTGCCTGAGAAATCCCATAGACAGAGGAGGCCTGGCAGGGGCTACGGTCCACGGGGTTTCAAAAGAGATAGACATGATTTAGTGACTAAACAGTGACAACGTTAAGAATCAGAGGCTGCGATTCAGTCTTTCTGTTCACATAGCAGCAAGAAGTCAGTCATCCCACAGTCATTCTCTCGAGAGACCCTGTGCTTGGGTGGGGAACACCTCCACTTGCGGCTAAGGTAGTGGTTTCTCTGCCTCACCCCCCGTAAGACCATGGCAGGGTGATAGAGGTCACTGAGTCAGTGACTTTTGCAGTTCAGCTCAGCGCTGAGCCGATGCATTTTATATTTCAGTGCTTACTCTGTACTAAGCACATCTCCAATATATTATCTCACTGGATGTGCAGATGTTGTAGGAAAAGTGAGGTACACGAGGATGGTCAGGTCCCAGGTCTTGACGACGTCCCTGGGACAGGCCACCAAGTGAGGGTCCTTGGCTTCGCACAGGAGGAGAATTCTGGAATGAGCCTTTGTAGAATGAAAGGAGATTTATTTAGAGAGAGACATACTCCATAGACAGAGAGTGGCTGTCTCAGAAGGCAAAAGGCAACCCCAGGGCATAGGGGCCTCTTGGAAAGTGAGAGAGGCCCCAGAGTGCTGAAGTGGTTGTTATTATGGGCTGGGTAATTCCATAGAAATTTTCTTTCTGGAGAAAGGGGCAGGGATTTCCAGGAACTGAAACACTGCATTAGTGGTTGGCCTTGGAACTGTCATGTCACATGTGGTTGTACCATTTAGCATGCTGATGCATAACAATGAGTGTGGAGCGAGGCTCAGAATCTACTAGAAGTGAAATCTTCCACCATCTTGGGCCTAGGGGGTTCTAACCAGTTTTTGTCGTATCCTGTTCTTCTTGACAGTTGTCTCATCCTTTAATCCTTGTGCCCTGCCCCCTTCCTCCTTGTCTCATGCAGGCTTAAGTTCTTTTCAACTCTAAATAGGGCCCAGTGCTTTATACTGATCTAGTTGGCATCAGTGTTGGTAACCTTACCGTTATTTTTAACTGCTTTTGCTTAACTAATTCCTTCTGTTGTTGTCCAGTAGCTAAGTTGTGTCCAGCTCTTTGCAACCCCATGGACTGTAGTATGGCAGGCTCCTCTGTCCTCCGCTATCTTGTGGAGTTTGCATGTTTATTGAGTTGGTGATGCTATCTAATCATCTCATTCTCTACCATCCGCTTCTCTTTTTGCCTTGAATCCTTCCCCAGCATTAGAGTCTTTTTCAATGAGTCGATCTTCACATCAGGTGGCCAAAATATTTGAGCTTCAATTTTCGCAACCGTCCTTCCAATGCCTATTCAGGGTTGTTTTCCTTTGGAACTGACTGGTTTGATCTCCCTGCAGTCCAAAGGATTCTCAAGAGTCTTTTCCAACACCGCAGTTTGAAAGTATCAGCTCTTCAGCACTCAGCCTTCTTTATGGTCTATTTCGCACATCCATACATGACGACTGGAAGACAATGGCTTTTGCTATTTGGACCTTTGTCAGCAAAGTGATATGTCTACTTTTTAATATACTCTCTAGGTTTGTCATAGTTTTCCTACCAAGAAGCAAGCATCTTTTAATTTTGTGGCTGCAGTCACCATCCACAGCGATTTTGAGCCTAAGAAAATAAAATCTACCACTGCTTGCTCTTTTCCCCTTTCTTTTGCTGTGAAGTGTTGGGACTGGATATCACGATTTTAGCTTACTGAAAACTGAGTTTCAAGCCAACTTTTTCATTTTCTCCTTCACTCTCATCAAGAGGCTCTTTAGTTCCTCTTCACTTTCTGCCATTAAAATGGTATCATCTGCATATCTGAGATTATTGATATTTCTCCCGGCAAACTTGATTCTAGCGTATGATCCATCCAGCCCAGCATTTTGCACGAATCTACTGTGAATATGAGTTAAATAAGTAGGGTGACAATATATAGCCTTGTCATACTCTTTTCCCAGTTTTGAACCAGTCTGTTGTTCCATGTCCGGTTATAACTGTTACTTCTTAACCTACATACTTCAGAAGGCAGGTAAGGTCAGGTCGAGTATTCTCATTTCTTTAAGAATATTCCACAGTTTGTTGTGATCCACACAGTCAAAGGCTTTATTATAATCAGTTAAACAGAAGTAGATGTTTTTTCTGGAACTCCTTTCCTTTCTCCATTATCCAAAGAATGTTAACAATTTGATCTTTAGTTCCTCTGCCTTTTCTAAATATATCTTATACATTTGGAAGTTCTCGGTTTACTTTCTGTTGAAGTCTAGTTTGAAGGATTTTGAGCATTACCTTGCTAGTGATTGCAAGTATATCCGTGCTTAGTCATTCAGCTGAGTCCAACTCTTTGTGACCCACGGACTGTGACCCACCAGGCTCCTCTGTCTCCAGGCTAGAATGCTTGAATGGGGTGTCATTCCGTTATCCAGAGGATCTTCCCAAGCCAGACGTGGAACCAGTGTCTTCTGTGTCTCCTGAATTGGCAGGCAGATTCTTTGCCACTAGCACCGCCTGGGAAGTCCTGTTAGCATGTGAAATGAGTGCAATTGTATAGTTTGAACATTCTTTAGAATTACCCTTCTTTGAGATTGGGATGAAAACTAACCTTTTCCTGTCCTGTGGATGAACTAAATCAAATCCCTTATGATTATACAGTGATGGTGACAAATATATTCAAGGGATTAGATCCTGCAGACAGAGTGCCTAAAGAACTATGGATGGAAATTCATAACACTGTGCCGGAGGCAGTGGCCAAAACAATGCCCAAGAAAAAGAAATGCAAGAAGGCAAAGTGGTTATCTGAGGAGGCTTTACAAATAGCTAAGCGATGAAGAGAGGTGAAACGCAAGGGAAACATATGCTCAACTGAATGCAGAGTTCTAGAGAATAGCAAGGAGAGATAAATGACCAAATGCAAATGCAAGAAAACAGTAGAATGGGAAAGACTAGAGAGCTCTTCATTGGAGATATTGGAGATATCAATGGAACATTTCATGCAAGAATGGACACAGTAAGGTACAGAAATGGTAAGGACCTAACAAAAGTAGAGGGGATTAAGAGGTAGCAAGAATACACAGAACTAGTTTCCTCTATAATTAGTTTTTTAAAAAAAGAGGAACTAAGAAGGACCATGACAATAACTTAACTTCATCCTTTTGCTTTGTGGACTAACAGAGGCTCCTAAAGTCTTTGACACTCCCAAGGTCATTGATATATCTAAGTGATTGCAGAACCATGACCAGATCTGATCTCTTTATTTCCTGAATTAGGCAATTTCATGATGACTGTCATTAGCTCAAATCGTGAACCTGGAAGGTGAACTCACATAGCAATGAATTATCACTTTACCATTATTTCTAATATATGGTTTTCATAGTTCAGCTGTTTAATGTTATTTTGCTTTTTAGGTCACTGTATGCGAAATTGATTATCATCTGGGCAAAAAGCTTATTTAATCCATGACTGGGCAAACTTTGCTTTAAAAGACCAAGCAAGCACCAAACATTTTAGGGTTTGTAGACCATATAGTCCCTGTTGCAGCTGATCATCCTCCCATTGTAGGACAAAAACAGCAATGCTGCTAAGTCGCCTCAGTCGTGTCCAACTCTGGGTGACCCCATAGACGGCAGCCCACCAGGCTCCCCCGTCCCTGGGATTCTCCAGGCAAGAACACTGGAGTGGGCTGCCATTTCCTTCTCCAATGTATGAAAGTGAAAAGTGAAAGGGAAGTTGCTCAGTTGTGTCCAGCTCTTTGCGACCTCATGGACTGCAGCCTACCAGGCTCCTCGATCCATGGGATTTTCCAGGCAAGAGTACTGGAGTGGGATGCCATCGCCTTCTCCGAAAAACAGCAATAGACAGTACATAAATGAAGGGACATAGATGTTTATCAATAAAACTTTATAGGCACTGGAATTTGAATTTTACATAATTTTCATGTGTCACAGGACATAATTCTTCTTTTAATTTTTTTCCAGCTATATAACAAATGTGAAAATTATCCTTAGCTTGTATGCCAAGCAAAAACAGACACCTTACTGCATTTGTATCACTAACTATGGTTTGCTGACCTCTGATCCAAGCCCAAAGGTCTCTGCCAACCTCAGTTTTGTTCTGCCATTTTTGCTTCTACATGTTTGCTTCTGCAGAAGTATCTTCACATGCCCAGATTGTTCATAAGCATTTGCAGGGACTTAGTCTAAAATAGGAAATATTATATCTAATATAACAACATGGTGTTTTCTCTTAACATTTTCCTCTTTAAAATACTCTTTACCATCATTGTTATACATACACAGAAGATGCTTGCTTTTCAGTTTTTAATGTGATAATTTAATCCACAAATTAAAAAATAAATACTTTCAAGAATGCCTATTTGGATACATGTCAATGGGTCTATGTTAAATTGGAGAATATGAGCCCATTTTAGTAGATGATGATGTTTTGTGCCAAGTGAACAAAGAAACTGTCCTGAAAAGCTTTAGTATAGCAGAACCAAGAAATGTGTCAGAATCATCAATAATCAAAATGTAATGCAATCTCACAAAAAAATATGGGGAATATGATAAGAGGGGAGGAAAAGGGGTGAAGGAAGAGACAGAGAAATGAGAGATACAAGAAGAGAGGAAGAGAAAGAGGGAGGAAGGAATGAGTGAAGGAAGGAAAAGAGGGAGAGAGAGGGAGGGAATGGAGAGAGAGAAAAGCAGGGAGGAAGGGAGGAAGGAAAGTAGAATAATATTAATATATCTAGAGTTTAGCAAAAAGGAATATTTTCATTCATCAATAGGTTCTAGATGTTAAAGTGTTGCCTTTGTACTTAAAATTTGTGATGTATATGTACTGCTGCTGCTAAGTCGCTTCAGTCGTGTCCAACTCTGTGTGACCCCAGAGTTGACAGCCCACCAGGCTCCCCCGTCCCTGGGATTCTCCAGGCAAGAACAGTGGAGTGGGTTGCCATTTCCTTCTCCAATGCATGAAAGTGAAAAATGGAGGTGAAGTCGCTCAGTTGTGTCCAGCTCCTAGTGACCCCATGGACTGCAGCCTACCAGGCTTCTCTGTCCATGGGATTTTCTAGGCAAGAGTACTGGAGTGGGATGCCATTGCCTTCTCCAGCTTAAGAAATAATAATATATACCTATTTCCATATACCTACTACCAATCTTAAGGTATAAAACTTTGCTGTCCAATACAGAGGCCATCAAACATGCCTATTTAACAATTAAAATGTGACCAATCTAAATTGATATGAGCTGAAGATAAAATATAGAAAGCTGCTTTAAAAGGCAATGTCAATAAAAGAAAAAATATCCCGTTAGTAATTTTTACATTGGTTGCACATTGAATGTAATATTTTAGATTTATTGGGTTTATATGTTATTCAAAAACTTTTAAAATTTGGTAAATTCGAAAATTACATATGCTCAGATTTGTGGCTTATGTTTTATTTGCATTGAACAGAGTGGATATAGAGCATAACTAGATTTTTGAGTCTTCTTATGTGCCTCTGATGTCCTATCCTAAGGTGATCTTTTTCTAAAATTATTTTATTAAGTTCTTTGATTTTTTTTACCTGTATCAATATATGTATGTCCCTTGATTATATAGTTATTTTAAAATCGGTTGTATTTAGTGAGTATTCTTAGTAAGAGCACCAGCTTCTCAGTTTGCTTTTGTCTGCTCCCTGTTTATGGCCTTCTAGTATTTTTCTTCCTTTCCTACCGCTCAGCAATGCCTTCTAAAAATATTTTAATCTGGCATTCTTGGATTTTCCACACGAGGAGCGATTTCACTGCGTGTTGAGTCTATCATATGGCCAGCACATTGCCCTTGGTATCCAGTGGGATATAGTTTGCCGACTTAAAAAATATTCACAGCCTAAAAGTTGAGAGTTATGTTTTATTTGGTGGGGATTCTTAGGACTTTAAGCCCAGGAGACAGCTTCTCATGTGACCCTGAGAGAACTGCTCCAAGGACGCGAGGGAGGAGCCAGGTTGTACAGGAGTTTTGCAACAAAGGACAGATAGTCTGAACATCAAAAGATGATTGTAAATTAAAGAAAACTAGTTATCCCAAGTTAAGGAATTTTGCACTTTTCTGTGTATGGGAAAATGCAAGAATCAAAAATTCTTCCTTTTGTATGCATTTTAGCTATTCTGTGCCGGTATTTTCTGTTCTCATATCCTACGCTCCCTTGGGGCTTATGGTAGGGAGTGGCTGCAGTCTGAAGGCTGCTGCTGCTGCTGCTGCTGCTAAATCGCTTCAGTCGTGTCCGACTCTGTGCGACTCCATAGATGGCAGCCCACCAGGCTCCCCCGCCCTTGGGACTCTCCAGGCAAGAACACTGGAGTGGGTTGCCATTTCCTTCTCCACTGCATAAAAGTGAAAAGTGAAAGTGAAGTCGCTCAGTCATGTCCAACTCTTAGCCATCCCATGGACTGCAGCCCCCCAGGCTCCTCCGTCCATGGGATTTTCCAGGCAAGGGTACTGGAGTGGGTGCCATTGCCTTCTCCACTGATGGCTGCTAGATTACAGGTATTCTACTCTTTCCTGAGTGCCCTTGGGGCTCAGGAGCTCACATTGGAGGGCTGCAATCACTGATGACTGTGACAACCTTATTTAACAATATGGCAGGAAATACTCCATTTCTCCAGTTACTTGTCTCACCATCCCCATGGAGGTTTTATGAAGTCATAGCTGAGGAATGATTGTATGCAACAATCTAAATATATAATAAGAAGTTTTTGGTGAATAAATTAAGATGTCGCTATAATAGACACTATATGGCTATGATATTCAAGTTGAGGTGGTAAGATGTAAACTTGTAAAAGATAATCCGACCAGATAACATTGGCAAATAATCTGCCCAGAGGTCAGGAGTACCAAGCATGTGAAGAAGTCAAGGAGTCTGCATAGAGGGAGAGAGCCAGTTGGATTTTAAAGACTGGGAATCAACAAAGTGTTAGCAGTGGCTGAAGCCTATTTCGAGTTTTAAAATGTACATGAGCTAAACTTGCTAAATATGAATTTGTTGAAACATATACAGTAAAAGTAAACCTTTACCTCATTCGGCAAAGTGTCATAAATGCAAAAGTGTTCTAAGCATTGTGTGTGCTTAGTGTGTGCTTAGTCTCTCAGTCGTGTCTGACTCTGTAAACACATGAACTATATAGCCTGCCAGGCTCCTCTGTCCATGGAATTTTCCAGGCAAGGGCACTGGAATGGGTTACCATTTCCTGCTCCAGGGCATCTTCCTGACCTACGGATTGAACCCGCATCTTTTGTGTTTCCAGCATTGCAGGCAGATTCCTTACCTGCTGAGCCATCAGGGAAGCCCTATAAGCAATGTGGAGTCGCATTTCTCGAGATTTCCAGGTCTCTGAACTATAGTGCCACAGTTCTGCGGAACTGTTCCTGTAGATCCTGGAGAAGATACCGGGAAACTTACACGAGGCCTTTTTTTTTCCTTTTGTCCTAACAGGAGTTATTCCTGTTTGAAAAGATCTCCTGGCATGCATTTTCAAATAACTCCAGGCAAATACCCATCTAGTTAAGTGCAAGGACAGCCAGTACTAAAATTCATCTTTAAAGTGATCATACTATGATTAGCTCATTAAATGAAAAATAAAAATCTTTTTTCAAAGACATAGCTTATAGAGTATTTGCCCACTGTGATATGCTGGCCATTATGGGTTGAAAGTTGATAGAAAACCCACACCATGTATACTATCAATGCTTATATATTCATATAGCCATAGTAATTAAGCCCATATGAGTCGGTGCATATATTACTAATAGAGGGTGCCTACCTTCATAGTATTTCCTGTAATTTAATTTTAAGTGATGCTTCTAAGCTCATGGGAACCAGTTTTAATAGCAGAAGCTTTCAAAATCAACTAGCGACAGAAGAGTAGACCCTTTTTAGAACCTCTTTGGGCAAACAGAGACCACCACAGCAGGGAACCGAAGTCAATAATACAATTGTATTTATTTAAGTTACTACTTCCTGTCATAGCAAGTGATTTTCTTATTTGCCAGAGATGTAAAAGGTCTGTTTAAAATATTCATTCAAATATTAAAAAGGGACTTTATTGTAAGAAGACATTAAATATAATTAAGGTGCAGATATGGCACAATGTGAAGGGTAGTTTGCTGATAACTGGCACTTGGGACAATTTGGTCTAAGCATTTTTTCCTATAAAGAAGAATTATTTTAAGGAAAAGTTAGTAAGGCATATTTTAAAACCTGTTTCTTCCCTTCTTTTGAAGGCAAATCACTTGGCTTAAGTGGAACATTAGATTTCCCTTCATAGTTTTTCTAACTTATATTCAGTAAGGTGAAAAATCAAATTTAGAGGTGAATCTGAGTTCCTCTGTGCAAATGAAGGACTTGAAATTTTAAACAACACAGCTATCCTTCTTTCCTGGGAGTATATAACTGATAGAAGGCTAATTAAGCCCATGGGAGTTGCTGTATTAAATGTGCTTAGGACAGCCACAGTCTAAGGATTCTTAATCCTTAGGAAGTAAACCTAAGTCAGTAACTTAAACCACAGTCAGTAACTCAGCGAAAGAACATGTGTCTTAGTTGCTCAGTCATGTCCAACTCTTTGCGACCCCCATAGGCTGTAGCCCACCAGGCTCCTCTATCCATGGAACTCTCCAGGCAAGAATCCTGATGTGTGTTGCCGTTTTCTTCTCCAGGGTTTCTTCCTGACCCAGGGTTGAACCTGGGTCTCCCGTTGCAGGCAGATTCTTTACCATCTGAGACATCAGGGAAGATAACAGCCCCACATGTCTGGTCACCAAAGTAAATGGATATGAGCTGTTCTCTAGACAGATCATACTTTGTTAAAATCAATAAAATCCCTGGGAGTGTTTCTCCTAAAAGGACTGAAATTGACATACAGGGGGCAGGATAGTAACTGTCTTGGGCACTCAGATAAAGGGAATTCTTAGTTTGTTCCTTAACCTTTGAATCTCTTCTGTTTCAAGTCATGGCACTATCTTTTCCTCTGTTGTTCAGGCACCAAACAGTCCTTGATTCTACTCATTTTTTCATCTCTGCACCCCATTCAGGCCCCACATTCAGTACAAATTCTGTTGACTCTGCCTTCAAACTGTATTCCACATCTGATCCAGTTCATCAGCGCCACTGCTGTTCCCTTATTCAAACCATCGTTACTCTCATCTGAATACTGCACTCGTCTTCTGCTTCCCCGGGCTGCCCTGCAGTCCCTACCAATTCAACAGCCCCCGTCAGATTTTTAAAGAATTAGAGTCTTGTGTCCTGTTTGAAGCTTTCCCATGGTTCATTATTGCATTCAGCTTGAAATATTACTCCTTAATTTGAACTAAAATGCCCTTCCTGATTGCCCTTCTGAGCACATGGCCTGTCACGTGTTACTTGTTCACTTCTTTATAGCCAGACTCACCGTCTTCAGGAACCCCCCGTTACTGAGATTGCTATTCCCTTTCTGAAACACCCTTCCACTGCATCTTTGCATGGCATACCTCTCACACCACTCAGGTCTCTGCACAAATGTCACTTCTTTTTCCTGACCCTTAAAATAGCAGCATACACAAGATCCCCTCATCCTCTGTTGTTTTTCTTCACAATATTTATCACTACCGAAATAACGTAATTTATTTTTTTATGTAGCTCTCTTATATGTCATCAAGTTATAAAGATTTAAACAGATTTTACATGTATAAGCACTTTATAAAGCTCTTTTTAAATGTGGGGGAAGGTTATTATGGTGGAGTTTGCCACTTTATGACTCTAGTCTAATATTATGAATCAAAGAGTCTTTATTGATTTAATTAATTATAATCATTCTTGTCTTTCCCCTGCCCTTGCCTGCTTTCTTTTTAACTAACCTAGAGATAATTGACTATTGGCTATTTAGATAATATTACTTAATTTTTAGTACTTCTTTCTTCCTATAATTGATGTTACTTTTTCATGCATCCTGAGCATCATAAGACGACGATGTAAGAAACAAGAATGTAAGAAAATGTTTAATCCTTATATGCCTCTCATACATATGTTCAAGTAGTTTATCAAGTTTGTCAAGTACATTGATCTTTCAAATAATGTATATCTCCAAGAAGATGGCAGTTGATCAGGGCTCCCAGAAGTTTTTAATACCCCTGGTGTCTAAGCAGTGTTACAATTTTGTGAGCATCTTGCAATTTTGTGAGCATGTTGTTTTGTTATTTCTAAATTTTTAAAGGAAGAAGTCATTTTGGGTTCCCCTCATAGAGTAGATACATGTATTGTAAAGGAGATATAAATTGTGACCCACCATCTTGGGTGGACAAATAATGGTACTTCCTGAATTTTCTGTAACTGAACTTAACTTTGGTTTTAGGAACTGACCTGGCCAGACTTTTGAGATTCTAATCTCAGTCTTAAATCTGCCCCATCATCTTCATTTTGTATTTGAGCCATTTACCCACATTGGTTACAACTAAATGACCATCATCATGGTTACCAGTAGCTCTTCACTGTCTATTTTTCATACTGAAGACATAAAACCTTTCTTTGACATTTTGCGTAGACACAGCAAACAGTCATTTCCTGTCCCTGCCAGCAAGCCCCCCTCAGCCCACTATCAAGCCCCCATAGCCGGCCAGACACTCTTATCCTCTTCATACATACGCTTCCTCCCATCCCAGAAATACTCTTTTGATCTGATTGGAAATCCTTTTCCTGTGTTTTTGTCTAAGATACTTGTTCTCCATCCTGGTCCTATTTCTGTTACCACTGCCATGAGTGCTCTCAATCGTCTTAGGAGCCTAGGGTTTTGGAAACATGTATTCAGAGAAAAGTACAGGGAAGTTCTATATCTTGCCCAGCTAGATCTCTCTGTCAAGACACTGAGCATAGGGCTGATTCTCTGAGAGAACTGGAGTGAGAAGAGATAGTAAATATTGAGAGGAGAAAACCATAGGTTAATAACACAGAATATTATCCCTCTTTAAGGGTTTTCAATTTGACATCTCAGCATAAAAATCAAACTACTGTTGCACACCTGCCTTGTAAATGGTCCTTAGCTGTTTCACAGCACTTCCCATTTTTCCCTTCCAAATGAAATATGCAGTAAACTTCTAAAACTCACCAGTTTCAAGGAACCGCAGTAACTCTCTGACATAATCTTTGCTATAATCAAATTTTTCATGGCAATTTGTAACTGCGTTCAATAAAGAACAGAATAAAACACAATATAATAGTTAGAACTAAAACTGTGTGTGTAGGATGGCCTGCTTCATGGAATCTCATATGCAGTTTGACTATTAAAAAATAATACTTTCAATTAAAAATAATGTTGTTCAGCCCTCTGAAACAGACCTATCATTTTTAACTCTGTGTCTAGGACAATTTATTTAAACCTTTTCACACCAGTGCTAATATGCCACTTGTCAAAGTTCTTCATGTTTCTCCCCAAGATTTGTGACATTGTTTTAGACCAAAGGAAGGAATTCATAAAAAGTGACCAACAGGCCATGTGATTTGCCTAGCCCCAGCCTGCTAGATAGAATGCTCTTTGCTGGAAACCAGCTGGTCTCAGTTTTGTTCAGTATGTTAGCAGGGTGTGGCGCTCTTCTCTGCTTGCTTCCTAGCTTGTTTCTTGTCCATCCTTCTTTCCTCTCGCTGGGAGCTGCTAACACAGCCGCAGGAGCTGGAGAGCTTTTCCAGTTGTGTGACAGCCCCCTGTGATTGTATCTTTGTCTATAGGTGGCTGTAGTTTGTAAAGTGCTGGCTCATAAAGCTTGGGATGTAAAAGCTTTGTTATTTCAAGTCAGATTACTCCATGCCATCAGTCTGTGGCTTCACACATCCTTGGGTTTTGCAGAAAAAAAAGCTGCATATACAATTTTTCAATGTCAGTTCTATCATTTGACTTCACTACAGCATGAGTGTCTTGTTGGTTCTCTGTCAGTCATACTAAGGATGCAATTTCCAAGTGAATTTACACAATTTGATGAATATTTTAATATTAAGATTTTAAGAGCAGTCATGCCTCAGCTAAATCTCATGGGCCATAACATGGCCACCAGACAAAGCTGGTGCTGACTGGGCGTTCCTCTAGATTCTCCCTTATTGACAAACAGCTCTTGGCCTCAGAAAACATCAGTGACTTCAGAGAGTAAACGTCTGATACTTGATCAAGAGTGGCGAAGTTGTTTTTTAATGTTTCCACTGAAAGAATCTATTATGAGACTTATGTGGTTGCTGTATCGACATGAGGCAGCTCTTTGATACAGGTGAATCTTGCCCTTGAGCACACTTGTTTGAGACAAGTGTATATCCCTTTCTCAAATTCAATGAATTTATTCAGGTAGACAGATGTCTACATAAATCAGTCTTTCCAGTTTCCCCCTCTTCCCTTCTATCTGTTTCTCACGGCCCCACCATTTATTCATCCTTCTTTCTCCAGTTAGACCTGAGAGCCAGAGTCCATGATCATGTGGTGGTGGGCAGAGGAGCTTGGGAGGAAGGAAACTGTTTATTGGCAATGGTGTAACTTATAAACATAGAAAGAGAAGAGTGGAGAGAGCCAAAGAGAGAATCTGAAAGTTCTATAGAAATAAGACCTCCATCCTGCTGCTTTCAAGTTCTCAAGTGACATGAACAATGGCTAAATTGCTTAAGTTAGCTTAAGTAGATTTCCATTTCTTATAATTAAAAGAATCATAATCATAACTTTTACTTTGCCAAAAGTTATTTTAGAAGGCATTTATTGATTTCTTTAGCAGAAGTAATAGTAGTTATAATTTGCATTTGGCAAGGAATTAAACTTTTTCAAAATGCTTTTCTAGCTGACGTGTTATAGGAGCTACAGAAAAGAGAATGAATGCTGTCCCCTTATTTGATAATTAAGACATTATTTTTAAATTTGGTAAGACATTTGATAGGTAAGAAATTTGTCTTATTTTGGATGAATCCAAAAGGTCAATCAGCTTGCTTAAAATCACAAAGTTGGGAGGAATGCTGGAGCTAGGTCCTTGACTCCGAGTATTAATGGTTTTCATGTCCTAGAGCTGACTCATAACACCTCACTAATTCTTCACATGACCTCAGTTCAACGCTGTATTCACTGTTCAGTGACATTGCATTGGTAACTTGAAATCAGTCATCATGGGAATATTTATGCTATAGACATCAGAAAAACATGACAATTCATATGACCTTTTAAAAAGCCAGTTCAACTTTTACCAGCATTTCTCTGCTTATAATGAACAGTAAAGTATCTATTCTGGAGCCAAGGGTATTCATACGTCTTTAAAGGAGAGCTGAAAATTCTTAACTTACTCGTAAGAAGAACTTTTCAATTCTTTACCAAGATAGCTTCCATCTCTGAGCAGAGACCTCAGCAATGTTGTGAGAAGTGTTAGAATATTCGTTCTTAGGATTAAAAGTATAAAAGATCTACCAGTATTATCTAGCTCAGCTCTGTTTTTCATAGATGAGGGAACTGAGGGTAAGAAATGTGAAATGATTTGTTCAAGGTCTTAAAACTATAGGAAAGAAAAATTATGATTTGAACTCAGAGCATCTTTTGTATGCTCTGGCTAAAATCCATGCTTGGAAGATCAGGGAGATCATACTTAGGACAAAGAAAGGAGGCCACAGGCAGAAGGCTAGCATCCCAGTACACTTGTGAAAACCTCTCGTGTACTAGACTGAAAAAGAGATCATTGTAATTAATTACCGATACCTAATTAAAGTTGTAATTGTGTTCATCTATTTGTTCATTAGGTATGTGAGCAAAGTGATGTCTCTAATAATTAAAATAATCAATAAACTTACAAACTCAATTTCAGGACTGTTTGTCTATTAAATACAAAGTCTTTTGCATAATAATAAACTGTTAATATTCTTGGAGGAAAAAAATGTGAAAATGAAAGACAGCTCTGCCCTTTCCAATAAGATGAGGTCATTATTATATGATTAAATAGACAGGGATAAGAAAGAAATTTCATTTTTTTTTAAATAGTGAAGAAATGAATGTCTAACTTGATCTAAGAAGCACTGCTGAAATATGTTACAGGTTTATGCTTGATTTAAAATATAAACCACTTAAGAATAAAATTGGCTTGAACAACCTGTTGCTGACATTATTACACATGCATCTCTTATAAATCAATATAACCCAACCAATAAGCAAGACAACAGTTAACTGCTTTTTGTCAGTGTTTACTAAAATGATTGATGCACCGTTATCACAGAAAATATCTAAACTTTCTTTGTTGGTGTTGGGGTGGGGGTGTTTTGGAAATAGGCCTTCATCACTTGAGTGTGATATGCTTAGTCAATCTACTTTATTTAGACAAAATCTAAACACATCTATAAATGGTAATTCAATATACTCATGCAATTAACATTGGTCTTTGGATGGGTAATTATGTGGTCTCTCCTAATAAAACTAAAATTAAGCATACTAATCACAATTAGGACTTCCCTGGTGGCTCAGACAATAAAGTGTCTGTCTACAATGTGGGAGACCTGGGTTCAATCCCTGGGTTGGGAGGATCCCCTGGAGAAGAAAATGACAATCCACGCCAGTACTATTGCCTGGAAAATGTCATGGACAGAGGAGCCTAGTAGGCTACAGTCCATGGGGCTGCAAAGAGTCGGACACGACTGAATGACTTCACTTTCACTTTCAATCACAAACACCTATTTCCCTCTCCTTCTTCCTTATGCAGTATTATCTGTTTTATATTAATACAGATTGCCAAGATACAACTAGCTGACATTTAGCTGCTTTTATCAAACTCAAATAGTTTGATAAAGTTTTCAGTGGCAGCATATTGAGAAACTCCTTTTAACCTAACTTCTCTTGATTCTACCCTTTTATTGGTAAACTCTGTGAAAATTGCAAAGGTTAAATAAATAAAATTAGCAAAGAACCTTCTTTATCCAGCACTCCATCCCTTGCTTTATCTGCCTTCCTTTCTAGGCAGAATTAAGACTCGTCAGTGGCACACCCTAGGACACTGATTCTCAGTGTGCTCCTGACCTGCAGATTCAGCATCTCCTGGTTAGAAGTGCAAATTCTTGAGCTCAACCCCAAACCTACTAAATCTGAAACTCTGGGGGCAGGGCAAGCAAGTTCTTATGAAAACCCTCATGTGTGATTCTGATGCTAACTGAAGTTTGAGCGCTACTTCCCTAAGGGAAAACATATTAAAGAGGACTTTGTTCAGAATAATTATTTTCTGCTTTTTTCACTCTCCAAGTGGTGTTAGAATTATTCAGACAGCACATAATGGACCCATCTTGGCTTCTCTTTGGAGTGTTTCTTCTTGTGAGATTGATCATTCTGCATTTTATGTCCTTTTTTTTTTCCATTTCAAGACCTTGTTGATAAGCAAACTGTTGTTGATAAGTTAGTATGGAAGGGGAAGAATACACCGAGGTAAGAAGAGACAGGTATCCCATCTGACAGATATGGAGGAACAGAGAAAATGTGGGGAGAATAAAAATCTGGGAGCAAAAAGTAGATAAGAAAGTTCAAAAGTAGCTGCTGCCTCATTTCCTGGCCACACCCTCAGTCCCGTCAACATCTCTGCAGCAGTCTACTACCCAGCAAGAAGGTACCATCCTTCTCTTGGTCATCTACTCTGGAAATGTTATAATCTTATTTAAATGCACCCTCTTATGGGTTAACCCTCCAGTTATAGTCATCCACCAGATCATCAAATCTGGCCATTTCCTCTCTGAGAGGCCTCTTGCATCCCCCTTCTACTCTCAGGGCCCTGCCATTTACATCCACAGGTGTTTTTGTCTATCATGTGTAAGGTCTACAAGCCCGACTTCCTCCCTGGAGTGAGTGTCCCTCATTAACCCCCTTCTAACTCACTGTGCAGACTGTTAGAAGACCATGTGATTTATGGGAATCTGGGTGGAGAGTATACAGGGAATCTTTATGCTAACTTTGCAACTTTTTCTTCCAAGTGAAAAGGTAGAAGTTCCCGGTTTCCTTCACTTCACTGACTGATTATTTCTCTCTCCTCCTTGCTGCTCCTTTTCTCATAAACTTGATGTTCCCGTCTCAGTTCTCCATTAAACATCACCCAATGCGTATTTGATTTCCTAGCATGGGCTGCAGGGTGATAGACTCTTGTCAATTATTCTTTGTGCATCTTCTGTGTAGCAGTTATAGGGGAGAATACAGGCGTCAAAACCTGTTCTCTGCCTTTAATTAGAAACTTCTTGGTTAGACCTTTGAGACCTCAATCTATCCTTCCTACCTAACCAACCTATTTCCCAGTACCTATCTGATGTTCCCAATTCATTTCTTTACTGGCCCACATTCATGCCATTCTCATTTCTGCCCATACACTTTTACCTGGATTGCCCTCTGCTTGTTCAGGTGTCAGACCTCCTCCAACGCCAAGAATGAGACTCTTTTCTGGTTAGGTCATGAGGACCACCTCATCCTCACTAATTCTCCATCTTCACCACACCTATTAGAGTGCCCAGAGTCTGTATCACACAACAGCAGTCTTTATTTTCTCCTCTCCCATCTCATCTCCATAGGAGTTAGCAGGTCTTTGAGGTCAGGGGCTTCAAAGCCCCTGGTGGCTCAGATGGTAAGAATCTGCCCGCAATGCGGGAGACCCAGGTTTGACCCCTGGGTCGGGAAGATACCCTGGAGAAAAGGAATGGCTACCCACTCCAGTATACTTGCCTGGAGAATCCCATGGACAGCGGAGCCTGGCAGGCGATGGGGTCACAAAGAGTCATTCATGACTGAAGTGACTGACACTTTGACTTTGAAGTCAGAAACTGTTTCTCATGCTTTTGATCTTTTAAAGACTGGCAGGTGACTGACTCTGTAGTGTGTATTAGCAAGGGCCTGCTTTTTGATTGATATTTCAGTGCACTCTAAAACACAAGATTTGACTTATCATTTATTGTGCATTCTATATTCAGATAAAGATTAATAAACATGATTACATGTTTTCCCTTAACTTTTTCTCTTTAGGTACCTAATCTATTTGGAATCTCAATGATTTTTTAAAAATAGAATATCTTATTAAAGTATCTGAAAGCTATATACAGGTGATATAAAATCCTTAAAAGGTGCAGAAAAATGAGCAGTATTGACCTAAGAAAACATCAGTGATTTCTTATATTATTTTTCTATGATTAACTCTTTATAACTTTTGTCATGCCTTTTTTGCATAAAATTATCTTGATAATTTTCTCTTTAAAAGGAAACATTATTAAGTGGAAATTAAATGCTAGGTAGGTAAAATTATTTTTTTTAAAGTATGTCAGGATATAGCAAAAGGACATGAAATAATCACATGTTTAATGTGATTGAACTTTTATATTTTTTAGAACTATATTTTGCCTAGGAAATTATACAGATTAGAGCATAATTGAGTAATTTTTTAAAAGGAGGGCAAGAAATAAATAATATATCCAATATAAAGTGTTTTGTGTTTTATGCTCTAGTTCACATCAAACAAAGAACTTTAAAGCATCTGACTATGTCAGTTTTTGTTATGAGAGAGCACTTTTCTGTTGGTTATCAGCCATCAGGTAATCTTTCATATGTAGTAGCTTAATTGAAAAGGCAACAATCAAGAAAATTAAAAAACAGAGGGGAGAAATAAAATGTTAAAAAAAGAGAGAGAGAGAGAGATTGTATATGACTCAGAAAAAAAAAGGATTTGAAATCAAATATTCTGAAATAGAGAAGAGGGATTAAAAATATGCTCCTGATGGATTCAGTTCCCAGAGGGCACAAAACTGTTGCCAAAGGCTGAACCTGTGATTTGTTTGTGGGAAAATTAAGAATCATGAAACAGGCAGAAAACAGAAGTTCGTGGAGTTAAGTGACACATTCAAAGTCACACATCAGAGTGAGGCAGCGCCAAGAATGGAACTTCTGGACGCAGCACTCTTCTCATTGATCCTATCTGGTGGCTCAGCTATAAACAATCCAGCTGCCAGTGCAGGAGACCCATGTTTGATGCTGGGTCTAGAAGATCCCCTGGGGAAGAAAATGGCAACCTAGTATTCTTGCCTGGGAAATCCCACGGACAGAGGGAGACTGGTGGGCTACAGTCCATGGGGTTGCAAAGAGTTGGACACAACTGAGGAACGAACAACAATCAGTCCTGTTAGATGACTTCTGCTAAACATTGCTTTACTGCTGTGTTTACCCTGAACTTCCTCTGAGATTCTTACCAATGTATATATTTGTCAGAAGAACTATGAATTAGCGAGTGTCCCATCATTTTTTCTCTAAAACACACTCAGCAGTAAATGCATTGCCTAGACTTGAAACATCACTTGTGCCATTTAATAATCAGAGACAAAATTGGTTTGATTTTTTTTTTTTTTTTTTGGTCAACAATTAACTTCAGTAGCTCTTCTTGTCCCGTCAAGTCAAAATTCTCATTTCCTGTCAAAAGCATATAAGCCTTTGCAACTCTGAGCCCTAGAATAGCCGTATCAAAATGAATCAACAGTAGAAGTCATATGGACTGTGCCTTGTTGTATTGATTAATAAATGAGGCTGAATACTTTAACAGCATAAATTAAAATCAATAGCAGAGCTGTTCCTGGAACTCAATGCCATTATTCTTTCCCTGACATCATGTAATTCTCATTCATTCAGAAAACATTGCTTCAGAGAAGTCTCAAGTAATACAAAAGGCAGATCACTCATTTATAGGACGTAAACAAAATGGTATGTTTTGAAACACTTAAGAAATGATGACATCTTTTCAATGTCTTTTGACTCATAGTATGATTTTAAAACCATAAATAGTTTGAAGGACAATAAAATTATACATTTTGTGTGCTAAGTCACTTCAGTCGTGTCTGACTCTTTGCAGTCCTACGGACTGTAACCCACCAGGTTCCTCTATCCATGGGAATTCTCCAGGCAAGAATATTGAAGTGGGTTGCCGTGCCCTCCTCCATGGGATTCTATCCCCTCCTGACCCCGGGATAGAATCTGCACCTCCTGTGTCTCCTGCACTGTCAGGCAGGTGTTTTTTGTTTTTTTCTTTTTACCACTAGCGCCACCTAGGAAATCCCTACATTGTCTATGAGAAAGCAATAAGTAGCTCCAGTAGTGTTATAAAACATCAACTTGTATGTTGCTTTATTTTTCAAATATTGGGAAAGTGATAGTTACAAGGAATTGCATTTTTTCATAGCTGTATTAGCATACATAACTAATTAAATTAAAATTGTCCAAAATGACAGTGGCAGGAAAAATTATGGCACCAAATGCAAAAGCTGAAAATATAAACAAAAACTAAATTCACCATTAAGGTCATATATATATATATAATTTTTTGTATCTGCTTATGAATACATACCTTTAAAAATAGCTGTTATTTATTTTTTTAAATACCATTGTTTGGATTTTATGGTAAAAGGCTAGATTTTCAAAATTCCATTTTTCAACCCAGTTTAGAGCTTGTTCTTCCAGTATGTCCAGTCTTAGAACTTAAATAGTAAGCATTTGCCTGATTGAATTCTATTTTGTATTTTGTTGAAATGCTTTATGCTAATTCCACATATTAAAGTGTATTGGAGGGGGAAAAGAAAAACAACAACAACTCTGATTTAAGAAAACATACCTGACATGAGAAGAGCTGAGGGACTATGTTTGCTATTGTCTTTGCATCTATTATGTTTCATAGGAATTTTTAAAGCCAGCAGTAGCTAGATGTATATGCTGAGTTCTGACAAAACTGCTATCAATGTGATGGTCACAAGAATTTTCTAATATATACTGAAAAGTTTCTTACTGCAAGGGTACTGATTTACTTTTTAATCTTTTAAATTTACTTTTGAATTATTTGTACCTATCATATTGGATGCATCTAAGAGGCCTATAATAAATGTTTAGCTAAAGGCTTAGAAAATGATTGCCCAGAAATGAGAAAGTAAACCTCTTGACTTATACCTGTGTCACGCTAGCCTCTGCTAGTGGTTAGAATGGACTGAGGGCAAACCACTTAGAATTGCCAGAGCCTGAGCCCCACCCACAGGGAGTTGTCTTCACTGTTCTGGGCTGAATTCTAAGAAGTAGTGTTAGTATGTAAATCTCAGGTGATGGATAAGAGGAGCAGCTCGGTCTGGGAACCACTGATGTATTTGCAAGTTTCACATATGTTTCTCACGTCCAGAGGTAAATTAATCTTAGTTCTAAGCTAGTCAGTTGTATAAAAATATTCTGCTTCAGTGTCTTCATTTTCCAAATGAGGAAACTGAATAACAGACAGCTTAAATTGCTTGTCTAATAGCAAACATCTACTAAGTGTCAAAGTTGAGACTGAAATTCAGGACTGATCTTAATCCAGTGCTCATTTCCCCATCTGACACTGTACCATTTCTCTCACGACCTTGGTAATGGTTTATGTGAAAAAAATGAAAGCTGCTTCACATAGTTAAGTGCCTGTCCAGATAGCTTAAATCCAAGTATGACTTTAACAGTTGAGGACAAAGATGCAGCATTTTATTATTTTCTATGTCTAGTGCAAAACACAGCCCTCCCAAGTATTTGCAGCTTGTATAATGCAATTAGATGACTGGGATGGAAAATAAAATTATTAATATATGTGATGTACAGCTCTGGACACTCACATAAAACTAACAGAGAGCTAGTTTGATTTTTTAATTAACTGGTTGTCATGGAGGACAAGCAAGATGACAGATGTCTGAATATTTGGCCTTACTTAACTGTGACATAATGTTAAAGTGTTCTAGAGATAATTGTTGTTTGGCATCCCTAACATTGAAAAGGACAGCCAATCCCTATAATAGTTTTCTACATGACTATGTTTTAGTTAATGATGAGACAAAAGAAGAAGAAAATTATTGGTCAACCCAATCTTCTTCAGCCAGTAAATAACTTTCAAGTTAAAAAAAAAAAGCAGTTTAATATTTATCTCCTCTTCATTCAGGCTTCTGGTATCATAGAAATGTCTGCACAGATCAGACTTTCTGACTTAGGCCACTGCTTTATAATAACATATATCTATTCAAGTAATTGTTGATAGTTTTTTTCATAGCCACTTTATCAAATAGATGTTATATGTATGCTGCTGCTGCTGCTGCTAAGTTGCTTCAATCGTGTCCGACTCTGTGCGACCCCATAGACGTCAGCCCACCAGGGTCCTCTGTCCTATGTATATAAATGGAAGCAAAAGTACTTTTAGTGTATTAAAATTGAGATGCTAGATATCATAAATTGATTTGATGTGGCACTATAGAGAAAATTAGTTTTAACCATTTTGGTTGCCTTTATTTGTATAGTATAATTGAATCTGAAAAATAATTGTTCACTACGTGTTCACTTTAAATCATATCTTTCTGTTTGTGTTCTTTAAAAGTATATTCACTGTGTAGCAACTGTTAGGATTTAATTTAATCTATTTCTCGCAGCATGAAAAAGTGCTGGATCTGCAGTCACATCCCTCACAATCCCTCGATTGGTCCCTGAATCTAGAGGACTGGTGAAAGAGTCTAGCAGGAATAAACATAGTTTCCATCTCAATGTGAAGTTATTTCAGAGAATAAGAAGATGCATAAAATGGAGTCCTTTAAGAAGTTTGGACATGAAGCAAAATGGTCCTACAGGAAAGAGATTTCATCTTTTCTAGATCAATGTTAAAAGTTGGTGCAACTCTGTGAACCATTTGGAGCTATAGATTGACTTATTTTCTCAAGACTTTTCCTACTTCTAAAACACTGACATAGCCATAGTATCAAACCAGTTTAAGTATTCTAATGCACTTCTTTTAAATTTTTATATATTTCTCTATGTCACTGGTTATCATGATAATATTTTAATGGTGATAAAAAAGACAGACGTTGTAAACTTCTACCACACAGGATAAGGTCAAGATGATACAGTTTAAAAGGACGAAAGGATTGTTTAGCCTACTTCACATTTATCCAACCAAGTAATTTTTGATTGGTTTGCTATCTAAAATATTTTCCTAACTGTAATGCTTATAGAGTTCCATAAAATAAATGCTAATTATTTCAGGCATGTAAAAAAATTCTTAAATATTGCTCAGTTATTCCTAAAAATTTCTTCTTTGGACCTCACCAAGATTGCTTTTTTTTTTTTTTTCAAAAGTATGAGTCAGTTTGGTTGGAAATCTGTTCCTTAACAGCCTAAGAGTGAAGTATGTGTTTTCTTAGTTATAGATCCAAATGATCTTTTTACTATCTGGTTCAAAGGTAGGAACCAAGAATTTTCCCTGATGTAACTTTAGGTTTTCTTTAAAAGTGTTAGGGTTAGTGTTAGGGCTACATAATGATGACTGCACACTGTACTGAAGCAATCTGGTTGGAAACTATTTCATGTTCTAATTTTTCTGATTTACTGTGATGTAAAATGGAAAAGAGAGCACTATCTTCTCTTTCTATGTGAAAAAAAAAGTTACATAGCCATTTTAGGCCTATTCTTGGATCTATTGCCACATCTATATTAAGAAGATATTAGATTATGTAATTGCCTATGATCCTGCAAACACCAATAGTTCTATGATTCTTTCATACATGACAAAATAAGGATATAGAAGAATGAGTGTCTCAGTTGATAGCACAATCTCCCCCTACATATACACACAGTGGTGGTACAGTTAATATTGAAACTGTTTTCTAATACCTGAATCAAGTACATATTACCATACTGGGTGGCCTCTTCTTGAATCACTGTCAACCCAGTGAAGTTGGACAGTTGTCCTGTAGGGTTAAGTAACAAGGTTTTGTACTTGGCCTTGCTCTATCTGACAGCTTTACCAACATTATAACTAAAGATATAGCATTCATGTCAAGTTGATGAATGTCTAAACAGTGCAGCAATTCCTAATAGCATGTATGAAAAAACAGTTTAAAAGTCTTGAATTAAAGGCTGATGAAGTGAGTTCAGTAAATGAAGCTTCTGTTTTGGTCAGTGGTTAGTATCATTTGCATATACATAATGGAAAAGATTGGTTCAATTCAGTCACTCAGTCATATCAGACTCTCTGACCCCATGGACTGCAGCATGCCAGGCTTCCCTGTCCATCCCCAGTTCCCAGAGCTTACTCAAACTTGTCTCCATTGATTCAGTGATACCATCCAACCATCTCATCCTCTGCCGTCCCCTTCTCCTACCACCCTCAATCTTTTCCGGCATCAGAGTCTTTTCCAATGAGTCAGGTCTTCACATCAAGTAGCCAAGGTATTGGAGTTTCAGCTTCATCATCAGTCCTTCCAATGAATACGTAGGACTGATTTCATTTAAAATGGGCTGGGTCTGAAGTGAAGTAAGCCAGAAAGAAAAACACCAATACAGTATACTAACACATATATATGGAATTTAGAAAGATGGTAATGATAACCCTGTATGCGAGGCAGCAAAAGAAACACAGATGTAAAGAACAGACTTTTGGACTCTGGGAGAGGGAGAGGGTGGGATGATTTGGGAAAATGGCATTGAAACATGTATACTATCATGTAAGAAATGAATTGCTAGCCTAGGTTCAATACAGGATACAGGATGTTTGGAGCTGGTGCACTGGGATGACCCAGAGAGATGATATGGGGAGGGAAGTGGAGGGGTTCAGGGTTGGGAACTCGTGTACACCTGTGGTGGATTCATGTCAATGTATGGCAAAACCAATACAGTATGGTAAAGTAAAAAAAATAAAATAAAAAAATAAATTAAAAATTAAATAAAATGGGCTGGTTGGATCTCCTTGCAATCCAAGAGACTCTCAAGAGTCTTCTCCAACACCACAGTTCAAAAGCATCAATTCTTTGGTGCTCAGCTTTCTTTATAGTCCAACTCTCACATCTATACATGACTACTGGAAATCCATAGCTTTGACTAGACAGACCTTTTTTGGCAAAGTAATATCTCTGTTTTTTTAATATGCTATCTAGGTTGGTCATGGCTTTTCTTCCAAGGAGCAGGCATCTTTAATTTCTTGGCTGACGTCACCATCTACAGTGATTTGGGAGCCCAAGAAAGTAAAGTCTTTCATTGTTTCTATTGTTTCCCATCTATTTGCCATGAAGTGATGGGACTGGAGGCCATCATCTTAGTTTTCTGAATGTTCAGTTTTAAGGCAACTTCTTCCCTCTCCTCTTTCACTTTCATCAAGAAGCTCTTTAGTTCTTCTTCACTTTCTGCCAGAAGGGTGGTATTATCTGCATTTCTGAGGTTATTGATATTTTGATGTCAGTCTTGATTCCAGCTTGTGCTTCATCCAGCCTGACATTTCGCATGATGTAGTCTGCATAGCCTGGTGGGCTGCAGTCCATGGGGTTGCTAAGAGTTCGGCACTACTGAGCGACTTCACTTTCACTTTTCACTTTCATGCACTGGAGAAGGAAATGGCAACCCACTCCAGCATTCTTGCTTGGAGAATCCCAGGGACAGGGGAGCCTAGTGGGCTGCCGTCTCTGGGGTTGCACAGAGTCAGACACGACTGAAGCGACTTAGCAGCAGCAGCAGGAGCAGTCTGCATATAAGTTAAAAAGCAGGGTAACAATATACAGCATTGATGTACTCCTTTCCCAATTTGGAACCAGTCTGTTGTTCCATGTCAAGTTCTAACTGTTTCTTCTTGACCTGAATACAGACTTCTTAGGAGGCAGGTCAGTTGTTCTGGTACTTCCGTCTCTTTAAGAATTTTCCATAATTTGTTGTAATTCACACAGTTAAAGGCTTTGGTGTAGTCAATAAAGCAAAAGTAGATGTTTTTCTGGAACTCTGTTGCTTTTTGATGACCCAAGGGATATTGGCAATTTGATCTGTGTTTCCTCTGCCTTCTCTAAATCCAGCTTGATCATCTGGAAGTTCACAGTTCACGTACTGTTGAAGCTTGGCTTGGAGAATTTTGAACATTACTTTGCTAGCGAGTGAGATGAGTGCAATTGTGTGGTAGTTTGAGCATTCTTTGGCATTGCCTTTCTTTGGGATTAGAATGAAAACTGACCTTTTCCAGTCTTGTGGACTCTGCTGTTTTCCAAATTTGCCAGCATATTTAGTACAGCACTTTCACAGCATCATCTTTTAGGATTTGAAATAGCTCAACTGGGATTCCATCATCTCCACTAGCTTTGTTCATAGTGATGCTTCCTAAGGCCCACTTGATTTTGCATTCCAGGATGTCTGGCTCTAGGTTAGTGATCATACAACTCTGATTGTCTGGGTCATGAAGATCTTTTTGTACAGTTCGTCTGTGTACTCTTGTCCCCTCTTCTTAATATCTTCTGTTTCTGTTAGATCCATTCTATTCCTATCTTTTATTGTGCCCATCTTTGCATGAAATGTTCCCTTGGTATCTCTAATTTTCTTGAGATCTCTATTATTTTCCTCTATTTCTTTTCATTGATCACTGAGGAAGGCTTTTTTATCTCTCCTTGCTGTTCTTTGGAACTCTGCATTCAAATGGGTATCTCTCTCCTTTTCTCCTTTATCTTTCACTTCTCTTCTTTTCTCAACTATTTGTAAAGCCTTTTGCCTTTTTGCATTTCTTTTTCTTGGGGATGGTCTTGATCACTGCCTCCTATACAATGTCACAAACCTCCATCCATATTTCTTCAGGCACTCTGTCTATCAGATCTAATCCCTTGAATCTATTTGTCACTTCCACTTGATTAAGGTCATACTTGAACGGTCTAGTAGTTTTCCCTACTTTCTTCAATTTAAGTCTGAATTTGGCAAGAAGGAGTTCATGATCTGAGCCATAGTCAGCTACTCTTCTTGTTTTGTTTTTTTTTTCCCCCAACTGTACAGTGCTTCTCCATCTTTGGCTGCAAAGAATATATACACTATGATTTCAGTATTGACCATCTGGTGATGTCCATGTACAGAGCTGTCTCCTGTGTTGTTGAAACAGGGTGTTTGCTATGACCAGTGCATTCTCTCAGCAAAATTCTGTTAGCCTTTGACTTGCTTCATTTTGTACTCCAAGGCCAAATTTGCCTGTTGCTCCAGGTTTCTCTTGGCTTCCTACTTTTGTGTTACAGTCCCCAGTAATGAAATGGGCGTCTTTTTTTTTGAGTGTTATTTCTAGACAGTCTTGTAGTTCTTCACAGAACCGTTCAACTTCAGCTTCTTCAGCATTACTGGTTGGGGTATAGACTTGGATAACTGTGTTATTGAATGGTTTGCCTTGGAAATGAACAGAGATCATTCTATTGTTTTTGAGATTGCATCCAAGTACTGCATTTTGGACTTTTGTTGACTATGATGGCTACTCCATTTCTTCTAAGGGATTCTTGCCAATGGTACTAGATATAATGGTCATCTGAGTTAAATTCACCCATTCTAGTCCTTTTTAGTTCACTGATTCCTAAAATGTTGATGTTCATATCTCCTGTTTGACTACTTCCAATTTTCCTTGATTCATGGACCTAACATTCTAGGCTTCTATGCAATATTGCTCTTTACAGCATAGGACTTTACTTCCATCACCAGTCACATCAACAACTGGGCATTGTTTTTGCTTTGGCTTCATCTCTTCATTCTTCCTGGAGTTAGTTCTCTACTGGTCTCCTTAGCAGAGTAGGCACCTACTAATCTGGGGATTTCGTCTTTCAGTGTCCTATCTTTTTGCCTTTTCATGCTATTCATGGGGTTCCCAGGACAAGAATACTGAAGTGGTTTGCCATTCCTTTCTCCAGTGGGCCACATTTTGTCAGAACTCTCCACAATGACCCATGGTTTTTGGGTGGCCCTACATGGCATGGTTCATAGTTTCATTGTTAGACAAGGCTGTGGTCCATATGATCAGTTTGGTTAGTTTTCTGTGATTGTGGTTTTCATTCTGTCTGGCCTCTGATGGATAAGGATAAGAGGCTTATGGAAGCTTCCTGATGGGAGAGATTGACTGAGGGGAAACTGGGTTTTTTTCTGATGGGCTGGACCATGCTCAGTAAATCATAATCCAGTTTTCTGTTGATGTTCCCTCTTTGTTATTTAACCTGAGGCCAAACTATGATGGAGGTAATGAAGATAATATTGACCTCCTTCTAAAGGTCCCATGCTGCATTCAGTGCTCCGACCCTGCAGCAGGCCATCTTCAACCCATGCCTCTCTCAGAGGCTCCTGTACACTTATGGGCGAGTCTGGAGTCAGTCTCTTTGGGGTCACAGCTCCTTTCTCCTGGGTCCTGTTGCACACAAGGCTCTGTTTGTGCCCTCCCAGAGTCTGTTCCTCCAGTTCTGTGTAAGTTTTGGCGGCTCTATGATGGGGTTAATGGCAACGTCCCCCAAGAGAGCTTATGCCATACCCAGCTCTGCTGCATCCAGAGCCCCTGCCACACAGGCCACTGCTGACCCATATCTTCGCGGGAGACAGTCACAGTACTGGCTCAGTCTCTGTGGGATCTCTGGGTCCTGTGAGCACAAGGTTTGTCTGAGTCCTGTGAGCATCTCTGGCAGGTAAGGGGTTTGATTCTAAATGTGATTTCACCCCTCCTATTGTCTTTCTGGGGCTTCTCCTTTGCCCTTGGACATGGGGTATCTTTTTTTGGTTAACAGCATTTTCATTGGTACAAGTTTACTATTCATCAACAGGTTAGGGAGGATATTTGAAAACTATAATCTTAGGCTACAAAATAAATATAACATCTATGGGCAGATTAGTGGCTTTATAAAGAAGTTGTTAGTCACTCAGTCATGTCTGACTCTTTGTGACCCCATGGACTGTAGCCTGCCAGGATCCTCTGTCCTTGGGATTCTCCAGGCAAGAATACTGGAGTGGGTTGCCATTTCCTTCTCCAATAAAAGAAGTAATGACTCTCAAATGTTTGTTCCCTCACTACCCCCTCGACAGATACTGCTTATATGTATGTTACTGATTTTTTTTTTTTATATGACACCAGAGCTAAAAGAAACTGCCATCAAGTTAGTGAAATTTCTGTACTTCTAGCTCAGTCACATCTTTACCATTTGAGGTCTCAGTGATAATGAATACACTGCCTGTTGTGAAGAGTGGCTACAAACCACACAGAAAGACCTATTGATTTAAAAAATATTCACAGCTTGAAGTTGAGAGTTATATTTTATTCGGTGGGAATTTTTAGGACTTCAGGCATGGGAGACATCATCTCAAGTGACCCTCAGGAAACTGTTCCTAGGAAGTAAGAGGAGGAGCCAGGTTATATAGATTTTACGACAAAGGACAGGTAGTCTGTACATTAAAAGGTTATTGTTAACTAAAGAAAACCAGATAACCCACATTAAAGAATGTAGTGCTTTTCTATGTATAGGAAGATGCAAGAGTCTGGCTCACTGAAATAATTCCTTTCATGTGCACCGCAGCTATCTGGGGCCAGTTTCCTGAGTCGCATCCTGAGCTTCCCTTTCTCAAGGCTCACTCACCATGGGGAGTGGCTCCAGCCTAGATGGCAGCTATTCTCCTCACTGAGTTCCCCCAGAGTTCACTCTGATTCCTGATGACTGTGCTGTCCTTGTTTACTGTTATGACAGGAAATATTCCATTTCTCAGACCATACCTAGGCTCCAGACCCACTTCTTATTTCATGAGCAGGGACCAGAGGAAGGCAGAAGTGTTGTGAAGAGGGCCACTGACACAGAGATAGGCTGGAAATTGTCCTTCAAAGCACAGCTGAAAGAATGAGGATACTTTATCCCAGAGAAGAGGCTTACAGGGACTTGAAATATCTTCACATAAATTATATGTTATAAGAATGGGTGCCCTTTCCAAATCATGTGACAATTTATGTTAGCAGTTATTCTGGATTATAAATGGTGAACATCTCATTATATGTGTTCCTCATGCTACAGAACTAAACAGTCCTAACAATGTAGGAAAATAATATTTTGCAAACAGATTTCTTTTTCTTTCTTTAGTTCATATTACCACTTCAATTATTATCTTTAGTGGGCAGATAGTACTCAAATTTAGTTGATACTTTTGCCGTTGATATGTCTGTAATGGTTCATAATATAGTTAAATGGAACATAAAAACTTAATTGAAAGGAATATTATAGATAATCTACTTGAAATGCAGATGGTCTCCTTTCCTTCTGAAATAATCTGCTTTGATAGAGCGAGAACAAGTAAACAACTTTCTGGAAACTAAACTCCACCCATATTTGAATTGAGTTTCTTTTGTTTTCATTATTATGATTATGCAGTGTGCTACAGCATCTTGGTCTGCTGTTATTAATGAATATGTCCTCATGGGAATCTGTTAACTATTGGTGATTACTTAAGAGGTTTTTCGTTGCTCTGTTAATAGCTTGCCCTTTTCCTGTGTAACTGGTCCTCCTTGGTGTCTGTCCCTTCCTAGAGTATACACTTGATCAGACTGTATAGGGGAATTCTACTCCTTAGAGAAGTTGCAACAAGAAAAGAAATTTAGACAGAAGCAATAAAGCAAAATGATTCATTTGAATCATTTTATTATGTTGCTACAATGAATATCTGTGTAACAAGTTTTGTCATAGGAAATTATATTAAATAAATTGTGGTTTAGGCTTATGCTTTTCCAAGTTAAGTTCAAATTATTTTCTTTTTCCTAACTTTTACAATATTCTTAAAATTTCACAAATATGAACAAGCTTGGGATCAGTAATAAATCAATGAATGGTTGCAGGAAAAAGTGACCTTATGATTTTTTTTTAATTTTATTTTATTTTATTATTATTTTTCCAAATTCACTTTTTAATTCATTCTTTTTTTTTTTTTTAATTACAATACTGTATTTGTTTTGCCATACATTGACACGAATCAGCCATAGGTGAACACAATCTCCCAATGCCGAAGCCCCCTCCCACCTCCCACCCCACATCCTCTACTTGAACCATCCTGTGCATCAGCCCCATGCATCCTGCATCCTACATTGAACATAGATTGGCGCTTCGTTTCTTACACAAAAATATACATGTTTCATTGCCATTCTCCCAAACCATCCCACCCTTTCCCTCTCCCTCAGAGTCCAAAAGTCCACTCTATACCTCTGTGTCTCTTGGTTGTCTCACATACAGGGTCATCATTACTGTGTTCTAAATTCCATATATATGTGTCAGTATACTGTATTGGTGTTTTTCTTTCTGGCTAACCTCCCGAATCCACATACAATTTTAATTTTGGTTTCTTCCATATCAAAGAGAGGTTGGTTTGTTTTGTTTTTGTTTCTTAATTAGCAGAACAGAAGGGGTTTAGCTGCTGCTTTTATTAAGGTGAATGGCTTGCATTTACTCTTGTTAAACTATTCTGTGCTGTCTGATTTACAGGTTTTTTTTTTTTTTTAAGTTCTGTGTATACCTATATTTGCTCTTTTCCAAATTATTTTCCCATTTAGGTTATTACAGAATGTTGAGCAGAGTTCTCTGTGCTATACAGTAGGTCCCTGTTAGTTATCCGTTTTAAATGTAGCAGTATGTATATGTCAGTCTCAAACTCTCAGTCTATCCCTCCTCCTCATTTCCCCTCAGTAACAAAAAATTCATTCTCTAAGTCTGTGAGTTTCTTTCTTACAGATTTTTTTTTTTCTTTCATTCGCCAAGTGTATTTTATGAGTGCTGTCTGTAAAGCAATCTAGCCAAATTATGCATGTTTATTTTAAAATATGTTTATGCATATGCTCTCTCTAATAAGACGCAATAATTGACAACAGTGGCTCAAGTTCCATTAAAAGGTAGAAGTAGATATAAACATTGGTATGTGTGCATGCTGTGCATATGAGCCCACAGGATAGTATTTCTTTGTTTTCTGAATGACCAAGCAGTCTTCACCAAAGGCAGTTAAAAAAAAAAAAAAAAAGGACTAACAGCTACTGAAGTCTTCTTTTTAAGCTCAAATTATATTAAAGAACTAAACTAATTCATTTTAATTATAGCTATAGTTTGTCCTCTTTTGTACATAATCCTAAATATTTTGTGCTTGCTCTAAGTTTGTTTAAAATGCAGGTATAAAAATGTAATTGGTTGTCATTAAAATTAAGACAAGACGAATGGTTTATTTTGGAAATTTAAACTAATCTTTAAACTCAGTTCATCTCCTATTTTAAAACTTTCAGTGGTTTTATATGTGCTATCTACTATTAACCTCTGATGTCTTCCACACAAGAATGAATTTGATGTTCTAAACCTAGACTTGGGGCCCTTCCACAGAAATCTCATCTTATTTGTCTAAAATTTTCTCTTTTCTCCAAGACCAAGCACCTGTGGCCAGAATGGCTTTCTGGGTGTTCCTCACACGTGCATTCTTTCATCAGTCTCACATCTAAAAATGCCTTTTTCCTTATACCCTGCCTACAAATTCTACTCATAGGTCAAGACAAATTGAAGTCCTATCTTTCCCATGAACATTCACTCTAGTTAAGCCACACTCATCAATTCCTTGTACAGCCTCCTATGGCTATGTCACTGGGGTAGAGTCATGAGGTCTTTGAGATGCACAGATCTTATCTTCCCAGCAGGGCACCCTGAGAACACTGTTGATCAGCACAGACAAGTTTTATATTCATTCTAGGATATTTACATAGGCATGGAACAAATGCTGCATTTATATAAGTTTGGAAGGCTTTATACTTGAAAGTGTCTAACTAACAAAGCAGGGCATCTGAGCATATGACAGTGTTCCTGTCTACAAGGGTATTTTCCTATCAGTCAGAATTTTTAGTATCTTATAAAAAGCATCAGTCAAAGCAAGTAGGATAATTTATTTACTTATTCAAGATATTTTAAATAGTAGGAGCTTACACTCTTATTCTTAGCTTGAATCATACAAAATTGCAAATTTTATAATTCAAATATGGTTGAACATCAGCAAATTCGTATGGTTCAATTGAATATTTGCCAAGACTTATGGATATAGTAGTAAGTACTGTGTGTGTGTGAGTGCTTAGTCGCTCAATTGTGTTCAACTCTTTGGGACCCTATAGATTGCAGTCTGACAGGCTCCTCTGTCCATGGGTATACAAGCAAGAATACTGGTGTGGGTTGCCATGCCCTCCTCCAAGGGATCTTTTTCACCCAGGGACTGAACCTGCATTGCAGGTTCGTTGAGTCTCATGCATTGCAGGCAAATTCTTTACTGTCTGAGCCACCAGGGAAGCCCCAGTAGTAAGTAAGAGAAGTTGTCTTTATGGGTTTATAATCTCATCAGCTAAAAGAATTACCCTTGATATTTCTAAGCCACTGAGAATGTCAGTTCTTGTCTAGATCATATTATGACTGGCTTTATTTGCACATAGGTCCTTGCAACAGTTTCTTAGTGTATTTCCCAGTGATGTTTGATGAGTGAATCATAGTCTTTTTAATCCCTCTGAGAAGATTGAGATGTACCTTAGCTACTCTTACCAGTCCATTTAAATTTTATCATATGCCCATTTCCATCATTACCATAAGCCTGTTAATGTGTCTTATGTCGCCTCCTAAATTAATAAGCTTAATTTAAAAAATTTTCTGCATGCAGTTATTCAACTTCCTTTTGTTGACCCCTTTCTAGTTCTCCCGAATGAGACCAAAGAGCTGTTATCTGATAGCTAGTGTAAGAATAATTGCTTTTCATATTCATCCACTTTTTGAGTATTAAGACTTAATTCAGATTTATCCTTAGCCTTTTAATTTTTCAGACTCTAAGAGGTTGACCTCGTGATGTTTATCCTTACAAAAAAACCATTCTGCCTTCCCCAGCGACTTGCTTTGCCTAAATAGTTTCCAATTCCACCCTGCTTTTCTGGAAGTAGAGTGGCATAATGAGTGGAATAAGACAAAGTGTTCCCCATGCCCTGATGGTAACTGATGCCTCACAGGTCTCTTCAAAGTTAGGGAGGTGTTTTCTCTATTGCCCTCCTGATGATAACCAGCATATCTGTGGCCTTTTTGACTCAGAACAGCACAAAGGACTTCTGGCACCAGAAAGTAGAACACAGTGACCCTACATCTTAACTGTGAAATCAGAGCCCGTAGCTTAAAAACTGGAGATGGAGTTTGTTTATTTCCGAGTGCTCATCTTGAATAGGCTTATATTAAAAATATTCTTCTGTTCCAGTGGATTTTCATAAAACTTGGCAAATCTCTATCACATTTTTAATTTTATTAGTTCCTTTCAACAGCCCTATGGGTAAACTGAGGTGATTTTCTTATGATCAAACTTGTAGAAATGAAAATAAGGATTTCAGGAGATTTTACTCATAATTCATTAAGACCTACCTTGGGGGGGGGGGAAAGTCTTAAATCCCGGCTAATAAGACATTGCTATTGAATCAGTGTGACTGTTCTTCCTATTATCTTTCATATTCTCTTCTGGTTCAGTCGTTTCTTGATGTTTTTAAGCTTCCGCTACCTCCTATTTAACTGAGATTATCAGCTGATTCCTTCAGACTGTGTTACTACTCGTAATAAACTATCTCAAAAGCATTTTGGCATTCCACTTTATGTTTATTGGTGTTTGAAGTATCTACTCTGGTTTCCCTTCAGGTATACTGGCCTTAGATTGATTTTTAACATGTTTTGAAACTCAGTGTACAATTTTAGACAAACCTCTAAAGACTAATCCTTTGATTCATGTATTACTACAAGAGTTTGTTGGCTTAGCCGAATCTTGTATAATTCTCAGGTGTTTGTGTGTGAAGACCCAAAATAACACCTTCCCAAAGTATTTGCTTCTTACATTAATCTTACCCAATAGAAGATCTTCTGGTAGAATTCTATCTCAAGAAGCAAGTACAGTTTCATCCCAAGAATATGTTAAGATACACTATAGACTCTTATTGATCGGCTTTAGTCAAGAATGATATGTATGTGGCTCTTTGCATTCCTCAGGACTTGGGACACCAAGGTTTTGTTTTTGAAAAGTAGAGCATCATTTTGGACTTGCCTACCACCCTGCCTAAACTATGTTTACTGTGGCACCTCTTGGTTTACAGTGTTAACTACTTTCTATGGCTTTATTATTTATCTGTATTTTCTGATTTTGTTGCACTTCCAAAACAAAAACGCTGCATTACAGTATCCTCACATAAGACAACTATTTTTAAAATCAGGTTATCTTCTTAAAGAGGCTGCATTTCTCCTTGTAATACTTTCTTGTGACCTAGTTAAGCTGACATTGTTTGTCTGAAAGAGTGCATTAACTTGTAGCTTTTCCCATTTGAATGATGAGGTGTCATGGTATCTTAAGTTTAAGGTCATGACACTAAAGTTGTGCCAGTTTATAAGTCAGGTGGCCTTCTTGACCTCTTCCAGAGCAGGTGCCAAGCTTTTAGCCTTTTGATGAGCAAATAGCAGCCTGTCCAATGCTATCTAAGAGAAGATTTCATAAACTATGGAGAAAATGTACTTACAAAGGAGGTTTAGTCTTATTATTTTATTCAGTTTCATCACTCACGTATTTCAGAGTCGTAGTATCAAGTTGCTAGACTTTATCTGAATTGTTTGAAACCAACGCTGTTTACCAACCGGGATTGAACTGTGTTACCTTCAGCAGCATTCCATTCCTTCCTATGTGTCATCGAATGAACACAAATCTCTCAAGACTAGAGCTCTGCTAGGAACTATGGGAGCACAGAATGGACCAAATTTAATGGTTATCTCATTGACTTTGGACATGTGAACGTATGAAATTTCCTTAATCTCTCGCTGTCTCAATATTCCTGTCATGTTCCACTTGTGGTTAGAAAGAAATTTTCCTGTATACAGAAAATAGCCATCGTATTAGAGAAATCATTGTCAAAACAAGGTTTGAGATAATGCTATGCTTTATCTTTTCTTTTGCCATTTCCTTTCATTTGAACTATTTTTCATGGGAAAGCTCTATTAAACTTCTTTATAATGAATACAAATACCAAAATAAAAGATTATTCTGGTAAAGGTATTTACTCTCTGGGATGACTGCAGTACACAAGATTCTTACTCCTCTTTGTTATTTGCCCAAATGCCTAGACATAAACCTCTTGTAAACGCAGAATCTCAGTTAGTTTCCAGGGTTACCAATATTCAAGACTGCTTCTCTTTTAGTATGAGTTAGTTCAGGTACTCAGTCCTGCCTGACTCTTCGCGACCATGGACTGCAGCATGCTCTTCCAATATAATCAACATTAGTTTCAAATGATAGATGGATTTTCACCACATTTCTAGGGTGTGTTTATAATGGTCCTACTTAAGAGAAAAGTTTCATGGCTTAAACAAAATTCACTCCCTAGGCTCTTAGTCAGAATCTCAGAAAAAATCATTTAACATCTAAATTAAATTCAGTATGAAGACAGTGGAGCAGTGAAATGACCAGTTGGAAAAGATGGACTCTTTCAAATGCAACCAAGTAAGATTCTCAATGTGAAGAACATCTGAGCCTCCACAAACATGGACCATTCTCTTCCAAAGTATGGAAGTCTTTGTAAACACTGATACAGGTATGTCATATATCAAGACTCTATGGGCAAACTGTGATTTCAACATGAACCCTAAACTCATCATAATAATGAATCTGACATTGAAAATATGTCAGATAAATAAATCAGATAAATAAAATGCATATTTTATGTTGAAAAGTAAATGTTGAAGTCAACTAGTGAGTCTCTAGGAGGGTTCTTAAAACATTTATTAACAAAGAAATGTCCAGATTCAGATATATGAAAAACAGTAATGCAATTTACAATTGTGCCTTTTCATAGGTGCTCCTTAGATATCCACAAATTCTCCCTACCACCCCTCCATTTAAAAAACTTTGCATTTCCCAGTGAGTACAACTTTTGCCCTTACTATTAATAACTCATCACAATGACAGACACCTATATTATAGTACTTAAGTTACAAATAATACGCATTTTTACATTGACAAATCTGCGTATCTTATTCAAAGGATTGTTTGTGTGGAACAGAGATTATATGGACCACACTGATCAATGTACAAAGATCCTTTGTCAAAGAAGTTAAATTTATTTTAGCAATGTTCCTTATTAAAACTATTTTTATATTCTTATTGGAACTCTAAAATTGATTTTTGTTTTCTACTACATTTGTTTAATCATTAATGATTATCCTGAGCTAGCACTTGCAATATAGCTATTTATATATAAGGTTAACATATAATTTTATGCATTTGTTTGTAAACAATTTCTAAGAAAGAAGATGAATCTGTTAATCCAATTGAATAGACCATACATGTTTGTATGGCTCAGTTACTGGATAGGGAGGAGTATTTTTCATTTTCTGTAGCAGATAAATATTCACCATATGCTTTATGACTGAGGATTCAAAGCTGAACTGTTTTCAAGACTGGGAAAGGGTGCTATTGATACATGTGAGCTATTGATATCTTTATTTAAAACTTCCTCTATCATTGAAAAAGTGATGAGTGAGACTCTCAACTACATCACAGATAATTATTTTTCACATTAAACAGTAAAAGATTCTACTATGCTATTTGAAGCACTTTTCTTTTTCTTCTGTGGAGACTAACTATAGTCAAAACCGTAGTTCACTTTTCAAGACTATGCCATGGCTCCAGCCTTTAATTTTGCCATTGTGTACTTTATTCTTCCCTTGACAATGACATGAGGACCAATTTCCTCTTTACTAACAATAGAAAAAACACACTTATTTGTGAATAAGCTAGTCATTCTTTGTATTTGGCCAGACTTCGTTTTTCCTATCTTAAATTGACTTTAGAAATGGTTTATTTTATATCTTGGTAAATATATGCCCTATAAACCTAGTGATTTTACTTTAAAATGAAGACAGTAGTGCCAATTTTACCTTAGATGATGGTTATGCTGGGAATCTATTATTTTAAAAAGCTATGAAAGTGAAAGTGAAGTCACTCAGTCATGTCCAACTCTTTGTGACCCCATGGACTGTAGCCTACCCTCTGTCCATGGGATTTTCCCAGGCAATAGTACTGGAGTGGATTGCCATTTCCAAAAAAGCTATAGAGGATCTATAAATAAATTCTGAATGGCCTCCCTTCAGCCCAACAATTATTTTCTTAAATTAAAAAATAAAAAACTTACTTATCTCTAAAACCTTATTTTTATTTTGTGCACAGTAACAAAAATATCCAAAACTTTTAACAATGGGGCAGGGGTGGGTATTGGGGTGTGGGGCACTATGTGTCTTCGTGTCTTCTCACTGTAAGAGAGAAGAGCCATAATTCTTAATGCCATTCAGTCTAGATCACCATAGCTGCAAATATTTTGTTCACAAAAACAAATAAGTTTCTAATTTAAGAAAATTGCTTGGAAATTGCTTTAGCTAATCAAATCAACTATCCTCCATGTATCATGACCACACTTTACTAGCTCATTAAAAATATATATAAAATGCCAATTAATTTTCACTCAATTAGAAATTAGTATGAAATGTTTCATATGATTTGAGCTCTTCTGCAATTAAATCTCTCTTCTCTGCTAAGAAAATCTTTGACATTGTGGACATCTCATCAATTATTCACGGTGAAGTTTCTTCTGCAATATTTCTACCAGTACAAATCTAAGTATTATCACTCCTGCCAGAAGACAGACTTTAGGCATTGAAAAATACAGTTTAGCTCTAATCAAAAATTATTTCAAGTTTTGTTAGTCTAAATCTACTGAAGAGGATTGTATCATTAAAGGCAACAAATTATGAATATAAGATATATAACATAATAAAGACAGTACAGATTAACATGATTAAACATTTATTTATTTTTAAATTTCTCCTCACTTTTTCTTTGGCACATTTAACAAAGCAGCGCCAAAGTATCTCCTGCCTAATTGCATTTGGACTTTGCTTAAAGTAGATCATTTTGTTGAACAATTTTTGGCATTTAAAATCTTTATACTGAACTTTTATTTGTTCTCTCTTGGAATTTCACTTAATTATTCAAGAGTTACAGGAAAGAGAAGGATAACAGATGATAAAAGCTGTAACTTGACAAATAAAACCTCATATTCATTCTTCTGCTGTGACAAAAAACAGGTCAGCATAAACTTCTCAGTCAGTTATTTGACCATGAAAATATCAGGGTGGTTTCCCTATCTCCATGTGCCGGCTGTTAAAATCAAGGAGCTGTATTTGAAAATAATTGGTTAAAAAATTGAATGTCTTAAATAATAAACTGTGCCCTAAAAAAATAGACTACTAATCCGTATCATTGATTCAAGTAAATCTTCATTTTAGCCTCATATATAAATGGAAACAGTGGCAAACTTTATTTTGGGGGCTCCAAAATCAGTGCAGATGGTGACTGCAGCCATGAAATTAAAAGACAGTTGCTCCTTGGAAGGAAAGTTATGAGCAATCTAGACAGCATATTAAAAAGCAGAGACATTACTTTGCCAACAAAGGTGTGTCTAGTCAAAACTACGATTTTTCCAGTAGTCAGGTATGGATGTGAGAGTTGGACTATAAAGAAAGCTGAACACCGAAGAATTGGTGTTTTTGAACTGTGGTGTTGGAGAAGACTCTTGAGAGTCCCTTGGACTGTAAGGATATCCAACCAGTCCATCCTGAAGGAAATCAGTCTGAATATTCATTGGAAGGACTGATGCTGAAGCTGAAACTCCAGTATTTTGGCCACCTGATGTGAAGAACTGACTCACTGGAAAAGACCCTGATTCTGGGAAAGATTGAAGGCAGGAGAAGGAGACAACAAAGGATGAGATGGTTGGATGGCATCACTGACTCAAGGGACATGAGTTTGAATAAACTCTGGGAGTTGGTGATGGACAGGGAGGCCTGGGGTACTGTGGTTCATGGGGTCGCAAAGAGTTGGATACGACTGAGCTACTGAACTGAACTGAAATGGATTACTTGCTTCAAATACTGCCTCATATCGTTTACTCTTCAAAAATTAGTTCAAGTGATCTTTGGAAAATGTAAATCTAATCATGTTATTCCTCCTTAAACCCCTTATTTCATTCCCTATGTTTTTAGGGAAAACTCCTTAAAGCACAGCAGAGTCTTTCTTTATGTTTTCCCTACTGATATCTGTAAACTCATCCTCTACTCCAGCTCACAATCTCACTGCACCCTTAAAGGACTTACTGTTCCCCGAAGGTGTGTTCCTTCTTGCTTTCACACCTTGTGCACTTTTTTGCTGTTTGCAAATTTCTTTCTCTGTGCTCTCTGCCTTATTAAATCCTGATCATTTATTTATTCAATAATTTTTCAAGATCTGCTCATGAATCATGTCTTCCAGGAAGTCTTCCAAAAGACATCACCTTGATCCTTACTCTGTGATGCAATAGCACCAGCTACATTTTCATGTATGTGTGGGTTTGCTCAGTTGTGTTCGACTCTTTGCAACCCCATAAGCTGTAGCCCACCAGCCTCCTTTGTCCAGGCAAGAATATTGGAGTGGGTAGCCATTCCCTTCTCCAGGGGATCTTCCCAACCCAGGGATCAAACCAGTGTCTCCAGCATTGGCAGGTGGATTCTTTACCAGTGGAGTAATCATTGTTTTACATCTATTTCTGTTTTCATTAGACTATGTATGTGTTGTTTTTTTTTTTAAGAAAGAATATCCATCAGTGCATTCCAGATGCCCAGCACTATTTCTAGATTGAATATAGTAGATTCTTAGTGAACAAACTTTTGTTGGATCCATGAATGGAAAGTTCTGTACTGAAACAAGGCTTTGGCAGTAACTGGCTCTTTGACTTTTGTGACCTTCCTTAAGTACCTTAAAGCCTCAGTTGTTTCTTCAAACAAGAGAATTTTTTTGCCTCATGTGGGTTATTACAACTTTTAAGGAAATATAAAAGTACTTTGAACTGTCAAAAAGGTACAAAGATAATATGATAGTATTATTACGTTAAACATATCCTTACTCTTTCTCCAACAAAGAACAAAGATATTTGTGAAGATTAGTGATTATGTAAGAATAGTAAGAGGAAAATAAACTGAAGTTGATACATAATCTTTTTACTTTTTCTTCGTTCCCTAGAAGTACTTTGCTGCTATAGAAACACAAGAGGGTTGTCATATTTTTCTTTGTAGTCTTCACAGCTCTGTAGTGCCAAGTGCTCAGTGGGAAAGATTGCTCTCTTACCATAAGAACAGTAACATTTTCAAATAAAAACTCACTAATCAAATTGATTAGCTGCCAAAAAAAATAACATCCTGAAACAGAACACATTCTTATTTTTGAACATTTTGGCATTATCTATTTTTCATTATTTCGTAAAGCGAGACTTTATTGTTTGGGGATGTTTAATTCACTTGGGAAACCAAAGTGGAGAAAAGGATAACTAGAGACTGTTTTTACTGAATAATAATAGAAAAAAAGTAAAGATATAAGCAAAAAGAAAACAGCTTTAAATGTTATAAAGCAGAAAATCAAGTTATTTATTGACCTAGTTGCCTTGCCAGGGATCCAACCCAGGCCCCTACATTGGAAACCTGATTCTTAGCCACTGGGCTACCAGGAAGTCCAGGAATTGTCTTCTTCTGGTCCCTCTCCTTCTCCAGGATCAGATGTCACACTCTCCCATATTGGAAGGTGGGTTCTTTAGCACTAATGCTACCTGGGAAGCCCTGGAAAGTCCTGAAGGCCCACAGAGATGTTTGTTCCAGCCACAGCCTAGGAAAACTGGAGATCTGGTAGCCAGATGGGGACATATGAGGGGAAGGGCAACTGAACTGATGCAGCCCCTCTATCCTACAACAAATAAATACACACATACACACCCTTAAGAAACAAAGAGCTTCTCTGGCAAAAGAGCCTGGTTGCAAAAAATCTAAGTCTGGATGAACAGAAAATTTTAACAAGCAACCACAACTAAATAAAACCTCTGGGCCCACTGTGATGCTTATTTTTACGTGTTAACTTGATTGGTCATGGGGTGCCCAGAGATTCGGTTAAACATATAAATGCCTGTGAACATGTGGTCACATTCTCTTTAAAGATGGCATCATCAACTCAATGGATGTGAGTTTGAGAAAGCTTCGGGAGATGGTGAAGGCCAGGGAAGCCCGGCATGCTGCAGTCCATGAGGCTGCAAAGAACTGGACATGACTGAGTGACCGAACAACACAACCAAAAGGCAGATAATTGCATTTTTCATTTAGACATGTGAAAACTGTGTCAATGACTGCTTAGGACCATGCTTCTCAGAGTGTGGTCCTCACCTACTTTTGTCTACCTCACCTAATGCGTTAGATGTTCTGTGAATGGTATTAAATAGATGTACCTTTAACAGGGACCCTGGGTAATGTTTAGGCACCAAGGATTTTTAGAAGCACTGCCTCAGGGTACGGGTGTATGTGCTAAATTGCTTCAGTCTTGTCCCACTCTTTGTGACCTTATGGACCGTAGCCCGCCAGGCTCCTTTGTTCGAGGGATTCTCCAGGCAAGAATGCTGGAGTGGGTTGCCATTTCCTCCTCCAGGGGATCTTCCTGACCCAGGGGTCAAGCCTCCTCTCTGTATCTTCTGCACTGGCAGGCTGATTCTTTACCAGGAAGCCCTTGCCTCAGGGACTTCCTTCCAATCCTGTTGAGCTATGGCGAAACCAATACAATATTGCAAAGTAATTAACCTCCAATCAAAATAAATAAATTTATGTTTAAAAAATAAAACAAAAATCAATAGAAAAATTGGATTCGATCTGCAGTGTTCAGTTTTTTACCAAAGTTTCTATTTTGTTTCAAAAATATCTTTCCTACTGTACATTTATACTTACTGAACTTAATATATTTGGGTGTAAGCATATTTGGAAGAAGTATTGTTTCTTAATATACCTAACTTTTAATTAAAATTACCAGGAGACCAAACATTTGCATTTCTAAATATAGTCACACTGCCTGCTTATTCACCAATATTAAATTTCAGTGTGACATTGCTTTAATCATCTCCAATTGTATGGGATGTTTTCAAGTTGAGAGATGAAAGGAAATGAAAGACATGTTATGTCACAATCATATAACTATTTGAAGCAATGTTTTACCAAAATATAGTGTGTCTGAGCTAATTTGTGGTTAAAATAAAGAGCTAATCTAGACCAAGAAACAAGACCAAAAAAAGTTAAAAAAAATTTTAACTCACAATGTTCTACTCAAATAGAAAAGCTTTGTTGTCAGATAAAGATCATCCTTAGTATTAAAAAAGATCATTTACTTATTCCTATTTCCATAAATCACCACGCATCTGCACTATTCCTAGGATGATTGCCATGGAAACATCAGTATCAGGCAGTGTTGTGTGTTTTATTCTGTGCCAGTGGATGTTCTTGAGGTGAGGTCAGCTGTAAATTGAGTCAGCCTAACACTAAACCCCCAGTGGAAAACGAACAAATGTTAGCTTAGCTGAATTAGAGTTATTAAAAAAAAAATCAATGGGGTTAATACAAATGGTTTAAAGATAAAATTGTGTAGCTCAGTTGAATTATTTTAAAAATCAATGGTTCATACAAATGGTTTAATGATAAAATTGTATTTGGTTTAAGAAAAACAAGAATTTGTGTCATTTGAAGAAATATATTCAGTGAGATGAAAAATAATTGATTTTTAAAAAGTCATTGTAATGGAGTGATAGTTTTTAAACTGACCTCTGGACAAGGAGGCAGATAAGAACCTCTGTCTTGTCTTGAGCATCACATTTTAGATCAGTGAACTGGAGATGTGGAGGAAGTGGAATGAAGGTATTCATTGAGACTCTGAAAGCACAGCATGTGTAACCATATCAGGGAAAGTTCTTTGTGTATGCTCTAACATGTAGCAATGGCGCTGACAGGATAGAAAAGCAAGCAGGCACCACTGATTTCCCCCTGGATCCTCATATTCCTTGCTAATGCACTGTGGGGTGTAAATAATGCATACAGCAGCTTGCATTGGAGGTGATTGTCTCTTTATTGCATACATAAGTCAAAAGGCGTTATTAGAGCATTAGTGACTGAGTTCCAGATTGCATATAGTCTCTGCCTCATGATTGTCATGAATGGGAAATCTGAGAGCCAGAGACCAAACAAAACCATCTTGATAGCTTGTCTTGTAAATTGTCTTCCTTTGCATCATAAATGTAAAAAGGCAGTTTATGTAACAAATAAAAAGGTTTTTTTTTTTTAATTCATGAAGCTTTTATTAATTAGGGGAAGACGTGAGTCTTCATGAAGGAATATAAAATTACCCCTGTTATTCTTCTAAAATCTGTGTTTGCTATTTCTTTTTAATTTAGGCAAGATAATTGTAAACAAACTGATGTTACAAGCTGTACAGAATTGTCTCAACAACTGGTGTAGTCTAGAGAAGGGCTATATATTTTAATCCTTTATTGAATGTTCCATTGCTTAACCAGGATAGACATTACATAAAGCAAAATGGTCCTTCCATGTAATTCCATCTTACTGATAAATATTCAAAAGTGCCTTCCCCTTAATCACACATTTGTGGGTAATCTACCAAATGTTAGTTGAATTGTTTTTCCTCCAGATTGTTTACTAGAAACACACTTTGACTTTGTCAAAACCGAAGAGTAGTTAATTTTAACACCACTGGTCCTTATATGATCTATTTCTGCAATCTTTTTTCTCCTACAATCTTACAAATTATGTAAATATCTGGCTTTAGTGAGCTTTTTCAATGATGAAACAACTCGGTCTCCTTGGTGGGTAACATATGTTCTTTCTCTTCCTTTTGAGTGAGATCAGTATGGAGCACAAAATTTGCAGTTAAGATGATGAGTGTCTGACCTTCATAAAGGCAGAGTTGATGACCTAGAAATCTATGGCCTCTGTCCAAACTAATTCCTGTAACTTTTAATAAAAGATAAACTTTTTGACTTAATAGGAAGTTACTTCTAAACCTATTCTAAATTTTGACACTTTAATGGACTTTGCCTTTTGTAACTTAATAGGGTCACAGTTCTGAATTTAGAAAGTAAATTTTTAATTTCAGGATGAAAGTGAAAGTTTAGTTGCTCAGTCGTGTCTGACTCTTTGTGACCCCATGGACTGTAGCCTATCAGGCTCCTCCATGCATGGGATTTTCCAGGCAAGAGTACTGGAGTGGGTTACCATTTCCTTCTCCAGAGGATCATCCTCACCCAGGGACTGAACCCAGGTCTCCCACATTGTAGGCAGACTCTTTACTATCTGAGCCACCAGGACATTTAGGGTAGTTTTAGGATTAGAGAAAAGTTGCAAAGAACCTAAAGAGTTCCCATATGCTTCATACTGTTTCCCAAGTTGTTAACATCTTATGTTACTATGTATATTTGTCAAAACTAATAAATCATATTAACAATTATTTAGGTAAAATCTAGTTCTGAAGTTTTAAAAAATGTTAGTGTGATAAGAAAATAATTTTTATATAGCCAATTAATTGTTTTTCACTTTTAAAATGAAGACCAACTAGAAAACTTTTGGAATAAGAATATCATTCATGTCAGTTCATTAGAAATGACTTTGTGATTCCATTTAGTTGTTGATGTTTGGTCAGTGAGTCATGTCCAACTGTTTTGCAAACCCGCCTACCTCTTCTGTCCATGGGATTTTCCAGGCAACACTGGATAATACAAGAATACAATACAAGAATACTGGAGACATGGAAGCAACCTAGATGTCCATCAGCAGATGAATGGATAAGAAAGCTGTGGTACATATACACAATGAAGTACTACTCAGCCCTTAAAAAGAATAAATTTGACTCAGTTCTAATGAGATGGATGAAATTGGAACCGATTATACAGAGTGAAGTAAGCCAGAAAGAAAAACACCAATACAGTATACTGACACATATATATGGAATTTAGAAGACAGTAATGATGACCCTATATGTGAGACAACAAAGAGACACAGAGGTATAGAACGGACTTTTGGACTCTGAGGGAGAGGGAAAGGGTGGGATGGTTTGGGAGAACGGCACTGAAACATGTATACTTTCTTGTAAGAAACGAAGCACCAATCTATGTTCAATGCAGGATGCAGGATGCATGGGGCTGGAGCACAGGATGATTCATGTAGAGGATGTGGGGTGGGAGGGGGGAGGGGGCTTCGGCATTGGGAGATTGTGTTCACCTGTGGCTGTTTCATGTCAATGTATGGCAAAACAAAGACAGTATTGTAATTTAAAAAATAAATAAATTTAAAAAAAAAAAGAAAAATTGTTAACAGAGTGACATATGGAGACTATCATCCCTTCATGATGTATTTTCTATTAAAAGATTAATTTTGGAAAATTAAAAAAAAAAAAAAAGAATACTGGAGTGGGTTGCCATTTCCTTCTTCAGGGGATCTTCCCCACCCAGAAATCAAACCAGCATCTACTACACTGGCAAGCAGATTCTTTACCACTGAGCCACCTGGGATAGGCAAGTAAATAGTAGCAAATAACAGATAAAACCAAATTTGTAGATGGTCTTGTATTGCAGTTCATTTCAATTTAACCTTGATCATTTCTAAACTAAATTTCCAAGAAACGTTGTGCGTTTAGAAGATCTTGAGCAGACAATTTCCTTTTGACTTTGAAAAATTAAGCTCTATGTTGCAAGATTAATTGTCCAGTAGCAACACAGAGGACCTACTATGAACCAGATGTTTTGCAAAGTGCTTGACACAAATTATCTTTGATCCTGTCAACAACTCTGCGAAGTTGTTGGCATTGTCTCTGTCTTAGAGGTATGGAAATTGAACTTAGAAAGACAAAGCAATTAGCTTACAGTTACAGAACAAGTAAGTGAGAATTAAGGGGTTTTGTTTGTTTGTTTGTTTTAAAGAAGAATTCTAGGTAAAATGATCTCTCAAGGAATAAAGTACTGTTTCAAGTTTATAACAGGAGAGGTAGTATTTAAACCCTAATCCTGATTAGTAGAATGAAGTGTTTCTCATTTTTTTTTCCCACCTTGTAAATGAAGATTGGTCAAAATTGCCATTTTTAAAGCTTAAATAGTGAATCCAGCAAGATTTTTTCTTTCTTTCTTTCTTTCTTTTTTTTTTTTTAATCAGGGAAGTGGTATAGATCTGGCTTAGTAGCAAATGCTACTATAAAATTTGAGAAATAATGTAACTGGAAAGTTAATTTTGACTCCATACTGAATTTTTTCTGTGACTTTAATCTTTTTTTTTTGGCCATCATTGTTATTATACCACACTTAATGGCCTGCCTCTGGAAACCCTGCCCCTTCTCTGCCCTACCCTTAAGTTAAAGTGCCTTTGTTTAGCTCACAGGGAGATAAGCTAATCCTGCCCACCTTTGAAGGACTGTGACATTCTTAAGTTCCTTGTGTAAGGAATGGTGCCACTTGTCTGCTGCTTGCTGGCATGGCTCAGAAATTCACATTTGTGATGGGTTTGGGGGCAGAATCACAGATAGCTGTGGTATCCTTGCTTTTTGATATGTCAGATATTCCATTTCACACCACCTGTGAAATGGCTATAAGGAAGTGAAACTAGCCCATCCCCCTGCCTGAAGCTTGACATTCTAGGAAATATTTGCAACAATTGAATGGTCTTTTGTTTCCTCACCTCCTCCCATCTCTGATCCATAAAAGAACCTACCATCCAGGCCCCAACAAGATAGTTATTTTGAGCCCTCTGCCATCATCTGGGTCAGTGGGCTCTCCAAGTAATGTTGAATTCCTTGTCTCAACAACTCATCTCCAGGATTTATTGGCCTACCATGTTGTGAGCAGAGGGAGCTTGGCCTCAGTAACAATAACAGTGAAGTTTATAACACAGACAGACTTTCCATCTTTTACAAGAAAATGTTTTGGTGGTTATTTACAATGATACTGAGAGATAAAAATTACATCAAACTGAATGGTCATTTAAGACATCTGAAATTTAATTTTATTACTACACAAACATAATTATGAATTGCCATCCTTATCCATCAGGGAGCAGACAGAATGAAAACAACAATCACAGAAAACTAACCAAACTGATCACATGGACCACAGCCTTGTCTAACTCATTGAAACTATAAGCCATGCCATGTAGGGCCACCCAAGAAGGATGGGTCATGGTGGAGAGTTCTGACAAAACATGATCCACTGGAGAAGGGATTGGCAAACCAGTTCAGTATTCTTGCCTTGAGAACCCCATGAATAGCATGAAAAGGCAAAAAGACAGGACACAGAAAGATGAAATCCCCAGGTCGGTAGGTGCCCAATAAGCTACGGGAGATTAGTGGAGAACTAACTCCAGAAAGAATAAAGAGACAGAACCAAAGCAAAAACAACACCCAGTTGTGGATATGATTGGTGATGGAAGTAAAGTCCTATGCTGTAAAGAGCAATATTGCACATGAACCCAGAATGTTAGGTCCATGAATCAAGGCAAACTGGAAGTGATCAAACAGGAGATGGCAAGAGTGAATGAACTAAAATGGACTGGAAAGGGTGAATTTAACTCAGATGACCATTATATCTATACTGCTGGCAAGAATCCCATAGAAGAAATGGAGTAGCCATCATAGTCAACAAAGGAGTCCAAAATGCAGTACTTGAATGCAGTCTCAAAACTGACAGAATGATCTCTGTTCATTTCTAAGACAAACCATTCAATATCACAGTAATCCAAGTATATACCCTGACCAGTAATGCTGAAGAAGCTGAAGCTGAATGGTTCTATGAAGACCTACAAGACCATCTAGAACTAATACCCAAAGATGTCCTTTTCATTATAGGGGAATGAAATGCAAAAGTAGGAAGTTAAGACATACCTGGAATACCTGGCAAATTTGCCTTTGGAGTACAAAATGAAGCAGGTCAAAGGCTAACAGAGTTCTACCAAGAGAATGCACTGGTCATGGCAAATACCCTCTTCCAACCACACAAGAGAGGACTCTACACAGGGACATCACCAGATGGTCACTACCAATATCAGGTTGATTATATTCTTTGCAGCCAAAGGTAGAGAAGCAATATACAGTCAGCAAAACAAGACCAAGAGCTGACTGTGGCTCAGATCATGAACTCCTTATTGCCAAATTCAGACTTAAATTGAAGAAAGTAGGGAAAACCACTAGACTGTTCAGGTATGACCTAAATCAAGTGGAAGTGACAAATAGATTCAAGGCATCAGATCTGATAGATATCAGACTAGATATCTCTTCAAGAAAATGCCAAGGGAACATTTCATGCAAAGATGGGCACAACAAAGGACAGAAATGGAATGGACCTAACAGAAGCAGAAGAGATTAAGAGCTCACAAGAATATACAGAAGAATGATACGAAAAGATCTTCATGACCCAGATAACCTTGATGGTGTGATCACTCACCTAGAGCCAGACATCCTGGAATGCAAAATCAAGTGGGCCTTAGGAAGCATCACCACAAACAAACTAGTGGAGGTGATGGAATTCCAGTTGAGCTATTTCAAATTCTAAAAGATGCCATGAAAGTGCTGCACTAAATATGCCAGCAAATTTGGAAAACTCCACAGTGGCCACAGGACTGGAAAAGGCCATATTTCATTCCAATCCCAAAGAAAGGCAATGCCAAAGAATGCTCAAACTACTGCACAATTGTACTCATCTCACATGCTAGCAAAGTAATGCTCAGAATTCTCAAGCCAGGCTTCAACAGTACATGAACCTAGAACTTCCAGATGATCAAGCTGGTTTTAGAAAAGGCAGAGGAAGCAGAGATCAAATTGCCAACATTCCTTGGATCACTGAAAAAGCAATAGAGTTCCATAAAAACGTCTAGTTCTGCTTTATTGACTATACCAAAGCCTTTGACTGTGTAGATCAAAACAAACTCTGTGAAATTCTTAAAGAGATGGAAATACCAGACCACATGACATGCCTCCTGAGAAATCTGTATGGAGGTCAAGACACAGAAGTTAGAACTGGACATGGAACAACAGACTGGTTCCAAATTGGGAAAGGAGTATGTCATGGCTGTATATTGTCACCTTGCTTATTTATCTTATATGCAGAGTACATCATGAAATGCTGGGCTGGAATCAGGATTGCCGGGAGCAATATCAATAACCTCAGAAATGCGGATGACACCACTCTTCTGGCAAAAGGCGAAGAAGAACGAAAGAGCTTCTTGATGAAAATGAAAGATGAAAATGAAAAACGTGGCTTAAAACTCAGCATTCAGAAAACGAAGATCATGGCATCTGGTCCCATCACTTCATGGCAAATAGATGGGGAAACAATGGGAACAGTGAGAGACTTTATTTTCTTGGACTCCATAATCACTGCAGATGGTAATTGCAGCCATGAAATTAAAAGACACTTGCTCCTTGGGAAAAAGCCATGACTGACCTAGACAGCTTATTGAAAAGCAGAGACATTATTTTGCCAACAAAGGTCTGTCTAGTCAAAGCTATGGTTTTTCCAGTAGTCATGTATGGATGTGAGAGCTGGACTGAGTACCGCAGAATTGATGCTTTTGAACTGTGGTGTTGGAGAAGACTAGAGAGTCCCTCGGACTGCAAGGAGATGCAAGCAATCCATCCTAAAGGAAATCAGTCCTGAATATTCATTGGAAGGACTGATTCTGAAGCTGACAGTCCAGTACTTTGGCCACCTGAGGCAAAGAGCTGACTCACTGGAAAAGACCCTGATGCTGGGAGGGATTGGGGGCAAGAGGAGAAGGGGATGACAGTGGAAGAGATGGTTGGATGGCATCACCAACTCGATGGGCATGAGTTTGAGTAAACTCTGGGTTGGTAATGGACAGGGAGGCTTGTGTGCTGAAGTCCGTGGGGTGGCAAAGAGTCGAACATGACTGAGTGACTGAACTGAACTGAGTGAAAAGTTCTGTTGATTTAGTAATGCAGGGTGTATGTGTGTGATATTGTGTGTTTGTACATCTTTGCTGTAAGAGATAGGGGATTAGGATATTTGGGGTTCTGCAGACTCCTGACCCTGAATTTCTTTTTGATTAAGGATTAACAAGGTAAGTACTTCTGAAGGCATTGCTGTGCTCTGCTAGGTCACTTCAGTCCTGTCTGACTCTTTGCGACTCTATGGACTGTAGCCTGCAAGGCTTCTCTGTCCATGGGATTTTCCAGGCAAGAATATTGGATTGGATCATCATGCCCTTTCTAGGGGAATCTAGAAGACCTAGGAATAGAATCCAGGTCTCCTGTGTCACTTCCATTGGCAGGCAGGTTCTTTGCCGCTAGCATCACCAGGGAATTCCCTCTGAAAGCATTACTTGAAATGTATTCTTTTTGATTGCTGTAATTTCTGTCTGGTTTTTCTTGCTAGAGTCCTTTGAATCTGGGGGCTCCAACAGGGTGCTGGCTATTTTGAAGTATAGAGAATAGCCCAGATTTATGAAGACAATTTTTATAGTATCCTACTTTGAATTAAATATTAAGAAACTGTTTTTGTTCCTTCACAGTTTATCAAGTAATAAATACATTTTCAAAACAAAGAATAACCCACGGTTAATTCCACATGAATTTATCAGGTGTCTAATTCGTTTTGAATTTAGAATTTATTTTCTTCTTAATCACCATATATATAGCTTGAGATTTCACATTCCTGCCTAAAGAAACATGTTGTCATTAAGGTTTGCTATATGGCAGATAAAACATGACCAACAGCAAATATCTTTGTCTTTCAGTATTACTCCATTCCCAGCTTTGGCAAAGTACACATATAATATTATGTGATATTTTTAGTGACAGAAGTCATACTTTTATAAAGATCTTTATTTTCTTCCTAATGATACTTGAAGCATGTGGATGACTCTTAAAAGAATCCAAATAAAAACTACTATCAAACATTGGGTTGACTTCTGCAAAGGTAATATAAATGAGGGGTACCCCCAGGAATAGCTTTATCTGCTAAAGATACAGCAATGGAAACTAGATAGAAGAACCTTGTCCCATGTATGAACTAGCTGGGAAAGTGAGACAGCAGGCAGTGTAAATAAGGAGATTCTCTGCTATGCTAGATTATGGTGAGTGCTATGCAGAGAAAGGGACTAGAGTTTGGGGGCAGAGCTTAGAGCTTAGCATTACAGTTCTTGATGAAGACAGGGAACCCTCACTGAACAGGATCAGTGGACAGAGGGTTCAAGGAGGTGATCGAGTTAGCCATGTAGGTATAGTGGTCAGGAACATCCAGATGGAAGTTGGCATGTGCAGAGGCCCTGAGACATTTGATACAAAGTCTGTGAAACAACAACGTCAAAGGCCCTGAGAATGGAACATGTTTGGAGGGTTAAAATATGGGACATGACCTTGAACATAAGGATATAAACCATGTCTGATTAAATATTTTGCAACCTAGTATTATTGCTTTAAAGTGTTTTCATACATTTGGTCTAATTCAATTATTTTATCCATTCTTTTCTCACAGGAAAAATGCTTGAATTTGACATGACTATTAAAAAATGGTTCACTTACTGAAAACTGTACCTAGTGTATAGGGATCCATATAATTTCAAGCCTATAGTTTCTTTAGCTCTTCACACTAATGTTTTAAAAGGTTGTAACTTTCTTTCATAATTAGTTGTGAATTACTTTTGCTGGGAGTGTAATTGGTTGTGAACTTGCACTCTTAAAATTCTCTTCATGCTTTGTGAAGAAAAGCATTCACCAATTCCTCTTCTTTTCTTTTTGCTGTGTTGAATAATTTCACGCAAAAGAGGAAAAGAAAATCTCTGAAAACATGGCACAGGAAAGGACATTTGTTCTATTGCCAGCTCACTGATAAAAACTCAATGAGTAAATAGTACTTGAAGGCCAGAGCTCCTCTGCAAAATAATCACTGATAATTGAAACAGCAAACAAGTAAAATAAGTAGATGCCAAATCCTTTCAAAGAGTAATCTAATACTGCCCTTTTCAGTTAGGACAAATCTTTTTTCTTGAGTCGAAAACCCTGAGGGTTCATTCTCCAAAGGACTTTGTCTTGTCTGCTGTGTAGGTAAGCTCCTTGTTTTTCTGTAGTTCTCTCTCTGGAGAATGCAGACTTCCTTTCTAAGCAGGTGTGAAGATGGAGCACACTCTAGTCCCTGCTTCTCCGTTTGCTGTATGGGAGAGCTAGTGACAGAGTTCTTTGTCACTATCACAGGAACAAATACAGCACATACCACACAGCACAGTTCTGGAAGCACCCAAGTGCCACTCTGCTCATTTCAGTCTCTGTGATGATCGGCCTTGGATTTAGAAGCCTGAAGGTGAATTATCCTGTTGGGTTCAGATGAGTCCAATTAGCTGGCAATTTAAGCATTTAAGTGGATATGAACTTGGACTGTTTTCCAGTATGCAAACTAATTGTAGCCATTTTATCTAGCAGGTTCTAAAACTGCCCTTGAAAATGGAAACACATGTTCCTATAAATTTTTATGAAATAGCCAGTGTCCAGACTAGAAGGGGCTAGACCTCATTGAACTTCTACTTAAGTGCTAAAATATTTGCTTTTGTTTAATACAAAATTCATATCAGCTATAAAAGCAGAATAATGAATTACGGCACCAGTTTTAACTTTTAGTAAATAAACCACTTAGAAAATTGGGAGATACTGTCTTCTCCTATCTGACAAGGTGAAGTTAATGGGAGAGATTGGCGGTGTTTTCAGTAATCTTTCAGACTGGATAGTTATTTGTTATATGCGGCACTGGAAAGAACATTAAAACAAACAAAGAACAACGAGAATGACAACAGTGAAAAAACGTAGAAGAGATCAGACTTCCTCCTGAGGCAGCACTTTGAAAGCTAAGACCTATTTTGAGAGAATTTAGGCAATAGTTACCACCATAAACCAGGAATAGTTCTTAAGTGCCACAGATAGAAAATAAAACAAAACTTTGAGTCCTGAGGAGGGACAGATTATGGCAGATTGGCAATTCCTAGACATTTGTCTCTCCGGAGATGAGGCTTAACTTGTGGAATGTCAAAGATAAAACCGAACACAAACATCATAGTGTTCAGCTTGTAATTTCACAGAATTACACAGATTCCTGGGCTTCCCAGGTGGCACCAGTGTAAAAACCCACCCGCCAGTGCAGGAGACATAAGAGACACAGGTTCCTCCCCTGGGTCAGAAAGATCCCCTGGAGGAGGGCATGGCAACCCACTCCAGTATTCTCGCCTGGAGAATCCCATGATCGGGGGAGTCTGGCCAGCTACAGTCTATAGGGTCTCAAAGAGTTTGACACAACTGAAGCAACCTAGCATGCACAAACATAAAGCCACAAATTATTGGGCCTAACCGCAGCTAAGATCTCCTAAGTTTTAGACACAGTGACTCCTTCTCTTTTCATTTGCTCGATCATGGATTCATTAGGCAAGCATTTTCAGTGTACGTGTGTATGTTCTAGGCACCACTCTGGTTCTCAGGAACTAAAGGGAAAGTGAAGTCGCTCAGTCGTGTCCAACTCTTTGCAACCCCGTGGACTGTAGCCCACCAGGCTCCTCCGTCCGTGGGATTCTCCAGGCAAGAATACTGGAGTGGGTTGCCATTTCCTTCTCCAGTCAGGAACTAAAGCTGTAGGCAAAATTTGCACAGTTCCTTGACATCATGGAACTCATTCTGGTAGATGATATACACAGTGACTGTAGATTTTTAAAAATAATGTTTCTTAGTGGCAACAAGAGTGATGGGGTTGGCTGAGCAGGTAGGGATAATCAAGAGAGTCTCAAGGGTTGTCATGTGCACAGATAACTCAATATCAGAGAGCTAGCTGTGGGTGAAAAACATTGCCATCAGAGGGAACACAGAGATCAAAAGCTCTGACCAAGGAAAAGCTTGAGCGAATGGAGAAAAGAGCAAGGAGGGCAGATCAGCTGTGGCAGAGAGAAAAATGGAGAAAGTGATGAGGGGTGTCAACAGATGATCCTCAACAACGTTCTAAGAATGACTAAGGTTTGGAGACAGGTATGTGAGGGAGATGACGTTCAGAGAACAATTCTTTAAACAAAGGCATGGAGTTAGGAATTGAATATTGCTTTGTGACTCCTCATTGTCTTTCTCTTGATATCAGTTGGTACCTCAATATGGGAAAGAGTGTCCCTTTGAGGGGTTAAAAAAAAAAAAACAGAGAAACAACAAAAAAGGAATTAGTGAATAGTATAGGCAACTTGAAGAAAGGGTCTTATAGAACAGATTCACCCCAGCTTAATTTTTAAAGGCTTGTCTATATGTCAGTCTGTCCATTTTTTGAACGTACATGTCCCTCCCTCCTTACTTTAGCCATCAAGACTTTTAGCAGGCTGAGGGTTAGGATTAGAGGGTTTAGGGACTTCTTCCTGCTCACACCTGAAGCACCGTAAGTAAAAGGAAGCCACTCGGGACCGCTGTGTCAGGCTGCTGATCCTCACAGCTTGGGCAAGCCTGCTTTCCCCATCCAAGCCCATCTGCCTCCTGGGCACTGTTCTGAGTAAGCAAGAGCTGATTTCCAGGCAGAGTTCACTTTATCAGATTAAATTTTGTACATCAGAGCATTCAGGGAGATCACATTACCCAGGGGGACTTTACTTGGCAAGGTACATCTCTTAAAGGAGGAACTAAGCTTTGTATTACAAATTTAGCCTAATATGATGCAAAATGCCATTAACTGATTCTGTTCAAAAATACAAAACTGGTGTCTTAAAGCTTTTCCAGGACTGGCAAATATTAGACCCTATGTTAGGTGGAGGAAAGACTTTCTGGGCTACTTTCTTGCCTTTTAGCTTGGTGGCATCATTGTTGGAGAATCTTCCTCTCTCTTCATGGAAAAATGACAAGGGCTGCTGATCTGGAAAGAGAATATGTGATTCACTTGAGAAGCAGAGTTGTGTTTTGTCCTCCCAAGAGGGGAAAGAAAAATTACTTCATAAAGTTGGAAAATAGAACTTCAGTTTTTCATTTCTTGCCTTTGATGAACAATCTTCTCTTGTGGGTAATCAGAGTATTATCCTAATGAGTAGAACAAGGTCACAGTTTGTCTTCAGCTTTTTCTGATTCACATGTGTGTACTTATGCCAAAACACCTTCCTTAATGTAATACAAGAGGATCCCATGACTCACTGTGCCCTCTGAGGAATAACTTGTTGCATGTAGGGCATAATAGAAACAATTTTAATCTTATTTTCTCTTATTTCTTCAACTGTAATTTTTTGGGCTCCAAAATCACTGCAGATGGTGACTGCAGCCATGAAATAAAAAGATGCTTACTCCTTGGACCAACCTAGATAGCATATTCAAAAGCAGAGACATTACTTTGCTGACTGAGGTCCGTCTAGTCAAGGCTATGGTTTTTCCTGTGGTCATGTATGGATGTGAGAGTTGGACTATGAAGAAGGCTGAGTGCCGAAGAATTGATGCTTTTGAAGTGTGGTGTTGGAGGAGACTCTTGAGAGTCCCTTGGACTGCAAGGAGATCCAACCAGTCCATTCTGAAGGAGATCAGCCCTGGGATTTCTTTGGAAGGAATGATACTAAAGCTGAAACTCCAGTACTTTGGCCGCCTCATGCGAAGAGTTGACTCATTGGAAAAGACTCTGATGCTGGGAGGGATTTGGGGGCAGGAGGAGAAGGGGACGGCAGAGGTTGAGATGGCTGGATGGCATCACAGACTTGATGGACATGAGTCTGAGTGAACTCCGGGAGTTGGTAATGGACAGGGAGGCCTGTCATGCCGCAGTTCATGGGGTTGCAAAGAGTCAGACACGAGTGAGCGACTGAACTGAACTGAAACTTAGCTTGTACAATTATTGAGTTTTCTGTTAGAGAATAGAGTGTATTTATGTTTCAGTAACTTTAAAACAATTGTTGAATGACAAAAGTTCACTTTAGAATGTCTAGCAAATGATTTTTACATTAGTTCCCTCCTTCCCCCAATACATAGCAAATAATGTCCAGCGTAGTACAAGAATTCTTAGGGCTTCCCCAATGGCTCAGTGGAAAAAAATCTGCCTGCAGTACGTGAGACACAGTTTCAATCCTTGCATCAGGAAGATCCCTTGGAGGAGGAACTGGCAACCCACTCCAGTATTCTTGCCTGAAAAATTCCGTGGAAAGAGGAGCCGGGCAGGCTACAGTCTATGGGGTCGCAAAGAGTCAGACATGATTGAGTGACTAAACAGAGAGTGTAAGAATTCTTAGCATCCATGCTCCTTGACTGTCTTCTCCTGTGTTCCATAGGCTGCAAGGAAAATGAAGATTGCAGGAAGCTAGTATATCTGATAGTTAGGAAACTTTTGGTCAACTTATAATAAGCAGAGGTGATTTGGAGTTGGACATAGTGCCAGTGTTGTTTTAAAGAGTGAAATTAACAAAGGTGTGGTAAGGAGGTCATGGGTTCAGAATAGGGAGGTGCTACTGCTGGGCATGAGCTGGGCAGACTAGACTATGCCAGGTGAAGATCTGCAGGGAAGGAGATAAAATTGTGTAATTCAGAAGCCATTTGCAATATAGCAATGCTTTCCAGTGTTTAACAAGTGCTAGTCTTGTACTTAATTCCTGTATACTTAGAAGAGTTGATTTTATATTGAATTTTCTTCTTGTTCAAACCCCTACATTATTTATGGTAAGAATTAACCAAATATTTGGGAAGCACAACCACTTGCTGCTGGCTAAGACTGCAAGGCAGTAGGGGCTGAAAGCCAAAGTGAAGTGGTATTTTCTCAGGCAAAATTAAGAAAATTTGTCTCCCTAGGATGGCTTCTACAAATCACTGTGTTTAAGATACTTTTTTCTTACCTTTCTAAGGCAGCAAAATATAGAGGAAAGGTGGTCCACTTGAGTGTATTTGTTGAATACATGTATGGCAAAGGTACTTTACTTTCTATGCCAGGATAATTGTGAACCATGACGTTAGAGTAGTAACATCTGCCCTTTGTAGAATACTTTTTCTCCACTGGATACTGGATTGAGTGCTTTTACATACTTAATCTATTCTAAACTCATTTAATTTGAATCACAATGCATGGGACAGATGTTTGTTAAGAGAAAACCTAAATCAAGAAGTATGACCACTTGCTGGTCACTCACTAGTAAATGGAGAGTGCAAGTTCTGACCAAAGCATTTGAGCTTCAGAAATTAATAAAAATTACAGTCACAGCCTTAGGCAAACCATATAATTTCTCTGCATTTGTTTCTTTAGCTATTATTAAAAGCAAAAATGCAGCCTCTGATGGGCTGTTGTATTAAAGTGATACAGATAAATGCTGACAGCTCTGTATGTGTACGCTGCAACGTCTTTATTTGATGACTACTTGATTGAAGCTCTGATTTTTCTAGAGTGTTTTGATGTTCCCTTGAATGGATGAATTTGAATCTGATGAGATGACTTGATAACTACGACTCTAATCCTGATACAATGGCCCAAGCTGGAATTTATATGCTATAAGAGTATGTGATATACAAGGGGTACAATGGTATATGTGTATACATACATATATATGTATATGTGTCTGTATATTTTCTTGTGGGCACCAAACTGTATACCTAAACCATTGTTACTTTGACTTGTTTGAATTTTAAGTTTCTATTTTAGGAGACTTTTTGGGGAAAAAAATCCTTGATTATTCTGAAAATAGACTATGATATGATGACCCTTTCAAAATTGATATATGGTATGTAAAAATTGTTGTTCAGCTGCTAAGTTGTGTTCGACTCTTTGCGACCTCAGGACTGTAGCACACCAAGCTTCACAGTCCTTTGCTATCTCGTGGAGTTTGCTCAAACTCATGTACATTGAATCAGTGATGGCCTTATCATCTGTAGCCCCCTTCTCCTCTTGCCCTCCATCTTTCTGAGCATCCGGATCTTTTCCAATGAGTCAGTCAGCTTGTCGCATTAGGTGGCCAAAATATTGGAGCTTCAGCTTCAGCACCAGTCCTTCCAATCAACATTCAGGGTTGGTTTCCTTTAGGACTGACTGGATTGATCTCCCTTGCTGTCCAAAGGGCTTTCAAGAGTTTTCTCCAGTTCCACAGTTCAAAAGGGTCAGTTCTTTGAATGATGTCAAAATGAAGCCACACAAAAGAAATGAGGTCACTTCCTTCTAAAATCATTCTACTTTGTCATCTTTTTCACTAGCTATTCCACAGTCCCTATACCATCTTGAGGTTAGGTAGGCTTGAAGCCAAAAGGAGAGATGAGATGGTTCAGTGGCATCACTGACTCAATGGACATGAATTTGAGCAAACTCCAGGAGATCATGAAGGACAGGGAGTCCTGGCATGCTGCAGTTCATGGGGTTGCAAAGAGTTAGACAGGACTTAATGACTGAATACACGGGGGCTTCCCTGGTGGCTCAGAGGTTAAAGCATCTGCCTCCAATGCGGAGACCCAGGTTCAATCCCTGGGTCGGGAATATCCCCTGGAGAAGGAAATGGTAACCTACTCAAGTATTCTTGCCTGGAGAATCCCATGGACGGCGAAGCCTGGTAGGCTACAGTCCACGGGGTCGCAAAAGTCGGACACAACTGACCAACTTCACTAATGACTGAATACATACACACAGATTCTTCATAGAAGTTAACCCCATCAAATTAGGATCACTCAATTTTACAAAATCACATGCACATTTCTACTTGTGAAACAATCAATGTATAAATGTATTTATATATTTATATCTTAGATTATGTCATTAATACTTCCTAGTGCAGGTTCTGGGGTGACACTTGCCTGAGTTTGAATCTGGCTGCACCACTTACTATACTGCTTAGGCAAGTTATTTAGATTCTCTGCCCTTGATTTGCCCAACAGCAGGAGAAGGTGATGGCACCCCCCTCCACTACTCTTGCCTAGAAAATTCCATGGATGGAGGAGCCTGGTGGGCTGCAGTCCATGGGGGCGCGAAGAGTCAGACATGACTGAGCAACTTCACTTTCATGCATTGGAGAGGGAACTGGCAACTCACTCCAGTGTTCTTGCCTGGAGAATCCCAGGGATGGGGGAGCCTGGTGGGCTGCCGTCTCTGGGGTCGCACAGAGTCGGACACGACTGAAGCGACTTAGCAGCAGCGGCAGTATGAAGATAATTAATCTCCTAAGTAAAGGTTATTATGAAGATTAAATTTTATGTACCTGTATTAAAATTTATGTAACAATCTTGTTAGTATTAAGTGACATTTATAATTAATATACAAATTTTTTTCCTTATTCTCATTTTTAGTTTATTTGAAAAGTTTTATGACAAGTTTATTGAAAATACACTTTATAGACAAATCTCATATTTAATCTCTGAAGCATGTGCATATCTCAAAATTATGATTTTTATCTTCACTAAAATAGGAATAATTATACTTGTCTTGACTACTCATAGGATTGTTTTAAGAATCTAATGAGATGCTGTTGGTGAGGATGGTGTGAAAATTTCCAAGTTGTAGTATACATAGTCATATAAATGTTATATCAAAGAATAAGCCTGAGAGAAAGAGAGGAGGAATATTTTACAAGAAGAAGCAATAGTCTACTTTAAGAGAAACAGAAGGATATTTTCATGAAGCCTTCATGAAGGCAGGTAGAAATTTGGAAATCATGTTGAAAATGAGATAATATTGAAAGAAAAGATGACCAATGAAATCATGGTATAGTGGTTAAGAGCATAATCTTTGGAGAAGGACTTCAGGAATCAAAAAAGGATGACCATATTGAGATGAGAAATTTCCATTTACACCTACTTAGGGAATATAAGTCACTGCAGAGGGTGATTGTAGCCATGAAATTAAAAGAGGCTTGCTCCTTGGGAAAAAAAACCTATGGCCAACCTAGACAGCATATTATAAAGCAAAGACATCACTTTTCCAACAGAGGTCTGTATAGTCAAAACTATGGTTTTTCCAGTAGTCATATACGAATTGGATCGTAATGAGTTGGACCATATATGAGTTGGACCATAAAGAAGACTGAGTGCCAAATAACTGATATTTTGAATTGTGGTGCTGGACAGTCCTTTGGATTGCATGGAGGTCAAATCAGTCAATCCTAAGGAAATAAGCCCTGAATATTCAAAAGAGGAACTGATACTGACGCTCCAAAACTTTGACCACCTGAGGTGAAGAGCCAACTTACTGGAAAAGACCCTGATGCTGGGAAAGATTGGCAACAGGAAAAGGGGGAGGAGGCAGAAGATGGAATGGTTAGATAGCATCACTAGCTCAATGGAGATGACTAGGAGATAGTGGAGGACAGAGGAGCCTGGCATGCTGGAGTCTTTGGGATCACACAATCAGTCATGATACCCACTGGACAACAGCAAAGGGAATATAAAATGTACTTTATAAATAAGCTTGATTAAGATATTAAAGGTGATACTTTTAGCGGGAGAAGTTTTTATTATTGTTATTTTCTGTACAGCTGATCTGGAATTTGGTACTTTATCTAATCAGATGAAGTATGACGTGTATTATTATGGAGCTTTCCACTTTCAGAGATGTGCAAATCAGCCTGGCATAGACTGAAAGCCTTGAGGAAACTGCAGGCATTGAACTTCATATCTATTTACTGAAAGGCAAGAGAAATACCTAAGGGACTGGCAGGGAATAGGATAATGGGGAGGGTAGAGAGGAAGAGAGAGAGAGGAAAAAAAAAACCCATCAAAATTGAATACTTGTTGTTTTCTAGCAAAAGAGAGAAAGCAGTATAAGGCAATTTGGGAGAGTCACAATTGAACACACAAAATTAAATTTTTTTCAGAAAGCAATTTACTGTATTGACAGTTTCCATTTTTACTTTTGAAAATTTCTGAGTAAAGCCTGTTCCTTTTAGTAATTGCTGACAGTCCTTCCAAAGTTAAAATCTGAGCTATCTGTCAGAAACCATTAATTGCAGCCATATTCTGGACTATGCAATATTTTGCATTTATATTAAGTCTTTCAATCAATAACAGAAATCTAAAGTTATGACCAACCTAGATAGCATATTCAAAAGCAGAGACATTATTTTGCTGACTAAGGCCCATCTAGTCAAGGCTATGGTTTTCCGATGGTCATGTATGGATGTGAGAGTTGGACTGTGAAGAAGGCTGAGTGCTGAAGAATTGATGCTTTTGAACTGTGGTGTTGGAGAAGACACTTGAGAGTCCCTTGGGCTGCAAGGAGATCTAACTAGTCCATTCTGAAGGAGATCAGCCCTAGGATTTCTTTGGAAGGAATGATGCTAAAGCTGAAACTCCAGTACTTTGTCCACCTCATGCGAAGAGTTGACTCATTGGAAAAGACTCTGATGCTGGGAGGGATTGGGGGCAGGAGGAGAAGGGGACGACAGAGGATAAGATGGCTGGATGGCATCACTGACTTGATGGACGTGAGTCTGAGAGAACTCCAGGAGTTGGTGATGGACAGGGAGGCCTGGCATGCTGCAATTCATGGGGTTGCAAAGAGTTTGACATGACTGAGCGACTGAACTGAACTGATGAGTAGTTATAAGGATCATTCTTATAGAATAACAAAAGTAAATCATAGTTTAAAACTAAGTTTCCATATTTACAGATTTCCTGGGGAAAATTAATAAACATAAAAGAAAGAGATTCTTGGGTATAGGTCTAGGCAGTGTGTTGGAATCAGGGAGTTATAAAATGTGATGCTGAAAGGTACCTTCAGCATTATCCAGGACAACACCCCCATTTACAAATGAGAAAGTAGGGACACAGTGGACTTAGCCAGTGGTTCTCAAACTGGTTTCTGTAGCATCAGTATCACCTAGAAACACATTAGAAATGCTTGTTCTTGGATCCTACACTCAAGACCTGCTGAAACTCTGGGGATGGAGTGTAGCAATCTGTGTTTTAAGAAGCAGTTTCAGGAAGACTCTGATGTGCACTGGACCAGATTTTAACTAATCTAGAAGAGTCTAGATTTTAACTAGTCTAGACTAGATGAGTCTAGATTTTAACTATTCTGGATTAGATTTTAGCTTGAGAACCCTCGGACTAGATTTAATTATTCTAGCACCTATATCCCAGTGTGTTTTTCACTGCAAAATGCTGCTTTTCTTCTTTTCTGTCAGTCCTTCTTGAAATTAATAAGACATTCAGAACTTGACTGTATACACAAGCATTAAGCACGGTGGAAAAACAGAGGATACTGTTTTTCAATATACATCTTAAGATATCTTTGTGTGACTTGAAAATTTTAGACAGGAGTGGTACTTTTAAGACTTTAACAATGCAGATAATTATCTAATGTCCCTAATTCAAAGAACTCTGATTCTCCTAGAATCTGTAGGAGGCATTTAAGGATAGTACTCTAGCCTCATAGTACTAATATTTAGAAAGAGACCTAATATCTTGCTTAAGTGGAGTCAGACCTACGTCGTTTCCCATCTTGCATCCAGATAAATAAACGATGACAAAGAATAATAACAGCGTTTAAATTTTTCACCTTGCAATATACTCTGTAAACTGATGTATATTGCTGTGAATTCCTAATGCATGTTTTAGAATGCTGAATATGGAATAAGAATACGTATTGCATTTAACCACTAAAAGGAAATTGCCATTCTTGAACTCTGAATAACATGTAAATTGCCATCTTGATTGGCTTAAATTGGTTTACTTAGATTCGTGATAATTCTCCTATAAAATAATTGCAATGGTTCTTTTGCAAACAAATCAGGTGCATATTTTTCATCAGTGACTATGAGAAGATTCAACTGAGAATCTTCTATTGGAGACAAAAGTCAAATTTTCTTTTTTTTTTAAATTTTTTTTTTATTGAAGGATAATTGCTTTACAGAATTTTGTTGTTTTTTGTCAAACCTCAACATTAATCAGCCATAGGTATACATATATCCCTTCCCTTTTCAACCTCCCTCCCATCTCCCTCCCCATCCTGACCATTGATACAGAGCTCCTGTTTAAGTTTCCTGAGCCATAGGCAAATTCCCGTTGGCTATCTATTTTATGTACTGTTTTGTAAGTTTCCATGTTACTCTTTCAATACATCTCACCCTCTCCTCCCCCTCTCCCCATGTCCATAAGTCTATTCTCTACGTCTGTTTCTCCATTGCTGCCCTGCAAATAAATTGTAGATTTCATATATGTGCATTAGAATATTATATTTATTTTTCTCTTTCGTACTCACTTCATTCTGTATAATAGGTTCTAAGTTCATCCACCTCATCAGAACTGACTCAAATGTGTTCCTTTTTGTGGCTGAGCATATTCCATTGTGTATATGTACCACAAGTTCTTTATCCATTCATCTGTTGATGGACATCTAGGTTGCTTCCATGTTCCAGCTATTGTAAATAATGCTTCAATGAACAATGGGACACATGTGTCTTTTCAGTTTTGGTTTCCTCAGGGTATAGGCCTAGGAGTGGGATTGCTGGGTCATGTGGTGGTTTTATTCCTAGTTTCTTAAGGAATCTCCATACCGTCTTCCATAGTGGCTGTATCAATTTGCATTCCCACCAACACTGTAAGAGCGTTCCCTTTTCTCCACACCCCTTCCAGGATTTATTGTTTGTAGACTTTTTGATGATGGCCATTCTGACTGGGGTGAGGTGATATTTCACTGTGATTTTGATTTGCATTTCTCTAATAAAGAGTCATGTTGAACATCTTTTCTTGTGCTTGTTAGCCATCTGTATGTCTTCTTTGGAGAAATGGTTTCCTTTGTGTGAGTTCTCACTATTTGATTCTCCCTAGGATTATTTCTCTGGTGGTCTGAGGTTTTGAAGTCAGTGCTCCCGCTCCAAAGGCTCAGGACTTGATCTCGAGTTTGGGTGGGTCTTTTCCACTGGTCAGGCTCTCCTCTCTGCTCTCAGCTGATGTTCTGCTTGCTCTTCTGTGTCTGGATGTGTATTCCGATGTATCCATGGAGAGAGATGTACTCCCCGTCCACCTACTCCTCTGCCATCTTGCTCTTCTGTTGTGCGTTCAGGAACTGAGATCCACTCTTATCCTCAGGCTGGGTGGGCTTGTGTTCTTCCCATCAGCTTGAGGGGCCTGATTGGTGCTGAAGGGACAGCTCTGGCTATGGCCAGATCAGGCTTTAGAACCCATGGGTAGCTTCAAAGGGACTTCTCCATGTTCTCCCTCTCGCCTGTGCCTATATTGTTGCCATGGCATCTGCCTCCAGTGTGGCCACCGAGCTGCCAAACGAGCCGTTTCCTCTAACAAGACCCCTGGCTGCTGGCCCAGCCAAAATCCAACTTTCCCATGAAGCTATTGTAATAAAACATAAACGCACAGCTCTTGACTTACATAGGTACTTCCAAAACCCAGTATCTAATTTGGGACTTGTAGTTTTATTTTACTATGAGACTGTCCCCCACATTGTGTGAGCTTCAGATGCCACAAAATCTAGATCCTTTTTTTGATCTAGGGAGCATTAGGTACTCTGTCAGTTCAGTTCAGTCGCTCAGTCGTGTCCAACTTTTGCGACCCCATGAATCGCAGCACGCCAGGCCTCCCTGTCCATCACCAACTCCCGGAGTTCACTCAGACTCGCGTCCATCGAGTTAGTGATGCCATCCAGCCATCTCATCCTCTGTCGTCCCCTTCTTCTCCTGCCCCCAATCCCTCCCAGCATCAAAGTCTTTTCCAATGAGTCAACTCTTTGCATGAGGTGGCCAGAGTACTGGAATTTCAGCTTTAGCATCATTCCTTCCAAAGAAATCCCAGGGTTGATCTCCTTCAGTAGGCAAAAGTATTTTACATGTTAAGCTGGGTAAAAGCTTTCCATTTATGCTCAATGAACATTGAATCAAAATGAGTACCCAAGTCAGTTTGAAAGCAGATAGAAATTGTTTCTGTATAAGCGCCTTGACAGTTGCCACTGTTTTGGATTCACATTAGGCTGGGTTGTCAATCACTTCTTTAGCATTTTAGATTTCCTTTATCTTGAATAGCAATAAACAGGAAGCACTTAGTAGCTTACTGTGATATTAGCCAATGGAGTATGTGTTCATATACTTATAAATCTAAGTCTCTAAATGCTTTCAAAGGAAGGACAACTGTACTTTGGGTCGATTCTGGCCCCAGGAATTCAAAAAACACTTTTAGTTTAAAAACTTTAAAAGAAGCATCTTGATTCATCCCTGAAGTCAATGCCAAATGCTTATTGAACGGATATGTCTTTGATTTGTTTGTGTGGCTTACATCTCTGATGTCTTGGAATGACAGCATGATTTACATCTTCATTTTAGTGAAAGGATAGCTTTTTCCTTCATTCAAAGAGACAAAAAAATGATCCAGTTGTAAATATGCTTCAGTTTAAGTAGGGTGGGATGTTATAACTAATTTCAAAATCCCCTGTGGGATTGCTATTGTCTTCTTTTGGTTGGCATTTTAAAAGCTGAAGTGTTGCCAGCAATGCTTTTAAATTACTCACTGCTGTAGAAGGGGAGTTATAAGGGAAAACAAACCCCATAGTATCTCTAAATAATAGCAGCCGCAGTGGTAACAGTACGCATTCTAATGGACTCCGTGTGTGTCAGCATGAGGCCCTTCAGGCTCATTTGGTTTATGGCTTTAGACTCATCATCTCTTTCCTCAGCTTTATCCTTAATGTGCTCAGTCATATCTGACTCTTTGTAACCCTTTGGACTGTAGTCTGCCAGGCTCCTCTGTCAATGGGATTTTTCAGGCAAGAATATTGAAGTGGATTGTCATTTCCTCCTCCAGGGGATCTTCCTGACCCAGGGATCGAACTCACCTCTTATGTGTCTCCTGTACTCCAGACAGATTCTTTACCACTGAACCATCAGGGAAGCCCCTTATTGTTAATGAGTTACCATCCTATCCAAATAAATTTCTCTCCAGACTTCAGTGTCTTTGTATGTCTAACTTGTAGGATGGTGCCTGCTACATAGCTGATGATAAATATTAAAAGTATGATAAACAGAATTTATAGCTGTTTCTGTGAAGAAATCTGAGGTGTATTCTGTATGCATGAGATCACCTGATGGGGAATGGGGGCGGGGGTCAGGTAGTGATCTAGGTTAAAAATGAAAGTGCCTCTCTTGCCTGTACTTGTCCACATTTGGGCAACAAAAGAATAAAAATTTGTGTTATATTAGTGACATTATTAGGAGAGTAAATGGTGAAGTCAAGAGAGACAACTAACTGCCGTGCTTTTTCTCTGATCTCTTGGTAACATTACAAAGACGAAATCACTGCCAGGGACTAGGTGGTATTCTGTTTGGATGCTTTAGTTTAAAAGCTGGTGACTCCTTAACTTCCCTGATATTCATGGTTAAGAGTGACAGCAGTGGGTCCCCCACAGGGGCACCGTATACAGTGACGCAAAGAATACTGAGAGGGGCTTCCCAGGTGGGGCCAGTGGTGAAGATCCTGGCTGCCCATGCGGGAGACAGGAGATGGGGCTCCATCCCTGGGCTGGGAAGATCCCCTGGAGAAGCAAATGGCAACCCACTCCAGTATTCTTGCCTGGAAAATCCCATGGATAGAGGAGTCTGGTGGGCTACAGTCCATGGCGTCACACAAAGTCAGACTCATCTGAAGTGACTTAGCACATATAATACCGAGAACCTAAACTGACTTCTAGACGTTTAGTAAAATGTTAAAAAAATATTGCAGATGGTTCAATGACTGTGGAACCAACATGCTTGCTTTTTTTCCCCCAGATTGACAAGATGACCACAGTTTTAAAATACTGCTCCTAGCCTTCTCTCTGTGTTTTTATTTACTCTCACTCACTTTGCAGATAGCCTTTTGGTTGGATCTCTTTAGAAAGTAACGTTCTAGCATAAGAACCACATAAGACCGATACTACGCAAGGGCAGAATATCCGGTCTGTGTGTGCTCTATGGCTCTGTAATACAGGTTTTTAATTACCCAACAGCTTGCTACAATAAATTACATCTTTACTACAGGAATCACTTTTTAGATATGCTGGGTGGTCTAACTTTAACTTGGTCAATGGGAAGATTTGAATCATTTTATTTTTTAATGCACATAACTCATTAAGATTAGTTTCATTTATCTTTGACTATCAGGAAAACTCTAGTAAAGTGAATATATCAAAATTATGTTGGATTATAGTCAGCAAGCACGTTTACATGTGTATAACTCTGCACTTTTACTATGCTGAAGGAACCCGTGGCCTCATAATTCTCAACCCAGGACTGTTCAACTCCTAAGGAACTGTATGACTTTGAGAGTTGAGGGACTTCAAAGAGCAATAATATATTAGTTCTAAAATATTAATTTTAAAACAGATATGTTGGTATTTTAGAAGGTTAATTATGTAAATAATTTTTCATTAAAATTATGAGTAAAACATTTTAAAGGTAGATTATATGAAAGTAATAGATCCCATTTCATGGAAACAGCAATAAATAAGATAAACATAAAACTAGTTACTTAGGTATTGCTATGTGCCTGGTATTCAGCTAAAATTTTACATCAGGAAGTAGGTGTTATTTTCATAGTACTGATAAGAAATGGTGGCTTCAGGAGGCCAACTAACTTGCTTTTAGTCAAAGCTTTTTAAGTAGGGAAGTTGAAATTTGAATTTAGGCACTCTACCTTTAGAACTGTAATTCTCAACCATTGTATTTTATAATATCAGCCTAAATTTGTAACTCCCTGTAAATATCCTTCAAGACAGTATGGATATCCGTGTGGATGTACATATATATTTGTACAAAATTTAATATAAGTGAGATAAGTGTAGGCTGTTCTATAAGCTACTTTTTAATCTACAATGTGTCATGAGTCTCTTTCTATATTAAAAAAAAAAGGATAGAGGCTAGAGGTGATCTAAGGTGGCCTTGGCCTGCAGCAGCTGGAAGCAGGATTTCAGTTCCCGGCCAGAGATTGAAGTCAGGCCTCAGAAGTGAGAGTGTTGAATCCTAACTACTAGACCAGTGGTCAGTGACAAGACCATGGCCCTTCGGTTTTGCAGAAAAGGATTCCCACAGAGATGGAAAGCAGTGAAACATGTTAAGTGTTTATTGGAGGGAAAGAGTCGCTGTGGATAGACACATGAGCAGGCTCAGAGAGAGGATTACACCTTCAGGGTGGTCTGCATGACTTACATGAAGCATTTAGTCTGGGCCTTCTTTCACCAGTCATTTTGCTGTGCCTGGTTCTGAGTCCATTTTTGGCGTATCTCATGATCCCCACATGTGTGCGCACACATCCTAGTCAAGATGGATTACAGGCAAGAGGCTTACGGGTAGGTTCTTGTCACTCCCCTTTTGACATCCAAGGACTTTTATAGTCCAGAAGGTCTCCTTGACTTTGAGAATGAGAGAGACCTGGTCTCTATCTTTTATTTATGCAGGGCTCAGCCCCTCTTACTCTTTATCTTGGAGTATCTGTCCACAGGTGACACACTCCAGCTGTTCAGGCTGGGGCCCATCTATCTCCTGCCTCAGAGGCACATAATTTTAAGGGATGAATGAAATTCTATAATGATTAAAAAAAATAGAAAGGTCATATGTGTATGTGTCATATCCTCTTTTATAGGCAGATATAAATTCTCTAGAATATTAATTTATATACTGATGACCTTGTTTTCTTTTTTTTAGGGTCAGTCCTACTAGGAGGAATTTTGGGACAAAAGCTATAGCCATTATATATTTGGTACATCTTTCTAGCAATCAAACAGGAAACTACAGTAAATGAATGCAATGTTAGATATGTTCTTTCAAAATTAAGTTATATCAGTGTTTGTTTTTCTTTTTTAACATAACCAGAATAATTGTGATTGTTGAAGTGGGAGTTTATTTTCATGTTTATAATCGTTTGTATCTGCTTGCAAAATCAGTTCAGTTCAGTTGCTCAGTCGTGTCTGACTCATTGTGACTCCATGGACTGCAGCGTGACAGGCTTCCCCTGTCCATCACCAGCTACTAGAGCTTGCTCAAACTTATGTTCATCGAGTTGATGATGCCATCCAACCATCTCATTGTCTGTTGTCCTCTTCCCATCCTGCTTTCAATCTTTCCAAGCATCAGGGTCTTTTCCAGTGAGTGAGTTCTTCACATCAGGTGGCCAAAGTACTGGAGCTTCAGCTTCAGCATCAGTTCTTCCAAAGAATATTCAGGACTGATTTCCTTTAGGATTGACTGGTATGATCTCCTTGCAGTCCAAGGGACTCTCAAGAGTCTTCTCCAACACCACAGTTTAAAAGCATCAATTCTGCAGTGCTTGGCTTTTTTATACTCCAACTCTCACATCCATACATACATGACTGCTGGAAAAACCATAGTTTGACTATGGACCTTTGTTGGCAAAAGAATGTCACTGCTTTTTAATATGCTGTCTAGGTTGGTCATAACTTTTCTTCTAAGGAGCAAGCGTCTTTTAATTTCATGGCTGCTGTCACAATCTGCAATGATTTTAGAGCCCAAGAAAATAAAGTCTGTCACTGTTACCACTGTTTCCCCATCTATTTGCCATGAAGTGATGTGACTGAATGCCATGATCTTAGTTTTTCCAATGTTGAGTTTTTCTTTCTTTTTAATTTTTATTATTTTTTTAATACTTTATTCTACATTACAATACTGTATTTGCTTTGCCATACACTGACATGAATCAGCCACAGGTGAACACGATCTCCCAATGCCGAAGCCCCCTCCCACCCCCCACCCCATATCATCTCCCTGAATCATCCTGTGCACCAGCCCCATACATCCTGTATCCTGTATTGAACATAGACTGGCACTTCGTTTCTTACAAGATAGTATACATGTTTCAATGCCATTCTCCCAAATCATCCCACCCTCTCTCTCTCCCTCAGAGTCCAAAAGTCCGTTCTATACCTCTGTGTCTCTTTTGTTGTCTCACATACAGGGTCATCATTACTATCTTTCTAAATTCCATATATATGTGTCAGTATACTGTATTGGTGTTTTTCTTGCTGGCTTACTTCACTCTGTATAATCGGCTCCAATTTCATCCATCTCATTAGAACTGAGTCAAATTTATTCTTTTCAAGGGCTGAGTAATACTCCATTGTGTATATGTACCACAGCTTTCTTATCCATTCATCTGCTGATGGACATCTAGGTTGCTTCCATGTCCTGGGTATTATAAACAGTGCTGCAATGAACATTGGGGTACATGTGTCTCTTTCAATTCTGGTTTCCTCAGTGTGTATGCCCAGCAGTGGGATTGCTGGGTCATAAGGCAGTTCTATTTGCAATTTTTTAAGGAATCTCCACACTGTTTTCCATAGTGGCTGTACTAGTTTGCATTCCCATCAGCAGTGTAAGAGGGTTCCCTTTTCTCCACATCCTCTCCAGCATTTATTGCTTGTAGACTTTTGGATCGCAGCCATTCTGACTGGTGTGAAATGGTACCTCATTGTGGTCTTGATTTGCATTTCTCTGTTAATGAGTGATGTTGAACATCTTTTCATATGTTTGTTAGCCATCCATATGTCTTCTTTGGAGAAATGCCTATTTAGTTCTTTGGCCCATTTTTTTGATTGGTTCGTTTATTTTTCTGGAGTTGAGCTGCATAAGTTGCTTGTATATCTTTGAGATTAGTTGTTTGTCAGTTGTTTCATTTGCTATTGTTTTCTCCCATTCAGAAGGCTGTCTTTTCACCTTGCTTATAGTTTCCTTTGTTGTGCAGAAGCTTTTAATTTTAATTAGGTCCCATTTCTTTATTTTTGCTTTTATTTCCAGTATACTGGGAGGTTTATCATAGAGGATCCTGCTGTGATTTATGTTGGAGAGTGTTTTGCCTATGTTCTCCTCTAGGAGTTTTATAGTTTCTGGTCTTACATTTAGAGGGATGCAAGGATTCTTCAGTATCCGCAAGTCAATCAATGTAATTCATCACATTAACAAACTGAAAAATAAAAATCATATGATTATCTCAATAGATGCAGAAAAAGCCTTTAACAAAATTCAACATCCATTTATGATAAAAACTCTCCAGAAAGCAGGAATAGAAGGAACATACCTCAACATAATAAAAGCTATATATGACAAACCCACAGCTAACATTATCCTCAATGGTGAAAAATTGAAACCATTTCCCCTAAAGTCAGGAACAAGACAAGGGTGTCCACTTTCACCACTACTATTCAATATCGTACTGGAAGTTTTGGCCACAGCAATTAAAGCAGAAAAAGAAATAAAAGGAATCCAAATTGGAAAAGAAGAAGTAAAACTCTCACTGTTTTGCGGACGACATGATCCTCTACATAGAAAATCCTAAAGATTCAACGAGAAAACTACTAGAGCTAATCAATGAATATAGTAAAGTTGCAGGATATAAAATCAACACTCAGAAATCCCTTGCATTCCTATACACTAATAATGAGAAAGTAGAAAAAGAAGTTAAGGAAACAATCCCATTCACCATTGCAACGAAAAGAATAAAATACTTAGGAATATACCTACCTAAAGAAACTAAAGACCTATATATCGAAAACTATAAAACACTGATGAGAGAAATCAAAGAGGACACTAATAGATGGAGAAATATACCATGTTCATGGGTCGGAAGAGTCAATATAGTGAAAATGAGTATACTACCCAAAGCAATCTACAGATTCAATGCAATTCCTATCAAGCTACCAGCAGTATTTTTTCACAGAACTAGATCAAATAATCTCAAGATTTGTATGGAAATACCAAAAGCTCGAATAGCCAAAGCAATCTTGAGAAAGAAGAATGGAACTGGAGGAATCAACTTGCCTGACTTCAGGCTCTACTACAAAGCCACAGTCATTAAGACAGTATGGTACTGGCACAAAGACAGAAATATAGATCAATGGGACAAAATAGAAAACCCTGAGATAAACCCACACACCTATGGACACCTTATCTTCCACAAAGGAGGCAAGAATATACAGTGGAGTAAGACAGTCTTTTTAACAAGTGGTACTGGGAAAACTGGTCAACCACTTGTAAAAGAATGAAACTAGACCTCTTTCTAACACCATACACAAAAATAAACTCGATGTTGAGTTTTAAGTGAGCTTTTTCACTCTCTTCTTTCACTTTCATCAAGAGGCTCTTTAGTTCCTCTTCGCTTTCAGCCAGAAGGGTGGTGTCATCTGCATATCTGAGGTATGGATATTTCTTTCTGCAGTCTTGATTCTAGCTCGTGCTTCATCCAGTCTGGCATTTTGCATGATGTACTTTGCATATAAGTTAAATAAACAAGGTAACAATATACAGCTTTGATGTAGTCCTTTCCCAATTTGGAACCAGTCTGTTGTTCCATGTCCAGTTCTTACTGTTGCTTCTTGATGTGCACACAAATCTCTCAAGAGGCAGGTAAGGTGGTCTGGTATTCCCACCTCTAAGAATTTTCCACAGCCTGTTGTGGTTCACACAGTCAATGAAACAGAAGTACGTGTTTTTTCTGGAATTCTCTTGCTCTTTCTATGATCCAACGGATGTTGGCCATTTGATCTCTGGTTCCTCTACCATTTCTAAATCCGGCTTGTACATCTGGAAGTTCACAATTAACATACTGTTGAAGCCAAGCTTGAAGGGTTTTGAGCATTACTTTGCTAGCATGTGAGATGAGTGCAGTTGTATGGAAGTTTGAACATTTTATTGGCATTGCCTTTCTTTGGAATTGGAATGAAAACTGACCTTTTCCAGTGCTGTGGCACTGCTGAGTTTTCCAAATTTGCCAGCATATTAAGTGCCGCACTTTAACAGCATCATCTTTTAGGATTTGAAATAGCTCAGCTGGAATTCTATTACCTCCACTAGCTTTGTTCAAAGTGATGCTTCCTATGATGAAGTGATGCCCACTTGACTTCGCATTCCAGGGTGTCTGGCCCTAGGTGAGTGATCACACCATCGTGGTTATCTGGGTCATGAAGATCTTTTTGTATAGTTCTTCTGTCTATTTTTGTCACCTCAATATATTCTGCTTCTGTAGGTCCATACTGTTTCTGTTGTTTATTGTGCCCATCTTTGCATGAAATGTTCCCTTGGTATCCAAATTTTCTTGAAGAGATCTGTAGATCTTGAGTAGATTAGATCTTGAATTCTTGAATAGATTTCCCATTCTATTGTTTTTCTCCTTCCTCAGCCTTATCCTTGTGCATGCCAGGACCCAAGGACCCCTCAAAAGACTGAGGCAAACCTCCCTTTGAGTGTTTGAGTCAAGGGTCAGCAGGGGGCTGCTGTGGGGCCAGGGGCTCTGGCTGCTGCAGACCGGGGAGGCTTAGCATGTGAGCCCCACCACAGAGCCACTGAGAAGACAACCCACAGACTGGAGAACAACTGTACCAAAGAAGTTCTCACACTGGTGCAACGGTTTTAAGGCCACAGTAGATTTCCCAACCTGGGGCTGGGAAAGGCACAGAGAATCCCCTGGGAATTTGACTTTGAAGGCCAGTGGCATTTGACTACAAAACTCCCACAGGACTGGGGAAACAGACTCTTGGAGGGCACAAACAAAACCTTGTTCACACCAGGACCCAGGAGAGGAGCAGTGACCCTGCAAGAAACAGAGCCAGGCTTGCCTGTGAGTGTCCAGGAGTCTCTGCTGGAGGTGTCGGTCAACAGTGCAGTCAGGGGCACTGAATACAGACACTCCTGGCATAAGTCTTTTGAAGGAGGTTGCCATTGCCTGTAAATCCCATGGACGGAGGAGCCTGGAAGGCTGCAGTCCACGGTTGCTAAAAGTCGGACACGACTGAGCGACTTCACTTTCACTTTTCACATTCATGCATTGGAGAAGGAAATGGCAACCCACTCCAGTGTTCTTGCCTGGAGAATCCCAGGGATGGGGAGAGCCTGGTGGGCTGCCATTTATGGGGTCGCACAGAGTCGAACATGACTAAGTGACTTAGCAGCAGCAGCCATTACCTCTGCCAAAGTTTCGCCTCAAGCCAAACTGCAGGGAAGGAACACAGCCACACCCATTAACAGAAAATTGGATTATAGATTTACTGAGCATGGTCCCACCTATCAGAACAAGAGCCAGATTCCCCCATGGCCAGTGCCTCCCATCAGGAAGAATGGGGAATAGATATGTTTATATTTTTAAACAGATTTATGATCAGAATGTGTATTTTTACAAACTAGAGTTTTGGAATCTTAGGATACAAAAAATTTTTATAATATCATTGTGTTTCACTTACATTTCTCACTTTAAAGTCCAATGCTTAAAAAAAAGTATCGTACTTGAATGCTTTAAAGTTTGTTAGCAAAACCAAATTTCAGATAATCTCTGAAATAAGTTTCTGAGATGATATTAAATTATTACAGGAATATATGGTTTTACACTACTGTACAATTCACTTTATCAAAAAGTTCATTTTATCTTTTCCTGGAAGATTTAAAAAAATATAATTTGTTTCCTGTACTTTGAAGATTGTTTCCCATAAAATAACAAATTCCAAATGTGCTAGTATTGTATTCCTTCTTTCATTATATGAGTCAATTTGCAGTCAATTTGTTTCTAGTTAAAACATAAATGTGAAGACACAAAAACTTTCAAATCAACTACAATATTTTACCATTCTTAAGGTCTACTAATTTGTTTGGTCTTTTTGTAGTTATGTGTTTGTATATGTGTGTGTGTGTTGATGAAAGCCATTAAATTTGATATCTACTGAAATACAGGTAAAAGGAAATAAGCACTTTATTGAAATTTCATCAAGATGCAGGATACAGTTTTAAATTTCTCCGTTTCTGTCTCTCTTACCACTTATGAATTAATTCTATGAGGCTGTCACTTTTATGAAACAAGATATTTAGCACATTAAACCTAAAATATTCTATGAAAAAAATCCTATAAACACACCACCTTATAAACAAAATATCCAAAACCTTACATAATGGAGTTTGTTTCTTTTAGTTTTGATTACCTGTGTTTCTTCTTGATTCATATGTTGTTTGATTTATCTAACCTATGTTTTATTTTTGGTTTCTTGCTTTGTTCCATTCCTGTGCATTTCCAAGCTTCCTGGGATACCTTTCAGTATATTCAGTTGACATCCAGATTTTTCGACTTTGATTTATTTTTGGAGATGCTCAATCATATAGAAATATTTTCTATTACAGGCCACAATGAAATGGTCAGATTTGGTGTACTTTTGGGGATTCTTCTATCAGTTTTATCTTCAATATATAAAACAGTCTGGAGGCTTATAAATTATAATCTATTAAATGCTTCCTTCTGAAAACTTGTTAAAACAGTGGCACTATATTCTTTATCCATATTCTCATCTCTAGATGTTTCTATCAAATTTCATGATAAATCCTAATGGATAAATTCAAGCATAATCCAATTAGAGTATTCAGGTGCTTTTTCTGCTTCTTTACTCTGCAGTCTTACCTTCAACAGGGTAGGTTAATAACCTGGATTTTTAAATGTGATCATTGATTTCTAAAACTCTGTTTTTAAGTTTTAAATCACACTTAAAATTCTTTCTGGAGATCAGAATAATCGTTTGTCTTTGCCATTTTCTGTTTTTAAAGATATTCTCTCCAACTCTGATCTTTTTACAACTTCAATTTTTTGCAGGGAATTTCCTGGCCACCCAGTAGTTAAGACCCCATGCTTCCACTGCAGGGGGAACAAGTTTGATCCCTGGTCAGGGAACTAAGATTTTGTATGTCACATGAGGGGGTAAAAAAATCTCAAACATTATTGAATTTTCATACTAAATGCATAAATATAGAGCAGCAGCCTAGAGTGGATTAATCCCTCCTGTTGAGCAGAGGTGAGAGAGTAACATTCAAATCTGGCTTCTCACAGAGCCAAGAACTTCAGGCTTAGAGCAACAGAGAGAAGGCTGATTCTTTTTAATAGATAGAGCCTTTTATTAAAGCCTACTGTTAACAATAAATGTTCTATTTATTTATATATCCTTTAATGTCTCTTAATGACTGCTTTGAAATGAACTATTAATGTCAAAGTCTTCAGTGGGTACTGTTAGAAGACAGTGTTAAAGTTGTTCCTATTAGTTCTATGTGCAAGCTAATGTTCATTATATTGATATTTATTCTACTCTTTAATTTGGAATCTTTGAAATTATGCTTTAATTAAGTTGTCACTAACCATAGACCATTTAGCATATTTAATTCAGTTTTGTATTGAGAAACTTTGTATTTATTTTTCCCCCATGTTGCCATTTAGCTATTTTTCCAGAACAGTTTGGGATGAATGCAATGGATTTTTTTCCCTATACTAGATCTCTTAGGGTAGTTTTGTAGACTACACATAAAATTAATGCACATAGGAAAGGTAAATTGGGATGTCATTTTCAGCATATATATAAGCTCTTATTTCTGATTTTATAAATGTTAACATAAATATTTTCCTTTGCCATTCATTTTTGTGATACTGTATAGGAAGAAAAATAAAATTTCAGAAAGAATAACATGCTTCACAATACCTAAAAGGTAGACTCATCTAGTAACAAAATGTTTAGTCTTATTTATATCATATTCATTGATTTTTATTTAAAAAATAAAATATCTGGAATACAAAGTCATAAGTGGTAGAGAACATCACCATATAATTTTGATTATATTCCATTAATATGAAATTTTGACAACATTGTCATCTATTATTCATCCCAGGAAACTTTCCTGTTAAGTAAATCAAGGGTAGAAACTTGTTAGCACATGATACTATTTGACTTTCTTAACAATGAGTTTGAAGTGGTATCACCTTATGCTTTTAATTTGCATGCTTCTGAATTTGAAATACAAATTTTGTATCAAATATTTTTTTAAAGACATTGTTTCTATACTATTCCTTTTCCTTGAAAATGCCATTTTTATGGAAGAAACTTGAGCTTTTTTGTCCAATACTTAATTATGTGAGTTAAAATATGTAAACAGCATTTTTTCTTCCATTAGCAAAAGAAAATATTAATTTTAGGGGCCTGGTATTTCCCTCTAAGCATAGGCAGTTATTTTATGACTATGCTTTATTCTGTTAGCTCACTATAAACAGAAAAATTCATGTCTTTGACTTTTTAACATTTTTGCATTTAAAGAGATGCACCGAGAAGGATGAAATGATTAAACCATTACCTGCTTGGCACAAAAAGTAGAGTATCCTACTGCTTCAGTATTTCATCCTGTTCCTGTCTCATTTTAACCATTCCTCCCCCACCATGATGGAACACATGCATATTTCAGAAGAATACATTGGTCTCACTTTTGAAATGGCTCACAAAAAATCACTGTGTTTACAATTTGGAAAAAGTGTTTTCTAAGAAGCAGTACTCTAAAATTTAGTGATTAGGTAGTGACTGTTCAGTTAAATTCTTACATTAATGCAACTGAAAAATGGATTGGCAGAAAAAATTTTATCACAGTTTTCTCTAATAAAATATATCGTACATCCCATCCTTGCTGTAAGAGCTCTCCAGAGAGCTCACATGTGGCCTCTACAGTGGACACCAGCTGCTTATAAATATGAGTGAACCGTAGACAACGAAGGCCTCATGGGTAATAATCTGAGAATTCCCTTGGATCTTACCATTTTTATTTCATAATATTAGAAATATGATTACTTTCCCATTTAGCTTTGACATTATTTGCACAAAATTAATAGGACCACACCTATTATTTTACCTTTGCATATTTTGAATCTATTTCAACCTGTAATGATGTAGCTGACAAGAATTAGGTTCAGTTGAAGATACATTTGCTTTTCAGTTTACACAGTGGTATATCCAGTTGCCACATGCAAAATATTTTTTAGATAAAAGTATTTCTACATAAGGAAATATATAGATGCTATCTCAGCCGTGACATTTTGTAATTCGAGCATGTGTAAAGTCATTTTCATTCTGTCAAAAATGAGTGCAAAGAGCACCAGAAGAGAAGAGTAAAAAAAAAAAAAGGCCATGGACTTTAAAATTAGAAAAAGTTTATTCAAATCCAAACTCAAAAGTATGAATGTAGGCAAATATCTTAACTTTTTGGAGTCTTGATTCTTTATCTATGAAATACTAATAATACTTCAATGAAGTATGTACCATGCCAGTCTTGAATTCTCCTGTTTAATCTTATCTTTCTTCATCTGTTCCCGTCTCACTAAATGGAAGTTTCATTTGCTCTGTTGATCATTCTAAAACCACAGAATCATCCTTGATTCCTGTTTGTTTTCTCTCTCAACACATAAAACTCGGTCTACCAGATAAGCCTTCAGTGTGCTCACTTTTCTCTGTCTGTACTTGGATGTTCCATCCAAACCACCATCTCTGTCCCTCTACTAAAGAAAGTGGTCGCTCAGTCGTATCTGACCCTTTGCGACCCCATGGACTGTAGTGTGCCAGCAACCTCTGTCCATGGAATTTCCCAGTCTAGAATACTGGAGAGGGTTGCCAGTTCTTTTCCAGTCCCTATACTATGACTCCCTCAATTCTGTCTTCACATAGTAGTTGGAGAAATCTTTCAAAAGAATATTAATCAGGTACTGAAGTCCTTAATCTCCAGATAAAACCCTTTCAGTGGTTGCATTCAGACTGAAATCCATGCAGTGACCCATTAGTTTCCATGTTAACAGCCTCTCCTCACCACTTAACGCTCCCTTATGCTACTCTTCTCCTTCCTTATTCTCGTTTTTGTTCAGATATTTCCACCACTTGGCCTGGTCTTTCTTAGGACTATCTCATAGTTAGCTTCTCTGTATTTATTTCTGAGTTTAGTTATTTTGGCAAAAGGTCTTCCTTAACCACCCTGTGTAAAGTACACTTGACCTCAACAAAGTCACTCTGCAACATACCTTGTCTCACTTTTCTTATAGTACTTATAACTAAGATTTTCTTTATTATTGTTAATACGTTGTCAACTTCAACCAGCATCACCAGTTACCAACTGAATCACGTTCTGCTGCTCGCCACGTACAAACTCAATTCCATACTCACAAATGGTAAAAGAAAAAGGCGCTTAAGTGATAATGCTGGCAATCTAGGGAGATGGTGGGTTCAGTGTCCCTTAAAACCACCTCCCAAGATTCTGGTTGACATTGAAAGTTTTAAAGGGAGACAAGAGGGTCAGAGCCACTGTCACCCCCTGCTGTGTGCAGGCCCCTTGATTCCTTGTGATCGTCCTCTAAATGTTACCATGTTCCCACAGTTTGGGAGATTACTGAAGGGGAATCTAGGTAAGAGATCAGGTCATCCGGTAATTATTTACTCTTCGTTTCCACTTCTTTGATCTATGGAAGGAACTGACAGATTAAGCATGGTACTGTGTGATCAAAAGATTGGAAAGGAATGCTTGAATCAGAGATGAGTAAAGTATTGATGCCTGGTTTAAACATTAGTTTCAATGTAGCTTTGCTAAAGTGACAGGAAGAGGGACTTCTTGATGAGGGTGGTTTCCTACAAGGAGCTTCGTTACACATCTTCCCAGTAAAAATGAGAAAATCAGTACCATGAAGGCAGGGATTTAGTCAGTCTTTCTGATGCTATACCTACAACATCTGGCACAATCTTTAGCAACTGTAAGGTGCTCAATCCATGATTGTGAAAATCACTGATGGCTGCTAGTATTTTCCATAAATGTGTGTGTGTGTGTGTTTGAGTAACTGTGCTAATTGTTATGGAGAATACAAAATTGTTCAGACAGTGATAATCTTCTGGCACAAAAGATGGGCTAAAGTGTGTATACCAAATAAACTTACAAATAGAAGATAAAACAGGGTAGGGGATAATAAAACTTTTTTTTTTTTTTTTCTGTAAGTGAAATATATTGCACAGAGTATGGCATTTACCCTAGTCTTCAATGGCATGAAATTTCATGAGCAAATATCAAGTTAATTTTGGAACAATTGTTGGAACAGTGCTAACTGAGGCAGAAAATAGTTTTAATGTGAGTAGACTAAATAATTCCAGATGCCCTTAAGGTCTGCATATAATACTATAATGGAGTATAAGCAAACTCCATTTCGCAGTGCAGCTTTCACGTTTGATAGAAATAATTCACAATATGTAAAAGTGTGATGGACATGGAGGCCTGGCGTGCTGCAATTCATGGGGTCACAGAGTTGGACGTGACTGAGCAACTGAACTGAACTGAAAAGTGTGACATATTGTACAACATTTACCAAAACTTTTCCTCACTCTCTTGTTTGCAGTAAGAATTCTGTTTAAAGCTTTGCAAATCTTTTGATGGGATATAAATGAAGCTTGGAGTAAGAACTGGGATTCTATGGATTGCATTGTGTCCCTTACTCTATCACTTAATCAGACATTTGTAGTCAAATTACTTTAATTTCCTTTCTCTTTTCACTCTGAAGTAACATTTTCCAGGTATTTTAGAGAATTAATTAGTTTCCATTAATTAATTTGTTTTCATTATGGCTTTAATAACTCTATTGAATCTCTGAGTAACTCATTGTAATGGCGTAACTCATTGTAATGGCGTAACTCATTGCCAACTGCCATACAATAGGCTTTGTGTGACTGGAATTCTTCTTTTGATGTCAGTCAATTAACTAAAGCACTTTTAAAAATGCCTCCCTTATAAGCTATTCTGTGCCCAGGACACTGTAGAGACTCCAGGAGTAGACTATTTATTAGGTTGCTATAACTTCACAGTCTAGTTTGGAAGAAAATATTAACTTATTAGACCATCTAAAATGAATGGAACATATAGTTAATCTTCCACAATATATAATATGAGTAATAAGAAATGCCTTAGAGTGATTGATGAAGTTCAATAGAGCTCCATTTCCATTGTCCCAAGTCTCCAGTTTCATAGAATGTACTTACAAGTAGACAGTCTGCTCTTAGCTGTTTTGTCCAAGAGTAGCATATTTGTAGTATTCAAGTCTGAGTATGCCTTAGTCTTAACAAGATACTATTAAATCATAGTAGGCAAGAGTCTACAAAGTCAATATCTATGAAGTGTGTAGGAGGAAAGGAAAGGGGACAGACTGAGAAATAAGGGAATGAATAACTAAAAGAACTTAATGACTGTAAATTACACATGGTCCATATATTTTCTCACTTGATCCTCATAATTCTCTTGCAAAATAGTGATAGATACCCTTGTGCCCATTTCACAGTTGAGGAAACAGTCTCAGAGAGAGGAAAGATCTTGTGCCAGATACTCAGCTAGTAAATAGCACAGATAAATGTAGGTCTCTCTTTCTAAAGCTACTGTTTTCTGCAGCATTATATAACCTACTGAATTTAAAACAAAAAGTCTATAATAGAAGTATAATACAAAGAGAGGTTATTCTAGGTGTTTTGGGAGAATTGGATTCATTTGAATTAATCAGTTTTCTTTATTAATGTGATTTGCCCCAGTGAACCTAAGAATAACATACAATAAAATTGGTTTTTATAATTAAGTACATTATAAAATGAAATAATCAAATCTCCATTTGACAAGACTCATGTTTTTGTCTTCAATAAGTTCTCAAACTAAGATGATATAGACGGATATCAACAATTATAAAAAAAAATAAGTGTTAACAGTGAAATTCAAGAAATGAACCTTTTCCATGACTATTCTTTCTTTCATTATTACTTAAGTTCTTTCAACAAGATTGGTTTGTTAAGGGAAATAACAATTGGAAGGATTCAAATATGATAATTCTCTTTTACAGTTTATAAAAGAATAATATTTAAAAGGCTAATTCAGGTTGTTAAAATATTTTGGTAAAGTTATAAATACTCCATCAGGAATCTGTTTTTTATATGGATCTAATTTGCATGATGCCTTTACTGAAGGACTACCAATTTGATGATTTGCTTCATTCTTCCAAAATTAAACTAATAGTTTTAGTTTTAATATTTTCTGCAAATGGTTTAAGGTTATTTAAGGAAGCTTCGTAATGCCTGTCTAATGTACATACTTATATGCAGGTCAGGAAGCATCCGTTAGAACTGGACAGGGAACAACAGACTGGGTCCAAATAGGAAAAGGAGTATGTCAAGGCTGTATATTGTTACCCTGCTTATTTAACTTATATGCAGAGTACATCATGAGAAACGCTGGGCTGGAAGAAGCACAAGTTGGAATCAAGATTTCCGGGAGAAATATCAATAAACTCCGATATGCAGATGATACCACCCTTATGGCAGAAAGTGAAGAGGAACTAAAAAGCCTCTTGATGAAAGTGAAAGAGGAGAGTGGAAAAAGTTGGCTTAAAGCTCAACATCAGAAAATGAAGATCATGGCATCTGGTCCGATTACTTCATGGGAAATAGATGGGGAAATAGTGGAAACAGTGTCAGACTTTATTTTTTTGGGCTCCAAAATCACTGCAGATGGTGACTGCAGCCATTAAAAGAAATTAAAAGGCGCTTACTCCTTAGAAGAAAAGTTTTGACCAACCTAGATAGCATATTTAAAAGCAGAGACATTACTTTGCCAACAAAGTTCCATCTAGTCAAGGCTATGGTTTTTCCAATAGTTATGTATGGATGTGAGAGTTGGACTGTGAAGAAAGCTGAGTGCCAAAGAATTGATGCTTTTGTACTGTGGTGTTGGAGAAGACTCTTGAGAGTCCCTTGGACTGCAAGGATATCCAAGCAGTCCATTCTGAAGGAGATTAACCCTGGGATTTCTTTGGAAGGAATGATGCTAAAGTTGAAACTCCGGTACTTTGGCCACCTCATGTGAAGAGTTGACTCATTGGAAAAGACTCTGATGCTGGGAGGGATTAGGGGCAGAAGGAGAAGGGGGACGACCAAGGATGAGATGGCTGGATGGCATCTCTGACTTGATGGACGTGAGTCTGAGTGAACTCCGGGAGTTGGTGATGTACAGGGAGGCCTGGCGTGCTGCCATCATGAGGTCGCAGAGTCAGACACGACTGAGCGACTGAACTGAACTGAACTCACTTTCTGAGAATTCCTCTGTCGTCATTTACTTGTATATGCCAGGAAATGCATAAGAAAATTCAGCACCCTACGTGTATCTAAAGAGGAATCTGAGGAGAGGAAAAAAAAGGAGAATATAATTTTTTTAAGTGAGAAATTGATCAATGCTGCTAGCATCTGTGATCTAATTTTGTACTATCCAATATGGTAACTGCCAGCCACCTCTAGCTGCTGAGCAATTACAGCATGGCTGGTCCCAATTGAGATATGCTAAGTGTAAAATGTACAGTAGACTTTAATAACTTAAAACAGATGTACATGTTTATATATAACACATACACACACAAACACACACACATATGTATATATATATATACACATACACATACATAGTGTGTGTGTGCATATAAGCATCTCATGAATACTTTTATATTGATTATGTTTAAATGATATTTTAGACAAATTGGATTAATATATATATTGAAGTTAATTTTATCAATTTCATTTGATTTTGCTATGAATGCTAGAAAATTTGAAATTACATATATAACTCAAATTACATATCTTCTGAACAATAATTATCTAAGCAATGAAGGAAATCATCGTAGATATCCTTTCCGTTACTTGATACTGATTCTCATTGCCTGCAACTTTGGAATTCAAGCCTGTGACATGGGAAGCATACCAAGTGAGGTTATATCAATGGTCAAGTCATCTCAACTCATATATCATATTTACTATCTATCTGTCAACCATCAGAAAGTACAGAGGTGAAAAACATGGAGCTTCTGCTATTCATCTGGATGTCTGGATAAGACAAGAAGCATTCACTCAGCTGTAATTCAAGGCATGATAGGAGCCCCCAAAGGCTGGTAAAGTGCCCATGGCTTCTAGAAAGCAAAAAAGCAAAAACAAAAGGCACTCATTTATGTTTAAGGAGAAAGAATTTGGTTAAGAGACTGTGGATTGAAACAATGCACAACCTCAAAGTTTAGAATTATATTTTATTGAGCAGATATGATGAAAGTTTAAGCCTGGGAAACAGCCTGTCATACTCTGAGGGACAATACAAAGAGATGAGGGAGGAGCCAGGAAATAGTTTTTGCAAAAAAAAAAGTGAAAAAAATCAAAAGATTACTGTTAAAACAGACACCTCAAGTTAATGTATTTATCACTTTTGTTATATGAGAAGATGCAAGAGACTGGACTCTTTGAAATGCGCCTTAATTATCTAGGGCCTTTTTTCCCCCTCCATCCTGTATCCCCTCAAGAGTGCACAGTTAGAGACAGCTGCAGAAACTGGTGGCTTGATGGCCACAGCATCCTTTTACTGATCTGGCAAGTGACGTCTTCCACAGGATAGAGCACTGGTCTACCTGGAAGGACCAAGCAAACCTGAACAGTGAAAAAGGAGAAGACACGCTAAGAAGAGTAAGGAATACCGGTGACCCAGAACACAGAGAGAGAACAAGATAGAAAGCAAGCTGAAAACAACAACAGCAACAAAAGACAAGATAATGCTTGAATTGTGGAACCTTTGATTGCTAAGGTGGCAAAACATTTATTGTTAATGTGTTAGACCCCCGGAACCCACCAAAAGCTTGAAGACACCACAAAACTCTAGTTCTGAAGAGTTTGTATAAAGCAATGACATCTGGATTCAAACTGGAAGAATTTAATTGTGTGTGCTAAGTGGCCTCAGTTGTGTCTGACTCTTTGTGACCCCATGGGCTGTAGCCCACCAGGCTCCTCTGCCCATGGGGTTCTCCTGGCAAGAATACTGGGGTGGGTTGCCATGCCCTCCTCCAGGCCACCTTCTCCACTCAGGGACTGAACCGCATCTCTTGTCTCCTGCATTGGCAGGCAGGCTTTTTTACCACTAGCGCCATCTGGGAAGCCCAAACTGAAGCCTTTCAGGCAAAAGGTAATGAGACCCATATTAAGATGATGAAATGAGGATAGAAGGAAGAAATGGACATCAAAGATACTCCTAAGGTGTTTCATTATCTTGAGGTCTAAAATGGACGCATCACGTAGTAGCACTTCATCCTGCGTTTGTGTGTGTGCACGTGTGCATGTGTGTGTGTACTGGGGAAAGGAATAAGACAGGTGTGCATGAAGAGTCTACAAAGTCTAGATCGCAGTTGTAAATGTTAAAATAGCTCTGTTTAAAAATTTCTGAGTACAGGTTCACAAAGAAAGTAATTTTCCTACTGATAACACTAAGGCTTTGAGTCATTTTTTTGTTGTCTGATACTCAGTTATGTTGATATTCTCTAGCCAGTTTATAAGTAGCAAAGTAGAGATAGTTAATGATATGTATTACTAATCTTAAACAAATTCAGTGAATACATTTAAGTTTTTAGCAGTTGCTTCAGGCATGAAAAAAGTATGTACCTGTATCCCCTTCTTCTTGACCTATGTCAATACTCCTGTTTCAAGATAGACTAAGTATTTCTCAAAAGAAATACGGTTATATAGGTGTGGCATGTGAGAGTAAATTCTTTGATTCAGTCATAAGCAGTACGGTGCAACATCACTGGAGGCGTCTCGTTTCGCTCTTCAGTGCTGGTTTATTGGACCTTTGTCTGTGAGCATCATGCTTGCGCTTGGCACAGGCCTCTTTTTGTCATCTCAGAAATGTAAGATCTGTCTCCTTCTAGTCAGAAAATTTCTGTAATTTAACTCCGTTTCTCCCAAATATAAAGACTCCGAGCTTTATTTCCAGAAGGAAAAAATAAAGAATCAAACTGCAGAAAGGGAACTTTTCTCAAGCAAAGCTGCTATAATAGCAGCAGTTTGAGTCTTTCTTAAGGTGTATTTACCTAGTTTGCAAAGAATAAATGAAACCCATTTCAGACACGAATCCTCCTTCTATGTCAGTTTTTAGCTTTTTACCCAAAGCCAAGTATATATAATAATGAGTCCATAGACAGTTTTATTTCTAAATAATTCTTGCCTTATACTGAAAGATAAGGTAGAAAAGATTTGGAACAGCTTCTCTGACATTGAATTCACATATATTAATTTTCAAAAATGTGTATTATTTATATTTGCTTTATGTATATATTAGCATATAATATATTAGATATATAATGATATAAATAATATATAATTTAGGGTAGTAATATTACTCCCACATGATAGCTTTATAGGGCTTGCTTACTTATTCATTTAATTGGAGGATAATTACTTCACAACATTATGATGGTTTTTGCCATACATCAACATGAATCACCATTAGGTGCATGTCCACTCCTTCTTGAACCTCCCTCCCAGCAGTTGGCAGCATGGTATGACAAAAGTAGCTTTAAAGTACATTGGATTTACTAATGCTGACTACAAAAACTTTGGTTTTCATCTGGACAAATTTCAGAATATCTGTGGGCCCCAGTCTCCTTATTTGAAAGAAGTGATGATATATTCTACTTTAGAGAATTATTTGTGAGGATTGGTTGTGAGACTAGGGACTTCAGAAACCAAAGGAGTAACTCATAAACTGTTAGTACCTTCAGTGTGCTATCCTAGTGTTCTGTGTGTGCTATGGATATGTGTTATAACACATATCCACTGTGTTATGTATCAGAACATTTGCTTTAATTATGCCCTTGTTGTACTGTTGTTTGTCTCAGGCATCTATCACTAGAAAATCAAGACAGGATGATTTAGAGACGCTGACTGGATTAAGTATAAAGTACGCTGACCTTGACTGGATAGACTATTTCTTGACAAACTTGTCAGTGACTAGAACATGCTCATTCTTTCGACTAGTAAGGATATTTTGAGTCCTAAGTGTATCAGCCATTAGTCTAGGCATTTTGTGTACAATATGCATTTTTCTTAGCATTGTACTTTCTTTCTGAAAGTACACCTCTTTGACCTAAGCTTCTCAATTTCATCTTTCTCTCTTGAACCGTTAAGAACAAAGATTTGAAAATTTAAATACAATCACCTGCAATTGAAAACTATTTCCTGAGCATAGCCCTAGAGATGGTTTAGGTTCTGTGTAGGAATAGGCCTTGGAGAAGGCAATGGCACCCCACTCCAGTATCCTTGCCTGGAAAATCCCATGGATGGAGCAGTCTGGTGGGCTGCAGTCCATGGGCTCACGATGAGTCAGATACAACTGAGCAACTTCACTTTCACTTTTTACTTTCATGCATTGGAGAAGGAAATGGCAACCCACTCCAGGGTTCTTGCCTGGAGAATCCCAAAGATGGGGGAGCCTGGTGGGTTGCCTTCTATGGTGTCACACAGAGTCAGACATGACTGAAGCGACTTAGCGGCAGCAGCAGGAATAGGCCTGATAACCGTGTGCTCAGGGATGCCTGGTGTGATGTAGTCCAGGGGGCCTCAAAGAGTCTGACACCACTCTGTGACTGAGCAATAGCAACAGAAGATTCTGATCAAAACTCTCCTCCATATCTGTATGCCTTGGTTTTACTCCAGATGTTTGTAACCTAAGTATTCTCATCTAAGTGGATTTTACTGTTTTTTAATGAATAGCAACTGCTCAGATTGCAAGGAGATCCAACCAGTCCATTCTGAAGGAAATCAGCCCTGGGATTTCTTTGGAAGGAATGATGCTAAAGCTGAAACTCCAGTACTTTGGCCACCTCATGCCAAGAGCTGACTCATTGGAAAAGACTCTGATGCTGGGAGGGACTGAGGGCAGGAGGAGAAGGGGATGACAGAGGATGAGATGGCTGGATGGCATCACCGACTTGATGGACATGAGTTTGAATGAACTCCGGGAGTTGGTGATGGACAGAGAGGCCTGGCATGCTGCAATTCATGGGGTCGCAAACAGTCAGACACGACTGAGCAACTGAACTGAACCGATCAGATTTATAGGTAATTTCTCCTGGGGAAAAAACAGAAATTCTGGTTATAATGAGAACCTGGTTATAATGTTCTTTTTTAAAGAACATATATTCCACTATTTGGCTGAACTAAGCCAATGTTTTATTTGAAAAATAAAGATTGAGATTCAAGTGATTGGTTCTATAGTAGTTGATTAGTAAGAAAGTAGTAAAAAAGATTTTTAAAATTTTTTCTGTGCCATGTAAACAAGTAAGTTAAACTAAAACAGTACTTGACCTTTTAGTCTAGGGGCTAAAAATCTGTAACATTGATAATAGTCAACTTTTTTATAATAACCCAAGAATATATGGTGGCAGCTATTTAGTTGCCAAGTTGTATTTGACTCTTTTGTGACCCCATGGACTGTAGCCCGCCAGGCTCCTCTGTCCATGGGATTCTCCAGGCAAGAATACTGCAGTGGGTTGCCATGCCCTCCTCCAGGAGATTGTCCTGACTCAGAGATGGAACCTGTGTCTTCTACAGTAACAGGTGGATTCTTTACCACCAAGCCACAGGGGAATTCCTGACTGTATGGTTACTTCCCTTAGTTTTTGATGATACTGTGAATATTTTAAAGGTACAAAATCTTCTGAATAAATTCTAAATCAGATTTTTATATAAGTGGCTTTTGGTTTTGGCTAGATATATAAGGTATGAGCAATACAAGTTCATCTAGATGACTTGATGTTTGGTTTCACAACCAGTCCTGTCGTTCTCCAGGCTAGAGAGGAATGATGTTCTTATTTGGTGAATTGCTAACTGGATATTCATGAACTAGTGTGCCTTAGCAATTGCTCAGTTGTCAGCTGTGTTAACCAGCTGCTATGAACGCACCACATTGCTCACTACTGCAGGTGAAGGTGACAAGACAGGACAAACAAGAACTAAAAACGGTCTCATTTGAGTCAGCTTTCATAGCCAAAGGTTTGAGTAACCTGGAGTGAGAGAAACTGTGTTGCAGTTCCTAACAAAAAAGAATAATACAATCCTTTATTCTGTGTGATTTACAGTATAAAACAGGCATTTACCAGGCCAGGCACCCTGCATTTTCTTTTCCCTTCAGAAATACTATTGTACAGTCAAGTGCAAAAGTTGTGAGGGAGTCAAAAATCAAAATGAAGTTTAAATGGTAAAAGGCACAAAATGGTATTATGCATCATAAGAAAAGAACATTGTAAACCTTAAGAATTGTTACGTTTTGATTCAAGAAAGAAATTTTCTCAGTATGAATGTTGTAGAGTGGTGAGATGTACTTGGATCTACTTAGAAACAGGATGAGATAAAGGTCATTGAGGAATGACTTGAGGGCAGCTCTTCTCACTGGTGGGAGAGGGTGTGTGTTGTATTAGTCGCTCAGCCACGTCCAACTCTTTGTGACCCCATGGACTATAGCCCACCAGCCTCCTCTGTGGAGCCTTGAGATAAATTCTCAAGGCCCTTAAGAACTCTGTGTTTACAGAGTTTTATATATACACATATATAAAAATTGTTTTTCCTGCTCAATAGTGATCAGACCAAAATAGGTGTGACTGTTGCTGAGAATTTTTTCGATTTTAACATCTGGCACAAATACATCTAGGAGGTCAAACTTGTAAATCCAGGTTTTAGAAGGAGAACAGAAAAACGTCAGTTATCAGTGAGCTTTCCGTTTCTGTTTTTCGTTTCACAAGAGAGGAAATTGAGGCTTGGGGAGGTTTTCCTCCATCACTATGTTCGCTTGGAGAGCAGGTGGAATTGTGTGAAATTAGGATCAAAGTCTTAGGGATCCTCTTCATTGCCCTCCACATGCCATCTGTTGTGGGTCACAAGTCACATATGGAGGATATTATTGTTCTCTTTACTTTCATACATTCTCTGAACATTTTGATTGTGAAAACAGTATTTTACCTCAGTAGAGAAAGGGTTCTGTCAAAAAAAAAATATATATATATATATATGTTCCTTTTGACAGAGATTTCCTTGCCAAAACCTAGTTGTTTAGTATAAAAATGCTACACTTGTGCCATGCATTAGTAAGATCAGTTCTCTTCTCTGTAATACTGCTCAGCTACGGTATCTGTCAGCACTCTGGGTGTGAGAAATCTAAAACTGTGTCACCAGACACAAAGGTTTATAAAGCTTGCCCATGGAGATTAACTTTCGGTCTGATTTTGCAGTTTATGAGCTCTGTAGGCATTGTGCTCTTTTCTGTTTTCCTCTGTAACCCAGCATTTAGACCTGAGGGACTGGGGTGGTATTAGCTCCCCAATAATAATGATAGAAAGGGAAAGGAAATGAGATATCTTTGTTCAATACTTCAAAATTTTCTGGAACATGTACTCTGTCGAGTACCAGAAATGTTGACACATGTGACTGTCAGACCTGAAACAACTGATAGTCAGGGTATATACTGAAGGTTGTTTTTTAAAAATTCAGAATGATATAAAAAGGCATGCATTTGAGTCAGTTATCTAATGAAATACATGAATGTAAAGCCCATTGCACAGAGTGAAGTAAGTCGGAAAGAGAACAAATATCACATGTTAACGTATGTATATGGAATCTAGAAAGATGTGCTGATGAACCTATTTGCAGGGCCCTAGTGGCGACGCAGACAGAGAGCAGACTTACGGGCACAGCGCTGGGGAGAGAGGACATATGGCAAATGGAGAGAGTAGCATGGAAACACGTAGCTTCCATATGTGAAATAGACAGCCCGGTGTATGACTCAGGGAACTCAGACTCGTGATCTCTGACAACCTAGAGGGTGGGAGGTGGGAGGGAGGTTCACGTAGGAGGGGGCATATGTATACTTGTGACTGATTCATATTGATGTATGGCAGAAACAAATACAATATTGTAAAGTGATTATCCTGCAATTAAAAATAAATAAATTTAAAAAAATCAGAATGGTTTGGCAAAGGTGATCACAGATGGGATGCTGTCAAACTACGTAGAAATTATGGTAGAGAATAATTGCATGAACTGGTTCAACAAATAGGTAGCTGTCAGTAGGCCAGGCTTCTCAGTCTGTCAAATTCTCCAGGCAAGAATACTGGAGTGGGTGGCCATTCCTTTCTCCAAGGAATCTTCCTACCTGGGGATTGAACCCAGGTCTCCTGCATTGCAGGCAGATCCTTTACCATCTGAACCACCAGGGAAGCCCAGTTCCCCTGGAGAAGGGAATGGCTAACCCACTTCAGCGTTCTTGCCTGGAGAATTCCATGAACAGAGGAGCCTGGTGGGCTACAGTCCACGGGGTCACAAAGAGTTGGACATTATGGTGCAACTAACACCTTCTCTTTCTTCAGCAGTCGGTAAAGAAAAGTGTGTGTATGTGTTACAATTCTGTCATATCTGAGTTCGAAGAAAAGAATTTTAGAGAGAAGGTTGCTAATTAGTCTGTGTTTACTCATGGAATGCTTGTACATTCCCATTGATTAAACCGCCTCATCTAATAAAATCTGTCAAGAAATTCAAGATCATTTGGTTGTTGGACAAAATAAAAATTATTCAAGTGACTAGTACATTTGAAAGATGAAACCTTTGATTTTTGAGGATTTTCTCATGGATAGCCACTTCATCAATAAACAATAAACATCCAGTAAGCAGTGACTGATTTTTGAATGTTTTCAGAATTGAAGGAAATAGAGAAGAGTAAATGATCAACCCTCAGAAAGTGTTCAGGCTAGTTAAAGATTTAATGCTGCATCTAAATAAATAAGAATGTACAACAGTGTCATGTCTAAACTGGAATGTAGGCTGTGAAAAGTGGTTACCAAGGCTGCTTCAGTAAAAATTCATCTGAGACTACCTTTTGTTCCTATTTGAATATTTATTTAGATGCACAGTTGCACGGATAGCCTTATTTTCAATTGGAAAAAAAATCCAGAGATTTCCACTCATGAAAAACATTTCTGATTGTGTAATTAGGGAGCCCAGTAATTAAATATGTTTGGAAAATTGTATTAGATTACATTGCATTGAGTCAGGTACATGCTTTCATTTCACACCTAACAGCCCTTTTTATGATCAGAAACAAATTAAAAAACAGCAACCCAGCAACCTCTCTTCCACCTATTAAGGGAGGAAAAAAAAATCCATTCCAGTAAAGCTTCCAATTTGCCTTGCTAATTCTAATTAGTATAGTGTGAGCTGCTGGACGGTTCTGCCAAGAGGCTAGTCTGCAAAGAAACATATTTCTGTAGCTACAGGCTCTTGGGAGAGGACTCAAACTGGGAAAAAATGAGTAGAGACTTTTTTTTCTCATTTGATTGATGAATAGAGATGAAGTAAAATAAGGTTTAAGGAAGTAAAAGAAGCTGCCCTTTTCTCTATTAAGTATTGCTGGAAAAGATTGAATGATAAGATGAGCCTGAAGGGAAGCCTTCAGACGATTGCTTTGAATGGTTTGGTGAGTTACAATGAATGAAACCTGTGTTTACTCCTGCCACGAAGCACAAGGGGAACCTATAAGTCCTGTCTCTGTTTCTGAATGTCAAGTCCAACATCATCAGGTAGAACTTCTGAGAGTAGGGACTGTATGTTTCACCACTGCTTGTGCTGACTTCCATATCTCAGACCTACCAACTGTATCATAGTCCAGTAATCAATACCTGCCAATTGACAGAGTTGGTGAGAAGCCCATCCCCTGCCTGCTGTATTGATTGATTGGGATTCTCTGAGGGATTCCCTGGCTGCTGTCTGTCTCTAAAACTAGCCAAGAAGAGCAGGTACTATCCTTTCACAACAGATCCAGGCTCTGCCCCCTCCTCTTTATTCCCAGCCCAAGTTTTAGTCTAACTTGGCTAATCAGAATATGATGATCTGAGGACTCACTGTCATTATCTTGTGGAAAAAATGACCTTTTTAAAAATTGTTAACACTGACTATCATTTAACTCAACTATCCTGACCAGCTTTGTGCCTCAGGAAAGAAATATATGTGTTTCAGATGATCCTCACAAGAGTTGCATAATAAAGTTCAAACAGGGCCACCAGATTTTGGATACAGCTACTTGGAAAGGGACCAGTTCTTCTTGTTCTAAAGTGTGGTGACTTTGCTCTTCATTTAAGCCTTCCCAACTTAATAGTAATGATTGCTCTCAATATGAAAGACTGGCATTAATATCAACATTATGTACTTTTAGATTAGCAAATTATACCTTTGTGTTTTTCTAGAAAATAATGTTTTCACTAATAGAATCTACAAATAATTCAAGCTGAAGAATGCCACAATTCCATTTAAAATAATGTGCCACTTCCAGAGAGCATTTCAGGAATTTGTAGATCTCTTCCAGTAAGGTTTATTCTAGTGTGCTTTTGCAGTACAAGTTTAGTGGTCTATGTATTACAGTACACTGAAGTCTATCAATAATGCATTCCTCAAGTATGGGACAGATTGTCTCAAAAAAGTTTCTTTCAAAAGGAATTCCCTATTTTGAGGGCTTCTCTGGGTGATTCAGATGGTGAAGAATATGCCTCCAATGCAGGAGACCCAGCTTCAATCCTGGGTTCAGGAAGATCCCTGGAAGGGACTGGCTACCCGCTCCAGTATCCTTGCTTGGAGAATTCCATGGACAGAGAGGAGCCTGGTCAGCTATAGTCTGAGCAACTAACACTTTTACTTTCACACTTTCACCCTATTTTGAAACCCAAACCTTGCCTAATTTGAGGTGTCAGTTGATAACTGATAGTTGGTTATTGAGTATTTGTTTTCTTGTGTCTTAGAAAGAGGTTGGCTCTCCAAATTATGGCCCAAACAGGTGGGGGCAAACTTGGGCTTGATTGGGAGTTCTGGTATGGTTAGATCCACTGTCTCTAATTTCAGTGTATTTCAGGCTCCTGTGGATCTTGTTAAAATGCAGATCTGATTCAGTGTATTAGTTTTCTACAGCTACTGTAACAAATATTGACACATTGGGTGTCTTAAAACATTAGAAATGTGTTCTCTGGAGGCCACAAGTTTGATATTAGTCTCACTGGGCTGAAACTCACATGTCAGTGGGGCTGTGCTGTCTCTCTGGAGGCTCAGTAGGAAGGATCCATCGCTGTCATTCCTTGACTTGCAGCTGAATCACTCCTCTCTCTCTTCCTCTGTATTTATAGTGTTTTCTCCTCTTGTTTGTATAATCTCTGTATGCCTCTTTCTTACAAAGATACATGTAATTAGATATAGGAATTAGATATAGAATCTCAAAATCCTTAATCACAATTAAGGAAAACTTTACTATGTAAGGTGACCTTTGCAGCTTCCACAGTTTAGAACCTGGGCATATCTGGAGAGTAATTACCAGTCTACCAAAGTGAGTCTAGGGTGAAGATTAAGATTCTGAATTTCTAACAGTTGTCCAAATGAAGTTAATGCTGCTGGTCTATGTGTTAACACTTTGAGTAGCCAGTGACTGCATTATAAATCTATAATGTTCATCATGATCTGTCTGGCTCAGAGCAAAATTATATTCCCTTTGATGCAGAACCACATAATAGCAAGGGACTTAGGGGACAGTTTGAATGATCTAGGAGATGGAGTTGCCAAGAATTAGGATGATCATTTGGGAACCAAAAGTTCTTCCAGAGTGTCAGGATGCAGTCCTGCTTCCAGGGGCAAAATTGGATTATTATTTAGGAAGCAAGGTAGAAGCTCTTTTCTTTACAGTGGGCAGACAAGTGACTTAGTGGGCAGAAAGGCAGCCTGGACACTAGGTTTCCATCAGAAAGTCTAAAGTCAGATTCTGCCATCTGGTTTACCTCGGCGTCCTGCCAATCATGGCCAGGACTGATTATGAAAGTAGCTAATGTTGAGTGTATGCTTGGCTCTCAGACTGCTGATTCAGTAGATTTGTAATACAGTTCTGAAAGCTCCATTTCTAACCAATATCTTAAATGATTCAGATGCAGGTGAGATGTGTGAGTATGGAATCACATAGATCACATAGACCTCAGACGTGACCTAAATCAATTTTGGCAAGTTGCTTTTCATAAAGGGTCTGGCCCATCTCACATTTATTTGATTTTAGATCAGTCATCATTTTTCCAGGTAAGTCCTCCCTGACCCTCCCTTCAACCGCCCCCATCCCAGATCCAGGTCAAATGCACCTATTTCATGTTCTCATGGGAAGGCATACTTCTACCGTTAGTACCTACATCATTTAACTACTTAAATTTTATTTATTCTTGGCTATGCTGGATCTTTCTCACTGCATAGGCTTTCTGCAGTTGTACTGAGCAGGGGGCTGCTCTCTGGTTGCAGTGCACAGGCTTCTCACTGAGGTGCCTTCTTCCATTGGGCTCAGTAGCTGTGGTTTCCAGGCCCCAGAGCATAGGCTCAGCAGTTGTAGCACATGGGGTTAGTTGTTCCATGGCATGTGGACTCTTCCAGATCAGAGATTGAACCCGTTGTCACCTGCATTGGCGGGCAGATTCTCTACCACTCGGACACTAGAGAACCCCTTGACATTTACTTTTCTTTGTGATTACTTGGCTGATTTCTGTTTCTTTGCTGAATTATAAAATGCTCAAGAACAGGAACTGTGTATCTGTTGAACTTTTTTTCCCAAGCATATTATTTGACATGAACTTGCTACTCAAAAAATAATTAACCAAATGGATTTGCAAATAAATGAATAGAATTTTCAGTGAATCCAGAAAATGTTGCCTGTGGTATTACCCTCTTCTTAGTAGTTGCTTCTCCTTTGCTTGTATGAACTACTGCAGTCATTGTAGTTCCCAGGGACTCACCTTTCCCTGAAAAGCAATCTGAAATGGGTGGGGGAGGGGGGGACCAGGAGCCTGATAATTTAAAATTGTGAACTCAGTGATCTTCCAATAACTCATTCAGAAGGCTTGGGAAGAGTGCAGGAAGCGAAGAAGGAAGTGGACCTCTGCTTCCCTTGTCTTCCCTCTTCTCCCTTCAAACAGCCCAGACCTACCTTTGTCTATTTATAACTTCAGTTCAGATCTTTGTTTTTCAATAGATTTGTGGAATATTTTTACAACATCTAAGATGTTGTCAAATGTAGTTTATTGTTCCCTCGGGCTTGGCTGTTCTGAACAGCATTATCTCACAGTTTTTCTAAGCTGGAAATACCATTTAAAGCAATACTCATGTAAGAAACAAAATCACCAGTCTATGTTTGATGCAGGATGCAGGATGCTTGGGGCTGGTGCACGGGGATGATCCAGAGAGATGGTGTGAGGTGGGAGGGGGGTTCAGGATTGGAAACTCATGTACACCCATGGTGGATTTATGGCAAAACCAATATAGTATTGCAAAGTAAAATAAAGTAAAAATAAAAATTAAAAAAAAGCAATAATCAATTTGGTGATAAAATAAAGGATAGGGTAAAATAAAAGCAAACACCACCATCTAGCTGTTTTTATTTTTTAATTGCTTCTCAAATGCCCTTTTACAGAAGAGACTGTAAAATCCTATTCAAGTGGAGTTAATGATTAGCTGTGGTCAGTGTTGTTCCAATGGCAGCATGAGGCTTTAGCAAGTAATCTCTCTGTTTGGTTTGTATAATGTGTGAAGGAAAGAAAATATGAAGACTACTTATACAGTTTGGCTGATTACTTATTTTGTCTGGTGGCAGAAAGAACATTTGTTGTCCCTGTACTAAGTTTTGAGTGAGTCAGCCTTCTTCAACGGAACCTATCTTGACCTAGCAAAAATATGTTTTTTCAATTTCCTTTCAAATTTACTCTCATCCTAGCTGGTGTATGCTTTCTTCTTGGCTGGAAAACTAAACTGATTTCCAGATTGAAAGGAAAATCATGATTTTATTCAGAAGGTCAAAATCAAAAATATTTATTACTATAGTCTCTCTTTTAAAGAATTGCCCTTTTAATACATTATTAGCAAATCATTCATTATAAATCTGTAAGTTAGAGACTGTATGCCATTCTAGTCATGCACACTTAGCATTCACATGAGATTCTAGCATCACATCACCCTTGACAACTTAATGTAGGTACTCTAGTTCTCAAGGACCCAGTTATTTAAGTGATATCAAGAACAGCATCTGTAATGTGAAGGAATGATCTGTTTTGACTAACAAATAGAATATTGGAGTACTAGATCCTGACCCATCTGTTGACATGTCTCATATTTCTTCCTGAAACACTTGTAAAATGGTATCGAATGAAGCTTCTAGTTGGTGGGTTAGTTGTGAGTTTTTCCAGTAGAAAAGTTTTTATTTACTTTTCAAAACCTTTCTATACAGACCGTTGCCAAGCCTCTCAAGGTCTTGCGGCAAGAAAATCAATGGATACACACATGAAAAGGTATTAATATAAGGTCCCACAACAGCATTTGTGATCTTCCAGAAAGTAACACAAGTATGAGAATTGTGTTGGAAAACAGAATAAAAAATATATATATTATATATGTATATACATATATATAAACTTACATAATTTCAATGAATCATTCTGATATTCCTCCAAAAACAGGGTTTTGCAGAAAACCAGTGAGGAATATAATAGAAATGGAAATTCAAAAAAATAAATAAATAACAGTAGATCTCTCTAAAATTGCTTTGAAAAATTATTTAGTAAAATTAGAAAGTTAGTATTAAGTTGATGGAAAGAAGTAGAAGATATACCCCTAAAATCTTAATAAGCATGTCATTAATGCTACTGATAATAACTTGAATTGATGCAGCTCTAAAATATTGAGCATAAGTAGCTTCATAGATCTTAAATCAGAGAGACTAGTTCTGATCATTTATTGTCTACTTTGGGTCAGGTACCATGGTATCCTCCGAGGATACCAAAGGTGTGTGTATGTGTGTGTGTGTGTGTGTGCGTGTGTGTGTTAGTCTCTCAGTCAGGTCCGACTCTTAGGGACCCCATGGACTGTAGCCTGCCAGGCTCCTGGGATTCTCCAGGCAAGAATATTGGAGTGGGTTGCTTGCTAGTTTCTTTTTCAGAGGATTTCCGGACCCAGAGATCAAACCTGGTTCTCCCACATTGCAGGCATCTTCTTTACCCCCTTGAGCCACCAGGGAAGCCCGATCATGTAGCATGCCCATCTCCTAGGTTGCAAACCACCTTTGATGAGGAGCTGCATCTTCATTCATCTCTTCTGTCACCTTGCTCAAGATTGTTATTTGATTAGTTCACTCAATAATATTGCCCAAATATGTTCTTACTTTAACTTGAGTTTCAGTAAAATATTGAGTGGTTCCAGATGATATGATGTTTAAGTAAGCTTTAAGTGCTTGATAATACTTAAGTGATGTTCAAGTTGATAAGTAAAGATTGGTCATGGAGAATTTTGGTAGTTGAGTAAAAGGAGAGATGGACATTTGGGATACTATAACTCTTATTTTCCCCCAAATAAAATCATAAGATGGCTGGGAAACGGCAGTGAAAATTAAACAGGATGAGTGGAGAAGGAAGGGTCCAGCCATACATTTTCCTATCTTGCATGTACAGAAGAGTCATTGGGCTTATCTGCAAGTGCGCTATGGAAGCAGAAGAAGAGAGAGGGTTTTCAGAAGATAAACATCATCGTGTGTCAGAGTTGCTGAGAGCTGAAGTAAGGTATAAAAGGTTTGACCTGAGATGGTAGGCGAGGTAAAACATAAGTCCAGAGACTAAAAGAGGTGAATACACTTTGCCTTCTAAGGAGAGTATGATTGACTCACTTAATTTCCTCCACATTTTTTCAGTTTTCGTGAGTGTCAGGAGAATACAGATTCAGTGTTTCTAGACCAAAGGTTGTCAGGCATAGATGATTAGGCTGGAGCCTCTCCCCCAGGGAACACTTGGCAGATGTCTGGAGATATTTCTGGTTGTCACAACTAGGATGGCATGATAACTTAATATCCAGTGGTAGAGGCCAGAAATGTTGCTAAGTAGCCTATAATGTGCAAAACCACCACAGACAACAAAGAATTAACTGATCCAAACTGTCAAAAGTGCCAAAGTTGAGAAACTCTATTTTAGATCACTTCTTCCAAAGTCTTTTCAGATAACCCCATTTGACTACTTTTTACTCTGTTTTGATTTAATATTTTCCATCACCCAAAAAGATGAAATTATTCAAACCAATAAACAAATTTGGGCCTTAATGATTATTATCAGTATTGCAAAACTATACCCCTCCTGTTTGCCATAGCAGTTATATGCTTGTTAGGAAGACTACCTGAGAAAATGTTTTATTCTGATGAAGCAGAAGATACGTCTTGATTAAAACAAGGTAAAAATTAAACCTTTGGTCTCTGAAGATATATTCTTATAATAGTCTTTTACCGTTATAACCCTTTGGCTATTTTAATGCAAACATGCTTCTGTAAAGCCATATTTTGGTTGCTATAACAACTTGATGTAGCTCCTGATGAGTTCTTCTTGCCTTAATGTTGCTTTTAAAAAGTTGAGGTTGCTATGACTACAAAATGCTGCTTTATTTTCAGCAAGCTTTACCCCCCGGTAATTTTGCTTTTAAAATATGTATGTGCACACACATGCCTATGCGTGTACTTCTACTAACGTGTTATGAAAGTCTGTGTGTAGTAAAGCCAAAGTTTGAACCATGCATTGTTATTCTAAAATTGATTTACATAATGTTGGATGAGTCCAGGTTAAAGATGCTTTTTTCTTGCCTACAAAGTATTTAACTACTTAGTAACAGTCTCTTCATCATTGTTTTATGATTTACTTATCACATCTTCCATGTTCTAGCCTCTTCCTGTTTCCAATGTATTTGTACCTCAACCCTGGAAGGGTCATTTGAACTTGAAAAATGTGGAAGTCTGTTGTGTCTTATTATATTCATGATTTTTGATGAAGTTTATTTTACAACACTGCTGATTATGGTCTTCTTTATATATAAATTGTAACAAGATGCCCATTGCTCAGAGTTTTTCTTATTCAATTTTTGAAGAAGCCAGAAGGCTGAAAGTTAGGATACCTTGGTTCTGTTATTAACTCTGTCCCTATGAACTAGCCACCTTATTTCTCTGGAAGAGTGCTGTCCAATGTATCTAGACAATGTGAAATTTTCTAATGGCCAAATTAAACAGAGTTAAGTTTAATAATTACTATCTAACAAAATATAACCAAAATACTACCATTTCAAAATGTTGATGTTTTAATCATATTAATACAGCTTTTTACATTATTTTTCTATTATCTTGGAAATCCAAGGGATATTTTACACTTACAACATGTATCACTTAAGAGGAGCCACATTTCAAGAGCTCAGTCATCACACGTGACTAGTGGCTATCCTGTTGGACAATTTTAGCTTTAGCTCTCCATCGAATTTGGCCATGTCAATTATTGTTTATAGATCACTTACTGGAAAGTCTTTGTGAAGTCTCAAAAGTGTACAGACGATTAGAAAACTCTTTCTGGTTTATGAGAGAGAAGAGAGAGGGAGAGAAAGGGAGAGAAGGCAAGAAGAAAAGAGTTCACAGACAGAGAAGGGGGACAGAGGGGTGGAGGAAGGTGAGGATGGAAGGGAGGCAGAAAGAAAGAAAGATAGAAAAGTTCTTTTAGGTCTTTTCTAGCTATTCAGTGCTGTCATCCATAATCTAATCTTATCTTGTTATAATTAAGGAATATTGAAAGGAGCCAGACAGTGTGTGTGTGTCTCTTCCTGCAGTGGTGTGTGTGAGTCTCTCAGTGTTGTGTGTTCACTCACTCACAGTGTGAGTGCGTCTCTCAGTGTGTTTCTCTCTCTCAGTGTGGATGTTTCTTTCCCTCTCAGTGTATGTGTGTGTCTCTGTATGTGTGTGTCTCTCAGTGTGTGTGGCTGTCTCTGTCTCAGTGTGTGTGTCTCTGTGTGTCTTTCAGTTTGTGTCTCTCTCAGTGTGTGTGTCCCCTGTTACTTTTGTGTGACTTATTCACAGTTCTATTCCTAACCACTCGGGGTATGCTTAGGACAAATTAACTGCACCCTACATATTTATTGAATTGAATCTCCTTTCTTGTCAAAATATATGATTTAATCCAAAGTTAAATAAACATTATTTACAGAGCAAAATTTATTTGAAAAACCCCACCGTACACAAATATTTTAGAACAATGAAGAGAGTGGCTAAAGGTCTAATATAAAGGGGTACCGAGTTAAAAGCTGTTGTTCTTTCTCTGCATCTTGTCTTTCTTGCTGTTGGAAGACTTTTGTTTAGAGGTAATCAGGGATTAACACAACTGCCTTAAATTGTTTTGGTGCCATACTGCAGGTGACATTGCCAGGACATCACTGTCCAGATCCTTGATTACATTTCTGCGGCTCTATTCCTGTCCTGCCTTTTCTCATTTGGCAGCCACCAAATCAAAGCGAACCATGTGACTCTTGTAGTCTGCTGAGTGAAGGAAGCTTCTGTTTTCTTTTTAACCATGTGTCATTTTTTATCACCATTATTTTAAAAATAAAGTGGCTTATTGGCTGTTTTTTTAAACTGAGCCATTTTGCCCAGACCGAAAAGGTCTGGATGAACTAATCAGATTTAGAAAGAAGAAAACAGTGTTACAGTTTGAGTGGATTCCTAAACCAGGTGGCAGATGGTAATCTGGGTTGTGAATTAAAATATTTGATGCTGACAGCTCTTCACATTCACAAAGCAGTTCAACTAGTTCCCGTCATTTGTCACAGATACGTTTCTTTTTTACCTCTTTGCAGTAATGCAACATAAGGTCTGACATTTCCTATCTCTTTGGCCTTTGTTGAAATCCTTGTTACTCTTAAGAATTTCACGGTGAGCGATCATGCTACACTACCCTGAGGGGGTTTGCCTAAGATAAACATTAGAATATTGTTAAAATGGGAATAACCTTAGTTTTCTGTAATCATATCATTTCTGTCTGAACTTGTAAATGGAATTGTTTCTTTAAGAACATTTATTTACATTGAACCCTAGTTTATAATGCCAGCTGCTAAAATGAAAGACTCAGAAGCCCTTTAAGTTACTCACAATATGCTCTTACTTATCTGTAGACTGTGAGGATTGTTCATTTTCTCATTTTTCTGTGTAATTTTGAATACTCTTTTTCTAATTATTTTTCCTGGAAAATAAGCAAGGAAGAAAAGTTAGCTTTGCTCTTGCCAGTTGATACTAGTTAAAAGTTGGATGTAGATTATATTTATAATCATTTGCATTTTTATTCTAACATTTTTAAAATGTGGAGCCCATTGAACAAAGATTATTACTTATAAAGATTTCCTTTACCTCTTGAGCTGAAAGAATTCAAATGTTTACTCATTAGATTAAAAGATGCACTGTAAACACGGAGTTTGAGAGACTTTGAAATTAACTAGTTTGGTAACCTTTGAACTTTTTTTTTTCTGATAAGTTCATTTCTCAAAAGAAAGTATACTGCTGAGGTTCAAAATATTAAATACAGATTGAAGAACCAGAAAAGAAGGGAGGGGAGAGAGAGGGTGAGAAAGCGCCCTCCATACCTGGAACATTCAGAGATGGCTTGGAAGCCACATGTCAACTTGAACTCCATCCAAGATACCTGGAATTTAAGTGATTTGTTCAAGATCAGGCAGCCTGCCTGAAAGCCTGTCAATTTTTCATTCATTCAGCAAATATGTGAGTGCCTACTTAAATTTTTTGACCATTTAAAAAATGTATTATAAATATTGATACTATTATTTATTTACTTCTGCTATTATAATTTCTTAGGGCTATGCCTAGGTCAATAGCAATTTTTACATAGGGGCTTGGTTAATTCATTATTAGTTTTATTCAGTATTTCTTACATCTTTTCTTCTAAGTTTAAACATGTTTCAACACTGCCCTCCCCCTCCAGACTACATGAACATAACTATCTGTTGATACATCATACATGAACTACATGCATCAAGAAGCCTCTAAGTTTTAAGGATTTTTGGTTAATGTAAGTCTGGTAATCAAACTAATGACTCTGAGATCTGATGAAGTTGCAATTCTGAGAGTTTTATAACTCAGCCATTACTGTTTTCAATGTTATCTTTGGTTTGGAAATATATGAGAAATATGTGTGTAGTGTTACTTTCTTTTATTTTGGCTAACTTGGTAGTGACGTTTCCAACTGAAGACAAAGTATGTAGACAAGTCCTACCCTGTAAAGAATTTAATGGTAACTTTGCATTCCCTGGTAGCTCAGAGGTTAAAGAGTCTGCCTACAATGCAGGAGACCTGGGATCGATCCTTGGGTTGGGAAGATCCCCTGGAGAAGGAAATGGAAATCCACTCCAGGATTCTTGCCTGGAGAATCCCATGGTCGGAGGAGCTTGGTGGGCTACAGTCCATGGGATTGAAAAGAGTTGGACATGACTGAGCGACTTCACTTTCACTTTCTTTCTTTGCATTTATGGTTTGATATAGAAAGGTCCGCTGAAGTGTTCAATTAGTGACAAATTAGCCTTATCTATTGGAGAAGGAAATGGCAACCCACCCCAGTATTCTTGCCCAGAGAATTCATGCCAGGCTACAGTCGACTGGGTTGGACACAACTGAGCGATTACACTAGCCTTATCTATAAAGAATAAATCAGAGGCCAGGGGATCATCCTGATGAAAGAGAATAGTAAAGTGCTCATTTAGAGTTTAGAATGCAAGTCAAAGTATGTCTTTTAAACAGTTTATTCTTTTTTTAATGACTAGTCTTTCAATAACAAGCTAGAGTGTGGTGTTTCTTGTAACACTTCTTATTCTACTGTCTTTTTTTTTCGATTTTCAATTTACTCTTCTTTTTAATTGAAGGATAATTGCTTTATAGAATTGTGCTGGTTTCTGCCAAACCTCAACATGAATCAGCCATAGGTATACATATGTCCTTTGCCTCTTGAACCTCCCTCCCACATTCTTCCCCATCCCACCCCTATAGATTGTTACAGAACACCGGTTTGAGTTCCCTGAGTCATACAGCAAATTTCCACTGGGTATCTGATTTACATGTCATAATGTAAATTTCCATGTTACTCTTGCCATACATCCCACCCTCTCCTTCCTCCCTACCATTGTTTCTGAAATGAGTGAATCTAAAGTAGGTTCTTTCTCCATGGAATCCCAGGGAAATAATTGTTCCTGGAATGAAATCTTATTTCAGAGATCTTATCTCCCTCTGTGTCTTGCTGATGAAAAGCCCAATAATCCTGATAATTATCTGTAATCAATTTTGTCACAGACATCTTATAACATTCTATATGGGAAAAAGAAAAAAAAGGTCTTTCCATGGCATATCCAACTAGTAGACTCTCCTTGAAATTCCTTCTATTGCCTATTGAATAGAAGCAATGTCATATCACTTATTTTGTGGTGGTGGCGGCTTAGTTGCTAAGTCATGACTGACTCTTGTGACCCCATGGACGGTAGCCTGCCAGGCTCCTCTGTGCATGGAATTTCCCAGGCAAGGATTCTGGAGTGGGTTGCCATTTCCTTCTGCAGGGGATCTTCCCAACCCAGAGGCTGAACCCAGGTCTCCTGCTTTGCAGGAAGTATCCTACATTGTGGGCAGATTCTTTATCAGCTGAGTCACCAAGGAAGCTTTCCTCACTTTGTGCTTATACTTAAATAGCTTTTCCTTATCTTCAGGATGCATGGAAAGAGAGAGAACTTTTTCTCTCCCTTTAGGCTGATTTAGAAGAGGCTGCATATACCTTTCCTGTCAAGGGCCAGATATTAAAAATTTCAAGCTTTGTGGGCTGAGAGGCAAGGTTGAAGATGGTGTGAAAATACTTAAACAAGAAGGAAAGCTGCCCTTCTTTGTCTGAAAGATAGCTTCTCACAGTAGCATCACCTGGGTGAGAAAGGAAAGTTGAAGAATGGGTTCACCTTGCAAGCTCTGTCTGGGGGCTCCACTCTCCACAAATCACCCTGGCCCTTGTTGCCATGTACTGTCTCACCCTCTGGTCTCCCTCCATACCTCTGGTGAATTGTACTCCCAGGCAACAGGAGCTCCCCCAGTGGCTCCGAGCCAGTGGGATTTCTACCTCCTGCTCATGAGGGAGAGGAAAAGAGATAGATGCCTGGCATCCCCTGTTGAGATGAGGACTAGATTTTGCCTTGGTAATAGTGCATGTTAGTCTTTGTATCCTGGCCCATCATTTTAATTGGAAAGAGAAGGAGGAAGGATTCTAAGTCCAAATAATTGATAGAGGAAAAGAGAAAAAATAATTTTAGAATCCAGTCATTTGTAAAATGATAAGTCCTTTGTTAAAATAAATTTGTTCTTATTTCCTTATCCAACTGTTTTGTAAAGATTGCCTTGATAAATACATACTTTCAGATAACATTTTCAAATATTTTGCTGGAGCGTACTTTCCTTCTTAGACTTTTGAATTCCACTTGCACCCCCTACTTGCTATTCACTAGAAATTAATTATGACTGCACTTTAATGCCAGGACTTTGGACTTAGGATGATTTGATCCAATATGTTGAAACCTATGAAACAATTAAGTCTATGTTTCTCTATATCCTGTCTACTTTTTCTTTTAATCAAACAAAGTAATGATCATGGTTACAAAGTGGAAAAGCATTCAGTTAAAAGAATAAGAGGTTAAGCCTTTACCCAGACAACTTAAGCGTTGAGACCACAGACATAACACTGTTTCAACACTGGGGAAGAGGATCATTATTCTGGCTGCTTCTGAAACTCCAGGATTTTCTACAGTTGAATCAGTGACCTTTCTGTCCTCATTGCATTTATATCTGTGGCAGGAGAAATTTTCTTTTTGATTCAGAATCTCTGATTATGGCAGCTTTGTCAGAGTAGAATCATCACCATTGCTCAGAACTGAGACTTCTGCCTCTGCTCCAGAGGTTAAGGGAACTTGGAGGTGGCTGGCAAGGGACAATGGAACAGAAAGCTTGTGGATCTCCTTGGAGTTTATTCCACTAATGTCCAGGACTTCCCCAGGACTATTGGTCTTTATTTTCTGAGCTCTGTTATAACCGTGAGGATGGCTTTGGCCAAGGAACTGATCATTTTAGATTACATAAGCCAACCCTGGCTATTTCAAGTGGTTCATAACAAAATACAATGGCTTAGAAAAAATGGATCTGGAGAGATGGTTAGATGGCATCACTGACTCAATAGATGTGGGTTTGGGTGGGCTCCAGGAGTTGGTGATGGACAGGGAAGCCTGGAGTGCTGTGGTTCATGGGGTCGCAAAGAGTCGGACACAACTGAGTGACTGAACTGAACTGACTGCTGGTAGGAAGAGTCATCTCCAGAATCTATAGATAAGGCTCCAAGAAAAGTGGTGATTGTTATTGTAATCATCTTCATCATCATCATCTTAGCAGACAAACATTTTTATTTAATGCATACTAACCACTATTCTGGGGCTTCCCAGGTGGAGCAGTGGTAAAGAATCCGCCTGCCAATGAAGGAGACATAAGAGAAGCAGGTTCAATCCCTGGGTTGGGAAGATCCCTTAGAGTAGAGAATTTTGGCAACTGGCTCCAGTATTCTTGCCTGGAAAATTATGTGGACAGTGGAGCCTGGAGGGCTGTAGTCCACAGGGTTGCAGAAGAGTTGGACACTACTGAGCACACACAACCACTATTCTAAGCATTGTACACATATTAGTTCACCATAATGCTAACAGCCCTATGACTAAGCACGTCTGTCATTCCTACCTCACAGATGAGGGACCTGCAGCATAAGAGACTTTGGACTTATGGGTGATAGAGAACTTTGGATTTATGGACAAAGAGCCCTTAAGCACGGGCTTGCCATCTTCTGTTTTTGCATTTCACATGTCAGTGAGAGGCTAACTGAAGCAATAGCAAACTAAATGTGATGAAAGCTTCAGAGGAAGTGGTGAGGGGATAGAAATGAAAGGGACTGGTTTCATAAATAATTTGCTTAAGTGAACTGGATTGGATAATGGGGTTTAGGGAAGAGAGGTGTTAAAGAAATCAATGTCCCAAGTAAATTAAGTAGATCTAGAGGACAGGCCCCATCATTTCATGGCAAATAGATGGAAAAACAGAGGAAACAGTGACAGACTTTATTCTGGGGGGCTCCAAAATCACTGCAGATGGTGACTGCAGCCATGAAATTAAAGGACGCTTACTCCTTGGAAGGAAAGTTGTGGCCATCCTACAGAGCATATTAAAAAGCAGAGACATTACTTTAACAAAGGTCTGTCTAGTCAAAGCTACAGTTTTTCCAGAAGTCCTGTATGGATGTGAGAGTTGGACCATAAAGAAAGCTGAGTGCCGGAGAATTAATGCTTTTGAATTGTGATGTCGGAGAAGACTCTTGAGAGTCCCTTGGACTGCAAGGAGATCCAACCAGCCCATCCTAAAAGGGATCAGTCCTGAGTGTTCATTGGAAGGCCTGAAGTTGAAGCTGAAACTCCAATATTTTGGCCACCTGATGCGAAGAGCTGACTCATTGGAAAAGACCCTGATGCTGGGAAAGATTGAGGTCAGGAGGAGAAGGGGACAACAGAGGATGAGATGGTTGGATGGCATCACAATGGGCATGAGTTTGAGTAAACTCTGGGAGTTGGTAATGGACAGGGAGGCCTGGCATGCTGCAATCCATGGGGTTGCAAACTAAACTGAACTGAGAGGACAGGATGTAGACACATAATAATGTTCAGACTTAGGAACCTGGGACTAATCCTCTGACATTAGTGGGCCTGTTTGGCCAGTGAGGGAGGTTTGAACCTGATTGGGTCTTTCTACTTTTGTTTGATTACAGACAGACTGGGGAAGACTCCCTCAAAAGACCATCAGGAAACTTTGCCTTGAAGACTCTGCAAGTAGAAATAAGGAGGGGGAAATAAGACACTTAAGTAAGATCCAATCAAATCAATCACACCAAACCCTCTTGTTCTGATGGCTGTGCAGGGATCCCTTGGGCTTTGCCTTTCACAGGAAAAAGTTTCCCAGGGCTCTAATGTTAATTAGGGAATTTGTATTTTCTACAGATGATTGCATTATCATCCCAGACAGGACAGCTAGACTCCTCAGAGCAGCTGAGCAGGGAGAAAGAAACCATTTACATATTCTCTACAATCAAGCTCCAAAGAATTTTAGAGATAATAGGTAATTTGTCACTTGCCATCAGTTCTGTCCTAAAGCTCATTCATAGACATGCAAGTGGGTCATTTCTAGTCCTTGGCTGATGATGTTTTCAAGAAGATGAAAGAGAAGAAACACATTATCATCTAGTAAGATATTACTAGAGAAGCAAAGTCAGTTGAGTTTGCTTCCTATATAGGAGTGCTATCTATCATTTTTTCTTTAACACTGGAAGTTTCTTTTAGGCTGGACTTAACACAATGATGACTAGTTGAAAGCTCTTAATGATGCATGTGAGTTTGCTAAAGCTAGTAGAGTATGTTTAGGAGATGGCTAGTTTCCCTTTATGTCTCAACAAACAATGATGAAACAATTTGATTCATGTAGATCATCATTTGAAGATCATTGGACTGTAGAGAAATTTGTATCTTGAAAGTTTAGCCTCATGTCTGGCACAGTAGATGTTCCATAAATATTTGTAACACAAAACCTAAGATTGTAGCAAGCCTTGAAAAATAACTCAAGGAGTTTTCAAGAGTCAGCCATTGGACAGTAATATGTAAAATGTCTTTGAACATAAAAGCAAATGAAACAAACAAAAACTTCAAAGTCTGCAGCCATTAGCCCTCAATTCACTGGAACATGCTGAAACCATAAGGTCCCAGACCATGCTCTTATGCCCACCTTAGAGACATGAGGAAAAATTCTTCCTGCCCCATTTTTAGTACAGTCTTAGATGAAGGAAAAAAAAAAAAAAATACAGTGATAATGCAGCTGCTGTCTCTCCTACTTTAAGCCATTTCAGACTTAAAGGCCTGTATTTCTCAGGCCATAAGGTCCAGAGCCAGAGTTACCCCCAGTCATTTCTTTGTGACTTTAATTTTCATCTCCCTGTTTGCTGGTACTTAGTAAGTACTAGGCAGTGCTATAAAGCTTTACATAAAATAAGTCAGGTAATCCTCACAATGGCTCCAGGAGTACAATCAGTATCCCATTCTACCTTTGAGAAAATGAAGCACAGAGAAGTGAATACAACGTAGGGCCACACTGCAAGACGTGGCTCAGGGATTGGAACAGGCTGGTTGTCCTAGGTAAGAGAGGCAAAATGACCTGGATGTCTTTATCTGTGAAACTGGAAATTGGAGATTTGAACCCACTACAACTTCAGAGACTGTGCTCAAACTATTATGCTAAACTAACACCAACTTTTCTTTGATATTGGCTGAAATTATGCTGTGAGTGATGTGGGCATAAGTTTGACAAGCTCTGATTCCTCATTAGTTGTTTGTGAAGGGCATTCAACTGTTATCAAACATTCAAATGTTATCAGACTTAAGTTACTTTATCTCTGTTGAGTAAGTGACCTCGGGGATCAGGAAATTTTGAAGCTATAGGTCAGTTTACAAACTTCTAGGTCTTAGATTTCCTTTACACTTTTAAAGTTGTTGAGGACCTCAAAAGCTTTCAGTGTTATGGGTTTCACTTTGTAGATCCTCTTCCTTTATGTTTGAGTCTGTATCTTACATACTTTATCTTATTTATATAATCACATACTCACCTCTGTTGCGTTGTCTTGAGGGGCAATTAAGTACATTAACCAGATGGATACCATACTGACCACCCAAGTCTCTAGAGCCCAGTTATTTCTGTTGCTGAGGGTCAGTGCAAATATCTTGCCATTCCATCAGAGAACCAAACTTCTGTTCGAAATGAGAAAAAATGCAAACTTTTTTTTTCTCTTTTTAAAAATCAACTATCTTAGAACTTCAGAATGTCACCCTTATTTTGTTCTAGAATTCTGTTGATTTGATCTAGTGCTTTGAATGTTGTTTGTATCTCTATTTTGATTTGATTTCTGTAAAGATAGCTACGCTGATGAGTAATTCTCACCTCTGATGTCATCCCACTTCTTAACATCTAGTAAACTGGTTTCTCAGTTTGCATTCTGTTTGTTGGAAAGATACAATAGTGTTTTAAGTGAAATTCATTATTAATCATGGCTTTTATGCCAAACTTGGGCTCTTGATTTAGTTCATTACTTAGGAACAAGAATTAAAGGTAACAGAAATGTGACTCCCCTTGCCATCGTTCCTAAATAATCCTTCCTGTTTCTCTGCACAGTTTATTGGTTGGATTTGCTTACTTTCCAGCTGTTTGTCATATGCCAAAGCTGATGCCTTTTGGCAGTTTCAAAGTATGGGTCTATACTTTCAGGTAATGTACATTCTTGTAGAAAATATGCACAATCTCATCACAGGCTACATGTCGTGAACCTCTTGTTATGCACTGCTTCCTATCAGTTTGAAGAATCTTTTTGTTCATTATTATTATTAGCAAATGAAATATATTTCCTTCAAAGGAAAACTGATTTATGAGACAGAGATTGAGTCACTTGCTTGACAAGGACAATTACTCAGTTTTCTCTCAGTTAAAAATATCGAAACCACACATTATAATCAATAGAAACATTTTGTTATCCACCTTATATGAGAACATTTGCAGATGTCTCCATACTTGTAGATATCTGACAGATCACAGCAAAATCTGTTGGAATGTTATAGGTTTCTTGAAAAGCTAAGGAGAGACAGAAGGTTTGCTTTAAATACGGTATAGTTGAAGGAATTTCAGCTCTGGTAGCAAGCTTTTAGTAATCTGGTACTTCACCAGCATCTTAGCTACCTATAGTTCATGTCATTTTTCATTTTTATGATAGAATCCCAGTTCTTAAGAAGGAAGAAACTCTGGGGAATTGCTTATGGAACAGTGACCTATGCAAAGTATCCAGTTGCTAGAGAAAAGCTAAAAAGGGAAGAAAAATGGACATATTTCATTAAGAGTTGTTCATATTGGAACTTCCCTGTCAGTCCAGTGATTAAGAGTCCATGCTCCCAATGAAGGGCATATGGGTTCGATCCCTGGTCAGAGAAGGTTCTGCATGCCCTGTGGTGCAGCACCCCGGCACCTCCCCCAAATAAGAGCCAGTTGTTCCTACTGAAGTTGATTCTCATGAAGTCATTCCGTAAGCCTCTTCTGCTCCTCTCCCACATCTTTCCTTCTACAGGGTGTACACTTACCTTTGCCTCTCTGAAGCTGGTGGCCACTCTAACAGATGGTGCTAATGTTTTTTTTTTTTCCTATTTCCCTGGAAAAGCAATGCAAGAATTACCATACATTTTCTGTAATTCTTATGCTTGCTATTTTCCCTCTTAACACTGTATCTTGGATATCATTCCACAAACCATGGTCCTCAATGGATGATTAATGATCCAGAAAGTTTTTGAATCTCATGGTTGAAAAACTCTTAATTTCTGAACCTGATCCAGAGTAAAATGACAGGAAGGCAACTCTGTTACTGTATCATGCCTGGCCTTTGATTCATATGTTGGACTATCTATTTTGGTTTTAACTTATAATGTATTGGGAGTTCCATTCTGTCATAAGAAAATTACAACAGTGAAATTGGAGTGAAGTGTGCCCCCAAACTACCAGTGATGATTGAGGAACACCTGCTTGTTGGACCAATCCCTCTCATGAAGTGATTTGAATACAAGTGTTCTTTTAGGGTTTATGGTGTGAAGATAGACCCTGTTTTCTACCAAATGCCACTAAAGCTGAGTTAAAGGGTAGCTGCTCAGTTAGCTGATGTTCTGTAGATGCTGCCATTTGTTTTTGTTTTTCTTGGTCTCTATAATGAACACAAATCTGCCTCCTAATAAATAATGCTGTTGTTTTTACTTTTTAATCTCTGAGGTTTCTTAGGGTCTAATTTCTCTTTTTGTCACCACTGGAAATCTGTGTATCTGGCATAATCTTTCAAGTCTTTTTCTTTTTCAAGTGAATGTTCACAGGGTCTCAGTTACTGCCCTTTTTTTGATGAGCTCTGATTTATCAGTATTTCTCTTCAAGTGGGATTGAGGCAGGTTGTTGCTTATTGGGAGATTCCGCAGGAGATCACATACATTGGTAAAGAATTAAAATATATGGAACAAAATAAATGGCTAAATTATGGATCATCCTTGTAACTGACTAGTATCCAGTCTTTATATTTTAAGAGAAAACCTCTGACTATGAAAATGTGCAAATTGCATAAAAATCCAGGATTCTCAATAGCTTAGAAGGATGATCTTAGTTGTGATAAAATATGTGTATAATACACATGTAGAAATAGGAGTGAAACTTATTAAAATGAAAATGATGTGGGATAATGGCACATTTTGTGTTCTTATTCAATGTTTTCTGTTTTTTTGATATTCTTTTTTCACACATATAGAACTCTACATTGTAGTTCAGCTGAGAAATGGTACACACAAAATACAGTGTGATCATAACCTTCATTTATCTGTGCATTGCTTCTTTTAAGGCGATCAAATCTTAAGTAAGGCATTTAATATTTTAGATTATCTATAAAAGGATGCATTTGGAATAAGGCCTTTTCATGTTATTCCTTTGAAGCCACTGGTTCTTATCACACTCCATTTCTTTAATTGGGAAGAGGAGTTTGCTTAATTGGATCTTAGGGTATAATATTTAATGCAAAATTTGGAGTATAGGAAAAGAACTACAAGGGAATTCCTGTAAGCATTGTGGATTAAAATGATTATGCTAAAAAAAGAAAGCAGTGTGTATTGGGGAAGATTTAGAGAAAAGAGAACTCATACATTACTCATGCAGTTATAAAATGGTACAATCACTTTGGAGAAAAGATTGTCAGTTTCTTAAAAATGAATATAAATTTACCATATGACCAGCAGTTTTACTTATAAGGTGTCGAAGAGAAATAAAAGCAGGAAACTCTCTGGTGATCCAGCGGTTAGGATTGCACTTTCACTGCTGAGATTCGGGTTTAATCCCTGTTCAGGGAACTGGGATCCTGAGAGCTGAGTAGCACAGCCAAAAAAAAAAAAAAAAGGCAAAAAAGAGAGAGATAAATAAAAACATAAATTCACACTTGTACAAGGCAATTCAGAGGAGCAATGTTCACAGTAGTCAAAAAGTGGAAATAATCCACATGTTTATCAGTGGGTCAATGAATAAACACAATGTGCTATCCCCTCACAGTGGAATATTATTTGCCAATAAAAAGTAATGATTTACTGATATATGTAGCAAAATAGGTGAACTTCAAAAATACCATGCTAAAGACAGGTAGCAAGATGGAAAGATTACAAATTGCATTATTCCATTTGTATTAAATGTCCAGAAAGATAAATCCGTGAGACAGAAAGGAGATTAACGATGGCCTAAAAGCGGGAATGGAGATTGATTGCAAATGGGCAAGAAAGATCTTGAGGTAATCTAAAGTTAGATTTTGTGATAGCTGTACAACTCTATACATTTACTAAAAATCATTGAACTGTGCTTTTGTAATGGATGGATTTCATGGTATGTAAGTTAGGCTTCAATAAAGCTATTTATTAAAGCTTATTTATAAAAAGCTTATTTAAGCTTATTAAAGCTTATTTATAAAATGAGATATAGTTGACTTACTATACTATTAATATGTAAGTTTCAGGTGTACTACATAATGACTCACAATTTTTAAAGGTTGTTATTTGGTTATTTGTGGTTGTTATTCTGTTGCAAAGTCATGTCTGACTCTTTGAGACCCCCATGGACTGCAGGACATCATTCTCCATTTATAATCATAATACAGCACTGGCTGTATCTAGAGTATATCCTTATATCTTATTTATTTTACACATAGTAGTTTGTATATCTTAATCCCCTACCCTATTTTATTAATAACCCTCATGCCTACCTCTCCTCATTGGTAACAACTAGTTTGTTCTATCGGTGAGTCAATTCCTTTTGTTATATTCACTAGATTGTTCGAGTTTTTAGATTCCACATGCAATTGATAGTATACAATCTTTGCCTTTCTCAGACTTATTTCACTAAGTATAATGTACTCTAAACTGATCCATGTCCTTGCAAATGGCAAAATTTCCATTTTTATTTATGGCTAAATATTAATAGTGATTTTGTTGTGTGGAGTCGGGTACAGCACACCTTCTTCATCTATTTGTCTCTTGACAGGCACCTAATTGTTGCTCTATCTTGACTATTGTAAACAATGCTGCGATGCTTCCTGATAGCTCAGTTGGTAAAGAATCTGCCTGCAATACAGGAGACCTCGGTTCTATTCCTGGGTTGGAAAGGTCTGCTGGAGAAGGGATAAACTATCCACTCCAGTTTTCTTGGGTTTCCCTGGTGGCTCAGCTGGCAAAGAATCCCCCTGCAATTTGGGAGACCTGGGTTCAATCCCTGGGTTGAAAAGGTCCTCTGGAGAAGGGAACAGCTACCCACTCTAGTATTCTGGCCTGGAGAATTCAGTCCATGGGGTCGCAGAGTTTGACACAGCTGAGCGACTTTCACTTTCTTTCTTTCGTAAACATTAGGTGGCATATATCTTTTCAAATTAGTGTTTCCATTTTTTTTCCCAATATATACCCACAGGTAGAATCACTGAGTCATATGGTGGTTCAATTTTTAGTTTAACCTATTAATTTTTAAAGGATCATGTGATGAACTTTTCTCTATAGTTCTGTAAAATTCTACTATCAAGCAAACCTCCAGAAGACATCCTAAAACAGAGTCACACAGAGTGGGAAAATTTTGTTTGGAACTGTAGCTTTCTGCCAGCCCCTCATCAGCTTACATTGTGCTTCACCCCATCTAGAGCCTCAACGAGTTTGTATTTCACTCTAGTTTGTCATCTGTTTTTTCTTTAAAGATAGATTGAGAGTTCACTTAACACAAATACTGAACTTGTGATAATCATTTCATGTTACTTGTAGCACAGCTGAAGTCAAATGGTATTTCTTATCTTCATATTTACAAGCATCTTAGATGATCAGTGTTGTCACAAAAGAAAGGGAATTAACAATTTATTGGTTCATACAGCAGAGATACATCAGTGGTAGAGATGACTGGCCACTGCTTGTCGTGCATGCACAAAGCAGCAGAATTCCCTTGATAATCAGATGACTGATATTTACTCACTCTTCAGTGAGTTTTTACAATTAAAAATAACTTGGCATTGAGCATGCAGTATCAAATGTATAATTTTGTTTTGGAAAATATGTTGTTATCCTGGTGCTTCAGTCAGTTCAGTTCATTCGCTCAGTCCTGTCTGACTCTTTGTGACCCCATGGACCACAGCACCCCAGGCCTCCTGTCCATCATCAACTCCAGGAGTTTACCCAAACTCATTTCCATCAAGTCAGTGATGACATCCAACCATCTCATCCTCTGCTGTCCCCTTCTCCTCCTGCCCTAAATCTTTCCCAGCATCAGGGTCTTATCAAATAAGTCAGCTCTTCATATCAGGTGGCCAAAGTAATGGAGTTTCAGCTTCAGAATCAGTCCTTCCAATGAACACTTGGGACTGATCTCCTTTAGGATGGACTGTTTGGACCTCCTTGCAGTCCAAGGGAATATCAAGAATCTTCTCCAACACCACAGTTCAAAAGCATCAATTCTTCTGTGCTCAGCTTTCTTTATAGTCCAACTCTCACATCCATACATGACTACTAGAAAAACCATAGCCTTGACTAGACGGAGCTATGTTGGCAAATTAATGTCTTTGCTTTTTATTATGATGTCTTGGTTGAGGGCCTAGATCTGATAGACAGAGTGCCTGATGAACTATGGAATGAGGTTCGTGACATTGTACAGGAGATAAGGATCAAGACCATCCCCATGGAAAACAAATGCAAAAAAGCAAAATGGCTGTCTGGGGAGGCCTTACAAATAGCTGTGAAAAGAAGAGAGGTGAAAAGCAAAGGAGAAAAGGAAAGATATAAGCATCTGAATGCAGAGTTCCAAAGAATAGCAAGAAGAGATAAGAAAGCCTTCTTCAGTGATCAATACAAAGAAATAGAGGAAAAGAACAGAATGGGAAAGACTAGAGATCTCTTCAAGAAAATTAGAGATACCAAGGGAACATTTCATGCAAAGATGGGCTCGATAAAGGACAGGAATGGTCTGGACCTAACAGAAGCAGAAGATATTAAGAAGAGGTGGTAAGAATACACGGAAGAATATACAAAAAGATCTTCAAGACCCAGATAATCATGATGATGTGATCACTCATCTAGAGCCAGACATTTTGGAATGTGAAGTCAAGTGGGCCTTAGAAAGCATCACTACGAACAAAGCTAGTGGAGGTGATGGAATTCCAGTTGAGCTCTTTTAAATCCTGAAAGATGATGCTGTGAAAGTGCTGCACTCAATATGCCAGCAAATTTGGAAAACTCAGCAGTGGCCACGAGACTGGAAAAGGTCTGTTTGCATTCCAATTCCAAAGAAAGGCAATGCCAAAGAATGCTCAAACTACCACACAGTTGCACTCATCTCACATGCTAGTAAAGTAATGCTCAAAATTCTCCAAGCCAGGCTTCAGCAATACGTGAACCGTGAACTTCCTGATGTTCAAGCTGGTTTTAGAAAAGGCAGAGGAACCAGAGATCAAATTGCCAACATCTGTTGGATCATTGGAAAAACAAGACGGTTCCAGAAAAACATTTATTTCTGCTTTATTGGCTATGCCAAAGCCTTTGACTGTGTGGATCACAATAAACTGTGGAAAATTCTAAAAGAGGTGGGAATATCAGACCACCTAACCTGCCTCTTGAGAAATCTGTATGCAGGTCAGGAAGCAACAGTTAGAACTGGACATGGCTCAACAGACTGATTCCAAATAGGAAAAGGAGTACGTCAAGGCTGTATATTGTCACCCTGCTTATTTAACTTATATGCAGAGTACATCATGAGAAACGCTGGACTGGAAGAAACACAAGCTGGAATCAAGATTGCTGGGAGACATATCAATAACCTCAGACATGCATATGACACCACCCTTATGGCAGAAAGTGAAGAGGAACTAAAAAGCCTCTTGATGAAAGTGAAAGAGAAAGTGAAAAAAATTGGCCTAAAGCTCAACATTCAGAAAACAAAGATCATGGCATCCGGTCCCATCACTTCATGGGAAATAGATGGGGAAACAGTGGAAACAGTGTCAGACTTTATTTTGGGGGCTCCAAAATCACTGCAGATGGTGACTGCAGCCATGAAATTAAAAGACACTTACTCCTTGGAAGAAAAGTTGTGACCAACCTAGATAGCATATTGAAAAGCAGAGACATTACTTTGCTGACTAAGGTCCATCTAGTCAAGGCTATGGTTTTTCCTGTGGTCATGTATGGATGTGAGAGTTGGACTGTGAAGAAGGCTGAATGCGTAAGAATTGATGCTTTTGAACTATGGTGTTGGAGAAGACTCTTGAGAGTCCCTTGGACTGCAAGGAGATCCAACCAGTCCACTCTGAAGATCATCAGCCCTGGGATTTCTTTGGAAAGAATGATGCTAAAGCTGAAACTCCAGTACTTTGGACACTTCATGCGAAGAGTTGACTCATTGGAAAAGACTCTGATACTGGGAAGGATTGGAGGAGGAAAAGGGGACGGCAGAGGATGAGATGGCTGGATGGCATCACGGACTCAATGGACGCGAGTATGAGTGAACTCCAGGAGATGGTGATGGACAGGGGGCCTATGCTGCGATTCATGGGGTCGCAAAGAGTCAGACACAACTGAGCGACTGAACTGAACTAGATTGGTCATAACTTTTCTTCCAGGGAGTATGCGTCTTTTAATTTCCTGGCTGCAGTCAACATCTACAGTGATTTTGGAGCCCCCAAAATAAAGTCACCAACTGTTTCCACTGTTTCCTCATCTATTTGCTATGAAATGATGAGACCGTATGCCATCATCTTAGTTTTCTGAATGTTGAGTTTTCAGCCAAATTTTTCACTCTCCTCTTTCACTTTCATCAAGAGGCTCTTTAGTTCTTCTTCACTTTCTGCCATAAAGGTGGTGTCATCTGCATATCTGAGGTCATTAATATTTCTCCTGGCAATTCTGATTCCAGTTTGTGCTTCATCTAGCGTGTCTCATGGTGTACTCTTCATGTAAATTAAATAAGGTGACAATGTACAGTGTTGACATACTCCTTTTCCTATTTGGAAATACTCTGTTGTTCCGTATCCAATTCTAACTGTTGCTTCCTGACTTGCATACAGATTTCTCAAGAAGCAGGTTAGGTGGTCTGGTATTCCCATCTCTTTTAGAATTGTCCACAGTTTATTGCGATCCACACTGTCAAAGGCTTTGGCTTTGTCACTAAGGCAAAAATAGATGTTTTTCTTGAACTCTCTTGCTTTTTCCATGATCCAGGGTATGTTGGCAATTTGATCTCTGGTTCCTCTGCCTTTTCTAAAACCAGCTTGAACATCTGGAAGTTCACAGTTCACATACTGCTGAAGCCTGGCTTGGAGAATTTTGAGCATTACTTTAGTAGCGTGTGAGATGAGTGCAATTGTGCGGTAGTTTAAGCATTGTTTGGCATTGCCTTTCTTTGGGATTGGAATGAAACTGAACTTTTCCAGTCCTGTGGCCACTGCTGAGTTTTCCAAATTTGCTGGCATATTGAGTACAGCACTTTCATACCATCATCTTTCAGGATTTTAAATAGCTCAACTGGAAATCCATCCTGGTGCTTAGAAGCTCCTTATCACAGAGCATATTCCTAGTTACAGTGTTCAAGAAAGAACAAATATCATCTGAAAATTCTACTTGCATATTGCTAGGAAAATTTATGTTTTATTTATTTTTTTAATAGAGGATAAATCCATTCTTTGAAATATTTATGTAGAAATTTTTCTCCTTAAATTTCTATTTATTTTGATTTTTAACTTTTATCCAAGCAGCCCATAAAAAACCTACCTAATAATGAGTGTTGCTTTGCAGGCTTTTATATCTCTTCTTCTTTTGATATTTTATATAATAGCAATCTGTCCTCCTTTGTGGCTTATTTTTGTGCTTCTTAATTTGTTTTCTATAATTCTTTCATTCTATATTATTTACTACTGTTTCAGTTAAACCTGATATTGATATCATGTTGAAGATTCACTGGTCAGGGTGTGGATCACTGTTGGAAAATTATATTGGAAAAATGTTTCCTCTTTTTGATGAGCAGCTACATAGGAATTTTGAATTTTTATTTTAATATGTGTAGACTACATGTGCTTTTACGGTTTTCACATTTTAAAAAATTGTTTCATTCCTACATTCCACAGAACAACATTTGATGAAACCTTTTCATAATACCATGTGGAGGAAGTATGAAATTAAAGTCGTAATTTCAGACTCAGGTGTTTGTGCTCAATCACGTCCAGCTCTTTGTGACCCCATGGGCTGTAGCCCACTAGGCTCCTGTGTCCATGGGATTCCCCAGGCAAGAATACTGGAACGGGTTACCATTTCCTCCTCCGGGGAATCTTCTTGACCCAGGGATTGAATTTGTATCTCCTGTGTTGGCCGGTGGATTCTTTACCGTGACACCACCTGGGAAGCCTAAATTGACTGACAAAGCATCATTTATGATAAATGCTACTATAGAGGAAAGGAAGCAAGTGATGGGGTGGGGTAGGCGGGTATTTAACAAGTGCTGGGATAGTCAGGGAAGACTTCTTTCCAGGTGAGTCTTGAAGAAATAATACAGTTGGAGAAAGGGGAGGAAGGATATAGCAAACAGAAAGAACTTGTGAAAACTATAGATACACAAAGAAACTGGAGGTTTGGGAAACTCAAACTAGCTCAGTGTGACTAGGGAACAAGGTGCATGAAAAAAGAAAATGCTATGAGTGAAAGCTTGGGCAGTTGTATAAACTCTGTCTGTTTCTTCTTTACCTAAAAGTGGAGACAGAGATGCAGGGTGCTCAGCAGAGAAGTAGCCAGTAAGTGCCCTGGTGATTCTTCCTGGTGGAGGAGATCAAGGCTCCAGATGACTTCTGTTCTGATTAAGGATTAAGGAAACCCTCTTTACCCACTTTTGAGCTGTTTATGGAATCCCTGGTGGCTCAGATGGTAAAGCATTCACCTGCAGTGCAGGAGACCTGGGTTCGATTCCTGGGTCAGGAAGATCCCCTGGAGAAGGGAATGGCAACCTACTCCAGTATTCTTGACTGGAGAATTCCTTGGACAGAGGAGCCTGGCAGTCTGTAGTCCATGGGGTCACAATGGGTCGGAAACTAGTGAGCCACTAACACTTTCACTTTTCATGAAATCCTAAAGCCTAACAGATAGTTTTTGTCTCAGATAGATGGATGTCTCTTGTTAAGGTTTTTATATGTTTACTATGAGGTGTAATTGCTGATTTTTTTATTTCCTAGGACAGTTAGGATATAGCAACTACAAATAGATGGCAGAACACCATAGTGACTGATTGGTCAGGCTTTTGATGTCATACTTGCAAATTTCCTGTTTCTTATCCACAAAATAAAGATGATTATAGTACACATCTTAGTGTTTCTCTGAGACAGGGAAGATGTGGACATGGTTATCAGAGATCAGGCATCTCCAAAGAGTATTGAAGCTGTAGCAAAAAATCAGTCTTCCTGTGGTCATGTTTTCAATGATAAATTTATCTGTTTTTCTCAACATAGTTCTGATGAATATTTTTACCATTCCTGTTTTTACTCACCATTTTTATACTTTTCCTATTTATGTTCCAAGTTCTTTTTTTTTTTTTTAATTGACTAGACCATGCTAGTCAATGCCTCTGAAACCAAAAGCTTTAAAATTGTTCGGACTACAAACTATGACATGTTAATGAGTCTCGGAAACAAGTTAGCAGGGGGTACAACTAGCCCTCTTGTTTTTATGAAAGACAGTGGTACACAGTTGAAAATGTAGGCATGTAGGGGAGTCAGTAAGCATTTTTTTAAAGTTTTGTTTCACATGTGTGTATAAGTCATTGTGTTTCTCATGCTATGAATCTTGGTCAAAAAAATCGAAAGTTATTGTTCTAAAGGACAGAGGAGCAGGTATGAGATATTTTTCCTTCATTTGCATCAGGATCCCAGATTGTGGTACAATTTAGATAAAATCTAGCAGATAAGAAAATAAAAGAAAAAGATTGAGTTACTGCACATGATTTTAAAGGACATACAGATTGTTTTAGCATGTAACTAAAAACATAATGCTGTCATCAAATAATCTCTCAGGACTCCTTAGTCCCTGAGTTCTGTAAAATAACTGTGAATGATATGGTGAAATGTTTCCATTGTTTCTGTGAGCATATGCACACGTATACCCACCACAGTAAGTTCAGACAGCTCGAGGAGCGTGAAGCTCAGGAAACTGACTTTGCTTTCTCTCTTTTTTCTCACATTGTCTGTTCAAAGTGTTGCCTGCTTGGGGCAGCCAGGTTAATCCCTCCTATCTGTACTCCCCTACTGAGTTGATATTTTCCTTGACTGTAAGGCATTTTCTAATCATTCTGTGAATACAGTGTTTTAGGTTGAAAGTAAAATTGAGTGCGAAGTATGCTTGTAGCTGAAAACGTGCTCTCTGATGACTGAAGTGAGGCTGGTCTTGAGGGCCCTGCAGTGCAGCTGTGCCGTGTTCTGTGTCTCTCTTGCTGGATAAAGTAATTCAGTACCTGGTGAGTTCTTAATGACAGACGGAGTAAGTAGTTCCTTTTAAAACAATAGTTTTCTTAGTTCTACTGTCCAGGAATGGTTCGAGCCTTAGTAATTTGCAACTATTGCCAGCCTTGTAAAATTCCTTCTTTTACAGATTATGTGCAAGTAACTGGATCTTGTGTTGAAGCTCATGTAACTTTAACGTTTTGTTTCTTATCACTAGATGTTTTGAACCACTTTTGCTGAGTTATATAAATGATTCTGGCTGGGAGTAAACCTTTAACTTTGAACAGAGGTTCTGGTGTTCCAGCTGTTGCTAGTCAGAGGAGAGAAAGAGTTGATTTAATCATCAGGGACCTGAGTGAAACTCTAGAAGCAGCTGCTCATATATTTAGAAAAATAACTCCCTCAATCCTTCCTTGTCTATTTTGTTGACTTTCTGATTATTATTATTTTCTACCTTAAGAGAAAAGATAGATTACTATCATGGTGTTTTTGCCAACCTCATAATGATTGTAGACTTATTCTTTATCTGAACAAATTCTTACCTTCAGATAGTTTATTTGAACATTCTGAGGTGAGAGAAAGTAGGTATCAATCAATGCAAACTCAAAAATGCCTATAAATCAAGGCAGTTTAAAACAAAACAAAACAAAACACCCACAGGGCCTTCCCAGATTCCCAAACAAAATTTTTGTTTTCTTACATTTAACAGAGAACCTCTTGTTACGGTATATAAATATAAATATGTATGTATATATATATTTATGTCTGACTAGTCAAGGCTATGGTTTTTCCAGTAGGCATGTATAGATTTGAGAGTTGGACTATAAAGAAAGCTGAGTGCAGAAGAATTGATGCTTTTGAACTGTGGTGTTGCAAAAGATGCTTGAGAGTCCCTTGGACTGCAAGGAGATCCCACCAGTCCATCCTAAAGGAGATCAGTCCTGGGTGTTCATTGGAAGGACTGATGTGGAAGCTGAAACTCCATTACTTTGGCCACCTGATGTGAAGAGCTGATGTTGGGAAGGGTTGAGGGCAGGAGGCAAAGGGGGCAACAGAGGATGAGATGGTTGGATGGCATCACCAATTTAATGGGCATAAGTTTGGGTAAACTCTGGGAGTTGGTGATGGACAACGAGGCCTGGCATGCTACAATTCATGGGGCTGCAAAGAGTCAGACAGGATTGAGTGACTAAACAGAACTGAGCTGAATATCTGACTAAAATGATGGTGTAAACATGATAACAAATGGAAACTGGCCCCTTTATTATGAGGGCAGAAGAATTGGCACTGTCCATGGCAAAGTGGAGAGTATGTTCTCTGCCTAACTGGGCCTTGCATTCAGCTCCAGCAGATGGTTGTCATTTGGGAAGTCAAGCCCAGTGGTTTTAGATTTTTTTTTCCAGGAATAGCCAAATCCAGATTTTAAATGAGAAATCTCCTGGCTCAAAAGCGTTGGCTCAGTTTTTTGTTTTTGTTTCTGATTGGTACATGCAGGCTAAACAAAATTCATCTGTTAGCTTAACTTGGCCTATTGGTTGCCAGTTGATGACCCCTCAGCTGTAAGCTGTCCAGCAAAATAGATGGAACTTTTTCACTGCTAATGAATTTAGTAATTGAAGAGTTCTAGAACCTCTCTTTAGAGGAAATGGCATCTTCCAGTTCAGTCACTCAGTCGTGTCCGACTCTTTGTGACCTCGTGGACTGCTTCCCTGTCCATCACCAGCTCCTGGAGCTTGCTGAAACTCATGTCCATTGAGTCAGTGATGCCATCCAGCCATCTCATCCTCTGTTGTCCCTTTCTCCACCAGCCTTCAGTCTTTCCTAGAATCAGAGTCTTTTCAAATGAGTCAGTTCTTCACATCAAGTGGCCAAAGTATTGGAGCTTCAGCTTCAGCATCAGTGCTTCCAGTGAATATTCAGGACTGATTTCCTTTAGAATTGACTAGTGTGATCCTCTTGCAGTCTAAGTACTCTCAAGAGTCTTCTACAGCACCAGAGTTCAAAAGCATCAGTTCTTCGGCACTCAGCTTTCTTTATGGTCCAACTCTCTCATCCACACATGACTAGTGGAAGAACCGTAGCTCTGACTAGATAGACCTTTGTCCACAAAGTAATGTCTCTGCTTTTTAATCTTGATTTACTAGAATATGTGCATGTGTATTGCCATTGCAGTCATGTCCAGCTCTTTGTGACCATATAGAGTATATTCTGGAGCCCACCAGGCTCCTCTCTTTATGGGATTCTCCAGGCAAGAATACTGAAGTGGGTTGGCATGCTCTCCTCCAGGGGATCTTCCTGACCCAGGGATCACATCAGGTCTCCTGCATTGCAGGCAGATTCTTTACTGTCTGAGCCACTGGAGAAGCCCAAAAGAATATGTACCGGTTCATATTTTGTGGTGTTTTAGAGGAATGCAAAGATTTCTGTGGTTGGGAACCTACTACTTAAACTGGAGAAGGGAATACAGGAAAGTATAGCTAAGGCAGACTGCTGTACATGCTTTAACAGGGTGTGTTTCAAAAGCTCAGTAAGAGCCATAAACCTAATTTAGGTACTAGAAAAGCTTTACAGAGGAAGTGATAATGAATGACAGTGTATTGATACGCAATGCTTAGTTAGTCAGGTCTGACTGTTTGCGACCCAATGGACTGCAGCCTTCCAGTCTCCTCTGTCCATGGGGACTCTCCAGGCAAGAATATTGGAGTGGGTTGCCATGCCCTTCTCCAGGAGATCTTCCCAATCCAAGTCTCCTGCATTGCAGGTGGATTCTTTACCAACTGAGCCACCAGGAAAGCCCATGTATTAATAGTGTGAATCAAAATTTGATAGAAAAAGAAAGGGGATATTTGTCAATGAGAGGGAAAATATAAGCTTCTCTAAAGTTATATTACGGGCTTTGATATGTCTCAAAATGGTATAATGGAACATGATTGGAGTATAGAGTATATGAGGAAATAATAATTGGGGCCAGGCCAAGGTTACCTTGAATATCAGTTCACAGATCTGATACTTAACAATATAGTTAAGGAGAGTCATTCAGGGTTTAGACCAGGGAGAGATCTGATCTAATCTCTGTGTCCTTATTCCAGATCCTGCACTATAGCCCCTGGAAGTGGCTGAAAGCCTTCTCTGAGGGATTAGTTAAAATAGGCATACTTCCTAGACACTAGCTAGGAAGCTGTATGATTTCTGGCACTGGCCATTCTTCAGAATCAACTTTGTACTGGTCACAATAAATCACAGCCTTGTGATCTCCAGATGAACCTGCGAAGCGATGTCCAGAATTTGATCAGAGCACCTGGTGATTTTACTGTTCATAGTATGCAGAACATAGTTCCCTGTCCTGCATTTGTGTTTTGTGCAGTAGGGAATAGGATACCTCTGTGAATGATGCAAATTGTTAAAGGTCAGGAAAACATAAATTAGGCAGAATTAGGTTGAAGTTGATTAGAAAGAAAATGCAATGGTGGCACTAATTATTTTAACAAAAGAGATTTTATTGTACGCAGTTGCCAGTAATATGAAAGTGGAATGAGAATATAATAGGCAAACATAAGCCAGTAAAATGTCATTTTAATATTAAAAATATTCATAATAACAGGAAAATTTTTACAATTATGAGAAAATTGTCTGATTCAAAATCAAATATAAGATTAAATCAGGATTTAGGGATGGATTTATTTTTCCCTCCTAAAATGCCAGTGGTCAAATTTCACTTGTGGGTAATGTGCCATAAAAGACACCTGTTGATCAGTACTTGGGTGTTGGTCAGGAAAAACCAATCAATGTGCCAAATTATAATCAGATAAAAAACTGTCCCATGCAGATGGCCATTTTGGCAAAATTGAAAGAAACAATGTATGAATTAATGTGAATCGCTTTAACACATTATATTTCTCTTCCAAGAAACTCAGTGTAGAATACATGTGACTCCTGTTCACCAATTCAAGAGTAATTATGGGTTTAAATTAATCACTTGGTTTATCACTTGCCAGTTGTTCAGTCTGGCCTCTAGAGATACTTTAGAAATAAGCAACAATTTGGCTAAACAATATTAAATAAATAAGCCAAGGTCACAAAATAAAGAGAATGATGAATCTTCAGCTTCTAATATTTTGCGTAGTTAATAGAGCAGTGCAAAATAAATTCCTATAAGGCTACCTGAAACAAACTGGTAGTTAAGCAAAGATACTTCAGCTGAAGTAAATAAATCAGGGAATATGTGATGGTAACACTCATTGCTTAGAGAAGGCGATGGCACCCCACCCACTCCAGTACTCTTGCCTGGAAAATCCCATGGACGGAGGAGTCCGGTAGGCTGCAGTCCATGGGGTTGCAAAGTGTCGGATACAACTGAGCGACTTCTCTTTCACTTTTCACTTTCATGCACTGGAGAAGGAAATGGCAACCCATTCGTGCTGTTGCCTGGAGAATCCCAGGGACAGGGGAGCCTGGTGGGCTGCCATCTGTGGGGTTGCACAGAGTTGGACATGACTGAAGTGACTTAGCAGCAGCAGCAGCACTCATTGCTTATGACAAATTTGTTAAGTCATGAATGAATGTGAAAATTCTGGTTTCCCATTCTGGCTTAGTCTTTCTTTCTTTCTTTTTAACTATAAATTAGAATTCTTTATAGAAAGAAAAAGGTTTACATGCACGAGTTTACATATTATTTTTATTCAAACCCTCCTTATTGGCTTATAAATATATATGACAATTGATTTTAGAGGAGGAAAATCAACACAGCCCTGGGACTTTGGTGACCTTGACTTTTATCTTTAGCTTTACCAGTAGTCAGCTATATTTTAAAGCAAAGCTATTGATTCTCCATAATCAATTCTGTAAATTAACAGGAGTGACTGAAACAGTATTGGATCCTATTGCTTATAAAATTATTCATTTTATGCTTTATTTATTTACAGTGCTCAGTAATTAGAATTGAGGGCACAGAAATAAACCTGCTAATGATAAACATCTCCTCCATGAGAACACTATGATGTGTGGCATAGAACCGTGCACAATAAATATTCGATTAACTAATGGATACCCTGAGAGCTGGAGAAGGCAATGGCACCCCACTCCAGTATTCTTTCCTGGAGAATCCCAGGGACAGAGGAGCCTGGTGGGCTGCCGTCTATGATGCTGCACAGAGTTGGACACAACTGAGGTGACTTAGCAGCAGCAGCAGCACCGTGAGAGCTGAGTGATTTGAATATGCAGGTGGGATGATGGGCTTTGGGCACTAGGATAAAACTTGGAAACACTGCACCCAGGCAAGTGGGAGGGGGTTCTCATTTGATGCACCTATCTGGCCAGAACCCAAGAATGTATTTGTCCCATTCCTGGCTCATCATCTCTGCTGCGATTTGTGACTTTTTACTTACCAAATTTGCCTTGTGTTTTTCTTTGAGGCTGCATCAAAGCCTTTGATGTGAAAGGTCGCAAATGGGGAGAACAGTATGATTTACTTAATGATGTTCTTTGAGTTCAATTTTTGTCAAGGAAAGTGAGCTTTAATCCAAAGAACAAGACACCCTTTGCTAAATCCTGAGGTGGCGACACATTGGGTGGGCTCTTCATTGCATCTGGCTAGTCGTCCTGTGATTCCTGTGGTGGTCCATATTTCAACTTTTATGCTCAAAGCCTTTTCATTGAAAAGTGATTGTCAGCCTGAGCCCTTGAAAACATGAAATAATGAAGATTGCTAAGTATGAGCGAGTGAGAAGGGGAAAAAAGATATGAGTAGTCACTGAGATACCTCAAAGTGAGGATTATGTATTTTTCATCAGTTGTGCCATAACAATTTAGAGTTAGGATTGATAATTTTGTCAGCTACTACTAATGAACATCTTACAAAGTTGAAAATTTCATGGTAGCAATAGCATGGACGTTCTGGCTTGTTTTTTTTTTTTTCTTTTTTTTCTGTGAGTGTTTTGAAAAATTGACAAACACTTTTTATTTCATATATGTATACTTCGTTTTGGAATCTCTTTTCTTAGAAAAATAATGGAAGTCTTTTCCTGAAATATTAGTCATAAATATATAGTCCAAGAATTTCCTTCAGTGCTAAAACATTTCCAAAATGAGTTAGCATGTGGTGTCCAGAGCTTGATAGGGAGCACAAAGGTCTCTGAACAAATGCATTGAGAAGTCATGAAGGCTATGTTGTTAATATTTCAATATTTGTTATATGACTGAGTTTTATTTTCACTCAACTCATTAGCGTGCTTAAATGCTCTAGTCTAGAAATTGCAAAGAAAAAATAGGACACTGACTCTTTTGTCCCAAGCTGTCCCTGGTTTTCGTGTACTTTATTTGCCTGCCATCTTTGAAGGACATAACAGGTAACCAAGCAACTCTGTGTTATAACACAAGCAGAAGAGTTAAGATGTGAGTGATATGGACAGGAGAGTCTGTCTCTGATTAGCACAGAATCCTAGAGACAATGAGGAAGCAGGATGTAATCATTTTCAGTTCTGTTAATTAACTGAAAATGACACACTGAAAGCACTGCTTCCCAGTTAAGTAAGAATGGAAAGAAGAGTCAACCAGCTATTTAAGATTAAGTATAAGAAAGATATGCCCACTCTTACTGAACCAAAGAAGTACCTTAAATGGCTCATGGAGACACAAAGACCACGTCTCTTCAAAGAAAATTGCAAGTTCTCCAAAGAAACTGCAGCCGTCTTTACACACTACAGAACTGAGAAGGTAAACTGCAGCTTGAGATTAAATAGTATAGTCTCTTTCAAGGAATTGCTATGGGTTTTTGTAGTTGAAAATCAATTTTAACATATTTTAGAATAGGAGAGGTAAGGACCGAAACTTTATGTAAGCCCTCTATAGAAGAAGGATGGGAAATTAACAATAATAATAAAGACTGGAGTGAGATAGCACTTTTTAAAAGCTAAGTTAATTCTGAATTTCTTGGAAGCCAAGTTTTAAAAACATAAAAAAGTTCTTATCTTTCATTTTTCAGTTAAAGGAATAAATAGATTACTTAAGAGAAATAAACTTTTTATGCTGAGTACCAAATCAAAGTTAATATAAGGATTCTTTTTAATTTTTTTTTAATTGGAAGATAATTGCTTTATAATATTTTGTTGGTTTCTGCCATATATCAGCGTGAATCAGCCACAGGTTTACATTTGCCCCCTCCCTCCTGAACCCACCTCCCATCCTCTTCCCCATCCCACCTCCCACCCCTTGGGGTTGAGCTCCCTGTGTCACACAGCAAATTCCCACTTGCAATCTATTTTACATATGGAAATGTATGTTTCCATTCTATTCTTTCAGTTCATCCCACCCTCTCCTTCCCCTACTGTTTCCACAAGTCTCTTTATGTTTGCATCACCACTGCTGCTGCTGAGTCGCTTCAGTCGTGTCCGACTCTGTGCGACCCCATAGACGGCAGCCCACCAGGCTCCCCTGTCCCTGGGATTGTCCAGGCAAGAGCACTGGAGTGGGTTGCCGTTGCTTTCTCCAATGCATGAAAGGGAAAAGTGACAGTGAAGTTGCTCAGTCGTGTCCGACTCTGTGCGACCCCATGGTCTGCAGCCCCCAGGCTCCTCCGTCCCTGGGATTCTCCAGGCGAGAGCACTGGAGTGGGTGCCCTCGCCTTCTCCATGCTTCACCACCGCTGCCCTGCTAATAGGTTCATCAGCACCTTCTTTGTAGATTTAATATGCACGCATTAATATACAATATTTGTCTTTCTCCTTCTGACTTACCTCACTCTAATAGACTCTAAGTTCATCTACCTCATTAGGACTGATTCAATTTTTTATAGCTGAGTAATATTCCATTGTATATATGTACCACAATTGCTGTATCCATTCATCTGTTGATGGACATCTAGGTTGCTTCCATGTCCTAGATAGTGTAAAAGTGCTGCAAATGAAAATTCGTATTTAATTTTATCATTAATTATGAAATAAGTCAGTAATAAAGCATTTATATGTGTAATAAAGCTTATAAGTCTTTGGTAGCATCTAAATGACTAATTTTTCTGCTCAAGAGTAGAAATATCGTTTGCTTCTGACCTCTTCCTAACTCTGTGACCATGAGTCAGTGACTTCTCAGCTTTAGTCTCTGTGTCTACAAAATCACTATACTAGTGCCTTCCTCAACAAACTGATGTGATGATTAAATGAGGTAACACTGAAGAGCAAGGTCCCTGACGCATAGCAATTGCTCAGCAAAGCTGAGCTTCTATAGTTATTATCATCTGCTTCAACATCATTGTCATGTTTGCCAAACCACTTCCAAGACCTGCATTAACTGCTAGTGAGACCCAGAAATGGACTCTGACTGCATTGCAGGCAGCCTTCCTGCTTGGAATATCACTATATATATTCAAGAGTATCTAGAACATAAGCTATTAAAGCAGCAGCTGAGCCTGAAAACAAATAACTTAGGTTTTATGGTATCAAGAATCTGAAGCTGCTATAGGAGAGCTACATGTTACTTCTCAAGACCTGACTTTTTATTTTTTTCTGTTTTCTCCTTCCTTTTCTGACTTGCTGGAGTTTGTATATGTGAGGATAATGTGAGCTGGCTGGAAGAGGAACAGAAAGAGAGCAAATTACAAAATAAGTATCAAGAATTGACTAGCAGTAACTACTCTGGTTATCTTTCTCACTTGTTCTGATGCATCTGTGAATTGTGTTTTTCCGTAAAGAGGAAAAGATGCTTGCAGAAAAAAACTCAAAATCATATGACTACCTTTTTAGGGTGTCTCTGGAGATTCAGGGCTGAACTCTGAATTTTTCTAAGGTTTCTGAATCCTTCAGATTTAGGAAATAAGACTTAAGGGTGCTCTCAAACAAATAGTTCAAATTCTCCATGCAGGATTTTAACTTGCAAAGTTTTCTGACATTGCTCTTAGCAACTCAATGATAGATATATGTATTCCTTTTGCATTTAGTCAGAATAAAAGACATGAATATGGAATAAAATATCGTCTCCACTCTAAAGTATAAGTTTTCCTTTGTGGTTTTCCATATGTTGATCCTTTATCCATATTTGCTAAATTTGTGTTGTTTTATCACTATAATAGATTTGTTACCATATGTAGTCAAAGTATAAATGAGGGATATGGGTATGGAAACAAATATGATAAAAGAATCAGACAAGGGGTGAGGGAGGATATCTTTCACAATACTGCTGCTGCTGCTAAGTCGCTTCAGTCGTGTCCGACTCTGTGCGATGCCATGGACTGCAGCCCACCACTCTCTTCTGCCCATGGGATTTTCCAGGCAAGAGCACTGGAGTGGGGTGCCATTGCCTTCTCCGCACAATATTGCTTTCTGGGTAAATTAAAGAGTCACACACAACTGCCAAAAATAATGTTGAGAAATGTGATCCTAGTTCAGCACTCTGAGGGAGCCGCTGAGGGGAAAACACTAGACAGTGGGCTGTGCTGGGGGGCTTGGGTGGGGGCTGCAGCCAGTTCTGATCTTATTTCAAAGGTACTCATGAATGGGGAACATCCCCCCGCCACCACTTCAACTGTCCAGGGCCCCTCTTCCTTGAGTTTTCAAATGTCCTGGGCCATAGAATCGCCTGGCAAGTGGTCCACACCAAGTAATTCTGTAGGATTTGAATCAACATTCGGGTGATGTATCTTTCAATCTATGGACAAGACAGTGGATGATAAAGTAGAAAGGTCCTCTCCACAAAATGAGAGCATTGTTTCTGAAGTCTGAACAGGATACTCCGTGGCTGATTACATGGCTTCCATAAATTTCTTGGATACCCAAATGGTTCTCATCTGAGCAGATATCCAATCATCTGATTATTTCATAGAAATGGGAGTTTTTTCTCAGACAACCTCCAAGTGGTCTTCCAACCTCCAAGTGATCTTCCTCCAAGTGATCTACCAGATGTTCCACTCTGGTAATCCCTCACCATCTTCTGTACTCATCTCTGGTCTTCTTTGGAATATAAGGAAATCCTATCTTACCTTTTGCTTAAAACATTTTCAACAGAGATGTTTATTTCCTCTTCGGGGCTTCCCTGGTGGCTCAGAGGTTAAAGTGTCTGCCTCCAATGCGGGAGACCTGGGTTCGATCCCTGGGTTGGGAAGATCCCCTGGAGAAGGAAATGGCAATCCACTCCAGTATTCTTGCCTGGAGAATCCCATGGACAGAGAAGCCTAGTAGGTTACAGTCCACGGGGTCACAAAGAGTCTGACACGACTGAGTGACTTCACCATACATCATTTCTTCTTCTTTTTTTTCCCCCTTGTATTTGTTGCATTTTATTTTTTAATTTATTTATTTATTTATTTATTTATTATTATTATTAAATTTATTTATTTTTTAAATTACAATACTGTATTTGTTTTGCCATACATTGACACGAATGAATCCCCTTCTTTCTTAAAAATTAAATTAGATTTCTCATTAAAACCACAGCTAAAGTCAACCAGAAAAGCAGTTCTGTTTTCCATGAGTGAGGAGCTTAATCTTCAGATTGTAAGAGGGGGAATATTTCTAATCTAGCCTTTCAGTGTATCAGTGATAGTGATAACATTTATTGTGCAGTTATTTTTTGTTGCTTTGTTCTATATTTTACGTAATATCGACTACTTACATTTCAAAAATCTCTGTAGGTTTTATATTTAACCCCATATTTTATTTAAATTGAGGTATATGCATGCTGTTGTATAAAAGAACCAGCACTTGAATCCAGAAATACTGATTTTTAAGCCCACATTCACTTCTCTGCATTGCATTTCTGCTGATCAATGGCAACAAAAAAGGCAAAAGCAAAACAGTTTTATTTTCCAGAAAAAAAAACCAAACAATAGAAATGTTCATCTCTTGATATAGAATAATGGTTACAGTGAAAATGTAACCTCTAGTGATAATGTTTGTTGATTAAATAAGATCACAATTGAGAATAAGTTTACTTTTGTGAACATTCACGTGACACAGTTTATCATGCATATGAAGAATGATAAGAGAAGGCTCTGCTTTCAGAGCCTCCAGTCAGCTGGGAAGGCTTGAACTACAAATTTAAGTAAATATTTAGCGACAGCTCAGGCCATTGCATAGAGTTGGGTTGATCATAATCCTTGGGTCAGGGTATCTTGTTTTCTTCAGTTTATTTGTGATCCCCTTAATTTCATTCATTCATTTAGTCATCACTTTACTCCTCTCACTTTCCCTGTTCCATTAATCCCTCTGTTAACAACTGCCGTTTAAGAAAACTACCTTCTTTGGGCAAGGACATATGAATTAATCTGCATTTCTGCTCGACAGCCCAATAAATGTCTTAAGACTGGTAGAACACAGAGTAGTCAAATTGTATAATTATAAGACTTCTCTTACAGTCCCCGGTTCGCAAAGAGTCGGACACGACTGAGCAGCTTCACTTTCACTTTCACTTTCAATTACTCTACATGTTAGTAATATTTTGGTCATGCTAGTTCTTAGAAACAGAGAAGGGATCCATGGGTTTGTATTTCACCTAAGGGTAATTAAAAGTGCGCTATATTTTGACAAACGGCTGTGTGGGACATAAAACAAATTAAATGGCCATCACAATGGGACCAGCCAGAATTTATTGACTGAACTGAGGGCTGTCTGAGAACATAAGATTTCTGTCTGACCCTGGAAGAATTAGTTATCTCCAGTCTCCAAATTCAATTTTGAGCTCTCAGAAATCACAGAAAAAAATACTGTTTCTCAAACTAAAGTAATCCATGTACTTATCTTAAATCTCTGTTGTCTAATATTAGGCTTTATTTTTCCTTCTCTCTGTTTTTTCTAAGTCATTAGTTAATTCATTCTGGTACCAAAAATAAAAATGTCCAAAGATTTCAGAGCTACTAAGATGCAATAATGAAAACTAATTTATTATTGTTGTATGTCTGTGCTTGAGTTTTAAAAGAAAATTAATTAAGGAATGCTAATTAATTTTAGATGCTTTGTCTTCCAGTAACAGGTGTCATATTTCAGTATACATCCCAACAGTGTTTTATCCCTTAAAATGGTTTATCTCAGTGCTGTTTCACTTATTAAAATAACTTATTTTTATTCTGGTTAAAAATGGATTTAATACCAAAAGATTTAGTTGCAACATAGAAACTTAAGCATCCTAAGACTTACAACTTTTTCTTTTCTGAATTCTCCTGTTAATTACATGAGTATCTCCTGGAAGTTTTAGATCAGATATTCTTAAATGTTAAGCTTTGATGAATATTAAAAGAAAATCATTCATAATCATACTTGAATAAAGCCCTAAAAATTTGACTTTTAAAGCAAGTGATATATTTTTTTTAATGACAAGCCTGTCATATCTGGATCCAGCTGACTAACAGAGAGATAGTTATTGCCCTGCACTGTGAAAGGAAGGTCTCTTGCTGAATGCTTCAGTGAATAAAACTTTCTTTGGTGTTCAGGTAATTCTCTGGTGCCTTTAAATGACACTGGTTTCATTTTGTTTTTAAATCTCCAAAGATTTTGATGTTGAAATAATTCTCCAGCACTTCTAAATGCTACTAACCCAAATGAACTAATACAACATTTTAACAATACAGATTTGTAAACATATACAAAAATATGAAGATAATCATGCTACTGCTGCTGCTAAGTTGCTTCAGTCGTGTCCGACTCTATGCGACCCCATAGACGGCAGCCCACCAGGCTCCCCGTCCCTGGGATTCTCCAGGCATGAACACTGGAGTGGGTTGCCATTTCCTTCTCCAATGCATGCAAGTGAAAGTAAAGTTGCTCAGTCGTGTCTGACTCTTCGGGACCCCATGGACTGCAGCCTACCAGGCTCCTCCGTCCATGGGAGTTACCAGGCAAGAGTACTGGAGTGGGGTGCCATGGCCTTCTCCGGAAAATAATCATAATGAAGCATTATGTCCTATTGACAAGAGCCAATCCTTTTCCATTCACATTCCCAATCTTACCCTCACTTCTCTTATTGCTTTGAAACAACTCCCAGATATTGTGTCATTTCATTAGTGATTTTGTATATGCACCTCTTAAACGTGAGTTCTCTTTTACCCCCATCATAATTACAATACCAGTATCACACTAAAAATAATATCCTCTTAAAGAAATCATCAAATTATCAATCTTGGTTCAAATGCCCAACTATCTCGAAAATCACATCAATTAACATGTTCCTCTAAACAACCGTTGTGTTTTCTGTAAGTTGGAAGTTGGATCTAGACTCTGGCTCAAGACTCAAGTTGATTTGTGTGTGTGTAAATGAGTCTATATTGTATGTACATGTTACTATGTCCACTCTTCCTTTTAGGGGGATGTAATGTCTGTCCTTTTGTGTGTATGTGTCTGATGTTAACAGCAGATCATGGTCATTGTCTCAGTGAATTTGTTCATTATTCGGATGTTCTAATTCTATCCCTCTTTCTTCCTTATGTAGAATACTTCTACCAAGAAAACTTGTGAATTTAAATATTATCTATGTTTTCTATTTTTAATTCACTGTAGTTCTTATGTCTTATTAATGTTCAAATTGTCTCAACTTCGGCCAATAGGAGCGTCTTCAAGTTTGATTCTGAGTTCTTCTGATATGGATCTACGAGTCTTTGTTTCCTTATTATCAGATAAGATAAATATTCTAGGTTTTTCTTGTATGTTTCATGACCCAGGATGGAATCAGCCATTTCTTCTAGTTTAGTTCAATTCAGTCGCTCAGTCATGTCCAACTCTTTGCGACCCCATGAATCGCAGCATGCCAGGCCTCCCTGTCCATCACCAACTCCCGGAGTTCACTCAAACACATGTCCATTGAGTTGATGATGCCATCCAGCCATCTCATCCTCTGTCGTCCCCTTCTCCTCCTGCCCCCAATTCCTCCCAGCATCAGGGTCTTTTTCAATGAGTCAACTCTTCGCATGAAGTGGACAAAGTACTGGAGTTTCAGCTTCAACATCAGTCCTTCCAATGAACACCCAGGGCTGATCTCCTTTAGGATGGACTGGTTGGATCTCCTTGCAGTCCAAGGGACTCTCAAGAGTCTTCTCCAACACCACAGTTCAAAAGCATCAATTCTTTGGCGCTCAGCCTTCTTCACAGTCCAACTCTCACATCCATGCATAACCACTGGAAAAACCATAGCCTTGACTAGATGGACCTTTTTTGGCAAAGTAAAAAGATCTGTTCTTCAATATGCTGTCTACTTAGGGATCCCCAATCTGAAGTGTAGAGCTGCTCTTTACTACTAGATTGGTCATTGTTTCTAAGCCTTTTTAGCACCTGGAGTTATGAAATGTTCATATTTATAAGTCAAAAATCAGCTCATTGTTCACATGTATCTATTCTGCATTTTAAGATTTGCTTGAGAGTCTTATAAACCCAGGAGAGATTTAAAGCTGTTTATATTTTACAAAGGTATTTAACTTGCAATCATGAAACATTTTGTAGTTAGGGATAGTGTTTCTGGCCATAGTTAAACATTTTGCAGTTTCATTTTTATGCTTAAAATTGTGCATACCTCACATTTGAACTGTGTAAAATGTGCAGTCTTTTGAATTTCTTCTGAAAATCATTTCTAGCAAATGGTTTTATATACTTAAGAATACACAGTAGCTTAATAATGATATGAATTCTGGTATTAGTGAATCAGAATCTACTGACGGATTAGTCATCATTTTTCTAATTAAGAGTGTAAAATCTTGATTTTTGGAGTCTGATTAACTGATAATAGCCATGTCATGATGTTCTTGCAAAAACCTGTTTTGCTGGGCATTGCAATATAAAAAGTACCAGATAATAGGCAAAACAAAAGCAAAACCAGTACTGATTATTTTCTCTTCAGAATTTAATGAGCACCTGATAAACCATGAGCATGGAGTTTTAGATACATCAGTATCAAGATTAGTATTACGGAATATTGTCTGTTAGGCTCTTTGCAATTAAAGATACTTGAGACAAGTTGACTCTAAATATCTGCAACTAAGAAAGTAGGCAATTGAAGCAAATTATTCAGCTTATTTAGAAAAATTACAACACATTATGCTTCATCTAGCCCTTAATTTGTGTAATAAGGGTAAAATCAATAATTAAGCCTGAACTTTCAAATATTATGATTTCTAAAAACTTTATGGGGATGAATACATGGGTAGGGGACTGAATGTCCATCATTAGGAGCCTGGTAAAACAATAATGTATAGCAGTAGAATACATTTTATTCAGCCACGGGGGAGGGGGAAAGGGGTGGGGTAGGAAAATGAAACAGATCTTTATGTGTTGCTATGCAAATCTCCAAACTTGAGTATATAGTTCATTGGGCAAAAACACAGATTGTGGAGCCAGACCACCAGACTTTAATCCTGGCACTTTAAGTACAAACTTGAGCCACTTATTTACTCTTTCTATAGGTCGCTTAATCTGTAAAATAAGGACTGTACCACCATATACCTCTGATGGTGTGAGGATTAATTGAAAATTATGCCTGGTGCTTGGTGAAGGTTCATCGGCTAGCTCTTTCCATCCTTCTCCAGTTCTTCCTCTTCATTCTTCTCTTTCTCCCTTTCCCTTATGTTTTTGATGTCTTTGTCATCATCATTGTCTTGCTGAGTGAAAAATAAAAGCTATATATAGTTGTTTTCAGGGCAAGGTACCATTGATGTCAGTAAAATCATATGAATATATACTTTCATACATAAACTTTTATACTTATGTACATAAACATTTATAGAAGATACCTAATAAGCTGTTCAAAAGTGGTTGCCTCTGAAGAACAGATCTATTAAGGGTGAGCACTTTATACATAAAATTACTTTCTCTACTTCTTAAAAAATAGAAAGAGTTTAAATTGAAAAATATATAATTTGATACGTTTCCAAGAAAGTATAGGTTGGTCATGACTGCAAGAGCAGCCTAAGAAGAGATGGACAAAATAGATACCTGTGTGATATTTTTCTAAGTGTGTTTTTGTGTCCGCTTCCCTAAATTATCTTTTCTACCAGCCCACGTGATATTATAATTCTACCATGAGAGACTTTTTTATTTTTATTTTTGCTGCTAATAATGCTCCTCTTTAGAGCAAAGAACTTTTGGAAAGGTTAATTTAAGACGACTTTTAGTTATTAGCATTTTGTAGATTCTATTTCTAGGTGGTTTTTGCAGCCCACAGTATCCATCTGTTGCCTGAACACTGATAAAATGGATATCCAGCAAGGTGGCAAGCTAGTGAGGTATTGTGAGATCAGATTAAGAAAAATGAAGGAAAAGCATGGTGAAATGGGATTGAATGGTGTTTACAGAAAAAAAGGCTTTCAGGTCCAAGACCTGTAAATAAAAATCTCAGCTCTGCCAAATGGCATAATGGCATAATGTATTGCTCTGTATAAGTTACAGACATATAACTCTGTTTTCTGCATCAATAAAATGGAGACAAAAATAACCATATCCCCGGGGGTTTGTAAGAATCAAACATGGCCCTTGAACTCACCTCCATTAGCCTCCAATGGAGTGTCCATTGCTATTTTAGCCGGTATTTTCCCTTTCTGTCTTTAGGTAGAATAAGGAGGCTGAATCCGTTTCTGCATATACTGACAATCAGCTCTGTGACCTTAGGGCAGCAATCCCCAACCTTTTTGGCACCAAGGACCAATTTCCTGGGAGGCAGATTTTTCACAGACTGAGAGTTGGGGGTGGGGGTGGTTTGGGGATGATTCCAAGGCATTACACTTATTGTACACTTTATTTCTATTATTACATCAGCTCTACCTCAAATCATCAGACATTAGATCTTGGAGGCTGGGGACCCCTGCGGCTTAGGGAAGGCACTTTCTGTTTTTTGTTTGATTTTCTTTTGTTTCAGTGCAAAGTGCATTTTAGAAAGGGTGACCTCCTCTTAGCTGTAGCGTCCAATAGCAACCTGTTGGATGTGGGCACTCAGGTCTTCCCTACCCCTTACCCCAATTTTGATTAAAGAGATCTGACATTGTATCAGTTCTATTTAAATTTATGAAAATCCATAAAGACAAGTTCCCAAGGTTTTTAGATACTCCTGAGCCTCCTATATATTCATTTTGGAATTTTCTGTATCAATTCTAAAGTGATAAATGAATTGGAAGAATTCTGGATTGTCAGATGACCTCATAAAATGATGTGATATCTGGATAGAAGACACATTTCACCTAATTGACAGAAATACTCACATCATGCTTTCAAGTATTTGTGTGCTAAGAAATCATTTCCCTGCCTATGAAATTACCCTTGCTCCAAAGGTAAGGGCTGTATCCACTATGAGGTTTCCCTGGTGGCTCAGTGGTAGAGAATCCACCTGCAGTGCAGGAGCTTCAGGAGACGCGGGTTTGATGCCTGAGTTGGGAAGATCCCCTGGAGGAGGGGATGGCACCCACTCCAGTATTCTTGCCTGGAGAATCCAGTGGTCAGAGGAGCCTGGCGGGGGCTACAGTTTATAGGGCTGCAAAGAGTAGACATGACTGAAGTGACTTACCATGCGCACACAATATCCAGTACTAGTCTCTGTTTTCCTCATCCAATACCCATGGGTAGCCAACTGAGAAGAAAACGTTAGCAAAACATTTTCTCTTTGCACAAAGGTCTACCAAATACAGAGTGCTCAATAATTATTTTGATTATTCCTTTTGTTTTGGTTATTATTCTGTTAGTAAATATACTTAGTTTAGCAAGTTCCTTAGAATAGGAATACAAAGATAATAGTGATCATACTAGCTAATATTTATTGAGCCCTTATATTCGTACACAAAGGGCATTTAAAAGTGCCTAAAATATAAGGGCTCACTAAATATTATCTAGTATTATCACTGTTACCAGCATCATCATCTTTGTATTTCCTATTCTAGGAACCTTGCTAAATTAAGTTTATTTACTAACAGAACCCTCTAGCATACAAGAAACATTATAGCAGGATAATAATAATCAAAACAAATGAAGTAATCAAAATCTTTAAGATGGGCTTCCCTGGTGGGTCAGATGGTAACGAATGCACCTGCAATGTGGAAGACCTGAGTTGAACTCCTGCATCAGGAAGATCCCCTGCAGGAGGGCATGGCAACCCACTCCAGTATTCTTACCTGGAGAATCACTATGGCAGGGGAGCCTGGCGGGATGCAGTCCACGGGGTCTCAAAGAGTCAGACATGACTGAGCGACTAAGCATGGCAGCACGGTCTTAAAGATAACCCATATTGTAAGAACAAATACACTCATTTTTACAGATGAGGAAATTGAAGCATAGAGGGAAGGATGTAGAAAATGCAGACAGTAAATAAACAGAAAACTCTTTAAGTTTCGCTGTAAAGTAGAACATAAAAATAGAGTCATGATGAAAATGGAATGTAGGGTCAAGGGAGAGTTATTTACAAAATGAGAAGCTGGAATGCATTTGTGTTCTAATGGGGATGATGCAACAGAAAAGCAGTCATCGAAGACATAGAGGAAAGAGGATGTAATTCCAGAAGAAAAGGCAAGAGGTAGGGGGAGAGCACGATGGCGGAGAAGCAGGTGGGCATGGAGGACTCTCTCTCCACGGGTACATCAGGAATGCACCTTCAGACTCAGAAGTGCATGCAGAGCACCATCTGGGAGTGGAAAGGAGTACCTGACCAGCAGAAAATATATAGGACAGCTCAGAGCTCAGCAGGAGGAAGTAGCCAGGGGAAAACCTGGAGTGTTAGTGGGACTGGACCTGCCCTCCGCAGGTGGGGGAACTGAAGCAGGGGTCCGATCCCCACATCAGGGCGGTTGTCTGAGTCCGAGGAGAAACATTTAAGGCTGAGAGTGAGACAGCTGACCTGTGGCAGCCTGATTGGAATGAGAATCAGACAGTCCTTGCTGCAGCCATACCTACCCCGGACAGGGACACAGGTACCCTGAAAGGCATAGCACCTGGGAACTGGAGTTTAGGGACTGTGGAACAATCCCAGGGCGAGGGTTCTTGTTGACTGCCGAGAGACAGACTGAGGGGATGTGAGAGAGGAGATTGTGGCAGGGAAATACCTGTGGAGCAAAGCCTGGCATCCTGGAAGCAAGGCAGTACTGCTGAGTCACACATAGGGGATGGGCCCTTCACCTAGCTTCTCTCTCCCCACACACCAGCCTTGGCAGCTGAACAATAGAGAGGCTGGCCCCTGAAACTTGGGACGCACTGAACTACAGAGTAGGACCCTGCCCAGGGTGCCCTTTTTAAGTGCCTGACACACCGATCTACAGAGTAGGACCCCAGCCGGGAGGGGGCCTCTGAGGACCCCCAGGCAAGGGAGCCCTGTAAGTGCCTGAAGGAGTGGAGCTGCAGAGAAAGACTGGCCAAAGAGGCCTTCTGATTGCCAGCTACAAGAGGCTCAAAAAAGACTCTGCTGGGCCTTAGCTCCTGCAGCAGAGGCCGTCCATGTCCCTGCACACTTGGCACCGCCAGGCTCCCCACAAGCCAAACAGCTGCGCCACCTTCATACTCAACTCTCACCGTGGCAGAACTGCCACAGGCAAAAACATCTTGCGTCTATGCACGCAGGGTCACTTGCGTAGTATCTGATTCTTTGCGACCCTGTAGACTGTGGCCTGCCAGGCTTCTCTGCCAGGGAGGGGGCTTCTCCAGGCAAGAATACTGGAGTGTAGTGGCCAACACTGGTTGCCATACCCTTCTAGAGCACTATATTGCCTGCTGCCCTGGCTGCCAACTCCCCTGAGTACCTGGAGCTGCTGGAACTCCTGTGACCCAAGCAGCTGCACCACTTCTACACCTGGTCCTCACAGGGGCAAACCCAAGTCCTCCAGGCAGGGCAGCCTCGGGAGCAAACCCCAGTAGACAACCCACATGCAGAGGTGGGAATAAAACCACAACTGAAACCCAGGGGCAGTGTGGCTAAGGAAGAAGACCTATAACCTTCCCACCAGCTGTACAAGCTGCAGATTAAATCCACACAGTCAACTAGGCAGACTCCATCTATGGAATATATGAAAGGTCATTGAGAGCTCCAACAAAAGAAAATGGGCTGGTTTTGATAGCTGTGGACTTTGGAGGCAAGAATACACAGGAGTAGGACCAGATTAGAATCAGACCTGCCCCTACGGATGGGAGGGAGTTTCAAAAGGGAAGGGATAAATGTCTACCTATGGCTGATTCTTACTGAGGTTTGGCAGAAAATAACAAAATTCTGTAAAGCAGTTATTCTTCATTAAAAAAGGAAAAAGAAGGGGGCAAGAGGTGAATGTTCAGGATGTAGGAGGAGAGGAAGGCTATTCCTGGTTAGTTACCGAAGAGCCAAGTGAACTTGGCAACTTGCCATTTCTGTGTCTCCAATCATGTGAAAAAGAAAGTGGGGCTATTAATGACTATTGATTTTTCTCCAAATCAGTATTTCAGTGACTAGCAAATTATTTGATAATGTTGTATGCTAATGTAATTTGAAAATATTGCCAACTTCAAGAGGAGTTCTCTATAATCCTAACATTTCTTATCATTTATTTTTAACTTATTTAGTCTTCATAAAGGAAGGACTCTTGATAATTTTAAAAGATCCATTTTTATCTTCTTTGATTGCTTTCAGTGGCATCTTTGAGTTTTCAGAGTATGCAGGTCTTTTGTCTCCTTAAGTAGGTTTATTCCTAGGTATTTTATTCTTTTTGCTGTGATGGTAAATGGAGCCATTTCTTGAATTTCTCTTTCTGAGTTTTCATTGTTAGTGTATAGAAAAGCAACAGATTTCTGCGTACTAATTTTGTTACCTGCAACTTGACCAAATCCATGAACGAACTCTAGTAGTTTGCTGGTAGTGTCTTTGGAATCTTGTACGTATAGTATGTCATCTGCAGATAGTGACAGTTTAACTTCTTTTCCAATTTGGATTCCTTTCTTCTTTTCCAATTTGGATTCCTTTCTTCTTCTCTGGTTGCTATAGCTAGGACTTGGAAAATTATGTTGAATGAAAATGGCAAGAGTGGACATGTTTGTCTCATTCCTGATCTTAAAGGAAATGTTTTCAGGTTTTCACCATTGAGTATCATATTAGCCATAGAGTTGTCGTATATACTTTTTATTATGCTCAGGTATGGGCTTTCCTGGGTGGTGTTAGTGGTAAGGAACCCTCTTGTCAATGCAGGAGACCTGGGTTTGATCTTTGAGTTGGGAGGATCCTCTGGAGGAGGGCATGGCAACCCACTCCAGTATTCTTGCCTGGAGAATCCCATGGACACAAAGAAGCCTGACTGGCTACAGTCCATAAGGTCACAAAGAGCTGGACCTGACTGAAGTGACTTACCAGGCTTGTTGAGGAATGTTCCCACTATGCTTACTTTTTGGAGAGGTTTTTTTTTTTTTTTTTTTTTTTTTTAGTATAAATGGGTGCTGAATTTTATTAAAAGCTTTTTCTGCCTCTATTGAGATGAAAAACCAATCCATTTAAAAAGATGTATTTAATTTAGTCCCAGGTCACATATTTAATTGCATGATATTTTGGACCATTACATGAAACCACCCTAGTGTTTACCTGATTGATTTAGTCATATATAATTACTTCCATAGTGATCTATTATATGCTATATTTTCATATGATATATGTATTCCAGATTTGAAAGTCCATGTTTTATTCTCAACCACATGTCACTTTCTTATAAAATTATCCTTTTCAGTAATACAAATCATTTTCCTTTTAGGTTATATTTTAGGAAATCACATTTTCTGGTTACATATTTATATGCAGTGTTTTTAAATGTACCAAGATCATTTTAAAACTATATAATCTCTCACTTATGTTTATCATTTATTATTCAATAAATATTTATTGAGTGCCTCATCTGAACAAGGCCCAATTCTAAGAACTATGGGGGATACAAGATGAGTCATACATAAATCAGCACTGAGAAAGTTTACAGCCTTGGCAATGAAATGAGATGTGCATATCTTCATCTCTAACCCCTGCCTAAGTAGAATTCAAAGAAAATTATAAATTTTTAATTAAATAGAATTATTTTCAACAGTCTATTAACTCTAAATTTAAGCTATGGTGCTGGATCAGGCAGCATTCTCTACTGTCTGGACTGGTTGAAAATCATAATCAAATACTAAGAATGTATGTAATGAGTATGTTCTTCACTTAATACAATGATAATACTTAATTGAGATTATATAATGACTCAGTGATAAAGAATCTACCTGCAGTGCAGGAGACATGGGTTCAATCCCTGGGTTGGGAAAATCCTCTGGAGAAGGATGGTAACCCAATCCAGTATTCTTACCAGGAAAACCCCATGGACAGAGGAGCCTGATGGGCCATAGTCCATGGGGCCACAAAAGAACAGGACATGACTTAGCAACTAAAACAGAAACAGCAGCAATACTGTATTAATTTTTATTTTCCCATTTTTTCATAAAACTGAGTACTCGTTTATCTTCACAGCTTCTCTGTGAATAAAAAGAAGCAGGTGGTACTAGGTTTTTTTTTCCCCAATAACAACCTTTTCCTGCTGCACTTAAGTGGCTGAAAATGTCAATTTGCTCCATAAATGCTTTTTCTTGAGTATTTTCCTTGAACTTCCAAGTGGCCTCTGCTTTATCAGTAAGCGTTTGTTTCAGTGACATTTACTATTCAATTATACAAAAGTATGTCACTTTGATTTCTAGGCCCTACCCTCCTCAAAATAAATAAATAAAAGTTGTTGAACAAAGGGACAAAAAGTAGAGCATTTCTAGGCATTAACAATGTTAACTTGCAGGAAGTGATATTCTAGGAGACATTTTTCTTATTATATTTGCATTAAATTATATCCACCAGCAAGAATGCCTATAGCATAGAAGGCCTAATTCATCAATGTGTCAACTGATGATAATTACCAGCTCCCTAAATTTTTGTCCTTTTGGGCCAGAATTCAAAATGCAGATTTTAAATTTCAGAGACATCAGGCATAGAAAATGGAAGCTGCTTCTTTCCATTTTCAAACCAGTAATTCACTTTCATTATTTGTAGAGCAAAAGATATCTGTGATGAGTCATTCCTATTTCAAAGAACAGAAATAATCACTAGATAGTACATTTATTGTTAATATATTAAGCCCTTTAAATGCCTTCTTTTACAATTAACCTTATTTAAATTCAGTTCAGTCGCTCAGTCGTGTCCAACTCTCTGCGACCCCATGAATCGCAGCATACCAGGCCTCCCTGTCCATCACCAACTCCCGGAATTCACTCAGACTCATGTCCATCGAGTCAGTGATGCCATCCAGCCATCTCATCCTCTGTTGTCCTCTTCTCCTCCTGCCCCCAATCCCTCCCAGCATCAGAGTCTTTTCCAATGAGTCAACTCTTTGCATGAGGTGGACAAAGGACTGGAGTTTCAGCTTCAGCATCATTCCCTCCAAAGAAATCCCAGGGCTGATCTCCCTCAGAATGGACGGGTTGGATCTCCTTGCAGTCCAAGGGACTCTCAAGAGTCTTCTCCAACACCATGATTCAAAAGCATCAATTCTTCGGCGCTCAGCTTTCTTCACAGACCAACTCTCACATCCATACATGACCACAGGAAAAACCATAGCCTTGACTAGACGGACCTTTGTTGGCAAAGTAATATCTCTGCTTTTCAATATGTTATCTAGGTTGATCATAACTTTTTCTTCCAAGGAGTAAGTGTCTTTTAACTTCATGACTGCAGTCACCATCTGCAGTGATTTTGGAGCCCCCAAAAATAAAGTCTGACACTGTTTCCATAGGTATAATGATTTTCAACTTTTTTTCCTCTCAAGAGTGAGCCCCAAAGTAGTTTTATAATCATTCTCGGTATAAGGTGAATTCTTTATCTGCTAAGAAACAGGCTTGCTTGTTTTCCCACAGATTAGTAAAATATCCCTTACTCCACAGTAACATTTTGTAGGTAAATTGACAGTTTACTGGGACACCTTCAAAGGAGGGCATAACACAGTGGGCTGAAAGATTCTGGTGTTGAAGAAGGTAATTCATGTGTTATAATTATCTGCTCACAACCAGCAGAAGAGCCGATGTGGCAGAACTGGCTCTGTGACTTGTGGGGCCCACGGCAAAGTGAAACCGTGGTCCTTTTCCTCCACTTACAACCTTCAAAACAATGATGTGTGTTAGTCCTTCAGGCTTGTCCGACTCTTTTCGACCCCATGGACCACAGCCCACCAGGCTCCTCTGTTCATGGAATTCTGCAGGCAAGAATACTGGAGCGTGTGTTGCCATTTCCTTCTCCATCAAACCAATAACAGCAGAGCACTGAACCAAGCAGAAGACTCTTCTGAGCGGGGCGCCTGTGAAGCTGCACGGGTCTCATAATCATTTGGCTGATGTTGGAGTAAAGATCTAACAGCCCCTCTCCTCCAGGTCTAACTCTTCAACTCTCAGAATATGGTTCAAAGCCTTTTTTTTTTCCTGCTGTGAAGCTGGCTGACCCACAACTCCTAGAAGTTGGGAATTTCACCCACCAGCAAGCAGCCTCCCAGTGATGATCCCCTTGACAAGAGTCCACATCCTAGTATTACTCCGTCCCATGTATAACAGGAATAGTATGTTGTGCAAGTTGGAACCTACCCCCACCAAAAAAAAAAAAAAAAAAAAAAAATTCCCATTGAAAGAACCAGCTGCCAAAGATAAGATCAATGAATACACATTGTACTCATATCTAAGGGTATTAAAGATGTGCTTTTGACTATCAAAAAGTTACCTTTGCCTCTTTTTTTAATGGATTGCAATTGAAAAATGATTATTTTTATGAGATCTTTTTAATTGAAGTATAGTTGGTTACAGTATTTTTAATTTCTGCTCTATAGCAAAGTGATTGTTACATATATACACATACATTATTTTTCATATTATTTTCCATTATGATTTATCACAGGATATTGAGTATATTAATAGTTCCTTGGGTTGTACAGTAGGACCTTGTTTCAGTTCAGTTCAGCTCAGTCACTTAGCCGTTGACCCCATGGACTGCAGCAGACCAGGCTTCCCTCTCCATCACCATCTCCTAGAGCTTGCCCAGACTCATGTCCATTGAGCTGGTGATGCCATCCAACCATTTCATCCTCTGGTCATCTCCTTCTCCTTCTGCCTTCAATCTTTCCCGCATGAAGGTCTTTACCAGTTGGTCAGTTCTTCACATCAGGTGACCAAAGTACTGGAGCTTCAGCTTCAGCATCAGTCTTTCCAATGAAAATTCAGGACTGATTTCCTTTGGAATGATTGGTTGGATCTCCTTGCAGTCCAAGGGACTCTCAAGAGTCTTCTCCAACACCACAGTTCAAAAGCATCAGTTCTTCGGCCATCAGCTTTTGGTATGGTACAATTCTTACATCCATACTTGACTACTGGGAAAACCATAGCTTCAATTATACAGACCTTTGTTGGCAAAGTAATGTCTCTACTTTTAATATGCTGTCTATGTTTGTCATAGCTTTTCTTCCAGAAGCAAGCATCTTTTAATTTCATGGCTGCAGTCACTATCTGCAATGATTTTGGAGCCCAAGAATATAAAGTCTGTCACTGTTTCCATTGTTTCCCCATCTATTTGCCATGAAGAGATGGGACCAGATGCCATGATCTAGTTTTCTGAATGTTGAATTTTAAGCCAACTTTTTCAGTCTCCTCTTTCATTTTCATCAAGAGGCTCATTAGTTCTTTGCTTTCTGCCATAAGGGTGGTGTCATCTGCATATCTGAGGTTATTGATATTTTTCCTGGCAATCTTGATTCCAGCTTGTGCTTCATCCAGCCTGGCATTTCACTTGATGCACTCTGCATATAAGTTACATAAGCAGTGTGACAGTATACACCCTTGGCATACTCCTTTCCCAATTTGGAACCAGCCCATTGTCCCATGTCTGGTTCTAACTGTTCCTTCTTCACCTGCATACAGATTTCTCAGGAGGCAGGTAAGATAGTTTGGTATCCCACCTCTTTAAGAGTTTTCCATGGGACCTTGTTGTTTATCCATCTTATATATAGTTGTTTGCATCTGCTAATTCCATACTCCTAATCCTCCTCTCTCCCATTCCCTCCTGCTTGGCAACTGTGAGTCTTCTCTATGAGTTGGTTTCTGTTTCATAAGTAAGCTCATTTGTTAAGTTTGTAGATAAGTTTATTCCTTAGGTTCTACGTGTATGTGATATCATTAGATATTTGTCTCTCTTTTTCTGACGTCATTTAATATGATATCTCTAGGTCCATCCATATTGCCACAAATAGTATTATTTCATTTTTAATTTTTTTCTTTTTACTGGCAGAGTCGTATTCCATGGTGTGTGTGTATGTGTGGCGGTGTATATATATGTGGCACACGCCACATCCTTGGGCTTCCCAGGTAGCACTATTGGTAAAGAACCCGCCTGCCAATGCAAGAGACAAAACAGACACAGGTTCCACCCCTGGGTCAGAAAGATCCCCTGGAGGAGGGCATGACAACCCACTCCAGTATTCTTGCCTGGAGAATCCCATGAACAGAAGAGCCTGACAGGCTACAGTCCACAGGATTGCAGAGTCAGACACAACTGAAATGACAGCATGCATTCATGTACTACATCTTTTTTTTCATTTATCTGTTGATGGACATTTAGGTTGCTTCCATGTCATGACTATTGTAAACAGTTCTGCTGTGCACATAGGGGTACATGTAGAAAAGTATTAACTTTAAACTTAGTCATATACATAGAATTTCCTAAAATGTGTTCTGTGTGATATTAATGAGTATTATGTAGATTTCTGTGATCAAATGAGTTTAGGAATAGTTTGGAAGACTGTAGTGTCTACAATCTCAGTAGCTAACACTATATAGGTCCTTGTTGGCTCTTTCTATTTCCCGTTACTGCCCTTGTTATTACCTGTGATATTGCCCCCATCCTCCCTCTAATTGTCTCAATTTCCATTCATTAATTATAGTTCAGCTGAACTTACCCAGTGCCTGCTATGTAACCTTTGGTTTCTGTGATATTGCCACAAGAACCTCTCCTTTATCTCAGAATAGAATGATTTTGCCCTCCAGGACATTTAACAATGTCCAGACATTTCTGGTTGTCAAAACTCAGGTGGGAGCAAGAGATGTTACTGAAATCTAGTGAAGAGAAGCCAGAGATGCAGCTAAACAGCCTACAATCTATAGAACAGCCCTTGAAACAAGGAATCATCCAGCTCAAAATGTGTATAGTGTATATCAGTCATACCACTGACTCCATGGAAACGTTCCTTGGCTTTCCATCTCATTTCATACCTGAAGAATTTTATACTCTCAAGCATAGCATTCAGAGTCCTTCATAATCTGACGTTAGTCTTGCTTTTCAGGACATCTCCTACTCTTCCTTTCAACACACCATCTGTTCCAGCAAAACCAGGTGATTCAGCTCAGCCTTCCCCGACCACAGCTCGTGCTCCCTTACCGCTTTGTTCCGCATCCTAACTTTGCCTGTGCTGGATGCCTTTCTCTCTCTCTCTCTCTCTTTTTTTTTTTTTTAACCTATAGGGACACTCATTCTATCCTAGCTCATATGTCACCTGCTCTGGGAAATCTTGCGTGCTGTTCTTACTCTACCCCTCAAAATGGGAGTGATTTCTCTCCTCCCTGGACTCTTAGAAATTCTTAGTGCATGTGCATGCTCAGACATGTCCGACTCTTTGCAACTCTGTCCACGGAATTTTCCAGGCCAGAATATTGGAGTGGGTTGCCATTTCCTCTTCCAGGGGATCTTCCCAGGAAACTCTTACATCTTTCCTATTTGTCATGTGATCAGGACAGCAGTTTTACAAGTTTTCCTTCTAATATACTATATTTTTGAAGGGTAGAGAACATCATTGGCAATACCGCTAACAACTTCTTGTCCTATAAAGCTTTTAATAAACGTGGTCAAGAAGTACTTGAATTAATTTTTTTTTGTTTTGAAGAATCTAGTTTCTAGATATAATTGATTAAATTAGGTTAAAATCTAATTGATTTTAAATTAAGTTGTATATTTTAAAAAGGATTGAGTCCCTTGTGTTAGTAATTCTGTGATTTTAAGAGCTATCTTCTTCTAGAAAGGAAGTCTTTAGGCTTAATAAAACAAACTGATAAAACTGAACTATAATAGTACACTATTACCATTCTTTTGCTATTTAACACAAGTATTCTGATTTTAAATAGCACCAGTTAAATGATGTTTATTCTTTTGGGTTAAGAAAGTCATTACTTGGGCTACTTAAGTGATTTTTGATGCAAACAAAGAAAACTCTGACTCAAGCATACATTTAAAAGAGTAAGGAAATCATCTCATAATTAAAAATTCAGAGGTAGAGGAGCCTCAGGCTGACCGTTGAGTAGGTCCAGTTTTGTTCCCCTGGATCCTGTTGGCTCTACCTCTTCTGTCCTCAGATTGATAGCTGAATAAACAAGTGTCACATCTGTGAGTGACAGAATCCAGAGGAGGAGGAGAGAGAGAGAGAGAATCCTTACTAGATGCTCTGGGAAATAGTGAAGAACTTTCCCACAAGCTCCTAGTGAGCACTTTTCATCTCGCTGGCTGAATTTCTGAACCAATCATCGGCGAGCAAAATGGAATAGCTCACATACTAATTATGTTGAGGAACCATCATCCCCTGGAGTGTTTGAGTATTAGGAGGCGGAACAGAGACCTAAACATAATCAGACTCTGTTAGGGAGGAAGACAAGAGAAATCAAGTCTGGGTGAGCAACTAATGTATATTACAGGACACAAACTGTTGATTCTGGTTTTGATTAATAACCCTTATGGTTATCTTTTTAAATTGTGAATTTATTTTTAAATCAGATTTGCCTTACAAAATTCAGACCTGATTTTTGTGTGTAAAAGTAATTAAGTAGAGTTATATAGTGATTTAATCCAAATTGTCTCTGATAAATAAGTTATATTTTTCTGCCTTGGTTATTTCAGTACAATACTCCATGATAATTAATGTGAAAAAATAATTGTATTGCCCGTAGGATCTTAGAATCATACCACTGTTGCATTAAAAGGCTTCCATAAAATTAGGAATTCTCAAGCCACTACATCATTAAATTTATAATTTAAATGACTCTATGATAGATTGACTTCCCTGGTGGCTCAGACGGTTAAGCACCTGTCTACAATGTGGGAGACCCGGGTTTGATCCCTGGATCGGGAAGATTCCCCTGGAGAAGGAAATGGCAATCCACTCCAGTACTATTGCCTGGAAAATCCCATGGACAGAGGAGCCTGGTAGGCTACAGCCCATGGGGTCGCGAAGAGTCGGACACGACTGAGGACTTTACCTTACCTTACCTTACCTATGATAGATATACAAGATCAGTGCTTTAGTCCAGGTAGTTGCCACCTAGATGAACCCTTATGAAGGCAATTTAAATAATAATGCTTAAGCTAACACATGGCCTTAGATTTTCTTTTCATGTTTAAACCAAGATTATATAGTAAGCTTTACTTATGCAGTCTGATTACAGGTGGTACTTAACTTTAGCCTTGACACATTACTGAAGCTTGAATGGAACTCTTAGTAATGTTTATATTATGGCTAGTATTATATTTACTTATATTAAATAAAATATTTAATTTAAAAAGTATGTAGTAAATGACATATATTTGTATAAAGTCAAATTAAATTATACACTTTATTTACATTTTAATATTCTTTAATTGTTTCTCAAAGTTGAAAAAAGTAAAAACAAATGTTTTAATGAATTCTAGTGAATAGAATGATTGATTACTGAAGGTATGTGGCACAAAATCTAATTACAAAGCTCTATTATCTCTTTTACAAAGGTTCCCTTTAGCTTCTAATCACCTATTGCTGACTGAACCTAGAATATGCTGTAAAGGTCAATATATTTTGGTATAGTTATTGTAATTGTTCTAACACCCTTACATTCCAAAGTGTCTCATTTTAATTTCATAAGCTATTGTTTCATAGGAAAACAAGTAGTAGTGAATGATAGCTAAACTTTTTCTTGACTTTAGGAACTTACACTTTGAAAGACACAAGGATATTATGAAATACCAATTCCTGATCTGTACCAAATAGTACAGATCAACAATTGGATCTTGATTCATTTCCAAAGTACAGTAGTGACTAGAATGCAACTGAATTGGATATGAAAGATTTAATTGACCCACTCAATTGTACTTTCTAAGTCAATGCTTTCTAACCTTGACTGTGCATAGGAATCAACAAAGTTTCTCATTGCAGTAAAGAATCTGATGCTGTAGGTCAGGGATGGAGTCTCCCAATTTGCATTTCTAACAAGCTCCCCAGGATGCTGATGCTGTTTATGCCCTGTGCAATATTGTGCTTAGTTGTTCAGTTGTGTCTGACTCTTTACGGCCCATGGACTGTAGCCCTCCCGGCTCCTCTGTCCAGGGGTTCTCCAGAGAAGAATACTGGAGTGGGTTGCCATGCCCTCCTCCAGGGGAATCTTCCCAACCTATGGATTGAACTCAAGTCTCCCACATTGCAGGTGGATTCTTTACCATCTGAGCCACCAGGGAAACTCAAATAAGGGTGACTTGAACAGAGGTACTGACATACTGATATTGCAACAGTTCATCTGATAACTGAGAAGGCTGTGCATGTGTGTGCTAAGTCGCCTTAGTTGTGTTCAACTCTGTGTGATCCTATGGACTGCAGCCTTCCAGGCTCCTCTGTCCATGTCCATGGGATTCTCCAGACAAGAATACTGGAGTGGGTTGCCATGCCCTCCTCCAAGGGATTTTCCCAACCCTGGGATTGAACCCGTCTCTTACATCTACCTGCATTGGCAGGCAGGTCCTTTAACCACTAGCGCCACCTGGGAAGCCCACGGCCTTTAGATATGCCCTGCAAGCCTTTAAATAACAAGGTTCTAAATCACCTGAAATTCACAAAAATGCAGTTTAGCTATCTGAATTGCAATTGTTTTGTTGCATTTGATCATCTTTGAAAATGGACACAAATCTAACAAGAATGTGTAACTGCAACTAAATTTTCTTCATGTTCCACAAATTGAAAATACCCCTGTTGAGGTTATAACATTTAAGCATTAACCCATCTTAGGGCAAGATCAAAACATCGATTTTTGTCTTATTTTTAACTTTCTGTAAGGAAATAAAAAGACACAATTTACTTCAGGAGTATGCTTAAGGGATGAAGCTGCCAATTCTTTACAATCAAAAAGTTTCCTTGTATCACCTCACTGAATTTAAACCTATGTTGGTAATATCCAGTAAAATAGAAAGTTGGCAGGCTTGTTCTTCATACTTTGCACATATTTAAAAGTTAATAAGTCATCTCTTTATTCCTTTTAATAAAATTCTGATAATCTAAAATTCTTTGATTTTCAAGCTTCTCAGTATTTTGTTTTCTCATTTCTGTTTATATTCTGAGTTTCTGTACACATTTTAAGCCTGAGGAAGCCAATTATGTACATAAATAGTCTCTTACAGGGTGATGTCTACTTATTAAAAAACAAAACAAGGGATATGAGTGAGCTTTTCAATCATTAGTAAGAAAATTATTTCAGCACAATTTAAAAGTTCTGTATTTTTTTCTTCCTTCTTGGGTTACTTGTTCATCTCTGTGCAAGTGTATAAATCGGGATTGAAGAGGACACGGCTGATGGTGCCAGTGATTTAGTATAATCATGAAATTAAGTCCTGGGCCACATGCCCAGTATCTAAACTAAATCAAGGAGAGCTTAATTGGAATTAGACAGTGAGCCTCGAGCAACTTTACTTTATTCAGTCCTAAGTTCCTAGTTCTACTAGACTCATGTTTCTTAGAAATCTGTGTTTAGGGGCTATGGAAAGAGAGAGATTGAGTATACATATGGATTATAGAGAAGATTATATGGCCAATGGAACTAAACAAGGGAAGATTAGTGCAAGAAGTAAAGCTGTGTCCAGGGCATCGTGACATTCGGTAGACATTGTGTTGCTGTTTAGTTGCTAAGTGGTGTCTGACTCTTTGTGACCCCCATGAACTGTAGCCTGCCAGGTTCCTCTGTCCATGAGATTTCCCAGGCAAGAATGCTGGAGTGAGCTGCCATTTCCTTCTCCAGGAGATTTTCCCACCCAGGGATTAAGATCTTCCCAACCCCTGTCTCCTGCATTGGCGGGTGGATTCTTTACCACTGAGCCACTAGGGAAGCCCAAACACATTTTAGGAGTATATACGAGGATATTTTTTCAGGTTAAAATTTTTCCCCCACATTTAAGATATTGAAAAAAAAAAACTTGTGATACTGAATTAGAATATAGGCATATCAATAAATAATTTGGTAGATTTATAGTCTGTATTTCAAATGAGCACAGCAGGCCATTACAGATCCTGGCCCTTTCATGATTCTCTATTTGATAAAATCCAGTTCTTAGTTTTGTTCTCTAGATAATTATGCTGTTAATGTCTCTTTCACTCTGATTGTAAAAGGAGGAAATTAAGTAATGTTTCATTCTAGCTTATTCTGAAATTAGAAGTGGAAGCTGTATTAATACAAATAAAGAACAATGAATTCTTTAATATTATGTACTGTGCAGTATATTATTATTGTTATTGTTTCAGAGTATTCACTAGTTACAGGAACAGCCTCACAGCTATAGAGTCGGCATGGAGATAGTATGGTGGGATTAGAAAAAAATTTATTCCTATCATAAAATGTGTATTATGAAAGATATTCAGTAGGGACCTGTAAATACTGCTTAATTTGATTTACAATTGCTTAAATTAGAGGCATGATTCCTTTTCTGAACATTATATATGCATACATGCAATTGTTAGGGAATGGAGCCATGAGTATTATAGAATATAGGCAAATTTGCAGCCTAAAGTTTTAGATGTATAAAATGAGACTAGCTGCTATATCTATTTCAAATTTAAGTGTTTTGCCATCTTAGTCAATTATAGTAGTTCTTTGGCCACAAATTTTATTCTGGACTCTAGGATTCTTACAGTATTTAGTTTAATATGCCTATTAAGTGACTTTTTCCCATCAGAAATATCAAAGTATAGTTGTATGTTGCATTCTTAACCCAGTAAGTGTTGTAGACAATGACCCAAGTGGTTTTGGGAATGAATATTGTGTAAAATTCCTCCTTCATATTGTTCTCAGCTTTTGAACACACATAGTCAAACTCTCCAAAGTGATAGTCACTCAGTCGTGTCCGACTCTTTGTGACCGACCCATGGGCTATACAGTCCATGGAATTCTCCAGAACAGAATACTGGAGTGGATAGCCATTCCCTTCTCCAGAGGATTTTCCCAACCCAGAGATCGAACCCAGTTCTCCTGCTTTGCAGGTGGATTCTTTATTAGATAGGCCACAAGGGAAGCCCCAAATTCTCCAAAGTTACCCCTAATATGTGTACAACCATTCATTCAACACACTTTATATCCTGGACCTATTGGGTCTAGGGTTTTATAGGCAAAATAAAGCTTTTATTGATCAGTCACTAAGTCATGTCTGACTCTTTGGGCTCCATGGGCTGCAGCATGCCAGGCTCCTCTGTCCTTCAGTGTCTCCTGGAGTTTGCTCAGATTCATGTCCATTGAGTTGGTGATGCTATGAAGACATCTCATGCTCTCCCTACCCCTTCTCCTTTTGCCTTCAATCTTTTCCAGCCTTAGGGTCTTTTCCAATGAGTCAGCTCTTTGCATCAGCTGGCCAAAATATTGGAGCTTCCACATCAGCCCTTCCAACAAATACTCAGTGTTGATTTCCTTTAGGATTGACTGGTTTGATCTCTTTGCAGTCCAAGGGGCTCTCAAGAGTCCTCTCCAACACCACAGTTTAAAAACATCAGTTCTTTGGTACTCAGACATTTTTATAGTCCAACTCTCACATTCATCCATGACAACAGGAAAAAACATAGCTTTTCTGTATGGACCTCTGTTAGAAAAGTTATATCTTTGCTTTTTATACACTGTTTAGGTTTATTATAGCTTTCCTTTCAAGGAGCAAGTGTCTTCTAATTTCATAGCTGCAGTCACCATCCTTGCCACAATCTTAGTTTTTTTTTTTTTTAATGTTGAATTTTAAAGCCAGCTTTTTCACTCTCTTCTTTAAGCCTCATCAAGAGGTTCATGAGGTCTTCTTTGTTGTGTCCCATTAGGGTGGTATTATCTTCATATCTGAAGTTGTTAATATTTCTCCCAGCAATCTTGATTCCAGCTTGTGATTCATCCAGCCTGGCATTTCAGATGATTTACTCTGCATATAAGTTTAATAGCGATAACAATAGACAGCCCTGTTGAACTCCTTTCCCAATTTAGAAGTAGTCACTTGTTCCATGCCAGTTCTAACCATTGCTTCTTGACCTGCACCCAGGTTTCTCAGTAGACAGGTAAGGTAGTCTGGTATTTCCATCTCTTTAAGAATTGTCCACAGTTTGTTGTGATCCACACAGTCAAAGAGTTAGCATAGCCAATTAAGAAGTAGATGTTTTTCTGGAATTCCCTTGCTTACTCTATGATTAATTGATCTCTGGTTCTTCTGCCTTTTTATTTATTATTTATTTTATTTTTTTTTATTCTACATTACAATACTGTATTTGTTTTGCCATACATTGACATGAATCAGCCACAGGTGTACACGATCTCCCAATGCCAAAGCCCCTCCCACCTCCCACCCCATATCATCTCCCTGGATCCTCCCGTGCACCAGCCCCAAGCATCCTGTATCCTGTATTGAACATAGACTGGCGCTTCGTTTCTTACATGATAGTATGCATGTTTCAATGCCATTCTCCCAAATCATCCCACCTTCTCCCTCTCCCTCAGAGTCCAAAATCCGTTCTATACCTCTGTGTCTCTTCTGTTGTCTCACATAGAGGGTCATCATTACTGTCTTTCTAAATTCCATATATATGTGTCAGTATACTGTATTGGTGTTTTTCTTTCTGGCTTACTTCACTCTGTATAATCGGCTCCAGTTTCATCCATCTCATTAGAACTGAGTCAAATTTATTCTTTTTAAGGGCTGAGTAATACTCCATTGTGTATATGTACCACAGCTTTCTTATCCATTCATCTGCTGATGGACATCTAGGTTGCTTTCATGTCCTGGCTATTATAAACAATGCTGCAATGAACATTGGGGTACATGTGTCTCCTTCAATTCTGGTTTCCTCAGTGTGTATGCCCAGCAGGGGGATTGCTGGGTCATAAGGCAGTTCTATTTGCAATTTTTTAAGGAATCTCCACACTGTTTTCCATAGTGGCTGTATGAGTTTGCATTCTGACCAGCAGTGTAAGAGGAGGCTTCCCTTTTCTCCACATCCTCTCCAGCATTTACTGCTTGTAGACTTTTGGATCGCAGCCATTCTGACTGGTGTGAAATGGTACCTCATTGTGGTCTTGATTTGCATTTCTCTGATAATGAGCGATGTTGAGCATCCGTATGTCTTCTTTGGAGAAATGCCTATTTAGTTCTTTGGCCCATTTTTTGATTGGTTCGTTTATTTTTCTGGAGTTGAGCTGCATAAGTTGCTTGTATATCTTTGAGATTAGTTGTTTGTCAGTTGTTTCATTTGCTATTGTTTTCTCCCATTCAGAAGGCTGTCTTTTCACCTTGCTTATAGTTTCCTTTGTTGTGCAGAAGCTTTTAATTTTAATTAGATCCCATTTGTTTATTTTTGCTTTTATTTCCAGTATACTGGGAGGTGGATCATAGAGGATCCTGCTGTGATTTATGTCGGAGAGTGTTTTGCCTATGTTTTCCTCTAGAAGTTTTATGGTTTCTGGTCTTACATTTAGATCTTTAATCCATTTTGAGTTTATTTTTGTGTATGGTGTTAGAAAGGGGTCTAGTTTCATTCTTTTACAAGTGGTTGACCAGTTTTCTCAGCAGCACCTGTTAAAGAGACTGTCTTTACTCCATTGTATATTCTTGCCTCCTAAGGTGTCCATAGGTGTGTGGATTTATCTCAGGGCTTTCTATTTTGTTCCATTGATCTATATTTCTGTCTTTGTGCCAGTACCATACTGTCTTAATGACTGTGGCTTTGTAGTAGAGCCTGAAGTTCAGGCAAGTTGATTCCTCCAGTTCCATTCTTCTTTCTCAAGATTGCTTTTGCTATTCGAGGTTTTTGTATTTCCATACAAATCTTGAGATTATTTGATCTAGTTCTGTGAAAAATACTGCTGGTAGCTTGATAGGAATTGCATTGAATCTGCAGATTGCTTTGGGTAGTATACTCATTTTCACTATATTGACTCTTCCGACCCATGAGCATGGTATATTTCTCCATCTATTAGTGTCCTCTTTGATTTCTTTCATCAGTGTTTTATAGTTTTCGATATATAGGTCTTTAGTTTCTTTAGGTAGGTATATTCCTAAGTATTTTATTCTTTTTGTTGCAATGGTGAATGGAATTGTTTCCTTAACTTCTTTTTCTACTTTCTCATTATTAGTGTATAGGAATGCAAGGGATTTCTGAGTGTTGATTTTATATCCTGCCACTTTACTATATTCATTGATTAGCTCTAGTAGTTTTCTGGTTGAGTCTTTAGGATTTTCTATGTAGAGGATCATGTCATCTACAAACAGTGAGAGTTTTATTTCTTCTTTTCCAGTTTGGATTCCTTTTATTTCTTTTTCTGCTCTGATTGCTGTGGCCAAAATTTCCAGATTGTACATCTGGAAGTTCTCAATTCAAGTACTGTCGAAGCCTAGCTTGAAGGATTTTGAGTATTACCTTGTTAGCATGTAAAGTGAGTGCAACGTGCAGTAGTTTGAACATTCTTTGGCACTGCCCTTCTTTGGAATTGGAATGAAAACTGGCTCTAGGTGAGTGATCACACCATCATGGTTATTCTAGTCATTAAGACCGTTTTTGTACAGTTCTTCTGTATATTCTTGACACCTCTTCTTAATCTCCTCTGCCTCTGTTATGACCTTACAGTCTCTGTCCTTTATCGTCCCCATTCTTGCGTGAACTATTCCCTTGATATCACTAATTTTCTTGAAGAGATCTCAAGTCCTTCCAATTTTATTGTTTATCTCTATTTCCCTGCATTGTCCTCTTAAGAATGCTTTCTGCCTCTCCTTACTATTCTCTGGAACCCTACATTCAGTTGAGTCTGTCTTTCCCTTTTTCCCTTGCTTTTCACTTCTCTTTTCTCAGCCATTTGTAAAGGCTCCTCACACAGCCAATTTGCCTTCTTGCATTTCTTTTTCCTAGGGATGGCTTTGGCTACAGCCTCCTGTACAGTGTTATGAACCTCTGTCTATAGTTCTTTAGGCACTCTGTCTGCCAGATCTAATCCCTTGAACCTATTCATCACCTTCCACGGTATAATCAGGGGCTACCCTAGTGGCTCAGATGGTAAAGAATCTTCCTGCAATGCAGGAGACCAGGGTACAATCCTTAGGTCTAGAAGATCTCCTGGAGAAGGAAAAGGCAACCCTCTCCAGTATTCTTCCCTGGAGAATTCTGTGGACAGTGGCACCTGATGGGCTGTTACAATCTATGGGGTTGCAAAGAGACACAACTGAACAAGTAACACGCTGTATAATCATAAGAGATTTTATTTAGGTCATACTTCAACAGCCTAATAAGGTTACGCTCAAAATCCTTCAAGCTAGGCTTCGACAGTACTTGAATTGAGAACTTCCAGCTGTATAAGCTGGATTTAGAAAAGGCAGAGGAACCAGAGATCAAATTATTGACATTCAGTGGATCATACAGTAAGCAAGGGAATTCCAGAAAAAACATCTGCTTCTGCTTCAATGGCTATGCTAAAGCTTTTCTGGGCAGATCATACCAAACTATGGACAATTCTTAAAGAGATGGAACTACCAGACTACCTTACCTGTCTACTGAGAAACCTGGATGCAGGTCAAGAAGCAACGGTTAGAACTGGCATGGAACAAGTGACTGCTTCTAAATTGGGAAAGGAGTTCAACAAGGCTGTCTATTGTTACTGCTTATTTAACTTATATACAGAGTCAGTCAGTTCAATCAGTCGTGTCCAACTCTTTGTGACCCCATGGCCTTTAGCACGCCAGGCCTCCCTGTCACCAACTCCCAGAGCCTATTCAAACTCACGTCCATCATGTTGGTGATGCTGTCCAACCATCTCATCCTGTCATACCGTTCTCCTGCCTTCAGTCTTTCCCAGCATCAGGGTCTTTTCCAATGAGTCAGTTCTTCACATCAGGTGGCCAAAGTATTGGAGTTCCAGCTTCAGCATGAGTCCTTCCAATGAATATTCAGGATTGATTTCCTTTAGGATGGACTGGTTGGCTCTCCTTGCAGTCCAAGGGACTCTCAAGAGTCTTCTCCAACACCACAGTTCAAAAGCATCAATCCTTTGACACTCAGCTTTCTTTCTAGTCCAACACTCACATCCATCCATGACTACTGGAAAAAACATAGCTTTGACTAGACAGACCTTTGTTGGCAAAATAGTATCTCTGTTTTTTAATATGCTGTCTAGGTTGGTCATAACTTTTCTTCTAAGGAGCAAGCATGTTTTAATTTCATGGATGCAGTCAACATCTGCAGTGATTTTAGAGCCCCCCTGCCCCCCATAATAAACTATCTCATTGTTTCCCCATCTATTTGCCATGAAGAGATGGGACCAGATGCCATGATCTTAGTTTTCTGAATGTTGAGTTTTAAGCCAACTTTTTCACTTTCCTCTTTCATTTCATCAAGAGGCTCATTAATTCTTTGCTTTCTGCCAGAAGGGTGGTATCATGTGTATCTAAGGTTATTGCTATTTCTCCCAGCAATCTTGATTCCAGCTTGTGCTTCATCCAGCCCTGGATGTCATCTGCATATAAGTGAAATAAGCAGAATGACAATATATAGTCTTGACATATGTATCCAATTTGGAGCCAGTCTGTTGTTCCATGTCCAGTTCTAACTGTTGCTTCTTGATTTGCATACAGATTTCTCAAGAGGCAGGTCAAGTGGTCTGTTCCCATATCTTTCAGAATTTTCCACAGTTTTTTGTGATCCACATAGTCAAAGGCTTTGGCATAGTCAATAAAGCAGAATAGATGTTTTTCTGGAACTTTCTTGCTTTTTCAGTGATCCAACAGATGCTGATCCAACAGATGCTGGCAATTTGGTCTCTCTTTCCTCTGCTTTTTCTAAATCCACGTTGAACACCTGAAAGTTAATAGTTCACATACTGTTAAAGACTGACTTGGAAAATTTTGAGCTTTACTTTGTTAGCATGTGAGATGAGTGTGATTGTGCGGTAGTTTGAGCATTCTTTGGCATTGCCTTTCTTTGGGATTGGAATGAAAACTGACCTTTTCCAGTCCTGTGGCCGCTGTTGAGTATTCCAGATTTGCTGGCATATTGAGTGTAGCACTTTCACAGCATCATCTTTTAGGATTTGAAAGAGCTCCACTGGAATTCCATCACCTCTACTAGCTTTGTTCATAGTGATGCTTCCTAATGCCCACTTGACTTCACATTCTAGGATGTCTGGCTCTAGGTAAGTGATCACACTATCGTGGTTATCTGGGTCATTACAATCTTTTTGTATAGTTCTTCTGTGTATTCTTGCCACTTCTTAATATCTTCTACTTCTGTTAGGTCCAAACCAATTCTGTCCTTTATTGTGCTCATCTCATGAAATGTTCCCTTGGTATCTCTAATTTTTTTGAAGAAAGCTCTAGTCTTTCCCTTTCTATTGTTTTCCTCTATTCTTTTCATTGACATCATGTGAAATGACAGGCTGGATGAATCACAAGCTGGAATGAAGATTGCTGGGAAAAATATCAACAATGTCAGATATGCAGATGATACTGCCCTAATGTCAGAAAGAGAAGAGAAACTATAGAGCCTCTTGATGAGAGTGAAATAGGAGAGTGAAAAAGCTAACTGAAAACTCAACATTCAAAAAACTAAGATCGTGGCTTCTGGTCTCATCATTTCACAGCAAATAGAAGGGTAAAAAGTGAAAGCAGTGACTTTAGAATAAGAAGATTTTGTTTTCTTGGGCTCCAAAATCACTGCAGATGGCAACTGCAGCCATGAAATTAAAAGACACTTGCTCATTGAAAGGAAAGCTTTGACCAGCCTAGACAGTGTATTAAAAAGCAGAGACATCACTGTGCCAGCAAATGTCCATATAGTCAAAACTATAATTTTTCCACTATTCATGTAAGGGTGTGAGAGTTGAACAGTAAAGAAGGCTGAGCACCAAAATAGTGATGCTTTTGAACTGTGGTGCTTGGAGAAGACTCTTAGAAGTCCCTTGGACATCAAGGAGATCAATAGAAATTCAACCCTAAATATTTTTGGAAAGACAGATGCTGAAGCTCCAAACTAGACCTGATGAGAAGAGCTGACTCATTGGAAAAGACCCTGATGCTGGGAAAGATTGAGGACAAGAAGAGAAGGGGGAGGCAGAAGGATAAGGTGGCTAGATAGCATCACCAACTCAACGGACATGAATCTGAGCCAACTCCAGGAGACAGTGAAGAGCAGAGGAGCCTGGCGTTCTATGGTATCACAAAGCATCCGACGTGGCTTAAAGTCTAAACAACAGCCTTTGCCTTAGCTATGAGAATAGCCACCTAACATATTCATATGCTTGTTCTCCTTCAATTCATCCTCCTTAGTTACCACTGCCACATTCTTCCTAAAGTATAACTTTATACTGACGTCATCCACTGCTTGAAAACTTTATAAATAACAATCATAAGATAGTTCATCCATGTCCTACTCTTTGTGATTCTATAGACTGTAGCCCACCAAGCTCCTCTGTCCATGGGATTTTCCAGGGAAGAACACTGGAGTGGGTTGCCATTTCCTGTTCGAGGCCATCTTCCCCACCCAGGAATCAAACCTACATCTCTTAAATCTCTTGCACTGGCAGGTGGGTTCTTTACCACTAGTACCACCTGGGCCCGTTAATGAGTTCAGAATATTATTCATACTCCTTGTTCTAGATATGCATGGTCTTTTGCAGTTTGGTCCCAGCAAGACCTTTCCAACCCGATTCCTTATCATCCCCCTTAACATACCCTATCTAGTGACGTCCTAATGGGGAGAATTAAATAGGATGAGTTCAAGAGTGCAGACAGTGAAGCCTGGCTGCCTGGCTATGAATCCTGATTTCTCCAGCTTCTCCCTGTGTGATTGTGGGCAAGTTACTTGAACTCTCTTTGTCTCAGTTACCTCATCTGTAAAAGAGAAATAATTATAGCTCCTATGGCATAGTTTTGTCATGATAATAAAATGGATTGATGTGTGTAAAGTATTTAGAACAGAGCTCAACACATATTAAGCCCTTGGTAATATGTGATTTTTTTTTCTTTATGTTTTGTTCACGTTGTTGATTCTACTTGGAAGCCCACTCCTCTCTCCTTAATCCCATGGTTTTATGTCCATGTTCAAATTCTACCTGTCCTTCAAACTCTAGCATAATCATTTTTTCATTGATCTGGCTACAGTCTATATTCTTAACCACTAAGCTGAATTTCTTCTGCCACAATACCATAGAAATTAATCTCATGATAAAAATCACTTTGTTTTCAGATGAAATATAACCAGAGATATACAGAAATGTATGGTTTGTGGATTGCTTCCAAGGGCACTGTTCATATATTTCCGGCAGTGCTGAATGGAAGCTTGTCAAATTAAAAAGTCACATTGCAGCCCCTGAGCTCCAGTCTTAATAATTAAAAGAATCAACTTGTCCTTGTGCTTCAAGATTATGGAGTTGTCCAGAAGACCTTGCAGTAAAGAGCCATCAGCATTCTTTATTTTGTGGTCACCGAGACATTCAAAGGTACCTTTCTTTAACCTTGAGAATTATGGCCCATTCCTCAAACACTCAGCTTTCTGGTGAGCAGTTAATGAAGTGGAACATTTTTGATTCATTGAGAGACAGTTTGAGAATGAATTTTCAAGCTAGAGTTTCAAGTAATATTGGAGCCCTTTTAAACAGGCTTCCAATTGGAGAAAACAGAGAGTCCCTAGTGAGATTTAGCAGAAGGGACTGGCTTTTTTTTTTTTTTTTTTTTTAAATATACTGCCTCTCATGACTTGGGGACTCCAGTATACTAGGCTCCAATGAAAATCGAAGTATTTGTCAAGAGGAAAGATGTTTAAAAAGTCCTAACCTACTTTCTTGACTGCAGAAACAGAAGTCAGCTGAGCTAATAAGCAAAAATGAATTTATTAGAAAATTTGACAGAATCAACACCTTTGGACTGAATTGGAATCAAAAGAAACATGAGATCCTTAGAAGCCACAAGTAGGAATCTGTCTTATAGGAGGAACTATCCCATTGACTTGCAGCCCAATGATTTATAACCACTATTTCTTTCAGTCTTGTACTATTGGATCACAGGTTATCTCTTGCAAGAAAGCAGTCCTTTGTACCAAGCCTAAATTATGTGCTGACTCTCCATCTCTGTTCACAGAGAGAGACAGCGGATATGGCCTTTGGCAGTCACCTAGATATCTATAGTCCTGTCTTCCACAGGAGTGTAACAGTAGAACTGGAGTAATCCCCCAAGGATGATCACAGTTGGTATGAGGAAGAGAGAAGAATGGGTGTAAGACAGACACAAAATGACAGATGTCTACTTCAAATCTTGGGGGCAGGGAGCTTTAACAGTAGCCCAACCAATATGTCATAAGCCCCTTAGCTTTTTCTTAGACTCAAACCTGGTCCTTGTTCAAAACTAAAATTTACCTAAAAAGCCACGCTATTAAAATTTTTTGAAAAGTGTACCTAAAAATTTATTTTTATCTACAAGCATGACCAATCTATAAAAATGCATCCTAACTGAAAAGCAGAGTGCAAAGTTAAATGACTCCAAAATCAGCTGCAGTTTTTCTCCATTAATTTTTCCACAGTGGTTCTTTTAATTATCAGCAGTTTTTAACTTGTATTTTTTTCTTTTATAATTTTCAAAGTATAGGATTGCCTTGAAATAGTAGCAGGAAAAAAAATAAAATCTATTTGCTCTCCCTCTGGAAGCATTTATTTTCTTACTTTTGTATTTGATCCACCGCTATTCTCCTTTGAAAAAGAGAATGTGTTAAGTTCTATCTCATCTACTCACATGTTGCTAAAGTACCATTTAAAAATAGATTGTCAGATGGAAGTAAATAAAAATAATTGAAATAAAAGTGTCAGAGTGGATTAGGAGTAGAATTGACAGAGGGGCATTTAGACAGCTTACCCATAGGTAGTGGGGCCATTAGCAAATAAACTGAGGATTCTCTGACTTGCTACAGGGTCTTTAAAGTTCCCAAACTTTTTAAAGCATTATTCTGTGTAAATTGCATTCCATCAAACCTAACTGAACTATTGCAGATATTTATCTGTTGGTTTAATACTTCCTGTGAGATCAGCAAGATACAGGGTGCTATGGAGAAGAGGGGCGTAAATCATGCCCTAAGACTTTTTTTTAAATCATGAAATAGAACTATGCAAAATTACCAGATATTTAATGCAACAGAATATTATGTTACAGCTATGGTATATCCAGAAGGGAGTGGTCAGTGGTCTGAGGTAATTAGAAAAGCTCCTGGAGGAGGGTAGACTGAACTGTATTCTGAAGAATGGGTGAGATTTGATAGATGCAGAGAGATGGGAAAGGAAATGCCCTGAGCAAAGGTAAAGATACTGACCCAAGAAATTTACCCAGTCCTGTTCTTCCACAAAGTATGAAAATGCATGAGGCTTGGCATTTAAAATGTTTTCATTGTAGACATGTGATTTCTAAACCTAGGAAACAATGCAGTCTAGATGATCCTTCAAAACAGAGAATGCTTAATTGTAGGCCATCCCATCTATAACTGTTGAACTTTACAGTTTGCTTTTTAAGATAAACGACAGTTTGTTGTCATTTGTTTGTTTAACTTACTGTTCAGGAAAAAAATTATAGGAATAATTCCAATGACATATGTTTCTTAAATTCTCTAAAGCTCTCTATATTTTGTTGTGCCCAGCTGTTTGATACTGTCCCTACCACCACCTTTCCTTTGATACAAAAAAGAAAACAATAAGAAAACGGTAATAAATGAAATTCTAGCTCATTTCTGCAGCCACTTTGGAAAAATCATGAGAAAGTTAAAGAGGGTCCTGGTGTGTCTCAGCCCTAGTGAGATAAATACGCAAGTTATGATTATGCCCCTTTTTTGACCTATTTTTGAAAATTATGATGTGACTAGTGACAGAGAATATTATTGTTCTGAAAATGCTCACCTTACTTCTCTGATTTATTTAATAATTTTAAAGAGAATTCTCTTTTGCCTGTTTGTTATGTCTACTTTTTGTGACCCCACAGACTGCAGCCAGCCAGGCTCTTTTGGCCATGGAATTCTCCAGGTAAGAATACTGGAGTGGGTTGCCATTTCCTTCTCCAAGGGATCTTCCTGACCCAGGTTTAGAACCCAGATCTCCTGCATTGAAGGCAAATTCTTTACTATCTGAGCCACCAGGGAAGCCCAAAACTGTTCAAGGTTAAGGGAAAAGGCAGATTTAGTTTTCCAGTGTAAAGTGTGGAGAAATTAGATGGTTAGAGATGTAAGTCAATGACCTTGATGAGCAAGAGTCAGACTAACTTAAACTTTAAGTGAAATTTCACATACTGCACAATTAGGAAAAAGGCTGAAAAAGTAAATATTGGTTTCTTTAACCAGTCAGTGGCCTGGAAAGGGGATGGCTGCGGGGACAGGTGGCATGGGTGGTGGGGTTGGGGGGGTGTGGGCGTGAAGACATGGATTAATAATTCTGATACCCCTATACTTATATATTAGAATTGAACTGTTAAGTAAATGGATGGCCAATGATGGGAGCCATATTTCTTACAGTTAAGAGTGAAAGTTTACAGAGAAACAAGGAGAAGAGGCTAGTATTATCTATATGGTAGTAGAAGAGTTGGAGACATCAGTAAGAAGTTATGTTTAGATTAACATAGATACAGACAGGTACATACAGAAATATTTATAGATATGTATGCATTCCCAGGTTCATGTACACATGTCTATTCCCTTACTCGTTCAACTGAGAGAACCTAGAAATACTAACAAAACTCCAGGAGAAAGAAGTACACCTCACACTCAGCATCTCGTTTCTAATACTGTTTTCTAAGAGAGGTAGCCAGGGCTCTTTGGAGAAATGGCTAATTATAGGAGTGGGCAGAAAATGCTCAAAATGAGCTTGGGGCATCTTGATCAGAAAGTAAGGATCTATTAAAAAAAAAAAAAGGAAGAAGAAGAAGAAAGAGAAGGATGAGGATGTACCGAAGCAACACAGGAGCCAAATGAAAGAGCTCCAAATGGACAATACTACAATACTTTGAGCAACAAAATAAAATGATATTGGATTATAACCCAAAGTATAAAATACCCATGAATCCATTCTGACATAAATAAGTAATTAAATAAGTAATGAGGGGGAAGAGACAACTCTCTATGCAGACAAATTCCAAATAACTTATATAGATACTCTACCCTCAAAGAGATAAAACGTAATTCTCCACTCTTTAAAGTTTGTGCCAAGTATAGTAGCTTTCTTACAAAGAATACATTGTGAAAATTTATAATGGAGAAACTGGCAAACTTTTACCTCACTGGCGTGGTCAAGATTCAAAAAGTGAGAAGTGCCTTGGATAGCATAACCCTTGTTATGATGGGATTAAAGGACTCTTCGCCTCTGTGATCTTCCTCCTCTGTAACTTTAGCTTAGTCACACACACACAAAAACAAAATGCCAGAAAACATTTCACTAGAGAAACAGTCTACAAAATAAGTGACCAGTACTCCCAAAATTGTCGAGGTCATTAAACATAAGAAAAATATGAGAAGTTAGCACAGTCAACAACTGTCTAAATAGACATCATGACTAAATGTATAGTGATAACCTGGATGAGATTCTGGAACTAAAAATGGGACATTAGATTAAAAAGAAAAGAAATGTGAATAAAGTACAGACATTAGTTAATATAATGTGTCAATATTGATTCATTAACTATAATAAATAAAGTGTTTAATGTAGGATGTTAATAATAGGGAAAACTGGCATGTACGGAAGCTCTCTGTACTATTTTTGTACTTTTCCTCCCCAAAACTAAGTTTATTATTAAAATGATTTGAAAGAAAGGAGTGGAGAACTTATTTAAAGATTTTTAAGAACTCAAGAGATGTATCAACCAAGTGTAATATATAAACCATTTATAGGAGAAATATTGCCATTTAGAATGTGTAATTATATTATCTGTTTACATTGAAAATATGTCATTTAAAGTTTTCCTCAGGTTACTGAGTATATTTAACCTCAAATGAATATATTTTAACTAGTTTCCAGAAGCTGACAAAGGTTTTTTATAAAAGACCAGATACTACATACTTTAGGCTTTGCAGGCCAGATGATAGTGTTGCATGTGTTTAACTGTCTTATAAAAAGAAAGTGGTCTTAGGCAATACGTAAACAAATGGGCATGACTGTGTTTCAATAAAACTTTATTTATAAAAAAGGAACACTGTATTTGGCATGAAGGCTAGAGTTTGTTGATCGTTGATTTACTGTAATTTGAATGTTAGTATAAAATGAGGTTCATTTTATATTGGTGATTTTTCAACTCTGTTTAGCAGAATCTAAAACAATTCACAGAGAGCTTAAGGACAAAATTGTAGCTGAAGCAAGGTAGAGGCAAAATGAACAGAACTTAAAATATCCCAATATTACTTCTAGCTGAGAAGCCTGCTTTTGACATTTTTATGTAAGGAAGTTCTGGGTGAAGTTTTGTTTGGAGGGAAATGTTAGATAATGGCTATGAGAACTGACTGTGGATGCAGACTGTGGTTTCAAATTCTAGTTCCACCATTCCTTAACTATCTTTATGACCTGGGACTTGTTCCTCAGTTTCTTCATCTCTAAAATTGGAATGATAGTACATCTGCATGCACATCAAATTATAGTGAATATAAGTATAAAAAGTACTATGAGGATAATAATAATATCTGAATATATATCAGTTTGTAATTAAAAATAAATGAGAAAATATATATTCAGTACTTATAGCAACTGGTACAGAATATTTGCTTATATTCACTGCATTCATAAATAATATCATCACTGATATCAGCAGCATTTGGTTAAAAAAAAAGTGTGGAAATGACTAGACCTTAGGGTCTCATTCAATTTAATTGGCCTAGTCTTATGGAAATTAGTACATTTTAAACATTCCTCTACTGTAGGATTTTTTTTTTTAAGGACTAGGGAAAAATAGCAATCATTGGCTGAAATAAGTCATATGTTTCTCAGCTGCAGTTTCTAAGAATTGGACCAAAAAAGCCTGATTCTTAAGATAGCCCCAAGCTGACCCAAATCTTGACTAATCTGAGCAGAAAATTAAATGAAAAATTACTCAGAGGTCGTTATATTCTGCTATAACATGAGTTAAGTGACAGGAGCACCATTGGACAGAGTGAACGATGATGATCTTATAGTTTCTGGGAAAACAACTTTTGCCCCGTTGACTTCTGCCTCACCTGATATATATCCCCAAAAGGGTTGGGTAGGGGAGGATAAAAGAAAATAAAAATGTGTTTTTGCATGAATGATATAAATAAAACAAATATTTAGATTAAGTGTAATGAGAATTAAAACTAATGAACATACTTAGCTCGCAGAGCTAGTGCTGATGGAGCCAGGGTTTTCATCTGTCCTCATATGCTACACCCTGCTGATGCGCCTTCCCATATCTTCTCTCCTCAACACCAGTATTTCTCTCTTCCTCCCATCTTTTAAAATTATCTTGAGTTGAAATAAGGGAAGCAACTAATCAGAGCAGATTCAGGAGACAGAATCAGAAATTCTCCCTCGTCTTGATAGCCCCTGTCTTATTCTCACCATTCCGCATCTTGAAAATTCATAATGACCCTCCACAGTGCTGTTAAATGAAAGAAGAACCCTTTGTGTTTTTCCCTGCTCTACACCCAGGACACAGATTTCATAACTTTAAAAAAAGATGAGAATGATCTTTTCTAACGTAAACTGGAAATGCACACTTGTTCTTCCATCAACTGCCAGGTTGCCCAGGCGCCTCATCTGCTAGAAGCAAGATTTGACTTCCCTCAATTAGAAAACATTTCAAGCGTCTAGACAAATGAGACTGAACTACATCGGAAAGGATTAGTGCCTGGGGAACTCATCCATCATGTTTTCTTATTTACGCATTAAGCATTCAGATCTATCAGAGAAAAACTGTTGGTACAAATGGCTGTCTCAAAACCCACAGCCCGAAGCTTTTGAACTCCTCAGTTTAAATCTTATTTTGATTTTCCTTTTGGCTTTTTGTATTTGCTGCATATGGGCTCTCTGTTGCCTTTGAGTTTGACTTTTGTAGAAAAACCATAATGTGTGTTTCCTACAAAGGCTTTGTCGTTTACTGTCCTGTGATAGTTGAGATGTGTTTGTGTGTTTGCTTTTATCTTTGTCGTAGTCTTTCATCTTGGAAAATAGAGCAGTGATGACATGAGGGGATATTTGCATGCCCCTTTCCTTGATACCTCCTTGTCTTTTTACATATGTGAATATACTCAGGTTCTTTTGAAGTCTTACCTCAAAACACAAGTTTAAGTTATGTTGATGGCTTATTGTAAGGCAGAGATGGCTGAAATGCACACTCTTTCTTGCTGTGGCGAAGGATGTGATCTACTTAACCAGAGCTTTTCCTTCTCTGTGTGTCCTGTACTCCAAGAGCACATTTATAATAAACCAAATTTTCTAAATATAATATTATTTTACAAAATTATATTATTGCTTTAATTGTTTACTTTTATATTTTCTTATTAGAAAACTTAAAAGATTAAGAATAGTCTAGAGAATCAGTTTTGAAGATATGTATTAGAGTTATCTATTCTTGTCTGGGGGATGTTCCTGTGGTGAATGACTAAGTTGGTGATTGAGTATGTACAGAATTTTTATATATTGTGCCACACGTCAGTAGCAGAATATTTGTTTGTTTGGTTTTTTTTTTAGAGTGAATGGTACTTTAATTTACCGGCACTGTCAATCTATGAACAAGGCAGGTATTGTTTTTTTTCCATGAAGGGAGATGGGTTTCCAATCTGCTATAATATGTGTCCACAGCTTCACCTTGAACATGCAGCATTCAGGCTGTACTCAGGGTAGATCATTCCTTTTTCACTTTCACAATTTTTATGCTGCTGCCAGAAGTCTTCATGGCGTTTGCTTTAAATTCGGTCTTCAGTGCATCTCTGACTGCTTTTGCACAGATCTGGGAGTATCGGATGTAGCTGAGTCCAGCCTGTCGCCAGTACGCCACCATGATGTCGCGAGGGGCGCGTCGGGCCAAATCGCGAAGACCTATCTATCAATGTCGGCTCAGCGAGCAGCCCGGCTGCCGGAAGTAGCAGAATATTTGGATGTAGTAGGAACTTAATGAGTTGATGATGGAACCAGTGCACCAGTGTATTCATATGTAGAAAATTCAGTCCTGTCAGTCAATAACTTATTGAATTCCTGTTACATTACAGGCTTCTGCTAGGTGCTTTTATTATCACTAAATTTAACTTTCATTGTTCTTATTGCACTTTAACAAGTATTTATCAAATACTTATTAAATATCAGGCATTATGCTGGGAACTTTCTATGCAGTGATTTATATACTCTTCACAAAAACCTTATAAGGTAGTTTTATTTTTGTGCTCAGTTTACAGATGGGAAAATGGATGTTTTGAAAGTGATTAAACATTCATCCTATGTCAAATAGTTTGCAGGTAGCAGTCAGGATTTGAATAAAAGTCATAAGATATTAAGGTAGTAAATTCTTTTTAAAAGTATTTTATTTTATATTGAAGTATAGTTGATTAACAGTGCTGTGATAGTTTCAGGTGAAAAGTAAAGGGACTTAGCCATACATATACATGTATCCATTCTCCTCCAAACTACTCTCTCATCCAGGCTGCCATATAACATTGTGCAGTTTCCAGGTAGTAAAGTTCTTAACTACAAAATACCTCTTCAGATGCAAATATATGCAAACTATGAAAAAGTTGGCTTAAAGCTCAGCATTCAGAAAACTAAGATCATGACATCTGGTCCCATCTCTTCATGGCAAATAGATGGGGAAACAGTGGAAACAGTGTCAGACTTTATTTTGGGGGCTCCAAAATCACAGCATATGGTGATTGCAGCCATGAAATTAAAAGACACTCCTTGGAAAGGAAGTTATGACCAACCTAGATAGCATATTCAAAAGCAGAGACATTACTTTGCCAACCAAGGTCTGTCTAGTCAAGGCTATGGTTTTTCCAGTGGTCATGTACGGATGTGAGAGTTGGACTGTTAAGAAAGCTGAGCGCCGAAGAATTGATGCTTTTGAACTGTGGTGTTGGAGAAGACTCTTGAGAGTCCCTTGGACTGCAAGGAGATCCAACCAGTCCATTCTGAAGGAGATCAGCCCTGGGTGTTCATTGGAAGGACTGATACTGAAGCTGAAACTCCAATACTTTGGCCACCTCATGCAAAGTGTTGACTCATTGGAAAAGACTTTGATGCTGGTAGGGATTGGGGGCAGGAGGAGAAGGGGACAACAGAGGATGAGATGGCTGGATGGCATCACTGACTCGATGGACGTGAGTTTGAGTGAACTCTGGGAGTTGGTGATTGGACAGGGGATCCTGGCACGCTGCAATTCATGGGGTCGCAAAGAGTCGGACACGATGAGTGACTGAACTGAACCGATGACACTTTCTTAGGCCTGTATTTTTAGAAAAAGAACACTACTATGATGGGGAAACCGATTTAAAAATTCAGCTTGTGGAAGTCAAATATAACAGACAGTGGGGCCTGACAAAATAAATGGATAATAGGATCCTTGGAATATACAGTGACACAAAAAGTGATTCTCTGATGCAGAAAAAAGTGAAGAGCTTGAGGCTACCAGCTAAAGTGTTATGGTTTTCCTTTGAATATTCATTTGAAATGATGCTGAGAATATCCTGGAGAACAAAACCGTCTCAGAGCTCGTGTTCCAGTGGGAGATTTGTTTGTCACTTTGTGCTATTGCTGGTGAACAGGCTATGTGAGCAATAACCATTTCATGGTCTGTGGCTTCCCAAAATGTGGGAAGGGAAGATAGCACAGCCTGAGGAACCAGAGAGACAGAGCCAGTGAGTGTTGGCAGAGTGTGGCTGTTGGCACATGGAAAAAAGATCATGGTTTGTCTGGGACTGGGCAGAGAGACTCCATCCAACCACAGGGAACCAAGAGTTAAGAAGCAAGCGGGAGCAGGTATCCTCCATCTTGCGTGCACTCAGGCCAATGCTTCAAGCAACAGGGGTCAGTGGGTTTTTCAGAATGAGACCTCCAGGAAATCATTATCTAGTAATATTATGCCACCTGTCCACTTTGCATTCAGTTTGGCCATTTTCATGTTTTCTGTTTAAGTTCACAGTAAAACATTGTGTAAAAACGCTTGTTTTATAAGCATGCTTGTCATATAATTTAAATATTCTTCAAAGTCTTGGAAGATAGTTAGATTTGAAGACTGTGGATGCAATGCAGTGAAGGATAAGCATGCTGCTGCTGCTGCTGCTAAATCGCTTCAGTCGTGTCCGACTCTGCGACCCCATAGATGGCAGCCCACCAGGCTCCCCCGTCCTTAGGATTCTCCAGGCAAGAACACTGGAGTGGGTTGCCAGTGCCTTTTCCAGTGCATGAAAGTGAAAAGTGAAAGTGAAGTCACTCAGTCATGTCTGACTCTTAGCGACCCCATGGACTGCAGCCCACCAGGCTCTTCCATCCATGGAATTTTCCAGGCAAGAGTACTAGAGTGGGGTGCCAACTGCCTTCTCCGGATAAGCATAGAGAAACCCTAACATGACAATATCCCCTTAAAAACCCACACACACCAGGATGGGGAACACGTGTACACCTGTGGCAGATTCATGTTGATGTATGGCAAAACCAATACAATATTGTAAAGTAATTAGCCTCCAATTAAAATAAATAAATTTATATTTTTAAAAAACCCACCCACACACAAAATGACAGTTCACACAGATGTCCTGCAGGAGTGATCTTTGTGATCTGAAATAGTCAGATGTGTTCTAGGGATGAGTCTTGAGGTTGCCTTCAGAGGATAAGTACGATTTCTCTGGGCCAGGAGGAGTTGAGCCATCTGGCTGGGAGAACAGTGTGAACAAATACCCAAGGAGATTAATAATTTACCACAAATAAGAATAATTGTTGTCAGGCAGAATAAAGGGTTATGATGATGTGATGACTAAAATGGGATGACTCAGGCAGTGGGAAATATGAGGCTGACGGGCAGTGAAAATTTAGGGATATAGGAATAGCTTACTCTCTCTGCAGAGTATCAGGAGGTGAAGCCTTAGCAGTAAATTATCTCATATGTAGTCAACAAGGCTGATTCAGGTTTATGAAGCTTGAAGCCTGTGCAATTTGGAGTGTCATGTTTAAGGAACAGAATACACAATTACAAATCCAAACCTGCTAGAAACCTACATAGGCTTTGGAAGGAGCCAATTAAATGAGAGACTCTGAATCCTAGGTTTCATTCATTTCTGGAGTACTGACCTTTGATTAGAACAGCTTTGACCAACAGCAGTAAAATGTGAGACACATACGCAATTTTAAATTTTTGATATGCATATTGAAAAAGGTAAAAAAATAAATGTGAATTTAAAAAAAATTTGACATAATCCAGCATATCTGAACTATTATCAATTCAACATATAGAGGTATTTTACATTTTTTTCATACCAGGATCTTTGAATTCTGTTGAGTATTTCACAAAATGTTAGGACTAGTCACATTCTAAGTGTTCGATAGTTTCACATATCTAGTAATTGTCAAATTAATGAGCACATGATAGAGTCTTGCTATCCAGTCTCTGTGTGTCAGCATCATCATCATCACTGGAGAGCTGGTTAGACTGCAGCAGTCTAGACCTCACTCCAGACCTACTGGATAAGAATACGCATTTTCAATAAGGTCCCCAGATAATTCATGTACCCATGAAAGTTTGAAATGTACTGTTCTGGGGAACTTATTCAGTTCTGTCTCTCAGCTGTGTCCGACTCTTTGCAACCCCATGGACTGCAGCATGCCACGCTTCCTTGTCCGTCACCAACTCCTGGAGCTTATGCAAACTCATGTCCATTGAGTCGGTGATGCCATAATAAGTTGGCCAACTTATTACTTAATGGGGAATTTAGAAGTTTTCAGAGACTTACAGAGTCTGAAAAACAGTTGCAGAAAGACCTAAATGTTCTCAAAAAGTGCCCAGAACATCGGTAATGGAGGAGGTTTCTGGGATCAAGAGGACAGCAGTTACAAATGACACAGCAAAGTTGAAGAGGAGGATTAGAACTGAGAACCGTCATTGCCAGAATTATAACTGAGTAATAGCGGCTGTCATCACCATCACTTCACCAGCACCTCCATCATCACCGTCATTCTTTGTTGCCCATTGGTAAACGGAGTGATTTCAGGAGAGAAGTTAACAAATGGATGTGGAAGTGTTAAGAATGCATCAGTGGAGGATTGGATAAAGAAGATGTGGTACATACGTATAATGGAATACTACTCATCTGTAAAAGAATAAAATAATTCCATTTGCTGCAACATGGGTGGACCTAGAGATTATCATACTAAGTAAAGTAAATCAAAGAGAAATATCATATGATATCACTTACATATGGAATCTTAAAAATAAAAAGATACTAATGAATTAATTTACAAAAAGGAAACGTAGGTGGGAGGGATACATTTACAAAAACAGAAAAAAGTAGGTGGGAGGGATACGTTTACAAAAACAGAAAAAGTAGGTGGGAAGGATACATTAGGCATTTGGGATTAATATATGCACACTACTATATATAACATAGTTAATCAACAAGGATCTACTGTATAGCTCAGGAAACTCTGCTCAGTATTCTGTATGGGAAAATGAACTTAAAAAAGATTGGATATATGTGTATGTATAACTGAATCATTTTGCTGTACACCTGAAACACCACATTGTAAATCAACTGTATTTCCATATAAAATAAAAGCTAATTTAAAATTGATAATGCATCATGAAGTGAGTTTAGATTTGTTTTGGGCAGTGAAAAGACAGCACAGACACGCAGGTTATCATGGTGCATTCAAAAACTAAACATTAACCAAGCAGTAGTTGCAGGCATTTTTCAGGCTAACTATGCAGCTCTTATGGTATGTGTCTCCCCCTCATCCGTGCATGCTTAGTCCTGTCCGACTCTTTGCCACCCACTGGACTGTAGATCACTAGGCTCCTCTGTCCATGGGATTTTTCAGTCAAGAGCACTGGAGTGGGTTGCCCTTTCTTCCTCCAAAATGTTTCCCTCTCATCGTTATTTTATCCTTGATACTCCAGTTGGAATAGTGTTAACTCTGATCATGTAGCAACTTCAGAATACATTTGGAATAATTCTGAAGCTTTATTATTGAAAAATTTTGTAATGTAACTTCACAGCTAGAAATGAAAAATGATCCTTCTTAAGCTGCTTAATTGAACACCTTTATGCCTGCAGCCCAGTTAGTGATGCATGCTGTGGATGACAGTGGCTGGAAAGAGAGGGATGCCTTTTGAAATGCTTCATAGCTTCTGAGATTTCATGGCATTTGTTTAATTATAGGAACATCTCTCATTGCTGTTGCGAGTGTCATTTATCCCCTTTTGCTGTTGATTCCGTTTTTAAAATTTAGATTCAAGAAAACGTGAATGTTTTTAATTAGAATATCAACATCCTAAGATTCAAATGAGTTTATTTTATTCTGTGAGCAAAGATATTGTTATTGCTATTAGAATTGATTTTCTAAAAAGTGGTTGGTTGATTTAGTGAACTGAGTGCTTCCATGTATAAAGAAAAACCCAGATATATGGGGCCATGTATTCAACTTTGTATTTTCCATAATCTGGTCAGTGTCTGGAACATAATTCAGTTCAGTTCAGTCGCTCAGTCGTGTCCCACACTTTGCGACCCCATGAATCGCAGCATGCCAGGCCTCCCTGTCCATCACCAACTCCCGGAGTTCACTCAGACTCACGTCCATCGAGTGTGTGATGCCATCCAGCCATCTCATCCTCGGTCGTCCCCTTCTTCTCCTGCCCCCAATCCCTCCCAGCATCAGAGTCTTTTCCAGTGAGTTAACTCTTCGCACTCCGTAAATAATGCAAAGATGGATGGCAGTGAAACAGCTATTTCCCCTACTGACATGTGTATATGAGTGCTGTGTCTGCTAAGCTGCTTTAGTCATATCTGACTCTTTGAGATGCTGTGGACTGTAGCCTGCCAGATTCCTCTGTCCATGGGGATTCTCCAGGAAAGAATACTGAAGTGGGTTGCCATGCCCTCCTTCTGGGGATCTTCCTGACCCAGGGATAGAACCCAAATCTCTCCTACATTTGCAAACAGGTTCTTTACTACTAGCACCACCTGGGAAGTCTGTATATGTGTATATAGTTGATCCAAAAACCATTACTTTTGGTATGTTTCATTATCTTGATTAAATTAACCAACTAATGTAGTGAAACTCTATTTTTACATGTATACTTAAACGCTGGTATTGACCTTTTAATACTGATTGATCTAGTTAAATGTTTATTTATATAGGTAAAAGCATAAAAGGGTCTTCCCTGATTGCTCAGATGGTAAAGAATCCAGTTGCCAATGCAAAGAGACTCGGGTTCGATCCCTGGGTCAGGTAGTTACCCCAGAGAAGGGAATGGCTACACACTCCAGTATTCTTGCCTGGGAGAATTCCATGGACAGAGAAGCCTGACAGGCTATACAGTCCATGGGGTCATAAAGAACTCGACATGCCTGGGCAACTAAGCATGCACGCTGACACACAAATGTGGGGTAAGACTCAATCTTTGGTGGTTTAAGATGCTAATTAGTAAGTACAAGTGGAATATACACTGTGTGTCAGTTATTGTGCTAGACCTTGGGGACATATAGTTGGGAAAGAGCACTTTTCAACTTACTTTATTTGTGTATAAGTATTAGGTAGTCAGGTTATAAAAAGTGCAACTGATAAATAAGTAAAAACAAGCAAATAGAGAAGACCATAAAATCTTACTGGGAGATCAAGGAAAACTTCAGAAATAGAAACATTCTAATTTAATATTTTAATTGATGGAAGGTGAACATGGGTAGGAGAATTCCAGACGAAGTGAGCAGCAAGTGCAAAGGTAGACACAGGATTCTTTGAGGCTTGGTAATAACAGGGACAGTAATTATGGAGGTCTAGAAACTGAGGTGCCATCTTTCAAAATGGATTTTGGCTCAGAAAGTTTTCTAAATTAGAGTCTTGGTTCAAAACTGGGATGGGCATTAGAACGAGGCATACTGACTTACATTTTAACTCTGTATGTTCTTAAACTTTCTGAACATCAATTCTTTGTTGTTTTTTTTTTTAAATGAAATAATGCCTATTTAACGGAATAATGGAAAGGGTTAAGTAAAATATTATCTTCTTTTGCAGTGATTTGAACAGATATTTAAAAAGGCAAACATGGATTCCTTTTCTTTACAAAAGTCTATCAGTCCTGCCTTCTGACCTGTTGACTTTTGAAAGTTGCCCATAGTTGGGGTCAAAAGATTGGTGTGCTGCAGATCTCACAATGTGTTATGATAGCATCCACAAATGTTCTGTTAGACTGGCCAAAAAGCCCGTTCATTTTTTCCCATAACATCTTACCACCTGAACAAGTCTTTTGGCCAAACTAATGCTCTGCAAACCAGTTGCCACTTCAGACTTTGATCTTTTCTGTTTCATTATTACCTAAAAAAGAAAATCCTATGAAACTCACATTTGTAACAACTTCAGTCATTATTTGGATACAATTAATTTGTATCATGTAAAGATATAGATGGGCTGAGCAACTAAAAATATAAGTGACAGAAAAATCTTAAGCAAGTCTTATAAATTTTAAAGCATTAATTTTTAACAGATAATTAAATTAACAAGATATTTTATTCACCACATGAAATGATTTATTTGTCCATGAAGTTATTTTATACTGCCTTGCCCAATACAATTACTATTAAAAATTGTAAAGATCTATGTTGTACTGAATTGCCATCTTACTAATCATATCTTATTTTCTTGCTTAATCATCTGAATATTTACATAAAGACATTATGATTAATAAACCATTATCCAACCATAAAAGAAATTTTAAGGCATCCGTATTGTGTTTTTTTCTCTTTTGTAAGCCAAGATTATCTTCTGTACCTAACCATAGATTTTTAGTCAAAAATTTTATGGCTATGTGTTATGAAGAGAAACGAGATCAGCAAGTGAATTTTGTGTTTTTTTGAGTATGATTTCAATAGTTTTTCTTTCTTTCTACTCATCACTTCCTCTGTTTCTTCTCTCTCCATTCCTTCATTTCTAAATATAAATGTGTGTGTGTGTGTGTGTGTGTGTGTGTGTGTCAATGCTTGCTCTGTAAAAGATATTATATTAATTTCTAGTCTAAGGAGAATTGTAAAAGGATAAGATGTATTGTCCTTGACTTCAGGAGTTTCTGTTTCGGCAGAAGAGAAAAAATTATTGATTGATAGATAGAGGAAGAAAAAGCTAGAGATATTTACAAGTGTTGTGAGTGTGTCTGTGTGTGATACAGGGGAAGGCAATGACATGAGAACTAATTAAAACAATATATCATTAAAAAATAAGAGTAAATAGCCTTTAAATTAAGTTAAATGATCAAGGACTTTAGAAAAAAATAATATGAATGGAAATTAAGAAATTGACTAATGAAGCTGTTTAAGAGTAAGATTTTGTTCCATGTGGAATCAGGATGGTGTTATCCATTTCTTATGTCCTGTCCCTCAAGCCTTAGCTCATCTTTATTCTGATGAACATTGGCTGTGAACCTTCTCTGCTGTTTGAATGTAGAAATCAGATCAATAAAAATTAGATCTGTTTATCTCTGACCTCTTCTACCAGAAGCTCAGTCAATTAAGTGACCATCTGATAGCTTCTGACACATGTGAAAGATTGTAAGAAAACTTACGTAAAAAGTAGATGACACTGACTGGGAATTAAACTGAAATGACTCCTTTTTATGATTCTCTAATGGTTTGAAGAGCAATAGCCTGTGAATTCTTGCAGCACAAGTTTGATGTAAATGAATTGCTTTTTCTTGTTGCATTATGTTAACTTCCTTAAGAGTTGTTTTATGGACAGATCACCTTTAAATTTCCTCAAGAAGCACTGCAGTGGAATAATGTACTATAAATGATACTTATCCACAAAGAAAAGTATCTGGTAGTTCATTGCTTAGCTGGGACAGTATTTCATATCATAAATCCACCTACATAACAAATGTGGTTGTTACTAAGTTATTTCATCAGGTACAGAGCTTATTAGTTCTAGAAAGTCTTGTAAGTCTTCATAGAACTGTTCAACTTCACCTTCTTCAGCATTACTGGTCAGGGCATAGACTTGCATTACCATGACATTGAATGGTTTGGCTTGGAAACGAACAGAGATCATTCTGTTGTTTTTTATATTCATTCAAGTACTGCATTTCGGACTCTTTTGTTGACCATGATGGCTACTCCATTTCTCCTAAGGGATTCCTGCCCACAGTAGTAGATATAATGGTCACCTGAGTTAAATTCACCCATTCTAGTCCATCTTAGTTCGCTGATTCCTAGAACGTTGACGTTCACTCTTGCCATCTCCTGTTTGACCACTTCCAATTTGCCTTGATTCATGGACCTAACATTCCAAGTTCCTATGCAATATTGCTCTTTACAGCATTGGACTTTGCTTCTATTACCAGTCCCATCCACAACTGGGTGTTATTTATGCTTTGGCTCCATCCCTTCATTCTTTTTGGAGTTATTTCTCCACTGATCTCCAGTAGCATATTGGGCACCTACTGACCTGTGGAGTTCCTCTTTCAGTGTCCTATCTTTTTGCCTTTTCATACTGTTCATGGGGTTCTCAAGGGAAGAATACTGAAGTGGTCTGCCATTCTCTTCTCCAGTGGACCACGTTCTGTCAGACCTCTCCACCATGACCCACCCGTCTTGGGTGGCCCCACACAGCATGGCTTAGTTTCACTGAGTTAGACAAGCTGTGGTCCGTGTGATCAGATTGGCTAGTTGTCTCTTATTGTGGTTTCAGTCTGTCTGCCCTCTGATGCCCTCTCTCAGTGCCTAACTTGGGTTTCTCTTACCTTGGATGTGGGGTATCTCTTCACTGCGGCTCCAGCAAAGTGCAGCCACTGCCTCTGACCTCAGACGTGAGGTGGCTCCTCTCTGCCACGCTTGTGCACCATCGCAGCTGCCACAAAGGAGTACGTCAAGGCTGTATATTGTCACCCTGCTTATTTAACTTGTATGCAGAGTACATCGTGAGAAATGCTGGGCTGAAAGAAGCACAATCTGAAATCATGATTGCCAGGAGAAATCAGATGGTGATTGCAGCCACGAAATTAAAAGACACTTATTCCTTGGAGGGAAAGTTATGACCAACCTAGACAGTATATTCTACTCCAGTACTGTTGCCTGGAAGATCCCATGGACAGAGGAGACTGGTAGGCTGCAGTCCATGGTGTCGCTAAGAGTCGGGCACGACTAAGCGAGTTCACTTTCACTTTTCACTTTCATGCATTGGAGAAGGAAATGGCAACTCACTCCAGTATTCTTGCCGGGAGAATCCCAGGGACAGAGGAGCCTAGTGGGCTGCCATCTGTAGGGTCGCCCAGAGTCAGACACTACTGAAGCGACTTAGCAGCAACAGCAGCAGACAGTATATTAAAAAGCAGAGACATTACTTTGCCAACAAAGATCTGTCTAGTCAAGGCTATGGTTTTTCCAGTGGTCATGTATGTATGTGAGAGTTGGGCTGTAAAGAAAGCTGAGCACAGAAGAATTGATGCTTTTGAACTGTGGTGTTGGAGAAGACTCTTGAGAGTCCCTTGGACTGCAAGGAGATCCAACTAGTCCATCCTAAAGGAGATCAGTCCTGGGTGTTCGTTGGAAGGACTGATGTTGAAGCTGAAACTCCAATACTTTGGTCACCTGATGCAAAGAGCTGACTCATTTGAAAAGACCCTGATGCTGGAAAAGATTTAGGGCAGGAGGTGAAGGGAACAACAGAGGATCAGATAGCTGGATGGCATCACCAACTCGATGGACATGGGTTTGGGTAGACTCCGGGAGTTGGTGATGGACCAGGAGGCCTGGCATGCTGTGGTTTATGGGGTCGCAAAGAGTCGGACATAACTGAGTGACTGAACTGACCAGAGTTTATGGTTCCTTGGCTGGCCCTTTAAAAGCTATTGGTAAACACAGTTAAGTAGAGATCTTGTGAAAACTCATTTCTGTTATCAGCAAAATAATATCTAGTAACTAAACACTATGAAGTATAATTAATTATACAGCATTGTTCTGTTAAGAGCAATAGAATATTTACAGTATCCCTTGTTGATGAATTTTATTTTCCAAGAATGAAAGTTGTTTTGCTGCAAGATGTGAAACAGACTTTCCTTGTGAATATCTATAGAAGTATTTCAAAAATATTATCTATTATATGGTTCCTTTAAAAAATTACACTAGAGTAGAATAACATGAAGACATTATTTTTAAGAGATATGTACAGTTTTTACTCTGTTGTTGAGAACTGAGAATGCTTTATTCAATCTAACTTGGAAGTTTTAACTTGGATGTTATAAAAATGTGAAATAATGATTACTCAGGTTCATTTGACTGATCTAGATATAGACAAAATTCTTCAGTGGGGAAAAAAAATTCCTCTTTGCAACCCCATGGACTGTCCATGGAATTCTCTAGGCTAGAATACTGGAGTGGGCAGCTTTTCCCTTTTCCAGGGGATCTTCCCAACCCAAGGATTAAACCCAGGTCTCCCACATTGCAGGCAAATTTTTACCAGCTGAACCACAAGGGAAACCCCTAGATATAGACAAAATTCTTCAGTGAGGAAAAAAAAAAAAAAAAAAACAGTAGGCTCACATTTCAACATTACACAGACCATGCTTTTGGAACTCAGACTTTCTTTTATGCTTAAGGATTCCAGGAACATAAACACTTTTATTGAGCATCTTTGCAGTCCCCTCTGACTATCGCTCTTATTCGTCTAGGCTTCCCGTCCACATGTTATTTATATTTCTGAGCTTCTTGGATTTATTAAGATTTACTTGTCTTTTCTATATATCTCCAAAGTACTATTTTCTATTTCCTAAATCTTTCAGACTCCAAGCTCTGGCATCATCTATCTTTTCCCAAGCACCTACTCTTTTAAGCTCAATATTGTGTTCACAGCGCAGAGGTCCTGTTGCTTTCCCCAAGAGGAAAACATTACTGAGTTATGTGTAGGGACCTGAAGACAAAAATCTGGCCCTAAAGTTGCTGGAGATTATTCATATGGAGAATTTCCCAGCTCTCTTTGTGTTCCTGCCTAGAGCCATTGAAAGCCTCCTAAATCACTGACAGAAAATTTAGGTCAGTACAGTGCCTGGGGTCATTTAAATTTCAAATCTGCTGCCATTTTCCTGCTTGTAACTATTGGCAGAGAAGGGCAGTGTGCCTACAGTTGGCGAGCTGGAGCCGAGGAACCGGCGCAGGAAACTTCAACTCAAAGTAAAGCTTGTTTATGCTCTGCTGAAGGAAGCAGGTCAAGAAGGTTAATGAGTCTAAATTGGCATTTTGGCTTCTGACTTAGGGCTGGATTGGGAACTACATATAGTGTTAAGGATGAGTCTCTTTGCTCAATTCTATATGACTTTTTATAGTTTAAAATTTAGGGGGTGTGTGTGTGTGTGTAGGTGAGCATAGAAAGTATTCTGGCTCCATACAAATGACCTGTGACTAAGATCAAAATTTCATGACTTGCTAAAACAAGTCAAGTGGCTAAATTAACTTATTTACAAAATAGAAGAAGACCCACAGATGTAAAAAATAAATTTATGTTTACCAGAGGATAAGGAGGTGAGCAATATATTGGGAGACTAAGATTAACATATACACACTTTATATATAAAATGTGTAGCTAATAAGAATCTTCTGTATAGCACAGGGAACTCTACTCAATACTCTGTAATGGCCTATAGGGGAAAGGGATCTTTAATTAAAAACAAAAGGCAGGAGGTGGGTGCAGAATCCCCAGTATTTCCAGATCTTCATGACCAGCACAGACAAAATCATTCTCACCGGATTCAACCAAAAGTTATAATTGGGTAGATTCCACTCTGTGCATGTTGACAGCTGCTATGGCAGTCAATTCCATCATAGCCGGCCCTGAAGATAGAAATAGAGGATACAATTTTATTTTTGCTACTTATGATATGCTGAGCTATAGTGATAGGTATAGGACCCAGATTTGGGTTTCTTGAGGTATTCTCCATTAAAAGGAACCAGAGCTCATTAGAAAAATGATTGATTTTGGTGTTGGCACAGAAGAAGTACAAGAAAAACTGAAATCTCTCCTACTGCCAGAAAGTTAAGGAAACACTTTAAAATTGGCAGTAGCAATATGGAAAAATGTAGAAGCCAACTCAAAGGAGCTGCCAGTGATCAAATTTTGGACTATATGAGTGACAAAATAATGATAATAATGAATTATTACCCATAGAATCAAATAAATACCCATGTGTAATACTGATACAAACAAATGATTAAATAAACCGAAAATCGGACAAAAGAAACAGCTTTTTCTTACAGTAGGATTCCAATTAGTGTACAAGGAATAATGGAAGTAAAAAAAAAAAATTAAAATGACGATTTTCCAAACCATAGTAATTGTTGCTGAATCATGTTTTGTTCCAAAAATAACTGACGGTAGCTCTAGTAGGAAGTGCTTATATATGTGTATCATATTGTTTATCTTCAAATTATATTGCCTGTTTTTGGAGATATCCTTCTCATGATTTACCTGAAAATATATATTTATTTAATCTGAACTATTATAACTCACTGTCCTTTTGGTTTTTTTCAAATAAAACTTGAATTGTGTTTTATATACTGTTTTTTCCCATTGAAATTAAAAGCCTAAGAATTCATCAAATAGATTTAATAATAAATTTTAGGGGAGAAGTGGTTAATCAGAAACAGTTAATGAGCACCAGTGATGTGCATTTTGCAATTGCTGTCTAACAGCATCTAATTTGTCGGTTTTCTTTTTAATTTTATTTATTTGTATTTGACTATGCTGGGCCTTTGCTGCTGCATGGACTTTCTCTAGATTCAGTGAGTGGGTCTTTGTTGTGGTGCTAGTCTTTGTTTCAGTGGCTAGTCTTTGTTGTGGTGCTCGGGCTTCTCACTGTAGTGGCTTCTCTTGTCGCCGAGCGCAGGGTCTAGGGTGCGAGGGTTTCATTGGTTGTAGCACGTGGGCTCTTGGGCTCAGCAGTTGTGGTGCATAGGCTGAGTTGCTCCCATGTGGGACCTTCCTGGACCGAAAGATCATGTCTCCTCCTATTGGCAGGTGGATTCTTTACCCCTGAGCCACCAAGGAAGCCTAGTTGTCTATTTTTAACTCGCCAATTGAGAAACTCAGTTCATTGATCCAGGGGTTATATAATTTATTTTCCAAATACATGTTTCTTTTTCAATCGATTTTTGTTATTTTAACTAAAATTGTTGTCAGAAAACAGGTTATTATTTTTTGTAATTCATTGAGACTTGAATTGTAGCCTAGAATTTGTCAGTTTTCAAAAATATTGCATGCATGCTTTAAAAGAGTAAGTAGTCTCTAATTTCTGAGCAGTGTTCTATCTATGGCTATTCAAATTTATTAATCATATTATTTAAATTTGTATATCTTTACGAGTATTTTTGTTCTCTCAATTTTTGAGACAGGAATAACTTTAAGTCTATTATTCAGAAGTAGTCCTGTGTGTAATTCTTTCGATTTTTGGTTTACGTATTTCAAAGCTATATTATTTGATATGTAAAAGTTTAGTATTATGTATATTTATTAATTGTCCCTTTTATCATTGTGGAGTCACTATGACTTTTATTGCTTTTTTTTTTTCTTTTTAAGGCCTTATTTTGATATTGACAGATTATGTATTTGGTTATTATTTGCTTGGCATATATTATACCTTATTTATTACCATCCCATAATGTGTATTTGAACTGTAGATGTTTCACTTGAAATATCATATAGTACATTATTAAAATCAATATGACCGCCTGTCTTCTAACTGGTATATTTAATCCATTTATATTTACCGTGTATATTTAGAAGTATTTCTAAATATATTACCAGTGTATTTAGAAGTATTTCTGCAGTATTCTTTTCAACTTTATACTGCTTTTTCTCAAGTTATATTCATTTTGTACCTATTTTGTATTGTTAATATTGTTATTATTTCTCTCAATTGTTTCATTCATTACAACTCTATTTTTATATGTTTTAATAATTGACATTAAACATATAAGCATGGAATTCCACTGGAATTCCATCACCTCCACTAGCTTTGCTCATAGTGATGCTTCCTAAGGTCCACTTGACTTCACATTCCAGGATGTCTGGCTCTAGGTGAGTGATCACACCATTGTGTTTATCTGGGTCATTAACCACAGATAGTACTTCTGTCTATTCCTGTGACCTCTTCTTAATATCTTCTGCTTCTGTTAGGTTCATACATTTCTGTCCTTTATTGTGCCCATCTTTGCATGAAATGTTCCCTTGGTATCTCTAATTTTCTTGGAGAGATCTCTAGTTTTTCCCATTCTATTGTTTTCCTTTATTTCTTTGCACTGATCACTGAGGAAGGCTTTCTTATCTCTCCTTGCTATTTTTTGAAACTTTGCCTTCAGATCTTTCTTCTTCTCCTTTACCTTTAGCTTCTCTTCTTTTCTCAGCTGTTTGTAAGACCTCCTCAGACAACCATTTTGCCTTTTTGCATTTCTTTTTCTTGGGGATGGTCTTGATCACTGTCTTCTGTACAATGTCATGGACCTCCGAACATAGTTCTTCAGGTACTGTCTCTAATCCCTTGATCTATTTGTTCCTTCCACTGTATAAGCATAAGGGATTTGATTTAATTAATATCTGAATGGTGTAGTGGTTTGCCCTACTTTCATCAATTTAAGTCTGAATTTTGCAATGAAGAATTCATGATCTGAGCCACAGTCAGCTCCTGGTCTTGTTTTTGCTGACTGGATAGAGCTTCCCCATCTTCGACTGCAAAGAGTATAATCAATCTGATTTTGGTATTGACCATCTGGTGATGTCCATGTGTAAAGTCTTGAGGGTGTTCGCCATGACCAGTGTGTTCTATTGGTAAAACTCTGTTAGCCTTTGCGCTGATTCATTTTGTATTCCAAGGCCCAACTTGCCTGTTCCTCTGGATATCTCTTGACTTCCTACTTTTGCATTCCAGTCCTCTATGGTGAAAAGGACAGGGTTTTTTTCATGTTAATTCTAGAAAGTCTTGTAAGTCATCATAGAACTGTTCAACTTTAGCCTCTTTGGCATTAGTGGTTGGAGCATAGACTTGGATTATTGATATATCGAATGGTTTGCCTTGGAAATGTACAGAGATCATTCTGTCATTTTGAGACTGCATTTCAAGTACTGCATTTCAGAATCTTGTGTTGACTGTGAGAGCTACTTCATTTCTTCTAAGGAATTTCTGTCTTACTAATTCTAGAAATTCTTAGCCTTTGGCAATTGGAGTAACTTGTGTCTTTCGTCTCTTAATACCCTCTTCATGGAATGCCAATTTAATGTATTTTAGACCTTCTCACTCTAATCTTTCATGTCTCCTAAATTCTCTCTCATATTTAAGCTGCTTTTAAAATCTTCCATTCAGTTTATAATTTTAATTATTGTACTTTTTATTTCTAGAATTTTTGCTATTTCTTCAAATCTCTCTGTTTTCTTAGATTTCTTTTTTTTTTTAACCTGGTTTTGAGTTACTTCTTTTATTTTTATAAACATAGACATTGTTATTTTATAATCCATGTCTTTTCAGTACAATAGCTGAAGTCTTTGGTGTCTAATTATGTTATTTGATTTTCTGACTATCCTACGTGAGAGATCACATTTGGTTGAACTAGATCTGTGAAATCACAATGATTTTACATGCCTTTGTAAAGAGAGGATTTGCATGTATAACTCAGGACCCTGCTAACCTGAAGTATCTTAGTTTTAGTTCTTCTGTATCACACCGGTAGTGAACACTGGAAAACCGTACAGTTAGAGTGAAATGAAAGTGAAATCGCTCAGTCCTGTCCGTCTCTTTGCCACCCCGTGGACTGTAGCCCACCAGACTCCTCCGTCCATGGGATTATCCAGGCAAGAATACTGGAGTGGGTTGCCATTCCCTTCTCCAGGGGAGTCTTCCTGACCCAGGGATCAAACGCAGGTCTCCCGCATTGCAGGCAGACACTTGAGGTCAGTTCTTATTTATAGATTCTTAGCAGAGTTTTCCGGAGGAAGGCAATGGCACCCCACTCCAGTATTCTTGCCTGGAAAATCCCATGGGTGGAGGAGCCTGGGAGGCTGCAGTCCATGGGGTCACTAAGAGTTGGACACGACTGAGCGACTTCACTTTCACTTTCATGCATTGGAGAAGGAAATGGCAACCCACTCCAGTGTTCTTGCCTGGAGAATCCCAGGGATGGGGGGAGCCTGGTGGGCTGCCGTCGATGGGGTTGCACAGAGTCAGGCACAACTGAAGTGACTTAGCAGCAGCAGCAGCAAAGTTTTCTCTTCTTTCTTTATTCCATATCCTGAATGAAGACCAAATCAGTCAGTTATTTTGCTAACCCCCTTCTCAGGCTAGTAGATTTCTCTGCCTTACCTTTACAGTGAGGTGTGACCTTAGTTAGGTACAAGGTTTTTGCAAGGATTTCAGTTGCAACTTCCCTCCTAACGCAGACCCAAGGTTTGTCTCTCACCACCACAATGCCATTAAAAGTCAAGACTTGTATTGGTTCTTGTATTACAGAAAACAGAGCAATCTCAAGACCATTTCAAGTTTATGACTCTAACTGTATTCATTCTTTTGTTTAATAAACATGTATTGAGAACTTGCTTGATGCCAGGGCCTAAACAAAAGAGTCTGTAGTCCACTTAGGTCACAACTTTAGGTATTACCCTTGCCCACATTTGTTGGAATATCAACAAGTTAAAACTAAATATGAAAGGTGGTAAAATGTGCTAGTAAAAATATATATTTATTTTTAATTTTTTCAATAAAGCAAAATGAATAAGATAAAAATGATAATATTTTATAAAGAGTGGTTAGAAAAGGCTGGTATTATAAGATGACCTTTGATCATCAGTCAGTGAAAATGAGGGAATTCTTTGGTGGGTATCTGGGTGAATAGATGAAAGTTGCGAATTCCTGAGATGAGATTTATTTAAAGAACAAAGAGGAGATTGGTTAGAGATAAAGTCAGAGAGATGGATTTGGTGGTTGTGGTAAGCAATTTCAGGCCAGGCAAGATCATAAAGGATGACCACTGTTAAGTCTTTTTATTTTATACTGAATACTATTGAAAGCTCTTGGTGTATTTAAATATAAGGAATAATTTGATATGACTTACAATTCTGTTTTTGCATTCTTTTGATTTCTTTTCTCATCTTGTGATCTCACTGTTTTTGAAGGATTAAAAATTTTAAAAAGTGTGCATGTGTGGATGTATTTTTCCAGTATACATGGCCCATTAGAAGTAGAAATTCACATATATTTATCCAGTTGCAAATCACGTTCCTCTGTATTGTTATGATCAAAACAGAAGATTTTTTTTTAATGTTTGAAGGCCACCGATTGATTTTACTATGTCTGAGGCCAGAAACAACTATTCATAGCATCCTTATAGTATGCTGATATTTATAATTTAGACTGTGCTATTGACCTTTTCGTGCTTAAAGTGTTGCTTAATTGTAAAGAGACATAGAATACCAGGAGATCATTTTATTTTCTTACTTAATTCAATATTTAATGTCATTTTTCTCTTAAATAATGCTCTGCTAGAATTTAAATATCCTTTCTTACACATGAGATAGAAGTGTTTGACAGATGGTTGGCATCTTACTGAAGGTCCATCAGGATGTGTAAATCAGTATAATTGCTTCTTTTAACTTTGATGATACCTTCTGAGAAATTTGATAGTTTCTCCTGCTTAATTCCGCTGCCTGGTGAGTGACAAGCAGTCTTTTGAATAAGGAATAAGTTTACATCTCAACACTGCTAAGGAGATTAATCTTCTCAAAGACATTTTAAAAGTTATTTAGGATCCAAATATATTTGAAGTTTAACTAAATGTACTACTACCAAAATAAGTAATTAAACTGAAGAGACAGTGTGGATGAACCAGTTACATTCTAGCAGAGTCAAAATATAATTAACCCAGTTGGGCAGTAGTAGTTCTGTTAAAATTGGCTTCTCTACTTGGAGGCTGGCAAGTTTCTTTTTCATGTTGATCCTCAGATATAACCTAATGCATAAATAGTAATATGTGGATTTAACAGATGGAAATGAGATCTTAGAATTGAAGAGGCAGGATGTTCAATCCACCGTTGACTTTCAGCTTATTTGAGTTTTTGTATGGGTAAAGCAAATGTTTCTTAAGTGTCTTCTAATGAAGATGTGATCACTAATCCAGAGCCAGACATCTTGGAATGTGAAGTCAAGTGGGCCTTAGAAAGCAGCACTACGAACAAAGCTAGTGGAGGAGGTGGAATACCAGTTGAGCTATTTCAAATCCTGAAAGATGATGCGGTGAAAATGCTGCACTCAATATGCTGGCAAATTTGGAAAACTCAGCAGTGGCCACAGGACCGGAAAAGGTCAGTTTTCATTCCAATTCCAAAGAAAGGTGATGCCAAAGAATGCTCAAACTACCGCACAATTGCACTCATCTCACATGCTAGTAAAGTAATGCTCAAAATTCTCCAAGCCAGGCTTCAGCAATACATGAACCGAGAACTACCTGATGTTCAAGCTGGATTTAGAAAAGGCAGAGGAACCAGAGATCAAATTGCCAACATCCGCTGGATCATTGAAAAAGCAAGAGAGTTCCAGGAAAACATCTATTTCTGCTCTATTGACTATGCCAAAGCCTTGGACTGTGTGGATCACAATAAACTGTGGAAAATTCTTCAAGAGATGGGAATACCAGACCACATAACCTGTCTCTTGAGAAATCTGTATGCAGGTCAGGAAGCAACAGTTAGAACTGGAAGTGGAACAACAGACTGGTTCCAAATAGGAAAAGGAGTACTTCAAGGCTGTATATTGTCACCCTACTTATTTAACTTATGTGCAGAGTACATCATGAGAAATGCTGGACTGGAAGAAACACAAGCTGGAATCAAGATTGCCAGCAGAAATATCAATAACCTCAGATATGCAGATGACACCACCCTTACGGCAGAAAGTGAAGAGGAACTAAAAAGCCTCTTGATGAAAGTGAAAGAGGAGAGTGAAAAAGTTGGCTTAAAGCTCAACATTCAGAAAACGAAGATCATGGCATCCGGTCCCATCACTTCTTGGGAAATAGATAGGGAAATAGTGGAAACAGTGTCAGACTTTATTTTGGGGGCTCCAAAATCACTGCAGATGGTGATTGCAGTCATGAAATTAGAAGACGCTTACTCCTTGGAAAAAGTTATGACCAACCTAGATAGTATATTCAAAAGCCAAGACATTACTTTGCCGACTAAGGTCTGTCTAGTCAAGGCTATGGTTTTTCCTGTGGTCATGTATGGATGTGAGAGTTGGACTGTGAAGAAGGCTGAGTGCCGAAGAATTGATGCTTTTGAACTGTGGTGTTGGAGAAGACTCTTGAGCGTCCCTTGGACTGCAAGGAGATCCAACCAGTCCACTCTGAAGGAGATCAGCCTGGGATTTCTTTGGAAGGAATGATGCTAAAGCTGAAACTCCGGTACTTTGGCCACCTCATGGGAAGAATTGACTCATTGGAAAAGATTCTGATGCTGGGAGGGATTGGGGGCAAGAGGAGAAGGGGACGACAGAGGATGAGATGGCTGGATGGCATCACGGACTCAATGGACCTGAGTCTGTGTGAACTCCGAGAGATGGTAATGAATAAGGAGGCCTGGCATGCTGCGATTCATGGGGTCGCAAAGAGTCAGACACGACTGAGCAACTGAACTGAACTGAATGAAGTGACTAGCTATTTCTACTTCATGAGAAGAAAACAGAGTAGTTTTCAGTGGAAAAAAAAAATACAAGATATTCTTTAGGTCACTTTTAGCCATAATCCTGCAGACATAGTTGGGATATCAATATTACTGTTAGATTGCATGTGAATTATGACACTGTCCCAAAAATTATAAAAGTGGTTTAAAAGTTCAGTGCTATATTAAGTCCACCGTGTCCTGTACTATTTGGGAGCTGACTAGAAAACACTTGTGAGTCAGTGCACTACATGATAGGTATCTGGGCAGCACAGGTATGAGTATAATATGAGTTATGGAGTCCATGTCTTGCTGACCTTGTTGAGAAAGACTAATTCCTACAAATAACAAATAAAATGAAGCACAGTTTCAATTTTTCTCAGGTCAAGATGTAATCCATCAAGGGAAAAATTCAAACACTGTCTGGTCTAAAAAATAAGAAAAAGTTATCTCCTGGTGTATCTGATCTTCTGAACTGCCCCTCTGTATGCCACAGTCTCGAGGCCAGGACATTACAGTGACCTACTCAAAAGTTTATACTAAGCTTAAATCAAAGGATAACCAGCCTGTTGATGCCAGTAACTTACCAAATCCTGTTATCAAATCAGGCCCCACTGCTCACTGTAAAAGCAGTACTCACAAATGTTGATAGGAAGAAAAAGTGATTTTAATTAGAATGTCAGTTATTTGGAGAGATAATGGATTCAGCATCCCCTCCAAACCTACCTCCAAAGATTCTGCCTGGCCATGAAACCTTTAAGGGGAAACAGGAATGCAATCTTGGTTTATCATTGAGATAGGAGGTCAAAGTCATCTCCTACTGTGTACAGACTTGTGCACAAGCTTGTTAGCTCTTTGTGATTTTTCTTTAGATGCTTTCTTTTCAAACAGTTGATTTATGAGATTACTGAAGGGGAAGCTAAGGAAGAGATCTGGTCATCTGGTTAATTATGTATTCTTCATTTCTACTTCTTTGATCTATAGATGGAACCAGCAAGTTAGGCAACACATTGTATGATCAAAAGATGAGAAAGTTGTGCTAAGGCTGGAGATGAGTGGAGCATGAGGGTGTCTGGTTTATAGTTAGAAGACAAAACGGGCCTCATGCAGAGAGCTCTTTCCTACAAAGAGCTTTCTCCTGCCAAAAACTTCTTATAAATTCCCACTTCTCAGAACAGCATTCCATTTCTATGGAATGCTAGACAAAGATCCATCTTCTGTTGTCGTTCAGTTGCTCAGTTGCGTCCAACTCTTTATGACTCCATGGATTGCAGCACTCCAGGCTTTCGTGTTCTTCACTTTCCCCCAGAGTTTGCTCAACCTCATGCCCTTTGAGTCAGTGATGCTATCTAACCATTCCATCCTCTGTCACCCCTTTCTCCTCTTAGCCTCAGTCTTTCCCAGCATCAAGATATTTTCCAGTGAGTCAGCTCTTCACATCAGGTGGCCAAAATTTTGGAGTTTCAGCTTTAGCATCAGTCCTTCCAGTGAATATTCAGGGTTGATTTCCTTTAGGATTGACTGGCTTGATCTCCTTGCTGTCCAAGGGACTCTCAAGAGTCTTCTCCATCTTCATGCTAATGTAGGGTGCCATCTTCTTAGAGCAGAAGATGTCAACATGGGTTTGTAGCATCTCTTTTCTGACCATTACAGTTGCCTATTTACATATATGGGCAGAACAAGCTATACTTATTTTGATGCCCACAATGATATATGAGCAGTAGTGTTAATCTCATTCTCTTAAAGCCAGATCTTGGAACTGTGCTAGCCATAAGCTCAGTATCACTCAGGATGGAGCAGTTTATGTCATGGCTGCAGGCTGGTCATCATGCAGTTAACTTTTTCCCTCTGAGGGCAGTTACCTATCTTTTTAAAAAGTCAGAAATGTATATCAGATACTGAGTCTATGACTCTATTGTCCCAATCATTAGCTGCTTGGGTCTACTCTTTTATGATTCAGTGAGGCCTGGGAGACCAGCTTTTCTGTAAACTAGCAGCAGGAGACGTGGAGGGGCTTTTGAATTGATGCTTGGGGGGGCGGAGGGGCACACAAGGTTCCACTTAGTTTCCATCCTAGTCAAAGGCTTTCTGCTCTCCTGCTCTATTGCTTTAGCCCTCATTTTCTGTTTCCTCTATACATATTTAAAATTTGCTAATTTGACCTGTCAAAAGATAAACTGAGGCATATTAATTTTTCTTAAAGTTTACTTGAGCAAAAATCTATTCAGACAAGACAGCATTCCACTGAACAGATAGAAAGGAGCTCCAGGGATCTGTATAGAATGGAAGCCGTTTATAGGCAGAAGGGAAGTTATACAAAGAAAGAAAAGCAAGAAAAAAAAAAAACAAAACAAAACTTGGTTATTGCAAGGTTACTCTCCTTTAGGGGATGTCAGGAATCAGGCAGATTGCCTTACTTGATTCCTAATTAGCTGGTTTAAGAGTCCATTTCTGGGAGAACTGAAACTCTAACTCTCAGTTTGTTGACATGGCTTAACATAAATGGATGCATCTGGGGCCTGTTGTCTTGTTTTTAACAAGATACATTTAAATTTTTAAAGTTGTTTTTCCTGATGACCCATTAACTTCTAAAATTTTTAAGATTCTGTAGTTCTTTAACCAGTTTTCCAGGAGAAATCCATTTCATTCCCATAACCGTGCAAGCCAATAAACTCAATTCGCTTCTTTGTCTTCTTTCAGATCTTTCCAACTGACCCGTGTTTTACTCCAGTCATTTCACCATCACTTCATCATTTCAGAAAGCATCATAAACCTTATAATATGAGAGAATGTGGGATCAGATGGTCATCAAAACTTGAATGGGCCATAGGCAGCTGGGTACACATGGCTATTTGAATTTATATTTAAATTAGTTAGAGTTATGTTAAAGGAAAACTGTACTTCCCCAGTCATACTAGCACATTTCGAGCCTAGTAGCTATATCATAATCATCATATAGGAACATTTCCACTGTTGTTGCAAGTTCTGTCTAAATTTAAGGCACTGTAGAGCCCCATTTATGGAGAAGGCATTGGCACCCACTCCAGTACTCTTGCCTGGAACATCCCATGGGTGGAGGAGCCTGGTGGGCTGCAGTCCGTGGGATCGCTAAGACTAGTCACTATGACTGGGCGACTTTACTTTCACTTTTCACTTTCATACATTGGAGAAGGAAATGGCAACCCCTCCAGTGTTCTTGCCTGGAGAATCCCAGGGACGGGGGAGCCTGGTGGGCTGCCGTCTATGGGGTTGCACAGAGTCGGACACGACTGAAGCGACTTAGCAGCAGCAGCAGCAGCAGCAGCAGCAGCAGCAGCAGCAGCAGCAGCAGCAGCAGCAGAGCCCCATTTTAAGCCATTCCATGTTACTAAAAGTTGCAAAAGTTACTAATGAACTAAAAGATAAAAATTTTGTTTCAATTCAACATTTTTTTCACTACTATTTACCTGAGCAAAGAGTGTTCCCAAAAGCAGACAAGAGAAGCAAAGAAAGTGAGGAAGCTCTCGATGGGACTCTTTCATTCTGAGGAAGACTCTACTGCCATTTCCGTTTATAAAGGGTGTCATCTGCCAAAACAGAAATTTGATGAATTAACAATTTTAAGTAGCCTTATTTATTTATTTATTTATTTTCTGCCTGACATTTTTATGCTGTTTCCTGTGGTCACAAATGAGCCAGAAACTGCTGACAGAGGGCATTTATGTGACATCTATTTTAAAGTACTAACAGGTAGCAAGTATCCAATTAATCTAAGTTGTCTACTTTCTTTTTTCATCTCCTGGCTTTGATTCAAAGTTAATGTAATTAAATGATCATTCTGAAATAGGTGAGCTTCCAACCAGTGTTAAAGTTTTTATTAAAATATAGCATGTTGAAAAGCACACAAATCCTGAGTGTAGCTTAATTAAAATGCCACCAAGTGAATACACTGGGTCATCAGAAAAGCAAGAGAGTTCCAGAAAAACATCTACTTCAGCTTTATTGACTATACCACAGCCTTTGTGTAGATCACAGCAAACTGTGGAAAATTCTTAAAGAGATATAGATACCAGACTACCTGATCTGCTTCCTGAGAAATCTGTATGCAGGTCAAGGAGCAACATTTAGAACTGTACATGAAACGACAGACTGGTTCCAAATCGGGAAAGGAGTACATCAACGCTGTATATTGTCACCCTGCTTATTTAACTTATATGCAGAGTACATCATGTGAAATGCCAGGCTGGAAGAAGCACAAGTTGGAATTAAGATCTCTGGGAGAAATATCAATAATCTCAGATATGCATATGATACCAACCTTATGGCAGAAAGTGAAGAACTAAAGAACCTCTTGATGAAAGTGAAAGAGGAGAGTGAAAAGTTGGCTTAAAACTCAACATTCAGATAACTAAGATCATGGCATCCGGTCCCATCACTTCATGGCAAATAGATGGGTGAAGAATGAAAATGGTAAGAGACATGATTTTCTTGGGTTCCAAAATCTCTGCAGTTGCTGACTGCAGCCATGAAATTAAAAGACGCTTACTCCTTGGAACAAAAGCTATGACCAACCTAGACAGCATATTAAAAAGCAGAGACATTACTTTGCAAACAAAAGGTCTGTTTAGTCAGAGCTATGGTTTTTCCAGTGGTCATGTAGTGAGAGTTGGACTATAAAGAAAACTGAGTGCCAAAGAATTGGTGCTTTTGAACTGTGGTATTGCAGAAGACTCTTGAGAGTCACTGAGACTACAAGGAGATCCATACAGTCCATCCTAAAGGAGTCCTGAATATTCATCGGAAGGACTGATGCTGAAGCTGAAACTCCAATACTTTGGCCACCTGATGAGAAGAACTGACTCATTTGAAAAGACCCTGATGCTGGGAAAGATTGAAGGAGGGAGGAGAAGGGGACAACAGAGGATGAGATAGTTGGATGGCATCACTGACTCAATGGACAAGAGTTTGAGCAAGCTCCTGGAATTGGTGATGGACAGGGAGACCTGGCATGCTGCAGTCCATGGGGTCACAAAGAGTCGGACACAACTGGAGCAACTGAACTGAACTGAAGTGAACACACCTGTATAACTCTCACTGTTTTAAGCCCTCACAGCCCTCTGTGTGCCCTCTCCCCATAATTATCTTTCCCTTATTCTCAGAAGTAGCCTCTCTCATGACTTCTTTTTCTGTGAATTAATTTGTTCTATGTTGTTTTATCTTTTTATTGATGTACAGGTGATTTACAGTGTTGTGTTAGTTTCTTCTGTATGGCAAAGTGATTCAGTTTTGTATAAATACACATATATGTATATATGTGTATATACATATTCTTTTCCACAGTTTTTCGTTATGCTTTATTACAGGATATTCAATATATTGTTGTTCCTTGTGCTAAACAGTAGGGCCTTGTTGTTTATCATTATGTCCTGTTTGTGGAATAGAATTATACAGGGTGAGATTTTTATGCCTGTCTTCTTTGGACCAGTGTCGTGTTCCTGGAATGCATATTGTTGCATATGGTTATATTCTCTCATTTCTTTTGCTGCCTAGTAAGCCACTGAATGAACACACCACCGTGAAACCATTGGTTGCTAGATTGTTAGGAACTTTCTTATACAAATCCGCCACAACCGAACTGTGAGAATTTTGCGCCTTAAGGAATACTTTCACCAGTAATGGAGGATGCAGCAGTGTAGACTCATATGGCAGTAAGTACACTTCTCTCAGCTTCCAGCAATTCACACCCTGGCTTTCATTCAACTCAGTCACCCCAGTGTCCAAAGGCAATGCCAGTCACTGGGGTTGAAACCAGGATCTCATCATTTGTCTCTGCTCAGAGAGGCACTGGCTTTGGGGGATAGCCTGGAAAAATAACCTTGATATCTGGGTGCATGGTCAGTGCATCTTTATCTTTATTATTATTTTTTTTTAGTTAATTAGTTTGGTTGTGCCTGGTCATGCACACAGGATTTAGTTGCAGCATGTAAACTCTGCATTGAGGCGTGTGGGGTCTAGTTCCCTGAGATGAGTGAAACCCAGGCCCCCTGCATCGGGAGCAAGGCCACTGGAGAAGTCCTATGCGTCTGTAATAAAGCCCTGAGTTGCCAAATGGAAGGAGAGATATTGGGCAGAATCTTAGGTGAGAAAGGGCCACAGAAGATACCGTATTTCTGTTTCATGGTCAACCTACGATTTTTTTTTTCTTTTTCAAATCTTGATGCGTAGCAACTTAACTATGTATATTTTGTTTTTCCCCGTGAGCTGAGTAAAGGAGAATGAAGCTAGGGATTAAAGATCAAGGAGAGGTCTTTTGTTCTCACTGTTGGCACAATTAGCCATAACAGTCTGAGAAGATATTAGTTAGAAAATGAAGAGCTAAGTGGATTCAGGGAGAAAGAGGTCTTGCTTTCTCAGCAGGCTCTCAAAGCTTAGGTGAAAAACAATCATTAGCAGATATAAAGGGCAGCACCCATGCCGCAGCTTCACAGGCAGTCTCAGCATGGCAAAGGAAGGCACGGATAGGGAGGGTCTGGAAAGCCTCTGACCACAGCAAATGGCTTTATAGGCAACTTGTACATTCCCTGTGAGGGACGGGAATACATTTGGACATTCACATAATTGTAATGTCCAAATATGATTGGGATTAGGGTTTTTAAAAAGAGTAAATAAAATCTTTAGCACCTGTCACCACCACCACCATCACCACTGATGAGTTGCACCCCAAGGCCTATGAGGCCTGTGCTTGCCCAGCTTCAAGACAGAAGAAGGAACCCCAGTCAGTGACAAAGACATCAGTGCTTTAATGGATCGGGAGCTTACACGTCTGAAGCAAGGTCCTGGAGCAACACCCCACCACGTACGGTGGACGGCAGGGAGGATGTGATGGCAGGTTTTGCCCCCAGTGGGAAGGGGAGATTACCTGTTTTAGCAGAATGGATGTCAGGTTGGATCATAGGTTACCAGGAAAACTAGCAGAGGGATACAGTCCTCACTGCCCCCTTTGATAAGAATAATCACTAGCTGAGGTCTGGGGCAAGCAGATAGGAAGGTCAGCCCTGTGAGTCGGGTGTAGGTGAAGCAGGCACTGATCCAGCAGAGGATGTACAGAGAGCAAGAGAATGGCCATCTTCAGTGACCTGACTTTGTAGCCACCACCCTAGATTGACTTGAATCTGAACCTCTAGGCTTGGGGACCAGGAATCCTGTTTTTCAGAATTTCCCGGAGATTATGATATGCATCTGATGTGAAAATCATTTCTCTAAATAGAATCAGATATCAAATTGCTTATCTTTGCTCTGAAGGATAAGAGGTTAGTTACTTAGATTGCATTGTTTTATAGGAAGAGATGACTTTTCATATGAAAAAGAGGTTCACTGTTTTCCTTTATTTCACATTCACCAAAAAAGAGGTTGTGCTCTAGATAAATGTCTTGTTTGGAAGCAGCTGGCTCAAGATAAAGACACCAGATCCCTGAAGCTTCATAAAAGACTGATAAATTTGTGTGTGGTAAGGTCAGGTCTGACACAGTGGCTCCATGTTTCACACAAGCAGAAGAGGCCTCAGGCTAACCGTCGGTCATTACTTTCGGATATAATGTACTAATATTATTCATGGGACGACCGTGGTGAATTATTGATCTAACTCTTCTATATGAATTTTATGATGCATTCATTTACTGATATTTATGAAGGGAACAGGGGCAGGGGACAACAGATGATGAGATGGTTAGATAGCACCACCAATGCACAAACTCTGGGAGATAGTGATGGACAGAGGAGCCTGGAGTGGTGCAGTCCATGCATTTGCAAAGAGTCTGACATGACTTAGTAACTGAACAACATCAACAAAATGAATATTCATAGATATTTATTGAAGACATAGCACTATGTCAGGTTTACTCTACACATGAGGCCATAGTGGTGGAATCTTATTCCTCTCTCATTTTCAGCTATTGCTTATTGTTTTTATTCCTGCAACTGTCTTTCTTCTCTTATTGCTGTATATCTGCTGAAAATCCATATAAAACCTATATTGTTAAATAAATAACAATATTTTACATGCAGCTACAAGCCAGTAGTCTCCACAAAAGGATATTTTACAAGCATAGTGCCTAAGAAGCAACCTACTCTTTTTTTTTTTTCTTTTTCTTAGTAGCTTTTGACTGAGTTCTTAAAGCCTAGCTTTGTTAAATGTCTCACTCTCATAAAAATGAAGCCATTTTGTAAAAAAAAATCCCTTGAAGAGCTTGCTAGCAGATTACTTGGGCCACCAGAGCATTTTCCATTCGGATTCCTTTGATTTTTTTTCATAATTGATCTTGTCCAAAGAGATCTTTCTCAAATGTCAGTCTGAACTTTTCCTCTTCCCCAAATCCTTGAGTTTCTCCATATATCTTTCAGTCCAAAGATCAAACTCTGTAGGTTATCTCTAAAGGCACAGAGTTCTAGAACCTTGCGTTCTCTCCTCTGATTCTGCACACCCCCTCCCCTCACTGAAACAAGCTATAAAAAGTTCTCCGATAGCTCCAGGCGAGTTCATTGTAGCTCCTTGGCTCAGAGAAATCCTCTGCTCAGAATGGCTTCTCACTAACTCCTCTCAGTCTTTGAACCTTAGTCCTGTTGCAAGAAAATTTCCCTGAATACTTATGGACTCAGATTCTTATAATTGTGCTGCTATCATATTGCAGTGCATCGTGCCCTATACTGCCCTCTATTTGGGGGCTCTCCCCTCTAGACTAACCTCCTTTAGGGCAAAGCATACGCTCAGAGGACCTGGGACGAAATAGACACTGAATTAGTGCAAAATCCATGAGATCAGTGTTGCTGCTGTTGTTGTTGTTGTTTTGCTGTTTTGATTCCTCATTGCCTGATACATGAGGAGCATTAGATAGTCACTGAAAGAATAAGTGAATACAATGCGCTAAGGACACTTTCATTTGTTGTCTTCTGAATACTACATATTGTGTGAGAATATCACACAAGTGGTGGTATGTTTATTGATCCAAGTGCATGAGTACTAATTACTGATGAACAGTTTTAATGATGATGTTAATTCTGAAAATTAGTGATGGAAATATCCAGGCAGTTGATCTGTAATTTTTGAACCGTTACCCACAATGATATTTAGCCGTAAAATAACTCACATCCTCTATATTTGTGTTATCCAGTATGTAGCTGTCAGCCACATGTGGCAACCACTCAATTCACTAAATGTGAATAATTTAAAAATGTACTTTCTTAGTCTCATTGGGCTTCTCAGGTGGTGTGAGTGGTAAAGGACCACCTGCCAATGCAGGAGATATAAAGAGAGAAGGGTTCGATCCCTAGGTTGGGAAGATCCCCTGGAGGAGGGCATGGTAACTCACTCCAGTATTCTTGCTTGAGAATCCAATTTAAGTTTTCAGGACCCCCATTTAGCTAGTGGCTGCCATATTGCAAGCATGAGTGAAGTCGCTCAGTCGTGTCTGACTCTTTGCGACCCCATGGACTGTAGCCTACCAGGCTTCTCCATCCATCGGATTTTCCAGGCAAGGGTACTGGAGTGGGTTGCCATTTCCTTCTCCAGGAGATCTTCCCGTCCCAGGGATTGAACCTGGGCCTCCCGCATTGTAGGCAGATGCTTTACCATCTGAGCTACCAATATAGAATATTAGATTCAATGGTACGGTAACAAGTTCATAAACTGGAAATTTACCCATTTTTGCTGTTACTTTTTCAAGTAAAATTTTGAGAAATGGGCTTCCCTTGTGACTCAGCTGCTAAAAATCTGCCTGCAATGCGGGAGACTTGGGTTCGATCCCTGGGGTGGGAAGATCCCCTGGAGAAGGGAAAGGGTACCCACTCCAGTATTCTAGCCTAGAGAATTCCATGGACTATACAGTCCATGGGGTCTCAAAGAGTCGGATATGACTGAGTGACTTTCACTTTCACTTGAGAAGAAATATGATAGTCATAAGGTAATGCATTTCAAAACATGATGAATACTTTGACATATGTTTGCTTATTGAAACCTAAAGTGTTTGCTAAATTAATGCCAAGTGAATGTTAAAGAAGATATTCATTAGGAGGTCAAAAAAATCTGTAACTTTGAACTTTCATGTAATTCAATATTGTTGTAATTTCCAATTTTTGGTAAAATAAGCATATGTATGGAATTTGTGTAAGTTAATACTCTTGTTTAAAGCTAGTTGCATTTGGTAAACGTTTTTTCCAGTACATATAATTCTGTAGGGTCATTTTCTTAAGTCAGTCTGAGGAATACTAGATATGTATAAAGCACAGAATACTAAATGAGGATTAATGAAATCATCATATCTTGGTGCATTTATGCTGCAAGGTAAATATAGCATAATGTGTACCATTTAAATATAGCATAGTGTGTATCATTTTTGAAAGCATGAAGGAAAGGGCAAAGTTTTATATGAATACTTCAATTGTAAAACACTTAAGATATGTGTACTCTAGATATAATACCATAACAAATAGTGTAAATGTTTTCTCAAACTTTTTTTTATCACATTGTTAAAGTTTGCTTTAGATAAGGAAAAAGAGAGTTTCTAAAATCTATCCCCTATTGTACGGAATAAAACTATAGGAAACAGAAATATATAAACCATGAAAGCTCACACTAGATAAAACTGTTATCCCATTTCTATTGGTTTGTCTAAAACAAGATTTCAGGAGCTTGAAACCTCTTGGGTCAAACAGAGTCAGCTGTTAGAGGGTTTTTCAACATAAGATTGCCTTCACCATTGTAAAGTTGTATTAGATTTCTTCTTGTACAAAATACAGCTTTACTATATAAGGGAATATAAGGAAAGTGGTAAGGAGAGAGGTGATATTTTTCTTTTCCTGCCCTGATCTTACAGTCTTTTCATCCAAACACAGAACAGATCACTGTGGTTTAAAATACCTCCTTTTCTGGCAATAGACTTTTCTTGTGGGTTCTTTCTCTTCTCTCCTGATATGGATGGAGGTCCTCATAGCCGAGCTAATTCCTCCCATTCTCTATTCCCCCTCTCTCTCTCTTTTTTTCCAGGGTATACAGAGCAATAAACAGAGATTGCTCATGTTTTCATGTTGCCTTTATGGGTCTGTGTCCCGGGTTTTATTTGTTTGGGGATAATGTCAGTATCTAGAACATATCAAGAAGAGGCATGGCACAAATTGTGCTGCCAGACAATTTTCTCAACCACACAAGAAAGTAGGTAATTCAGTAGACAGAAAGTGAGAAAAAGAAATGGGTGACATATATAGTATTGTTGGAACCAGCATTTAAACACAGGAAGAGACCACACTATCTAATATCACATTGCCTCCCTGGAAGAGTGCCCTCTGTTCTTGCGAAGTCAACTAATATCTTCACCCTGGAGGTGAAGATGTTGCCCTCAGCCCTCTTAGTGTCCTTTACTGAGTCTGAGAGCTTCCCAGGTGGCGCTAGTGGTGAAGAATGTGCTTGCCAGTGCAGAATGCCAATGCAAAGATGCATGCTGGACCTTGGGGTCCAGAAGCTCCCCTGGAGGAGGGCAGAGCAACCCACTCCAGTATTCTTGCCTGGAGAATCCTGTGGACAGAGGAGCCTGGTGGGCTACAGTTCATAGGGGGTCAGAAAGAGTTGGACAAGACCGAAGTGACTTAGCGTGTACGCCAGCTAGGTCTGAAAATTAAACTGACAAAGATTAACAGGAGAAAAACATGACTGTGCTTATTTAATATACATTTTACATGACACAAGAGTCTTCATAAGGAAATGAAAACCCAAATAAAGAAACCTGAGCATTTTCATGCTAGTTTTGGTGGAGATTGGACAGAAGAACTATGTAGGTCAGAAGAGCATAAGTCAAGCGCAAACTGGGGGAACTTATTAGCAAGTCCTGTCTGTTGATCTCAGCATCCCTTTGTCTTTAGAAATAAGGATGTCCCTTTTCTTAGGATATAGGGAGGCATCTCTCATAGGAGAGTTTTTTGACCTGTTTCTGGGGAGAAGGGGGATGTCAGGATTACCTTCTTGGTTCTGCCTTTTTTTTTTCATACTCCTTCAGCTTAACATATTCAGTATGCCAAGGTGACATATTTGGGGCTCATGTGTCCTCAACCCCACCAAGAGATATAAGCCATGATAATCATTACCTACATTTTCCAAAAAGGAATAAAGATATAACTGAAAACCATCACTTCCACCACTGGAACTTGACTCCTCCTATTTCAGGTCAGTTCTTCAGTCATGAAAGAATTATTTTTTCCCCTCTTTTTAGAGACAGTCATCTGATGATCTACTGCATAAAACAGAAATGCTGAAATCATAAAACATTTTATTTATACATTTTATTATAATGAATAGATTACATGGAACAGGCATTTCTCCAGAGATCTACAAATAGCTAATAGCAGATGAAAAGATGTTGATCGTTAGCCATCAAGGAAATGCATATCAAAACTATAAGGAGATTTCCCTTCACACGTGTTTGAGAAAAGTGTTAGTTATTCAGCCACATCCAACTCTTTGGGAACTCACAGACTGTAGGCATGTCAGGCTCCTCTGTCCATGGAATTCTCCAGGCAAGAATTCTAGAATGGGTAGCTGTTCCCTTCTCCAGGGGATTTTCCAGGGATAGAACTCAAGCCCCCTGCACTGCAGGCAGATTTTTAACCATCTGAGCCACCAGGGAAGCCTGTGGTTATAATAAAAATAAATTAACAAGGGTTGACAAAGATGTATAGAAACTGGAATGCTCATTTGTTGCTGGTGGGGATATAAAGCAGTACCACCACTTTGGAAAACAGTCTGACAGTTCCTTTAAGCTTTAACATAGAGTTATCATATGATGGAGTAATTCTACTCCTAGGTATATACCCAAGGGGAATTAAGCAAATGGGCACACAATAATTTGCAAATAAATGTTCATAGCAGGACTACTTTTTTTTAAAGATAGAAAGCAGATCAGTGGCTGCCTAGGGCTAAGAAGGGAGATGAGTGAGGATTAGAAGTGAGGCTAGTGAGTTCAAGTTTCCTTTTTGGGGTGATGAACATGTTCTAAATTTAGGTTGCACAACTCTATGCATATACTAAAAAAATATTGCATGAAATGCTTTAAATGAGTACATGTATGGCATGTTAACTGTATATTATTAACATTTTTTTAAAGAGATGACTGGAAAAATAAATTTCAGTACTGTTTAAATTTGATATTGACCAGACCTATCCAGCAGATAAAATTTTTATGTATTTCTTATAAATGATATATTGTTATTCCATATAAATATTTTCATTCTAGCTTTGTATTTTATTTCTCTCTATTCTACCAAAGCCCCAGTTTAGTACTTGGAAGAACAAGGACAAAAGATAGATTTTATAAATCTTTATTATTGCCTAAAAAATCACCTTTTCTAGACTGATAAACTTCCTTACTTAGTGGAAATGATGCTTGATGTTCCCTTCACATTCGATCCCCAGGATGAAAACTATTCTGTCCTCTCACTATCTCCTTCTTAATGCCAAAGGATGTGACAGGGAGAGTAGGGCTTGAGAGCTGGTGCTTCAACCTCCTACAGGCTATGTGACTCAGGGCAAACTAGATCACTTCTCTAAGCATATTTCTTCCTACTGCCTCCAGAGTTTAGTCAGCTTAGAGATGATGTATGTCAAGTGCTTGGCATTAGCTAGCTCCTTGATAGAATTTTTTATTTATTAACCATGACTCCGTCTTCCGAAAGAGACATAGAACTTATAACTGACATCTGTGTTAGTTCTAGAACATTTAAGAGGCTCTTGCTACTATCTTCCTTCCTCAAAAACAAATCTCTCTCCTACCTTGTCTTGTGGCTGATGCCTGAAACTCCATTATTATAGGTGCCTTTCATCACTTCAAAATATTTGATCACTGTGTAAATAAAAAGGCATATTAGAGTAAAAATATTTTAAACAATTATATTCCATGTCTATATCAACATAAGTGAATTTTTCTTCCTTTTCTTATTAAAACAAACAGAAAAATCTTTAGTTGTATGCCAGGTAAGACCCAAAACACTCACAGAGTAACTGAAGATGAGCTGGAAAGGGCACTGCTTGCTTGGGGTAGCAGCCTCCCGGTTGCATACAGAGTAGGTCTGTGTTTCTGGTGGGGCTTAGAGGAAAAAACAAACAAACAAACTCTACCCACTGTTGAAACAACATTTTTCAGTCCTGGTAATTTGCTAAATTCACCACAGTGATCACAGGAGATGAGTTTCACAATCCTGCCTTGGCTGGCCCTAGCTGGGTCAGTGGCCAACTCGTCCATCTTCCTTCTCTTTATGAATCATCCTGGGCAAAAAGGACAATGGACAGGAGATGCAGAAAAGCCTCTTTTCTCCCCAGGATAATCCAGCTCTAATTCCTCAGGAAGGGCAGCTTTGGGCCATTTTAAATCAAGGATATTTTTGTTCAAGGCTCCTAGATTGCCTAATTTGCACCTCCCAGCAAAAGCACTTCAGTTCAATTCAGTTCAGTCGCTCAGTTGTGTCCAACTCTTTGCGACCCCATGAATCGCAGCACGCCAGGCCAACCTGTCTATCACCAACTCCCGGAATTCATTCAGACTCACGTCCATTGAGTCAGTGATGCCATCCAGCCATCTCATCCTCTGTCATCCCCTTCTCCTCCTGCCCCCAATCCCGCCCAGCACCAAAGTCTTTTCCAGTGAGTCAACTCTTTGCATGAGGTGGCCAGAGTACTGGAGTTTCAGCTTTAGCATCATTCTTTCCAAAGAGATCCCAGGGCTGATCTCCTTCAGAATGGACTGATTGGATCTCCTTGCAGTCCAAGGGACTCTCAAGACTCTTTTCCAACACCACAGTTCAAAAGCATCAATTCTTCGGTCCTCAGCCTTCTTCACAGTCCAACTCTCAATCCATACATGACCACAGGAAAAACCATAGCCTTGACTAGATGGACCTTAGTCGGCAAAGTAATGTCTCTGCTTTTGAATATGCTATCTAGGTTGGTCATAACTTTTCTTCCACTTACTAGGGGTAATTGCTAAACCTGTTTACCCCACCAACCAAAGAGTCTATAAATTATCTCCCCAAATTTCTAATAAAGCAAATTTTGTTTTCCCTCTAGGAAAATAAAGCCCCAGATTACTAGAATACAAGTTGTCTGAACACGTGTGAAAAGGAGATGTAAATTCACTGTTCCAAGGTCATCTTCACAGCCTCACAACAATGCTTTGATGTTACTTCTTGAAAGGCCTTGATTGGAATTTAGTTGTTGTTTGTTAGAAGTGTTTTGAGCTCAGTTACTTGAATACAATGTAAACTGTTTTTTAGGGAAAAAAAGCATATTTGCTTAATTTACAAAAGTTGATTTGCTTAATTTGTACTCTTAATCATGAAGGAAAGGCTACCCACTCTAGTATTCTGGCCTGGAGAATTCCATGGACTGTATAGTCCATGGGGTCTCAAAGACACTTAGCAACTTTCACTTTCACTTTCAGTAACGATCGCGTTCAAAGACAGAGTTTAAAGGCACAGATCAGAGCATATGGTTTTCATGCTATTTTCAATAAAACTACTGAAAAGAACAGAATAAAAGTTGGGCAGTTACTTTTAGCTGCTTTGGTGATAATGGTCCTTTCGTTTTGGTTCACAGGAATATATAGATGAAGTTTGAAAAATATTTAGCAGCAGAATTCTGTTGACTGTTCATTCTCACTGAAACATAAGCATGTTGATTTTATGGTTTCAAGATTTCTTCTGTTTACAGTAGACAAGATATAAAGGCAACCTGAGTGACCATGGATAGATGAATGGATAAAGATGTGGCATATGTATATATATACATGTAATGGAATATATTACTCAGCCATAAAAAAGAATGAAATCTTGCCATTTGTGACAACATGGTTGGATATAGAGGGTATTATGCTAAAAGAAATAAATCAGACAGAGAAAGACAAATATTATATGATTTCACTTATATGTGGTATCTAAAAATAACAAATTAAATATTTCCATCAAATCTAATAGCTATGTTTTAAAGCAGAGTAAAGGCAGGAGTTGTAAACTCAAAGCATTATAAGGAATGGCAAGTAATTGTCTGAATAACCTAGCATAAGATCCAGGGCTTCAGGGAAAGGTGGGCTTATGGACAAACAGGAACATATATGTCATTCAAATTCAAATTTTTGAGAACCTTGACTGGTCAGACAAAACTTATCTGCAGGTTCAACTGACCTACAGGACACAGATTTGGGGCCCTTTCCAAAGGACAAAACTGTCAAAATTGATGGTGTTGGGATGCGGGGAGGTGAGTGATTCTAGAGATTTCACACTGGAGTTTCTGTTTCTTAAAATAGATGGGGAGTTTTTTTCTGACTGATGTCTGATATGTGTACAGTGATGAAATCATTTTGACTATAGGTCTACCTAAAGATAGCAAATATATTCTATTAATAGGTGATGATTGTTTTTACCCTCTTAGAGCAAGGTTTGTGTCTGGCAATTTTTTTTAGTCCTTATTTAAATTGCTCTATTATTTTACATGTACATTTGGGATATAGAATATGACTCTATGAAGGTTAATGCGCCAAGCAAGCGCAATATAGGTCCCTGTGTGCGTGCTCACGCAGTTGTGTCTGACTCCTTGAGACTTCACGGACTGCGGCATCCCAGGCTCCCTCTGTGCACTGGATTTTCCCAGCAAGAATATGACTGGGTTGTCATCTCCTTTTCCAGGGGATCTTCTCAACCCAGGGACCGAACCTGTGTTTTCTGCACTGGCGGGCAGATTCGCTTAGCCGCCTAGGGAGCTCATAGGTCCTTCCACCACATTAATTCAAATGCAACATTTTTAATGCAGCTCATGTTTTGAGTATTATTAAGGTGAACCTTTAAGATAAACTGGGAAGTGAGATATTGTTGTATCTTTTTCTGTGAACTGGTCAGGGATAAATACATAAGTAAATTCCTAAATAGGTACAAATTCCTTCAAATCCATTTGAGGTAGGAAAAAAATCAAAGGCTGGCAGGTACACTGAAGCGGCATACAGGGTTTTTGCAGTAGAATTATTGAATATTAGTAACATAGTAAAACCAAATTTTGATTAAAATAGTTAATTAAATAACTTTTGGTAAACTGATGGTTTTATTACTTGATGCCCAAGAAATTAACCAGTCTACTTTTGTGAAAGACAACAAATAAGTAATCAAGCAGATAAGATTTTTAAATGACCAGACTTTGTGACACGTATGAGATGGATTTCAGATGTCTGCAGATTTATACATATTGAATCATACAAAATCGATTATGGATTAAAATGTTACATATTTTATTCTAACTCCTTGATAGTTAGTTACCTACCTTTGGGAGCTAAGTCAACTCCTAATTATAAAGAGTTGTCATTAACCAGAACATCTCAGTTCTTTTTCTAGGTACACACTTTGGCATTTTTATGTACAGCAAATAAGCACTGGGTTTGTTATTTTTGACAATGCTACCCCAAATCACTTTGTTACATTACATGTCCCTTACTGGCATAAGCTTTATACTGTGGTACAAAAATATCAAGAAGAAATATGTCTGTTAACATCTCATGAGAAAGGTCATTTGTAATATGAATTATCTGTGAAACTGATAATTATCTGTGAAACTGAGGGAGTAAAACTTTTGTTTTAAGGTGCATAGAAGCAAATGAAAATATTAAAAGATCTGTTTCAGTTAAGATCTGAAGTATACATATATATGAAATATATTAGCATACTAGATATCAATATCAGATAATAGTAATGCTATCAATAGTACTAACATTAGTTATATTTATTAGCTTAAATATATTCATTTCCTTAAAATGAATTAGGTCTTCACTACATTCTCAACAAAAGATTGAGGAAAGCAAGCTCTAATCAGAAATCTATCTGGCGATTACCTGGCAGTGTAAAGCACCAACAGGCTGTCAGTTTCTTTTGTGAGAAGACTGAGATGTAACTGATAATTCAGTTTCTCTGCCACAGTAGGTTGTTGCACATAATATCCTTAGACCTCATCAGACCTAAGAGAATGGCCTGATACACCATAGGAAACAAAGTTCTGTGTGCTTAGCTAATGTCCCAGCACTGCATGGAAAAGCAAGAAGCTTTGCAAGCTCTGATTATATTAAGGATTTTTTTTTTTTTTTTAAGAAAAGCTTTCTACTGTTAGAATTCTGAGAATTAGAGCTGAAAAGTCATACATATCTCACTTTTGTATTAGCCTACCTTTACCTGAGATTCAGGTTATCTTCTTTGTATCTTATCAAATGGTCCCAGACAATAAGTCCTGGGATATCATCAAACATTAAAGCATATTGTGATATCAATCAATAATATAAAAGGACGATGAGCAGGCACTGATTTGATAATTTATTTCACCAAAACATGCACAGTCCAAAAGGAATAAGCCATAAAGTGGCATTTCCAGATCTGTGTTCCACCCCACTGCCTTTACCATTGTCATGAGTGTATTCGTGATTTTATTTGTAGTCTGCCCATACATAGGAAGGCTCAGATGGTAAAGTGTCTGCCTACAATTTGGGACACCCAGGTTCAATCCCTGGGTTGGGAAGATCCTCTGGGGAAGGAAATGGCAACCCACCCCAGTACTCTTGCCTGGAAAATCCCATGGACAGAGAAGTGTGGTAGGCTACAGTCCATGGGGTCGTAAAGAGTCCGACACAACTGAGCGACTTCACTTTCACACATAGGAAAATCAGGATGCCAGGGTTAAAACACGATTCTGAGTGTAGTAGACATGTATTGCTTATATTCTTATTCTCCATCAGTACTGGGTCTGACCATGTGTGAACTGGAAATGAGAAAAACCTATTCTATTCAGCTTAGCAGAGTAAAGGTGATTGCTTGTATTATCTAATTTATTTTCTAATGCAAATAGAGCTCATTTGTTCTGTGTCGAATTTAAATTATTTGTGGGGAAATTCATGTGTCGATAGGATTTTTTTCCACTAAAATTGATAAAATTTTTGTTCTCATGTGCAATTTTTGCTATATATAGTGAATACAGAAATGAGTAAACAGTCCATGTTCAGAGTTCCTGATCTACTAAAAGTGGGAGTCGGGAGTAGAGGGTAAAAGTAAAATACACTAAAAGTCGCTCAGTTGTGTCCGACTCTGCAACGCCATGGACTGGGGCCTGCCAGGCTCCTCTGTCCACAGAATTCTCCAGCCAAGAATACTGGCATGGGTAGCTGCTCCCTTCTCCAGGGGATCTTCCCAACCCAGGGATTGAAGCTGCGTCTTCCTTATTGCAGGTGGATCCTTTACCATCTGAGCCACCAGGGAAAGGAAAAGTGAAGTAGCTCAGTTGATTCCGACTCTTTGTGACCCATGGACTATAGCCTGCCAGGATCCTCTGTCCATGGAATTTTCCAGGCAAGGGTACTGGAGTGGGTTGCCATTATTACATGACAATTTAACAAGTGCTGTCAGTAATGAAGTCACAGTACCTATAAGGCATTCCTGGGATAGAGTTTTCTGTGGGAAATAAAAATAACAGGATGCTTATAATGTCTCAATATCCAGGATGTTGCTACTGACACCTTACCATAGAAAAAACATGGTTGGATATATAATACCATATATTATATTTATGGTGATATATAATATTTTATGGTGATTATATTTATAATCACCATAAAAAATTATATCCATTCCTATTTCTTTAGATTTGCTTTTTCAAACAAAAAAAAAAGTATTCAGGCCTCATTGAATTCTCAATAGATTAACTTTTGAATAAACCATTTGTTAAAAAAACATAAGATGCTAAACTCAGCCTAAATTTTACTTTTCAGTCTATATTAAACAATGCATGTTTTACTACAATGAAGAACATTAAAATTGAATGGTTTTCAGTTAAAAGTCTTTTGGTGAAAGCTTTGGGATACAGCAACTACAATTTTGAAGTAACCTAGCCAACTCTGAGTTCATATTAACAAGAACTATTAGAGATGTCAAGGAGTGTCTTATCCCCTCCAATAAGGGAACAAATATAGAAAACATGGGGAAATTAACAGTATGAACAATAAAACAGTAAAACAGGTAGCAGGAAACATCGTAGAGAGCAAAACTTTAAGAATCAATTATCCATTTAAGGTATAAAAACCTTGCAAAGGGAAAATATTTCTAGGCTTGCTGCTGCTGCTACGTCGCTTCAGTTGTCTGACTGTATGCGACCCCATAGATGGCAGCCCACCAGGCTCCCCGCCCCTGAGATTCTCCAGGCAAGAACACTGGAGTGGGTTGCCATTTCCTCTGTATTATAATGTTTTCCCTCTGTATTGGCTTTTGTTCTTCTAAGATCAACTGGTTACTTCAGTGTGTCTGGGTGTTATTGGGGTTATTTCTGTTAATTACTACTTATTCTATCATACAAATGCTTGTCTCCACATCCTAAAGGCTTAAAGATAAATCAGGTAGTAGCTCTAAAGATACTTGGTAAGCCCCACCTCCCTCCTACTGATTTTTAAATGTCTCATGGGTATATGTATATTAGAATTAAATGGCTTTATTTATTGCTTGTAAAAGGAAAGTAATAACCAACTGAGCGTATTTCAGGCTACAAGAATACCTTTAAACCTGGGCATCAATTATTCTGATAAAATGGTGACAGATAAGCAAAGTTTGAAATAAGAACTAAACGGCATTTTAAATGTTCCTGAGACTAAAATTTTTAATTCCTGATTTTAGTTGACCAGATGGATACCATCTGTGTAATGGAAGTGAGTTTCTAGGAAACTTGAGAGCTTTACTGCATGAAGCCTTCCACTATTTAAGAAAATAATGGATTATTTAAGAAAAGTCCAATACTGTGTATAATTCATCCAGATCAACTAGACCCTACACAATGATTTTGGGCAAGAAAATGAGAGAATTATTTAGATTCAATTAATTCAAGACTATTGACAAATAGGACATTACTGAGATACAGTCTCATCAGAGCAGATTTAAGTAACTTAGTTGACCCGAGAACTGTCTTAGCAAAATCATGCTCAAGGCCAGGCCAAAATATTGCTGGAAGGGTGGGATAAATAAAACATCACGCCAATAAGGTGTGTCCTTAGCTTCTGGAAAAAAAAAAAAAAGCAAATACCACAAGTTGAGAATTAATTGGTTAGCTCTAACATACTGAAGTAATTCCAAAACTCATAGTAAGACAATGCTTAAACCAATACAGCATTCTATTACCCCTGAAATAGGATTTTGTATCTTAAATGGCTTACCAAAAAAATACATCTTGTAATTCTGAGGTAAACATCTTTATTTTCTTACACAACCAAACGTTAAACTATCTTAGTATATTACCATTTGAACAGGTCATCTTTTAGTCTTTATGCAGTTTTCACATTGTTTTACTCAGTATTTTTAAAATACACTTAACACCTTGTAGACACATTTAATAATACTGCATAACCTTTGTAACCTTACTTGGTATGTAATCATGTTCAGTTATTTTTGTATATTTACAGGGAATTAAAGTAAACAGACCCACTCCCTCCATCCGCTATCCCACAATGAAAAAAAAAGGAAAAGACAACAAGAAATGAGATTAGGTTCTGGAAGGAAAGAAACCCCAATCATTCAAGTGTGGGGTTTCAGAACTCAGCTTTTGCACCTACCTATCCTCTATGCTACAGAAAACCTTTGTAAGACTACCACCAAATATTTTCTAGAACATTTCAAGAAGTTCCAGTAGATTTCTGGATTTGTTCCTTTAAAATCAAGATACTCTGCCTTTGCTCAGGAGGCAGCATGGCAATCTGATCTGCAGTCAGCTGAAGAACCTGCATGATCAAAGCTGCCTTTTCTTGATCCTGGGGGTTACCTGGCTCTGCCCAGGACTAAAACTGCTAGGCTGGCCTCCACCTTGCTTGCCTGCTCCTTGCATGCCAGCTCCTTGCATGCCCGCCCCCTGCATGCCAGCTCCCTGCATCCCCGCTCCTTGCATCCCCGGCCCCTGCATTCCAGCTCCTTGCATGCCCGGCCCCTGCATGCCAGCTCCTTGCATGCCCGCCCCCTGCATGCTAGCTCCTTGCATGCCCGGCCCCTGCATGCCAGCTCCTTGCATGCCTGCCCCCTGCATGCCACCTCCTTGCATACCTGCCCCCTGCATGCCAGGTCCAGGGTTTCCCACCCCCTGAAATGTTGGGAACCTGTCTAGGTCCCTGAGGACCACCTGCACCCATACTAATAGGACCAGGACCCTGAATTCCCCCAGTCATAGGGCCTCTTGAACTGGGGCCAGGGCCCCTCATCTCCATTCCTCTTGCATCCATGCCTCTCGCTTCCATTCCTCTGGTTTCCATTGCACAGGTCTCCATTCCTCTTCTCTCCATCACCCGTGTCTCTAAGACCTCTGTTTCCATGGCTCGAGTCTCCATCCCTCGAGAGTCTCTGCTGCCTCTGCCATCCATAGGTAGTCCTCTTTGATCTAGCATAGGTCCTCTGGGCTCACTCATGAGCATTCTAGGATCTGCTAAGGGCCCTCCTCTCATCTCATGTGAGGAAGGGGCCCGGCTGTCATGACCAGCAGCATGGTGCATTGGAGGACCCTGATGTGGTGGGCCAAGATAGCCTCTGGGCTCCACCTCTCCCGGTGACTGAAAGCAAAGTCCCTCCACGTGGGTCATTTGGAGCATCCCCTAACAGTCCTCGAGGAGGCAGGCCACCAGCAGTCATGGGCCCACGAGGCATAGGAGCTCTGGGATCAGATATCTGCACCGGCCCCCCGCTCTAAGGGCACGGGACCAACCCCTGGCATTCCAACTTGGGGCTGCATTGTTCCGCCAGGAGTTATGGGGCCAGGGCCAGGAACTGCGGCTGGCATTGGGCCTTGGGGTGGAATTCCACCTTGGATAGGGGTCTGCATCAGAGGAGGGATGTCTTTCACAGGTCTTCTGGCCAAATGTTGAGGCTGAGGGGCCGGGGGTTCTGCTGGTTCAGCAGAACGTTAGGTCCAGGACAGAGCCCAGGGCCAGGGCCAGAAACGGTTTGAGATTTCCCTGGGATGAGTGGCGTGACATGAATTTTGCGATGCAAAATTTTCAGAGCAATCTCTGGATCCATGATTCTCATCACTACTTGTGCCTGCAACAGCGCATAAGCCAGCTGAGGGTTTTGAAGTAACATATTTCGAGCTTCCTGGTGGCTGTTTTGGACACAGAGCTTCATCTGCTTCATCAGCTCAAACATTTGCTCCGGGGGAAGACTAGCGACTGCTCTGGTAATCGACTCAGGAGCATCTTCCGGATCGATAGGGTCCCCGTAGGGTGAGTCAATGATCGGCGCCGCAGGCCCTAGGCTCTTTAGCTCCTCCTTGTTCTTTTCACTGGCTGCATTGTCCACCCGAAGCGCTCTCCCGCTGAACTCCCGCCCGTTAAGGTTCCGCATGGCACTAAGTGCGGTCTCCTGGTCTTGGTACTCGCAGAAGCCATAACCCTTAGGTTTGCCCGTCTCTCTATCGTATACCAGCCGGAAACTCACAACAGAACCAACCTCCGAGAAAATGTCCTTTAACTGCTCCTCAGTCGCCTCATACGGAATGTTCCCCACGAACACGGAACGCAGTGATCGATCCATTGCCGGGTCTCTCACCGCCAAACTCGACATGATTCCGGTCGCCACACAGCGGAGAGCGGCTTCTTCAAGTCGTCCTCTTCCGACCCACACTTCCGCCGAGCAACGGAAACAACTTTCAAATTCCGGGCAGAAACCTCTCTGTTTGAATCGTTCCGCTAACCCGCAGCATCTGCGCCTCTGTGTTTTCCTAACTAAACTAATGCTTTCTGTCCGTGGTCCTTCCTGAGGCGCATGATTCCTTTCTCACCTCTTATTCTGCAAACTTCTACGGCGCTCCACCACCCTCTCCGGGAAACGCTTAGTGTGGGTCGACCACAGTAAAGATGGCCGCGTCAACTTCACCATGGTAACGAGGAGAGGCCGCCTTCTGTGACGTCAAGGGCGGTTTTGCTTCCGTTTGACCGGCGGGAAACCGCTAACTGAAAGCGATTCAGGCGGCGTCTTCTGTGTTCTAGTCAAGTATTTCCGTGGATCAGTTTCTCCTCAGCAGAGTACCTTTAAGCTATATTTAAAATCACAGTGCAGGCAATGAGGGAGAAGTGTAGTTATTTCAAAGCAGACTTGGGGTTTTCTCATTAAAATTCAAAAGTAATAGCTTGTTTTAGAAACGCAGTTTTGGACAATAACTGTCCAGAAATCCAAGCTGATGCGTGTGCTAGCTCCATCCCCGCCCCCATCCTGTTGCTTCAGTCAGTCCCTGAGGAGAGGTCTTTACACGTTTATTTTTGTGCTCGCACTCAGCAGTCGATCTTTTCAAAATAATATTTTTTCTTAGTTACATTAACCAATATTAACAATAATTTATTGAATTTTATGGCCACAGCGGATTAAATGCATTTAACCATTCTTGAGGCATTCAGGTTGCTTCTGATTGTTAACTGAAGCAATGATTTCGCCACCTCTTATGAAGCACGAAACTAGTTTCTCTTCTGTTGCTAGTTTTGCTGGGCGAAGTTAAAACAAGTGGAATGTGGGTCTGTCTCTAACAAGCAATTAGAATTGAAGCTTGGTGATTTGCCAAGCAGCTGGTAACCTGCAAAGCCTGACTTCTTACCCAGGTTAGTCCCTCATAGCTCCAGAGCATCTGCCATGGACTGTGGCCACTAGAGTACTTGAAAAATGGCTAGCGTGACTGAGAGACTGAACTTTTAATTTCATGACTTTTATTAAATATAAAAACTGATATTCACTTAGACTTTTGGAAAACTTCTTAGTATATTTAGAGCAACTTGGGTGTGGAATTGACTTTTGCAATGATAAAATATAAATATAAATCAAAACTATTTTAAGTTAAAGTTTAACATATTAATTGAGATATGCTAGTAAAATATATGGAGAGGGAAATGGCAACCCACTCCAATGTTCTTGCCTGGAGAATCCCAGGGACAAGGGAGCCTGGTGGGCTGCCGTCTATGGGGTTGCACAGAGTCGGACACGACTGAAGCGACTTAGCAGCAGCCGCAGCAGTAAAATATATGCAAGATTTTGAAAACAATATAAAAAGTAAAATACCTCATTAAATTTTTATTTTTTCATATTAAAGTGATATTTTTAATACATTGGAAGAATATATTTTAACATCACTCACTTTACTTTGTTTAATGTGGTTACTTAGGAAAATAATATTACATATATAGATTGTATTACATATCTATAAACTGTATTGCTTCAGAGCCTAAGTCTTAAGCAAAGACTCATTTTATTCTACATATTCCTTTTAAGGGACTACGGAACTTTTAAGTTTCATCAAAAAATTGTGTTATGATAAAGCAATTATCCTTCAATTAAAACAAAATTTTAAAAGTGAAAAAATTCTTTATGAACCTTGGCTATCAGAGTTTAAGGAGTACATCTGAGATGAGTGTGGGTTTAGGTATAAATCAGACAAAGCATCCATTTATCTTCAAGTGTCTTAATAGTTATTTGAAATAGGTTTGGACATAGCTCTGTAAAAATGTTTATTTAATTCTTTATTAGACTGTGCTGGCTCTTCATTGTGGCATGTAGGAAGTTGAGACGTAAGGATCTTAATTTTGGCATGTGGGATCTAGTTCCCCAGCCAGGGATCAAACCCAGGCACCCTGCCGTGGGAGCTCAGAGCTTTAGCCTCCTGGCCCACCAGGGCAGTCCTGGACATAGTTATTCATTCAAAATGGGTTAACCACCCCCCACCCCGATTTTGTTTTAAATTAATAATATTAAATATAAATGATACCATTATAACCTATAATCAATATAAAATTATGAATGAAATGTTGCTATTTAAATACAAAGAGATATTTTACCTTTTGTAGTGCTAAGTCTCTGAAACCCAGTGCTTTAAGCCTAGTATTTTACATGTAAGTTCAGAGTAGACACATTTCAACAGCTCAGAAGCGTATGTGGTTGATGGCGACCATCTTGGAAAGTGCAGTTCTAAGGAATCAAATGCCAGGACATGAGCAAAAAAAAACAAACACACATTTATAAAATGCTTCAAGAGTGGGTTGTAATGATTTGCAAGAAACAACCATGCATTCATTCATTAAACATTTTTGCATGCAGAGAACAGAAAGAACTCAAAACTTCTGTCCTCAACGACTTCATCATCTAGCAAGGGAGAAAGACCTGAATTGATTATCATAACATCAGGTGGCAGATGCAGTGCCAAAGATAAACACAAGGAAGTAGAAAGATGTGCCATCCTTGGGGAAGGAGGCTGGAGAACAGGGTCCTAATATCACCATCTATTACAACTAGGTAAGGCCCCTGAAGTCCTCATCATTTGTGAAATGTTCATTGTTTCAGAAGTTCTGCATCATGAAAATAACCTGGTTAAAATGCAACAGCTTACTCAGGCAGGGAAAACAGATAAACTCATGCATGCTCATTTACATGCATTACTTTTAAATTTTTATTCATTTTAATTTTTCCTCATTTATGTATTTGTTTTAAATGAAGCAAAGATGGATATTTTTAATGATAAAAAGTGCAATTCACAAAGAAGAGAAACATCATAAACCATTAGACACAATAACAAAGAGGCAAAGATGCATAAAGCAAAAATCAGAAAAAAATATAAAAGAAAAAATATAGTATGACATAGTGACGTTTCTCTGAGAATATTTATTTTATCAAGTGCAGAAAGAAGCATCTTGAATGATATCATTAATAATTTAAATATAACAGATTTATGTTTAATGTATATTAATCTTATATCCTACACAAATATATTTAAAATTTTGTATTTCATATGTTGTGTTGTTATAAGATTTCCATAGGACATTTAGAAAAACTGGCAAAAAGATAAACATTACTAAATTTCAAAAAGTAGAATTTTTTTGTGTGTGTGTGTGATTCAGTTATACATATATTATTTTTGAAATTATTTCTCTATAGTTTATTATAAAATATTGGCTATAGTGTCTTGTTCTCTACAGTAAACCTTTGTTGCTTGTTGCATATCTATTTTTTAAAAATTAGAAATATAACATTCTATTCATACTAAGTCAAACAAGTGGAATTAAAGTGTCCCCCACCCCTGATTCTTTTAATTGAGGTGGAACAGGAGTAGAGGGGAGTTGAGGATGGTATTTCAGAAAACTAAAAGCAAGCTCATTTGATTCATTTGTCTCTGTCACATCATGTCTTTACTGAGAAAGCTATGACTTTTTAACATACATTCTGGCAAAGAAATTTTAAATATTGATTGCATGTGTAATTGTGTGTATATTAAATGGTCAATCATGTGGGTGATAATAGGCTATTAAAATAAATTGTACAGTTTATAAAACTTTGTATAGTGATAGTAAGAGAGTTTCTTTACTGCTGCTGCTGGTTAGATCTAAACCACAGGGGTCTTCACACTTTGGCATACGTCATATTCAGCTAGACTCATGGCTAGTTAAATAAGATTGCTGGGCCTCTCCACCTCCCCTCCCTGATTCAGTATTTCTGGAATGAGACTGGAGAATTTACATATCTAACAAATTATCAGCTGATATTTTTGCTCCTGGGCCAGGAACACCACTTAAGGAATCATTGATCTAAACAAACGGACTTGAAATATTTGCTTTTTCATTTCTATCAGGCCAACATTTAGTACACTCTGTTAAAAGATATGAGCTTTCCTGGTAGCTCAGCTGGTAAAGAATCTGCCTGCAATGCAGGAGACCCCAGTTTGATCACTGGGTTGAGAAGATCTCCTAGAGAAGGGACAGGCTACCCTTCCAGTATTCATAGGCTTCCTTGGTTTCTTAGACGGTAAAGAATCCACCTGCAAATTGGGAGACACAGGTTTGATCCCTGGGTCAGGAAGAACCCCTGGAGAAGGAAATGACAACCTACTCCAGCATTGTTGTTTGGGAAATCCCCGTAGACAAAGGGAACCTGGAGGGCTGTAGTCCATGGGTGGCAAAGTGACAGTCATGACTTAGCGACTTGACAGCCAGAGTAGAACTAGGACATGCTGATCTGCAGTGAAGATACCCTTAACTCAGAGGATGGGTGAACAGAGTAGCTGAGGAGTTCTGGGGATAAACAAGATGGGAAAAGCCAGGCTGTAAGAATGTGCTGTTTGTCCGAGGCCTTGTATGTTCTCTTTAGTTCCTGTATTCCAAACTAGAAGAATGTTTTGATGTGCGCGCCCCCTCCACCTTCACAGAGTTCCAGTGTGACCCAGCACGTAGCTCAAAGCTCAGAACACATAAACTAATATTTATGTTTAGACTGGGTAGCCTAGAATTACACAGAATTTTTAGGAACCTGTCTATGTCCTGGTACTAATGCATACTTTTCATATACCTGCCTTGGAAGAACTTCCATATTACAAGTGCTTTCTCTGTTCCTATGTGTTTAAACTTTAGATATTTATAGCATGGCATAAAATGTGGAAAAAACAACAGAAAAAACCTTTACATGGCATCTTTCATGTTTAGATACCAATTCTTTCAATATATCAAAATACCAGCTATAGTAAGAGTGATTTTTAAACTAACATCAGAGTATATGGCCAAATGGGGGCCATTCTTCAAACTAATCATCTTCAGAAACTATAACCTTAATCCACTGAAACTTCCAGTGTTCAAAATTATTTTAAACTCTTGCTCAGAAATTGTTTCAGGGTTCCATTTGTAAGTCATCTTAGGAAACTGAGAGACCTGGCGTGCTGCAATTCATGGGGTCACAAAGAGTTGGACACGACTGAGTGACTGAACTGAACTGAACTGAAAACACTTCTAGCTATGACAGGCATTTTAAAGATAAATGTGTGTTCCTTCAAGGAATAGATCAAATATGCTACTCCTCAAAGGTCTCTCTAATCTTCCTCCTTCTCTACATTGGAAGTTAATTCACTTTTCTTTGAATATAAACTGTTCCTTATTTTTCTGATTATAGTATTCCTTCTATCTTTTAATAGAATTGTACTTTTCCTATATAACATCATTTAAGGAAAAATTAGATTTCCCTTTGTCAATTAACAAAGTCATATTTATTCTCTTATTACATAAACATTTATTCTAAGCACTAACAATACAGCAATGAAAATATGGCCATTCCACTAGAATAGATTCTAGGTATGGTCTCTGGTTTGGTAGCATGAACATCATCTGAGAAATGCAAAATTTGAGACCCTACCTCACACCTGCTGTATCAGGAACATATGTGTGTGTGTGTGTGGGTGGGTGGGTGGGTGGGTGTGGGTGTGTACAGTTTTAACAAGTTCCCAAGGTGATTCTGTGATGCAGGCTGATAAGAGAATCACTGAGCTAACAGGAGACAATCATAGAAAGATAGATACTTTCTCTTCTTCACCACTGTATCTTCATCACAGGATAGAATTTAGCACAAATAGATGCATATTATATATTGAATAAATGATGGGAAATAACCTTAGAGTTACATAATCCACAAAGCTTTCATTTTACAAAACAGACATTAAATACAATCAGAGTGAGAACCTGCTGTCAAGATACTTGTCATTTTATTTTAAGTCAGTGATAATTCTTCCAGGTTATTATTTGATGTAATATATATGTAAATAAAGTGTGTAGGAGTGTGATACAGAGAGTGGATCAGTCTAAATCATCAGGGAAGACTTCCTGATTGAGCTGGGATTTAAGGGATGGGTTATAATCTGGTATATACCGAAGATAGGGAGAACAATCCAAGAGCCAAGAGTAGCCAAGACATAAAATTGGAACCTGGTGTTTTATGTCCTCAGAAGAAACCAATAGAGTTATTAAGTAGCATGATAGAAGATTGTCTTTGGGGATAGATTACAAAAGGCTTTGAAAATCAGATTCATGAATTTAAACTTGATTCAAAGGTCAGTAGGATATATTCTTTCTGAAATATGAGCATGGAATAATGACAGCGATCTAAGGCTGTCATTCTTATCTAATCTTTACATCTTTGGCACTTGTTCTTTCCTTTTAATACTAGAACCAGAGTATGGAATTGATGTCCATATTTCTATCTTATATTAGAGGCACCGCTATGCTTGTGTTAATTACTTAAGCATAGAATCCACATCTGTTTTATAGTCTTAATATTACTTAGTCTAGTGTCTTTTATATTCTAAATACTCAGTAAATATTTTTAAAATAATTACAAGGTCATCTTATAACAATTTACATGTAGTTTTCTTTGGGTTCCAACATCTGATCTTGACAACAGTCACACGAGGTACATTCTACTGTGTCCTAATTTTAAAGATGTAGAAACTTGACTGTAATTTATTAATAAAACTTTACCTTGCAATGGTCTCACTTAAAATGCAGATACTAGTCTTAATTACAAACTCTGAGTCTTTAACAGGAATGAGACCTTCTGATAAATGTTTTATTAAATATCATGTTTTATTTAATCCTTTCAACAGGAAAGGGTGTCGCGGTGTCTGAATTTATAGCTAAAGAAACAGAAGCATAGAGAATTTAACGAGTGTGTTCATGTTGACTGGCAGAGTCAGGATTTGCACACACGTCATTTGATTCAAGAACTCCAGCTCTTAAGTTATTATTCCATTGAATGAATTTCCGAAGGGTACATAGCTAGTAAGTGGCAAAGCTATAGCCTTAAACTAGGTCTTGATTTTAAACTTCTTTCACAGTAATCACAGGTTATTGAGACCTGGACACAGTCTGCCTTGGCCATTTTCCTGATTGTCTCTGAGTGCAACTAATTGCGATTTTGACATCCCAATCAGTGCTGTGGCAGCAGATGGACTATAAGGTATAAAGACTGAAGCAGTTGAAAATATTTTTCCTTTTCCAGTTTGCACGGCTGTAGTTAAACGTCACATTAGGATTTTTAAACTACATCTAGTTAGATACATAATGAATTTTCCATAGAAATGAAAGAGCCCAAATTTCTCAAACCTAAAATAAGATTGACCCATAACATTTTCCCCCAAATTTTGAAATGCATTAATGTGAACAAATGGTAAATTTCATTTACTTATACATGAAACAAATTACTTCTATTGACAAGAGGGAGATTAATTGAATTTGAAACTGCTGGAGAAGCACCATTCCAGGATGCAAGGTTGAACAAAGCCAGACATTCTCCCTGGACGGGACTTTGGAGTTCAACCACATTCTTTTTATGTTTTTAATAGATAAAACAAAGCTTAGGGAAAACAAGGGACTCAACTAGAGTTAGATGCCTGGTTACTGGTCTAGCTTGTAAAGATCTAGATCTTCAGACTTTACCAGACTCTTCTCAGCACTTCTGATAGGCAGTAAAGGGGTTATTTGTTGTTTTTTTTTTTTTTTTAATATTTTTTTGTTTATTTATTTGGCTGCCCAGGATCTTTAGTTTTGGCATGTAAAATCCTTTTAGTTGTTGCCTTTGGGATCTAGTTCCCTAAAGAGGGATATAACCCTGGCTGCCTGCATTGGGAGCATGGAGTCTTAGCCACTGGACCATCAAGAAAGTCCCAAGAATGTACACTTTGCCTGAGTTGTCTGTCACTGTGTAGCCTGGGGCAAGTTACTTAATCTCACCATAATTCCATTTCTGCACCACTGAAATGACAGTAGCAGCACCCGGATTACATTCTTGCATGGAATGTGTTACATATTTGTTTTTAATCATTATTTTCTATAGTAATTATTAATCTACCTTTGTTGTGTAGAATGGATTGTTGTAGTGGAGAAGCAGCATCTTAAGTGGAAAGAGACCCAAATTTTAGTCTAGTATGTATCTTCATTTTTTTGAGGTAAAACATGTATCTTCATTTTTATCTTTGAAGGAGTTGGACTGGGTGAATAAATGGTCTGTTGTCAGATGATATTATTTTAAAAAATTGGACAGAGGCAACCTTGGATAACATTGCCCTTTTAATTTGTGGTAAATTTGTAGTTGAACATGGATCATTTTTAGGCTGAATTCCATAGGACACTTCAATGAGAATTTTACTGATCGTTTTGGTGCTCATTGAATTCTTATACTGAATCAGGAAATACACTTTTCAAATATTTAGTTGGCTGAAATTCCACTTATTCATTATTGTGGAAAGGGCATGCCCTGAACTTGGACTGTGGAGGACACAGGCTTATACAACACTGTGTTGGTCTGGCACACGGAATACCTGTTGAGCTCAGGGTCGTGTCCAGAATATCATCAGGGCTACTACTTTTGAGGATACCCTGGCAGACAGAGGCCGTTTATTCAAACATGGGAAAGCAGAACTAACTGGACACGAGCATAGCTCCCTGTTCTTGCTGCAGGCTGTCACCTGAAAGAACACGGAGGGGAAGGAAGTGCCCTCATAAACTGTGGAAAGCGTGAGCCCTGGAATGGGATCCTGAATAGAGACATCCTGTTGAACAGCTTGTGAACAATCCGATGCCCAGCTTCAGAGAGAATGTCGGGAATTGATGTTCGCTTCACAAGTTAGGCTGGTATCTCTCTTCTGAGGCTCAATGGACCTGTAGAATAAGACTATATTTATACCAAGTTATAGGAAGGAGGTCTTTCTGGAAACATTTCATCGGGGGGCTCAGATTGTTAAAAATAGCAACAACAAAAACCAGCATCACAGAGTGTATTTTTGATTTTTTTAATCACATTTGAACGATCCTTGAAATACATTACTTCAGAGTGTCAGTTCACATTTGCCATCAGACAATGAGATTCCCCCAGAGTCACACATGAGATAAAATGTAAAATCCAATGTTTATAGGAATGTGGTAACTACTACTTCTTGGTACAAGTACAGAAACCAACTATAACCATGATAAGCAAAAGCAGGGGATGGTATTTTAATGCTAGACTGTTAGCTCACAGAACCCACAAGCAGTGTATTTGTCTGCTGGCGCTGCCATAACAAAATACCATTGATTGGTTGGCTTCAGCATTCATATTTTATTTTCTAGCATTTCTGGAGGCTAAAGGTGTGGGATCAAGATACTAGCATGTTCGCCTTCTCCGTAGGCTTCTCTTCTTGACTTGCAGATGGCCACTTTCTAGCTGTAGCCTCACGTGGCCTTTCCTTTTGTGAGCAGGAAGCCTGGTGTTTTCTTCCAGTTCTTATAAAGATATATTGGATTAGGGTCCCACCCTTATATTTCATTTAATTACTTTAATGAGGTCACATTGGAGGTTAGGGCTTCAAAAGCAAATTCAGCATATGAACTTGTATGTGTGGTGGTGGTGGGGGTGCAGTTTAGTCCTAATAACATGTAGTAATGCAGTTATCTTTAAAAAAAACAAAGAATGGGCAATTGTAGTGCATTCAGGATACTCTTGTTTCCATATTTCTTCCCCCCTGCCTCTCCTTCTGTTTGAAGAACCAGATCACTCTGATTTCTCTTCCTGGAGTCCACTGCCATTTAAGGGACTCTTTCTTCTACATTTTTTTGATTTCCTTGTTACAGTTTTGCCCAGAGAGAATGATCTGTTTCTCTGAGTATAGATTCCAGCTTCCTGGGGGAGAGAGGTGTTGCTTTCCCTCTGATGTCCATCCATGATTTGATATAATATGGGAAAGGGATTGGATCCAGGGTGATAGTGGAGACTCTAACAACTCTCTGTGGTGTCCAGCAATCAGCTGGAGGGAAGGGATCTCTAGACGCCTGCAGTGCCAGGAACTAACCTCCTTCACCTACTAAGATGGAGAGGCCCTGACGACGTGCCTCCTACTGGAGAGAGTTCTTCCACAACAGTTCCTTGAAGTCACTCCCTCTGTCTCTGCAAAATTAGGGATGTTAGTTCCCCAAGTGGGTAATTTTCACAGAGATTTTAAAATATTGATTTATAGATAGAAAAAATAGTCTGATATAAAACAGTAAAGAAATGTCTGGTCACTTATTCATGATCTTCAGAAACTCACACATATATAATGTATGATTTTCTTAAAGATGAATAGAGGGTGCATTTTCAAATATCAAACTCTTGTGCCTTTCACCTAAAAAAATATGAGTAATTCTGGCAGTTTAATGACACAATAACAAACAGTACGAGTTCTTTCATTTGTCGTCTTCACACTACTGTGTGACATTTACCTTGAAGTAGCTGCACGCACGTCCCTGGCACAGCAGTGCAGTGAGAGGCCTCCTCTCTCCCCCTGGCAGGAGTCTGCCAGCTCCCTCCTGTCTCTGGAGAACAAAGCCAGTGCCTGCAGGGGAACAGGGAGGTGCCAATGACCTGTTCCTCTGGAGCTCAGTCTTTTGTCAGCTCTGAAAATGGAACTGTGTGTTTTAGCCCATGACCCATGAGGAGTCTGGAAAAGAGAAGCTGATTCCTGCAGGGAGAATCAAGAAAGGGCAGCACTTTCCCCGGCTAGTTTAGTGGTCTGAGTCTGCTGCCAAGCCCCAGGACTGAGCAGTTGTTGCAGGCATTCATTCTCACCTGCAGGACTGCCTCCCGGAGGCCAGGTTCCTAGAAATCCTCCTCCAAGCAGGTGTCTGCAGACGGGCGTGTGGGGGCGGGGGGCAGAAACATGCCTCTCCACAGGAAGGAAGCTTAACTCGCACGTTTCAGATCAGCGATGGCAATGGCCTGATGACTCTTAGGAATCCTGTTATTCTTTACCAGCTAAAATGGCTTCAGCACCTATTTTGTAAATGTTTATGGAGCACGTTCTGTGGGGAAAGGAGGTACTGAGTTTGCCAGTGTGGGGGTTTAAATGTGACCTGAAATGCGACCTCTGCTGTAGTAGAAATATTCACTAGAAAGTTTTATTAGCTTCTCTCTGGAACTTTTCCTGAGGATTTATGATGTTCAGATACAAATTTATGGCAAAAGAACATCTGTGCCTGTAAGGAGTTTCCGTTCTGTCAGATGAGGTAGAGAATACAGGATTTGAGCAGACAGTTTCCAAATGCATTTTTGATTTGTTTGATTTCCTGGGAGGTGTATAGAAAATGAAAATATAACTACTGTTTACCCACTGACCTTGCTGAGGAAGAAGACAAGGAGGTTTTTTTTGTTTTGTTTTGTTTTAGAAAAGGGACTGTTATTTCTCTTTACCTTGCTAGATCCCCTCTCTCTCTTACATGCATACATCTATACACATACATATGCATACATATACATATATATATATTATTGCTTATTACTGATTGCATTTGACTTGAAGTCAGTATGACTGCCAGCCCTTATGTTCTTCTCTATCTAGATGCTGGGTGTGTGGCCAAGGCTGTTTTTTGGTGGATAGTACATTGTCACCAGCCATTTATTCAATGAGTAGCTTATTATTTTCTGATTAGCCCTTAAACTCTAACCTTAAAACAAAGCATGATTTCTTGAGAGCAGAATTTAACTATAGCATTGATAAAATATAACCAAGTTTACTTCTTAGTTACATTAAGAATTGCAAGTAATAGCAAATATTAATTGTACTTCTGGGAAATGATACAAATATGAGTTTACCTTTAACCAGGAGTCTGTTCTACTCACCAGGGACAGCAGTAGCAGGTCTCTATAGATGCCTTAATACCTTGTCCTATTTTTGTGGGGCTCAGGAACTGGTTATGTCATTTGAGGATTTTGCTTCCTAAGATGACTTATTTACATACTTTCTCCCGGATTTAGAAAGAAAACACCACCAACAACAAAATGTCTCTCTCCTGTTTGTGTAGCTTCTGCCCACTATGTCCATTATGTTCCAACCTCCTCCTTTTACCCTAAGTGTGTATGTTTCATATTGTTTGGGCAGAATAGAATCCTAAGCTCCTAGAAAGAACAGCACCATAGGAAGCAAAACTAAGTCCCCTGCCTTTTGATTTCCCTCCTGGTGGCTCCAGGCAGATCTGTTTACTTAGCTCAATCTGTAGCACTTTGGCCTCCTTCCTTGAGAAGACATCAGCACTTTTCCTGCATGTGGGTTGGGAGCTGTCAGTAACTGTGGGTGGTTGAGTGAGAAAGCAGATGAGACAGGTTGTTATAAAAAGTTAAATTGGGAGAAGCATGTTTGAATTGTGAGCAAAGATAGAAGTAAACACTTTAGTAAATAGATCTAGAATGTAAAGATTATGATCAGCCATGACAGCAGTAGGTTTATATTTTCTTTTCTCTCTCACCAGTCTTCCTATTTTTAGCTGTGGATTAAAATCATTATCAACTATTAACAATTACTCAAAATATTATTTGGAAAACTAAGGGTTTCATATATAGCAGAATTATTATACAACCCCGGTGTCTTTTTGTAAATGTAGACTCTAAAAGACTATTTAAAATGCATCCGTATGAACTAAGGGGCTTCCCAGGTGCCACTAGTGGTAAAGAACCTGCCCGCCAATGCAGGAGACATAAGAGTCACGGGTTCCATCCCTGGGTCAGGAAGATCAGGGCATGGCAACCCACTCCAGTATTCTTGCCCGGAGAATCCTATGGACAGAGGAGCCTGGCAAGCTGCAGTCCACAGGGTCACAAAGAGTCGGACGTAACTGAAGCAACTTAGCATGCACACACGTACACTTACTACCTAAAAGCGGGCCACGTGTATCCAGGCTATTGTTACAGTGCCATGCTTTGTACCAAGTACTTCTAGATAATTGTTCGTTCAACCCCCACAATAACCTTCTGAGGACTTTTTGATAGATGAGGAAACCAAAGCACATAGTTACCTAAACAGTTTTCTAGATAGGCTAGATCATGTGCCCAGGCTTTTACAGCAAGTAAGAGATAAATATGATTCCAGACAGTATGACTAAGAGAAATGGTTTATTCTTGAAAGGTATAGCTTGTTTTTCTACACTTAGAATAAATGTTTTATTCCCCCAAAGGAAAAATTTTGTTAATTTCACCACCAGCCAAATATTTCTAACTTTTCTTGCCCTGTCAGCTGGCTGTCAGTTTTGTAAAGAAATGCAACATAAAACTGACAGGAAGAAACTCTGAAATCTATAACCACATGGCAGCATATTGAAAAATTCTCACAAAAGCTTATTTTGTCATTTATTGGATAGCACTAAAACCAGCTGCCAGGGGCACCAGGGAGTTCATAGACACCATTTAGCTAATATATTATTTTGCCAAGAAAATTCATTGTGCTGAATTCTTTTCTAATCTTTTGTGGCTGCTTACTTATAAAAACAGAGTGCCTAGAAACTAAATTTTTTCACAGGGGGTAAAGTAAAACAGAGATGGCTAGTAATCTAAACTTTCACATTGCAACTGCCACTCTGAAGAAAGAAATATATGGAATAAGATATATAAGAATACTTAAATGGCACATTTCATGTGTGGAAGTTTAAAAGGCTTTGTTTGTTAATGGGCTATTGAAATGGATCGGGTATTTTCTAGCTTTAAAATTAGGATGATGAATATGAAAGTGTTTCACAGAGTCTAAAACATTATGTGTACCTTTGGCATGTATGGGCTTATGTAAAGGCAAGTGATTATGTTTGGTGTGTTAGTATCTGGTCAGGGTAGTATTTGTACAGTGTAGCAATATTCTTATGTAGCTTCCAGTGTCTCTTCAGAAAAAAATACCCAAATGTCATTTAGAATTCCACATTTTATTTAGAATCTGAAAGACAGACACTTAAATAGATATTTGTACTTTGTTATTTTTATTTCTTCTACTTATATGCTGCTGCTAAGTCGCTTCAGTCGTGTCCGACTCTATGCGACCCCATAGATGGCAGCCCACCAGGCTCCCTGTCCCTGGAATTCTCCAGGCAAGAACACTGGAGCGGGGTGCCATTTCCTTCTCCATCTTCTTATATAGTGCTTATTATATAAGATGTTCGAATTTCTTCTCACAGAGAAAGAGTGGCCAGAATCGTCATGCATGCAGCATGAGAGAGCATGGGTTAGCCTTAAACAGTGACCTTCAAGCATGTAGAAGACTGAGGCACATTCAGGGCAAAGGGAGTAAGAGGGAAAAAGAGGGCAAGCAGAAGGAGTAGGGTTTTGGGACTTCCTGGTAGTCTGGTGGTTAAGACACCATGCTTCCAGTGCAGGAGATATGGGTTCAAACCCTGGTCAGGGAACCCACACCCCACATATTGCAGGATTTGGCCAAAAGGAAGAATGAATGGGGTTTTAGAAGAGAAAAGGGTCTCTCGTCTTTTGAAAGACAAAAGAAAGATTTCTTAGAAGGCAAAGGAATCACAAAGAAAGGTAGACAGAAGGACGTGCTGCATGCTATGAGTGAAGTTTTTGTGTCCTGCGGTATGTCTCACCTGTTTCAAGAATGGCAGCTACACTGGCCGTGATTGTGACTCCATTCTGTACTCAGAGGGAGACTCAACCATCCTGATCATAACTATCACTTGCATCAGCGGTTCTGAAATGTTGTCTGTACTCAGAGGGAGACTGAACCATCCTGATCATAACTATCACTTGGATCAGCGGTTCTGAAATGTTGGGAAGCATCATTCATTGTAATCACAACTTACATGCTAGAAACATATGTTAGCAGTGAATTAGATGAATTATTATAGTTATAGATTATAAAATATATATTCTTTAATAGAATTCTATGCAACTGTTATAAAAATGAGGAACATGTATATGTGTACTTAAAGAATATTCAGCTGTGGCTATGTTTTAGTGAAAAAGAGCAGTTATAGTATGTCCTCATTTTTTTTTTTTCACTTCTCTCCCTGCAGTGGGATGTGTATACATATATGGGATGTTATATTTGTGTGCTTAATAAGGCATTTCTCAAAGATGTCTAAGAAACAAAAAAATTGCAATTTTCTATGACTAAGAGGACTAGAGATTAAGATAACAGAGATGTTTATTAAAGGTTTTTTTTTTTTTTAATGTGTTGAATTTCATGTACCTGGTGCTCTTCATCCCCTTCTTTGACAAAAGCATTCCATTAGGTACAATTTAGAGTTAAGTTTTCTACTGTTTGTCAAGTTTCATAGGTAAATTGATTCTCAAATTAGCATGCATTAGCAATCTCTAGTGATTGTAGGCGCTTGCTATAGTACAGATTACCTGGGTCCCCACCAGGAAGGTTAAATCAAAAACTTTGGACATAGACCTCTGGAATTTGCATTTGAATTGAACATCTGGAACCAAGCCCTTGGGAGGTCTATAGACTTCACTTGTAAAAAAATTATTTTTGTTGAAGTGTAATTGATTTATAACATTATATTTTAGGTGTATAGCAGTGATTCAGTTATACGTATATCTTATTTTTTTCAGATTATTTTTCCATGTAAGTTATTACAAAATATTGAGCATACAGTAAGTCCTTGATGGTTATCTCTCTTTATCTATAGCTGTGTGCATGTGTTATTCCCAAATTTCTAATGTATCCCTCCCCTACACCTTTCCTTTTGATAACTGTAACTTTGTTTTCTAAGTCTGTGATAGACTTTACTTTGACACATAATCTTTTGAGTACATTGAAGGCACGTGCTCATGTGGAGGGCATTTATGTGTCCTAAAATGTAATTGCTCTATGGAGTGAATGTTTGAGTCACCCACCAGGCTCGTCAGTCCATGGAATTCTCCAGGCAAGAATACTAGAGTAGGTAGCCGTTCCCTTCTGCAGGGATCTTCCCAACCCAGGGAGCAAACCTGGACCTCCCACATTGCAGGCAGATTCTTTACCATCTGAGCTACCAGAGAAGTCCAAAATGTAATTGTTCCATGGAGTTAGTGTTTCAATAGGCTAGAGACGTAAATTTACAGTGACCACATTAGAAAAAGCATGTTAAGATAGTAACAATTATTATCTTTATTGTTACTATTATTAGATCTTCTATCCAGTTGGCTTCCTTTCATTTAAAGGGAGAGAAGGTGTCACCCTTGAGTTCATCGTCTCACCTGGATATACCTTGCTTTGTCTCTGAGGGGATGACGTAAAGAGCCCTGAAATGGTAAATCACAGAGAATTTTTGAAACTTCTCTTAGAAAATGTGGTAATGTGCATATTACCTTTAATGATAATCAGTGAAAATATAGTTTTTTTTTAAAATATGAGCTATGTGACTTTTTCCTTTCCCAGGCATTCGCAATCTTGTTATTAGACAATTTGAGTCTTGGAAGCTTACATCTACCGGAATTACTAGGGTGCCAAACCACTGCATTTCTTCTTCCCAAACCTCCCTTTCCAGGAAGGCGAAGACTTCGCCTTGTGGATGTCGAGCATGCCTCTTCGTAACTGTCCTGTATTCCTTGGTCTGCAGCCTAATGGGCCTTAGCCACGACTGCTGGTGTAAAGAGACACTTGCGCTTTTGGTTCATTTTGTCTTCTGCCGCCTGCTGCAGCTACGGCATGCTTCTTGGCAGCTCTTATCTCCCACTCCCATGGAGAGCAGGTGAGGACTTGCCTTCCATAAGTAATGAAAAATCATTATATTATCAATTAGAAACCTAGCTCTTCTAGTTATCCATGGTTTCTGGTAATTGTCCTGAAAGATATGAAAGGCTTCATTTTCTTGTCAAATGTAACATTCTCTAACATTTTCAAACCCATTTTTCTTTTTTTAAATTTCTTTATTTTAATTGGAGGCTAATTACTTTACAATATTGTGGTGGTTTTTGCCATACACTGCCATGAATCAGCCATGCGCGTACATGTGTTCTCCATCCTGAACCCCCCTCCCACATCCCTCCCCCATCCCATCCCTCAGGGTCATCCCAGTGCACCAGCCCTGGGCACCCTGTCTCATGCATCAAACCTGGACTGGTGATCTGTTTCATCAGACCCATTTTTCAAATCTAAGACCAGGTATCTGGACATTCAGGTACCCCAAAATTTCTGTTAAGTCTTTGGTGTTCTAGGACTTAACCATCTGCCCCAAATCTGTTAGATATTTTGCTTGGGAAGAGGAAATGCAGTGGTTTGGTATCCTAGTAATTCCAGTAGATGTGAGCTTCCAAGATTCAAATTGTCTAATAACAAGATTGCAAAGGCCTGGGAAAGGAAAAGTCACATACCCCATATTTTAAAAAATATCTCTATTTTTACTGATTATCATTAAAGGTAATATGCACATTACCATATTTTCTAAGAGAAGTTTCAAAAATTCTCTCTGATTTACCATTTCAGGAACCTGGAAACAGGTTTCCAGGTCACTTACTGTGATAAGCCAGCATCCCAAGACTAAGCATATAGATGAGCCTCCCTGGTTTACAGGACCTTACTGTAATAGGATCTATTGAAACAAATGAAGCATGTGTTTCCATGTAATTGCTGTCATTCTCGGTTGCCAAGGCAACAAGCACTATGTGAACTATTAGAATCAGTATGGATATAGCTGTTGAGTTGTTAATACTTAAACTATGCATTATGCAGCAAGCTGTTCTTTTTGCTTACCTAGTTTTGTAGTTTTTCTTCTTTAAAAGGACAAGTGATGCTCTCCCAGTTTCATGGGAAGCATATTTAATAACATAGTGCTCATTAAACAGAATGGGTTTGCTCCAGAAAAGCTGCCTATATACTGAATTCTGTTTTCCCATTGATGTCCATTATAAAAATGGAATTATTATTGTGTGATTTTTGTTATTTCTCATAAAATATCATTTATAGTTAATAATACTGCAAGCTTAAAAATAACCTGTAGATAAAGGAAGACTTATATTTTATAGGAGCATTTAGTTCAGTTCAGTCACTCAGTCATGTCCGACTCTTTGCGACCCCATGAATTGCAGCACGCCAGGCTTCCCTGTCCATCACCAACTCCTGGAGTTCACTCAAACTCATGTCCGTCGAGTCAGTGATGTCATCCAGCCATCTCATCCTCTGTTGTCCCCTTCTTCTCTTGCCCCCCGGTCCCTCTAAATAGCAATGTGGAAATGCAGGATTTCTCAAGTTGTTTTTCTTGTTTGCTCCAATAAGTGAAGGAGTCAAAGAGAGAAAAAGCAGTCCTTGAGAAGAATCCTAATTGATCAAATTGCTGTTTTTGCATTTTTTCTTTTAAATATTCTGGAAGTAGAAGAGTTCAAAGTTCTGTTTGGTTGCTCAGATCCTAGGATGTTTCTTAGGAATGAATAGGCTGAAAGTAAGTTAAAAGGAAAAGACATGGTCAAATACCAAACAACCAATAAATAACATATTGTGGCAATCTTTTTGCAGTTTACACATTTACATATATCAAATATGCTGTATACCTTAACCTAATACAATGTTATATGTCAACTGTATCTTAATAAAACTGAGAAAAGAGTAGGAATTTATTTTTAAAAAACAAATCAATAACTGCCATTCAGATTATAGCAATTACTAATTTGCAAACCATGACACGGTGCAGACTGAAAGCATCCTGTGAATTTTAAGTTTTGTACATGGTATGGCTCCTCCGTCCTTGTGATTCTCCAGACAAAAATACTGGAGTGAGTTGCCATTTCCTTCTCCAATACAATAAAGTAAATATTTGGTTATTAACTGTGAATAGCACATTGAAACATTTGTCTTGTGACTGAGAATCTTCCTTTGAGGAGCTTATTTTTTTGAAAGTAAAAATGAAAAAAATGTTGTCTAATTAATTTTTTATTAACCTGCCTCATACCATATTCTGAACTGATAATTTCATCCTAGAACTGGGGACAAATATATCAACCCATTGGCCACCTTCAAGGAACTATGTGCCTGATAAGAAAGCTAGAAAGTAAGCAAGTACTACTCACAAAGTATGACGACTACCAGAACATGAGAAGTTCAGGGCACTATTATTATTTTTGGTTCTTAGAAGTATCACCAAAAAACCCCCAAACATTCCTGACAGTAAGATGTTGAGACTTGAAGTATGGATAGGAGTTTACTATTATAATTATTGATATTTAAAGATGAGATCAAGACTATTACAGACAGTGAGAAAGTTTCAGAGCCCAGAGCCAGATACAAACAGGGCATTGCAAGTAGGCAAGGGCACCTCCCAGATAATATTCTGATAGTGATGGGTGAGTCTGTTAATAACCCACCGCACTAGTGATAGGAGCTGGGAAATGCCGGGTCTTCATCAGTGTGATTGTTAAGCATCCTTCTACTGCTACTATATCCCTTAAGAAGATTAGTACTAAATTTGTACTCACAAATCACATGGATTTAAGTTGGAATTAAAAGTAGTATTTTATTACCTGATTTCTCTCTCTGTTGACTTCCCCTGAAGTAAATGTAGGGTGGTTTTTATTAATAACATTCCTTTCTGTAAAGTATGAAAATCCAGGCAGGATTGGGAACAGAGAGGAGGGAGGAGCAGGCGTTGTGAACGCATTGGTAGGATTTCAACTGGTTCTCAGGAAAGTGCCCTCAGGGCAATGTGCCTCAGTCTGAAAATAGAGCAGATTTAGGCCTAAAATGACTGGAGAAGCAGATGGAAGGTAAATAACAGGCATGCCCTTGCCTTTTGGCCTGCCTCCTCTAACACTTTGTCTTGTTTCTGTTCCTGTGAATACATAAACTCTAAGCTTTGGCAATAGTTTGTCAGCAGTGGCTGAAGATTGGGAAGGCTGAGTAAAGGATTTATCAAATTAGGGAGGGGATACAGAGCAGAGAGGATAGCTAATTATTTTTGAAAACAGGTCACTGTTCTTATATAGATGCAGATTTGTTGGCAGTTCCCTAAATCAGAGTATGTGATTTACGATCCTCAAGGAAGAAAGAAAACCTCTTTAGAAATGAAAGAATAATGAGCCTGTGATCAATAGCATGGACAACAAATTATAAGCCTTAGAAATTAAGTCTTCCTCGCCTCCTGATTTGATTATTAGTGTTTTTCTAATTCTGCCTTCTGTCTCGGGCCTTTTAGTCTTCCCCTTCATTCATTTGTTTATGTATATTTTCATCAAGCATTTATCATCTTTTGAGTGCTCAATTGTGTCCTCCTTTTTGTGACCCCCATGGACTGTAGCCCACCAGGCTCTTCTCTCCATGGGATTGTTCAGGCAAGAAATACTGGAGCAGGTTGCCATCTCCTCCTCCAGGGGACCGTCCTGACAAGGATCAAACCTGCATCTCTGGCATCTCTTACACTGGCAGGTGGATTCTTTACCGCTAGCTCCACCTGGGAAGCTTATCATCTCTTATCCCTACATATTCTGAGTGCTGAGTACAGTGAAATGAAGTTCCTGTTCTCACCCAGTTTACATTCTGGTGGGAGGGAGTGGAGGGAACAAGGAGCCAACTCATACATTACAGTGATAATAGTAACTTCCAATTATGATGAGTGTTACCAAAAGAGTATGAGGGAGTATAAATGATTCATTATTTTTTAGCACGTAATTAGGAGAGGCTGCTCTGAGAAGGTGGCTTTTAAGCTGAGACAGGAATGCAAAGATCAGAGATAAAAGTGTTCCTGGCAGAGACCAGTTAGTTTAAAATCTCAACATAGGGACAGAGGAACAATATGACGAGTTCAACCAAAGACTCTTGTATGTATGATCCGTGGACTGGAAGGGAGGGATAGTGAGTGGTCTGAGACAAGGTCACAAACTAAGTATGCAAATAGGTTTTGTTAGAGAGGTAAGGAGTTTAGATTTTATTTTAATGTAAGAGAAAGCAACAGGGATATTTTAAGCAAATAAGTAATAACACATTATCTGTGTTTTTAAAACTGTGTTATATAATAGATATTCATGAATCCATAATTAAATAAATGATTGAATAAATAGGTAACTAGGGGAGAAAGGACAAATATTTCTTACAGGTAAATTCCGAACAATAAATGTAGATCTTTCCTCCTCCGGATAGTGGAACTGAATTCTTCTCCTCTTAAGCAGGGGAAGATTTAGTCAGTTGCTTCAAATGAATAGAGTATGGAAAAGGAAAAATAGTATTTGGAATGATGACTCTCAACAGACAGCACCACAACCAAGTAATGAAGGTTAACATGACTAGATATGAGTCATATGAATGTCATGTACTGTTACAGGTTGAATCTGTGTCCCACCAAAATTTATTAGTTGAAAACCTAATAGTGTGAGGAGGTTATTAGGAAATTGAAAAGAACCCTCATGAATGGGATGTGTGCCTTTATCAAGGAGATTCTGAGATCTCTGCTCTTTTTGTAATCTGAAGCTCAGAAGAGGGTCCTCACCCAATTGTGTTGGCACCCTGATATCAAACCTCCTGCCTCCAGTACTATGAGAAACAAAGTCCTATTGTTTATTAGCTATCCAATCTGTGGTGTTTTGTTTTAGCATCCTGTACAGAAGAGAGTTCCAGAAAAACATCTATTTCTGCTTTATTGACTATGCCAAAGCCTTTGACTGGTGGATCACAATAAACTGTGGAAAATTCTGAAAGAGATGGGAATACCAGACCACCTGACCTGCCTCTTGAGAAATCTGTATACAGGTCAGGAGGCAACAGTTAGAACTGGACATGGAACAACAGACTGGTTCCAAATAGGAAAAGGAGTACGTCAAGGCTGTATTTTGTCTGCTTATTTAACTTATATGCAGAGTACATCACGAGAAACGCTGGTCTGGAAGAAGCACAAGCTGGAATTAAGATTGCCAGGAGAAATCTCAATAACCTCAGATATGCAGATGACACCACCCTTATGGCAGAAAGTGAAGAGGAACTAAAAGCTTCTTAATGAAAGTGAAAGAGGAGAGTAAAAAAGTTGGCTTAAAGCTCAACATTCAGAAAACGAAGATCATGGCATCTGGTCTCATCACTTCATGGGAAATAGCTGGGGAAACAGTGGAAACAGTGTCAGACTTTATTTTTGGGGGCTCCGAAATCACTGCAGATGGTGATTGCAGCCATGAAATTAAAAGACGCTTACTCCTTGGAAGGAAAGTTATGACCAACCTAGATAGCATATTCAAAAGCAAAGACATTACTTTGCCAACAAAGTCCATCTAGTCAAGGCTATGGTTTTTCCAGTGGTCGTGTATGGATGTAAGAGTTGGACTGTGAAGAAAGCTGAGCACAGAAGAATTAATGCTTTTGAACTATGGTGTTGGAGAAGACTCTTGAGAGTCCCTTGAACTACAAGGAGATCCAACCAGTCCATTCTAAAGGAGATCAGTCCTGGGTGTACTTTGGAAGGACTGATGCTAAAGCTGAAACTCCAGTACTTTGGCCACCTCATGTGAAGAGTTGACTCATTGGAAAAGGCTCTGATGCTTGGAGGGATTGGGAGCAGGAGGACAAGGGGACGACAGAGGATGAGATGGCTGGATGGCATCACCGACTCGATGGACATGAGTTTGAGTGAACTCTGGGAGTTGGTGATGGACAGGGAGGCCTGGCGTGCTGCAATTCATGGGGTCGCAAAGAGTCGGACACGACTGAGTGACTGAACTGAACTGAACTTAACTGACTAAGACATTACTCCAGACACAATAGGATGAGAAGGACCTTTCACTTCTGATAACCATCTCTTAAATTTATAAAGACAAGGAAACATCAAACAAACCTAAATTGAAGAATATTATGTAAAATACCTGACCAGTGCTTCTCAAAACTGTTAAGGCCATGAAAAATCAAAGAAATACTGAGAAGATGTCACAGATTGAACAAAACTATGGAGAAACAACTAAATGCTCCATTGTATTCTGGATTGAATCTTGAGACAGAAAAAGAATATTATTGGAAAAACTGATAATTCTGAATAAAGTTTACTATTTAGTTAATAGAAATGTACCAGTTTCTCAGTTTTGATAAACACATCATGATGATGTAAGATGGTAACATTGGAAAAGTGGATGAAGGTTTTATAGGAACTCTCTGTACCATCTTTATATGTCTTCAGTAAATCTAGAATTATTATAAAAAATGTAGTAAAGAAGAAGAATGCATGAATTCGAGTTTCTCTGTGACAAATAGCTTAAGGCTGGGATACTGGAGTAGAAGCAGGGAGAGCAGTGAGGACCAGAGCTACCGGATGTTCTAGGTGAGAGATGGTGGTGATCAGGCCAAGGAGGCTCGTGTTGGAGATGTAGAGAAGGACATATACTTGGTGGTGTTTGGGAGTGGCCAAGAGAGGACTTGGTGATGGACTGTATCATAGTGATGAGTAGGGAGGATGAGAAGGGGGAGGGAAAAAAAAGTATAGTAGGAGTTATTTCCCTGAAAGAGAGATATTATACCGATTGTCATCTTTAGAAATATTCATTAGCTTTCCCTGAAAATATGAAACCAAAGTCTTTACCCTGATGGACAAGACCTTCCATAATTCAGTCTGTGTGTGTGTGAGTGTGAGTGTGCACACGTGTGCGCATGTTCAGTTATGTCTGACTCTTTGGAACTCCATGGACTATTGCCTGTCAGTCTCCTCTGTGCATAGGATTTTCCAGACAAGAATACTGGAGTGAATTACCATTTCCTCCTCCAGGGGCTCTTTCTGACCCAAGAATAATACCCAGGACTCTTGTGTCTCCCTACTTATAGTTTTTACGTCTTACACATTGTATCTTCTACACACAGACACCTGCACTTAGTGTTCCAGTAACAAGTCTTCTCAGACTCTGCAGGATTTAATTTTCCATCTCTTTTAAAACACCAGAATATGTGCATGTTGTATTATGAGATGATAATAATGATAATAATAATAGCAAAATATTATTGTTCTAATACTGTGCCGTAGCCTGTGGTAAGAGCTTTACCTTTATCATACATTGGCTGTCAGCAATAGTCTTATGGAGACAGTGCTTTTCATTCCCTGATCCGTACTTGGAAGTGCTGATTCTCCAGTGTGGGATGGTTATGTAATTTACTGTCCAAACTGAAAAGAGGGCAGTATTGACTCTCTGGGACAACAAGTGTAAGCCAAAGCTGTTCAAGGGAAACGAAGACATGTGACCCCACAAGTTGGTGTGAAGATTCTTTTGCCAAAGTTCATACAGCTAGCAGGTGACACAGAAGAGCTTTCAAACTCTGAATTATTCTTGTTCCAAAATCAGTGTTCTTAATAGTTATATCAGTACTCTCTTGGTGCTAGATTGTGAAATCAGGTAAGTGACTTGATCTCTCTGAGCTGTGCATGCATGTGCTAAGTCACTCCAGTCGTGTCCAACTCTATGTGACCTTATGGACTGTAGCTCACCAGGTTCCTCTGTCCATGGGTATTCTCTTCCTTATCAATAAAAATGGTGTTGGTGAGGCATGATAAAAGTTCAATGAGACAATTACTAACGTACCTCACAAGGGTGACAACTCAGTAAATGAGGGTGGGTAGAGTTTGTGGCTTATTAGAATCATATTCTGGAGCCCTAACTAGTATTCAGCACAACATTTTGCTGGCAGGTGGTGCTTGCTTTTCTATAAATACTACTTCAGTGTGCTCTAGGACAAAAGAGTCATCAGGAACTACATCGAATCCACGTGAATCTAGGGGAATGTTTCCCAATAACAGAGACGCCTCCCGACTTCTCACAGTTGTTTCAGAGACAGAGCCAAGACCAGGAAAAAAATGGTAGGGAAGTGCTGTGGAGATTTTTATCATTCGCCTCAATAAACCGAGCGGCTCACTTTGGATCCATTGCTGCAAGTACAGCTCATGGTGTCAGGACGCTGTCTTCGTGCACTAGCGCACGAGGCTTACCCCTCTCTTACCATCCGCTGCCAGTTGAATTAATAAGGCATCGTTTTTTTCCCCTAAATATTTTAACCTAGTCATTAGCCTAGATAGTAGAAGCTGTTGTTAGCATTACCAGTGGTGTTTTCTTGTGTTTTCAGGTTGGCCATTTGTGAAATCCCAACTCATAGCTGTTAACCATAGATGCTTTACTGAATCTACTCTGAAACTGTATAATCTGACATGATGCGTTTTCTCCAGGGGCTACCTTTGCCATTTTCAATAAAGTAGTTTAGCTGTAAGCATACATTTTTACCTTACCTTCTTGAGGGCAGGATTATATTTTAGACTTTTCATGTCACTGCAAGTAATAACATTAAATTATTCATGAAATGGTTTTCAGTTATGGATGTTTGCCATCAAAATACTTTTCCAAAATCTTTTATGTGATTTTTAATTAGAATCCAAACTGTGTACCATTCATTTTCTGTAATGTTTGCAAGATAATGTACCTGATTCTTTCATTGGTAAGAAGAATGTAAAACAATAACTGCCTGCCCTTAAGAAATTTACTCCATAATAATATTTAGTTTTATAGCATATTCAAAAGCAGAGACATTACTTTGCCAAAAAGGTCTGTCTAGTCAAGGCTATGGTTTTTCCAGTGGTCATGTATGGCTATGAGAGTTGGACTGTGAAGAAAGATGAGCACCAAAGAATTGATGCTTTTGAACTGTGGTGTTGGAGAAGACTCTTGAGAGTCCCTTGGACTACAAGGAGATCCAACCAGTCCATTCTAAAGGAGATCAGTCCTGGGTGTTCATTGGAAGGACTGATGCTAAAGCTGAAACTCCAGTACTTTGGCCACCTCATGTGAAGAGCTGACTCATTGGAAAAGACTCTGATGCTGGGAGGGATTGGGGACAGGAGGAGAAGGAGACGACAGAGGATGAGATGGCTAGATGGCATCACCGACTTGATGGACATGAGTTTGAGTGAACTCTGGGAGTTGGTGATGGACAGGGAGGCCTGGCGTGCTGCGATTCATGGGGTCGCAAAGAGTTGGACACAGCTGAGCAACTGAACTGAACTGAAGACTTATCTACTCTTTAATAGGTATTTTACATGGCATACTTTATAGCTTGGTATCTATATGAATATATAACAAACAATATATAACAAACTTGGGATCTATATGAATATATCTGTTTTACATGTTATTATATCTTCATCGAGAGACACAAAAATGTTCTACCTCTACCTCAAAGAAGACATTTAAATCCAGGCTACATTTTGGTTCCAGAAAAATATTCTTTTTTTTTTTTTTTTGGTTTATTTATTTATTTATTTGGCTGCATCAGTTCTTAGTTGTCATACGTGAGATCTTTGTTGGGGTGGGCAGGCTCAGTAACTGTGGCCTGGGGGGCTTAGTTGCCCCATTGCATGTGGGGTCTCAGTTCTCCATCCGGGGATCCGACCCACTTCCACTACACTGGAAGGCAGATTCTTACCCACTAGACCACCAGGGAAGTCCCCCAGAGCAAATACTCTGTATGGAAAATTTTAGTTTGTTTTCATGGAGCGAGCAAAGTGATATGAGAAAATATGTATGTGTGGATTCAGCTCTAGAATTTTATCTGCACTTTTCCAATGTTGATAGTCTAGTGTTGTAAAAACATTTATAGACATGATGAAGTTATATCTCACAATCTCACACAGAGTTAATTCATGTTAAGTAAGCAAGTAGAAAGGGTTACCCAAAAGACCACATCCTGTGGTTCAAATAGCCCTTGATTTAGAAGTTGCTGAAAATGATAGCTTCAGGTTTTGACTCTTTTATCTTCTTTTGATGTTGAGGGAAATATAACTTAACTTGCTAAAGCAGATGTTTAGTTTAATGTGGTGTTTTATCTATATAAGGTAGATACCTCAAGGTATTATGATAAACTTGATGAACTGAATTGGAAGTTAACTGTAGAGAAGATCGGGTGCATGTCAGTCTAACAGACTTTAATGAGTTGAACTAAGATTCTCTTGACATTAATATTTTGCTTTGGCAGACTATACTCATTAGTTTTAGGAACTTCTGTTACTTGAGTGAAGCCCAGACCTTCCTCAGGTCAGTTCAGTTCAGTCAGTCGGTTGTGTCCAACTCTTTGTGACCCCATGAATCGCAGCACGCCAGGCCTCCCTGTCCATCACCAACTCCCGGAGTTCACCCAAACTCATGTGCGTCGAGTCGGTGATGCCATCCAACCATCTCATCCTCTGTCATCCTCTTCTCCTGCCTCCAATCCCTCCCAGATGAGGGTAAAAACAACACCTCGAATCTCTGTCCTACTTTTTAAGTCAGCTTAGGATAAGAGCTCAGTGGGTTGGTAGATGGCTATAAGATTTATGTAGTCTAGTATAGTAATTGAACTAAGGGTAAATGACTATTTTTTAAACCTGTATTATTGTCTCTGAAATTAAGAGTTTCAAATGAGTTGTTCTATTTTAATGTACTGAGACCTAAAAGAGTATCTATTAATATCTATGCATTGATGTCATGGCCCAATTTGAACCTTAATTCGGGTGAAGCCCATGTGCCCTCAGAGATAAATGGATCTCTCCAAATTGCTATATGTAACAAAAAGGAAAAGTAGAAATGATAGCTTGTCTACTCTGCAGTTTTAAAGTCTTGCTTTGATGAGTAGCTGACTTTTGTCCTATTTCAAAAATATTACCTTTGGAGTCTAAAACTTAAACCACAAAGAAGGAAAAGAGAGATCATATTTATAGAAAAATTATCTTTCATACTTAATATAGCACACTTCACCTGGGAAACTTTATATAGAATCTACAGGATGCAAGTCATAGATCACTCAGAAGTACATTAAATTAGGGATTTCCTTTCACCTTCTGTTGAGAGAAAGTACTAAATATTTGATTATATGTTTTTCTTTGTACATGGACCCACTAAATATTGCCTATAACAGGCTCAAAATTATTTTAAAAATAAGCTTCAAAAGAAATGGACTGGAAGATGCTATAAATCTATGGAAACTACATTTTAAGTAAAAAATATACCTTGCAAAAATATGTTTGATGTCCAAAAAGGTAGAATTATTCTGTTTTATATACACATTATGCATTGTGCTGACATAATCTTTATCATATCTACTCAGCAACTGTGGTGCTGTGTCAGAAGAACTTGCTGCTAAAGGGTGATACCTACTAACTGTTCATCATACTTCCTTCCCAACTCCTAAAACTGTTTAGGAATGGCGCCTCAGATAAGATCGAAGAAGGAAAGGAACAATCAGGCGGTGGCCACCTCCAATGTCAGGAGTGAAACAAGGAGTAGAAAGAAAAAAGGATATAATCCTAAGTGTTGCACAGAAAACTCTATTTGCATCAATACATTTTTGGAGCATTTTTGGAGCATTCTTTCCTTGGTTGACTACTACCCGGTGAAATTTAAATACAAACCGAGGAATGACTTGATGTTGCCATTTTAAGAGAAAAGGGAGCAGTGATGACTGAAGGCACCAGTCTATAGAGCATCAGCTATAGGTTATATACGTTACAATATTGGTTCATTTAATATTACTATGATTTTGCCACGTAGATTATATCCCCATTTTGCAAAAAGCAGAGAGAGAGATTAAGAGCAGTTAAATGTTTTATACAAGATTAAAGAGCTTTTAAGAGGTGAAATCAGATTCAAACTAATTCTAATTCTAAAATCTCTACATTTTCTGCTATATTATTGTAACTCTAAATAACCCATAGACTCAGTAATCTGATCTGTTACAATTCAGTGTTACTGAATTAATTAAATTCAATGTTTTTCCTGTCAATAGTAGTGAATAAATGTTATTCCTCATTGGAGTCTTATTTGGTTCCTAAATTGAGGGCTGTGTTCACAAAGCCTAGATAGCTGGCTTTGGCAAATGCTTACTTGCCCTTGTATTCAGCTTTCCATCTCATAACAGCTGAGAAAATGCTGACAGTATGTGGCTAAAAATTATTTCCCTTTATCCTTTTCTTTATAAATTGCTGTTTATTTAGTCCTATGATGCATTATATAATTCTGTTCTCTAGCTGCTTTCTTTTAATGCACTATCGATAAACCAGCAAGAGTACATTTCTTGAGTAAACAGAAAGTTCTTTTAAGTGATCACCTCTGGAAATATGCTATTTACAATAAACAACAACAAAATTCTGTTGGGCATTTTCTGAATCAAAAGGATGAACACAAAATCCCTGCCATGAAAGAATTCACAGGCTATCAAAGAGGGAAGGAAGGAATCTATGACTTCACAGAAGAGCTCTCTCATATGATTGTTATAAAGATTAAATGAGGGCCTTCACTTGTGGCCCAGTGGCTAAGGCTCTACACTGTCAGTGTAGGGGGCCTGGGTTTGATCCCTGGTCAGGAAACCAGAGAGCTTCCCAGGTGTCTCAGTGGTAAAATCGCTTGCCAATTCAGGAGATGCAGGAGACGTGAGTTCAGTCCCTGGGTTAAGAAGATCCCTTGGGATAGGAAACGGCAACCCACTCCAATATTCTTTCTTGGGAAATCCCATGGACAATGGAACCTGGCATCTATCTATAGTCCATGGGGTTGCAAAGAGTTGGATATGACTGAGCATGCATGCACAGAGAACTAGATCTGAATGCCACAACTGAGACCAAATCAGCCAAATAATTAGATTTTTAAAAAAGATTAAATGAGTTATTGTAGGGAATATCTGAAACCTTGCTTGACATACAGAAAGTGCTGTGTAAGCACTAGGTATTATTACAGAGTGACCAAAAAAAAAAAAAAAAGAGAGTATGATGGACATGGAACAGAAGAGTGGGAAAGGCAATTTCTAGAAGCTTTGGTGTACTTTCAGTTCATCCACTCAAAGTTATTGCTTCATTGTGACAGGGCAGAGAGTTGTCAGTGGGCCACAAGTGAGCATGCAGGCAAAAATGAGACTGACTGTTTTCCAAATCTGAAGTCTATACCTTGGAATTATGTAAGTTTTTTTTTTTCTTTTTTACCCTTTTAGATTTACAAATCTCTTAGGAAATAATTTCATTTCCTTCTAAAACCAGGCTATGATAATCTGTAATTTGGCATAGAAATAAAACATCAAGGGAAAAGAATTTTGCCAAGCAGTAACAACACACCTTGCTTCACATATGCTCCCAAAGACAAACAGCAACGTGGAAAGATGTCTCTGTGTTGAGAAAGTTACAGTTTAAACTGTTGGATTGCAGCTAGGCACATGTGGCACTGTCCTCTTGTCCAGTGTGATGAAACTCTTCAGCTTCTTTTGCTTTTCTTTATATCAGGTGTTTTTAGTGCACGCCCCTGTTCAAAGTTTGGCTAGAACAGAAGGAAAGAAGTTCCAAGGCAAAATCAGCACAGGCAATTCAAACATTCTACCAGGATTCATTATCCCTAGTGGTGGAGTGAAAAGATGGCTTGCCTTTCATTTATGAAACACTTTATCTGAATAAAAAAATAACCTAAAAGCCTCTGGCAAGGATGAGATAAACTGAGAAGCAAAAGGCCCAGATAATTCAAACTACATCATCAACTATTGAAAAGGAGAACTGGCAGTGTTCTCAAATACCCTCAAAGTCCTCTTTTAAAGACACACACACAAAAAAGTATGAGACTTTAATTTTTAGAGCAGCTTTAGATTACTAGATGAACTGAGAGGAAGGTACAGAGATTTCCTGTATTCTTCATGCTCCTCGCATGTATATTTTCCCCATTATCAGCATCTCTCTCCACAGTGGTGGGCTTCCCTGGTGAATCAGTGGTAAAGAATCCACTTGCCAGTGCAGGAGATGTGGGTTCGATCCCTGAATCAGAAAGATACCCTGGAGAAAGAAATGGCTACCCACTCCAGTGTACTTGCCTAGGAATTCCCATGGGCAGAGAGAGCCTGGTGGACTACAGCGCATAGGGTTGCAAAAGAGTCAGACGGCTGAGTGGCTAAACGACAGTCATAGTGGGACATCGCTTACAGTGGGTGAACTTGACATTGGACACGCCGTTGTCACCTAAAGTCCCAGGTTTACAGGGTTCTTTCTTGGTTTTGCATACCATATGCTTTTAGACAATTAGAGTCTCTTGTTTAAGAGAGCTCACTGCTTTTGTGTTGAAAATGCAGGTGCCGAGGCTTGATTTTCATGAGGTGATGTTCCAGAAGCTGTTGCAAGGGTGTGCTTCAGGCAAGGGCACAGACCTTCGACCCAGAGCAATAACGGTACAAATCCTGTAGCCTGCAGCCTTTGTGCTGCCTTTGTTCTGGCTTAATGACTTTTACTGTTTAATACATTACAAAGACTTTGGACTTCAAAAATAATGAAGTGCAAACATGAATGACAATTGGAAAATGTATTTTTACCAATGATTGAGAAGAAAGGGACTACACATCACATATTTTAGATTTTGACCTTACAGACAATTACTTGACCCATGTGAAGTGAAAATGGAGAAAAATGCATGTTTGGAGAAGTTTGTTTGTTTGTTTGACTTAGCTCTTTTTAAGAATTCATATGGTAAGTGTCCTTTTCTGAAATTGTGTGTTGCAGTAGATTAAACTGGTGGCTTTCAAACTTGTTGACTATAACCCTTAATGAATATGACTTCCCTGGTGGCTCAGATGGTAAAGCATCTGCCTACAATGCAGGAGACCTGGATTCAGTCCCTGGGTGGGGAAGATTCTCTGGAGAAGGAAATGGCAACCCACTCCAGTACTCTTGCCTGGAAAATCCCATGGACAGAGGAGCCTGGTAGTCTGTAGTCCATGGGGTCGCAAAGAGTCAGACATGACTGAGCAACTTCACTTTCACTTTCTTTCTTAATGGATATGTGTTGTTTTTTTTTTTAATATTGCAGTCCATTAAATTGTTCTTCAGTCGCTAAGCTGCGTCTGACTCTTTGCAACCATGTGAACTGCAGCATACCAGGCTTCCCTGTCCTTCACTGTCTCCTGGAGTTTGCTCAAGCTCATGTCCATTGAGTTGGTGGTGCCATCCAACCATCTCATCCTCTTTTGACCCCATCTTCTCCTGCCCTCAAACTTTCCCAGCATCAGGGGCTTTTCCAATGAGTCACCTCTTTGGAAAATACAGACATATTTATCTGAAACAAACTTATTGTTCTTATTTTAATTTTTATCACAATCCATGTAACTCCCAGTTTGGACAAAAACAAAATAGATAAAAACTCCTTATGCTTTTGCCTATAAGGCAACATTTTTAAACAGGAAAAATTAAACCCATGTTTAAATTTAAAAAGGTAAATAAATGTATTATCAAGAACACACAATGTACTTCATCTTTTAACAACTTTTGATAAAATTTATGTTGAGAACTAATAGTTCAGTTGTTAATTAATTTGGAAGGAAATATTCCCAAATATTTCTAGATTAGAACGTGGAAACAAATGCGGTATTCCAAGAGGCTAAAATTTTAATTTCAAGTATTTTATAAATGATCTATACTAAATGGTATCCAGCAAACTTTTAACTTAAAAATAAAAATTAAAAAAAATTGGTATCCACATTTTTATTATTTCCTCATACTTGATAGTTCTGGCAAAGTCTGTCTTCATAGATCCTGTTTCTAGAAATGTTTACTCAAACTAGAACATTTTAGTTAGGCCTGGAGAGGAAAGCCTAGACTTGAGAGACTTTAGCGGTTAAGAGTTTCAGAGCTCTCAGTATTCAGTTTTCTAGAAGTAGAGAATTAAGAGGAAAAAGGAAACTTTATGAAGCACTTATATGAAAATGGATATTACTAAACATGTGTTAAGGTGCTGCTCATAAATGCAACATATGTGTACTTGCAACAGAAATTGAATATATAAATTTCTAACTCAAAGAAGAAGTCTGGGTTGAAGATACAGATTTGGGACCATTCAGTAATTGAGAGCAATAAATGGGTATAGAATAAGAACGCAACTCTCAGATGCACCCATATCTGCTGCTGCTGCGTTGCTTCAGTCGTGTCCGACTCTGTGCGACACCATAGACGGCAGCCCACCAGGCTCTTCCATCCATGGGATTTTCCAGGCAAGAGTGGTGCCACTGCCATATCTAGCGATTGATGAAGAACTAGGACTCCATGATGATAAATAACATCAGAAGAATGGTCGGGGTGGTGGGTACAGAAAGGTGAGATTTTAAGGCAGTGAGGTATAAATTCCTTTTTACCATGGAAAAAATTCCTTTTTACCAAGGTATGATCAAATTCAGTAGATGTCTCATGGAAGTACTGAGGGAAAAAATCACTTTGATTTGGAAACTAGAAAATATTGACAGTCTTAGTGAAAACAAATTCATTTGAATGATGCTGAAAGTTAGGTTTTATTGGGATGACAGCAAAATTGAAGTCAAGAAGAATAAATATAATTTTCCACTAAGCCACACTCACAGAATAATAGAATTTAAAATTTGTAAGATGTCATCTTAGCAGAAAACATAAGAAATTTTATTTTACTAGATAGGGGGTGATTTACCTGATTCATTACTCATGAAGAACATAAATTTGTGACAAATTCTTGAATGCTGAAGAAAAGTCCGGGATGAGTGTAGGATTTTTAAGCCATTGTATTGGGGAAGCAGATGCAGTATTCTACAGAGCTCTCCTTGATGTCACTACCAAATTTAATCTAAGATGTATTATGACCTTATACATTGCTTTTTTACTTCTCCATATAGGATAGAGTTGAAAAAGCAAGTGAGTGATGAGTGATCAGTGTATCTCCCTCAAGTGTCTTCAAGAGGTAGATTCTGGGCATCAAGAGTCATTTTTGTTGAGAGTGATTTGATAAAAAGGATCCCAACAAGAGGCTTAGTAGAGGTTTTGGTCTTAGAGGAACAGGGTGTAGTAAACAAATCGATACTGAGGTCAGCCATGAGTGAACAGGTTGCTTTTGTAATGACCAAGGTGCCAGAAGTCATGAAGCTGTAATATTGATCCTGCATTTATTGCAGTTTATATTTTGAGTGTCTTAGGACCCTTAGTAAGTAAGTAACATTTTTTCTACTCTGTGTCCCCAAATTTTAATGTACAGTATTAATAACAGCTTCAGCATACCTAAGATTTAGAAGATACTAAAATTTTAGATTACTAGTGGGCAAAAACCCAACATAAATTGTTACATAGTATTATTATCCTGTCCAAGCATTCTAATAAGCAAGAAGTTTCTATAACAGATTCCTCTGATCAACTATTTTAAAGTGCCTTGGCAATTTAAAAAAATTATTTTTATATAATAAAATCCTACTACTTGCATTTAAAACCCAAGATTCTGATCACCAGTTCCAACATGTTGGAGGATTTTTCCCTCACCACCTGAAAGTTCTACAACACTGGCTGAGTGTCCTACCATTCAACTCAATTCTGATATTATCTACTAAGAGATAATTTTAGATCCTACAAATTAAGGACTCGGTCCCACAAGATTGGACTTTCCATGTGGCTCAGTGGTAAAGAATTTGCCTGTCAATGCAGGAGACGCGGGTTTGATTCCTGGGTTGGGAAGATCCCTGGAGAAAGAAATGGCAATCCACTCCAATATTCTTGCCTGGGAAAATTCCATGGACAGAGGAGCCTGGCAGACTACAGTCCATGGGGTCACAAAAGAGTCAACGTGACTTAGAGACTAAACAACCTAGTTTAGTTCAGTTCAGTTCAGTTGCTCAGTCGTGTCCGACTCTTTGCGACCCCATGAACCACAGCACGCCAGGCCTCCCTGTTCATTACCATCTCTCGGAGTTCACTCAGACTCACGTCCATCGAGTCAGTGATGCCATCCAGCCATCTGATCCTCGGTCGTCCCCTTCTCCTCCTGCTCCCAATCCCTCCCAGCATCAGAGTCTTTTCCAATGAGTCAACTGTTCATATGAGGTGGCCAAAGTACTGGAGTTTAAGCTTTAGCATCATTCCTTCCAAAGAAATCGCAGGGTTGATCTTCAGAATGGACTGGTTGGATCTCCTTGCAGTCCAAGGGACTCTCAAGAGTCTTCTCCAACACCACAGTTCGAAAGCATCAATTCTTCCATGCTCAGCCTTCTTCACAGTCCAACTCTCACATCCATACATAACCACAGGGAAAACCGTAGCCTTGACTAGACGGACCTTAGTCGGCAAAGTAATGTCTCTGCTTTTGAATATACTATGTAGGTTGATTGCAGCCATGAAATTAGAAGGCGCTTACTCCTTGGATGAAAAGTTTAGTCCCACCCTTAATTCAGATGCTATTTGCAAGCTCAGGTTACTACCCATGCTAATGACCAACAGGCTGTAGATCACAAGTTCTACAACCCCTCCTTTTGTTTGATTAATACGCTACAGTGGCCCACAGAACTTGACGCAGTTTCAGTGCTTGATTGTCATCGTTGCCAGGGTCAGTAACTCAGTTGTGTCCTGCTCTTTGTGCTTCACGCATTGTAGCCTGTCAGGCCCCTCTGTCCAAGGAATGTTACAGATAAGAATACTACAGTGGGTTGCTATTTCCTGCCCTAGAGGACTTTCTCGACACAGGGATCAAACCTGTGTTGCTTGTGTCTCCTGCATTGGTAGGTGGATTCTTTACTTCTTCACTACCTGGGAAGCCCCAGCTTGCTTGATTACGGATTTATTATTATAGGGTATAATTCAGGAATAGCCAGATAGAAGAGATGTATACAGCAAAACATGGGGAAAGGTCACTGAACTTCCATGCCCTTCAGATGCCATGCATTTTGGAATCTCTTTCATGTTCACCAACTTAGAGGTTCTCTGAACCTTGACCTTTGGGATTTTATGGAGGCTGTGTACAGTGTCCCTTTCCCTCCCCAGTGGTTTGGGGAGGTGGGGGGAGATGAGACTGCAAGTTCCTAACTTTCATTCTCTAAGTTGGCTGCATTGTCAACCAGCCCCTATCCTTGGGTGTGGTCCAAAAGTCACATAAAGTAACATAACAAAAGACACCTTTATCTCACTCATCATTTAGGAAATTCAAAGAGTTTTAGGAACTCTATGCCAGAAATCACTATACCACAAAAAGAAACTTGAAAATCATTTGTTTTCAGTGAATAACAATATATAACTAGTAAACCATGATTGGTCTAGTTTTATTTTCTGCCCTTATAACTCTTGGGGGAGATGAAGTGATACCATTAAAAAAATGTTAAAATGTGCTTTCTGGTTATGGCTTTGTACATATTTGGTGACTTGTTTAAAACATAATTAGAACTCAAAGCATACCCCTCGATAATACTTGCTTACTGGAGTTATTTACTTATTTTCTTCCTTTAAACTATGGATTTAAGGTCAGGGTTATTATTTAATTTTATTCTATTTGTATGTTAGTGATTATACAATACCTGGTAAATGAGTACTGGTAATTATTTCCTGAATAAGTAAATGAATTTAAAAGTTAACAATTAGGTCAGTGTCACCTAAATCAAATGTAAGTTGTGAGAAGGAATGTCCAACACAAAGCAAATGGCTACTTTAAAATATGGTTCTTTCTCAGTTAAAAGATGGTGTCAATAAAATGAATTACTCCAAGGAACAAACTGTAATTTTTATGAAGAAATGGTAGGTCAAGATAAACATGAACTGAAATAATCCAGGAGGCATGGAAACGCTGTCTTCTTCAAAACAATAAATCTGCAGCAGCTATCGTTGTTTCTCTTCTCTACCCAAGAGTTCAATACTAATTTAAAAAGAGGAAAGAAGTCATAACTGAAACTAAGCTATAACTTACCAATAACTAAACATAACTGACCAATGTGTCTCATTGGTAAGCAGCAGCTGCGAAAACATACAGACCCATTTAAAGAATGAAACTCCATCTGTAGAGTGTTAAGCACTTGGGGTCAAGTGAAGGATAACCCAGGAAAATACCAGTAGTCATTTCTGTTTGTGGGAGGAACTCTTGAACTATGCAAAGGAGTGAAATTCTAGGACTCTCAAGAAGCAGGATCTGATAGGAGGTATTAGTGTTACCTTTATTACTGGAGTGGGTATCCATTCTCTCCTCTAGGGGATCTTCCTAACCCAGGGATCCGACCCAGGTCTCCTGCATTGCAAGCAGATTCCTTACTGTCTGAGCCATCAGGGCAAAGACACCTTCATAATAGGTAAGAAGCATCGGTATAGAAGAAGGAGCAGCATCTACCATCTCAACCTTGTGCCCTAGAAGGAGCCCTTAGGGGATGACACAGGTGGAAACCAGGAAGAGCTGGATTGCTTTCTCCAGGGAGACTCTTCTTTTCTTGTGTGTATTATTTACCACATTTGTTTCTTTGAAAATACTTTCTGAGATCATTGTGGAGAAGGGAAAATTCCTTGCCCAGAGTTTACTGTCTCAATTCTTGAGTTAAGACTCAAATCAGAAACTGTGATCTAAGCATAATACATGTTTTATTTATGGATAATCCATTAAACCTTTATTAATAAGGAATAAATGGTAATTTTCTACCCAATTTGTTCTGTCTTTTGTGGGAGGAAATTGATTTTCCTCATCTTAATGTGTGAAACTCCAGTGTCTTGGTTTTCACAGTCTCCAGAAGGGAATGAGCATTCTTGGAAACCAACAGCAAAGGAATGAGCTGCTTTCCAGGAGCACATGAGAAACTTTTTTTTTCCCTCCTCCAACTTTATTTATTTATTTTGTAAAATAGGAGGGCTTTTATTTGCTTATTTTTTCTATACAATAGGTATTTGTTGGTTATCCATTTAAAATATATCAGTGTGTACATGACTTTCCCAAAGTCCTGAATTATCCCTTCCCCCAGGCAGCCATAGTTTTGTTTTCTAAGTCTATGAATGTCTTTCTGTTTTGTAAGTACCATTTGCATTTCATTTGTACCGTTTCTTCTTACATTCCACATAAAAGGGACGTTGTGATGTTTCTCCTTCTCTGACTGACTTCACTCAGAATGACGTGCTCTAGGTCCATGCATGTGGCTGCAAATGGCATTATTTCATTCTTTCTAATGGTTGAGAAATACTCCATTGCATATATGTACCACGTCATCTTTATCCGTTCCTCTGTGGATGGACATTTATGTTGTGTCTGTCTTGGCTCTCATAAACAGTGCTGCAGAGAACAATGAGGTGCATGGTCCTTCTGGACCATGTTTTTCTCCTGGATCGCTAGTTATCAGAGAAATGCAAACCAAAACTCCAATGAGATATCACCTGACACTTGGCAGAATGGTATCATCAAAAATCCACAAACAACAAAGGCTGGAGAGTGGAGAGAAAGGAATCCTCCTGTACTATTGGCATAGCCACCATGGAGAACAGTATGGAGGGCCCTTAAGAAAACTAAGAATAGACCCATACCATATGACCCTGCAGTCCCACTCCTGAGCATATATCTGTGCATCCATCACTCTATCTGTCAATACATCTGTCTTCCTTTTGGTACTTTTCGAAATTAATTACAGATAGCAGTTCACCATCCCTGAGCATGTCAGTTTATATATTATCTAGACTAATAATAACTTCTTACAATTATTTACAGATAAACGCATATGAAGTTTATTACCAAGTATGTTTTCAGCTTGTAAGCCCATACACATATGACAGTGTATGTGTAGGTCTTACTACTGGAACTGAGAAGACTGGATGTCTTTTGTCTCCACAGAGAAATCAGATAAAGTCTTTTAATTTTGCCCCACCCTCACATTCTTCCCCTGCAGATTTTTTTCCCTGTACATCTCCTATTTCACATGGTCACCAGACACTGCTATAGTTCACGCCCTACCTTACGTTTTACTGTATGTCTCTTCCATCTTTCAATCCATCCTTCTTGAAAATGTCGATTAGCTACCCAAAACAGATTTCAGAGAGTTAAAGCATTGATTTTGCTTTTGCCTGGTTTATTGATTTCAGTCTAATTCAGAGATGTTAAGTGACAGGGAGTTGCATTGTTGTACCATCCATTACCCACAGGTACGTAAAGGGGGTAGGTTTGATTTATATAGATGGGAAGGGAAGCTAGAGGTTGTGAGGCAGAGAGAACCACCACCACTGTTCTTTGATGCTTTTCTGGCTGCTTTAGCTCACCTGCACAGTTATTAGAAAAGGCTTCTGCCCTGGTCTGGTAAAGGGACCAGGATTTTTGCCTTTTTTTTTTTTTTTTTGAGTTTCCAGGATTATTATGATATACAGTATGATTGGGGGAAGTGGTATTAAGAATATTGATCAACTTTACCAGTCTCTTGCCAGTGATCTCCTATGGTCTTCAGTTTCTTTATCTGTAAAATGAGGGGCTGGACCAGAAATATTAACTATGGTTCCTTTCTGTTTTCTAAATCTGTGGATTCTATTTAGTTTTTCAAAAAGATGCTTGTGGGATTTCTATCCAGAACAACAGAAAGATGGGCGATAGTAGAGAAGCAAGAGTTAGATTGCCTAAGTTCACCTTCTAGTTATATGGCATTAGTTAATTATTCTGAATTTATTTTCTCTAAGATAGGAATAATAGTAATTCTTCCTTCGTAAACTCTTGTGAGAATTAGGTGTGTGGAACAATGTATGACGCATAGTAACCAGTCAAAAATGCGCTGCTTCTATTATGTGTTGCATTTGGTGTTGTACCTGATGGAAATAAATGGTGGCATGAGGAGGGCGGGTTTTGAGGGAAGAATGATGTGTTCTCTAAGAACTCTGCTGAGAACGAGCAGACTAAGGCTCTAATTTCACCCCAGTGTGTACACCAGAGAGCATAACTCTCTTGGCAAGTTCTGTTATATCTCTGGGAGTTTATTTTTTGGACTGAGAATTGAAAGAGTATAGATGAGATAACCTCCCATCTTCTTTGTCAAATTAAAATTCTGATGTAATTCTGACCTATTTTTTAATGGCAGTTTCTGAGTAATGGACACTATACATTTTAAAACTGATCATATCTTTTGCTTTGTCTTCTTAGTTTAAAGCTGGACTTGGGACCAAGCTTAAACAATTGTGGAGGCTGTTACCAGGGCTGGCTGCAGGGGTATGCATACATGCTCTATTGTCAGGCAGGGGTCCAAGGGCCTTAGAGGACCTTACTCTTGGTTTAATGCTCTGTTGTCACCCTCCTGGAATACTTTTACTTATTTATTTTAACAAGGGACACTGAATTTTCATTTTGCACTGAGCTGTGGAGAACTATATAGCTGTTTCTAGATCTTGATACAGATCTTTTTCTTTGCCGGGCTTCATTTTTACTATTCTGCATATTATTCTTTCTCTGATTATCCTGCATGCATTTTCTGAGCTGCCACATTGCCATTTGGTGAACAGGCAGAGAACAGATATATAACAGGCATTGATATTTCTGCAAAGATTTGTTCCCCCAAACTCCTAGTCACATTCCTCTCTTCGTCTCAAAGTCAACAGCTTTTACTGTTTGCGTTGTTCACATTGGTACTGAATTATGCATCACTGTGTATCGTCGTGTAACTTTGCAATGTGGACATCTCTACTTCTCAGGTTATTGTGACCACTTTGAGCTCTTGTATCTCCAAAGGTATCCATCTTCATGGGCATTGCTCCTAACAGCCTCTAAGGAAATAACTGTTGAATTAATTTAACTAGAGATTGAATTGATTTAACCAGCTAAAAGAAGAAAAGAGATGTTTTAGCCAAGAAAGGAAAACCTGGAAAAGAACCCTAGAGGGTGGCTACAGAGGATCATCCTTAATCGCTGATTGAATTCCTCTCTTCATAACACCAGTTGTGCAGTGATTTTCAGTCTTAATCTCTGGAGCCCTTTTCAGTTTTAACAACTAGTGTGGACCTCACAAAGCTTCTGTCCATATGGATTATAGCTAAAGTAAGAAATTTTTACACTGATTACTTGTTTATATAATTTAAAAAGAACAAAATAAACCCATTACATGATAACTTATTAACATTTTTATGGAAAATATTTCCCCCAAATAAAACTTTATGATGAATGGCCTTATTTTGTGTTTTGCAAATCACTCTAACATCTGGCTTGATAGGAGAAAGCTGGATATTCATATCTGTGCATTCTGTATAGAGTGTAACGTTGTAAAACTCCGCTGTATATACTCTTAAGAGAATTAGAACATAAAGGGCAAATAATGACTTATTATTATGAAAATAGTCTTTATTTCATGGACCCCTTGAAAATGTCACAGGGACCACAAGTGGTCCCCAAGCCACTCTTTGAGAACGGCTGTAGTAGAGTAACATCTCTCTCCCATGCTGTTTTTCATATGCAGTGACACAGTGCTATCTCCCATTCCTTTAGCTGAAAATCTTCACATTTACTAACTTGGATGTTCCAGGGGTTTTCTCAGAGTATAAGAATATCAAGAGGTGGGATCTGAGAGTTATCTAACATTCTTCTCTTTGCTTACATACTGTGATCATGGTCAGATCCAAAGAGAGAACCAAGCAGTTCTCACTCATCTAAACTTGAGGCCATAGCCCTTTCTACAGGATGCTAAGTTTCTTAGCTTAGATAATTTATTAGGTCCATTATTTTTATTTGATGATGGAAAACAATAGGATGTGGCTCAGAATAAAATCTTTGGTGAAAAAAACATACTGAAATAATTACTGGAATAAATTACTGTGTCATTCCAGGTGTGATGTTTTGTACATGTTCATGCATATCTTAATTGTTATATTTTGAAAATATGTATCAGGCACACAGTTTCAGTTTATTACAATTGGCTGCTCTGCATTAACAAGCCTAAGAGTGCCAAAGTTCAGATTAATTATGCAGAATAGCACTGACAGACTTTTATTATAAGCTATATTTAATTTGAGCCTACAGATGCTAAGTAAAATTATAATGATAAAGTTATTTGTGCTTACATTCTGCTTCTAACTCAATAGTTTGCAGTGTTAACTTTATAGCTAATCTTTATAAGGCCTGTTCCAAATGGGTATTTGGAACAAAATTCTATTTCTCAGTGATGGATCAACAACTACAAAGCAAGACAAGACACTTTGGGAGCTATAACTGGTTTCCAAAAATTGGTGTTTGTGTTTAGCAAACCTGTCTCCCTAAAAGTTACAAGTAGATGAACTTTAAGAAACAAACGGATATCTAGGGAGTTTAGTTCCTCATTCATACCTCATCCAAAATGGTTGTCTGTGGTATTTGGTCTTTGAGAATCACTGTCCTGCTCTGTTCTGTCCCTTAGAAAGACACCACATTCTTACCAACCGTGACCTCTTCCTACTCATCTGGGAAAGAGGCTGAGGTTATAAACTGGGACCCAGATGATGGGGCTTGATTAGAGATCATGTGTGAGTCCAAGAGGGTAAGGCACACTTTGAGCCTAAATTTCTTACTGACTGTATGACCTGGGGGAATTTTCTTAATCTCTGAGTGGTCACAGTCTTTGTAGACTGGGACCTGGGGACTGGAGTCAATAAGAAGAGGGATGTAGGGGACCCAAGTCTCGAGTGAAACAAGGGTGCTTTATTTGTAAAAATGCATGTTTATATATCTTCATACAAGGCAGCTTTTGGTAGTAAAAAAAAAAAACTGAGCAAAAATGAAGCCAAGCAAATAACAATCTTCAAAGGGCCAGAAAGGATTCCATATCCTGAGTAAGAGGGGCATAACTGAATAGATTGCATTTAAGTAAGGTCAATGAAAGGAGTCACTGAAGGGAATCCAAGCAGGTGCCCTTTCTCATGATCTCAGTCCCGAGAACTGTGTGCAGCTCTGCTCATTCCTGTTTTCCAGGAACTGATAAGGAATAGTAAATCCTTGAGAAATGGCACACAAAGAAAAGAATAACATATTGGATCCCTTAAAGCTGAATGTCCCCTGATAGAGCATCAACTTCCAAGAAGACATTATGTTTCAGGAAGATATCAAAGTAGTGATAATGTGGAAGATGAAATGGAGGGGAATCTTGAGATCCAAAGTCGTCTGTTTGGTTCACTATTTAATAGTCATGCAATAAAAACTTGAATGAAGCTACTTACTGTAGGGCTAGGAAAGAAGGAGCAGAATCACTAAGTTCCAATAACCAATTGGATAATCTAGAGGAAGAAAGGGATGGGTGGGAATATTAGATACTCTCAAATTGCTGGAACTGGTTAATAGATGTTATTTGGTGAGAGGGCAGAAAGAAGGGGCTGTGTGGAGGTGTAGTGGGTGAGGCTGAATGTAAGAAAGTGGATAAGAAGATGAGGTAAGAAGAAAGGGTAAGACGGTAGAGAAAGGGAAACTAGATCTAAGTGGAAAGGCCTGTTATGGGTTCATATATATTATATATCTTGACCTGGAGCTCACAAGGCATTTGGGAAACATCAATTCTTACACATGTGGCGGATGAAGACATGAGTGTCGGTGAAGTCACCCGGGGAGAAAGTGTGGTGTGAGAGATCTGAGATGGGCCTCAACCAGGGAAATGAGCTACTGCTCTGTGAAAAAGGAGGGAATACATGGAGACTTGCAGCTCTTTCTCCAGGAGGGCCAGGGCACACACAGACATTTTTATTAAGGACTGTAATTATGATGCAGATTAGTTTGTAAAAAGGGACTGATTTGGAGAGAAAACTTAGGGACAGTCACAGTAGCTGGGCTCCAGTGTGCCTTTGGCCCCAGACAGATGTACTGAACCTCCTGGGGATGGAGAGTATGGAACTCAGATGAGTCCCCAAGGGATAGGATGCCCATGTGTGCACAGCACTGCCCTTTCAGCCGCCCTTTGCATTTCTTCAGGGAAAAAAACCAAGCTTTGAGTGTCAGCATAAGTAGAAGGATGCGCCTCTGCTCCAGGGGATGAAAGTAGCAGCTTGGAAATAATTACATGTGATTATCCCCAAGGGGTAGCCAGCCTCAAGGCAGCTGGCAGAAATCTGTTGTCTTCCTGAGTAGCCCAAGGAGGAATCTCTTTGGTATTTAGATTGCTGCTCAAAAAGTCCATTCTCTCTCCTCTCTCAGTCTCCTGTTCTCAGCCTTTATTCTCCCCAACTTATTCTATTGCTCATATACATATTTTTAGTTACCTATTTGGCATTGTATATTCAAATCTTGAATTATGCAAGATTACTCTTTTTATCCAACTTATGTGTTCATTTATTTTACCAAGATCATTCTTTTGATTCTTAACAGATTGAAGAGAAAGACGTGGACTTTCTGACTTCTGATTTTTCTGAATATTAAACAATGCAAATTTGAATATTCAGAGAACAGTTCCTTAATCTTTGGGTTATCTGAAGAGTGACTTTATAGTGCTTTTATGGGGTCAGCTTCATCTTCATACCTTTATTGCCTTTCACCTGGGTGTCTTCTCTTCTATATTTCTTGCACTGTAAGCCACCAACATTTATTTTTGAGAATAAAATGATGGTTACAGTAATACTACTTACAGCTAATAAAGAAGCTAATGTATTTATTGCACTTTTACTATGGCCTGAGTCATGAAATTCCCATTCAGTTCCGCTCATGTGAACTTGCTGCTACTGCCCCCTCCTCTCAGTTAGAAGGCGAAGGGATGCTGCAGCATGAGTAATGAGCACAAGCCTAGGCTCGCAAAGCTCCTCGAGGGGAAGAGCTGGGGCTTGATTCCATGCTGGCTGGACCACAGCACCTACATAGACGGTTGTTTCTGAGTCCGCATCTTAGCTCTGCTGGTGGGGCAATTCTGCTGTTAGCTGAGGAAATCAGTTGCAAGTTAGAGACGCATCAGAGGAACCACAGTTAGTACTGGAGCCAAGACAAGGGCCCAGGACCCTGCTCTCAGTCTTGTGATATTCTACCCACACTGTGTCTCTAGTCTAATTTGCCACACTTTCACATAAAAATAGTGATGTCGTTTCCTGTATTAGACTTCTGCGCATATTCTTCTTGTTTGTATAGGAAAAAGATTTCTTACGTATGGAGGAAGAGCAGACACACTTTGGTTGCTTATGGCTAGATGTTTCCAAGCTTTTAAGGCAGCTGCTTACTGGAAGCTGTTGCATTAACCACTATTGACTGGTACAGTAAACGCTCGGAAAAATACCAAGTCACATTAATCATGAATCTTCTGGTTGTCTCAGAAGGTGAGCATGTTTGGTGGCTAATACAAGTACATTGACCCTTAGAGAGCTTCATGAAAAATTAATTTGCAAAACAGCTATCTTCTAAGTGGTTTTGTGAAAATGATTGGAGACAAATTTTCAACCTCAGTTCAGATAAAAGATTTTGATTTTTTATCTTTATAGCTGCCAGGCTTTTAAGGAAACAGTATACTTACAATAAAGCAGACTTTTATGACTTCATCTTAAAGTAAGTCTTAGGAAGACAATTATATGTTTGATGAAAATTAAATAAAATTTCTCAGCTATTAGTGAAGCATCCTAAAGATTCAAAATAGAAACCAAAAGTATGGTTTGCCTCATTCCCCCCTTCCCACCACCACTTCATATTAAGGTATCATCTTTAAGAGTCAATTTTGAAAATATCTGGCCAATCATTGGGAAAATATTTTTTACAATGATGATACAATTACTAACTTATCTTACTAGCTTATTAGGTGCCATGATACTTGTAAAAATTAGTGAAATAAATAGTGTGTTATAGGTACAGGATTGAAAATAACATTAGTTATATTAATGCTTTTGAAGCATATAGTATGTATTTTTAGAAACTTTAAAATATTACTGGAACTCTTTTCTCCCTACTATCAGCAAATATATACATATGTATGTATGTGTCTGTGAATAATTTATGTTTTTAGGTGAATGATATCATTACCTAAGTTTATGTATAGTATTTTTAATGGTACCGAGATATTTTGAATATATGGACAGAGAGAAGAAAAACAAGTGTTGGTTAATGATATCATCATTTTTCCTAGCTAAAGGAAGTGAATAAGCAATGTTTATTGATTGTGTCTTGTGTTTCAGACACTCTCTAGGACGTGACATTTGTTTATTTCTCTTAATTTATTATAAAAGTCATATGAGATAGATGGTATTATCCCCATTTTACAAATGAAGAAAAGGAGATGGGAGATTAAGTAACTGGCCTGTGATCTCATCTCTGGTAAGTAGCAGCATAGTCTTAAGCACAAAACTGTGCCCAAAGTCAGTCTTTTTCTTGTGCTTATTTTGTGGCTTTTTATATTAAAACTGATAAATTGTTAAGTAATTGCTTTGATGAATGAATATTGATCTTTGAAAGCGTCCTCTTCCTATTTAGGCTTATAAACATGATTGCATATTTTGCACAAGACAAGCCATACAAGTGTTGTGAGCAACTGGGTGAGGGCAGGGGTCAAGACTAGTTTACGTGGAAAAAACCCCACAAAACTTAGGTATATGCTGTCTGCTATCAACATGAGGTTCCCTTCACTTTCAGGCCATTCTTTCTTCTGCCTTGGAATTCTACCTTTGACTCAGGAATTGTGCTTCACTGTGAAGTTCTCTCCACCCACCTTTATACCTTCTTACTTTAAAGCATTTACTCCACCATGAAGCAGGCTGGCACGTTTGTGGTCAGTCCTCTTCTGGTCCCCAGAGGAGTTGCCATTTAGGTCTGGCAAAACAAAATATTATTTTCCCCATATACTCATGGTCTGTCTTTAGTCCACAGAACTGTTGTAGGAACTTGAAGGACAGTTGTTCTGGTTACCACCTCAGTTTTCTAAAGAATTATTAATGTCTTGTCATTCTCAATCTATACCAATGGCACCCAATAGCCTGGAGACACAAATCTTTGTGTACTATTATTTAATCTGGGATCACTGAAGGTCTTTACTTGTCAGAGAAGTCAGCATTTCCAACTATTAAGCAGAAAAAAAAGAAAATATTTTGCATTAGTCAGAAGTTTCTCAGATATATATAGAAAGAGTTCAACACTAGTCATATCACATGCATTTCATAGTCATCACTGACTCAGACTGAAAAATATGCAGGCACTTGCCTTGTGTGACAAAGAATGCACCTCCTTCGCTAAGGAGCAGGCTGTCTTTGTCGTGTTTTCCACATGAGACACTGGGCACTCAGGGGTTGAGCTGTTGAAGGAAGCTGCTCACTAATCAGAGGTAGAAATTGCCTTAGCAGGCTTCCCACAGAGAGCCTTCTTCTCAGGTTCTGCCAAAAATCACAACAGGCTGTGCTAGGTTACCTGAAGGCGTGGGTATGAGAACACCTTAGGACAGAGGAACTCAAGGGAGAATGAGATAAATCCCAATAAATTCATAGTTTTGATTTTGAAGTCTATAAGCTGTTAATGGCAATTTGCAGGAAACTTTAATAAAATACTGACAATAAGTAGTAAGTGACTTTTTAATTTTTCCAGCATATAAGTCCTTGAATTTTCAGATATCAAGGCCACAAAGTACCCTAGAAATCACTGAATCTGGTTCCATTAAGTGTATAAACCTGGAACCAAGTAAGCCCCCTTACTTTTTCAAGATGTGTAAAGGTCTCCCGGTGACTCAGTGGTAAAGAATCCGCCTGCCAATGCAAGAGATGTGGGTTTGATCCCTGGGTTGGGAAGATCCCCTGGAGAAGGAAATGACAACTCACTCAAGTATTCTTGCCTGGAAAAATCTCATGAACAGAGGAGCCTGGTGGGCTACAGTCCATGGGGTTGCAAAAGAGTTGGATAGAACTTAGCGAATAAACAAAGACCAACAACAGTAGCAGTAGAACCATGATCCCTGACCTTTAATAATGTTGTTATTCTGTTATTTCTAGTCCAGTAATAGCTAAGTATAAATTTTGACTCATCAGAGAGATGATTATTCACTTGATAAAATTTTCATATTGGTCCCCTCATATTGGAGTATCCATCTAGTATCACTGAAGAGAGAAGGGAGTATAGTCAAAAGACTGAACATTCTGATTTGAACAGTGGAAATGACTGAATCTGTTTTGATCAGTTCAGTCACTCAGTTGTGTCCGACTCTTTGTGACCCCATGGACTGCAGCACACCAGGCTTCCCTGTGCTTCACCAACTCCTGGCACTTACTCAAACTCATGTCCATCATGTTGGTGATACCATCCAACCATCTCATTCTCTGCGGTCCTCTTCTCCTCCTGCCTTCAGTCTTTCCCAGTATCAGGGTCTTTTCAAATGAGTCAGCTCTTTGCCTCAGATGGCCAAAGTACTGGAGCTTCATCTTCAGCAGCAGTCCTTGCAATGAATATTCAGGACTGATTTTCTTTAGGATGGACTAGTTTGATCTCCTTGCAGTCCAAGGGACTCTCAAGAGTCTTCTGCAACACCACAGTTCAAAACCATCAAATCTTCTGCACTCAGCTTTCTTTATAGTTCAACTTTAACATCCATATATAACTAGTGGAAAAACCATAGCTTTGACTAGACGGAACTGTGGTGTTGGAGAAGACTCCCTTGGACTGCAAGGAGATCAAACTAGTCCATCCTAAAGGAAGTCAGTCCTGAATATTCATTGAAAGGACTGATGTTGAAGATGAAACTCCAATACTTTGGCCATCTGAGGCAAAGAGCTGACTCATTGGAAAAGACCCTGATGCTGGGAAAGATTGAAGGCAAGAGAAGGGGATGACAGAGGAGGAGATGGTTGGATGGCATCAACGACTCGATGGACATGAGTTTGAGTAAGCTCCAGGAGTTGGTGATGGACAGGGAGGCCTGGCGCGCTGCAGTCCATGGGGTCAGAAAGAGTCGGACATGACTGAGCAACTGAACTGAACTGAATCTTTTGGAAAGTGAGTGCACTACTCATTTTACTTTTGCTTAAACTCTACAGTGATTGTCTGTTGTGATTTCGAATAAGTTTTAGTGGATTTGCCTAGAAATGTCCTGCCTTTCATTGGTTTGGAAGTCAGACAAGGTTAAAGTTGAAAAGTTGAGATTATGAAACATACATACACTCAATCACTGACATTTCAGGAATGAATACTGAACTGGGTAGTGCAGGTCACAGTGTCTGGCAACTGTGAGAAAATGCTTTATGCTCTTTATTTCAGTTCTCTGTTAGTTTGCTCAGGCTACTGTAACAAAATGCCGTGGATCAGGTGGCTTAAACAACAGTTTAAGTTGGATGTCCTGGAACTTGGAGGTCTTAAGTCAGAGTGCCAGCCTGGTTGGGTTCTGGTGAGGATTCTCTTCCAGCTTTGCAGACAGCTGCCTTCTTGCTGTGTGCCCCTTCCCTTGGAACATGAGTAGAAGCGGTCTCTCTCTCTGTCTTCTTATAAGTCCATGAATCCTACTGAACTAGAATTCCACTCTTATGATCTTATTTAATCTTTATCACCTCTTCTGCAGCCCCATCTTCAAGTACAGTCCTACTGGGGGTTAAGGCTTTGACATATGAACTGAGGGGCAGGGGCAATCCAATGTTTGGCAAATTGTTTACTACGTAAGGTGCCAGTTCCAACTGTAATACAAGAGCTGATTAAAATATGTAATTCCAGTTTTAACCTCTCAATATATCATTCTCAAGTATTTTTTCCTAGATTTACCCTGGAAGATTCAACTCTAATTCTTGTTATATTAAAGTGGTCCTCAGGGGACTGATGCCAATCTCTAACATTTAATCAGGTTTATGTGATTTTTAAAGGCTTTGCAGCACTTTATTTGAAGGACTTATGAATTTGATCTTAAAGTATATTAAAGCTATATCTCTGTTTAATAAGTATTTGATTTTTAATCTCTAAATATTAGCCATAATTCTGCAGGTGTGATCCCATAACCAACTTGCACCCAAATAATGTATTTATCAATTTCATATGAAGGTTTTATAAATCTGGGCTTAATGTGAATTCATTAGAGGACCTAACAGGGATTAAAATAGAATAAATATATTTAATTTTGTAACAAGTTTACATTGATTGACTAATGGCCACTTTACCGTGAATCACAGTTAATAATTATACTATTTATTTAAAACATTAATGCTCTAAGATGTACGTGTCTAGCATTGAGCTAGCCTTTGGGTTTATCATAGGGGAGGAAGTATTTACTGCCTTTAGGGGTTTGTGGTCTCATAGGAAAGACAGTCCAAAAATCACAGAGATACTGTGTCACGAGCTCTGGGAAAAAAACTGCAGTTAGGAATCAAAACATAATGAAATCAAACTAACTCAGACCATCAGGCTTTACATATGATAACCCTTTGAATTTAATGTAGGGCATGAATCTCCTTGTAAGGCATTTTTATCCCTCCCATAAAACTTGTAAAGATATTTCATAATCATTTCAGAACAGTCTACCTCCTCAGGGACACCTTTCTTGAGCCTTCAGACTAGATGAAGGCCCCTCAGATACAAGGTTACCAGAAAAAAATATAGAATATCCAATTAAATTTGAACTTCAGATAAGCAGCAAATAATTTTGTAGCACAAGTTATCTGAAATATTGCATAGGACATAATTTATTTGTTTCTGTTTTTGGGAATTCAGATTTCTGTATGCATCCTGCATTTTATTTGCTAAATCTGGCAACCCTACCCAGGTGTACAATTTCACAAAACCGTATGCTTTCCTTCTTTGCACCCAACAGATTTTGTAGTTAAATATTGCTGCAATTGTCAGCATTGCTGAAGAGATTTTGCAGTGTTTGATTTCACTGTCTGTGACATGCTGTCTTAGAAAAACTCTCCTGTGTTTTCCTTTACTCTTACAGCCCTACCATACTCAAAACACTTCTGACACAAGCTATGTGCATTTTCCACACATCAAACAATTTTCCGACACTAGTTGGATGTCCTACAACTCAGTTCGGTTCTGGTATTTTTTTCAGTGGAGTAAGCATCAGATTCCACAGATCAAAGGCTTGGTCCCTTAAGGCTGCTCCCCCACACTTGAGATGTCAGTTTTAAGTCTAGGTGGTTTGCTATCTTTGCTTCTGAGCAACTGGCTATAAACTGGGGTTCCCATGACCTCCTGCTTGGATTTGGCAATATGTTAGAATGACATACAGAATGCAGGGAAACACTTTTATTTACTGGCTTATTTTAAAGGATATAATATAGGATACACATGAACAGCCAGACAAAGTGATACACATGGCAAGGTCTGGAAGGTCTCAAGCACAGGAGCATCTGTCCTTGAGGAGTTGAGGTGTGCCACCCTCCTGGCATGTTAGATATGTTCACAACCTGGAAGCTTCCTGAGCCTCATACTTGGAGGATTTCTGTTGAGGTTTTATCATGTAGGCATGAGCAGTTATTAACTCCACTTCCAACCCTTCTCTCCCCTCCAGAGAACAGGGGATAGGGATGAAGTTTCTAAACTTCTAACTATGGCTTGGTCTTTCTGGCGCCTAGCCCCCATTCAGGTGCCCCATTCAGGTGACATTGGTAAAGTCATTAATGCAAAGATGCCCATTTCACCCAGAAAATTTCAGCGTACTTAGGAACTCTATGTCAGCTACTGCAATCATCAGGAAATTATAAAGGTCTTAGAAGCTCTTTCGGGAATTGGGATCAAAGTCTGGATATTAGAACAAAAGATTATCTTAGTATCCTTATTTACAAGAGTTTTAGGAGCTCTCAGGTAGTGGGGACAGAAAACTATATATAAGTGTGTGTGTGTGTGTGTGTATATGTGTATACCTTGCTATATTTATATTATCAGTTCAGTTCAGTTCAGTCGCTCAGTCATGTCTGACTCTTTGCAACCCCAAGAATCGCAGCACACCAGGCCTCCCTGTCTATCACCAACTCCGGGAGTTCACTCAAACTCATGTCCATCAAGTCGGTGATGCCATCCAGCCATCTCATCCTGTCTTCCCCTTCTCCTGCCCCCAATCCCTCCCAGCATCAGAGTCTTTTCCAATGAGTCAGCTCTTCTCATGAGGTGGCCAAAGTATTGGAGTTTCAGCTTTAGCATCAGTCCTTCCAGTGAACACCCAGGACTGATCTCCTTTAGAATGGACTGGTTGGATCTCCTTGCAGTCCAAGGGACTCTCAAGAGTCTTCTCCAACACCACAGCATCAATTCTTCTGTACTCAGCTTTCTTCACAGTCCAACTCTCACATCCATACATGACCACAGGAAAAACCATAGCCTTGACTAGACAGACCTTTGTTGGCAAAGTAATGTCTCTGCTTTTGAATATGCTATCTAGATTGGTCATAACTTTCCTTCCCAGGAGTAAGCGTCTTTTAATTTCATGGCTGCAGTCACCATCTCCAGTGATTTTGGAGCCCAAAATATAAAGTCTGACACTGTTTCCACTGTTTCCCCATCTATTTCCCATGAAGTGATTGGACCAGATGCCATGATCTTAGTCTTCTGAATGTTGAGCTTTAAGTATATATATTATTATTTCAAGTGCACCTTTATATAGTACTGTAAAACTCTAATCAGAGAAGGCAATGGCACCCCACTCCAGTACTCTTGCCTGGAAAATCCCACGGGTGGAGGAGACTGGTAGGCTGCAGTCCATGGGGTCACTGAGGGTTGGACATGACTGAGTGACTTCACTTTCACTTTTCACTTTCATGCATTGAAGAAGGAAATGGCAACCCACTCCAGTGTTCTTGCCTGGAGAATCCCAGGGACGGCAGAGCCTGGTGGGCTGCTGTCTGTGGGGTTGCACAGAGTCGGACACGACTGAAGTGACTTAGCAACAGCAGCAGCAGTAAAGCTCTAATATTAACATTTTGTCTGTTGCTTGAGTAAAAGAAACTAGTGATACTGAATTTAACACCAATTGGGACTTCATACATTTGGTGCTTAATTAAAGTATAAATGAAATATCTTTTAGTAAGTTATTGGGAATATAGCAGTTTAATTTGAACTTGTTTATTTCAAGCTCAAATTAAATGGGGTATCCTGAATATTACCTGGCAAATCTTACCTGAGGAGTCTTTGACTCTTTTTCAAGGTAGTGCCTTTGTGTTTAACCATATGAACACATACGCATATAGTTAGTAAAAATTAATAAAAGTAAAAATTTGGTAAAATACAGAAGCAATTTCATGGAAGAAAGTATTCAACAAGTGATTGTATAGTGATCAAAATCTACATATATCAAAATACTTGTGTCTATAAAGATGAAAATTTCTAGATCCCTGTTTGCTTGAATTCTAAAATTCAATTCCTATTGAATTGCCTTTTGGAAAAATCCAAGCATGAAAAATTTTAGATGAGTTATTCATATCTGTATGACAAAAGCAGTTGTAACAGAACTGTTCCCAAAATTGTGAGAAGCAAAGCCTCTCTACAAATCAGGCAAAACTGAGACAGTCTATTCAATTATATTTTATTTTCTCAGTACAGTTAGTTGCCCTCAAAATAACTGGCCTAATCATTATACCAATAGGCATGTAGTCAAAAAAGAGTCAACTTTATGTGGGTCTAGATTTCATTTACAAGGTCCTATGTCTTGAATATAGTAAGCTCTTAATAAATGTTTGTTGAAAGCATATGTTTCGACTGACATATTAAGAAAGTATATCTTTTATAATTTAATGGCCCAGGGTAACTCTACTTCAATTAGCATGTTTTTTAAAATATGAACTGTAAACTGTAAAATGGATTTCTTCCTTAATGTAAATTTTTAACCCTTTGAGTTGCTACCGGTATTTGGTAGCATAGCAAGGTCTGTTTCAATGAAGCGCGTGAACATTCTTCTTTTCTTTTTATTCACTCTGATTTTGCTGCTTTGTTTTGAAATTTCTTGGGATTCTTGTGAATCCTAAGCTCATTTTAACAGAGACCCTTTAGCCCTGGATGGGGAGTCCTTTTGAACCAAACAGTCATTGGTTCATTTCAGCCTTTGGGCCATGTTTTCTGTGACTCCCCTGATTTTTCCCTGAAATTAGTTATTTCCCAGGTGCCTACTTTGTCCTTTTTGCTTGTGATTCTCTGGCTGCAGTCTGAAAGTCTCACTCAGTGAGCCCCTTTTCTGACCCAGCTTGGTCCTTTGTGCTTACTTGGATCCAGTCCTTAACCCTTCAAGCAAGTCTCAGTTTTCCATCCTGATCCATCTTGAGATGGCACTTCAGGTCTTATTGATGACTCTCTGGCTACATGACCCATTCAGTCGCAAGGAGTCCGTTAACTCCTGTTAGGCACCCACCACGTGGTAGTCCCTTTGCCTTATACTTGCCTGAGGAATCTCACCTGGACAGTTGATATTTTGTTTGCTTGCTTTATTTTTGGCTGTGCTGGGTCTGTGCGTGGGTATATCTAGTTGCAGTGAGTGGGTCTACTCTTTGCTGTGATGTGTGGGCTTCTCATGGTAGTAGCTTCTCTAGGGCGCATGGGCTTCAGTAGTTGAGGTGAACAGGCTCAGTAGTTCTGGTTGGCAGGCGCAGTTGCCCTGAAGCATGTAGAATCTTCCCAGACCTGGGATCGACACTGTGTCCCCTGCATTGGCAGGAAGATTCTTAATCACCTGACTACTAGCAAAGCCCCCTAAATGGGTGATTTAATATTAATGGTTAATTTAACATTAACACAGGGTAATACTGAAGTTCACTGAAGTTAAGTGAGTTAACAAGGACACAAGGCTAGCTTCAAGAAGCCTTCGATTAGAACTCAGGTCTCTCTGCCTTCGGAGCAAAATTGGGCTCTGTACTTGTGGAACTTCATGTTTGTTTATTTCTTCAGTCCATCACCAGCTGAACCACCGGACCTTCAGCCAAACTCACAGAACTTTTAAGCTGTCACAAACAAAGTGCCCATTTTTAGAGTGGTCACCATGAATATCCTCTGCCAGTAAAGTAAGATTTTATCTCCCTTCAGAATAACTTTCAGGAGAATGTAGCATGAATTCCAGATAAGCTACTTAAATAATGCAAGTGTAAGTCTTTAATATGGACTAATTTAGATCAGACATTCAGAAAGTGTTTCTTCTGGGGGTGTGCTGTCACTAGAAAGGCAGTGCTGAGTTAAATGAGTATGTATTGGCTCCCCATGGACACCGGTAATGACAAGGTGATTCAGTTTGGAACATTAGCCCTCTCAATTATGGTTTGGAAGAAAATCAGAACTCAATTCCAAAAAATACATACACATGTGAATCAGCTACTGATACTAATCTCTCTCTAGAAATATGGAATCTCTGTTTTTAGAAGTATAGAAGAATTTTACTGCTCAGGAATTGAGTTTAACTGATTCTCAACTTGTGAATTTGCTTTAATCCTCTGCCTCTGAGGTTTCAAGCTAATGTGGAGGCACTTCTCAGTTGTTAAGCTGTGCATGGCCCCTGGACAATTAAGAAGAGGATGGTCCTCTCTGAAGTGCTGCCAGGGGCAGATCAATGCTGTTTGGCATCAGCCATCTAGAGAGCTGATTGTTGGCTGACTGCCTAGTGTTGTCTTTTGTTCTTAGCGAATGAGGGATTATTCAGGGTTAGACTAGGATGTGGTTGAGAGGTAAACCTTCTCATGGTCTCACCTAGTAAATAATCTCTTTAGCAATCTACATTTAAGTCATTAGAAGCTAGAGATCTGTTGGTATTAAAATAACTTCCAGAAACAATCCAGTCAGCATCTTGTCTTAAAAGCCAAAGCTGTTTTTGCACAACTGATTAGATTTATACCTGTTTTATGTTAAAACTGCAAGCCAGTTTTGTCAAATTTAACTTTATAGTTGGGGATAAATAAAAGCTAATCAGGTCTTTTAAAAGCTGTCCAGTTTTTTATTTATTTAACCAGTGTTGTTTTGCAGACTGACAGATCCTGAAATAACAGATGCGTTATAAATTTGAATTTTCTTTCTTATGAGTTTTCTTTCTTTCACATTAGCTTTCTTATGTACAGAATCTTAAAATCAGAATAGTATTTAGGCATCATCAAATTTAACTGTTTGTTTGGTATAGAAATTCTCCTTATTTCCCAAACAAGTGGCTAACTACATTGTTTTCCAATAATGAGACCCTCATGACCAACTCATTTCTTGCTTCAGCAGCTTTAATTACTAGTAAGTTCTTTTTTCTTTGCATCTATCGGGTTTTTTCATTCCTTTTCATTTTCTGTTTTTTTTTTTTTTTTAAGTTCAAATGTTCTGTACGTGACTTTTGAGACAGAAAATAAAATTTAAAATACAGAAGACTTACATAAAGTGTTTCAATTCAATATGTTCAAAATACTCTACTAGGTAACATTGGAGACAGACAAGAAACAGATAAAACATGATCCTTATTCTCAGGAATATTAGAATTCAAAAGAAATAATAATTTAAAATAGCTACATTTACAATTAGACATCAAAAGTAATGATATAGACATTGCATGCTATAGGACTTGTAGAATAATCAGGAACACATTCTTATAGATGGTGGGGTTTGTGTTGAGCCTTGGAGGATAGAAAAAATGAAGTCAGGTTGTCAGACAGTCTTTTTTCAGGAAACTGTATTGGCTGAACTCAGAGGCCTACTTTGTAGAGAACTGAGAAGTAGATAGTAGATAAGACTGGAGCAAATTACATATAAAAGTCTTTGTGTTTGCTGTAGAATGATTGGGGGAGATATGAAATGCTTTCTATACCAAGGGAAGACACTCCTTTATAATTTCATGTGTTATTGTGTAGTTGAGTTGTCCAGTATGGTAACCCCTAGCCACAGGTGGCTATTGAGCATTTGAAATGCTAGTCTGAACTGAGATGTGCTGTAAGTACAAAACATATGCTGACTTACAAAAGTTAATATGAAAATGTAAAATAATCATTAATAATTTTTATCTTTATTATATATAAATATTGTAATCTTTGGATATATTGCATTAAATAAAATATTATTAAAGTTTCTTTCTAACTCTTTATTTTTAATACAGCTAGTAAAAAGTTTAAAATAGAATCTTTGGCTTGCGTTGCATTGGTCTTAGGCAACACTAGTGTAAAATTCTGTAATCGATTCATCTTTTTAGTTGTAGGCTACCTAGGTCTTATCATTTGAAACCGAGTCAACAATCAAAGGAACGCAACACATTTCAGGAAGAAAGAGTTTCTCGAGTTCTGACCTAAATTTGCCCATAATAAAGACTTTGGGTTGTATTATTTACTTTGCTATCTGTTCTTTTCTATATAAATTTGATAGATACTATTGTTTATTCTGCACCTGTCTAAAATTCAAAGTGAAATGGAGAGCTAAGAAAATTAATTATTTCATCACATATGACTTTTTCAAAAGCAGTCTAGAAAGTAAACTCTTAAACTGTGTTCCTTTGTGATATTACTGTTTGATTCTGAAAGTAAGATGAACACGTGTACATTAAGAGCTTATTACTGCACTTATTTCTCAACAAGCTGTGCTAATGAGGTAGAGTAAAATGGATAGAACTTCCAGCCTCAGTTGTTTTTTGTTTTAAATCAGTTTTATTATTTCTAGCCTTACTTGTGATTGTAAAAATATATAAACAATGCAGTTTCATTATAGAAAGTTAGAATATAGGGATAATCTTATTTCCTTTTGCAAATAAAATAATCTGTTAACATCAGTTTGGCAATTGTCTCTGTGTGTATATGATAAAAATGGGATTAAGCAATTTATAATTAATTTTGTTTATGTATTAACATTTATTTATAAACTTCTTTTTCTGGGTCCATAAAGGTATGTCTGGGCTTCCCTGGGGGTTCATATGGTAAAGAACCTGCCTACAATCCAGGAGAGGAGGGTTTGATCCTGGGTCAGGAAGGTCCCCTGGAGGAGGGCATGGCAACCCACTCCAGTACTCTTGTCTGGAGAATCCCATGGTCAGAGTCCCTGGGGTTGCAGAGTTGGACATGACTGAGTGACTAGCACTTTCAAAGGTATGTTTAAAACAGTGGGCTTTCGAGTTTTTAATATCAGCAGTATACTTTTTTTGCAAACAAAAGCTTTATTCCAAAGTCCAGTATATAAAATCAATAAAAGCAAGACTCATCTGGCTGAGAGGTAGGGTGGGGACCTGGAATCCTACCAACTTGGGTGGTCCATCACAGCCTCTGAAGTCTGAAGCACTGAGGAGCAGTCTAGAGAGGACTCTTCTGCCCCTGTTTATTTCCCTGATGTGTGTGTATGCTTTATTCAAGGTACTAATTCTTATCTAGCATGCCATAAAAATATATCTCACTTAAAAATTTTGGTGGTTATCATTTTGGTATATCAAAATGTTTCCATTTTACATCATCTGTTTTGCTTCTTAGGCTGTCATAAAATGGCCTTAGACATGAGACAGTGAAGCTCCAGGATTCAAACGATGTTTTAGCTAATGGTAATATCACTCCATGAGTGTGTATTAAGTCACGTCAGTCATATCTGACTCTTTGCAACCCTATGAACTATAGCCCGTCAGGTTCCTCTGTCAGTGAGATTCTCCAGGCAAGAATACTGGAGTGGGTTGCCAAGCCCTCCTCCAGGGTATCTTCCTGACCCAGGGATCAGACCCACATCTCTTATGTCTCCTGCACTGGCCGCCAGGGAGGCCCCAAAGTCACTCTATTCATATACAAATAAATGACTATTTTAAGAGACAACAGCTTTCAGTTTCTAGCAGTTTTGATACCCTGTAGTAAATTATTTATTTATTAAATATATTGTTGGCTTTTCAGAAAGACCAAATTAAAAGGAAAGTCAGGAAAATTGTGATTAGGATCAGCAGGAACTTGTTATTTCAACAATCATCTCTTCGTAATATGAAGTATTGCTTGAACCTCTGATGTTCATTTGCTCTACTTTTTCTTGATCCTCTGTGTCTTTAATTAGATTAAAATTTTTTAAAAAATAATACCACCTCTGGATCTTAGCTTGCAATCAGCTTTACTTAAGTGCCATATAGGGCTGTGCCCTCTTATTATTATTATTGGTATTATGGTAGAGATTATAGTTATCCTTATTGTTGTTGCTGCTAATGAGTGAAAGTATCCAGCTGAGCATTCTATGCATTTGAAAGAATCTAGCTGTGTAAATGGGATTCCACTTGGCTTCCTGCTGTCCAATCTACTTGAAAGAGCTTTATAGAAAATGTATTTTGGTAACCATTCTGTGAACACAAGGGCACCACTGGTGATGTGAAACGTGCGTATTAGAACAAAGTAAGGAGAAGGCATTTCAATACTTTTCAAAAGGAAAACATTGTTTATTGATTTGCCAGGTTGTGTTAAGTGGTAGAAAGCAAAATGACTTACTACTTTTTTAAAAACAACATAATTTTTACTTTCACTTCAGTTCAATCTCTCAGTCGTTTCTCTTTGCAACCCCATGAATCGCAGCACTCCAGGCCTCCCTGTCCATCACCAACTCCCGGACTTCACTCAGACTCGCGTCCATCAAGTCAGTAATGCCATCCATCCATCTCATCCTCTGTCGTCCCCTTCTCCTCCTGCCCCCAATCCCTCCCAGCATCAGAGTCTTTTCCAGTGAGTCAACTCTTCTCACGAGGTGGCCAAAGTACTGGAGTTTCAGCTTTAACATCATTCCTTCCAAAGAAATCCCAGGGCTGATCTTCAAAATGGACTAGTTGGATCTCCTTGCAGTCCAAGGGACTCTCAAGAGTCTTCTCCAACACCACAGTTCAAAAACATAAACTCTTTGGCGCTCAGCCTTCTTCACAGCCCAACTCTCACATCCATACATGACCACAAGAAAAACCATAGCCTTGACTAGACAGCAAAGTAATGTCTCTGCCTTTGAATATGCTGTCTAGGTTGGTCATAGCTTTTCTTCCAAGGAGTAAGTGTCTTTTAATTTCATGGCTGCAGTCACCATCTGCAGTGATTTTGAAGCCACCCAAAATAAAGTCTGACACTGTTTCCACTGTTTCTCCATCTCTTTCCCATGGAGTGATGGGACTGGATGCCATGATCTTTGTTTTCTGAATGTTGAGCTTTAAGCCAACTTTTTCATTCTCCTCTTTGCTTTCATCAAGAGGCTTTTTAGTTTCTCTTCATTTTCTGCCATAAGGGTGGTGTCATCTGTATATCTGAGATTTCTCCTGGCAATCTTGATTCCAGCTTGTGTTTCTTCCAGTCCAGCGTTTCTCGTGATGTACTCTGCATATAAGTTAAAGAAGCAGGGTGACAGTATACAGCCTTGACGTACTCCTTTTCCTATTTGAAAACAGTCTGTTGTTCCATGTCCATTTCTAACTGTTGCTTCCTGACCTGCATACAGATTTCTCAAGAGGCAGGTTAGGTGGTCTGGTATTCCTATCTCTTTCAGAATTTTCCACAGTTTATTATGATCCATATAGTCAAAGGCTTTGGCATAGTCAATAGAGCAGAAATAGATGTTTTTCTGGAACTCTCTTGCTTTTTTCATGATCCAGCAGATGTTGGCAATTTGATCTTTGGTTCCTCTGCCTTTTCTAAAACCAGCTTGAACATCAGGAAGTTCACGGTTCATGTATTGCTGAAGCCTGGCTTGGAGAATTTTGAGCATTTCTTTCCTAGCATGTGAGATGAGTGCAATTGTGCAGTAGTTTGAGCATTCTTTGGCATTGCCTTTCTTTGGGATTGGAATGAAAACTGACCTTTTTCAGTCCTGCGGCCACTGCTGAATTTTCCAGATTTGCTGGCACATTGAGTGCAGCACTTTCACAGCATCATCTTTCAGGATTTGAAATAGCTCTACTGGAATTCCATCACCTCCACTAGCTTTGTTCGTAGTGATGCTTTCTAAGGCCCACTTGACTTCACATTCCAGGATGGCTCTAGATGAGTGATCACACCATCGTGATTATCCGGGTTGTGAAGATCCTTTTGTACAGTTCTTCTGTGTATTCTTGCCATCTCTTCTTAATATCTTCTGCTTCTGTTAGGTGCATACCATTTCTGTCCTTTATTGAGCCCATCTTTGCCTGAAATGTTCCTTGGTATCTCTAATTCTCTTGAAGAGATCTCTAGTCTTTCCCATTCTGTTGTTTTCCTCTATTTCTTTGCATTGATTGCTGAAGAAGGCTTTCTTGTCTCTTCTTGCTATTCTTTGGAACTCTGCATTCAGATGCTTATATCTTTCCTTTTCTCCTTTGCTTTTCGCCTCTCTTCTTTTCACAGCTATTTGTAAGGCTTCCCCAGACAGCCATTTTTACTTAGCTAGGAGTTTCCTTATTACTGTTGTTGTTCAGTCCCTTAGGCATGTCTGACTCTTTGGGACCCCATGGACTGCTCACCAGGCCTCCCTGTCCTTCACCCTCTCCCAGATCTTGCTCAAACTCATGTCCATTGAGTCAGTGATGCATCCAACCATCTTGTCCTCTGTCACCCCCTTCTCCTTCTGCCTTCAATCTTTCCCAGCATCAGGGTCTTTTTAATGAGTCAGATCTATGTACATCCCTAAACATTAAAAATAAAAGCACATTTCTCTTAGCATAGGTGATGTTTTCCTTTGGAGAGCTAATTATGTTGTTTGAATATCTGTTTGTTAAGATGTTATGGCTCCCATCTTTCTAAGCTATAAACTAGATATAACATTTACATAAAACTCAAATAGTATAAATTGTATATTGTGTTTTGAAAAGAGGTTTTTACATATAAAATACTCAAGAGAGTATTCCTTAAGTTTGTAGTTTTATAGAAGCAGCTATAAGTGCACATTGTTGACCCTCAGGCATTCAAACCCATGGTCCACGTGGTAGGTGAGCATATTTCAAAAGATGATTCAGGAGGTGTTATTTAATGTGAATCCCCTAGTTTCCCATAATGTCTTACAAGATTGAGAGATTATTTTTATCTATGGATTCAATATAAGTAGTATGCTTCTCATTTGGATAAACCAAATAAGGGAAGTATTATTACCTAAATATAGCTGTTTGGTCACAGTGGTAAAGCTCTTCTTGACTGTATACTTGAGAGATGAAGATGTTTCATAAAAAAATACACATATTAATTGATTTCCTTAAAATGTATTATTTTAAAGTTAATAGTATATTCAATCTAAATTCTAAATCTGAAATTTGCATCTATAGTAGTATATACAATTAAATTATATGTCTAAAATATGATGGATAAAATGCAAAATATAGCAGTGAATGGTTACTATTAAACTCAGCCCTGATGACACTGGCTTTCTTTTACCTGGGGTGTTAAAGAAAATTCCCATTGCCCCTGGCTCCTCATCCATGCCAGCCTCTTCCTGGACAAGCCAACAGAAGAAAATAGTAAATTGCCTTTTTAAAACCACTCCTCAATTACATATAGTCCTTGCTTTCTTTTGCTTAACCCCTTGAAAACCATTTTTAGTGTGTGCCCAGAGCAGCTCCTAAGGCTGTGCTGCTGAGACCTGCATTCTTCTTCTCACCAGTGTCACGGTTTGAAGGATCCAAAACCCTCACACTGATGAACATCGAGGTGTCTTTGTAGTCAGTGTCCTGGAACAGAAAGAAGGGAAAAGCTAGAGTTTAAAAGATCTGTGTTCTAGTTTACTTTGGGTAGATTATTGGAATGATAATTCAGTTAATAGACAGCTTTAGATTTTCAGGTGGCGCTAGCGGTAAAGAACACACCTGCCAATGCGGGAAACATAAGAGACACAGGTTCCATCCCTGTGTAGGGAAGATGCCCTAGACAAGGACATGGCAACCTGCTCCAGTATCCTTACCTGGGAAATCCCATTGACAGAGGAGCCTGGTGTGCTACAGTCCATAGGATTGCAAAGAGTTGGACATGACTGTCTGACAGCACACACACAGAATGCTTTAGGCTGTTTCCCATGTAGTTGTAAAGATAATTTTACATTAGTTACTTTTGCTTGCACGTGCATGCTAAGTCGCTTCAGTCGTGTCTGACTTTTTCTGACCCTGTGGACTATAGTTCATCAGGCTCCTCTGTGCATTGGCAGGTGGGTTCTGTACCATTTGTGTGCCAGCTAAATCACTTCAGTCATAGCCGACTCTGCAATTCCGTAGACTGAAGCCTGCTGAGCTCCTCTGTCCATGGAATTTCCTAGGCAAGAATACTGGAGTGGGTTGCCATTTCCTCCTCCAGGGGATCTTCCTGACCCAGCCATCAAACCCACATCTCTTGTGTCTCTTGAATTGGTGGGCAGATTCTTTATCACTAGCACCGCTTTATGTATTTTTAAATGATTTAAATTTTGGAAAACACTTAACAGATGCAAAGTAAAGTATTCTCCCTGGCCCTCTTGATTGCTGATCCATTGGCCAAGTACCAGCTGGATCCTACTCCTTTTTTTTTTTCTTCAAGGTGACAGGCCTTTCTCTCAGGACAAAAACAGGACAAAGCCCACTCTTTTCACATAAACAAACTTATACAAAAAAATCAATCCTCGGTTATAGATCTATCATGACTGGGTTTAGCCAGACTTTGGAGTCATTGCTCATATTATCAGTGTAGGAAAGTCTTTGAACTCTGGAAGGTTTGAATGTAGAGGTGAAATGCTCACACCCCAGCTTTTCAGATCAAGTAAATTGCTTACCTTCGGTGGAGAAGGATAGCTCTGAGATTATAATCAAGTTGCTGATGCTTCCATCTTCTGAATTTCCATGAAGTAAAAGGTTAATCTTGATGTATGAATGTTTTCTTTCTAAAAAATGAAAATTGTCAGCCTGGCCCAGGTTGAGGCAAAACTGTGAGAAAGGTATGGTGTGCCTTCCAGTTGGCTACCTTTTAGTAAGGTCCACAGACTCCTGGATCTAAATTTCTATAGGACACTAATATGATCTGATGTGTTTCCCATAGTATTGAATGCTTGGGATTTTATTTTCTCAGTGCCAATCTGTCTCCTAAACTGAGAATTGGTCTAATAAGTCAGTTCATGCTAGAATGTGTTAGTGACAGAAAATGAGAACTCAACCAGGTTCCTGGATCAAGTAACAGATTTTTAAACCTAGGTCTTCTAAAGATTATACCTATTCTGATGACTGAATCTCTTTGAGACAATTTCAGGCACCATTTCAGGCATGGTGAGAGTAATGAACTTTGACCTTATCAGAGTGTTTTCACTGTATCTCCTGCATAAATTTTCCTGAATCCAGGGAATCTAATGGTAAACTGTGGCATCAACCACACTGAAATTTTCTATTCATTTGAAAGTAATTTGGGGGGGCATAATGAATCTACAGGATGCCTTTAAGTGGTTCTTAGCTAGATACAGTGTAATCAAAATCCTATAGGGAACTTTCAAATCATAGGCAATTTTCTCTCCCCACCCTTTCCACAAGATTTTATGTTCCTAGATGAGAATATGGGTGGAGATTGGTGTACGTGCATGTATGCTTGCCAAAATTCAGCACTCCTCTTTCCTGTGAGTAGCTAGTTGAACTGAATCCCCAGGAAGATTTTAAATAGCACATAAGATTTTAAAAACACATATTCAGGTTGAACTGTTATAGTCAGGTAATACATTGTTAAATGATTATTTTAATGATGGAAAACTATTTCCAACTTCTTATAAAATAGGTTATAGGACCTGAAATTTGGTTGGTAAAATTAAGGTAAATATCATCTAATGTTAGGAAATTTAAAAATAAATGCCAGAAGCCTTTTCATTCTTCTCTGCAATGATTACCTGCCTACAAATGGTATGATGAAAAGATTTTTCAATTTGTAATCAGAAGACCTGGGTTTTAGGATCAGTTACTGCTTGCTAGCTTTGTGATCACAGGCTCACTGCTTAATTTCTCTATGTCTGCATTTTCTTACTCATAACATCAGACTGTTGGAAAAAATCATTTCCAAAGCACATGCAAATTTCAGCATATAATAATAGGTGACCTAAGAATAATTCTCAGTCATTTTATTAGAGGTAAAGAAGTGTTAAAAAACAAATTGATGTGTCTGCAGTTTCATCTTTTTTGATGGTAGTTGTAGAGGCGTTTTCAGTACTACTTAAAAGATATTATAAGACCTCCAAGAAAATTAGCCGTGGGTGTGGAAAGATGGGATGTGGATGGAGAAGTTAAAGGACAGACAGTCAACTACTTAATAATTGAGAAATGCTTATGTTGCATTTTAGACATGTCGAGAAATAGATCCATTTTAGGTAAATGTATTTGGCCACTACTTTCATTTTCTTTCTTTCTTTTTTTTTTTTTTAAGCCGTAAACTATTGTTCTAGCCAAACTGTCTCTAAAATCGAAGTTAGGATTTACATAATTTTTCAGAGTACAGTGTAAAAGATAGCTATTGTGAAATGCAGATTTGTGCTGGTTTGGGAGTGAAAAATTAGATTTCTAAATTAGACGCATGGAACTGTTACAAAATGCTACTTCAGAAAAAGCTAGAGGCAGAATTTTTTGTTATTAAGTTAGAATACATTCTATATCTGGTTTTCATAAGCTAGACATTGTGTTGGCTGTATCTACTGCTTTTTCATATCTCTGGAGTTGGCCATAATTTCATAAAAATATTATCTTAGCTCTTTTACACATAGTTCTCTTTGTATATATTTTGTATCCTAAAATATTGCTAGAATATATATTTTGTAAAAACTGCACAGAAGCAAAAAAAAAAGTCTGGAATGACATTGTAATATTTCAGTTTTGGAGACTATGATGGCATGCCTAAGTTTAAAACTTTATCTGAGTCACTGTTTACTATTTCAATAAGTAGGTACTAGAATTGAGAACTAATGAAATTTATGAAGAAAACTCTGGGTGATTTCCCCCACTATGTGTTTTACAAACCTTAATCAATTATTCCAGGAAAGAATAAGTTCAGTTCAGTCACTCAGTCGTATCCGACTTTTGCAACCCCATGAACCACAGCATGCCAGGGCTCCCTGTCCATCACCAACTCCCAGAGTTTATCCAAACCCATATCCATTGAGTCGGTGATGCCATCCAACCATCTCATCCTCTGTCAACCCCTTCTCCTGCCCTCAGTCTTTCCCAGAATCAGAGTCTTTTCAAATGACTCAACTCTTTGCATCAGGTGGCCAAAGTATTGGAGTTTCAGCTTCACCATCAGTCCCTCCAATGAACCCTCAGGACTCATCTCCTTTAGGATGGACTGGTTTGATCTCCTTGAAGTCCAAGGGACTCTCAAGCATCTTCTCCAACACCACAGTTCAAAAACATCAATTCTTCTGCACTCAGCTTTCTTTGTAGTCCAACTCTCACATCCATATATACCACTGGAAAAACCATAGCCTTGACTAGATAGACCTGTGTTGACAAAGTAATATCTCTGCTTTTTAATATGCTGTCTAGGTTGGTCATAACTTTCCTTCCAAGAAGTAAGTGTCTTTTAATTTCATGGCTGCAGTCACCATCTGCAGTGATTTTGGAGCTCCAAAAATAAAGCCTGCCACTGTTTCCACTGTTTCCCCATCTATTTGCCATGAAGTGAGGGGACTGGATGCCATGATCTTAGTTTTTGAATGTTGAGTTTTAAGCCAACTTTTTTCACTTTCCTCTTTCACTTTCATCAAGAGGCTTTTTAGTTATTCTCCATAAAGTAGTTAAAAATTTGAAACAGAACAGAGATGGGAAGGGAGATGATAGTATGAGATTTCTCTTTTGAGTAAAGAATAGTCTTAGTGAAATTAACTAGCTCAATGAAAAAAATACTTTTAAGAGCTAAGACTATTTTACAAAGAGAAAGTACTAGAGCATCATAAATCCGAAGCAAAAGGTACTAGAGTATCATCTCAGGCTTCCTCTGTGGCTCAGGCAGTAAATGGTCTGCCTGCAATGAGGTAGACCTGGGTTCAAGCCTTGGCTTGGGAAAATCTCCTGAAGCAGGGCATGGCAACCCACTCTAGTACTCTTGCCTGGAGAATCTTCATAGACAGAGGACCCTGGTGGGCTACAGTTCATGGGGCCACAAAGAATTAGACATGACCAAGTGACTAAGCACCGCACACAGCAAGACTATTCATCAAAGAAAAGGTACTGGAGTATAATAAATCATAAAGGTACATAGCCCACACTGACTATTAATATGTTGTATCTTATTTTATGGGCTTTCCTAGTGGCTCAGTGGTAACGTATCCAACCACAGTACAGGAGATGTAGGTTCAATCCCTGGGCCAGGAAGAGCTCCTGGAGAAGGAAATGGCAACCCACTCCAGTATTCTTGCCTGGGGAATCCCATGGATAGAGGAACCTGGTGGGCTATGCTCCATGGGGTTGCAAAGAGTAGGACACGACTTGTTTTGATTATAGACATCTTGTTTCAATTATAGACAGTTTTAATGGACATAGGGAAGAAAAAGTTGTTTTGGCCATCACAGGGATAAACAAAACTATAATGAGGTACTCAGATGTTTGGAGAGTTTTGTCTTTGGAGATTCTTAAAAAAAAAAAAAAAATGTCTGAGTGATCTAGATAGTCATTAGAACACTGCTCCCCGTCATCTGGAAAGACGTGTACAAAATAGCTGGCTGTACAAAATGCATTTCTTGTTCCCACATTAAACACACTGAATAAGAACCCTGTAGTTGGGGCCTTGAAATCTCCCTTAATGCTTCTTATACACACTCAAATTTTAGAATTACTGCATTGGAAACAGGGAACTGAACCAATTATCTTTTCTAGTCTCAGCTGTCTAGCATAGTTCATGCATATGAAATAAGGAAGTAATTACTGGGAGAATACATGGTAGAAATTAAACTAAATATTTAAGTCAATCCAATGTGTTTATATAAAATTACATATTTTTCTTTGAATCATTTATAGTTACTCTCATTAATACTCCTGGTTTCATATTGGGAGGATTCTTATGCTCCCGTATTATTTGTTCCTTTCCAAGGAAGATTTAACATATGAAATAATCTTCAACTATCATGTCCTACTGCTGCTGCTGCTAAGTCGCTTCAGTCGTGTCCGACTCTGTGTGACCTCATAGATGGCAGCCCACCAGGCTCCCCGTCCCTGGGATTCTCCAGGCAAGAACACTGGAGTCAGTTGCCATTTCCTTCTCCAATGCAGGAAAGTGAAACGTGAAAGTGAAGTCGCTCAGTCTTGTCCAACTCTCAGCGACCCCATGGACTGCAGCCTTCCAGGCTCCTCTGTCCATGGGATTTTCCAGGCAAGAGTACTGGAGTAGGTTGCCATTGCCTTCTCCAAATCATGTCCTACTGCTTTGACCCACTAGAGGAAATTCATCCAATGATCTAAAGTGGGAAAATTGACAGTGAAAAATATATCCATTTTCAAGTATCCAAATAGACTTAATATAACATAAGGCTGCCTTTATTTATTTATTTTGTAATTAGAAGGTTTGGATCATGTCCTACTGCTTTGACCCAAACCTTCTAATTACAAACTAAATAAATAAAAAAGGCAGCCTTTCGTCACACAAAGTCTGTTTGGATATTTGGAAACGGATATATTTTTCCATGTCAATTTTCCACTTTAGATCATTGGATGAATTTCCTCTAGTGAATGATATATGAGAACTAACTTAACGTATGATGACTTTGATAGCATTCCTTAGAGAAATAGGTGAGAAAATATAAATCTTATTGTGTTGGTCTGTTGCTAAAATTTGGCCTCTGTTCACTGGTGCCAAATGCTTGAAATAGAGTAGTTTTCATTCCTTTGCCAGAGAAAAGGGACTAATGGCCTCAAAACTGTGTCCTGCCCTGGAGAGCATAGTGAGGAGTCTTAAAGTGTTCAAGGAGCAGGGCATGATTAGCTCAAGGACGTTCTTCTGATTGGTTGGTGGTAAGAAAATTGTGGAGTCAGCAACCTTCTAGTTTCTACTGGGCTGGGATCTCTGTGCTTGTGGGCTGAATATAGTAAGCTTCTTTCACCAGGTAGGTGTTTCAGTAGCTGCAAAACAGTTCAAAGGACATGGCTCAGAAAGGTCCTTGATTTTGTTTAATGGCTAAAGTGTTACTATTTTGTCTTGCTTGCTTGTTTCTCATTCTGCATTTTCTGGTTTTTCTGATTAAGTTTATTCTTTGACTAAAGTTTCTCTACAGGAAAAAAGGCAGGCAGAGGGACATAGATACAGATCTATTTTTGGAACTAGTCTTTCCCAAATAAACACCTTTTTTACAGTCCTTTCATTAAAAATAAATAAATAAATGTTACTTAAAATATTACCATTCAAACTGGATGCATTACAAATGGATGTTTCATGAACCACCATCACCAACAAAATCTGCACATTTGGGAGATTTTATGTGGCCCTCAAGAAATCTGAATGACTAGTCAAAGCAATTCTATACAGCTAAGCCTCCTAGGTGGTTTTCTGTTTGTTGGTTTGTTTGTTTTAAGAAACCTCCATTTTCTTTAAGAAATCACAATGTGAACAAGAAAGGTCATGCTGCACAGCAGGAAAATGCTTGTGAATTTGTGATTTAAAAATCATGAAGAAATATGTATGTATTGTTAAAAAGAACATGGTACTAACAGTCACTTGGAAGAGCTATCAACACTATGGAACTGAACACTTTTAATTGGTCTCCATCTGTTATTAGAGGCAGACTTTATTTTCTTGGGCTCTAAAATCACTGAAGATGGTGACTGCAGCCATAAAATTAAAAGACGCTTGCTCCTTAGAATAAAAGCTATAAGAAACCTAGACAGCATATTAAAAAACAAAGACATCACTTTGCCAACAAAGATTTGTATAGTCAAAGCAGTGGTTTTCCAGGAGTCATGTATAGATGTGAGAGTTGGACTATAAAGAAGGCTGAGTGCTGAAGAACTGATGCTTTCTAATTGTGGGGCTGGAAAAGACTCTTGAGAGTCTTTTACAGCAAGGATATCAAATCAGTCAATCCTAAAGGAAATCAAGCCTGAATATTCATTGAAAGGATTGATGCTGAAGCTCAAGTTCCAAATAGGCCACCTGATGCGAAGAGCCAACTCATTGGAAAAAATCCCTGATGCTGGGAAAGACTGCAGGCAAAAGAGAAGGGGGCAACAGAGGATGAGATGGTTAGGTAGCATCACCAATTCAACGGACATGAGTTTGAGTAAACTCCAGGAGATAGTGGAGGACAAGGAGGCCTGGCATGTTACAGTCCATGGGGTTGCAAAGAGTCAGACATGATCTAGCGACTGAACAACAACATTTGTCCAACTGTTTATATGTTCAGAGCACTTTTCTTAGATTAGTAGTTCTTCCCAGAAACCTTGTTGGGTATGTGGGGTCTCTCTTTTCAGTTGATAAATGGGTGCTCAGTTAGAATCTACTTGCCCAGCATCACATGACCACATCCAGATGTAAACTGAGGCTTCTCTGGCTCTGTAACCCATATCTTTTATACTTTTGCCTAACAAGAGACAGACTATGTTTGATTTGTTCTTCTTGGAGTGTCTATTAAAAAACAGATTAAACACAAAAATTAAATGGAAAAAATTCCAATTTTTCCCTTATATTCTCATCCAACATTGTGATATAGGCATCTGTGAGCAATGGAGTGTGTAGTTTAACCATATGATCTTAAAAAAAAATTCAATTTTAACTTAAAATTCACTGAATCCAAAGTTTCAAAAGTGTAGTGAATTTTTAAAAACTCTTCACACATTCATACTTATTTACTGCTTTGCAAGTAGATAGATGCTTATCATATGAAAGAATTTCCAGAATATCAGTGGTAATTGCCTAATACTTGAATTTTAAAATTCAAGCATTTTTCATTTATATTTTAAGCAGTTATTTATTTAAAATAAATTGAAGTTGGCACTAAAACTACCTTAGTGCTGTAAAACTGTCCCAGAAATTTTTCTAAAGAGATGTTTTCAGGAAGAAAAAGGTTAGTTTAAAATACTCCACAAGAGAGTGATGACATGCATATTTTATGGTGTACCTAAGAAGCTCATAAAATGAATGTGCAGATGGGAATATACAAATCTGAAATAAAGCCTTTTAAAACATTGATGTTTGGTTGGTTGATTTCGAGAATGATATTATTAGGGGAGTAGGTACTAAATTTATTTAATTTCTTACCTTGTTAATGTCTTAAAATATTTATTTTATTCTTTATAACTTTTATCCCCAAAGATCAATATTATAGTATGATACATTATATAAATATAAAATCTTCTTTCAGAAGACTTTTTAAAAAATTTAAATACTTGTTTGGGGCTTTGTTACTTTTTAACCTTTTTGTTTTGTGTTGGGATATAACTGATTAACAATACTGTGATAGTTTCAGGTGAACAGTGAAGAGGCACAGCCGGGTATATTCATGTATCCATTTTTCTCCCATCCAGGTTGCCACATAACATTGAGCAGAGTTCCCTGTGTTATATAGTTCCCTGTGCTTTCCTTGTTGGTTACCCATTTTAAATATAGCAGTGTGTACAGCTGCTTTTTAAAATTAAGGATAGGTGCTTGTTATAGATCCGCTCTAGAGGAGGTTACTATGCCCCTAGGGTCTATGGCAATACAATTTCAAATTTTAACTTTGTTGAAGAGTCTGTCGTTGTAGTGACCAAGCTATCCTGTAGTAACTTGTTGTTTTAGTGCATAATGGTCTAAAAGAGTTTGTGCTTAGTCACTCAAGTCGTATGTAACTCTTATGACACCGTGGACTATTAGCCACCAGGCTCCTCTGTCCATGGGAATTCTCCAGGCAAAGATACGGGAGTGGGCTGCCATGCCTTCCTCCAGGGGACCTTCCCAACCTAGGGATCAAAACCGGGTCTCCTGCATTGCAGGTGGATTCCTTACCATCTGAACAACCAAGGAACAGTTTACACGTCTTCAAAGATTGCTTGATTTCTTTCTTGGGAGTAGTTGAAGCCAAAAGAAGAAGCTGAGTCACTTTCATTTAAGTCCTTTGAATTGATGTTTAATTGGGTGCTTACCAAATGGTAACTTCTCCCACTCTGAAAGGCCCTATTATATGGGAAGTTTGAATTGCAAGACTGACGAAAAATTGAGATGATTTTATGGATAAAAGGACTGTCTCCTTTTCTGTTGCTGAGGAGGCCACTACTGTACTTTCATTTTCATTTCATTTCATTTTCATTCCTTCCTGGTTTTCCTTTCTTATTGCTACCCTCTATACTCTTTATTATTTGCTGAAAAAACTATCTCCTTTATTAATTATTTTCTTTGTTTTAGTTCAGACCACAGCTCCATCCTTATTGAGACCTTCTGCAAGTCATTCTATTTTTTCTTAGTTTCCACACTAATCTACTTCAGTGGGTTGGAGAGTAAAAAGCAGAGTGATTTTAATTAAAATATTTATTTACCTGGAGACTGAATTTTAGTTAACACTCAAATACTTGATAAATATTATTTTCTAAGATATTCCTAAAAATAAAAGAAAATATGTAAAATGTTGTGTGTTAGTCACTTAGTAATGTCTGACTCTTTGCAATTCCATGAACTGTAGCCTGCCAGACTTCTCTGTCGATGGGATTCTCTAGACAAGAATACTAGAGCGAGTAGCCATTCCCTTCTTCAGAGGATCTTTCGACCTAGGGCTCGAATCCAGGTCCCCTGCATTTCAGGCAGATTCTTTACCATCTGAGCCACCAGAGGAGCTCTGTTATATTTGTAAGGAAAAACCACAGTATATTTATCTTATAATGATGCTTAGTTATTGTGACTATCTAGAATTAGAGACAATTCAGATTGTATGCCTTCTTGGCTAAGATGTTGCTTGAATATAATTTAAGAGATAGCATAAATGCAGGGGTAGTTTCTAAAATCAGAAAGATATTGGGACAGTAATGGAGGCCTGAAGGCTATTTTTACCACTTCAAAATGCCAGAATAAATTAATACACTTTTTTTTTCTTAAATAGGAAAGCAAATTAATGGTTATTTAATGAACAGCTTTTGAATGGTCCATAGGTTGAGATGAGAGCAGACATGGTCTTAGTGTTTTGGAAAGCCTGTTCTACAGAGGCCATCTGCCATTCTAGGGAAGCTCTCCAGTTGACAGGCTAGCAAATGACTTTAACTGTTTTAAAAACAAACTTAGAATCATAATGCAGTGAATTTTTTTCATTAGCTCATTCAGTACTCTCAATTGCTAGAATATCTTACTTTTATTTTAAGATAATTGATTTATAAGTTGTACACCTTTGTTTTAGAGTGATAAAATAATAATCTAATCTGCACTGTACTAGATAGTGATTAGACCCTTTTTGGGTTTATTAGATGATTTACACATATAATCCTCACAGTAATGGGAAAGGTATGCATTATTATAGCCATTTTAATGAGGAAGCACTTGACATTCAAATTGGTTATAGAAAGTAACATACCTAGCTAGAAAGTACAACTAACACTCTTCACCTTCCTTCCCAGAAAGCATCCTTCATATCCACAAAATAGGATGTCCATCTGGTGTGTTCACATAGCATCATGTTCTATCATTAGGTTGATCTTTTTGTTAATTGATTGTTTTTAAGCAGTTTTACATTAACATCCAAATTAAGTAGACAGTACAGAGAGTTCCCATTTACCCCCTGCCCCTATAAATGCACAGTTTTCCACTATTAAAGTCATGTACCAGAGCGGTATGTTTGTTAGGTTGATGAACCCGCACTGACATATCATCATCACCCAGAGTCCGTAGTGTGCCTTTAGGGCTCACTCTTCATGACGGGTATTCTCTGGGTTGTGACAAGTGTATAATGACTTGTATCCACCATTGCACTTTCATGCAGAGTAGTGTCCCTGCCTTAAACATCCCTCTGGGCTCTGCCTGGTCATCACTCCCTCCCGAAGCCTCTGGCAGTTTCTGATCCTTCCCCTGTTTCCGTAGTTTGCCTTTTCCAGCATATCATACACTATGTGGCCTTTTCTGATCAGCTTCTTTTACTTAGTAATGGGCTATCCAGGTGGTTCAGTGGTAAAGAATATTCCTGCCAGTGCAGGAGTTGCAACAGACATAGATTCAATGTCGAGTCAGAAAGATATCCTGAAGTAGGAAACGGCAACCCACTCCAGTATTCCTGTCAGGGAGAATTCCATGGATAAAGGAGCCTGGTGGGCTATGGTCTGTGGGGTCACAAAGAGTCAGATAGGACTGATCATGTATGTACACACTTAGTAATATGCTCTTGAAGTCGCTCAGTCGTGTCCGATTCTGCCACCCCATGGATGGTATACCAGGCTCCTCTGTTCATGGGATTTCCATGGTATTTCCAAGCAAGAATACTGGAATGGATTGCCATTTCCTTCTCCAGAAGATCTTCCCGACCCAAGGACTGAACCCTGGTGTCCCGCATTGTCGGCAGTTGCTTTACCATCCGAGCCACCCTGGTTTGATAACTCATTTTTTAGAGCTCTAGATAATATTCCATTGGCTGTAGATACAATAGTTTATTAATGCATTCATCTACTGAAGGACATCTTGGTTGCTTCCAGTGACTGTTCTAATTGTCTGATTACTCATGACTTTTTCTGTAGTACACTATGCATCTTCACAGCTAGATCTGTGTTTTACTCTCTTGGTATCCCCTGTCTTGGTAGACTGTTCATGGTAAAGGTTTAACAGCTGTGACCTGGAATGCTTCAGGGCACGCCAACCTGCGAGGGTATAAAAATTAGTACCAGGCATGAAAGCCCACGCTAGATCTTGTTAGGAGTCCCTGGTATGTTTCTGTGTATGCCAGAGCGGCCACTTTGTGATGCTCTGACCTCCTCCTCAAGACTGGCTGCCTGTAAAGCCATCTGAGTGCTCATCATGCTTCTGATGCTTCTGGTGGCCAGCAGAGACTGTGATGCTATTTTGGGTGTTGTTTCTGAATGTTTCTGAGGCTGTAGAATCCAGATGTACTAGTGCCTTACTTTGTTTTGCTCAGACTATTTAGCTTTCTATTTGGCAAAAGGAAAATTAATTTTTTAAGAATAGAAAAAAAAATGTGAATTGTGCTTAATGTTTAATTCCATCAAAAATGTCTGGTGCTTTGGTATAAGACTCAAGACAGATGGGGTAGGGAGGGAGGTGGGAGGTGGGGTGGGGGATACCTGTGTACCCGTGGCTGATTCATTGTTGATGTATGACGGAAACTATCACAATAATATAACATAATTATCCTCTATTAAAATAAATAAATTTTAAAAAGACTCAATTTCCATTTTTTTGAATCTTCTGTGGCTGGAGTGAGGAAAAGCACAGTAATTGAAAAATGCCAGAAATGACCTTATAGCAGTGATATTTATCTGTGGAAAAGTATTTCCCTGTTCTCAAAGTCACTCAGTTGTGTCCGACTCTTTACAACCCCATGGACTATACAGTCCATGGAATTCTGCAGGCCAGAATACTGGGTGGGTAGCCATTCCCTTCCTCAGGGGATCTTCCCAACTCAGGGATTGAAGCCAGGTCTTTCATATTAGAGGCAGATTCCTTACCAATTCTGGGAGGTATCAAAACAAAGAATATATTCTGTTTAATAGGATCAACAGCTATTCTATTAGGAATGAGCTGATGATTTTTACAGAGTTTTTAAAATCAATTTGAAGATATTGTTCAAAAAGCACTGGAAAAGAGATGCTTGGAGTTCCTTAGAATGAAGGTGGAGAACAGAGGGGCAGAGCTTTAAGCAAAGTCTAGGATTGTCACGTATCCGTGTTTTAACTGGCAGTCCAATAATTGTCATTTATTTCCACAGAAGAACCACCCACTAATAACATGTTTCTGAGGTCCCCTGCTCATTTACTAGACATGTTCTCTGTAATCTTGATCTGTTATATGCTTGATCATAAGATTTTCTCATGTGATTTGGTATTTTAATTGGGGCAACATGGCAGTCCTAGTTGGAGAACAGGCATTTTTATCTTTACCAGCTTTTCTCTTAGGTGACAATACACAAAACTCCTCTAAAACTTCCTATTGTGGGTCCCCTTTCTGCCATGCAAATAAGCTCATGCATATACCTTTGACTGAGTCTGTCTTGAAGTATGTCACAAGTTTTCCACATTCATCCATTAGTGACTTGGTTTGGTAGACTGATTTTTATTTAGCCTAATTCACTCTGATGATTGACACTGTGCTTGGCTAAAGATTGTATATTAGTTGCTGGATAGTGAATTTTCTACTAATAAACCTGGTGAGGTCATTAAGCATGCATTGCTTAGTTTTTATAGCTCTTGCATTTCATTTGTAAACCAAATGGATAGCCTACTTACACCCTGCTCCCCATTATTTATGTGAAACCAGGCAACCCACTCCAGCACTCTTGCCTGGAAAATATCATGGACGGGAGAGTCTGGCGGGCTGCAGTCTATGCAGTTGCAGAGTCGACGCGGCTGGGCAACCCGAGCACACGTGCACAGTACTGTGCTATCAAACTTTAATATAGAGTAATCACACGTTCCTTTGAAAGGAATTCTTATCTCCCTATAATTGTAGGATGTATTTTAAGATTCTGAAATTGTAGCAAGGTTATTTTATTTATTCTAAAGACAGTGGAAATAAAGGACGTTTTGTTGGATAAAATGGTATTAAAGATATTCATAATAATTACCGTGTTCTATCAAGAGAACAATTGTCACTAAAATTGGAAATTCTCCCTTTTTGGTATAATTTCCTCTCTCTTTTTTAGGGCCAAATGCCCTCCCTGCTTTATAAAGAATTAAAAAACCCAAAGCAACAGCCATTTCAGTCATCAAATGTCATGCTCAGTGTGTCTACGTGTGTTTATACTCATGATCTCAAATATGAATGGTGTAGTTGTGAAAAAGCCATTGGTTACAAAGCTATTCTGTTATGTTGTCATTTTTAAAGAGGCTGTTTCCGCAAAGCTAGGGGTGAAATTATAGCAGGTGCAGTTTCAGGCCTCTACAATTATCCCAGATTACCCTTTCAATAAAATGTTGACAGTCTCGCAAAAACAGTCTTACTATACTGACATTTGGAAGCAGACAGGCATTTCTAAATGTTCTGTCTTAACAGCAGTGGTTTGGATCTCAGAAAGCCTCTTTATACCGTTAATAGAAAACTATTGCTTTTCTCATTTCATACATATTCAGCCAGCACCTTCTAGTTCACCAGAACTTTATATTCCCCATTAGACAACAAAAGCGTGTAGAAACCCTTAAATAATCGCAGCTTGAATACACTACTTTCTATTGGTGGAGCAAGCAAAGTAGGAAAAAAGTATGTTTCTGTAAGTGTGTAAGAACTGTTGCTTCTAGGAAAACTTGAGTAGCAGAAGGACTCAGAAGTCCCTGTAGTTATGTTTTATAAACAAAACCAGAAAGTAGTTGTCTATGAATGCTTCACTACTACTTAATACCTACAACATTAGGCAAAGTACTTTTATTAAAATGTTTTTATCAGAACCCCCTTCATGTACCTGTATACACACACACACACACACACACACACACACACACACACACACTGACTGAGTTCAGTCCTGCCTTGGATGAAAAACAAACAAGCAAACAAAAAATGGTAGAAGCTTATTGAAGTCTGCAGGGATAGGATTGTTTTATATTATAGCCTTAAGAAATGTAAACAATTTCAATAGCAATCATTATTTAGATGAAGAATTCTGTCAAATCAAATATTTAATCTTATGAAACCCTTGCCTCCTATCTTCAGCAAGAACTGCTTAACTTTAAGCAGCTATAAAGATAATATAAAAAGCAAATATAGAACTAGGTTTCATAAAAGCAAATCCACTTCCTTTTTCTGTATACTGTGGTAATGATTGTGGAATACTTACCCATGCCAAGCACCATACACACAGAGACTTTTTAATTCTCACAGCACTGTGTGAGGTAGGTACTCTTTCTTATCTAGTTTCATGGATGAAGCTAGCCATAGAGAGGTTAAGTAACCTGCCCTGTCCTGCAAGTTAGTAAATCGCGGAGCTTGGACTTGTATCTGAGCAGCTTGACTCCTGAGTCCTTACTGTTGACCCCCAGGCTCCATTGCTTCTCATTGTATCATAGATTTTGCCTATGGGGTCCTAGACCAACAACAGTACTATCACTTGGGCACTTGTTAGAAAGGTTAAATCTAAGGCCCCACCCCAGACCTATATAATCAAAAATCAATATTTTAGCAAGGCCACTGGGAGCTTCTTATATACATGTAAGTTTGCAATGTACTGTTCTAAGACATTTACTCATAGAAAATAATTGATAAGAAAAGTATGTCTAAAACGATTTAAAGTATTTAAGTAAGCTATTCTGTTCAGTCCATGGGGCCTCAAGAGTCGGACACGATGTAAGCAACTAAACCACCACATTCTGTTTGTTTAGTTGTAAGTCTAGGCATAAAATTACATGTGCTCATCACTTTTTCTTAGACCAGTAGTTCTTAAGTGGTGGTGCCCTGACCAGCAGCATCCAACAGCACCACATGGTAATTATTATGAAAATCATTGGGGTCTATCCAATATCTGTTGAGGGTGGAGCCCAGAAATCGATTTAGAAAACTCTCCAGGTGCTTTAGTGTTTCTCAAGTTTGAGAACAGCGCCTTAGTTCTTCCAAGATAGCGCATGATTTCAGGGACTTTGTGGGTTATACTCTGCTGCAGTTGTTTAGTCAGTAAATCATGTCTGACTCTTTTACGAACCCCTGGATTGTAGCCTGTCAGGCTCCTCTGTCCATGGGATTTCCCAGGCAAGAATACTGGAGTGGGTTGCCATTTCCTACTCCAGGGATCTGCCTAACCCAGGGAGCAAACCTGTGTCCCCTGCACCGGCAAGTGGATTCTTTACCACTGAATTACCAGGAAAGCCTGCTTTGCTGTAGACTCTTCCTTTAAAGGTAAAGTTCCTTTGTTTGGAAAACAAGATGAGTGTGTAGAAAAATCTACGACGTGGACTTTAGTGTCATGGTAAACAAGCCACTGCCCTAAAAATGGGAATATACTTCTTGCATACGAATAAGGCGGCTGAATTAAAAGTCTTTTCCAAAGTGGCTAAGTCTTTGGAAAAGAATTCTTTGGGAAGAATGCCAGGTTGGCTCTGGCATTTGCCCCTTTGTCATCTTGTTTACCTCTTTCTCCATCCCTTTTGACATTTCATTATAAGTGGCTGCTGCTTTTAACACTGCTTGTGAAAGGCCTGCTTTTGCTCGGTTGTCTGGTGTGTTTTTCTTTCACTCCGGCTGCAGCTGCCCTTTGACAGCCTTCTTCTGACTTTGGTCTCCACAGCAGTCATTCCCTCGGCTGCCTGTCGGGTCTCCTAGTTGAGGCCTAATGAAGATGACATGCATGCTGTTCGTGCAGGATGGTGTCCTTCGACTCATCCTTCTCTCCCTGCCTGGTAATGCCGTTCATTGTGTCTGGTGTAGAGATGAATAGCCTTCTTGGAAATTACCCGGGAATGCCGTTTCTTCCCTAGCACTTAGTTGCAGCTGTGTGTGTGGCTGTCCCATTAACTATTCACCCCACTCCAGTACTCTTGCCTGGAAAATCCCAGGGATGGAGGAGCCTGGAGGGCTGCAGTCTATGGGGTCGCTGAGGGTCGGACACAACTGAGCGACTTCACTTTCACTTTTGACTTTCATGCATTGGAGAAGGCAATGGCAACCCACTCCAGTGTTCTTGCCTGGAGAATCCCAGGGACGGGGGAGCCTGGTGGGCTGCCGTCTGTGGGGTCACACAGAGTTGGACACGACTGAAGCGACTGAGCAGCAGCAGCAGCAGCATTCAACATCAGCTGCTGTGGGCTCTGGTGTTTTAAAATTGCAAGCATAGGTTGGTCTTCTTTTCCAAAATTAAAAAAGCAAAACACCTTACACCTGTCAGGAAGAAAAAATGGTTTCATCATGGGACATTTCTAGAGTACTGGGGATGTGTCTTTAAATCTTAAGTCCTGAAGTGACAGTCATTTTGCAGATTACTGGAGCAGCCTCAATGCACCCTGTCTGTACACCAGAGCTTGTAATAGATTATGGGGGACGGTGGTCTAACTTACCTACTTGAAGTAAGCTACCTTATTCCACATGCTTAATTCAAGCATTTACCTGGCCACACAATTACAGTATTGAACTTCCTTCCCTGATGAAATAAGGCACGATTTCCTAAGTCTCGATCTGACTGTTTAGTTTCATTAGCGTCAATTAGGCTGCCTTTAATTTAGCTTTAAAAATGGTCACGGCTTTCGTGATAAACAATTACATTGTTTTGTTTTTTTTGCCTCTCATCTCACTTTTTATTATTGAAAAGAGAAGCATTGTATTGATGGAAAAAGGCTTACTTGTGACCGGAGAGAGTTAGTGTAAAGACCATGACTAATTAAAATAAATGCTCTTCTCATCTTTTAGAATCCAAGTTGCTCACTGGGGTTGTTATTTCCTTTCTCCTTCTTTAGCTGTAAAATTGTAATTTGATTACTTTTATATAAAGAACATTTGGAATCATGTCAAATCCTCATCTGAAATACCTCCTTTATTCTTGGTATTTTTCATTAATGCCCTTACAAAGGATGACAACTGGTGAATGCAACAGTACATGCAACGAGAGGAGGAAAAACAGTGGTATTTTTTAGTATAAGTCTTTCACTCCCCGTTAGTCCTTTTCATACTCATCTTTCCACTTCTACCCTGAATGGTTTTGTTCCTCTTTACCATTGTTTTCCTGATTGGAAAATAACAAAAGGAAAAATAATGCATGAGAATACTGGCCAAGGGAAGCTGAAAGAGCCAACAAAGAAAATTGAAAGGGTCAAATTTATATACTAAAGTATATTCCTGGCTTTCTACTTAAATGCAACTTGTATCAAATCACTATTTTATTACTGACTTACAATGAAGATTCCAAATTTGTCAGTAGATTTATTTTGCAGTACTAAGCAGAAACAAGATTCAAGGAACAATAAAGACTGAGGCTGGTTATGCTGAGTATCTCCCAGCTCCTCATTCTACATTTTAGATTCATTTGTACTCCAGCCAAGACTACTGTCAACCTCAGCCCTATACTATGTCTGATGCATGTTTATATTTGAACAGATATAATAGAATTATGCCATATTTAAACACATAAAGCCAAATTGATAAAGACATCATGTGGTTAAGAAATATATATTAGCTACTTTTGTCAGTGGCTGGGGGAGATTTCAATCAGCCAGTATAGATGAACAGACCAGTAGTTAGCCCAAGAAGTTACCTTTCATTTATACTAACAGTAATGATGTATCTGTGGTTGAATTGTTGTAGCATCTGGGTTAAGGAGTTTAAGCTGTATTGTCTCCATTTCTTGTGGTTCATTACATCCTTAAAGTAGGTGGTATTAGTTATACTGAAGAATAGATTTGAAATCCCCAGAAATCTGTAACTAACAATATTGTCAGGATGCATGGGATAATTTTTAGAGATCTCAAGTTTAAGAATGGAGTGAATGGTACTAATCAAGTCAGAAGGTGGAGAATTTGTTAATGTTTCATTCATTTTGGCTAGGATCTGCTGAAGTCATGGCTGGAGTCTATAAAATATGGCAGCACAGCAATTTAAGCTGGTGGGTTTCTTATCTCTGAACTGAGTAGTGGGGGGTAGAGATGCCTTGCCTGTGTCTTAGGAGTTTATGTCTTTGAGCTGAATAAAGAGTGTCTGTGTAGAAGACGGAGTGGAATGAAAGGAAAAAAAAACAGGGATTTTTTTCATATAGTTTTAAAGTGAGGTTTTGCTGGCTTTATTAACATCAGGAATTTGGCGAGGTCTTCCTTTTTTGTCCTCTTCCTGGTCTCACCGGAAACATTTCCCACCCCCACCCCCAGGAAATCTTTTCTTACCGCTAGGGCTTGATCAGATGCTCTTCATGGATGCTTTCTCCAGACCTTGTGAACCTGCCAGGTGACCCTAGCACTCAGCACAGCGTATTGATACTGCTTTGTTCATTGTTCCCTTCTCCATTGGACCATGGTAAGCTTCTGGAAGATAGAGGATGTGTGCATATTGTTTGCTACCAGGGAGAATTTCCTAAATATTTTTCTGTGGAACAACTAACTTACCGTATTCCACCTCATGCGACTTTAGTGTTTATGACTTTAGCACTTCCCTTTTTCCCTTTTATGTTTCAGTGCTTTGTAATGATTCAGCTGTGTCTTGAGACCCCTTACGTCTCATAAACAGCTTCCAAGAATTAGATCAACTAGAATGCTTAAGATTTCCAGAAATGCCTCAAGTATTGGTGGGCAATTTATCTTTGAAAAAATCTACGTTGTATAAAGGTCATGCAGTCCAAATTTATAATTTGGAAAATGTAACTTGATTGTATAGTACAAGAGTACTATATTGATGTGAAGAGTTTTGGTCATTTTGGTTAAAACTGTAACATATGAATTGATAATGCTTTTGAAGGGATTTGGGGAAATGAGCTCTGTAGCTGTCATTGTATAGCTGAATCATTATTTATAAAGTCACTTAATCACTCTACCTTTTTTGTGTGTGGTTTTTCCTACTGACACAATGGAATCATTATAAATTGTTTTATTTAAGTATCATTTCAAAAAATTAGAATTATTTATGTGAAAACTCTAAAAACTATACAATTCTATTGAAATGGCTTAAAGATTCCAGAGCTTAATCTCTTTTCTATTCTATGCAGTGATTATGCCAGAATTAGCAATCTGTAAGGCATGTAGGGCTCCATCTGGGGCTCTAGAGATCAGATTTGGTCTGGCTTAAGCAAAAATGTAATTTGATTGATCATTTACTCAAAAGGGGGGAAGAGAGTGAGGAATGGGAAGGGATGGGACCCTGGGATTGCATTCCTCAGCATGGTGATTCTCCAAGGAAGAGCCTCCGCTGGATCAGCCTCAATAACATGAAGCCCTCGGCCATGGTCAGGCTGAGGATTCTGTTCACCTGTGGCTGATTCATGTCACTGTATGGCAAAACAAATACAGTACTGTAATTAAAATTAAAAAAAAAAAGAACAATAAAAAAAGAAAAATATTGGATTGAAACCCACAGCAAAAAAACCAAAAACAAAACAAAACAAAACAAAAAAGAAGTAACTCTGCCACATATAACTGCACCAGTCTCCACCTCCTCAGCAGATGCATCCTTCAGTGGAGTAAGCAAATGACAGGCTCTGCTGGGTCCACCACTATTTGCTGAGAGTCGACAAAACTATGCTGACCAAAGGCAAACCATTAGGTCCAGTTTGCTTTCTGAATATCATCTTTGTGTCTTCACAATTGGTGCTGTTGTGTGAATATGATGCTTGGTGTAAGAAAAGTGGATATATTTGATATGTTTAAGCAGAGAATCCTGTTTTCTAGGTTTTTTTTTTTTTTTTCCTCCAGCAGAAACCAGTGACCCTGTTCTAAAATATAGAAGATACTGTTTCTTTCATCTGTAAAAACAGAACAAAACTTTGTTTCCATTTTGTATCCTAGCACAGCCAGCCTCTGTCTTTCAGGTCAATTAAAACTCATTTTTCTAATCGTTGTTGAGTGATCAGTTTTCATTGCAACACTGTGTGTCTTCCAGACAAGTGAAATCCCAAGAAGGAAAGTGGGCGCTCTCATAGTTTGCCAAAAGTAGACACTGTTGAAAATGTAAAGCAGCTGAGCTCACTGGACATTTCTTGAGGCTGTCTCCTTCATCTGCCAGCAGAGGAGATGGCTAGAGAGCTCCCTTTCCTGATGATTCTTTTTTCCCCAGACTTCTGCCAAACATAGAGAATTACATATAATTTACTAAAGAAGAGATGGTCCAGAAAGCAACATATCTATTTCAAAGCCTACTAGTGCCTAGAAAATAAATGTGAATAGTATTGCAGCTGGTTCTTTTAACCACCTGGGTCATATACTTCCTTAATGGGGCCAAGACAGAAGCATTGGTTTTCATATTTATGTGAGAACTTGAAAGGGATCATAATCTATGGCTGTTGAGTCTAGCCTTAAGGTGGCAGTAAACTAAGGTGATGTAGAGGTACGCAACAGAGATGGAAACTTCTAAAGCACATCTCAGGGAGATACAGCAGGGGTTTAATAGACATCTAACCTCAATGCTTCGTTTTTTTCCCCTCGAGAAGTAAGATTAATTAAGGGTACATCAAATATATACCTTCTGGCATATAGACACATTTGCAGAAAAAGAAACAGTATGATATAAGAACCGGCCAGGAAAAAGGAAACCCTTCCTTTGGGAGACAAACTTTAGTAACGTTTCTGAGTTGAAGTTGTGTAATTCACCTTGCGAGGAAAAGTTATTAGTATGACTTTGTAAAGATGTTTGTTTGAATTTCAGCAAATATGGAAACATACGTTTTCGACATGTTGGTGTAGTGTTTAGGGATGCAACCCAGTCAACTGACAAAAGGACTTACAGATGTAATGTCCATTTCCTTAATGAGATTTGAGACAAAATCTGTTGTTATGCACAGATGTGCAGTGACATTTACCAAACGGATATTTTTGAATTGGGCACACTGTTTAAAATGTGCAAACCTGCAAAAAATGGTGTCACCGTAACAGAAACTGCCAGCAAAACCATCTCAGGAACTTGCCAGAGACTGAAGGTTATGACTGAGCTCCAAAATGTGTCATGCTTGGGGCCTCGCTGATGTTCTGGGGACTCTGTATGTATTGCAGAGCCTATTGAAAATAAATCTCATTGAGGTGGAATGGCCACCCTACCTCTGTTTACTTTTCTAAAGGATTGTATGCCATCTGTTGGATTGTTTTTAATTCTAGAATTTCTCCAAGATTTGGATTCAGCTAAATTATATGAGGCCCGTTTATAATAGAATTAAGGCCATCCAGAGAAATGAAGAGTAGGGAGATGCTTATGCCTGAAAGTTCCTGGCAGGAATATGTATGAGTTACTCAGTCAGCAAACGTGTGTTGGTCCTTTTCTATGTGCCAGTAACTGGAGACACCCTGCTCTGGGGACTAAAACGATGAACAAGACACACTTTTTACCCTCAAAAAGCTCTGTGTTGTTGAAAGCCAGCATCTCATCTTATCCTATTAACACACTCTGAGTCTTTATCATAATCTCCTGCTTGACCTTTAAGCTTTCCTAAACCTGGGTGCAATTCACCAAGTGATGTTTCTGTTTATTATTCTGAGGCAGTTGACCCAACTTCATGACTGCTCTAAATTTGTTTTTTGTTTTTTTAAAAACTCAGAATTCATTGTCTGTAGCCTACAAGCTGATGTTTGTTTTCTGCATGTTTAAAAGGTGGAAATATCATTAAAGGGCATCCTTGCGTGAAGAATGTGCTGGGTGACAGTTAACACACTAAGTATCTATCATGAGTTATTTCATCGATACCTGAGAAGAATTTCATGAGGCATCCACTATTATCTCAGTTTTCTAAATAGACTGATGAAGGCTCAAATTACTTGCCCAAGGCCACAGAGTCCCCATGTAGAAGATACACAGGCCAGATTACGGACTCACATGTTGTAGCATGCTGTTTCATGCCTCTAGTTTTCTATTCCTGAGATTTTCAATTTGTGTAGGAAGAGTTGCCTGAAACAACATTTCCTTCATTAACATCAACAAAGGACATCACTTTTTTCTAGATATTTGGCTATCTGGCATAAGACCTGTCACCAAACCATCATCCTTGTGTACAATGCCCCTTACAGGAGTATGTTACTTCAAAGTAACTATAATTATGTATTCATTCATTCATTGAAGTTTTTTCAAGCTTTTTGACCAACCCAGTAGTTCTGACTCTCTACTCTATGTATTGATCTGTTATTTACTATAAAATCTTGCAGTTCAATTACTCCTTTGAGGTGATCCAATTCAGTTTCCTACCTGATACACAAATTCTTTCTCCCCTATTTTATCAGGTGGTCTACTGAAGCATTTCCTGTGATGAGAAATTTCTTAGGACAAGTTAGCCATTGCTGTGTTCTCTTTGTCTTTACATTGAGTCTGATCATCAGCCCTGTCAGTTCTAATTACTGGCTTAGTTCTATTCTTGACAGGTCAAAAGGAACTGCCTCTTAATTCACCAGAAGCATTATGGAGTAGATTGATTCAAATTTTGCTTGAGATAGAATAATTAAGGCTATTATCATAAGGTGGAATAACAAACAAGTGAATGTATAAATAAAGAGGAAAACTAAAGAAAATTAACTTTGAACAGCAAGAAGATACTTGAGAACAAGGTCTGTATCTTTATCTTTAAATCACCAGTGCCTAATACAGTTCTTGGCAAGTAGTAAGGTCTCAATAAATGTCTGAAGAATGTTTGTTATAAATATCTCCCAACTTTTGATTTCAGGCTAGCCCTTAAGGCCACTATAAACAGCTTTATTGAATATAAACAGCTTTATTGAATTTACTTAAAGGCTAATAAACCCATCAAATCTTTTAGGACAGTTACTGAGTTTTCCCTTTCTCTTATCCAGAGTGAGTATCCTCAGTTTCTTCATTTTTATTTGTAGATAGTTTTCCCCCTGGTAATCTAGTAACTTATTTACCATTAAACATTTATTGAATTCTGTGAAGTGTCACAGTGCTCATGGTGGACCATGTATAGTATTGATAAATCATTCAGGTCCATGAATAACTATGATGCAAGTCACAGTGATAAAAACCACACAGCAGACACAATCAGAAGTTTGTAGAAAAATAGAGAAATGCTAGCTGGGGTGAACTGGAAAGTCTTTATGGAGAAAGTGGTCATTAAACTGACTTTTGAAAGACTACTAGAATTGTCATGATTAGGGAAAAATAATTAGAGCAAAGACTAGAAGGCAGAGAATGGAAGGGTAGATTTGGAAAATTGACAGTAGAATTATTGGGCAAAATAAAAGGTCTGTATCAAGAATTGTGAGTGATGAAGCTTGAATGGTACTTTGTGGATTAAATGCAAAAATGAATAGGTTTTGGTTTATTTATTGGCAGTAGGGAGACTGACAATGTTGTGAACAGAATAACAGGATTAGAATAGTATTTTATGAAGATCAGTCTTGCAAGACTGTCTTGGAGTAGCTTATTGCTTTAACAGTCCTTCTTCGTCAGTAGTTCACAAAGTGATAATGTGATTTTTATTGTTCTTCATTAGACAGAACTCAGTACTTTTGTCTTCATGACTATTATTCTCTGGAGGTCTTTTGGCTCCTCCTTTCTCTCTTGTTCCCTAATTTGTATCTGAGTTACAGAGAAAGCCTCTTATTTCCTAGAGGCTCATTCCCCCTTTCTTCCTTCTCTTTGTCCTAATATGCTTGACACTGTGCTTCATATTAGGATTGTTTCAGATGATTTGAGGTTGATTGGTTTGCTTGTTTATTCATTTTATACCCCCTCCCTCCACCTACCAGCCCCTGCCCCAACTATAAACTTTATACAGAGCTAAGTGTCTACGGGTTTCTAAATGATTGCACTTTGATTTCATACACGTTTACAATAGTACACTGGGTTTTCTAAACAAGAACTTCCAGGAGAAAGACGGGGACACCTAGGGAATCACCTGCTTCCACAGCCAGGTTTTGTATCCTCAGACCCTGTTACTAATTAGCACTTAGTTTTTAGTGTTTGTGGGCTTTGGCCAACAAGAAGGGGGATGTGGTTAGTGTTCTGCATTAATTGAATTTGCTCTGGCACACTTGGCCTCACGTATATTTCTCTCTGCTGCCCTTGATGGCTGCTGTCAGCTGGACTCAGGACGGTTCACATGGTTTTAATTTCAAAGATGACTTTTTGACACCACTGGGACTCACTGTGCATAAAAATTGGAGCTTGTAGAATGAAGCACAGTACTTCTTGAGCTTTTTCACAGAAGGCCACCTAAAGACAGAAGATAGTTCTAGTAATTCTAGAGGTGAGGGAAGTGTTGTGCTAGGCGTGACATGGTGTTGAGAGCTGGGGGAAGCACAGTAGAAGTCAGTCGCAAGGAGCCTGCCTCAGAATACTTTTGAGGAAGGCTCCCTTATCTTAAAACCTTGGGTAAAATATGCAGCCCATTTCGGTTTTAATTTCAAGAAATCTCCCCCACCTCCATTACTGGAGTCAAATTTATGTTTCTTTTGCTCCTATGATATTTGGCGATAAGGACTGAGCAACTAACACAGACACACAGGGGGATAAAGTGGGTCAGAAGAATGGGATGAGGTAAGCAGGTATTCTTAGTCCAGTTTCAGAAATATGTGATAGTGAAAAGAAAGCAGGCTTCGGAGTCAGAAAGAAACTGACTCTTATTATATGTGTAACCTGGGCAATAACTTAACTTCTCTGAGACGCAGTTTCCATATTGATAGAAAAGGGACAAGAATATAGGATAGATATAAGACATGAAGTTCTTATATCATGTAATAAATGCTAAATTATGTTACCAAAATAGTGCTCCTTAATATTTTTATATCTGTTCTAAAATAACTCATCATCCATTTGGTCATTTAAGTAGCCTTAACTTTTGTGGGTTTTTTATTTGTTTGTTTTTTATATTTTTTCTTTATTTTTTAGCCTTAACATTTGAAAGTGAATATACTTTTTAAAATCATTACATTAGTTAATGTTGTAGTATTTTCAAAAAGTTTATCATTTGGCATTACCAGTTGCATTGTTCAAGGTATGGAAGAAAGTGAAAGTGAAGTCGCTCAGTTGTGTCCAACTCTTTGCAACGCCATGGACTATAGCATACCAGGCTTCTCTCTCCATGGGATTCTCCAGGCAAGAATACTGGAGTGGGGTGCCATTTCTTTCTCCAGGGGATCTTCCTGACCCAGGGATCAAACCCGGGTCTCCCGTACTGCAGGCGGATGCTTTAACCTCTGAGCTGCCAGGGAAGCAATGTTGAGCAGAATTTAGAGGGGAAAAAAACACAAATCTATTTCATTTCTTTTACTTTCATTAAAGGACAGCTCACTGTACCACATCCTTTCAAATATATGAAAATCATGACAACACTGATAAGTGATTTTTCTGTTATTAAGTTTATGGTAATGATTATCCTTATCTCCAATTTTATAATCCACTACCTTTATAGAATATGTATCATTAAAGAGATAACTTTTCAAGGCAAGAATGTTTAGGATATAACTCCCATACTAACAATGAGGCAGTCTGCACAGTGGAGGTATCAGCACTTTCCAGATGCACTGTAAACAGCAAATGGCCTGTTCTAATTATGAAGCATTTGTCTTAGAACATTCCAGCAGTTGGAATTGGCTTTAGGCAAACGTATGCATTAATAATGTTGGGAAACAGTTGGGGGTTCATGGACCCCCTCAAGGTCTCTTCTAAGCTTATTCTGTAGCACCAAGTATCTGAGTGATTCAAGCTTCAAGAAAAATGGGAGTAGGGCAGGGTGTAAAAATGAAGTTTCTGGAATTTCTGGAGCATACAATAAAGTACCTTATGGTATAAGCTGGTGCTTTTTAATGTTGAAGGTGAAATAGAACTCCAGGAGTTGGTGATGGACAGGGACGCCTGATGTGCTGCGATTCATGGGGTCACAAAGAGTCGGACACTACTGAGGGACTGAACTGAATGGAACTGAAAGACATCTTTCTTGTTCTTCCACCCACATTAAACCCTCCACAGATTCTAGCTCATTCAGAGTTTAGATCAGCAGAAACATAGATGAGACCCACCTATTATCTGAGAATGTTCTCTGGAGAACAGTAAGACTTGGGAAAGAACAGATTACTCTGAAACCCTTGTCAGAAAACTCAACTTGTGTTTTGCTGCCAAGAAATGTCACTTTGAAAAGCTCAAGTTGAAAACCAGTTCTTTTCTGATGGAGATTATCACGGTCTACAATAATTTTTCCAGTGAAGTACTGAAATAGATTTTATTTGGACAAAATGTTTGACATACACACAAAATTCAATTTAGAAAATACTTGATGAGCGCTACTTTGCATTACTTCTTCAGTGATCAATGCAAAGAAATAGAGGAAAACAACAGAATAGAAAAGACTAGAGATCTCTTCAAGAAAATTAGAACATTTCATGCAAAGATGGGATCGACAGAGGATAGAAATGGTATGTACCTAACAGAAGCAGAAGATATTAAAAAGAGGTGGCAAGAATACACAGAAGAACAGTACAAAAAGATCTTCACGACCCAGATAATCATGATGGTGTGATCACTCATCTAGAGCCAGGCATTCTGGAATGTGAAGTCAAGTGAGCCTTAGAAAGCATCACTACGGACAAAGCTAGTGGAGGTGATGGAATTCCAGTGGAGCTATTTCAAATCCTGAAAGGTGATGCTATGAAAGTGCTGCACTCAATATGCCAGCAAATCTGGAAAACTCAGCAGTGGCCACAGGACTGGAAAAGATCAGTTTTCATTCCAATCCCAAAAAAGCAATGCCAAAGAATGTTCAGACTACCACACAATTGTACTCATCTCACATGCTAGAAAAGTAATGCTCAAAATTCTCCAAGCCAGGCTTCAGCAATATGTGAACTGTGAACTTCCTGATGTTCAAGCTGGTTTTAGAAAAGGCAGAGGAACCAGAGATCAAATTGCAAACATCCACTGGATCACTGAAAAAGCAAGAGAGTTCCAGGATAACATCTACTTCTGCTTTATTGACTATGCCAAAGCCTTGGACTGTGTGGATCACAATAAACTGTGGAAAATTCTGAAAGAGATGAGAATACCAGACCACCTTGACCTGCCTCTTGAGAAATCTGTATGCAAGTCAGGAAGCAACAGTTAGACCTGGACATGGAACAACAGACTGGTTCCAAATAGGAAAAGGAGTACATCAAGACTGTATATTGTCACTCTGCTTCTTTAACTTATTTGCAGAGTACATCATGAGAAAGGCTGGACTGGAAGAAACACAAGCTGGAATCAAGATTTCTGGGAGAAATATCAATAACCTCAGATATGCAGATGACACCACCCTTATGGCAGGAAATGAAGAGGAGCTAAAAACCCTCTTGTTGAAAGTGAAAGAGGAGAGTGAAAAAGTTGGCTTAAAGCTCAACATTCAGAAAACGAAGATCTTGACATCTGGTCCCATCACTTCAAATAGATGCGGAAACAGTGGAAATAGTGTCAGACTTTATTTTGGGGGCTCCAAAATCACTGCAGATCGTGATTGCAGCCATGAAATTAAAAGACACTTACTCCTTAGAAGAAAAGTTATGAGCAACCTAGATAGCATATTCAAAAGCAGCGACGTTACTTTGCCAACTAAGGTCTGTCTAGTCAAGGCTATGGTTTTTCCAGTGGTCCTGTATGGATGTGAGAGTTGGACTGTGAAGAAGGCTGAGCGCTGAAGAATTGATGCTTTTGAACTGTGGTGTTGGAAAAGACTCTTGAGAGTCTCTTGGACTGCAAGGAGATTCAGCCAATACTTTCTGAAGGAGATCAGCCCTAGGATTTCTTTGGAAGGAATGATGCTGAAGCTGAAAACTCCAATAGTTTGGCCACCTTATGCAAAGAGTTGACTCATTGGCAAAGACTCTGATGCTTGGAGGGATTGGGGGCAGGAGGAGAAGGGGACGACCAAGGATGAGATGGCTGGATGGCATCACGGACTCGATGGACGTGAGTCTGAGTGAACTCCAAGAGATGGTGATGGACAGGGAGGCCTGGCGTGCTGCGATTCATGGGGTCGCAAGGAGTCGGACACGACTGAGCGACTGAACTGAACTTTGTGCTATCCTAGGCACAGAAGAAGCATGTAAAGAGAATACGAATATTGATATGCTGGGCTCAGTGTTCACCCCTTTATTGATTGACCTGAGGGAACTCTCTGGATTCTTGGGGAGAGGACTGGAAATAGTCTGGAAACTTAGAGAAGTGGCTGTTTACTAAATAAGTCTCATTCGAGAAAGTGAAAGTGTTAGTCTCTTAGTCCTGTCTGACTCTTTGTGACTCCACTGACTACAGCCCGCCAGGTTCCTCTCTTCATGGAATTCTCCAGGCCAGAATGCTGGAGTTGTTAGCCATTCCCTTCTCTAGGGGATCTTTCCAACCCGGGGATCAAACTTGGGTCCCCAGTATTACAGGCAGATTCTTCACCATCTGTAAAAATTTGTATGTCCCTGTGGATGTAGACCTGGGTTTCTCAGGTGGTACTAGTGGTAAAAACCTGCCTGCCAATGCAGGAGATGTAAGAGACATGGGTTCGATCCCTGGGTCAGGAAGATTCCGCTGGAGGAGGGCATAGCAATGTTCTCCAGAATTCTTGCCTGGAGAATCAAAGGAGCCTATAGAGTCATACAGAGTTGGACATGACTGAAATGACTTAGCACGCATGCACACATGGATGCATACCAGCTAAGTATTACCTCTTCCCTCACCATGCTTCCTGTCTGCTTTTCTGGGGTAATCTTTTGTCTAGGATACTTAGAGCAGGGACTCTTAATCTTAAGGGTGCCATGGACCTATTTGTCACTGATGAAGCATATGGACTTATCTAAAAATGATTATTAAAGCATAAAACACACAGAATTACATAAAACCATTCACATTGATATAGAGTGATAAAACATTTAATAATTAATTGTGGTAAAATAACATAAGATCTACAGGTCCAGTTTGGCGAAGGCAATGGCACCCCAATCCAGTACTCTTGCCTGGAAAATCCCATGGACAGAGGAGCCTGGTAGGCTGCAGTCCATGGGGTCGCTAAGAGTTGGACACGACTGAGTGACTTCACTTTCACTTTTCACTTTCATGCATTGGAGAAGGAAATAGCAACCCAGTCCAGTGTTCTTGCGTGGAGATCCCCAGGGACGGGGAGCCTGGTAGGCTGCCTTCTATGGGGTCACACAGAGTCAGACACGACTGAAGCGACTTAGCAGCAGAGGTCCAGTTAACTACCATAATCTCAAAATAATGATGAATGTAAATTATATTTAGGATATCCTCAACAAATGTAGGATGATATAAAAATAGCCATGCTTTCTATAGTCAAGTGATGTGCTGCCTCTATTTTTTAAGATTATTTTATTTTTAGTTGTGCTGGGTCTTCCTTGCGGCGCGTGGGCTTTCTCTAGTTGCAGTGAGCAGGGCCTCCTCTTCGTTGCCGTGCAGAGACTTCTCATTTTGGTCGCTTCTGTTGCAGAGCACAGGCTCTCGGCGGCTTGGCTTCAGTAATTGCAGTGGGCGGACTCAGTAGGTGCAGTGTGTGAGCTTAGGTCCCCATTGCACATGGAATCTTTTCAAATCAGGGATCAAACCCGTGTCTCCTGCATTGGCAGGTGGATTCCTGTCCACTGTACCACCAGGGAAGCCGTGTCGCCTACACTTAGGAAAGATATGCTAAATTTCGTAACAGAGTAATAAAGATAAAGATGTTTTCTCACCTCACATTCACAAATCCCTTGCATTCCTTCCACAGACTCCTTCGGGCTCCATGGACCTGGGGTGTCTCCATTCAAACTTCTGTAACAATCACCACTGACTGGTTGCCTTAAACAAGGAATTTGCTCACAGTTTATCTCACAGAACTCACAGGAGATGTGGAGTTCAAGATCAGGGAGCTAATACAGTGGAGTTCTTGGTGTGAGCTCTCTTCCCAGTTATATCCTCAAGTGGCATTGCCCTGACGTGTGCATTGGGGGAGGGAGAGAGACTCTTTCTATAAGGGCAATAAACACATTGTGAGGACTTCATCCTCAGTGCCTCATCTAGACCTGATCACTTCCTGTACTACTGTGATTTGTAATAAAAAGTATATATTTGGTCTTCATCTCTTTTCTGGCATTGAGCTCCTAAAATCCTTGGAATCTCATTCTTGGAATTTCCTAAGTGAGGAAAGCAACTAATCATCGACCAGATTTGGCTGGAACAATAGTTTGTTGGCCTCTGCGCCAGACCATGAATTTCTTGAGGGCAGGAACTGTCAGCCTATTTTCTGTCCCTCATATACAGCAATAGTGTCAACTAAATTGGTGTGAAATAAATATGGGCAGAATAAACCTTTGAGTCATGTGTTCTGTACCCACACATGCTTTCTGAGAATTCTTCCAAAATTTGAGTTTGGCCACAGATACATTCCTTGATAGAAGAATTTCAGCCAAACCAGATTTGTGGTTTCATAGTCCAGCACAGTTTTATGTCTCATTCTTCTATAATTTTGGTGCCTCCTAAACAAAGGCCAGTTTTACCTCTGTTGAAGGTATTCTTGGTATACTCATGCACTTAAGAGATCCCAGGGTCAAGGTAACATATCTTTTCCATATAGTTCAATCTGGCCTCAACCTGGAGAAAAAAATGACAAATGTTTCAGTAGAGCATTCTAGATGCATAACTGAATGAAAAGAAAATGCCTTCAGCCAGACCTTTTTTCTGCTTTATGCTTTTCTGACTTCTTTGTTCACCAACAGCAGTCATTGTGAAAATCGCAGGAATTTTGTTCCTGAAGTGCGTATCCCCTACAGAGATTAATACACCACTTAAGATCAAAGGTAAATGGGTTTTTAAAAAGCATTCTCTTCAAGTTATGGAAGCAACAGACTTATACTCCAACAGGCTGTTTAAGAAGCAAGATACTAACCACAGCTCCAATATAACCATGCTTCTGACAACACAGCAAGGTGATTGCTACTCATGCTTGCCCACCTGTATAAAATGCTGACCTCACTAATGTGTATATTGGCTGCGTATAAAAAGATGTTGGCATCTTGCCCAAGGTCATGGAAAAACTTGCAATTTCCTCAAGCCATATTGATTATCATACAAAATATCTGAAATGTGGTTTTAGACAGTTCAACAGCCCATGTAAATGGAAGTAGAAGATAAAAATACTGAATTCTGTGAACTTATTTTTAGAGATCATTTTTCAACACATGAATCATGATATCTAATAAATTCAGTTTAGATATATAAATGTAATCTTAGAGTCTGACTAGACATGTATATATATATATATATATATATATATATATAGCGCAGGTGAATTTCATGTAAATATATTAATTAACAATTATGCCCAGTGGTTTTCAAATAAAAGCAAGTTTCTTGAGTTGGGGGAGGTTATAAGAAATGAGACAGGGACTTTTCTATGAGGGAATATGGTACATTCTTATTTGAGGTAACATAATATAGACGTGGAGATAACGGACAATGTTAGCAACATGTGTAAAGTCCCGATGAGTGACGCGGATAGATACAGCTATAGCAATTCATGGGACAAAGGTTGCTGCTCAGGAGAGACCACAGATGGAAAATGGACTTGGAAGTGTGAACCAAACTAATAATGCTGCAGGTAACTTAGCGCGCGCGCACACACACACACACACACACACACACACACACACACACACCCTCTGCTTCCCTCCCACTCCCGCATCCACCCAAGCTCTCCTCCCATTGTTGTCTTACTCACTTAGACCCTCCTCACTTCATTCCTGAGTCACTGCGGCCTCTGTCTCATGCTCATTACTCCCTGTCTGAATCTGGGCACACAGTGTATGATCAGAACAATCTTCCGCACGCTGAGCTGTCATCGTGTTACCGCTCTGTCCCACGGTTTGCACATAAAGTGCCTGTTTGCTGACACTAGTGGTGGTCTGTATGCTGCGTGACTAAGGTGTTTCTGGAGCCAGTGTGCCCCTTCTAGATTAGTCTTTCTCAGCTATCGCCATGATCTTTGGGTTTCAGAGATTATAATAGAAGCCTTTATATACTGTTACCAGGGGTGTGCATTGTGAAATCTCTCTGTAGGGCAAAGCCTTAAGATGCGTCTATGCTTTATTTCATTCTAACATTATGCTTCCGATCATGCCTTTGAGATGTGGTTAAAAACCCATATCATAGGAAAGCTATTTTTATTGCTGCTGTTTTTTAAAATAACACAATTTGTTGGTTATCTTAATTGGTCCTTTGGAGGGAGGAGTATTTATACTCAAAATACCTGGGAAACATTAAAAATGATGGTGAATATAGAAAATACTATTTTTTTTCCAGTAAGTATTTTACTTTTTAAAATTTCCCCATGGTGTATCCTTTTGTTCTTTTTAAGACCTCTGCTAGCTTCCTGTTGTTCATCAAATTAATCCTTGCTTCTTCTGCCTGGCTGCAAGGACCCTGCATCAGCCTGCTTTCAAACTGTGTAGCAGCCCTGTTGAAATCTCAGCCATTTCCGTCTGTTTTTTCTCTGACTGGACTCCCAGAGCCCAAACTCATTCCTAATGGTATTCTTGTTTATGTACTTTCCCCACTTGACTGCCCTTTGTCTATCTCTGTCCTAGTTCAACTTCTGTTGTTTTTCAAAATTCTACTTCTTATGAATCTTGTCAAGATTTTCTCAGTCCCTTGTGGTGGTATCATCCAGTTCTGTGGTTCATCTCAAGTAAACAGGTGTTCTGGAAAAGAGCCTGGACTCAACCGAAGGAACCAGAATGTAACTGGAGAACACCTGTGAGATGAGCTTTGTTTTCTGGTGAAGGTTCATTTTTGAAGGCTGTTTGGAATGGAGCCATGTATACAGCAGTCCTTGCTGCCTTGTTCTTTTCCTACTTAACTGAACATCTGTTTTCTTCAATAAAGAACTGGCTAAGGGAGAAGTCATGTTTTCTTTCTAAGCTTCAAATAATTGTTCAAGGAAAAATTAGGTAAAATTCAAAAACTAAAGGTTTACTCTACTTACTCAATCATCCTTGTCTCATCTTTCCCTTCGTGTGTCACTTCTGGCATCTTCCCTCAGGGCACATACATGGCCTACTTATTCCAACATTTTCTCCACTTCCTTACCCCAAATCTTGATCTCTTGCATTCACTGGGCTTGGTCTGAGAACTGTGAAGAAAAGAGAACCGCATTCATCCATATTTCTATGTCTGATTCATTACATTATGAGTGCTCAGTTGCTCAGTTATGTTTGACTCTTTGTGATCCCATGGACTACAGTCTGCCAGACTCGTCTGTCCATAGCATTCTCCAGGCAAGAATACTGGAGTGGGTAACCAGTCCTTTCTCCTGAATATCTTCCTGATCCAGGGATCAAACTCAAATCTTCTTTATTGCAAGTGGATTCTTTACCACTGCACCACCTGGATTTCCCTCATTGAACTATAACCTGACCCCATTCACTGGTCTTGCTCAAACCTGTACACAGCCCTTCTCTACCCTGTACTCTGTGGGTACGATGTATGCATGCATGCTAAGTAGCTTTAGTGGTGTCTGACTCTTTGTGACCCTATGAACTGTAGCCCACTAGGCTCTTCTGTTCTTGGGGTTCTCCAGGCAAGAATACTGGGGCAAGTTGACGTTTCCTACTCCAGCGGAACTTCTGACCCAGGGATCGAACCACATCTCTGGCATCTCCTGCACTGGCAGGCAGATTCTTCACCATTAGTGCTACCTGGGAAGTCCATTATGAAAATTTGCAGACATACATAAAAATAGAGAGCATAGCAAAATATGCCTGTTAAATGCTCATCACACAGATTTAATTATCAACATTTTTAGCATACTCTTCTTTTAAAAGAAAGTTTTATCTAAATATTTTTGTTTTCTTATACTTAACATCTGTCTTTTTCTAAAACTTGTCTTTTAGTCATGCGCTTATTAGATCAAATGGTGATGTATCCTGTGGTATTGAGTTTCTGTACTTAATCATTGTCAAAGCCAGTGGTATGGGAGGACAGAAATTAAAATTCAACAAACATATCTAATATAGTTTTTATGGTAACTATGGGCACAGGTTACAATTTAATTGTAATTATTATTTTTATTAACTCCTAAACCTGAATTTACACCTGCATTTTTTACAATTAAAATATGATCATGTGAGTCATTAACACTATTCTGGTTAATTACCAAGTGTTACTTCTTGTGAACCTCTCTTCACATGATTTTCTTTGTATATAACTAAATACTTCCAATGTGTACTTAGACCTTATCATCCCTTGAGAACCTAAGAGTAACAGGAACCTTCCTTATAGATAGTAATACTAGTGTTAAATTATGAACTACATTTTGTTTGTAAGAACTTGTCTTCTTAACTAAATAGAATAGCATTAGGATATTAGCTTTAAATGGAGGTTAATCACTTTCATTCCTGTGAATAACTCATCACTTTTACACAGTATAGTTCACTGTTAAAGTTCTCTGATTTTTCCCTATTTGTTTTTTTCTTTTTCTCCAGCTCTTGTAAATGTGAAACTCTGGGCCATTGATCGACAATGTTTTCAGACGATAATGATGAGGACAGGACTTATCAAGCATACCGAGTACATGGAATTTTTAAAAAGGTAGGAGACTTTTCTTTTCTCCTGAGAGTGGTTTATTGTCTTTTCAACCTTTTCCTGAAATGCAGCCCAGGGAACACTTTTTGCCTTTATCTCAGTCTTATTAGCCTACTAATTTATGGAAGTACAAGATTTTGGACTGACTTCTTTCTATTTCTGCTGCCAAATTTCATGATATGTGATTAAGTCAGAACTTCAGAGTTTCATTCAATATTCTGTTACATAGGAGAGAAACAAGTGAGTATCTGCATGAACAAAAAGGATATTGAGGTCATCTCTGTTTATCAGTTAATATATTGTAACTCTTCTCAAGCAACCCACAGTATAAGACTGAATCATCTCTTATATGAAGTTACATATTAAAGATCAGATGACTAAGGTGAAAAAGTTCCAAGAAGCAGCTTATTATCCTTTAATCCTGAGTTTAATTTCGAAAATTAAATTCATTTTATGTTGCAGTTCTGAAGTATCAAAGGCTTTTCTTGTCTTTATATTATATATTATCATAATAACTTAATATACCATGGGAATTGGAATGAAACACCAGTTTTCATTTCTTAGGAATATCCTGGTATTCACTGAAATTAATTTGTCTCTAAGCTTATTTTAGAGAATCTATATTATTTTTCATTAAAAATAATATTGACAACTTTGCCTTTTTCAGAAAGTTATTTTGTCCAATTTTTCTTTTGAAAATAGAATCATCTTTAAGTAGTTATATATAGAGTATGTGAGCTAAATGGGGTGCAATACCAATTAAGATTTCATTTTCATTTTTGAGAGCTAAAATGTGAAACTGGCCTTTTCATTTTATATTTTTATTTTTGGTGAATAAATGACCTAAGTTGAACTAAAAAATTGAATTCATACTTTGTATCAGTAATACAAAAGTTTTAATGGATATTTATTGAATTTTCTTAAATGCAATTGTATACTTGGATATTTCTTTTGGTTTGTTTCTGATTAACTGTTCATACATTTTTCATTTCCACATATTTTTCTTTATATTCTTGCTAAAATTCAAATATATCAAGTGATAATGTGTTAAAAAAAATTACTGTGTTGGTAGGATGTCAGTTTTTATCTCAGTGTGATTCAGTGAAACACTTAGGAAAAGTGGAAATGGGAGTTTCTGTTTAAATGTTAGTATAGTTCACAAAGAATGATTCAAGTGCCAAATGATATGGCACTTGTATTAATATGCATATAGATATATGTCGATGTGTGTATTGATATATAGATGTATGTATGTGAATGGAGAGAGATGGAAGGAGACAGAGCGAAAATTCACTGTAAGCCTCTATCAAAGTGCAAGTTACTGATTTTCTTGTGACATAGCCCTGAAACAGAAAGATCCCAGTTGGTAATCAGTGAAATGCTTGTTTGTGGGAAAGAATTCAGTTTGTCTCACATACGTAGGAGCTGGGTACTCACCACGCTGACTTCAGCTTCCATAAGTTTTTATAAGGAAATGGAATTGTGGCGATGCTGTCTTGCATGACACCAACAAAAACTTTTTAGAGGCACAGTTTCAGGAAATTGGAGATCCCTCCGTGCTCTATATGTGTGTGTGAGTGAGAAATTCACCCTGGATAAACTTTTATTTTTGTAATGTTCTCAGAGGTATTCAAATTTGTTATCTATTTTGACAATTCAAACCTTAAGCCGTAAAAGTTGGTTCTCTAGGATTGGTGACCATTCCTTGGTCATTTTAGAGCAAGTGGAATTTAACTGATTTCATATGAAAGAGCTAGGCACTGACTTTGATGTCACTTTGCATCTGGCCACTCTGTAAAACATCAAGTCCACATCATTTGCATGCGTAGTACTGGGCTGGGAGTCCAGAGAGATGACACAATGACCACTGTTGCCTCGGGCTGGTTTTAATCTTCCTAAATTATGACAGTGACCAGCTGGCTCCCTCTATAACCTTTCAGTGGCTGGCAGTTCCTGTTGAATTAGCTACAGCCTGATTAACTGGATTTAAGGTCCTGCCCCAGCCAGCGGCACCCTGCGTTTTCAGCCTGGTTTCTTCTTGCCCTGGGGCAAACCTAACGATTCCAGATTCCAGGTGCGCAAGCAGACCCTGTGTTTTCACACAGCCTCCTGCCTCTGTTGCCTTTTCCCCCCACAGTCAATGTTTGAGTCTCCACTGTTTATATCTTAACTAACTAGAAGCTTCCCTCTCCATAGATACTGGTGTTTCTACTGAAAAGTAACCTCCCCTTCCTCTGAAGCCTCATTTCTACCATGTTTTCTACTATATTATAACCTCACTACTAAATTAAACTCTACTTTTAAGCTATAAACTTTGAAGGACTAGAGCTATTTCTTAAGCATCTTGATACTCTTCGTTAGCACAAAGCTTGTCATTTTGTAGGCAGGCATTTTATAGGACAGTGAGTGTGGGGCAAGTATGTAATTTGCAGGGCCCACTGGAAAATAAAATTCAAAGCTCTTTTTGCAAAAATAGGGAAACATTTCAAGTCACTGGTGGTACAGTATTAAACAAAGCATGCTGCTGCTGCTGCTGCTAAGTCACTTCAGTCGTGTCCGACTCTGTGCGACCCTATAGACGGCAGCCCACCAGGCTCCCCCATCCCTGGGATTCTCCAGGCAAGAACACTGGAGTGGGTTTCTATTTCCTTCTCCAATGCATGAAAGTGAAAAGTGTAAGCGAAAGTGAAGTCATGTCCAACTCTTAGCGACTGCATGGACTGCAGCCCACCAGGCTCCTCCACCCGTGGGATTTTCCAGGCAAGAGTACTGGAGTGGGGTGCCATTGCCTTCTCCAAAGCATAGGGATCGTCTAATCTTGGGTCTTGCACTATTATCCTAGTGAAATTAAAAGTGAATAATACTCATTCCTCCATTTTCCAAAGTTAATGTGTTCTGCCGTTTATTGGGCAAAGCTGTTGAGATGCCATATATTTCCCAAGGAAATGATAGATCTTGTCAAAAACTAAGATGATCAAAATTGAACTTGTCTATCATAACTTCAGAATTATTCTTATTTCCCTGGGTATTGTAGATTTTAAAAATCTGCTTAACACTCTTTTACATTATGTAAAAGCTTTAACATTTTACATTGTTAAGTCAACCAATTTTTTTTCCTTTATAATTTCATGTTTAGAAAGACTGTGTCATAAAAATATAGACTTAACTCTAAAATTCTCTGTAGCAGCCTGTGTGTGTGTGTGTGATGTGTGTGCATGTACATGCACGTGGAGGAGTATTTTTGTCCGGTACACTTGCTAAATATAACTGATCTGAATTTTTCTACTATAGATACAGGCACTATTTTGTTAAGCAGTTAAAGCAATTGTGACACTGTAAGGAAAAAAAAAAACTCTGGGAAATGGTTTTAGAAATCATCGGAATTCTTTGCAGGGTCTCTGTTGTACATAGGAATGCCTTCCTAATGCAGTGATTTCAAGGGGAGATAGAGACTAGAAGAGGAATGATTCTATCATCACTGCTCATCTCCCTTACCTCTTTTCTTCACTTTTCTAAACAAGCAGTAAATTTGAAGGCTAGGAAAAGGGGCCACGTCAGGCATGGAAATGCAGAACCACAATGCAAGGGTTTCTTTCTTACAGTCAGTTTTTATTTTCATTTCAGTGTTTTAACCCATTTTATAGATACTAGTCATGTGGTTTGGCCTCTTTTTGCTATTAAATGCCACATCAAACGTGATTCTGGTTCTTTAATGCTGTTTAGTCCATTCTCTTTGTGCTTATATTTCACATTCCCTGATGAAAACACAGATGTTCCTATGCAAGCATAGCAAAAAAAAAAAACTTTTTCCACAGAGCAGTGCTCCCAAGCAAGGCACGGTTTCTGTAGGTCTGGTAGCAGTTTTGTCTGTTGCCAGCATTTTCCGTCTTCTTGGCTACTGAACATGGACTAGTTTGACAGATGGATTCTGAAAAGTGAGCTAAACAACTGCCAGAGCCCACTCGTGTCACTTTTTCCTGAGCATTTTCTCTGTGCCGCTGTTGGCGACACGTCTGTACTCAGAGCAGTGTTAGAATGCAGCTGTGTGACCAACGGGGTATACTTGTAGGACCTGGGTTTTCTGTTCACCCCAAACTATGCTGCTGCTGCACCTCGTATTTATCTTAATGCCTCACTGACACATCAGAGATGCAACAGGGACTGTTTGGAATTTAAATTACTCAATCAAGCCTGCTGATCCTCAAAAAAAAAAAAAAAAAAAAAAGTAACTTTTCTTGATCCACTAAGGAATCTTTTGTTAAGGCAGGGAATCTTGTATATCATTCTGCATAAAACCTTGCCATGACTACCTCTCACTCTTAAGATAGAGTAGTCCTCTGGCATTGTCTCCAAAGCCCTGTTTCCTTTGGCCACTGCTCACCTCTCCAGGTTCATCTCACTCTCCATCTTCATCCTCATCTTCCCATTGGCTCTTTGCTCTAGTCACATTCAGTTCAGTCCAGTCGCTCAGTCATGTCCGACTCCTTGCAGTTCCATGGACTGCAGCGTGCCGGGCCTCCCTGTCCATCGGCAACTCCTGGAGTTTACCCAAACTCATGCCAAGAAAAAGAGTGGGCTTTTGGTAAATCATAGAGCTACAATGCTGGATTAATCCTTCTGCCACAGTTTTCTTGTGGAAAGCCCTGTTGCACATTTTAGTGCTGTGTACTGTGTTAGTCACTCAGTCAAGTCCAACTCTTTGTGAACCCATGAACTATAGCCTGCCAAACTCCTCTGTCCATGGAATTCTTCAGGCAAGAATACTGGAGTGGGTAGCCGTTCTCTTCCCTGGGGGATCTTTCCAACCCAGGGATCAAACGCAGGTCTCTTGCTTTGCAGATAGATTCTTAACTGTCTGCACCACCAGGAAGTTCAATATAAAGGTTCCTTATTCTATATGCCCATTCCTAGGGGGTAAGGCCAAATCTGGTTTGCTATTCCACCTTATCCTCTAAAACAATAATACTTGTATAGACACCTAACATAATTAAACAAGCTACTTACATATATGTATTAGAAAAGTAGGTAATATTCCTTTAAAAAAGCAGTATGACTTTTCTTCTAGAAACTTCTTCTAACTTTTATATATCAGAATGTCCTTCACTATGAGGCTAATTTCATTTTGGTTTGACTGTGACTTCAGCCTCTATCCCAGACAAAAACTTATTGAATCTTCTCTTTAATTGCTTTACATTTCTCTCATTCAGTAGTTTTTGCCATACCTGCCACTGGCAAGTGCCTACATAACAATGCGTCTTCATGTCTGGTCTGATACAGCAATAATGATTACATTTTAGATTTAGAAAAATTTAAGACAAGATAGTTTCTTCTCTGTTGACATGTTATAGGTATAGAAATTGAGTCTTAGAGCCCAGAATAAAATCATATTTAGTTGGAAAGAAAACTTGGAACCCAGGCTTATGAATTCCCCATCTGAGTATCCTACAATATATGGACTCAAGTTCATAGTTTGTATATTATGAAGCTCTTCACTTAGCAAGCTTAACATGAGAGTGGGTTGGTGGTATTATTTTGCCTCTCCAAAAAGATAACTTAGAAAAAGTATTAATTTGTTATCATATAGACATTTTCTATGCTTTATATGTATTTTATTTTTGGACATGCCTCATGGCACGTGAAATTAAAAGATGCTTACTCCTTGGAAGGAAAGTTATGACCAACCTAGACAGCATATTAAAAAGCAGAGACATTACTTTGCCAACAAAGGTCTATCTGGTCAAGGCTATGATTTTTACAGTGTTCATATATGGATGTGAGAGTTGGGCTATAAAGAAAGCTGAGCGCTGAAGAATTGATGCTTTTGAACTGTGGTGTTGAGGAAGACTCTTGGGAGTCCCTTGGACTGCAAGGCGATCCAACCAGTCCATCCTAAAGGAGATCAGTCCTGAGAGTTCATTGGAAGGCCTGATGCTGAAACTGAAACTCCAATACTTTGGCCACCTGATGCAAAGAACTGACTCATTTGAAAAGACCATGATGCTGGGGAAGATCGAGGGCAGGAGGAGAAGGGGACAATAGAGGATGAGATGGTTGGATGGCATCACTAACTCAATGGACATGGATTTGGGTGGACTCTGGGAGTTGGACAGGGAGGGCTGGCGTGTTGCAGTTCATGGGGTCACAGAGTCGGACATGACTGAACTGAACTGAACGTGGCATATGGGATCTTAGTTCCCTGACAAGGGATTGAGCCTGAGGAGTGGAATCAACCATTGGATTTCTAGAGAAGCCCCTATACTCTATATGATTTAATTTCAGCCTTGGGATGATGAAATTTTAAAATGCCTTAAAGTATTTCTTTCTCTGATCCAGTTTAAAAATCTAAAAATTTCATATTCTTAACTCAATCCAACAGGTCACCTTATTTCACAGATTTTTATTTTTTATCATATTTATAAAAGAACATAGAGATATAGAGTTCTTAGAGGAGAATATAAACTTGTAAAGGATATAAGAGTTTTCTCATTCCACTAATGGGAGAGCCAAGACCTAGACTGGTTTTGGAAGTTGCCCAGGGTCACACAGGCAATTGATAGTATGGTTAACCCTTGAACAACATGGTGATTGGGGCACCAGCCCTTTTGCAGTCAAACACTGGAGAGTAACCTATAGTCAGCCCTCTATATATTTATGATTCCTCTATATCTACCATACCACATCATCAGTTCCAACTAACCATGGATTTTGAGACACTGTAGTGTTTACTATAGGAAAAAAAAAAATGTCACTGCTGTTCAAGGGTCAACTATATACTGATCAAATTCTTTGCCCTAAAGTAAAGCTGAAATTTTGCTATTGTATAGAATGTCGGATGTCTTTTGTTCAAAATCTCCAGAGTAGAACTCACCGTGATCATGACTAAGCATATGTTCTGGTGTTTCACAATTCCTCTAGGAGAGGTTTTAATGTTCCTGCTAAGATTGGTTTATTTGACATAGAAAGAGAAAGTAACTGCTTATAGCTGCCCTTGTAATGTCAGTTTTGAGTGACAGATGTGGGGTGGGGTCTGGAAATTGACATTTTTAACAAGTTCTCAGCGGATGCTCATGCTTCTGGTCTGGGAACTACTCTTGGGAATCATTGATCTAGTGTATAAGATGAAAGTAGAAATTATATTTCAAATATTCCAGATGTTTGTATGATGTGTTAGGAAAAGAGTATGTTCGATTTTGGATTCATTTATAGATATGTAGTCTTAGACAAGTTTCTGTATTTTTTTTTAATGGAGGATAGTTGCTTTACAGTGTTGTTAGTTTCTGCTTTACTGTGAAGTGAATCAGCCATAGATACACATATATCCACTCTTTTTACATTTCCTTCTTATTTGGATCGCCATAAAGCATTAAATAGAGTCCCCTGTGCTATATAGTCTGTTCTCATTACTAACCTATGTCATATATGTATATATGTCAATCCCAGTTTCCCATTTGTTCCACCCTCCTTCCCCCTTGCTAACCATAAATTTGTTGTCTACATGTGTGACTATTTCTGCTTTGCTTATAAGTTCATCTATACCATTTTTCTCAGAGAAGGCAATGGCAACCCACTCCAGTACTCTTGCCTGGAAAATCCCCTGGATGGAGGAGCCTGTGGTAAGCTGCAGTCCATGAGGTCGCTAAGAATTGAACTCAACAGAGTGACTTCACTTTCACTTTTCACTTTCATGCATTGGAGAAGGAAATGGCAACCCACTGCAGTGTTCTTGCCTGGAGAATCCCAGGGACGGGGGAGCCTGGTGGGCTGCCATCTATGGGGTCTCACAGAGTCGGACACGACTGAAGCGACTCAACTGCAGCAGCATACCATTTTTCTAGATACAGGCAAGTTTCTTTAATCTGACTAAGTTTTTGCAGTCAAAAATAGGGGACCCTCCCACCATGAAGGAGTATAATTAGGAATAAACAAAATAGATAATATGAGCAAACAGTTACTGAGTGTATGCCAAGCAGTTTTGAAAACACTCTAGATGTATTAACTTGTTAAATCCTCAAAAATGTCTTTAAAGCCAGTGGTTCCAGAAATGATATTTAAATTGGCCCCATGCTGCCTCAGTAACTACTGGATCCTCAAATAGTAGTTCCCACCATTGCTACCCTTCTCAACAAACTTAAATTTACTTTGCTTGAACATTTGGGAAGTCAGTTGACTTTATTCTTGGTTTATCTGGGTTTCCAATTTACTGAGTTTTTTCTTTAATAGTTCCTTTCCCCTAAACCTCAATAATTTATTCCTCCCTCCTACCACCCTAGGATGTTGGTGTGTAGTCGCTAAGTTGTGTCCAACTCTTTGTGACCCCATGACTTGGAGCATGCCAGGCTTCCCCATCCTTCACTATCTCGTGGAGTTTGCTCAAACTCATGTCCATTGAATCAGTGATGCTATCCAACCATCTCTTCCTCTGTTGTCCCCTTTTCCTCTTGTCTTCAATCCTTCCCAGCATCGAGGTCTTTTCTGATGAGTCAGCTCTTCACATCAGGTGGGCAAAGTATTGGAGCTTCAGCCTCAGTCCTTCCAAGGAACTTTCAAAGTTGATTTCCTTTTAGATCGACTGGTTTGATTCTTTCCTGTCCAAGGACTCTCAGGAGTCTTCTCCAGCACCACAATACCCTGCTAGGATATGTTCTCAGAAATAAAGCTCCATATCAGCATAAGAGCTGTCACTTTAAGTGGTGATGAATACAATGGTGATGATGTGTTAGAACCTCATAGGCTCAGTGATGGAGCCTTCAGCTGTTTAGAAATCTACCATCTGTATGTAAGGAGGCACCATTGTTACTAAAATGGATATTGAATAACCAAGAGCTCAGGATTCATAGTCTTCTGGCTTCAAAGGAAAGTGTTTCTGGCTGGAAGCTGCTTTATACCCTCCTGCACAGAGGCTTTGAAGCACAGATCATAGTCTTTAGGCAGGACCTGGCCTTGCTTAGTTAGGCTGAGTTCTGTGAAATTCCTTTCAGGGACTGCACTTATTGGACACTTATTGATGGAGTATTGTTGGTATACTTTAGCTGGAAGAAATTGTGATGCTACTTTTTAGGCATAAATTATGTAAGCGACATAACATAGTCTGACTGACTTTTGTTGAGATCACATTTGTGTAAGATGAAAATCATGAAGCACTTTTCCTAGCTTTTACAGGGAGAGATGGCAAAAGAAGATGCATATGAAAATAATTTTAGGGATTTTAGATCATTTTTTTAATATTCAAAAATAAATGACAGACCTTTTTAAGCTCTTAAGCTTTGAGCTTTAATAAAGATTCTCTAGATGACTGTGAAACCTACATTAGAATTGAGCTTGGCAAAGCTGGCATAGTTTTAAGGGAAATAATGTGATGAATAAATGAAGAGGCACTTTCTCACCCCATTTTCAAGTTGGCCTGCTCACAACCCATTTCATGGTAGCAGATCCATTCTAATTAAAGATGACACAGGAGCAGATATATGTAAAAGTGACCATTAATTTCATGTTGTCATTTAGCATTTGCACAAATGTCTCCATATTGATCTTTTTTAAAAAAGAAAAACAATATAATCTGTTATTTGCATAATGGCATAGTGATGAAAATTATTCATCTACAACATTCCCATATAGGTACATTCAGTTCCACATATGTGAACTCCTTTTAATACTTGCAAAAGATAAGATATCTGATTTATGGTGTTTGTGGCTAAAATTTCCCATTTAAGTCAGGTAATGACTCATATAGACAGATCCTGTTTGTTCCCAGAGAAAACATGTCCCTGACTAAGGGACTTGATATCAATACTAATCAGTCCATTATGCTGCTCCTTCTTGAGTCTGGGCTTGAAAGGATGCATCCCTTTGGGGATCAGAGTCTAACTTTCCCTCATCATGTCCCTATGGATAGTTTCTCAACACTTTGGGGTTTAAAAAGCAATGGCAGTATGTTAAAGCAGTTTAATATTTCTCCATTTTCTTGCTGTAGTTTTGATCCTCATAAATAATTCCTGTTGTGAAGCTTTTTTATTGAAGTATACTTGATTTTTATGGGCAGAGGAGCCTGGTGGGCTAGAGTTCATGGGGTCACAAAGAGTCGGACACAGCTGAGCAACTGAGCATGCATGCACACACACACACACACAGAGACACACACATAGGTGATTAACGACTTAGCAACTTCACAACAATAGTTGTTTCACATTATTAGAGGCTTATATTTCTGTATCTTTGATACTGAGCCTACTTATGGTCCTATCTTTGAAAAATGTTTTGTATGCAAAGAGTCTGGTACATTTGGGAGGGAGTTTTTTGTTTTGTTTTTTTCCATCAGGAGAACTGTTCCTCAATGAACAATTCAGAAGGAGTCCACAAACTTTTAGGGAAACTAAGAAGATAAGTTCTCAGATCCCAGCCACATAGATTTCTCCACTAGACAGAGAAACCTACTTCTTCACAATTAGAGAGAAATCTGAGAATCTGGAGTGTGGATGGGGAAATGCTGTCAAGGAAAAAAGTAAACATCTGGGTGACTTAGACAAAGTATGTGTCTCAGCTTGTATATTTTATCTGTCTTGGGAAGAGGAGAGTACATCAGTTTATTTGTTTAGAAAAAGCAAATAAATGAAAGAAGAAACATGGAACATAGTTTCTGTTTTTAGGGTTTTGTTGGGTTTTGAGGGGCTTGGAATAAGGTTAGTCATAATTTATTTACCAATATGATTTTACAAAGGTGACCTCTTAAGCTTAGAGTCTGGTGGTTAAGTAGAATGGGTATCTCTGAACCAGACAGTCCTGCTTTTCTGCTTTGCCTCAGGTGTAGGGGAAGTGCACACAGTGTAGGGAGCCCATGAGAGGGAGCAGGAGGCATGATATTTGGTGACAGAAAGATGAGCTAAGTTCTGATCACTCCCAGACAGTGAGCACTTTCAGAGTAGTGAAGGAGATGAGGGAGAAAATAAGAACAAAATGGCCTGCACCTGCTGCTTCACACACATTCTCTCACTAAACTTGGTAAGACCCTTCGAGGTAGCTGGCAACTGGAATTATGGAAATAAGCCTTCCCAGCATCACACAGATGAGTCCCAGGTCCTTGTTCTCTTGATCATATCAAGCCAGTTTGCTAAAGATGGGTAATATTAGCGGATCAATGGATTGGTATTTATTATTCGTACCTATAGTTATATCCATATGCTGTTTAGTTGCTAGGTTGTGTCTGACTCTGTTGTGAGCCCGTGGATTGTAGCCTGCCAGGCTCCTTTGTCTATGGAATTTCCCAGGCAAGAATACTGGGATGGATTGCCATTTCCTTCTCTAAGGGATCTTCCCAACCCAGGGATTGAACTCACATCTTCACTGGCAGGTGGATGCTTTACTGCTGAGCCACCAGGGAAGCCCATATCTATACGTGGGAAGTGCCAACTGGTGAATGTATTAAGGAATAGTCATAGGATAAAAATGACCAAAACAATTTTTGAAAATCATTTCTTGATGAATTTCAACCATTGAAAAAAAAATCTACCATTTCTGTGTAATCATATATCCATATATGAAAGGAATCTTGAGATTTTGAATAGTCATTTAAGACCAAAAGGGAGAGTATGGTTTTTCTTTGAAATCTCTTGATATGTATATTATTTTAAAAATTTCTTTGTATGTATACAACAAATGGTAGAATATTTATGCTGAACCCTAGAAGGAGTCCAATTAGGTAGCATGACTTCAATTACTCTATAAGTACATAGGGCTTAAAATTATTCAGTACTTTTCAAGAAATTAAATTAATTCTGTTTCCTCAGTTGACTGGATGGGGTCCAATGAGTAAACACTGCATTCCATGTTTGGAAAAAACTCCTTAAGTGCTCTGGTCTGTTGTGCAAACAGAGATATATCAAAGTTACCTCAGAGGATGGATTTGTTTTATTTTTTGAAAGAAATTAAACCCATGACTGAATCTAACACAGACAGGGCCAAGATTTAAGACAATGCAAGGAACATATTAAAATTCAAAGACTTTAATTCCAGAGAATTCTGAGTTCTTACAAATGGCATCTCTTCTGGTTACATGCACTCTGAGTTCTGTGCACTTAGAAGTAGCAGTATTTGTTGAAATTATGCCTTGGTGTTAGAGACGGGGCCGGAGGTGGGTGCAGGTTGGGGACTGAGAGATTTTTGGTGATGTAGTTAATTTATGTTCCAGTATTGTTTGGATAAAAATATGAAGGCATACTGTAAGAGCATCTAAAAGATGAGTCTGAAAAGTAGCTAAACCCTAACCAGCAAGAATTCACTGACTCGTCTTCAGTGAAGTTAGTGAATGTGAATGTGAATGCGCTAAGCTTCACTGACTCGTCTTCAGTGAAGTTAGTGAATGTGAATGTGAATGGCGCTAAGCCAGCCTTCCTTCCTCCTGCTGTGCTTTGCTTTCACTGCTCTCCTTTTCCTCTCCTTCTCTTTCTTCTTTGCTTCCCCCTTTCTCCTCTTCTTCCTGCCCTCCTCCTCCTCCTTTGTTTCCCGCAATAAATAAATACATCCAGATGTAGAAGTAGTCTTTAGCTTCTCAAAGGTAAAGTTTTGGTACAAACAACATGTGAGCAAAAGGGTAGATTTAAACAAATATATTTTATGTTAAAAATATTATATTCATATTTTAAGTACTTTTAGACACTTATTACACAAGGTGAAGATGTGCTGAGTATTTAGTAGTAACGATAAGACCACTTGGCAAAGTGAAGAATTCTGTACTGGATATGTAGAATTAACCCAAATGAGATTTTATTGCACATATAAATACATAAAATGAGCTTTTTGTATTGAACAAGAAATAAGATGCATCCCTGAAAACTGGAGTTGCCTCTCGGAAAAACAATCCTCATTTATTTAGCCTGCTTTAAAGATGTATTGTCTCCCTAATGATAGTTCACTCAGTCCTCATTCTTGATGACTTAAGCTCTGATTCTCAGAATTCCAACAGCTAATTAGGCTCTCTAGCACTAAACTATTTTTAATTCAATTTGAAGCTAAGACAAAAACATAGCCTGTTTGAGTTTAAAAAAATCAAGTTCTTTGTAGGAAAGAGATATTTCTTCTGACACTAATCATTGTTCTTCATAGTCCTTGTTAAATTGCTCTGACATTTCAACGTACACGATTAACTTTTAAATCCCCCCATATAGACGTCACATTAATGTGACTGTACTATAGTGTATACTTTTTTTTCTTATATAAGAAACAATTCAGGTAAAAAAGAATTCATTTCATAAATGTTTTAATAAATTGTCAATAAATAAAGTGAAAATGCCTTTTATTTTTAGATCAATGCCCTTAATCTAAGGTGGAAACTTAGTTTCCCTTTTGAGACCATGTAAGGACTCTGGAAAGATCCTAGCCCACTCCAAAGGCTGTGGACTTAAACACTGGGTGCAACTTACTCTCCCTTTTCTGAAAACTGATAGACTATTCATTCTTAAGAAGATCCTTAAACTCAAGTTAAGACAGATTTATTCAAAGCAGATTTTACAATTAACAAGTACACAGTAATACTATAAGGCAGACCTGGGGCTGACATTATTTTTCTGATCTTCAGGATATCATTTTTCTGATCTTTTTTTTTTGGTCTGAGTCACTGTTTGTGCTGTCTTATTCAAGCTCTGGATGTTTGCAAATGCCTACATTCATAGGTCCCTACTATACTAACTTTATCATCAAGCTCTATCACGTCCATGCTCCTGTATACCTTGCTGTTTTGGTTCACAAACCTGCCTGTATTCCTTTCCTGGTGTCATCTGGTTCATCTGTCGCTGACTCTCTCAGAAAGTTGAGTGTGATAAAGTAAATAGGCAGTGCTTTTGGGATGACAGAGAGGACAGGTCTAGAGGTCCTGTAGCTAAAACCCATTTGATGAAACCCATGTTGATGAAAGAGCCAGAAACCACAGAAATAAGTCGTAATAGTCTCCTAGCGCACAGGGGCAGAGCTGGAGGTTATGTGAAGCTGAAGTGCCATATCAGTGAGGAGTTGCATTGTAGCTAGACATTTTGACACACCAGGGAAAAACTGTAACTTTAGGAGAGCTGACATTGAGAATAAATTCATAATCATTGAGAATCAAAGGCATCATAAATTGAGGCATAGGTGATATCTTTATGTAGCTCTCAAATACCTTTTTAAAAATATAGCTTTTCTAAATTATTTCAACTGTTATGCATTAATAAAGCACATTTCATAAAAATTCTAAAAATGAGAAAGAAAATTGTTACTTTGCAAAACAATACCTGTTGTCAGCATTTGAGGATTTTACTTGTGGTATTTTTCCACCCATGTGAATATTTTACCTAATTATGCTCAGGATGTATACAGTTTTTAATGTTTCTGTTAATGTTACATTCTTCCATATTATTTAATATTAAATCTTGGTATACTCTGCTGTCACCATTGACTTCTCTACTTGAGTTTAAAGGACTCAGGTTTGCAAGACCAGGGGACAGGGTAGATGTAATAAGAAAGAGATTTAGAATGAAAGTAACACAATTTCAACCTACTTATGTACACTTGCTGTGAATCCTGTGCATATGTTTATTAGATTTTATTCAGACAGTGAAAATTGGTCAGTGTCAAGGCAAGATCCCAGGGAGGAGTGAGACTGCTACTTAGCCTTAAAAGGAAAGTTTGTATATTGATCTTAAGTGTTCTTTCCACATAGGATTTTCCAGGTGCATAAAGGTTTAGACAGATCCTTTGTATTTTTCATGGAAGAGAAAAATAAGACACTTCTTGATTTGGGTTTAACACTTTAAAAACATGTTTATTGCAATATATTATATATATTATAATGTGCACTGAAGCTTAAAGGTATAAATCAACGCATACTGGTCTATATGCCCAGGTAATCAGATCAAGATCAAGACAGAGGATGTTTTCAGTTCCTTGAAAGGCTCTCCTGTGTTCCTTCCCAGTTAATCTCCTCTGTCAAGGATAACCATTATTCTGAGCTTGACCATTATTGATTAGTTTCGCCTGTCTTTCAACATCATGTTAATGGAGTCATATAATATGTACTCTTCTGTAACCGGCTTTTTTTTTTTTTTTTTGCTTAACATTATGTCTGAGAGAGCCATCTCTTTTGTTGTGTCTATCAATAGCTCATTCTTTTTATTGCTCTGTATTATATGCCACGATTTTTTTGTCCACTTTAATGACAATAGTCATTTGAGTTCTTAACAGTTTCAGGCTTTTATAAATAAAGCTGCTAGAAGCTTTCTTTCTTTCTTTCTTTCTTTCTTGAAAACTTTCTTTACCATGTCTTTTGGTGAATGGCTGCCTTCATTTCTCTTTAGTGTATACCCTGGAATAAAATCTCTGAACCGTAGAGAAGTCATATATTTAAATTTTAGAGATAGTGCTATATAATCCTCTAAACTGGTTGAATCAATTTATACTCCCTCCAAAAATATGAAAAAGGTGTATTCCAGATCCTTGCCAACTCTTGATACTTGAAAAATTTAGCATTTTATTTGGTTAAAGCATTTTAATAAAATAGAATATCACATAGTCTCTGAATCAGTTTGATTGCACGTCTTATTAACATTTTTAGTGTACCGCCACACACACACACACAGACCCACACAGAAGCATTCATTTATAAATGAAATATAGATACTTCTGAACTAAAACATACAGAAAATAAGGCTTTTCTGAAAGGTGAAATTAAAATAAATAGAATTAGTAATATTCCTTTCATCAGCCCCATTGTCCCCTACATTTTGTTACACATTTTTGCAAGAAGCCCTCCATTGTAGGCTCAGAGGGTAAAGCGTCTGTCTGCAATGCAGGAGACCTAGGTTCGATCCCTGGGTCAGGAAGATCCCCTGGAGAAGGAAATGGCACCCCACTCCAGTATTCTTGCCTAGAGAATCCCATGGACAGAGGAGCCTGGTGGGCTACAGTCCACAGGGTCGCAAAGAGTCCGACACAGCTGAGGGACTTCACTTTCACTTTCACTTTGATCATTATGGAATCAGTGATTGCAGATGGAATGACTCTAAAACCTCTTGCACAGAAGTCTGTCCTTGGGTGCTCTGGGTGCTATCAGTTTCTCCTGGCCCAGTTTTGGAGACAGTTTGCCTAGGTCTAGAATCAAAGTGTAGAAGAGAATTTGGAGTGTGATGATTGTAAATCATTCCAGTGTAGCTGGCCCCTTTTGTCTTCGTTTGTGTACTATACATCAGGCCAGTGTACCCTCACAGGCAGGCAAATTTTCTTTAAAGATTTGTTTATTAGTCTGTTTGTTGGCGGTGGTGGGTCTCTGCCGTATGGGGCTTTCTCTGGTTGCAGTGTGTGGGCCTCTCGCTGGAGCTGCTTGTCTTGTTTCAGAGCATGGGCTCTGGCATGCAGGCTTCAGTGGCTGCAGCGCATGGGCTCAATAGTTATGCCTCCCAGGCTCAGAGCACAGGCTCAGTAGTCGTGCATGGGCTTAGCTGCTCTGCAGCATGTGGGAACTTCTCGGACCAAGGACGGAGCCGGTGTCCCTTGAGCTGCAAGGCAGATTCTTAACCACTGGACCACCAGGGAAGCAGCCCCAGCAGACAGCTTCAGAGCGTGTGTGCACGCCTGGAATTTAGACCGTTCTGGTCCTGTGTGTACTATGCATGTAGTTAATTTTTCCTTTGATACTGGGGGTCCTTTTAACTGATGTTTCTCAAAGTATGCTATGAGTAACTCTGGGCATCCCTGGGAACACTCTAGAGGAATCCACAAGGTCAAAAGTAATTTTCTAGTAATACTAAGGTGTTATTAGCTTTTTTTTTTTTTTCATTTTCAGTATCTCATAAAAGTTTTCCAGAGGTTAAAATAGCTAATGGAATATGTGCTTATGTATTTCTGTGTTTAATTTTTAACTTAATAATCTATTATTGTAAACATAGTTGTAACCCATATAAACAAATTTTGGAGTTGTCAGTAATTTTTAAAACTTGTGAAGGGGTCTTGAGAACAAAAACTTTGAGAACCAAAACTTTGAGAACCACTCTTTTAAATTAAAATCAGTTAAAATGAGGACAAAAACTCTTGAGAAGACTATTAGAAATATTCTTTGTAGTACTAGCTTATGAAGGAAAATATGTTAAGGAAGAAAGGCTAGTAGCAAGGTCTCATTAAAACAGTCTAACATGACTGAGCAACTGAACTGAAATAATTGAACTTTAACATAAGCCGTGAAGCTTCCAGATTTTCTCAGTGGAAGGTCCCTTCTCCTGTCTACATATTCAATATATAAAATTTAAGTGTGCCTCTCTACTCAACCACTGATAGTGTTCCTCTATCAGTTCTTAGCACTTGACACATGTCAGGGAATCCATCCATGAATTTATTTTATCTAGAAATTGTTGAATGTTTCCTGAAACATTTTGATGTTGGAGAGAGACAAGTTAGGGCTCAGTGTTGGTAAGTACTTTGTTTTCTAAATTTTGTCTTAGAATAGTTAGGGCATTAATGTGTAACATGTCTGAGTATGCTAGCATTTCATAGAAATGTTAAAATAATTTTAAGTATTCCTCTAATTTTTATAAGAACTGCATTCAGATAAATTATTGGTTATATTATCCAGAATTTTCATATCCAGGTGATTAAGTTCCCTCTAAGACTCAGTGCTGGTCAATATTTGTCATGTCTCCCAATGAGCGTGAATACTTCATGCAGATATTGAGAACTACATTGCCATTACTTCCTTAGTTGTGAGAAATTTAGTTCTAAATCTAATGCTCAATTAAAGTAACTTTAATGCCAGAAGACCTGTTTACATTTTTCTCCCCTGGAAAATTTAATTTTGATATTCTAGATTTTCCTTTCTTCATTTATTTGTGTTTTGAGATTTTAAATTGTTCCCTGTCTTTTATAGATATAGGCCTGCTGCTGCTGCTGCTGCTGCTAAGTGGCTTCAGTTGTGTCCGAATCTGTTTGAGTTGTGTCCGACTCTGTGTGACCCCACAGACAGCAGCCCACTAGGCTCCTCTGTCCCTGGGATTCTCCAGGCAAGAACACTGGAGTGGGTTGCCATTTCCTTCTCCAATGCATGAAAGTGAAAAGTGAAAGTGAAGTTGTTCAGTCGTGCCCGACTCTTAGCGACTCCATAGACTGCAGCCTACCAGGCTCCTCCATCCATGGGATTTTCCAGGCAAGAGTACTGGGGTGGGTTGCCATTGCCTTCTCCGAGTTATAGGCATAGCTGAAATCAAATACACAAGTAAATATTTATATCAGTGGATTAGTGTGTAACGTGATTGTGAATGTCAGTGAAGAAAGGGTTGGAGTATGGAGGAAACAGGAGACAAAGGCTGGGAGAATCCATCATCAAGACTCAAGACTGTCCCGTTTCTGAAATCTCAAGATTACAGTTTCAAAGTTTGACCTTCATTTGTAATTCCCCAGCATTTGGATGAAGTCTGAGAAACAGATGAAAGAAGAAGCAGATGATTTCCATGAACACAAAATAGTAAACTTTCACAGTAAAATAGTCCTTTCAAAAGTGTAAGTCTAGAAGAGTGTAGTAATGAGAGTAGGTTAAAAAAAAAAAAAAAAAAAAAACTATGTTTTTTAGAAGCAATCAGGAATTCTCCATCTCATCTTCTCTTTCTTGGATGAGTTTACCAAGCTGTCAGTTGGAGAAGATGCAGTAGACACCATGGGTTAGGGTGTGTTGGTGCATTTAACATCTGTGTTGTTGTAGATAAGATGGAACAATTCAGGCCAAATATGAAAAGAGTCCCACAGCACACCTCTCTAAGTTTAGTTTCTAAAAATTCCAATAAAAGAGGCTAATAGCTTCTACACTAAACCAATACTTTTCCCCTGGATCCCATGAAATTTAAGTTCTTAAGATTCAATTTTAGTAAAATATGTGGCAAAAGAAAAAGATTCATTGAACTGCTCTCTCTGGGAACCAAGAATCTTTCCACTAAATGCAGCTAGCCCTGCAGGCGTTTGTAGAAGTGCTGATGAGGGTTCAGTTCACAGCAAAAAAATTTCAATTTTAGTAGTTTGCTTTGTACTTAAGCCTTCAGAAATGACCTAAAACCAAGCACCATTAAATGTTCATATCAGCTAGATGAACTCCCAGGCCTTGCTCATAAGGAAAATGGTAATTGCTACATAGAATAAATGAACCTTGTATATGAGTGGCTTCACTGTCGCTGAGAGAGGGGCTGCTTCCAGAGAAATGGAACCAAGGATGCTAGGGTCCTTGCTTTCCAGGAAGAGAACGAAGAAGGAGAAAGGAAGGTGCTCATTCTTAATACTCTCCACCAGTTATCAACCATCAAAAGAGAAATTGGGGTATTTGTGAAGTCATTTTCATCTTATTAAAACATAGTATAATGGACAGGATGAGAAGGAATTCCACTCTTTCTATTGCCTGCAAGAAAAGATTAATTGAACAAACTTGCAGTAACAAGTTTAGTTTCCCATGAGGAAAAAATAAACCATATCAGCGGCTCTGAGAGACAGCCTCTGTATTGTACAGTCCATTAACACTAAGGGAAATAATTAGTTTTTTTACTGATGACTGATGGACTACTTTAACTTGTTTATAAACATTAAGGCTACAACAACAAAGCAGAATTTTCTAAAATATTCAAAGCAAAGAGAAACAATGAAGCTCTATTTATAGTTTATTTCAGCATTCAGATTTTGCCCTCACTGTTTAATTTCCTTAATTCTATAGAACTATTTCTATATAAACTCACCAGCTGACAAGATTCTCATATAAATAACATAAAAATTATGAAAAATCCTTGAAAGATTAAATATTTCTAGTATTTCTGGCAAACTTTCATAATGAGAATTAAATTGAATATAACATCTAACTCTAAAAAGCATTAGTCAGAGTTATTGATCAGCAATAACTTGCTTAATCAAAGACTTTTAGACCCAGAATGGTTCTGTGAACCATGTGATTGTCTTATTTTGAGGATCCTTTAGTGGAGAAAAGATAATACTTGTTTTTGATACTTTTAATTGCTGGAAGTAATGATTCAGTACATTTTGACTTGGGCTTATTAACATGAGTCTATATGTATTTCATCATTGAACTGCAATAACTGATAATTTCTAGAGAATTGAAATCAAAGACCTCATATTAACACATCATGGAAGATCATGATAATTCTGCATAAGTAGTTATGTTTTTAAAAAATATATAACTTTATCTTTCACTGCCATCTTATAGACTTTCTAACTGGCAAAGTGTCATCTATGGAATAAGAGACTGATTCTCAGGCAACTTCTATTTTTTTGAACAGTGAACTTCTCCATTTCCCTTCTAACTTATGAAATAAAATTTGAAATCAAAGTATCACATCCGATTAGACAACAAGATACTTGAAAGATCACAGGTTTTCTCTGGGTCCCTGAGAAGCTTTTTGTTTGATGAGAGCTTATAAAATGACAGTGATGTCCTATGTTGAGTGTGTAATTGACTTTCATCATATAGAGAAGGTATATCTGATTTATTGGAAAAGTCAGAGATGACTTTTAATTTTACTTACACTGAAAATGTTGAACATGCACATTTTTATATCTGTAGATAGAGTAAGTGACAGCAAGCTGTCAAAGGAACTCAAATTTCCAACATAGTTTAGAAACTTAGATTTCCAAAACTTTTCTCTAGTTGACCTTCACATATTGCAGGAAGAGTTTTCACTATATAAGTATATTTCATAATCCATATATGAAAAAAATCAGAAACATTTTAATATATTGATTATGGTCTCTGCACAAGGAAGACATTTGACTGACTCTTTGGTGCTGAGGGTTGTCTCCAGACAGATGGAGTTTTCCTTGCACTTAAGGACACAGCATTCCAAGATTTGTTAGGGAATGATTTGGTAATGGCAAGGGGATAGAGAGCCTTTACAGTATGAAATTGTGATTATTACTTTATATAAAGCATTAAAATTGACATCACTAATAGTGGCAAGAACTTGACATCTTAGGACTCTTAATGTGATGCAATACAAAGTACACAGCATTATCTCTGAAGTGTTCATGCCAGCGATGTTAAATTTTAACCCAGTGAAGCCTTTTAACATAACTTAGAGTTTATAGGAAGTATAAGGATAAAGGAACAAATTAAATGACCCAACAAGGAAGCAGTGAAACAAACTGCAATGTGGTCATTCACGAGGAAAACTGAAAATGATCACTTCAAAACATTAATGCAAAGAATATTCACGGGACTGTTGAAGATTATAAGAAAGTGAAGAGATGTTATAGCCAAATTAAACCCATGTTAGTTATCTGTTGTAATATAACATTGTCTCGTAACATACTAATTTAAAACCACAAACATCTATCATCTAATAATTTCTATGGGAGTGAAACCTTGGGTGCAGCTTTGCTGGGTGCCCTTGGCTAATACGTCTCTCAGGAGGTTGTGGTCAAGTTGTTGACTAGGATGCAGCCTCATCTGAAGGCTCATCTCGGGGAGGTGGGGGGAGGAAATGTTGCCAGTTTACTCCAGAGCTGTTGGCAGGCCTCAGCTCCTTGCTGTGGGGGCTTTCCACAGGCCTGGCTCACAGCATAGCAGTTGGGTTCTGTCAAGGTGAGTGATTCAAGAAAGAGCAGAGAATGCCCAAAATGAAGTCCATAATTTTATCTCAAAAGTGACATCCTGCTCCTTCTGTATTATTGTCCTTAGAAGTGATTTAACAAGTCCAGCTCACATTCAAGAGGCTATGGTGGCAGAACAATAGAGACATGAAGACCAGGAGACAGAATCATTTGGGGTTCTCTTAGAGGGTACTGACCACAAAATGAATAAAACCTGATTGATTCCAGTTACAGAAAAAAAAATGTATAGAATTTATTCCTGAGACAAACAGGAAAATTTGAACATGAATTTTATGTTAATATTAGGGAACTATTAGTATTTTTAGTTGTCAGTGATGTGTTATATAAGAATGTACATATTCTTAGAAGATACAGGCTTGAGTATTTAGGTGCAAAGTATTGTGATGTCTGTAACTTATTTCCTAACTATATGTACACATACCAATAAAAACCTACACTTAAATGTATGTATACATAAATACATATATAGATGAAAGCATAAATAATAACAGTGGCTGAATCTACCTACATAGTGGGTATAGAGGTGATCATTATCCTATTCCTTCAGATTTTCAGTCTGTTTTGAAATATTTTTCTAAAAGAAAATGTTAATTAAGATTGTATATTAAGTCAGCTTTACCTGTCTTGTTCCAGCAAGTCCAGGAAAACCAGTTGCACAAGACTATACAAGCTTATCTAACTTTCAAGAAATGTTCAAGATATTATATAGGTAAAATACTCATAATATTGATATCTAGCTTTTCCCAAGTTCACTTTCATTGTGGTAATACTTATTTTAACCTCTAATATTCATGTCAAGAGCAGGGCCACTTTGGGAAAGGATGAAAAGATTTCCTGGGAGAGCAGGGATCTGGAGATGTTAACTATAATGAATTAACATAGCCAGGCTATGATTTTTACTCCTTTTATATTTTCCTTCAGGATTTTTATCAGTTTCTGTTTTGGAAATTTCCATGCTATTGTTCAGTTGCTTAGTTTGTCCGTTTGTTACACTGTAGCACGCCAGGCTTGCCTGTCCTTCACTGTCTCCCGGAGTTTTCTCAAACTCATATTCATTGAGTGGGTGATGTCATCCAACCATCTCATCTTCTTCTCCTGCCTTCAATCTTTCCTGACATCAGGTTCTTTTCCAATGAGTCGGCTCTTTGCATCAGGTGGTCAAAGTATTGGCACTTCAACTTCAGAATCAGTCCCTGTAATGAATATTCAGGGTTGATTTCCTGTAGGATTGACTTGTTTGATCTCCTTGCTGTCCAAGGGACTCTCAAGAGTCTTCTCCATTACCACAACTCAAAAATATCAATTCTCTGATGCTTGGCCTTCTTTGTGGTCCAGCTCTCACATCCATACATGATGATCAGAAAAACCATAGCTTCCATGCTTCACCGTATAACCTCTCTTCTACCTAAATCTACTTATTTATCCTATCAATATTTTATTATGCTCAAACACTCTTGGTTAATGAATCTTCAGTGTTATGATTTGCATCTATTTGTCATATATGTCTTCACTAGAACTACTTTTTGAGCCATTGGTCAGTTTTCCAAAGCACATAGTTTTCTGATTTGTTAGAGATACTTTGCTTTCATTAAAGGTTACAGTCCATGGGGTCACATAGAGTCCAACATGACTTAGTAACTAATCAACAACAAACAGCAAATGCCTTCATAAAGCATAGGTAATGCTCTATCTTTAATTTTTATCCCAGGCCATTGGTACACATCCACTAACATTAGGAAAATTGGCTTATTTATTTTTTCTAGTCTTATTGTAATATAAATATGACCTCCACAGTGTAATCTTATGTGAAGCTGATTTAAGTGATCTTTAAAAAGCTATTTGTAATAACATTTAGCACTTTCAATCATGGTATCATATGCCTAGTAATAATTTCTAAATCTATGTTAAATTTTTCCTATTTTTTTTCTTAATGACTCCATTAGCTAACCTCTGTAGCATCCAAACCATTGTTTATTTTTCAGACTGATATGACTTCTCTCAACAGCACTTTGGTTGTCAAAATCAACATTATCAATAGAACTTAGTGAAGACTGATGTGTGACAATCCCTTCTGTTCTTAGGGATATTTGAGAGAAACTAATCCAACAAGTCCATTCGGAAGGAGATCAACCCTGGGATTTTTTTGGAAGGAATGATGCTAAAGCTGAAACTCCAGTCCTTTGGCCACCTCGTGCAAAGATTTTACTCATTGGAAAAGACTGATGCTGGGAGGGATTGGGGGCAGGAGGAGAAAGGGAACGACAGAGGATGAGATGGCTGGATGGCATCACTGACTCGATGGACATGAGTCTGAGTGAACTCCGGGGAGTTGATGATGGACAGGGAGGCCTGGCGTGCTGCGATTCATGGGGTTGCAAAGAGTCGGACATGACTGAGCAACTGAACTGACTGAGGTCTTATTTTTAGGTATTATTGTATTCGACTGTAAAATCATGGATATTTTCATAGTTGAACCATAAGACTAGGACATTTCAAGCAATGTGCCATTTAAAAAAATGTTTTTCTGATAGCAGCATCACTATATGAGTGTAAAATAATTAGAAAATAAAGCATGAATTAAAAATTGAAAGCCACTTTAACCCCACCACTCAGGGAAAATCACTGGTAACATTTTGGTCCATTTCAAACTATCCTTCCAACACCCACCAAGAGAGTGTATATGAAGTAAGATGAGAGTGTCTGCATGTAAGAGAACAAAGATCAAAACAAAATAACCATGAAAAGGATGAATAAACTAATCCTGGGGTAAGAAGGCTATCCAGACCTGGCATCATGTCTCCCTCAATTTTTCAAGACTTGAGTTATTCCTTGTCTATTCCTATAGCATCTCCAGGGTTCCCTGCATCCTTAATGGTGCTTCACCCTCATGGTCCAAAAAGGTAACCTAGTTTGTCCCTCCTCTCTGCATTATAACAAGTGCAATGGAGGAAGGCAATCAAATGGAAGCCCGATCTCTGCTCTCAAGAGAGTTTTTGAAAATTTCATATGTTCCTCCCATATACATTTAATTGGTCATAACCTAATTACCTACTTGCAAGGATGTCTGGGTGCAAAGTAGGAGTCTTAGAGAAAGCGTGAGAATAAATGAAAGGCAATATTCCAATGTATGCTGACAGTAATTATCTCTAGATGGTAGGATGGGGGTGACTTTCCATATATATGTGTGCTTACAAAGAGCTACTTTCTGTAAAATAGCTGAATATATCAGACATTTTCCTTTGCTTTGAAATAATTAGCTTCTTTTTTTTTGAGAAAAACCTGTACAAAAAATTATACCAATATTCTCATTTTGAAGAGAGGCAAACTGATTCTCCAGAAATGTTAATAATTTTTCCAATACCACAAACTTTATGAGTGATGAAAACTGTTAAGCACATAAAAGAACTTATTTTACATTAGTGCTTATTGTGCAAAGCCAATTATTCCCTCAAAGGAGAAATAAGTTTATTAAGCAACTTGACGTCCCAAGCACGTGCAGTCTATACACTGGATTCCTAGTCTACTTATTCATCTAAACCAACGGCCAGCAAACAATGCAAAATCAAAAATATTATTGAGGTTCTTATATAACTAAAAAAATTTTTTTAAAGCATTAAAAGATGCACAAACCATTTTTAACTCACTGGAGGTAAAAAAATCAAGTGGCTGGCCCTAGTTTGCCAAGCTCTGTTCTACACAGCCCAGTGATCCTTCAGTTCAGTTCAGTTGCCCAGTCATGTCCAACTCTGTGACCCCATGAACTGCAGCACGCCAGGGAGCTTGCTCAAATGCCTATTCATTGAGTCGGTGATGCCATTCAACTATCTCATGCTCTGTCATCTCCGTCTTCTCCTGCCTGCGATCTTTCCCAGCATCAGGTTCTTTTCCAGTGAGTCGGCTCTTCACATCAGATGGCCAAAGTACTGGTGCTTCAGCATCAGTCCCTGTAATGAATATTCAGGATTGATTTCCTGTAGGATTGACTTGTTTGATCTCCTTGCAGTCCAAGGGACTCTCAAGAGTTCTCTTCAACACTGCAGTTCAAAAGCATCAATTCTTTAGTGCTCAGCTGTCTTTATGGTCCAACTCTCACATCTATAGATGACCACTGGAAAAACCATAGCTTTGACTAGATGGACCTTTGTCAGCAAAGTAATGTCTCTGCTTTTTAATATGCTGTCTGGGTTGGTCATAGCTTTCCTACTGAGGAGCAAGCATCTTTCATGGCTACAGTCACCATCTGCACTGATTTTGGAGCCTACGAAAACAAAGTCTGTCACTGTTATCATTGTTCCCCATCTATTTGCAATGAAGTGATGGGACCAGATGCCATGATCTTCATTTTTTGAATGTTGCATTTTAAGTCAGTTTTTTCATTCTCTCTTTCACTTTCATCAAGAGGCTCTTTAGTTCTTTGCTTTCTGCCATAAGGGTGGTATCCTCTGTGTATCTGGGGTTATTGATATTGCCCCCTGCAATCTTGATTCCAGCTTGTGCTTCATCCAGTCTGGCATTTCACATCATGCACTATACATATAAGTTAAATAGGCAGGGTGACAATATACAGCCTTAATGTACTCTGTTCCCAATTTGGAACTAGTCTGTTGTTCCATGTCCAGTTCAAACTTGCTTCTTGCCCTGTATACAGATTTTTCAGGAGACAGTTAAGGTGGTCTGGTTTTACCATCTCTTTAAAAATTTTCCTGGAGAAGGCAATGGCAGTACACTCCGGTACTCTTGCCTAGAAAATCCCATGGATAGAGGAGCCTGGTAGGCTGCAGTCTATGGAGTCACTAAGAGTCGGACACGACTGAGTGGCTTCAATTTCACTTTCACTTTTCACTTCCATGGATTGGAGAAGGAAATGGCAACCCACTCCAGTGTTCTTTCCTGGAGAATCCCAGAGACAGGGGAGCCTGGTGGGCTGCCATCTATGGGATTGCACAGAGTAGGATACAACTGAAGTGACTTAGCAGCAGCAGCAGTAAGAATTTTCCACAGTTTTTTTGTGATCTACATAGTCAAAGGCTTTGGCCTAGTCAATAAAGCAGAAGTAGATGTTTTTCTGGAACTCTTGGTTTTTTGATGATCCAACAGGCATTGGCAATTTGATCTCTGGTTCCTCTGCCTTTTCTAAGTGAAAGTGAAAGTGAAGTCACTCAGTCGTGTCCGACTCTTTGTGACCCCATAGACTGTAGCCTACCAGACTCCTCCATCCATGGGATTTTCCAGGCAAGAGTACTGGAGTAGGTTGCCATTTCCTTCTCCAACTGCCTTTTCTAAATCCAGCTTTAATATCTGGAAGTTCATGGTTCACGTACTATTTAAGCCTGGCTTGGAGAATTTTGAGCATTTCTTTGCTAGCATGTGAGATGATTGCAATCATGTGGTAGTTTGAACATTCTTTGGCATTGCCTTCCTTTGGGACTGGAATGAAAACTGACCTTTTCCAGTCCTGTAGCCATTGCTGAGTTTTCCAAATTTGCTGGCATATTGAGTGCAGCACTTACACAGCATCATCTTTGAGGATTTGAAATAGCTCAACTGGAATTCCATCACTTTCACTAGCTTTATTCATAGTGATGCTTCCTAAGGCCCACTTGACTTTGTATTCTGGGATATCTGACTCTAGGTGAGTGATCACACCATTGTGGTTATCTGGATCATTAAGATCTTTTTTGTATGGTTCTTTTGTATATTCTTGCCGCCTCTTCTTAATATATTCTGCTTCTGTTAGGTACACACAATTTCTGTCCCTTATTATGCTCATCCTTACATGAAAAGTTCCCTTGGTATCTCTAATTTTCTTGAAGAGATCTCTAGTCTTTCCCATTCTATTGTTTTCTTCCATCTCTTTGCACTCATCACTGAGGAAGGCTTTCTTATCTGTCTTGCTATTCTTTGGAACTCTACATTCAGATGGATATATCTTTCCTTTTCTCTTTTGCCTTTTGGTGCTCTTCTCTTCTCAGCTATTTGTAAGGCCTCCTCAGACAACCATTTTGCTTTTTGCATTTTTTTCTTTGGGATGATTTTGATCACTGCCTCCTGTAAAATGTTATCAACCTCCGTCCATAGTTCTTCAGGCACTCTATCAGATCTAATCCCTTGAATCTATTTGTCACTTCCACTGTATAATCATAATGGATTTGGTTTAGGTCATACCTGAATGATCTAGTGGTTTTTCCTACTTTCTTCAATTTAAATCTGAATTTTTCAATAAGGAGACATTTTCAGTATCCATATAATGATTTTATTGTTTTGCAGATGAATAAACAGTGGCTTAGAGCACTTGCCTGTATTCACAAAATTAATAAATAGCAGGATTGAGATTGGACCCATGTTTATCTGACTCCTAAACCTGTGCTCTTTCTACTTGGCTATGCTGCAGAATGTGTAAACTCTTATGTAGAAACACAGATTCTCTAGTGGAAAAAAGTGTCATCTGGAGGGAAGAGTATTTCTAGGTTCTACCAGGATCTGGTGGGTTGAAGTCAGGTCCTTCTCACCTGATACCTTTGCATACTTTAAGCAAGTCACAGACCCACTGAGTAAACCCATTTAATAAACTCTTGAGAAGGTGAGGCTATGTCTAGCTCCAAGATTTATTTCACTTCTCTTGTCTTACCCCTTGTCATCTGTGCAGTCTGAATTCTTTGTGTTCAAAGGCAAGAGAAGGAGAGTTAATGATTTAACTGTATTTGAAAATAACGATTTTGAGAGATTATAGTGTTTTCATTCCCTGTTCAATGGAAATGATACTGTGATTGCCTCTTGAAAAGAAGACTCAGGGACCTGAGTTGTCATTGAAGAGACAAATATGGAATGCAGCATATTAGTCATGAATCGACAAGTTGCCCTTGCAGGAGGAACCTGACTTACTGAGCCACATGCTCAAAAATCAGAAATGACAGACTACACTGGAGCTGAAAAGAAAGGGCCTTTTAGGAAGGTGTCATGGTGAATTGAGCATGAAGAGTGGGGTTACTGACTGCCTTGAAATTTCATTGGTTCTCAATAGCTAGAGGTTTAAAGGACCTCAGTAGAGATAAAATTGGGCTTCCTGGTGGTTCAGCAGTAAAGAATCTTCCTGCAATGTAGGAGACCTGAGTTTGATCCCTGGATCGGGAAGATCCCCTCGAGGAGGGCATGGCAATCCTCCAGAACTCTTGCCTAGAGAATCCCATGGACAAAGGAGCCTGGTGGGCTACAGTCCTTGGGGTCACACAGAGTCAGACATGACTGAAGCAACTAAGCAGCAGCAGTTGCAGGGATAAAATCATTGTGCATATATTAATCATATCCATCTCCATTGAGCGCCCATGGCTTGCCAAACTTAGTAAATAGCTAGTTCTGAAGTTCTGATTTTCACGGTAACCCTGATAGGTATGAATTGTTCCAACTGGAGAAATGAGGAAATTGAGGCTGATTCACACAGTTGCCGGTGGTCATGTGCTTTCTATTCTAGGTACCATGCTTCTCGTTATGCTAGTTAATACCAACCCAAAAGCTTGTGCTAGAAGTGTGCCCAGAGCGTGTCTTTGACTGCTTTAGCATCATCTTGCTTGTGTGATAAATTTCATATTTCTGATTGGACTGGTACCACAATTCCAGTGGTTCCTTAAGTCATGGAGTATATTTGAGAAGTGATGTGAATTTTTGAGTTTGAATATCAAATATGAAGCTCCTGGAAAACTACTGAGAAAATAAAATCTTTCTCAGTATTTTGCTGTTGAGACTTGTTTTCCATTAACATGATTAAATAGCACAATTCAAATATAAAGACTGTCAATGTGAGGTTGACAAGAATGATTTGCTGCACAGGTCAAACTTGCTCCAAAGATGGGAGTTAATAGGCTTTGTAAAATTCTTCTAAATAAAACATTTAGAATAAACTTCTCAAATCTTTTGAATATGGTAGTTAAAGAGATTAAATAGCACACTTTATGGGGCATTGAGGAATACGAGTGGAAATATAAACAGCATTTTATTAGTTTGAGGCCTTTTGTGCTCTGAAGCTGTTTACCTTTCTAGCCTCCTCTCTTGCTGTTTGCTACCACTAATCTTTTATTCCTGCTATAAACCTGATTTCCTCAAATACACACAGTTCTTTCTTTTCCTCTGATGCTTTGCTCTGCTCTTCCTATTGCCTGAAAGAACCTTCCTCCCTCTCCGCTGAGCCAACGCCTACTGATACTCCATCCACTCTCGGTATCCCCCAGGTTGGGGGGAGGGGATTGTCTTCCATCGGCTCAGAATCTACGTGAATTTCTCTCTTGCCAACACTGGCCACCCTGTACTAGCAGTTGCTTATTGTTTTTCTCAGTGGTTTGTGAAGTCCTTGTGGACAGAGACTGTGTCTTTTGTCTCTGTAAACCAATGTCTGGCCTCTAACATGCTATCAGCTAATGCATATTAGATAATTTGTGTACTAAGATGTACTTGTTTTTTAACTGTGTTTGCTTCTAATTCACCCTACTTTCTACTTTGGGGCTTCACTGGTGGCTCAAGATGGTAAAGAAACAGCCTATAAAGCTGGAGACCCGAGTTCAATCCTTGGGTCAAGCCTATCGCCTGGAAAGGGAATGACTACCCACTCCAGTCTTCTTGCCTGGAGAATTGCAAGGACAGAGGAACCTGGCGAGCTAGGTCCGTGGGGTCACAGAGTCAAAAATGACTGAATGACTAACACTTTTTCTACTTTTAGACAAACTTTTAAATATCAGTTCAGTTGCTCAGTCATGTCTTACTCTTTGCTACCCTATGGACTGTAGCATGCCAGACTTCCCATCCATCAACAACTCTGGGAGCTTGCTCAAACTCTTGTCCATTGAGTCTGTGATGCCATCCAACCATCTCATCCTGTCATCCCCTTCTCCTCCTGCCTTCAATCCTTCCCAGCATCAGGGTCTTTTCCAATGAATTGGTTCTTTGCATCAGGTGGCCAAAGTATTGGAGTTTCAGCTTCAGCATCAGTCCTTCCAGTGAATATTCAGGACTGATTTCCTTTAGGATGGACAGGTTTGATCTCCTTGGGACTCTCAAGAGTCTTCTCCAACACTACACTTCAAAAGCATCAGTTCTTTGGCACTCAGCCCTCTTTGTGGCCCAACTCTCACATCCATACATGACTATTGGAAAAACCATAGCTTTGACTAAATGGACCTTTGCTGGCAAAGTAATGTCTCTGCTTTTTAATAGGCTCTCTAGGTTGGCCATAGCTATTCTTCCAAGGACAAACATCTTTTAATTTCATGACTGCAGTCACCATCTGGAGTGATTATGGAGACCAAGAAAATAAAGTCTGTCACAGTTCCCATTGTTTCTCCATCTATTTGCAATGAAGTGATGGGACCAGATGCCATGATCTTAATTTTCTGACTGTTGAGTTTTAAGCAAACTTCTTCATTCTCCTCTTTCACTTTAATCAAGAGGTTCTTTAGTTCTTTGCTTTCTGCCATAAGGGTGGTGTAGTTGGCATATATGAAGTTATTGATACTCTCTATGCAATCTTGATTCCAGGTTGTGCTCATTTAGTCCTGCATTTCGCATGATGTGCTCTGCATATAAGTTAAATAATCAGGGTGACAATATACAGCCTTGACATACTCCTTTCCCAGTTTGGAACCAGTCTGTTCCATGTCCAGTTCTAAGTGTTGCTTCTTGACCTCCATACTGATTTCTCAGGAGGCAGGTAAGGTGGTCTGTTATTTCTGTTTCTTTAAGAATTTTCTATGGTGTGTTGTGATCCACACACTCAAAGGCTTTAGCGTAGTCAATGAAGCAGAAGTAAATGTTTTTCTGAGGCTCTTGCTTTTTGATGATCCAATGGTTATTGGCAGTTTGATCTCTGCTTCCTCTGTCTTTTCTAAATCCATCTTGAACATCTTGAAGTTCTCAATTCACATATGCTTGGAGATTTTGAGCATAACTGCGGGAGACCTGGGTTCAATCCCTGGGTTGGCAAGATTCCCCTGGAGAAGGGAATGGCTACCCACTCCAGTGTTCTGGCCTGGAGAATTCCATGGACTACAGTCCATAGTGTCGCAAAGAGTCAGACACAACTGAGCAACTTTCAATTTCACTTTGCAAGCATGTGAGATGACTGCAATTGTGCACTAGTTTGAACATTTTTGGCATTGCCTTTCTTTGGGATTAGAAAGAAAACTGACCTTTTCCATATCAAGCTCTTCCCATATCAGATGGGGACCTTTTAAATATCAGAATCTTATAATGGAAGGAAATTCACTGCATCAGCTACTTCATACTCTAACTCACTATGCACTCCCCTTGGAAGGTCTAGAGGACGCTTACTTCACTTGCAGTTCTCTTTGTGGTCAATATCAATGATTACAAACATAGTGATAGTTAAAGGCATTTATTAGTAAAAAAAAAAAAAAATCAGGTTGGAAATGATGGAATGCATGCTTAATAATTAGGACTTTTAGGAAAATATTTAAAATATAATTCAACATTAAAGTCCAATTACAAATGCATACAGTGATTTAAAGAATTTTTTTCTAGGCTAAAAGTATCAGTAGTTGTTGCGATTTTGTTTGGATTAGGTTCTATTCAGAATAATAAAACATAGTAAAATAGATATCATTATCTGTTACCTCACATTTGTTCTAATACATGAGACATGGTTAAAAGTCATTTAGCGACAGAAAATCTAAACGTGAAAAACAACCCTTGGGCAGCTTTAGCACTTTCTAAAAGGAAGTATTCTCTTAGACCCAGGCAGATCTCCAGGTCCTTTTGTTTTTTTAAAGGAAGCCTCTTACTTTATGTCAAAGATAAAGATAGTTTTTCTTTGAAGGAACTCTACTAGCTATAAACTACTAATTGTACTCCTTGTGGTCTCAGTGCCTCTTTTTATCTTTTTTCTTTGTTCTCTGTCCCTGAGAAGGAAAGCAAAAGACATTTTGGGAACCTTTTCTTCTCCCACCAATTTTTGGATTCAAAAGCTAGTAGTAGCAGGAATTTTCCAGTTCAATGAAAACAATGAAGATGCCTCTGGGGCTGTTTAGCCTATGTTTGGTGTAATAAGGAATAAACCAAATAAAGATTTTAAGTGCTGAGAGAGCCCATTTTCCCAGGCCAAACTGAGGCCCATTACTGGCATCATTAATGTTATGTGAGTTTTGGGGTTGATGTTTTGAAGGGAAAATCAGAATTTCTGATTGTAGTAAGAGGGCTTTAGTCACAGTACCAATGTATCAGAAATGCATAAACTGACATTTTGAGACTCTCCCCTTAAACTCATACCATAAGGAAGAACTGCTCTCCCCGCCACCCGCCATGGCGGTTGAGTAGGAGTTTTCAGAATTGAAATGATGACTGAAATACAGATGAAATATACATGGTTATTTTATTCAGTGCATTTATTACTGACCTTCCCAGCTCATGTCTGCACTTAATTTTCTGTCATTGTGCTTTTCAGTTTCATATTCAAAGTAATGGTGGGGAGATTTAACATGGTGGCCACCAAATAAGTTCAGCTTTTCATTCTTACCATGCCCACTCTACCCCCACTTTGTTTAGTGGAAACATTTAATTCAGTGATTCAGGCACAGAACTGACTTTTGGACTCTGTGGGAGAGGGAGAGGGTGGGATGATTTGGGAGAATGGCATTGAAACATGTATACTATCATGTAAGAAACGAATCGCCAGTCTAGGTTTGATATAGGATATAGGATGCTTGGGGCTGCTACACAGGGATAGCCCAGAGATGATATGGGGAGAGAGGTGGGAAGGGGGTTCAGGATTGGAAACTCATGTACACCAGAGGGAGATTCACGTCAATGTATGGCAAAACCAATACAGTATTGTAAAATTAAAAACACACACACACACAGTTTGTATACAGATTTTTAGAGGTTGAAAAGAAAGTATTATGATCATAGAAAAATTTTGCTCACTGATTTTAAATACAGGTATTATGCTACCACATAATTGCACTCATCTTACATGCTAATAAAGTAATGCTTAAAATTCTCCAAGCCAGGGTTCAGCAATACATGAACTGTGAACTTCTAGATGTTCAAGCTGGCTTTAGAAAAGGCAGAGGAATGAGAGATCAAATTGCCAACATCCGCTGGATCCTCAAAAAGCAAGAGAGTTCCAGAAAAACATCTACTTCTGCTTTATTGACTATGCCAAAGCCTTGGACTGTGTGGATCACAATAAACTGTGGAAAATTCTGAAAGAGATGGGCATACCAGACAACCTGACCTTCCTCTTGAGAAGTCTGTATGCAGGTCAGGAAGCAACAGTTAGAACTGGGCATGGAACAACAGACTGGTTCCAAATAGGAAAAGGAGTATGTCAAGGCTGTATATTGTCACCCTGCTTATTTAACTTATATGCAGAGTACATCATGAGAAACGCTGGTCTGGAAGAAGCACAAGCTGGAATCAAGGTTGCCGGGAGAAATCTCAATAACCTCAGATATGCAGATGACACCACCCTTATGGCAGAAAGTGAAGAAGAACTAAAGAGCCTCTTGATGAGAGTGAAAGAAGAGAGTGAAAAAGTTGTCTTAAGGCTCAACATTCAGAAAATGAAGATCCTGGCATCTGGTCCCATCACTTCATGGGAAATAGATAGAGAAACAGTGCAAACAGTGGCTGACTTTATTTTTTTGGGCTCCAAAATCACTGCAGATGATGATTGCAGCCATGAAATTAAAAGGCGCTTGCTCCTTGGAAGGAAAGCTATGACCAACCTAGATAGCATATTCAAAAGCAGAGACATTACTTTGCCAACAAGGTCCATCTAGTCAAGGCTGTGGTTTGTCCAGTGGTTATGTATGGATGTGAGAGTTGGACTATAAAGAAAGCTGAGTACAGAAGAATTGATGCTTTTGAACTGTGGTGTTGGAGAAGACTCTTGAGAGTCTCTTGGACTGCAAGATCCAACCAGTCCATTCTGAAGGACATCAGTCCTGAATGTTCATTGGAAGGACTGATGTTGAAGCTGAAGCTCCAATACTTTGGCCACCTAATGCAAAGATCTGACTCATTGAAAAATACCCTGATGATGGGAAAGATTGAGGGCTGGAGGAGAAGGGGACGACAGAGGATGAGATGGTTGGATGGCATCACCGACTCCATGGACATAGATTTGGTGGACCATGGGAGTTGGTGATGGACAGGGAGGCCTGGCGTGCTGCGGTTCATGGGGTTGCAAAGAGTCAGACACAACCTGAGCGACTGAACTGAACTGATTATGTGTGAAAGTCTGTCTATATATTAGGAAAGTATGCCAAACTGACAGGAATTACTGAAAACCAGCCTAATTACTACGAAAAGCAGGGAACAGGTTTCGGTTCGGTTGAGTAGCGATAGTTCTCAACAGTCAGGGTGATTCCTAGCCAGTACACTGAAAAAATTGCTCCCAGCCTTACTGTAATATTGTGGAGTCTTGCCTTCCTATGGAGTTGAAATTCCCAAGTTTTTTTAGGTGAAATAGAAGGACCTTCTGCTATAGCTTCTCACTCACCCAGTCCATGAGGGGAACCCCAATGTAGATAGAAAATTGCTCCTTAGTATTGGTTAACCATTTGAATAAAATTCATACCAACTAATAGCACCCCCACCATTTTCCAAAAGCGTATCGTTATAGTCCGCTATAGTGAGAGGCAATATCTATATTTAGTTTATAATTCATGAGGATGTCATTTTAGCTAATCGAGTTTACAGAGTGACAGCCCTGTGTTTCTCCCATGCATTTTAAATCTAGTTTTAATTTCTATCAGCAGTTCAGGAACAGATTATTTGCCAAATGCAGGTGGCAGACCACTTTTCTCCCTGATGTCCATCTGTGAAGCCCTATGAGACTTCACTAAAATGATAAATTGAAATGTCTAGCGGGAACCAGCTTGTTACACAGAACAGTGGTGTATACAATTGCAGCGCCTGCTTGCTACAGCAGAGACCACAGGTGGTAGTTTGTAATAAGGCATCTGTAGATGTTAAGGACTTTTGAAGCTGTTTGATTTTGTTTTTCCATTTTTTTTCCACTCGACCAAGAGCTTCCTGGTTAAGCTAACATCTCTTTTTTTATAGGTTGTGTGTGTGTGTGTGTTATCAGAAGCACTGCTTTTACATTTCAAATAGGTTCAAGACTCGTTTTCATTCTAATATTTCTTAGAATCATGAATTGGCTAACAGTGGATATGAATCATGTATCATGTCTCCTCTGGAGACACAGAATACAGCTTTTTGAAACACTGCCCATATCCTTATTAAACCTGCTTTTATATAGAAGAGTAAGCACGATGCAGCATCTGTAATGCTTATAAGAAAACAAATATTCAATTTTAGTCAATAAGTAGGATAATTAAAATAATGGCTCTTTTTCATGGAATCGAGATGATGAGTGTCAGAATATCAGCACTGGAGGGAATCACAGAATTCACCCATCCAGCTAGGTGATAAATGACTTAGTTTCTTTGTCAAACAGTCATTTGTACCCACTTGAATTCTTCCAGTGATAGAAAACACCTCCTCTTAAAGACAGTCATTGCATTTTCAAAATGTCTCTTGGCTTTTGTGTAATTTATCTCCAGTGAGCCGATCTCTGTCTGTCTCTCTCTCTCTCTCATTTTTTTTTACTGAGATTCCTGTTAGATTGTTTATTTTTTCATCAGACATTGAAAATCAACTCTGTACCAAGCATGGAGTCAGATTTCTAAGCTGCATGAATGAAAAATATACAGTCCTCCTTCCCCACCCACCAAAGAACTCGACTTGAGATAAGGGCAACAGGAAAGAAAAACAAAAGATTGCAGAACAGTGTGGTAAATGCTGTGTTAGTAGTCAGCATGGAGTCAAACAGGACTGTGTTAAGAAAGCACAGACCCCTGATGTATGGGCAGGCTTTGAGGAGGTGTATTTACGATCAGTCCGGTACAATGAACTGGAAATATTAAAACAATATAAGATTTTAAAAAGAGTAAAAAAAATTCTCATGTAGTTCAGTTTTCAGATCTATTTAGAAATGTCAGAAATGTATGTGCTGATTGAATTTGTACAAACAAACAAAAAGAGCAGAATATAATAGCTCCTTGAGTTTCATAATGATATTTGTAGAAACTTTGTCCAGATTCTCAGTTAACCCAGACTGAATGTTGGTCAGCTGGACTCCCTTCACTGGCCCAGTGGCTCCAGGATCTACCTTTGATTGACACTGGTGCTCTGGGCTATCCATACAGCCTTTCACTTGTGCCTCATTGCAGTACTCTCAGATAAATACTGTGGTCTGCGTCGTGTGGCATGTTTCTTTAAGAAACTTGTAACGCCACCAGTTACACGTAATGAGAACAGTGAGTCTGAGGTTACTAAAATGGAGCTGTGTGATTTGAGTTACGTGAGGGTGGTATCCCCAGCTGATCGCTGAATGCTATGAGAGTGTGTTCTCTGGGATGCTGTCCAACTTGCATGCAGCTTAAACCAATGGAAGCCAGGCCATGTGTTGCCCTAGATGATGTCTGGATTGCAGGAGGGGATGCCATCTCATGTAGGCTTCTGGTTACTTCTTCCTTCTGACATTTGTGTGAGGTTCTTGGGGTTTTGGTCAGTATTGGCCAACATGTTCCACAACACTAGGTTTGCCATTTGTCTTTATTGTAAGAAACAGAAGTCCATGCTTTGTATTTGAGTGGCATTTAGTGATCATTTTAGGACTGCTGCTAGAATTTTATGTTGGATGATAAAGTTATATGTGTGCATGTGTATAGATCTATATCTCACTTTAAAATGTTGATTCTTTTGCTCCTAATCTGTATATATGTATTTGTGTGTATATATGTATGAAATGTATGTGATATATACAATTTTTTAAAAAAGTGAACTTTTAAACTCTTATATTATCAAATTGGGATATTAGTGAGAAATAGTATCCTGTCTGCCTTTTAAGAACTTTCTGACCTGTTGTTACATTGAACCTTTACTCTAGAAAATGTGGAACAATGTAATTGTTTTTCAGAATTTAGAACATTAATACAGCTGTCTTTAAGGTTTTGGTGCATTTAGACATCAAATAACAATGAATACACATCCAGTACAGATCATCACTAAATACAGCTCTAAGTTTTCAGCACATTTCTTTTTATTTAAAAGTTTGGGACATTATTAGCTTTCAAGTTAATGTAAATATTGACTTTATAAGAGTAATGTCTGTAATATAATTAAAAATTTCAAATGTTTTCTTTTTATTCAGAGAAGACAAAATTCATATGATTAGCCTGAGAGCTAGAATGGTCTCACCAGATTTGTGTGGGTGCATACGAGGCTAGGCAGTAGCAATTTTGTTGCCATAGTGACCATTTAGAATCTAGTTTACTAGGCTGTGTAGGCAGGTTAATATAAAAGGGCTTGTTTTCAACATTGTGTAGTCAAACCAGCTTAGTGACTAGCTGAAATAAATTTTGGGGAGACAGGGGCAGGTCAAATCCTACAGCAAAAATACCCACACCCCTAGTACAGTGTTCAGCTTGAATGTTGCCCGTTTCCTCTCTGCCAGACTGAGCGATGGCGGTGTCCACCATTGAGCGAGTGTAGGAGACGAGAAAGCACCTGGCCCTGAACAGGGAATCCGCATTCTAATCCTTCACGCCATCATCCTCTTTCAACTTACGATTCAGCTTCAGTTCAGAATGGACGCTAAAGTTTTTTCCTTTTATAGAGAAATAATTAATTTTAAACAAAATTATAAATAGCATACTTGCTAAATATATCTTTGGAAGCCCTCTGGTTAAATTTTTGCTTTTTCTATTGTCCCACTTATAAGTGAGTCTCTTTTTACCCCTGAGAAAAGTGAGTGAGTAAAGATAAGAATGAAGAATAAAGCGTTCAGAGAAGAAAGAAAATGTTGTCTTCATGTTTAGTTATCATTAGGGTTCACATGCTTTTATCCTAGTATCGTTCGATTGTGGTAAATATATTTGAGTTGTTTACTTTATAACTTATTTTCAGTAATCTTTTAGTTGCTATTCATTTTTTTTCCAAAATACCATTTGACGAAAAAGGAAGAAAAATTAAAAGAATATTATATTGTATTTCTGAGATTCTGCAACAACACTGAGGATGAACCATCATTCTAATGACAGATTTGGGGAAGGGGAGACAAAACTGTTAAAATATGCAGTGAGAACAAGGCAACTTCTAATTACAGAAATGTCAAAATGTGATTGAAGAATTCATCTTAGGCATGAAAAAATATGGAAATTGAGAATAAAAATTATAATCATGAGTCAGAAGATTGAAATATTAAGGGGAGAATGAAAAATATAGGTCATGCAGAAGTTATATCTTTACAGTTTTGTTCTGATGATAAAATACAAAGTTTTAAAAATATCTGGAGAGACAGCTTATGCCTATTAAAAACTTTGACAGGTTTTACTTTATACCTGTAACCAGGTTCATTAGTTTTGAATCACATTTAGTTACTACCCCTAAAATAAAAAGTGTGCCTAAACTTTAAGTATATTAATAAAAAAGTAATTTGACACCAAATGCTTCTTTTCTTTGTTTTTGGCAGCAAGAATAGATGTGGATTTACTAACAGGAAGGATGAATGAGCATCAGACTTTGAAATAAATTCTGGAGGAATATCAGTGTTTAACATCTAGGGAGGTCAATAAATAGAAAGTTAAATTTAAGGTCAAAACTAGCTTGAGAGTAAGAGATCAGAGGTGTCTTATTAAAGACAAGAACAGGAGTTCACAAATGGCCCAACCAAAATGAAGTCTGTTGAACAATTTACCTTCTCAGTGTTTATCATCCCACAGTACTGCTTCTTGAGGGTGCCAAACAAACTTCCATTGAGACTGGATTATATTTCAGTTATATTGCATTACAGTATTTGACTGGTTACCCTATGTTGATCTGATTCATCTGTATTAAAGTAGATGTGAAAGAAAATAAAACTGGCTTTATTTAGACCTTTACGGATATGGTGGTCTCCCTGCCTCGCCTGCCGCCCCTGTGCTTCTGCATCTGCTGGCCTCATATCCTTAGGGCTCTTACAACACGCACTGTTACAGGGGCTTCCCTCACGCAGCCTGGCAAAGGACTGACTGTTTCATGGAAGATAATGTACCCTCTGCAACTTCTATGATTTTTCTATACTATTTTCCATGTTTGGGGTGCCTTTCTCTTCTTTGGCTCTTTTTTTCTAAATTTTATTTTATTTTACTTTACAGTACTGTATTGATTTTGCCATACATTGACATGGATTTGCCACGGGTGTATATGAGCTCCCGATCCTGAAACCCCCTCCCACCTCCCACCCCATATCATCTCTCTGGATCATCCTGTGCACCAGCCCCAAGCATCCTGTATCGAACATAGACTGGCGCTTCGTTTCTTACATGATAGTATACATGTTTCAATGCCATTCTCCCAAATCTTCCCACCCTTGCCCTCTCCCTCAGAGGCCAAAAGTCCGTTCTAATATATCTGTGTCTCTTTTGCTGTTTCGTATACAGGGTCATCATTACCATCTTTCTAAATTCCATATATATGTGTCAGTATACTGTATTGGTGTTTTTCTTTCTGGCTTACTTCACTCTGTATAATCAGCTCCAGTTTCATCCATTGTATTAGAACTGATTCAAATTTATTCTTTTTAATGGCTGAGTAATACTCCATTGTGTATATGTACCACAGCTTTCTTATCCATTCATCTGCTGATGGACATCTAGGTTGTTTCCATGTCCTGGCTATTATAAACAGCACTGCAGTGAACATTGGGGTACATGTGTCTCTTTCAATTCTGGTTTCCTTGGTGTGTATGCCCAGCAGTGGGATTGCTGGGTCATAAGGCAGTTCTATTTGCAATTTTTTCAGGAATCTCCCCACTGTTTTCCATAGTGGCTGTACTAGTTTGCATTCTCACCAGCAGTGTAAGAGGGTTCCCTTTTCTCCACATCCTCTCCAGCATTTATTGCTTGTAGACTTTTGGATCGCAGCCATTCTGACTGGTGTGAAATGGTACCTCATTGTGGTCTTGATTCGCATTTCTCTGATAATGAGTGATGTTGAGCATCTTTTCATGTGTTTGTTGGCTATCTGTATGTCTTCTTTGGAGAAATGTCTATTTAGTTCTTTGGCCCATTTTTTGATTGGATCGTTTATTTTTCTGGAGTTGAGCTGCATAAGTTGCTTGTATATTTTTGAGATTAGTTGTTTGTCAGTTGCTTCATTTGCTATTGTTTTTTACCATTCAGAAGGCTGTCTTTTCACCTTGCTTTTAGTTTCCTTTGTTGTGTGGAAGCTTTTAATTTTAATTAGATCCCATTTGTTTATTTTTGCTTTTATTTCCATTATACTGGGAGGTGGATCATAGAGGATCCTGCTGTGATTTATGTTGGAGAGTGTTTTGCCTACATTCTCCTCTAGGAGTTTTATAGTTTCTGGTCTTACATTTAGATCTTTAATCCATTTTGAGTTTATTTTTGTGTATGGTGTTAGAAAGTGTTCTAGTTTCATTCTTTTACAATTGGTTGACCAGTTTTCCCAGCACCACTTGTTAAAGAGATTGTCTTTTCTCCATTGTATATTATTGCCTCCTTTGTCAAAGATAAGGTGTCCATAGGTGTGTGGATTTATCTCTGGGCTTTCTATTTTGTTCCATTGATCTATATTTCTGTCTTTGTGCCAGTACCATACTGTCTTGATGACTGTGGCTTTGTAGTAGAGCCTGAAGTCAGGCAGGTTGATTCCGCCAGTTCTATTCTTCTTTCTCAAGATTGCTTTTGCTATTCGAGGTTTTTTGTATTTCCATACAAATCTTGAAATTATTTGTTCTAGTTCTGTGAAAAATAGTGCTGGTAGCTTGACAGATACTCCTTTGGCTCTTTTTGGCTCTCTTTCCAAATAATTCTTTCCAGATGTTATTAGGGGCTTCCCTGGTGAATCAGATAGTAAAGATTCTGCCTGCTATGCAAAAGACCTTGGTTTGATCCTTGGGTCATGGATATCCCCTAGAGAAGGGAATGACTTCCCACTCCAGTATTCTTGCCTGGAGAATCCCATGGACAGAGGAGCCTGACCAGCTACAGTGCATGGGGTTGCAAAGAGTCAGACATGACTCAGCAACTAAAACATGCAACACACACACACACACACATTATTAGTTCTCCGAGTCTCTCCTTAAATACCACCTGCCATGTAATATCTCCTGATTGCTTCAGTTAAAAATCTCTAAGGACTTATTTATCAGTATTGTATTGCACTTAAAAGTGTTAAAAATCTCTAAGGACTTATTTATCAGTATAATATTGCACTTAAAAGTGTTGTCTTTTAAGCTAAAAGCAGCAATACCGACAACTATTGATTTGAATACCAATTCTCCCTTTACCCAGTTCTATAAGTTTAGCAAGTCTCTCAGTCATCATTTCCTTATGTGTAAAATTAAATTGTCTTGTTACAAAGTTGGTGTGAAGATGAAGTAACCTGGTGTGTAAATAAGCACCAAATAAATGATAGCTGCTTTGATTACCAGCATGGCATATAACCACCTTTTCTCATCTGTTATCACTCTAATGCTAGAATGTCAGTTCTTGAGCACATAAAATGTGCTTTACTGTATAATCTCACTTCTTGTAATAAGATTGATTTTAAACCCACATGTGTAAATTGGTTTTTTTCTGGAGAGAGTGGTCACACTTAACAGTTTCCGTTTTATACCATCTTCAATGAATATAATATGTCAGAGTTTTCAAAACAGTCTTCCTTGTTGTTTTAGTCCACACAGTGACATTTGTAGAAATTGCTTAACATATATTAAATGATTACAGTTCCTCTGACCAAGTATTTCTTAGAAAAGTTTTTTTTTTTTTTTTTTAATAAGTGTGGATTGAATGGAGAAGAGCTGGAAGCATTTCTCCCAAGATTAGGAACAAGACAAGAACATCGACTCACACCACTTGAAATCCACATTAGTGGAATCCCTAGCTGTAGCAGTCAGACAACAAGAAGAAATAAAATAAAACCAGACTGGAGAGGAAGAAGTAAGATGATCACTACTGACTGATGACATAGTGTTATATATGGAAACAATGCCACCCAAAAATGACAATTTGGTCAAATTTTCAGGTACAAAATTAATATATAGAAATCTATTGTGTTTCTGTATATTAACAACAAAATACCAGAGAGAAAAATTAAGGGAGTGATTCCATTTACAATCACATCATAAAGAATGCTGTACTTGGAAAACTTGGAAAACTATTCACTGATGAATGAAATTAAAGATGGCTCAGACATATGGAAAGATATACCAAGTCTGTGCACTGCAAGAATTAATATTGCTAAAATAACTATATTCCTTAATCTACAGATTCAGTGCTATCCTCATCAAAATACAATGACATTTTACATGAAACTAGAGCAAAATAGTTTTTAAATTTTTATGGAAACACAAAATACCACATAGACAAAACAATCTTGAGAAAGAACAGTGTTGAAAGAAACATGCTCCCTGACTTCAGACTATGCTACAAAGCTACAGTCTTCAAAACCATATGGTACTGGCACAAAAACAGAAGTACAGATCAATAGAACAGAATAGAAAGCCCAGAAATAAATGCATATGTTTTATGATTATTTGGTTTATGACAAAGGAGACAATAATATATATACAATGGAGAAAATACAGTCTCTTCAGTAAGTGGTGTTGGGAAAATTGGACAGCTACATGTAAAAGAGTGAAATTAGAACATTTTCTAACACCATGTAAAAAAATAAACTCAGAAAGAATCAGAGACTTACATTGAGACTGGATACTATAAAGTTTCTAGAGAAAAACATCAAAGAACACTTTCACATAAATCACAGCTTTTTTTTTTTTTTACTTATCTCCTAAAGTAAAGGAAATGAAAGGAAAAATAAACAAATGGGACCTATTTAAACTTAAAGCTGTTGTCTAGCAAAGGAAACCATTTAAAAAATGAAATGATAACCTACTGAACAGGAGAAAATACTTGTAAATATTATGATCAATAATGTTGTCATTGTTCAGTCAAGGAATCAGTTGTGTCTGATTCCTTTTGACTCCATGGACTGCAGCACACCAGGCTCCTCTGTCCTACGCTATCTTCCAGAGTTTGCTCAAAGTCATGTCCATTGAGTCAATGATGTTAATAATACCTAATCATCTCATCCTGTACTTCCCCCTTCTCCTTTTGCCTTCCAACTTTTCCAGTATAAGGACCTTTTCCATGAGTTGGCTCTTTGCATCAGGTGGCCAAAGTATTGAAGCTTTAGTATCAGTCCTTCCAAGGGTTATTCAGAGTTGATTTCCTTTAGGATTGACTAGTTTTTCTCTTTGCAGTCCAAGGTACTCTCAAGAGTCTTCTCCAGCATCACAGTTCAAAAGCACCAGGTCTTCAGTGCTCAGCAGATCCAGTTCTCACATCTGTACATGACTAGTGGGAAAACCATAGCTTTGACTTTATGGACCTTTGTCAGCAAAGTGATGTCTCTGCTTTTTAATATGCTACCTAGGTTGACAATAGCTTTCCTTCTAAGGAATAAGAATCTTTTAGTTGCATGGCTACAGTCACTGTCTGCAGTGATTTTGGAGCCCAGAAAAGACAATTGGTCATTGCTTCCACTTTTGCCCCTTTCTGTTTGCCATGAAGTGATGGTATCAGATGCCACAATCTTAGTTTTCTGAATGTTGAGTTTTAAGCCTGATTTTTCACTCCCCTTTTTGCCCTCATCAAGCAGCTCTTTAGTTCCTCTTCACTTTCTACCATTTAAGTGGTATCATCTACATATCTGAGGCTGTTGATATTTCTCCCAGCAATCTTGATTCCAGCTTGTGATTCATCCAGCCCAGCATTTTGCAGGAGGTACTCTGTATATAGATTAAATAAACAAGATGACAATGTACCACCTTGAGGTACTCCTTTCTCCAGTGTAGAACAAATCAGTTGTTCTATGTCCAGTTCTAACTGTTGTTTCTTGACCTGCATACAGGTTTCTCAGGAAACAGATAAGGTGGTATTCCCATCTCTTTACAATTTTTCCACAGTTTGTTGTGATATGCACGTTCAAAGGCTTTAGTGTAGTCAATAAAACAGAGGTAGATGTTTCTCTGGAATCCCCCTTGCTTTCTCCATGATCTAGTCAGTGTTGGCAATTTGGTCTCTGGTTCCTCTGCCTTTCCTAAATCCAGCTTGCCCATCTGGAAGTTCTCGGTTCACATACTGCTGAAGCCTAGTTTGAAGAATTTTAAGCATTACTTTGCTAGCATGTGAAATTAGCACAGTTGTGTGGTAGTTTGAACATTCTTTGGCACTGCCCCTCTTTGGGATTGGAATGTAAACAGACCTTTTCCAATCCTGTAGCCACTATTGAGTTTTCTAATTCTGCTGACACATTGAGTGCAGCACTTTAACAGCATCATCTTTTAGGATTTGAAATAGCTCAGCTGGAATTCTGTCATCTTCACTAGCAGCTCTGTTGATAGTAATGCTTCCCTTAGGCCCACTTGACTTCACACTCCATGTTGTCTGGCTGTAGGTGAGTGACCACAGCATCATGGTTATCCACTTAATTAGGACCTTTCTTGAATAGTTTTTCTTATGTATTCTTACCACCTCTTCTTAATCTCTTCTGTTTCTGTTAGATCTTACCATTTCTGTCCTTTTTGTACCCATCCCATCCTTTCATGAAATGTTCCCTTGATATCTTCAATTTTCTTGAAGAAATCTCTAGTCTTTCCCATTCTATTGTCTTCCTCTATTTTTTTTTTTCACTGTTTATTTAAGGTCTTCTTTTCTCTTCTTGCTTTTCTCTGAAACTCCACATTCCATTGGGTATATCTTTACCTTCCTCCCTTGCCTTCACTTCTCTTCTTTCCTCAGTTACTAATATTTGTAAAGCCTCTTCAGAAAATCACTTTGCCTTCTTGCATTCCTTTTCCTTCAGATGGTTTTGGTAACTGCCTTCTGTTCAGTGTTACAAACCTCTGTCCATTGGTCTTCACATATGGTATACATATTTTCAAATCAGTCATTTTTTAAAAAAGAACACTTGGTTATTTGAGTACTGTTTATATTATAATCAGTCAAAGAAAATTCAGAGATTTACTTGTTATGAATATTTTGTTAAGCAGGAAACAAAATACTGAAGAACAAGGACCCTTCAAAGCCAAAACTGATATGAAGCTCAGAGGCATGTCATTGTAGGATGGCTTATAATGTGAACATCAGGAAGCTGTTTAACCTTCAGAATTATTTGTTATCATAATGAGATTTTCCAGATGGTTAAGGATTGTTTAAAAGTGATTATCCTATATCATTTTTGGAAGATGACTTAAATTATATTTATAATTATTAGTGGCATTTATAAAACATAACCTGAATTGAGTTTGTTATGTTTATGAAACAAGCTAAAGTTTTACTTACATGGCTTTTAAGTTGCTCATGCTTGAGCAACTGGTTTTGTTGCTCAGGGATCTTCAAGCTCAGTGTCCATTTTATTTTATTTATTATCCCATTTCTTTAAATATTTGTATTTCTACAACATAATACAGTTGAAAATAATTCATTGTTCTTTGTTGACCACTTAGATATATAAGTACTTTTCAGTACTCTAAGGAAGTAAGATTTTCTCCTGGTTATGAAGTAGGGATGTAAATAAGTGTGCTGAAGGTATTTTAAAATAGACTTAATGCAAATGTTATCATTGATATATTTCCAGCAGGATTACTGTAGTTTCTTTATCTGCAGCATCAAGAACCTTATAGAAAGATTTTTGTTAAGAGTACTTTACACACACACACACACACACATGTAACGGGTGTGGGATATTTTGGAAGTTTCAAGAGCAAATGACATAGGAAGAGCCAGTGTAAGAAAGGGAGAGATTTTGGGTACAGACTGCTGTCGTAGAGACAAGGTGCTTATCTGTTGCTTAAAATATTAACATTGAAAAGAGATCAAGGAGCGATCTTTGAGTGATTTCTAATAGTTCTTGTTGTTCTCTTGCCCAGTCGTGTCTGACTCCGCAACCCATGGACTGCCCTGTCCATCACCAATTCCTGGAGCTTACTCAAACTCATGTCCATCCACTCAGTGAGGCCATCCAACTGTCTCATCCTCTGTCGACCCCTTCTCCTCCCCCGCTTCAATCTTTTCCAGCATCAGGGTCTTTTCCAATGAGTCAGTTCTTTGCATCAAGTGGCCAGAGTATTGGGGCTTCAGATTCAGCATCAGTCCTTTCAATGAATATTCAGGGAAGGTTTGATCTCCTTGCTGATAATACTTAGAGCTATTAAATGTTAGTCTCAGTTAGCATTAATCATTTCAATGTGACAAGATTTACAATTATATTACCGAAATGAACTTTGAAGAATTAAGGAACAAAAAATCACCAAGTTAGAAAAAAATTATCCATTGAAAACAGCTGATTGAAATTATTACCAATTATTGCTGACACTATTTCTAAGGATCCTTTTATAGCCAAAAGTATGTATTATTTATGCAGTTTTATTGTTTAAACCATACCCTTTTAGGGAACATAATTGTTTACTTACTCTATAAAGTATTTGTTATGCTAAATATATAATAATCAGTGATGGGATTTTCTTTTGTTATTTACAACTTATCCTGTCAGTCACCAAGTTAAACAATTATCTTCTCTTTATAGCTAAGAAATTGTGTGCAATAAATTCCAGGTTTATTAAGGACTACTAATCAGGACCTTGGTCTAGTGTTTCTAGTAATTTGAGCAGAGACATTGATACACTAAATTTCACAATGCATGCCCAACCCTTAGATACATGAAATTTAGGGCTCATCATAAAAGGGGAGTGAAGGGTGAAGAGAGAATTGTTTTTTGAAAATACCTTGTGAGTAGGAAATAATCATTTACATATTAGTGTCTGGAAGAACTGCAGCAGGCAAACAGTAGGAGGGCTAGCACTTCCCATTCTGTGCTGTGCTTAGTCGCTCGGTCATGTCCGAGCCCGCCAGCCTCCTCTGTCCGTGGAATTCTCCAGGCGAGATTAAGGAGTGAGTTGACATGCCCTCCTCTAGGGGATCTTCCCAACCCAGGGATTGAACCCAGGTTTCTCGCATTGCAGGTGCATTCTTTACCATTTGAGCCACCAGGGAAGTCCATTCCCATTCTACTGACTTAGTATATTTAGTGGCAGACTACATCCTTGGGTTGGGAAGATCCCCTGGAGGAGGGCATGGCAACCCACTCCAATATTCTTGCCTGGAGAATCCTCATGGACCAAGGAGTCTGGGGGCTGCAGTCCATGGGATCTCGAAGAGTTTAACACAACTGAGTGGCTAAGCACAGCATATAATATTTTTTTTTTAAGTTCACACACATATGCATTAACTTCTTATACAATGTCCATCATTTTTTCTCTACCCCAAATCACAGTATATAGTAAAAGTAGCAAAACATCCATTTCTCTCTGATATAAAATTGGAAGCTCTGTGTGATTCACTCCATAGATGTATTGGGAAAGAACAGTCAGGTGAGCGGAGGGCTTTGGTTCTCTGGCTGTTGTTGCTGAGGAGTGTTGTGGTTTGTATATTTCCTTCTGAAGCTACCTCTTGCGTGTGTGTGTGTGTGTGTGTGTGCCCGTGTGCTCAATCGCTTCAGTCATGTCCAGCTCTTTGGGATCCTATGGACTGTAGCCAGCCAGGCTTCTCTCTCCATGGGATTCTCCTGGTGAGAATATTGGAGGCGGTTGCCGTTTCCTACTCCAGAGGATCTTCCTGACTCAAGGACTGGACCTGTGTCTCTTACATCTCCTGCACTGGCAGGCGGGTTCTTTGCCACTAGTGCCACCTGGGACGCCCAAGCTATTTCATGCAGACATTCAAATGCAAATGCCAGATGAAGCCCCAGATCCTCCCTTGAGTGACCATGGATCCCAGGGCCTCCCAGGAGTGTGGCCTTCGTGAACAGACTGGTAGGTATTATGGCATAAATTTCTTTCCTTGTTACTGAGAAAAAAAAAATTGAGTAGGAAAAATGGTTATAAAATTTGAAGGGTACCATTTTGAAAGCAGAGCCTAGGTATTCGTTATGGCAGAGTTTAAAATTGTTTCAATTCTCAAGTGAAAACATTTTTACCTAAAATCTGGTTTAGGTTACAGCATCAGGGCTGTTAAATAATTCAACACAAGAGCATGGGGTTTTTTTTTCACTTGTGGCAGAACCCAACTAAGCTTTATCCATTTTCTCTTACCCATCATCATGATGGATGGCTCATCTGAAGAAAGTCTCTTTAACCGTAATTAACTGTAAGCTCTCTGAAGACAGGTATTTTGGTCTATAGTTAGTCAAGGTTTTAGTCTGAGTTCTTAGAACAATGCCTGGTAGATGATTAATGAAAAGAGGAAAACCTAAAGATGTAATGGGTTATCTGAAAATGAAACTAAGGGTTACAATATATACGTACACAAAATGACTTTATTTCAATAAGAATAAATAAGTAATCTAATCCTCAATTTATGTGAAGTGAGAATTATATATAATTTCCAGTATAAGATTACCTGTGTGTTTGCTCCAACTTGAATATAAACTATAGAAGTTGATGGGATAAAGCTCTTTTTTCCCCCTTCTTGAGCTATATAAGCAAGGTCAGGCTGAGACAGTGGTTTAAAAGGTGTTTTCTGAAGTGCGTTTCTCAGTTTTGCGATGTTCTTCTGAATATTTAGGAACTGAATTGCAGTGTCAGTAACACTCTGGATACCCACATGCAATTTATTTCTCTGATGCCAAGGTAGGCAAATAAGTTTCATGGTGAGAACTAACCCAGAAGACTAGTAAGAGTTGACAGGAGTGCTTTCTCAAAAAGGATTTGAGGCCTTTTTGGTCTCATGATCGATTAGTGATGTCTGCCATGGTCAAGGAATTGAAAGCATAGCATGTGTTTCAAGCACTTGCTATCTGTAATTTATTCAATTGTTTCAATAGTCATTATTATTATCGGTACTATTTATTTTTAAACATTGGGAAAAACAATCTTAGGGCAAATGTAAGATATACACACATAGACACATACATTATATATATCAGAAAACTCTAAAACTATATATATATATATGGAGATAGAAATATAGTTTTTTTGTAAGTGAAGATTAATTACTTTATAGAATTTTGTGGTTTTCTGTCATACATCAATAAGAATCAGCCATAGGTACACCCTAGTTCTTTAAATTGGACAAGAAAATATTGTTGGGGATCCAGATACCAGAAATGATATTGCTAACATGTAACCAGGCAGTTGATCTCTAATCTACACAGCTCTATGATATCTGTATTTCAAATATGAAGCTCAGTTGAGTAACTTGCTAGAGCCCGTGTGGATAGTGAGAATCTGAAACAAAAGTGAAATTCAAGCTTCTGACCCTGAAAGTCAGTCCTTTCTGTTACTCTTTGTGGTTTATTTTGTATATATCCTGGCTTCCCTGGTGGCTCGGAGGTTAAAGTGTCTGCCTGCAGTGCAAGAGACCTGGGTTCTATCCCTGGGTCAGGAGGATCCCCTGGAGAAGGAAATGGCAACCCACTCCAGTATTCTTGCCTGGAGAATCCCATGGACAGAAGAGCCTGGTGGGCTACAGTTCACAGGGTCGCAGAGTCAGACACGACTGAGCAACTTCACTTTCTTTCTGTATATATCCTGAGTGTGTGGTCAGTCATGTCCTACTCTTTGTGACCCCAATGGACTATAGACCCCAGGCTCCTCTGTCCATGGGATTTCCCAGGCAAGAGTACTGGAGTGGGTTGCCATTTCCCCTCCAGAGAATCTTCCCAACCCAGGGATCAAACATGTGTCTCCTGCACTGGCAGGTGAATTCTTCACCCCTGAGCCTAGTTTGGAACACATGTTTACGTTTATGAACTTTAGCAGTTCTCATTTTTGTGTGTCTTTTGATAGTTTTCCCTAGATGAGCTGTTATAAAAGTATAGTTTTATCAGTTCTCCCAAGACTGGGATATTATCTTTTAAGCACATTTTGAATCCAAATGGAAATAGATAGGTATGTAGAGGGAAATCTAAAATAAATCCCTCAGACTGGCGTGCACACACACAAAAACCATGGTGATATACTTACATATTTTATACATGTAATTAAAGACTACGTGTAATTAACGTGTGTGTAATTAAGCACACACTTGCCATTGTGTGTTAGTATCTTGTGTGCCTTAATATTGTTGGAAGATTATTTCCCTCAGACTGATAACCTTTAGCAGACAGCAATGGCTTCATGAATTTTAGTGGTAATACCTTAAGCATGCTTGTCAAGAAAACAAAAAGCTTTCAAAATACTAAATAACTATGTCACTCTATGGGATTTTACATTTTATATCTATGCTCTGCAGGCAGGCAGGCAGGCACCATATACATTTATTGTCAAATGTGTCACACAGGCATCATAAAAGCTCCAGGAAAAGGCCGATTTGGGAAAGAAGCGACCTCTGCTTGACTCAGCACTCTTCCATAGCTGGTTATCTAATCACAGCACCAGTCTTTTATTGTCATTTTGGTTGTGCTTGTGAGTTTTGCCGTCTTAAGCATTTGTCCCTTTATCCAAGTTTGATTTTTTTTAATTGTTCAACCAGTAAGTGGTGAAATTCAGACTTGCAAAATTGTTTTCATTTCAAAAAGAGCAGTTGTTTTACTAAATTCTCTCATGTATGATATTTGGGAAGTCATATGTCAATATCCTCCTAATGCCTATGTTAAAAAAACAAAAATGGAGAATATGTTAATGTAAATTGGGGTTAGGAAGGCAAAGTAGAAGAGTAAATTTAACTTTAAGATTTGTAATATGAAATATAGTCATTCAGTCAGTAGGTCAATAGGCATTAGTAACCTCCCTCTTTTTGCCTAGGCCCTTTGATAAAGTAGAATCCTTTAATATTATCTCTTGTTATTCCTATACCTATTAATGTGTGCATTTGTGCTTAGTCATGACCAACTCTCTGCAGCCCCATGAACTGTAGCCTGCCAGGCTCCTCTCTCCTTGGGATTGTCTAGGTAAGAGTAATGGAATGGGTTGCCATTCCCTCCTCCAGGGAATCTTACCAACCCAGGGACTGAAGTTGCGTCACCTACATCAGCAGGTAGATTCTTTGCTGTTGAGCCACCTGGGAAGCCCCTCTATATCTATTAAGTTGTACATTATTTCTTTAGTCATTAGACTAAGAAAAATGAGAAAAGTTGGTCATATTTCAAAGGATTCTGCTGCATTCTTCAACTTCAGGTGTGAGTTAAGTATCAGGCAAGGCTTGATGAGTCCTCACCTGCCCCCTGTCACTCATCCATATGTTTCTGACACATCAGGTTTTCTATCAGACATTCTGATTTTCTGTTCTAGGGTAGTTAGAGATACTCTTGATGGTGAGAGGGAAACAAACTTCCTTATTGGATGTTTTAAGGTTAAGTTTAATAGTTAGGAATCACCCAATGTTTTAGTTGAGTGCAGGTGTCTTCTACTACTCCTTGTGAACAGTGATAACTGTTCTGCTGTGAAGGGTACAATTACATACATTTCCAGTCCATCCAAGTCCAAGCAAAGCGTTGTGCAAGCATGGAATTGAATTTGCTTCTAAATTTCAGGCAGTGAACCATTGTTTCCTACTTCAAGGAACCTCTTTTTTCTTCTCTGTTTATGATGTGCTCACTTAAAAATAAGGTGACCAGCTGTCCTGATTGGCCTGCTCTATGGGAATTTCAGTGCGACTCCCTAGAAACTCTGACATGGAGATGGTCATCAAGGTGAGTTCCTGTCAGTGTGTCCTGGAAAAAAAATCCAGGTGAATAGTTTCCTTTTGCTGCTGCAACAAATTACCACAAAGTTGGTGGCTTGAAATGTCACAAGTAGATTCTCCTATAGTTTTAAAGGTGAGGATTCCAACGTGAGTTTAAAGTGCTGAAATACAGGTGTCAGCGTGGCTGCTTCCCTCTGAAGGTTCTGTTTGCCCCTTTCAGCTTGGCAACAGCACCTGGTTATGGTCAGACTACAGAGAAGCCTGGCATGCTGTAGTCTATGGGGTGGCAAAGAGTTGGACACAACGGAGCAGCTGAACTGATTGTCACTTGACCCTTCTCCTCCTTTGACTCTCTTATCTGTCTCTTATGAGGAACATTGAGATTACATTCAGAGCTCACTCAGTTAATCCAGGATAATTTCCCGTATCAAAATCCTTAATCATGTCTACAAAATCTTTTCTCTGAGTAAGACAACATTCACAGGTCCGGGGGATTAGGATGTGGGCACCTTTGGGAACCATTATTCAGCCCACCACACCAGGTTAAACGTTTACTCTGCTGTTTACTACCGAGGCAAAGATGTAATCGTTTTTGAAATCACATGGTAAATATTGGCTGGTATTCACTGCACAGCTGTCTGCTGATTTTGCACTATAGTGCACAGCCAGGCTGCTAGGTTTCAAATCCTGACTGCACCAGACACTTGGTGTGAGAACCTTGCTTGTGCTAATTTAATGCCTTTTGCCCCAGTTTCCTCGTCTATATGGTGGCTATGGTAATATAACCCATTTCACAAGGTAGTGGAGATAGGTTAATAATATTATAATTAAGGGGCTTAGAACAAGCTTGAAACATAGGAAGTTCTCAGCCAACCTGAGTTTCTGCCACTGATGTTCCTTCTAATGTTTGTATTCATAATTGTGACATAATCTAGTCTTGCTGAAGTTTTTAAAATGTTTTCTTCCACTTTTATTTCTTCGATATAATTGACTACAGTTCTGTGTAATGTTTAAGGTGCGCAGCATAATGATTTGACTTACATGCAGGATGAAATGATTACAACAGTAAGCGCAGGGACCAGCATCATCTCATATAGATATGACATGGAATATTTTTTTCCTGTGATGATATTTCTTAGGGTTTACTCTCTGAGCAACTTTCATATATAATATATAGCAGTGTTAATTACATCTTTCATGCATAACATATAGCAGGGCTCATTACATCTATCATGTTGTACATTCCATCCATAGTACTTATCTTACAACTGGAAGTTTGTACATTTTGACTGCCTTTATCCAAATTTTTCCTCCACCCCTTCCTCTCATAACCACAAATCCAATCTCTTTTTCCAAGTCTGCTTGTTTTGAAGTGCAATGGACCCATCACACTGTTACTTCCCATTACACAATGTAGTGATTTAATATTTTTATATATTTCAAACTGACCACGATAAGTCTAGTTATGATATGTCACCATACAAAGTCATTACATAATTATTGACTATATTCCCTACTCTGTATATTTCATACCCATGACTCATTTATTTTGCCTGTGAAAGTTTACCTCTTAATACCCCTCTAAAAGCCTTAATCCAGCATTTTTAGATACCATGTTCCCTTAGTTTTTGCATTTTATATGATTATTTCATGGGAGATTCCAAATCAGCTTGTTTCTCTGGACATTTCTCTCTTCATTGTTACAGTTAAACAGAAGAGCTAGATGAGTTCAACACTGCCATAATCCTGTTATTATCTTGGTTCTGGTGGATAGCCTTATTTAGGAGATAATTAAATTTTGTAATATTATTAGTAATCCCTTATGAACAAATAAGAGTAAAAAAAATGTTCACTTGGGTGTTACGTTATTATTTTTAAAGCCCTGTTACATCACATTTGATGCCAGCTTAGTAGACACCTGCATTATAAATCTCTTTTGAGAACTTTATAACCACCCCTTTCTGAGTTTAGTAAACATGAATGGAGGGGCATGTGGAGTAAATAGACTTCCCACCAGAAAGGGCTGCTCATTCAGTGAAGGAGATTCTGAGTTGTATGCTGTGGTTTTCTTTTTCCTGCTGAGCAAACAGCAATTGGAGACGAGGGAGGAAAAAAGCTAATCAATTCTGGTTTTGTTTGTGTGTTTCTTGATTTTATTTCATTCCGAGGCAATCAGCTGAAGGGAAGTAAACGGCTTATTAGAATGTTTAAAGCTGTACTTAGACCCTTTGTTTTCAGAACCAAAACCAAGTTTTCAAAGCTTTTTCTTCTCAATGTTTTTCACTTCTCTTCAAAGGTAGCAAAATATAAATACATTTGGGGCACATAGCAGTTAGGGTGTTTATGAAGCCAGTGGAGAGAAAATGATTATAAGCACAGTCCCCTGCCCCCAGTATAATGAGAAGATGATTTAAAAATTGAAGCTCTTATTGCCAAAGTGCAAGAAAAAACTTCTGGATGCTATCACCTCAATTCCTTGTGTTGTTTTGAACACTGGTCAACATTCACAGAAAGCCCACATGTATGTGAAGGTGGGAAAATCCAGATCAAAGGTAGGAATACTCAGATTTAATGCCATAGAAGAGAACAAAATGCATATATGTTTATGTAGAGAAAAATGTTTTTATTTTAGCTTTCATTACTTGAGTAACTAAAGTTCAGCATTCTCTTCAAATTGGCACAAAAGTAGAAATGTGATTTGATTTGAGCATCCTTAAATCCCTAGCTATTCAAACACAAACCTTCTCAAGGCTGGAAAAAAAAATAAAACTCTTTATAAGACTTACAGGTACAGCATCATACTTGAGTGGTAAACATAGTATCCATTTAGATAACTGCATCTAAGCATATGTTTGCCTACTTGATAGCATTTATTGTGTACTAGCCTTATTCCACATGTGAGAACAGGGGTGATGACAGAGACAAGACGTGATCCTTGCCCTCAGAGAGCTTACTGATACTTTTAATCCAGTAAAAGCACTTGCAAATCTGCTCTGTGCTATAGGCTTTTCCCACCATGCTTTAAAGACACTTTTAGTGAACCACTAGTCTTAATGGATTCAATGGTCTTTATCTCAATAGGCAGACAGTGGTTTTCTCAGCCACCTCTTTCTGTTTTCACTATTCCCTTGGTTTTTCTCATTCTTCCCATGGAGTTGTTATTGACAGGTATCCTTAACACTATGCTTCCTCCCCACCCTCCCACCCCCCACAACACATCCAATATCATCTATTTGCTAGAATAAATATTTCTGTTTATTTGAGGAAATGAGAAGTATCCTTAGAAAGGAATACTCTGAATGTTAGGTGTGAATGGAGATTTGCATAATGACCCGGGATGGTTTAAATCCATAAACTTGATTCCCTCAAATTGGTATTCAAAGCTGTATTTACACAGATGTTCAGAGGCTCTGCAGTGGGCTCTTTTCAAAGACTGAGATTCTACATAGAATTATAGAAGTTATATGCACCTTTATCTGTGAAAATGATCAAGTGCTAAGGTATTAAACTCAGAGAAAACATCTGATGACTCCTCTGGGCTTTAACTCAAAAGAGACTTTTTCCATTTTTTTCTCATGTCAAGAAAATAAATCTTCATGTTTGTAGTCTCCAATAGCACTCAGATTAAATGCTCCTCTATAGGCTTCCCTAGTGGCTCAGATGGTAAAGAATTTGCCCTCAATGTAGGAGACACAAATTGGATCCCTGGGTCAGGAAGATGCCCTGGAGAAGGGCATGGCAACCCACTCCAGTATTCTTTCTTGGAGAATCCCATGAAAAGAGGAGCCTGGCAGGCTACAGTTCATGGGGTCACAAAGAGTCAGACATGACTGAGTCACTAACACTTTCATTTCTTTCATACTAGAAGATGCTGTACTTAAAATATATATATATATATATATATATATATATATATACAGCTGTTGACCTGGTCTTGCCCACATCAGAGGAAAAATCCTGACGCCATGGACAGAGCATGGAAGCTACATGTCTAATACTCTATACAAATGCATATGGTAATCACATGTATACTTCTTATATATATGAAGTATACTTTCTTCATCTTCTCAAGTATTTTTACCTCCCCTACTCCTTAATTATTTTCATCTTTACCTTTAAATAGTCTTTATTTTTAAGGTACATTGAAAATTCCATACCATCAATTATACATTCTCCATTTCCCATGTAAGGAATGATTTTCCTTTTCTAAAATTTCTCACTATTTTGTATCTATCTACCTTTCTATACTTATTATATGTGCTAAGTCTTGAGCTATGGTTATTTTTAGGTATGCTATATTTCTCCTACCATATATTTTAAACTCTTGAAGATGCCACTAACTTAAATTTGAAATTCTCTTCAATTTTCTTGCCTTCATCTTTTAATTCATTTTATATGGTTTGCATGTCTCGCTTTGTCTCTGTCCATCAGTTTAGTTTGTATCTGTGCTTACAAACAGTCCTCTTTGTTTCATCCAGGTGGAAAATTCTTGCTTGGCTCTCACAGAGTTAACTTACATGTCACCTCTCGATTTCCAAATGTATGGCATTTCTTTCCCACCAATCTCAGCTTCCTCCAGCACTCCACCAGAGTAGGGTGACCAACTGATTTGATTTGCCTAGCACTGAAGCTGATACCTGAGACATAAGACTTTCAGTTTTGAAGTGGAAGTGTCCTGAAAAAACAGGATAAATTGGTAATCCTGTACTAGAAACAGCACTACCGACTGATTCCATTTGTCATGGGAGATAAAATACATTGCTCCTCTTTAATCAGAGCATCCTGCCAGGGTATGCTATCATAAATTAAAAGTGTGAAGTGTGCTGAGTTTTTGATTCCTTTGGCCTTCAAATTAGCTAGAGCTCTGGGCCCCACTGGTCTCTCTCTGCAGACTTATCTGCTTACTCCAGATGCTGATAAGTAGCATCATATTCTACATGGGCCATATGTTAATAAAAGTCTGTAGTTAGGCTTTACAGACTTAGATAATTCCCAACACAGTATATCACATGTTAGCTACTCTACTGACTTGCATGTAGTGATTGCAAGATAATGGATTTTGGCTCAAATTCCTTTCAGAACATTCCATATTAAAACATTATTTTACACCTTGTTGAACACATACGTGTTTTATCAGAGTACATCCTTTAAAATACTACATTTCCCCAGAACTTAAAATGAAACTAGAAGGTTGGGAAACTAGGTATTTATGGTAGATTGGGTATCATTGACAAGAAAGTTTATGTTCTTAGCAACACTATGTTTCAAACAAAACACTCTACGTTATTCATTTAGTGTTGAATGATGTAGATTTTGGAATAAAATTATTGTCCATACTCCTGTCTGCTTGGGGAATAAATGTCTTGACTTTCCCTTGGTATTTATTTTCCATAAATCTCCAGTGTTAAGTATTTATCAGCAGACTTTTTCCTTTTATTTTATTATTTCTCATGAATGATGAAGTTGTATATCAGTTAAGCAATGTTATTGATAAGTGTCTTGGTCCAGTAGAATTATGGAATATAAATGAAAGTTGAATTTTGTTAAAGACAGAGCTTTTATATTGTGTACCAGCTACACTGATACATTATGGAAGGATTTTACATTCTCAGGAAAATTTATAAATCAGGTTCACTATAACCAGGTAACACTTGTATTTCTTTAAAATATAAATATTAAAGATTATATTAATACTTATAAAAACATTATTTTCAGAGTGTCATCGTTTTTTACTGTTAGTAAGATAAGCTCCCAGTGAGATTAGTTTAAGAAGATAAATAATTATGAATTTGTTAATATTATATATCTTCATCTAATTAAACACACTAGTGTTTATTACTGATTTTATAGTTTACAATGGGGCATAGATAAAACTATTATTTTCTGATGATGAAGACTATTTTTTCTTATTTTATGTTTACTATTCCTGTGTAGGCTTCAGCATTATTTTCATTTCAGTGAGTAGAAAAAATTTAAAAGTTAAGGAACTGATGAACACTTAGATTTCATTTCTCCCTTCCTCATTCTGACCTTTCCATTCATAAGTCTGCCTTGTAGTAGAGAAAAAAACAAACTGTGGTATCTCAATTAGAATATTTCTGAAAGATCCTCTTGGTTAAGTCCATGCATATATTTTGAATGGCATTAAAACTGTGGTTGAAGTAATATAATGTGCCTGTAGTTGTCTTCTAAGGACTTCTTGCTTGGAACACTCAGATCTGGGAGTTCAGAAATGAAGTTGGTATGAATTGTTCTGGAGGAAAATAATCCAGTTTCCAGTCCTCGTGCTTCTGGACTTCATAGTATTTCTGTAGTTCATAGTAATGCTTCCTAAGGTCAAATTGACTTTGCATTCCAGGATGTCTGGCTCTAGGTGAGTGATGACACCATCATGGTCATCTGGGTCATGAAGATCTTTTCTGTATGGTTCTGTGTATTCTTGCCATCTCTTCATAATATCTTCTGCTTCGTTAGGTCCATACCAGTTTTGGCCTTTATTGTGCCCATCTTTGCATGAAATGTTCCTTTGGTATCTCTAATTTTCTTGAAGAGATCTCTATTAGAGAGCTGGTATCAGTTAAAAACAATTTTTAATAGAAAACTTGAAAAAAGTGAAAGTGAGAGTGGCTCACTCGTGTCCGACTGTTTGTGACCCCGTGGACTATACAGTCCATAGAATTCTCCAGGCCAGAATACTGGAGTGGATAACCATTCATTTCTCCAGGGGGTCTTCCCAATCCAGGGATGACACCCAGGTTGACCCAGGTCTCCCACACTGTAGGTGGATTCTTTACCACCTGAGCCACCAGGGAAACCCAAGAATACTGGAGTAGACAGCCTATCCCTTCTCCAGGGAATCTTCCTGACCCAGGAATGGAACTGGCGTCTCCTATATTGCAGGCAGATTCTTTACAAGCAGAGCTTCCAGGGAAACTCAGAAAGCTTGAAAAAGCCAAATCAAATGCCACAGATAATTTCTGCATTCATTAATTGCTGTTGAGGTTCCTTTTTATCAACTTGCCAGTGAAAAAGTCACTGGTAAATTCATGTGTTTATTTTGTCCTTAAGATGGATTAATTTAAGATATCTTCACTTTTGTAACAATGAAGAATAATATTCTTCTTCTTAGACATATAAAATATTATAAGTTCTGTTTTCCAAAATGGGATTACCTTGTAGCTTAGAAGGTAAAGAGTCTGCCTGCCCTGTGGGAGACCGTGTTCTTCCCTGGGTTGGGAAGATCCCCTGGAGGAGGGAAGAATTAGTGTCAGTTCAGCCAATAAGCATCTGAATTCTTACTCTATGGATTCATTCAGTCATTACTGTGCCAGGAAAAGTGCTTGGAAGGAGAACTGCGAAGATGGAATAGCTGATAATATTGGCCCTTAAGGGACACCATACCCCTAATACCCAACACTGTAGTTGGGGATACGGATGATTATTTCTGTGTTCAATGATGGAGATATATAGAAAGGTGTTATGAGAAGGTATCTACTCCAATCTAGAGGATGGATTGAGGGGTGGGGAATAGGTTGAGTTCAAAGACTTCTTGGTAAAAACTATACAACTGAACTTAACTTTTTCCCCCCTTTTATAAACACTTTAGTTCTTCATCATCACTTCATACAGATGCTTAAGTACCACCCTTTCTTTCCATTTGCTTGTGACTTTTTGTGGTGTTTTTCCTTAAACAAGAAAATTTGGAGTAGACACTGTATTCCCAGTTAGTCTTTTAACAGTAACTTGACAATGCCATTGCCGTTGCATCATCAATGCAAGAAGACAACGCTAACAGTATAGGACAAGGGGGTCTTAATCTTTAATTCATTACGTCACCTAAAAAGTAAAGCGGGGAGGGAGAACATCATTCCAGGCAGGGGAATAAAATACTCAAATAGAAAGATGAGAGCATATGTTGAGAGAATTTCAGACGGTAAAGCGTCTGCCTACAATGCAGGTGACCCAGGTTCGATACCTGTGTTGGGAAGATCTTCTGGAGAAGGAAATGGCAACCCGCTCCAGTACTCTTGCCTGGAAAATCCACGGACAGAGGAGCATGGTAGGCTACAGTCCATGGGGTCGCAGAGAGTTGGACATGACTGAGCGACTTCACTTTACTTTCACTTTAACATCCATGGAGACTGAGGCTATAATGTAGGTGCAGGTAGCCTAGAGGGGCAGAGTTGGGGCCTAGCACATGAAGAACCATACGTCCCATGCTAAATAATTGGGTTTTATCTGAAAGATATGAAGATAGCCATTAAATAGTTCTAAGAAGGAGAAAGATATATTGGGTCTGCATTTAATAAGAACAATCTGAAATAGTCTGTAAAGGGGATTGAAAGAGAGGAGAGGAATGGAAGTGATATGATTTGCCAAGTGAGAAATAAAAGTGTGTGACCCTATATCATGGCAGTGGGAATGGAATACTATAGATGGATTTAGTTTTATCAACTGGACATAGTAAACAAAGTATATATGGGGAACGGAAGGGGTCTAGGAAACTGCCCAGTTTGAGTGGCTAGTTAGAGGTGATAACTGCCTAAGAATTGAAAGATAAGAGAATCAGCAGGGAAGGGGTTATTTTAGATGTAATGCCATTTTCTGATGTGTTAAAACAAATTCTGTGTTGAATACATATACCGCAGATTGAAACATCTGAATTGAGAAGACACTTAAAATCACTGGGTCAAAGATCTCTGTCCTTCAAGAACTTGAGGGAGTAAGATATGGTTAATAAACATGAAAAAGATATATATTGAAATACTTTTGAAAGTTACATTTTATTAATAATAAAATTTAAAGTACAGTTCCATTTGTGCCTTAATCTTAACTACAAATATGAAAGTCCTTGAGTTTGGGAGTTTTGTTCATGGTTCCATACCCAGGGTCTGTGTACACCAGGGCATAGTGGATAACTAAGCTAGGGTAACATTTGTGGAAGGAAAATGGAATGTAGAATAATATGTATCAGTGCAGGAGAAAAACCTCAACAGTCCTGGAAAAGATACAGGTGACTCATACAAGAATGGGTTTTGCTTAGTAAGTAGCTTTCCAGGGGAAGAGAAGAAAAATGAAGGTCAGCAACCATGGCTGTCCATGGACAGTGAGGATGCAGTACTCACGGTGAAACAGAAAGCACCTAGTAGGGGAAGCATGGCATGTTCATGGAGAGCCTTGGAGGTCAGTGGAATTTAGCTTCGGTGTAAAAACAGTAAGTATCATGAGTTGTGACAGTGAGGGGACATTACTAATAAATGCAAGAATAACTATTACTATTTCCTCGAACTCTATCTAAACTTCTTTCTTTTCACCTGTAGAATGCAGAAAATATCATGGGCTGGCATGGCCTTCTGGGAGGCATTCCTTCCTCTGCTCCTTCTATTTGTTGTTGTTCAGTTGCTCCGTTGTGTCCGACTTTGCAACCCCATGGACTGCAGCACATCAGGCTTCCCTGTCCATCACCATCTCCCAGAGCTTGCTCAAACTCATATCCATCAAGTCAGTGATGCTATCCAGCCATCTCATCCTCTGTCATCTCCTTCTCCTCCTGCCTTCAGTCTTTCCCAGCATCAAGGTCTTTTCCAATGAGTGATTCTTCATATCAGGTAACCAAAGTATTGGAGCTTCAGCCTCAGCATCAGTCCTTCCAAGAATATTGCTAACAGGCAGATCTTTATAATGTAAGGCAGGAAAATATTTTCCTTGTAGGGTCCCTGGCTGAGTCTGAAAAGTAAATAAAGACAAATTAACAGGAAAAACAGCATACAGTTTTATTTAATATAAGTTGTATGTAACATGGGAACCTTCATAAAGAAATGAAGACCTGAAGGAAGAGTTAAAACCTGAGTATTTCTGTGCTAGGGTTAATGAAGAGAGAGCAAACATACAGAACTATGATGGGTCCATGACTATGAGGTGGATGTAGTCAACTGGGTAAAGCTTAGTAAGACCTGTTTGCTAAGTCTTTTCAGCATCACTTTATCTTTGGAGAAAAGGATTTCCCTTTACTCCAGATGGGGAAACAGTGGAAACAGTGTCAGACTTTATTTTGGGGGCTCCAAAATCACTTCAAATGGTGACTGCAGCCATGAAATTAAAAGACGCTTACTCCTTGGAAGAAAAGTTATGACCAATCTAGATAGTATATTCAAAAGCAGAGACATTACTTTGCCAACTAAGGTCCGTCTAGTCAAGGCTATGGTTTTTTCAGTGGTCATGTATGGATGTGAGAGTTGGACTGTGAAGAAGGCTGAGCGCTGAAGAATTGATGCTTTTGAACTGTGGTTTTGGAGAAGACTCTTGAGAGTCCCTTGGACTGCAAGGAGATCCAACCAGTCCATTCTGAAGGCGGATCAACCCTGGGATTTCTTTGGAAGGACTGATGCTGAAGCTGAAACTCCAGTACTTTGGCCACCTCATCCGAAGAGTTGACTCATTGGAAAAGACTCTAATGCTGGGAGGGATTGGGGGCAGGAGGAGAAGGGGACAACCGAAGACAAGATGGCTGGATGGCATCACCAAATCGATGGACGTGAGTCTGAGTGAACTCCGAGAGATGGTGATGAACAGGGAGGCCTGGCGCTGCGATTCATGGGGTTACAAAGAGTCGGACACGACTGAGCGACTGGACTGAACTGAACTGAACTTACTCCAGATACAGGGAGGCAGCTTTCATGTGAGAGTTTTATGACCTGTTTCAGGGGAAAAGGGCAAAGGGACAAAGGTCAACATATCTATCCTGCTTCTGCTGTCTTCTGAAACTCCTTCAACTTAAAATACTCAGTATGCCACAGTACCATATTTTGGGTTAGCTTGTTCTGAATCCCATCAATAGTTTTACAGAGTCCTGCCCAATAGCCAGTTTCCCTTCAGGACTCTCCTCTTTATTCCAGCACTCTTGGAGAATTCCTTACTTCAGGAAACTATCTATATATTTCTCTTGGTCCAGACCTATCCAATGTATACCGACTCATGCCATAAATAATACAAACTTTCTCTAAAACCCAGAAAACCCACAGATGTGTATTAATATTTACTAAGCTCCTAGGACAAGAACCTAAAGGTATGAATTCTGTAGAGTATGCCAAAGATAAACTAGACTCTTTCTATAATTCCATATAAAGGGGACTTGTTCAGTAAGTGAGGCTAGAATGCCGAATAAATTTGTTTTCTAATTTAAATGTGCTTAGGGCATTTTCCCAGGTTTGTTTTTCCAATGAATAATTTTATTGCTCTATTCATATTTATAATATTTATTGAGTCTTTTTCTTTTATGGACTGATTGTTTTCAAATGCTTTCAAACTGAATTTTGCAATATGACTTTCAGTCTGTGAATATTCAGCTGCAATATAAGCATTTCGTTTTGATAGTGACATGTTGTGATTGTACCTTTCTTAATATGTTTCTGCCGTTGTAAAAACTGACACCACCAATGCTGATCACTAAGTGACTGAAAAGACCGTTTCTCATTATGTATCTGCAGTGAGTGCTCTTTGCATCTCAGGTGCTGTGTGGCACCTGTGTTTACATCTCTGCCTCTGATATCCTTCTCTGTAAGTCTGTGTTCCTTTGTAGTGAAGTGAAGTGAAAGTCGCTCAGTTGTGTCCGACTCTCTGCGACCCCATGGATTATGCAGTCCATGGAATTCTGCAAGCCAGAATACTGGAGTGGGTAGCCTTTCCCTTCTCCAGGGGATCTTCCCAACACAGGAATTGAACCAGGGTCTCCTGCATTGCAGGCAGATACTTTACCAACTGAGCTATGAGAGAAGCCCATCCCCTTTATACTGCCAGTCTCTATGTGGCTGTGGTTTTTAGCTACAACTAGGAACCCTACCATTTGCATTATATGCATTTAGTCTTGTGTTTGAAGTGGCCTGGGTTACCCTAACTTGAAATTCATTGATTATCATAGGCCAGCTGTTTGGCCATCAATTTTGGCCTATATGTGAACATTCTGTATGATTGCCTTAAAAAAAAAAAAAAAGAAGAAGAAGAAGTTTTGTTACTTTGTGACTGCTTTCTATCCAGAAAACAAACAGCATTCTAAACAAAACTTCTATAGGGACAATGGAAAGTGTCACAAACCTAAGTACAGGAGATAAAAAGAAAAATACAGCCTTTGAACTTCAAGGTTTTATTATTTAGCTCATCTGCCTTACCATCATTTGTTCAACCTGAACTATACTCCAAGGGAAAATAGAAGATGGAATGAGAAATTTCTCATGAAACAAGAAACAAAGAGCAAAACCCTCTGCCTATATATGTAATCTGACCTATACACAATAGTGAAAAGAGAAAGGAGATAAAACACTTTATGTATGTAGTAAAGATAAATTGCTATTATACACATAAATTGCATTACTGTTAAATCAAACTTATAGATTATTAACTAGAGAATAGGGCTGTGTCTGTAAGTTATAATGTTATGTCTTACTAATTATTCTAGAAACAACTTGATGCCTTTAAAAAAACATTTTCAATGCTAAGGGATTGAAGGAAAAACTGTTTCTTATTCCCCAGTTATTTTACAAAGAAAACCAAAGCACTATGAAAGGATTCTTCCCTGAACAACCCAGGATAATCGATGTTTCACGGTGTGCTTTTTCATGCCTCCCCCAGCCAATCACATGCCAACTTCACAAACAATGAACACATGTTTGTGATGACTTTGTTCCTAAGACAAGGCAGTTCTGACAGTGAAAGTCTAACTCTGTTCCTTAAGCGGCTTTTGTAAATATCATTATTTGCATTATTAGGAAATAAAGTGTTAAATTTCCCCCAGTCAAGTGACATGATGGATTAATTAATTGCTGCTGTGTTTTCAGTGCTTTTCAAAGTAAGTCCTATAGACATTAGATTTTCAGTAATGGTCAGGAACAAGTTTATTAAAGAGGTCTTATTTCTTCCATGATCAGAAATAAATCATTAGTTAATAATCGGATAGGTATCCTCTAACTTCTTTTATGATTCCTCCTCTTCCTCTCATTTTCCATCTGCTTATACTTCCCAGGGCTTTTTCCTTCATCCTTTGCTCTTCCGCTCCTTCCTCCTCACACTTTCCCAACCCCATTTCTTTAACTGTCATTCTTAGTAAGTGATTCCTTGGTGGATTGTTCACTTATTATTATCCCTAACTGGGTCCCCACTCCTGAACTCCTGCCTATCTGCAGCTTTCCTGGGGGCATATTGTAGTACCTAAAAACACATGTGTAAATTGAAATCAACATTTTGTCAAATCTGTCCAACCATCTGCTTTTCTCTACTTGTGAACAGTGCCATTGACTTCCCAGTATACCAGGGTTTAAACCTGGGAGATTGTTTTAAAAATAACTCCTTCATCCACATGCTTTTCCCCAATTTATAGAATCCGTTTTCATTGGTTATCTGTTCTTTCAGACTGCCTTACATTTCTCTTGCCCTACTCTTGTCCTTGTGCTGTTGTGCCATATGATGTTCCTCCTATCAGTTTCTCCTCCAATACAGTCCTCTATACTGCAGTCAGATTTATTTTAATGAAGCACCATATGGATCAGATGAATGATTCCCCATTGCCTGTTGTTGTTCACTTGCCAATTCATTTCCAACTCTTCACAACCCATGGACTGCAGCCTGCCAGGCTTCCCTGCCCCCACCCATTGCTCACCCCCACTCCAAAAATATATTCTTTCATGTTCCTCCAAACTCTGTTCCCACAAATATCTATGGTTATAAGGTTGTGATTTCTGAGGTTTAAACGTCTACTTCACAACTGCTTTCAGCCAATGAGCTTGCACCCCTCTACTCCCCGCATTCACTCCACTTCTCTCCACCAACCAAGCAAAACTATCTGCTTGCCATGCAAATGGCTTCTGATCATTTTCTCCTTTCTCTGAACCAGAAGACAGTTGTTTACTATAGAACTGTTGGTCTTCTGACCTTTGGCTTTATTCTCAGAAGCTTCTTCTCAACTGGTAGTAATTAGTTGACTCTTCTGATTTCTTGAATGCCCATTTTTTGTTTTGCTGTAGACTCTCAGATTTCTCCCTGACTTCCCGGGTAGGTCAGATGGTAAAGAATCTGCCAGCAATGCAGGAGACCAAAATTCGATTCCTGGGTTGGGATAACCCCCTGGAGAAGGAAATGGCAACCCACTGGAGAGTTCCATAGGCAGAGGAGCCGGACAGGCTATAGTTCATGGGGTTGCAAAGAATTGGACACGACTGGATGGCTTCACTGACTCGATGAACATGAGTCTGAGTGAACTCTGGGAGCTGGTGATGGACAGGGAGGCCTGTCGTGCCGCGATTCATGGGGTCACAAAGAGTTGGACACGACTGAACTGAACTGAACTGAGTGACTAACACTTTGACTTTCCCTTTCCTGGATTTTTCCCAACCTTTCTGACTTTGTTTTCTGTGAGGATGCCCCATATCCCCTTTCAGTAATAACCAGGGTGCCCTGTCCATTAACTTTCTGAGCTATTTTGAGTCATGGCCCCTCTGAGGGCCCAGGGCCAATGGAATCATACAGGGCTTGGAGCTCAGAAGAGTCCATTGCTTGCACTTTAATGCTCTGTGACCACTCTTTGAAATTCTCAATAATTTTACCATTATGCTTGTATAATTAGAGTTCACAGTGAAGCCACTTGGAGCCTGGCTTATCAGTGACCCCACCTCTTCAGGCCTTCCCACATTCTGAGAGCTGGCTCAGGGTGCCTCACACCCCTGGCCCCTGCATGTCCTTCCCTCCACACGTCGTACCACTGCCTACAATGGGAGCCTGGGCAGGGACATGTACACTTGCCATTCCAGTCACGGACTCTCAGCACTGTGGTGATTTGATGGGGCTCAGCTAGGAGGATCCTCTTTTTTAAACTTTAAAAAACATTGTTATTTATTTGCTATACCAGGTCTTAGTTGTCACATGCGGTATTTAGTTCCCTGAGCAGGAATTGAACTTAGGCCCACTTCACTAGGAGCACAGAGTCTCAGCCACTGGGCCACAAGGGAAGTCCTCCAAAAGAGACTCTTGTCCACTCGCTGCCCCTGTGCAAGCACCTCACACATTCCAGCTGAAAGGTTGCAATGCCTCTTCCACCATGGGTTGGTAGGGTGGACTTGTGGGAAGAGGAGCTAACTGAGTTGAGTTCTCTGAGTCTGGCTGGAGCACAGCATGTATATCCAACAGCTGGCAGGAGGGGATGGGGCAGGCAGCCAGCGACTTGCACTAGTGTGGCCGTGGTCCACGGGGTAGGCAGTGCAGGGATTATAGGGATTTGTATTTGCCTGGAAACATCCCTGTGTTTAAAAGAATACAAGATTAAATAGCAAATAAAAAACATATGACAAGTGGAGAGAGGAAAGAAAGAGTTCTCTATTTTTCTCTCTTTTTTTTCTTTTAGAGTTTTATATTTTAGTAATCGTTAGTGAACTTTCACCCCTGCATTTTGAACAAGGAGATCTTCATTTTTATCTTGTACTGGGCTTTCAAATTTTGTAGCTAGTTGGTCATGGCCCGTTCTTCAATTGCATTACATGTTTCATACCTGCTTTTTTGCTGTGCCCCAATTCCAGGCTTCCCCGATGGCTCAGGGGGTAAAGAATCTGCCTGTAATACAGCAGACCCGGGTTCGATCCCTGGATTGGGAAGATCCCCTGGGGAAGCGAATGGTTACCCACTCCAGTATTCTCACCTGGAGAATTCCATGGACAGAGAAGCCTGGAGCAGGCTACAGTCCATGGTCGCAGAGAGTTGGACATGACTGAGAAACTTTCACTTCCTTGCTCAGCAACTAAATAACAACAAAATTCTCGGCTTATTTCCCAAATGCAGCACTTTCCATAAGAGTATTAGAAAATTGCACCTAAATACCCAAAGCAAAGCAGGGTAGTGCTTTAGTAGTGGTTAAGAATTCAGAAAACTAAGATCATGGCATCCGGTCCCATCACTTCATGGCAAATAGATGGGGAAACAGTGGCAGACTTTATTTTTTTGAGTTTCAAAATCACTGCAGATGGTGACTGCAGCCATGAAATTAAAAGACACTTCCTCCTTGAAAGAAAAGCTATGATCAACCTAGACAGCATATTAAAAAACAGAGACATTACTTTGCCAGCAAAGGTCCATCTAGTCAAGGCTATGGTTTTTCCAGTAGTCAGGTATGGATGTGAGTTGGATTATAAAGAAAGCTGAGAACCGAAGAATTGATGCTTTTGAACTGTGGTGTGGAGAAGACTCTTGAGAGTTCTTTGGACTGCAAAGAGATCCAACCAGTCCATCCTAAAGGAAATCAGTCCTGAGTGTTCTTTGGAAGGACTGATGCTGAAGCTGAAACTCCAGTACTTTGGCCACCTCATGCGAAGAGTTGACTCATTGGAAAAGACTCTGTTGCTGGGAGGGATTGGGGGGCAGGAGGAGAAGGGGAGGACAGAGGATGAGATGGCTGGATGGCATCACGGACTCGATGGACATGAGTCTGAGTGAACTCCGGGAGTTGGTGATGGACAGGGAGGCCTGGTGTGCTGCGATTCACAGGGTCGCAAAGAGTTGGACGCGACTGAGCGACTGAAGTGAACTGACTGAATGACTGAACTGAACTGAAGAAGTCAGGTTTTGAGCCAGATGTTTAAAAGTGAAAGTGAAAGTAAAAGTTGCTCGGTTGTGTCTGACTCTTTGGGACCCCATGAACTGCTGCCTGCCAAGCTACCCTGTCCGTGGAATTTGCCAGGCCAGAATACTGGAATAGGTAGCTGGGACAGGGTATCTTTCCAAACCAAGGATTGAACCCAGTTCTCCCGCATTGCAGGCTACCAGATTTCAATCACAGTTTTGCAATTTATTAGCCACTGTTTGAGTAACCATTCTTTTTTCCCCCTCTTTGTCTTAGTTTCTTTATCTGTAACATCAAGATATTATTCCAACTTCATAGAGTTTTTGTTAGATTAATAGAGACAAGACCAGTATTTGGCCTGTAGTAAATATTCAAGGATTTGCAATTCTAAGTAGCTTTTAGAGTCTGCACGTTATAGTTCAATAAGCTGAACTTCATTTAGTTTAATAATACGTTCATCCCTTGTGGAAAAAAATAGAAATAACTACATGATTTATATATTTTTCAAATTCTTTCAGAAAAGCTAAAATTTCTTTCGGCATTGTTAATTTATGCTTACCACATGCTTACTGGTAAATCCTTATGTGCTATAATTTCTTTATAAACAAGTAACATCTTTGTTTCATTAATCTTTGTATTCCCCACAGCAGCTATTAGATAACAGATGCTCAATATATGTTTATAGACTGAATTGATTTGTACTAGGTTGAAACTGTATGAAATGATTGGATTTGGGATCAAAATGGTTGAATATTGGCAATATCATTAGATGCCTATTTCCTTAGGGTCATAGTCTATTTCTGTAATCACTTGTTTTAAGAAATTAAAATTAGTTGAAAACTAAAATGTTGTATAAACATTTCTGTAAAATATGCTTTGACATCTTCTTAAAGTGGGATAGTTATTTTTGTACCAAGTATTTAGGAAGATGTACAATAAAATATTGGTTAACTAGAATTTACATGTAATAATCTCTAATCTCTGATTATTTAAATTCTTAGTAATGAGGATTGACTTTAAAAGATTTCCATCTCCCTTTCCTAGTTATTTAACATGATAAATATTTTTAATTTGTGATATTATAGGATTTTAAAATACTATATTTTGTCATTGAATAATGCCATAGTTGTAGGTTGGGATTATTTTTAGTATTAGTTTCTCGAAGACTGTATTTCAGGAATTTCATTTTTGGTGGTGGATGTTGCTTAGGATTGACTCAACCTTCTCTCCTTGAAAGTGTAGTACAGTCAAAGTTTAATGTGAGGGTTCTAAGTAGCTATTTTTCAAGTTATTGGACATTTATATCTATCATATCTATAACTGTTGATCTGTATTCATAGCCTGAATAATTACCAAATTAATAAAAGTAAAAGAATCTTTATAACAAATTTTTGAATCTTTCCCTTAGTTATGGAATAATTCATGCTTTTCATACTCTTACTTCTCTGCATAATTACTTTTTAAAACTCAGTTCTCTTCTTCACATTTCATTGTACCAAATCTGTCCCTGTGTTGAAATAAAAGTCTTGTTCTTTCCTTTGGCCTTCATTCATTCTCTTTAGCTACTTAGTGGTGAAATGAAGACCTGTTGCCAGTGTGGAAAGATCTGAGCCAAGTTTAAGAGCAAATGCAAATGCCAGGCAGACAGATTCACTAAATCTTGATTACTGGGCAGACTTTAGAGCAGACTTTCTTATCTTGCTTATTATATGGGGAATTTTCTAAATACAATTCTCTGTCTCATTGCCACCAGGCTGCATGCTTAAGGAACACGACACAACTGTTTCCTTTTGCATTCTTCAGCAGACTGTTCTGCTTCACTAAGAATACATGGATATCCAACTTTTTCAAAAACGCTTTCATAGAGAAAGTAGAAGTTAGATAATTTATACAAGAGATCAGGAAAGAAGTAGTGGGACAGATAACATCAAAATATCACAGGACTGTGAAGTAATTTTTTAAATACTTTCACCATCTTTGCTTAAATTCATTATCTGCAAGTCATGTTGTGGAAGCAAATTTTATGTTCACTTGAACTGGGAATATTAATGCTTTGAAAAAGTGCTAAAATTCCAAAGCCCCCAGCATCTAAATAGATCTTTACTGGTCCTTTAACTTCCTTCCTTCCTACCAAAAGGCATGTGATTTATCACCAGCTATAGCAAATTATGGTAAAATATATGTTACCCAATTATAGAAAACATAGTGAAAGAGAGCAGTTGTTTTTTCTCTCTAGAAAATTCATATAAGCATAGACTTCCAATATTTACCATTTGTTTATCACTGGGAATAATTATGTAATTTATTTGATTCAGTCTTCCCACTTTAGAATGAAGTTAATCATATTTATTTCCATTCTTATTCAGAGGATTGTGTACAGTCAGTTATTTAATTAATTGAGCACATATTATTTGAGCCCCTACTGTGTGCCAGATGCTTGCTGGATTCTGGGACTAGGGGGTCAGAGTCTCTACCTTCTAAAGCTCTGGGCCTTAGAAATGAAGTCTCTTGAAAACAGCAATTATCATAGTACTCATGCTCTTCGCCTCACTTAGGACTGACTTCTGCTCTGTGAGGCCTGGCTGGCTAGATGAAAAAGACATAAAATAATAGGATACTATTCCATCAAATCCAACTCTTCTCCAACTATATATTTTAGGAATACTAGAAATAGCAAGCATCACCTGGGGTCAGATGGGTGTTGAATGGATTCATGAAGAGATAAAGATGCTGTCCTCCAGGGTGGCTAAGTGTCTCAGACCATACAGCCAGTAATTGGTAAACATCAGAAACATTCTAAGATTTAATGAAAAAAAAAAAAAAAACAACTATATGTGATAGTCAGAATATACCAAACACATTGATTTGGCTTTTGAAAGACTTTTTAAAAATGCACTCCAGATTCCCTTTAAATAGAGAGCTCATCTAATGAGCTTTAAAAATGTTTCGATTGACCAGGTATCCTTCAGCTTTTAAGGAACATTTAAAATATGTTTACTTAAAAATGACTTAATAAAGTTAATTTTGAAGTAATACTCAAGCCTAGTGGGGAAACATTACAACCATGTGTCTAAGGACATCATATTTCACTACTCCACAGACACCATTCATTTTGTGTTTTGTAAGAATGATACCATCTGGAGTTGTTCATTTCAGTGTGGCCCTGCACGGCTATCTAGTACAACTGACAGGAATAAACATTATCTCCAGAGTCCTTTTAGCCTGCTCCTCCTCCTCTAATTCTTTTATTTTCCTTTTATTTTCCCCCAGAGAATATTTCCCAGTGTCCCAGTGCCTCATGGCCTTTGGTTTCTTATCTAAATATGCTATCTGAAGGTATGTGGAACCTGGGATCTAAAGCTTTCCTGTCTTTTCATTAAGGGGAGAAGAAGTCCCTTTAAAAATTAGTACTTTTCTGCATTCCATTCCTTCAAGATAACTAATTATTAAACTCAGTTTAGTTCAGTTCAGTTGCTCAGTCGTGTCCAGCTCTTTGCGACACCATGAGTTGCAGCACGCCAGACTTCCCTGTCCATCACCGTCTCCCAGAGCTTGCTCAAACTCATGTCCATCGAGTCCATGATGCCATCCAACCATCTCATCCTCTGTTGGCCCCATCTCCTCCTGCCTTCAATCTTTCCCAGCATCAGTCTTTTCTAAGGAGTCAATTCTTTGAACCAGGTGGCCAAAGTATTGGATTTTTCAGCTTCAGCATCAGTCCTTCTAGTGAATATTCAGGACTGATTTCCTTTTGGATTGACTGGTTTGATCTCCTTGCAGTCCAACTCTCGAGATTTCTCCAACACCACAGCTCAAAATTATTAAACTGATCTTCCAGAAATTAATATATTTGTCCCACCTGCACCACATGTGAGAGCTTGCGTGTGTTTAGATGTTGTTTAGTTGCTAAGTTGTGTCTAAGTCTTTTGTGACTCTGTGGACTATAGACCTCCAGGTTCCTCTGTCCATGGGATTAACCAGGCAAAAATACTGGAGTGGGTTTCCATTTCCTTCTCCAGGGAATCTTCCTGACCCAGGGATCAAACCCATGTCCCTTGTGCCGGGGTCCAGCCCTGGTGGATCCAGGGTGATTCGAAGGGGAGATGGGTAGGCGAGAAAAAAACTTATTTATTAATTAATATAAGATTAGATTAACAAATAATAGTATAGTAGGAAAGTTAAATGGAGAAAAGATTCTGAATAACTTGGTTTACGTGGAAAACCAATCAAGTTCCAGACAAGGAGCTTGCACCATCTACACTGGGCCACCAGCGTCTGTTTGAATATCGGGGGGTGCCCCGCCTTGGGCTCTCTCTCTTACGGATCTTAGAAGCCGGGACAAGAAAGCAGACGCGGCAAGCCTCCACGCCCCAGATGGAAATTCAGCCTGAAATTAGAGTAAAGAGGAGACATGGGGGAAACCAGTCCTTCCAGTGACTTGCCCGGCCTCTATTGTCTAGGAAGGCCTTTTATACCTTTTGATTGTACATAGAGATCAATGGGTAATACAAAGTTATGCAGCGTTAGCAGCCCAGACTCTTTATCAAAACCAGGCTTTTCTCTCTGCATACCTAGTTGTATACACAAGTCTTAGGTGATTTACATCATCTTCCGGCCAAAAGGGCCAATTAACATTTTACAGCCTTTTTCTGATAAGAGTTTATTAAACAGAAGGCTTATTTGTGTTGATCTTCCCAAAGTCTGGTGCCACTCTTAGAAAGTACTAAATAAAGTTACATTCTTACATAGCAAAGATACAACAACTTATAACAAGTAAAAGGAGTACAGTGGTTTATAACAAAAGAAAAGTAATTAACTCAAAAGTCTAGTGTTGCTAACACCAAAACTACTATATATCTTTTTCCATATCCCGTTTACATTGATTAGCATCCTCCCAGGTGCCTAAAAGATAAAGAATATGGAGGCCTGGCAGCAATCACTGAGTCAACAGTGAAAACTCGTCACCAATATGATTTTTAGCTCTTTAGAAAAGGCTCTGTATCTTTAAGATGCTTTTAGGCTTTGTGCCTCTTGTGGTTGAGGGGCTGTAAGCAATTCACAAGCTGTAAGAGGTCCAGGGGAACCTGTTAGGCAAGCTAGAGAGCTATCAGAGGGGGTTAATGGAAACACCCCTTTCAAATGCAGAAGACTAAAGCCCTGAGCTGACTTTTTCCAGAGTGTGTCAGAAGAGTGGAAAAGCAGGCAGATTCTTATTTTGGGGGGTACATGCTCAGGAAATACCAGGGGGAAAACCTGAGGTCTGATTAGCCTTGCCATCAGAGCTCTGCCACATGACCTTGTCACGGGTGGAGTTCCTCACGCTGGCTCCCGGCACCCTTGTTCATCTCCTTCATGGTAGGCGGATTCTTTACCACCGAGCCACCAGGGAAACCCATTTAGATATATATATATATTTATAAACAGACAGACAGACACACACACACACAGAAACATAGGCTACCCAAAGTGATGAATTTCAAATAGAAACATTTTAGATCCTGGGACAGGGAGGCCTTAGAGGAAATATTTGGTTAATGGACTTTTCTGTTCTTATATCAGACTCCAGAGGCAGGTGCCTAATCTTCTTGCAGGTATAGGGTTGAACCTTGTCACACCTCATAAGGCTTAAATGTATACTTTATTTTCGTACTCGTTTCTGAGTATGTCTTGATATTTCTGTTTTTTTTTTAATGTTTGTTCTTGAATTGCTTATATATAGGCACTCAGGCAAGTTAATGTTAATTTCATTTCACTCATATCAGCCAGTTACTTTGTATAGCAAATGATGTCAGTATCCTACCCACATGGCTTTACTTTTCCATGCAGACTCCCAACTGCCAGGACCAGCACTTGTTTGCTTGAAGATGCTTTCCTTTTGCCACCAGAGCATACACTGCCTTCCCATGTGGCAAGCTAGAAGTGCCAGGGTGATCATACCTTTGGAAGCAGCTCTTACCCAGAGACCAATAGGACCTGGTGCCTGCATACCCAAGCAACCTGGGGTCAGGGAGCATTCTAAGGTTTAATTCTATGTTCTACCCTGGTTCCCAGGATTTCCCAGCAGAATCAAGCTCCAGTTACACACAGTGGAAATGTGCTTCATAAAGAAAATGCCCTAGACTGTGCTACCATCCTCACCATTGGTTTTTGTGATTGTCTCACAAATAAGCTCTTCACGCTTAAATCATGTCTACGGTGTTTTAGAGGTTGGTAGAAGGGACACATAAAAGAAAACACTGGCTAAAGATGTCTTTTCTGTCAATTAAGGTTTAGTCTGCAGATTATATTCTCAGGGTTTTCAGTCTGCCAAAAGTATTGAAGTAATCTGATTAAGTGTTGTGAGTCAAGGTACATTCCCGTCTGAAAAAATTGAAGCAACCACAGAAGCCTTTTTTTTCCAGATTTCTTTAATGTAAATTTCCTATCTACCCACCAAATGCATGTATCATGGTCTCTAACGCTTTGTTGCTGTTGTTCACTTGCTAAGTCATGTCCGGCTCCTGGCTACCCCATCCATGGACTGCAGCATGCCAGGCTTCCATATTTCTCGCTATCTCCCTGAGTTTGCTCAAACTCATGTCCCATGAGTTGGTGATGCCATCGAACCATCTCATCTTCTGCCATCCCCTTTACCTCCTGCCTTCAGTTTTTCCCAGCATCAAGGTCTTTTCCAATAAGTCAGCTCTTCGTACCAGGTTGCCAAAGTATTGGAGCTTCAGCTTCAGCATCAGTCCTTACAGTGAATATTCAGGACTGATTTCCTTTAGGATTGACTGGTTGGATCTCCTTGCAGTCCAAGGGACTCTCAAGAGTTTTCTCCAGCACCACAGTTCAAAAGCATCAATTCTTTGGTGCCATCTTTCTTTATGGTCAGACTCTCACATCCATTACATGACTGCTGGAAAAACCATAGCTTTGACTAGACAGATCTTTGTCGGCAAAGTGATGTCTCTGCTTTTAATACATTGTCTAAATTTGTCATAAATTTCCTTCCAAGAAGCAAGTGTCTTTTAATTTCCTGACTGCAGTCACTGTCCACAGTGATTTTGGAGCCCCAGAAAATAAAATTGGTCACCTCTTCCACTTTTCCCCCATCTGTTTGCCGTGAAGTGATGGGACCAGATGCCATGATCTTAGTTTGTTTAACGTTGAGTTTTAAGCCAGCTTTTTCATTCTCCTCTTTCACCCTCTTCAAGAAGTTTTTAGTTTATCTTCACTTTCTTCCCTAGAATAGTATCATCTATATATCTGAGGTTGTTGATATTTCTCCTGGAAGTCTTGATTCCAGCTTGTGAGTCATCCAGCCTGGCATTTCACATGATGTACTCTGCATATAAGTTCAATAAACAGGTGGCAATATACTGTTTTGTTAACTCCTTTCTCAGTTTTGAACCAGTCAGTTATTCCATGTCTGGTTCTAACTGTTGCTTCTTGATCCAAATATAGGTTTCTCAAGAGACAAGTAAGGTGGTCCTCTGTTCCCACCTCTTTAAGAATTTTCTAGTTCATTGTTTCCACACAATCAAAGGCTTTAGCATAGTCAATGAAGCAGAGAGAGATGTTTTCCTATGACCCAAGGAATGTTGGCAATTTGATCTCTGGTTCCTCTTCCTTTTCTAAACCCAGCTTGTACATCTGGAAGTTCTCAGTTCATGCACTGCTGAAGCCTAACTTGAAGGATTTTTCAGCATAACCTTGCTAGCATATGAAATAAATGTAACTGTGCAGTAGTTAGAACATTCTTTGACATTGCCCTTCTTTGGGATTGGAATGAAAATTGACCTTTTTGAGTCCTGTGGCCACTGCTGAGTTTTTCATATTTGCTGATGTATTGAGTGCGTCACTTTAGCAACATCATATTTTGGGATTTTAAATAGCTCAGCTGAAGTTCTGTCACCTTCACTGGCTTTGTTCATAGTCTAATGCCCTCTGGACTTCACGCTCCAGGATGTCTGGTTTTAGCTGACTGACAGCACCATCATGGTTATCCAGGTCATTAAGACCTTTCTTGTATAGCTCTGTGTATTCTTGCCACCTCTTCTTAATCTTTTCTGCTTCTGTTAGGTCCATACTGTTTCTGTCCTTTATTGTGCCCATCCTTGCATGAAATATTCCTTTGATATCTCCAATTTTCTTGACGAGATCTCTAGTCTTTCCCATTCTATTGTTTTCCTCTATTTCTTTGCGTTGTTCACTTAGGGCTTTTCTTTTCTTTTTTTCTCTCTCCTTGCTATTTATTCTATGGAATTCTGCGTTCAGTTCGGGATGTCTTCCCCTTTCTCCCTTGCTTTTTGCTTGTCTTCTCTCCTTGGCTATTTGTAAAGCTTCCTCAGAAAACCACTTTGTCTTGTGTTTCTTTTTCTCTGGGATGATTTTAGTCACTGCCTTCTATACAATGTTACAAGTATCTGTTTTTGGTGTTACTTCTAGACGGTCTTGTAGTTCTTCATAGAAGGTCAGCTTCAGCTTCTTCAGCATCAGTGGTTTGGTCATTGACTTGGATTACTGTCATGTTGACTGATTTGCCTTGGAAGCAAACTGAAATCAGTCTGTTGTTTTTGAGATTTCACCCAAGTCCTGCATTTTGGACTTTTGTTGACTATGAGGCTACTCCATTTCTTCTAAGGGATTCTTAGCCACAGCAGTAGATATTACGGTCATTGGAATTAAATTCACCAGTTCCCATCCATTTTAGTTCACTGATTGCAAAGACTTTGATGTTCACCCTTGCCATGTCCTGCTTGACCATGTCCAATTTACCTTAGTTCATGGACCCAGCATTCCAGTTTCCTATGTAGTTGTATTCTTTGCAGCATCGGACTTTACTTTCACCACGAGACGCACTCACAACTGAGTCATTTCCACTTTGGCCCAGCTGCTTCATTCTTTCTGAAGCTATTAATTGGCCTCCACTCTTCCCCCAGTGGCATATTGTTTGTATTACTGTCTGGCTTATCACTGTAAACAGGTACTATTTGTGGAGCAACATTTTTTGGTCCAGGATTTGTTGATTATATTCTATATTTACTCAGTTTGGTTTTCAAAAGTTCAGGCTTCCAAGTGAAATATGCATTTTTAAAAACCACAAAATTCACTTCTTTATTACGCTAGCACCCAATCTCTGTAATCACTGGTCCATGACCATTGAATAGCTTTCCATAATAGCATTTGCCACAGAAATGTAGAGAATAGTAAACTCATTTCAAGAAGATTACACTGAGAGGATTTTTCATCTGTAGAATTTTTTTTATGCTCTTCAAGACCTGCCATTGCTTCACATCATACATAGTCTAAGCAGTAACTTTTTCATAAAGCTAATTAAAAAACCTGTTTTACTCTAGTCTCCCACAGCATGACAACAGCATCCAGATTAGAATGATTTAGTTAAATGACTGTTTCTCATAATTAGGCCAAAAACACACTCAGAAGTTGGTAGGATGAACATTCAGAAGTGTGCTGGCTCTTCAGCGATTGAAGGACCAGTTAACATTTTGAAAATAAACTCACTTTTTTTTGTATTGATAAATTGTCCTAGAAAGATCTTTTATGTTTTTTTCTCAATAAAATGTATAACTGAGTTGACATAATTTAGTTTTTATGTATTTTTTTCCCTGTATGCTTCTAAGCACAGTTATTCCTTGGTATCTACAGGGGTTTGCTTCAAGATCCCCCTCAGATCAGAATCCTTGGATGCTCACGTCTCTTTTACAAAATAGCTTAGTATTTGTCTATACTCTCCTCTTGTACACTTCAAATCATCTCTAGATTACTTATAATTGCTAGTTCAAACTAAATACTGTATAAATAGTTGTAAATACAATATAAAAGATATATAAATAGTTGCTGGCGTGTGGCAAATTCAAACATTGTTTTTGGAAATTTCTGAAAAAAATGTTTTTCAAATATTTGCATCTATGGTTAGTTGAATACTTGAATGCAAAACCTGTAGATTCTGAGGGGTGACATTTTGTACATTTTTAACCATCAGAAAAAGGTTAAAGAAGATTAAACATGGTAACAAAAGTATGCTTTTAAAAATAAATGTCTGCATATGCATATCAATTTTTTGATGAAGTATAGTTGATTTATAATATTGTGTTAGTTTCTGGTATGCAGGCAAGTGATTCAGTTACACATATATATATATTTCAGATTATCTTCCATTACAGTTTATCATAAGATATTGAATGTATTTCCTTGTACTATATGTAACCTTGTAGTTTGTCTGTTGTATATACAGCAGCTTGTATCTGCTAATCCCAGACTCCTAATTTCTCCCCCACATTTTCTCCTTTGGTAAGTATACATTTAGTTTCTGTGTGTATGCCCATTTCTATTTTGTAAACAAGTGCATCTGTTATCACTTTTTAGACTGCACATGTAAGCAATGTCACATGATACTTGTCTCTGTCTTTGACTTACTTCACTTAATATGATAATCTCTGGGTCCATCCATGTTGCTACAAATGACATTATTTCATTATTTTTTGTGGCTGAGCAATATTCTGTTGTATATATGTACCATATCTTCTTTATCTGTTTATCTGTTGATGGGCATTAGGTTGTTGCCATGTCTTGGCTTACATACAAATATTTTAAAAAAGATATATATTTAGATTTAATTGTAGTCCTTTTGGGCTGCTGTAACAAAATACCAGAGTAGTAACTTATAAATAACAGAATTTTATTTCTTATAGTTCTGGGGTTTAGAAGCCTGATGTTAGTTGCCAGCATGGTCAGCTGAGGGTTCTCTTCCAGGTCTCTCTTCTCATTGTATCCTCACATGGTAAAAGGGGTGAGGGAGCTCCTTAGGGCTTCTTTTATAAAGCATTAATCCCATTCATGAGAGCTCCACTCTTATGACTTAGTTCAGTTCAGTTTAGTCGCTCAGTCGTGTCCGACTCTTTGTGACCCCATGAATCGAAGCACGCCAGGCCTCCCTGTTCATTACCATCTCTTGGAGTTCACTCAGACTCACATCCATCGAGTCTGTGATGCCATCCAGCCATTTCATCCTCGGTCGTCCCCTTCTCCTCCTGCCCCCAATCCCTCCCAGCATCAGAGTCTTTTCCAGTGAGTCAGTTCTTCGCATGAGGTGGCCAAAGTACTGGAGTTTCAGCTTTAGCATCATTCCTTCCAAGGAAATCCCAGGGCTGATTTCCTTCAGAATGGACTGGTTGAATCTCCTTGCAGTCCAAGGGACTCTCAAGAGTCTTCTCCAACACCACAGTTCAAAATCATCAATTCTTCGGCACTCAGCCTTCTTCACAGTCCAACTCTCACATCCATACATGACCACAGGAAAAACCATAGCCTTGACTAGATGGACCTTAGTCGGCAAAGTAATGTCTCTGCTTTTGAATATGCTATCTAGGTTGGTCATGACTTTTCTTCCAAGGAGTAAGTGTCTTTTAATTTCATGGCTGCAGTCACCATCTGCAGTGATTTTGGAGCCCCCAAAATAAAGAATGACACTGTTTCCACTGTTTCCCCATCCATTTCCCATGAAGTGATGGGACCAGATGCCATGATCTTCATTTTCTGAATGTTGAGCTTTAAGCCAACTTTTTCACTCTCCTCTTTCACTTTCATCAAGAGGCTTTTTAGCTCCTCTTCACTTTCTGCCATAAGAGTGGTGTCATCTGCATATTTGAGGTTACTGACATTTCTCGTGGCAATCTTGATTCCAGCTTGTGCTTCTTCCAGCCCAGCATTTCTCATGATGTACTCTGCATATAAGTTAAATAAGCAGGGTGACAATATACAGCCTTGACGGACTCCTTTTCCTATTTAGAACCAGTCTGTTGTTCCATGTCCAGTTCTAACTGTTACTTCCTGACTTGCATACAGATTTATCAAGAGTCAGGTTAGGTGGTCTGGTATTCCCATCTCTTTCAGAATTTTCCACAGTTTATTGTGATCCACACAGTCTCCCCTCCCAAAAGCCTTACCTCTTAATACCATCACATAGGCTACCTTAAGAACATATATATCTATTGAGACTTACCAGTAAGTTTTGGGTAATAGAATTAATTAGATTTTGGAATCATTCTGATTGGCTCTATATCCAATGCTGAACAGTGATAAGTTTCCTTTGTTGCATCAGTAAGAAATATTCTCTCATTATGTAATTGGCAAGCCTATACCAATGGATAACAGGCCTAAGAAGTGTGCAAGTGAAAATATTCAAAGTTAATTAATTGTCTTTACACCTCATATCTCTCATAAAAGTAATCTATTTTTCTTGGTGATCCAAAAAGAAATAAAAATACTTTTATCCTGTATCATCAAACGATGCAGTCATCTTTTTAAAGCTAACTCTTGAGATTCTCCTTTAACGCTACCCACCTCAGTTACTTCCCAGAGCATCATCAGAAAGGAAGTACCCACTGTTTCCACTGAGGGTTTATTCTTGTCAGAAGTCATTTTCCTTTTTCTGCATACTAACTAGAAATGTCTACATGGTAAATTCAAAATGAGCTTCTGTCTAAGTGGCTGACTTTCATAATGAGTTTTTGTCGGAGAGAAAGCAACGTGTAGTAAAATACAGTCACACACATTGACTTTAATGCCATGACAAATGAAGTGCTTGAGTCACTTGTATAAGAAACAGTCTTCTACAAATGGAATTGGGGTGTCTGATCACATTGTCCCAGGTTTGTCCACATAGAAGCAGCATTACTGGCCTTTCTCTATAACTGTTCAGGATATCCAGGGCCTGTTGCTTTTGTTGTTGTTTTTTTTCCTACCCCCAAATACTTCAGTTGATATCAACACAGAATAGGCAGGGGCTAGAATGGAAACCACAGAGAAGGCAATGGCACCCCACTCCAGTACTCTCGCCTGGAAAATCCCATGGACGGAGGAGCCTGGTGGGCTGCAGTCCATGGGGTCGCTGAGGGTTGGACACGACTAAGTGACTTCACTTTCACTTTTCACTTTCTTGCATTGGAGAAGGCAATGGCAACCCACTCCAGTGTTCTTGCCTGGAGAATCCCAGGGACGGGAGAGCCTGGTGGGCTGCCGTCTATGGGGTTGCACAGAGTCAGACATGACTGAAGCTACTTAGCAGCAGCAGCAGAATGAAACCAACATCATCTGTTTGTAAATAAAACTTTGATTTACCTGTAATCGTCTTTATGTGGACATTTATGACATTATCTGGACTTTTTAAAAAATAATAGAAGCCTACACAATCACGTATTTTTAAAGTTTTTATTCTTTAGTTGGTTTTCTTTTGTATATGCTTTGCTATGGATAAGACTGGTTTCAAGTCTGCTCAGGGTGAGTACAGGGCTGACTCAAGGAGGCTTAGTTACATCTGAGTCACCCTGAGATGAATAAGATAAGCTGCTGGCCTCAAGTACCACTTTGGAAACAGACACAGACACAAGTATGATTCATGTCCATATGTGAGAAGTTCTAGAAGAGATAGAAAGTGTTCTGAGAGCCTGAAGCAGAGTGGAAATAATTGTCTGCAAACAGGAAAACTGGCATGAATCACTGTCTCTGAAGGTTTCTTTTTTTCACTTGAGCTCCGTGAGTCTAGATCTCTCTGTGTGATAAACCGAACTGCATTGTTAGAGCTATGTGTTCATGACTTTAAATGCACTTCCATCTGTAGGAAACAGTTTTGTACGGACTTGACATTGATCTTCTGCTGGTACCATGTAGTACTTATCTTTCCTCATGTTGGCTCAAGAGTAGGTCTCAACCCAGGGAAAGCTGCTGCAGTCACTTCTGGGGAACTGTAGAGTTAATGCCACACATGGGCACCTGGGTTCTAAAATTTGATGTAGGTTATGGAGTGAGAAGAATGTCAAAACTGTGCTACCCAAATCCCGCTAGAGGTACCAAGGTGAGCAATGGGATTGTTGCCACAGCATAAGAATTCCCAGGCCATGCCCTGTGCAGTTGCAGCAAGCATCGTTACAGGGACTAAAAGATGAGTGATGCTCCTGTAATTGCACACTACTAGCCTGCACACCCATGGGAAATTTGCTTCTGGAAGTATTTTTTTCAGTCTTTTACATCAGCAAGACATAACTTTTTGTACAACAGAAACAAAAAATATATTGCTTTTGATTTTTAAAAAGAATTTTGTGTGATACCATATATGTAAATTGTGGTTTATATTGTACAAAGCAGTTTAATTCTTGCAATTCTTGTAGGAAATAGTTTTTAGCCCAGTTTTATAGGTGGAGATAATCTGCAAAAGATGACATAATGTGACTTAGGCTACCTTCTAAGAATTGGAATCAGAGCTTAATTATGTCCAAGTTTGATGATATTTGTCAGCAAGATTGGGGATGGGGGAGATGAGCCCCCGTAGCTGGGACCAAGTCCACTGGATCTGCTCTGTCCCACATCCTGAGAGCTTTCCATTGAACAATGGTTTTCTCTACTGCAATTGTCAGACTCCCACTTTCCCATTTAAGTGCTGCTTCACTCCCTTTCTGTATTTCTATGTGAAAATGGGAAGTAAAGTTTTTAAAACAAGAATTATAGAATAATCTGAGGATTTCAGAGAAGGATAAATCAGTAACTAATATAAGTTCTGTGTTTTGATATGTGTTAATTCTTTAAAATCTCCTCCTCTAAAAATGATAACAACCTATATCCTGAATTTAAAATGCAGAAGATCTTCTAAATAAAACCTCATACTGATTACTCACAAAAGTGAATAGAATGGTAAATTTTGAGAACAAGACCAGGAATTTATAGGTCAGGAGACACAGATTTTAATTTTGGCTTTACTGCCACCAACCTCTTGGTTCATTAACTCAACAATTAATATTAAGCATTTGAAAAATGAAAGGGTTAGTTGCTCAGTCATGTCTGACTCTTTGTGACCCCATGAGTCTGCTAGGCTCTTCTATCCATGGATTTCTCCAGGCAAGAATACTGAAGTGGTTTGCCATTTCCTTCTCCAGAGGATCTTCCTGACTCAGGAATCTAACTCAAGTCTCCTGCATTGCTAGATTCTTTACTGTCTGAGCCACCAGGAAGTCCCACTAGATAAAAAAAATTAAAAAAAAAAAAAACAACATCGAGTATAGCACCTTCAGTAAACTTAGAGGGTAAAAGGAAGACATACATTAAAGAATTACACAAATAATTGTAGTGATGATAAACTATAAAGAAATTAGTTTTTTATAAGAGTAAATGGCAAGCAGCTGAATTAGTCTGTGGACTAATAAGGCTAGTAAGACTCAGCCAGGTCTCTGAGACTGCAAGGATAAGTAGGAGTTACCTAGAGAAAAAGGAGATATACTGTGTATGGGCCTGACTGATGGAGGGGTTGCTGGGCACATGTTCCAGGCAGAGGAGGTAGCGTGTGTGATGATCCTGTGCCCCATCATACATCTGAAAACTCCAAAGGTCACAATGGCTGGTGTGACGTGAAGGAGGGGGAGGGGGAACAGTTAATATTGGTGACCCTGACAGTGACATGCATGGCCCTAGATTGTTTCCTTTGTCTATTGCAGCATAACCAACCAAATCTTAGATGCTTAAAACAATGATCTATCATTTCTCATGACTGTATGTGTTGGCTGGGCTCAGTCAGGCGGTTCTACTGCTCTGCATCTTAGCGGCTAGCTGCGTTTACCTGTGAGCTCAGCTAGGGTTTCATGTGTCTATGGTTTCCTCAGGGTGGCTGGAATAGCTGGGACCTCTATGCATGGTCTCTTATAATTCACTGGTCTTAGCCAGAGCTTCTTGAAGCCTGGCTAGATTTCAAGAGGGTGGGGACTAAATGTGTCAGACCTCTTATGACCTGGTCCCAGAAGTGGCCCAGCTGTTCTTTTGGTCAAAGCAATTCGCATCCCTTATTTGTGTGGAAATAAACTCCATCTTTTCTTAAGGGTTTTGACAAGGCTGTAGAGGGAGGGAGAAGATTTGTTTTGAAGCATCTTTGAAGACAATGTACCACGTAGAAAAATTTAAGCATTTTGGAATTGAGATTGTTATTATTCATTGCATACCCAGTGTGCTTGCAGTGCCTTATTTCCCATGATCCTCACAGTAGTGTTGTAAAATAATCAATATTATCATTTCCTCCTTAAGTCAGGTGGGTCACAAAGCTAGTAAGTGACAGGACCAGGCACTGACGGAGGTCTAACTGGAGCCAGTCTGTTCTTTGTTTCCTGTTTGTGTTTATTCATTTATGATTACTCTGGGTCTTCGCTGGGGAGGCTGAGCTTTCTGCAGCAGTGGCGAGTGGGGGCTCCTCTTCCTTGTGGTGCCTGGGCTTCTCTTGCTGCGGAGAACTGGCTCTAGGCACCTGGGCTGCAGTAGTTGAGGCACATGGGCTCTAGGGTGCACAGGCTTTAGTGATTGTGGAGTGTGGGCTCAGTAGTGACAGCTCACGGGCCCTAGAGCCCAGGCTCAGTAGTTGTGGCACACAGGCTTAGTTTCCCCACAGTATATAGAATCTTCCAAGACCAGGAGTCAAATCCCTGCATTGGCAGCGAGATTCTTAACCAGTGGACCACCAGGGAAGTCTCGCCAGTAGGTGTTTTTGACCACTGTGTTGCTATGTGACATTTTGCTGGCTCTCCATCATAGTTTCGTCACCTTTTCAATCATGACAAAGAAGTTCTATGAGGATGAATTAAAAGTTAGGATCATAATAATTAAAGTCATCATACAGAGCATGTTTTAAAGCATTATAGTTTCTGCCTTTGGAAAATCTCATTATTGATTCATTTCCTGATGTGTTTCAGAGAAAATGGATTAATAATTTATGAACAAAGGAGTTCATTAGTTCCAACTTGCTAGCCCCATCTACTGTTGTTGGTATAAGCTGAGATTCCCAAAGTTCCACTGGTCAGATGTAGTAGACACGTTATCTGTGACATTAGAGGCACTCTCTCCATCTAGCTACCCTTGCCAGTTGCCTGCCTGTTTCTGGAATTCTCAAAGATATGTCCTATGTGGTATCATTAATACATCTTCCTACTACCACTGGGTGTTCACTACTTCTCTCCGAGTCCAGCATTTTTAGTGAGATTATCGTGCAAAATTTCCATGCATCTAAAACCTCATTTGTATTGCTGCTGAAATAGGAGATTTGCCTCTCTTTCCTTGTGTTTATTTCTATTAGAGATTCTATCTCCTGTTCCACCTCACATCCTAATAGCTTACAAGACTTTTAGTGGAAAGATGTAAGTCACACAGAGGAGAGATTTTATGTCTCTAGGTCTTCCTTCCCCAGGACAAATCCAAATGGTCAATACCATACAGGACCAGGAGATTTGTGTCTCCTTCTGTGGACCAAGGCTTTGATATTGGTTTGAGATTTTCTGACTTCATTTAAGATGAATTTTCTCACAGAAGGATAATCAACCCTTCATGCCCCAGTAGACTTCTGAGGCTCCCTACTAGTCTTCCAGACATGGTTGTGCATGTATGGGTACTGGGTTCTAAAACACAGCTTAGCCTTGAGCTGGTGTCCTTATCATGCTATTACGTCAGTAACATTTTCTATGACTTCATACACATTTTCTAGCCCAACCTTATGGGAGTTTACTGCAGTATTGAGGTAACCGTGATTTACCCATGGCTTAAGAAAGACATGTTTTCTTATGAAAGGATGTAAATTGTTGGGCCTACATTCATGCTATTAATTCATCATGTTACCCAAACAACCACTCGATGGATTAACATTTTTACTTATTTCTGAGTTGTTTTGGTGTTTTAAAGGACACAGGTGTTTTCTCTGAAAGAAAATTGGCAACATGTTCCCACTGGCAGATCTGTGTGTCAGAAGAGAATTGGTTGAGATAATAAATGTACTTTGAAAAGAACTGGTTTGGTTTATAAAAGTTTTTATGTGTGACTGTGGCCATCTGAAACTTTGAAGTTTTCCTGTTATTAGCCCATTTGACCTTCCAGATGACAGAAGGCCTTGACTGTTGGAGGAAATAAAGAGAGGGGAGATAATTGTGTTCTTCCATTTTTGAGAAACTTCCTAGAAGAAAAGCCGTTGTAAACAGAGATGAGTTTTCTTTGAAAATTAATTTCCTGAAACCGAAGTGTTATCTTTTTTTTTTTTTTTTAAAAAGGTCACTTTGCACTTCTGAATATCATTCACTACCTATGAAAGTGACAGCTTTGTTTGACTGGGCCATAGATTAATTATGACAGAAGTTTGTTTTTAGAGGGGGTAAATGGCAACCCACTTCAGTATTCTTGCCTGGAGAATCCCATGGACAGAGAGGCCTGGGAGGCTAAACAGTCCATGGGGTCACAAAGAGTCAGACACGGCTGAAGTGACTTAGCAAGCAAAACTATATACTGCCACAGAGATTGTTCTTTGCCCTAAACCACCCCAAAATGTAGTGGTTTAAAACAACAGTGATACAATGTTTCCCATGATTCTCTGGGTTTGCTAGACTCAGTGGGCAATTCTGGAGCTCCATGTGGTATAGCTGAGGTCTGGTTATAGCTGGAACATCCAAGATGTCGTCATGTCCTCCATGGTCTCTCCAAATTTCTGTCTCCGTGCAGTAGTCTAGGCTGAGCTACCTTATAGCTTGGTTGCTGCCTTTCAATAGCCACAAAGTGAAATTACACACCTTTTAAAGGGTTAGATCCAGGAATGGCATTTTGCCCCTATTCCTTTGATTCAAAGCAAGTCACCAGGTTAACCCAGATTCAGTGGGAAGAAATTAGTTTTCATCCCTTGATGGGAGAAATGCCAAAGTATCTACATCTGTTTTTAATATCACCTCAGAGATATTTGTTCATTCATTCATTTAAGATTCAAATGTCTTCTATGTCTGGTATTATTCTCAGGGCTATGAGGAGTAGTCCCTCCAGGGTGTATCTTGTTCAACTCTCTTTTAGCTTCACTAGTGGCAAACTATGCATCTTGGTCAACTTTCTTTTCATCTCATTTGCAAAATGACTTATTCTTCTCATTTGCAAAATGGACATAATAAGATGAATGGTTGGTCTACATGTAATAAGTAATTTAATTTTCATGATTGTAGTGTTAATACAGGTAGAGCACATAGAATGAGTTAATACATGTGAAGAATGGTGCCAGGCATGTAGCAACTCAAAAAGTAGTCGTTATTTTTGTTATCACTAATGAGAAAAGGAAAGCCAATTGGTGACTTGGCTACTCAGCTATTAAATGACTGATTGTTTTAGCAGCACAAGATAAAATTGCCTTGCAATTCTTATAAGACTGAGAAGAGAGTCCTGTAAAATACAATGGTCTTGCTTTTTAAATAAACTTTCTGGAAACATTTTGCAAGCAAGTTACGGGATATATTTTCCATTCTGATTTTTTTTTCTAACTCCAGTTACTATCATGGCCCTTCATGACTAATCACTGCCTCATCTCTTCAGGTCTCCTTTCACTGCTTTCCTGTCCAGTCCTGCACTCCAGGCATATCAGATCACATGTTGCTCCCACATTTACAGTGCTATTTCATACCTCTGTGCCTTTATATAGACTACACTCAGTTCTTGGAATGCCCATAGTCTAGTATTTTAAAGCTAGCTATTATCTGTTTCTCTTTGTTTCTCCTGGATATTCCCAGTTCCTTTCATGATATCTTCTCTTTACCTGAATTTATTTTGGTACATTTTTTTTCTTGTTCCCAAACCTCATGTGATTCCTTCTTTAATAAGACTTAAACACATTTTAAATTATTTATTGCTTATCCATGTCTATAACCTCTTTAAACTGTAAGATGTGAAGTACATCTCTTTTTTCCCCCTCTGATTTCTCAAAGCCTTGCATAGTACCAGAAAGGCTGTGTCATCACATGCCTAGTTAGTTCCAAGAATAAGACTTCTTAACATGTATTTTAAATCCAGGATTCTTCACAATGGGAGACAGAACCAAGGTTTACTCTTTGACAAAGTATTTATACATGTTGCACAATAGTCCCAACTGCCATTGTAAGCCATAGTCTTTTTAAAAACATCAACTTTTGTCACTTAATCTAACTCACTGAAGAATCCAACAAATAGGATTTTTAGAAATTACACATATACATTTTATTTTCCTGAATATTTTTCTAAACCAGATTTTCAGGACCAGTACATTTCTAAGACATTTTTATGTGAGATAACAGGGTCTCTTGTCAATGCTCATGTTGAATTATACTTTAGTCATTGAAGATTGGGCTTGGGGTTCAGGTAACAGTCTGAAGTCAGGGGAGTGGTGGCCACAGATAGCATACCTTTCGCCAAAGCACTGCTTGCAAGCTGCTGACAAGGTTAGATGAGCCTAACTAAAGTACTGGCAGTACAAATTCCATTTAAGAAAAAGTACAACGTCTTGTCTTCCAACACACTGTATTCTGACATTTGAGCCAAAAGGACTTCTGCCCCTTCCGTCCAGGCTTTCACGATTTTTGTCATCTTGCAACCTTATATCTCAGGTCACTGTGACTTTTATAAGCTGGTGGTAGAAAGAGCTTTACTTTTTGAAAGAGCTACTAGCTTCCTCCGTGGTAGCCTCACTCTAGAACAGGAGAAATGTACAATGCAAAGGGTAAATTTCAGAGGTAATACCATCAAGCTTATATTTATTTAGACTTCCCTAGTGGCTCGGACACGACTGAGCGACTTCACTTTCACTTTTCACTTTCATGCATTGGAGAAGGAAATGGCAACCCACTCCAGTGCTCTTGCCTGGAGAATCCCAGGGATGGAGGAGCCTTGTGGGCTGCTGTCTATGGGGTCACACAGAGTCGGACACGACTGAAGCAACTTAGCAGCAGCAGCAGCAGTGGCTCAGACTTCACTTTGACTTTTCACTTTCATGCACTGGAGAAGGAAATGGCAACCCATTCCAGTGTTCTTGCCTGGAGAATCCCAGGGATGGGGGAGCCTGGTGGGCTGCCTTCTATGGGGTTGCACAGAGTCGGACACGACTGAAGCGACTTAGCAGCAGCAGCAGCAGCAGCAGCTGTGGCTCAGATGGTAAAAGCATCTGCCTACAATGCAGGAGACCTGGGTTCGATCCCTGGGTCAGGAAGGTCCCCTGGAGAAGGAAATGGCAACCCACTCCAGTACTCTTGCCTGAAAAATCCCATGGACAGAGAAGCCTGGTAGGCTACAATCCCCAGGGTCGCAAAGAGTTGGACACAACTGAATGACTTCACTTCACTATATTTATTTAACTTTCTAATGTCTGCTAGTTAAGGAATCTAAGATGTTGGCAAATGAACCCAGACCCTGGTTGTTTGAGAGTTCCCACTAGAGCTTCAGCTCTGGGGTTGAATCCAGGCTCTGCCACTTTGACCCAAAGAGGTAGTGTTATTTCAGAGAGGTCTTAAAGGTTCTATCTTCTTATGTGCATAATATAGATGATGAGGAAACGTGAGAACTATTGAACAATAAAATAACTTAATTCAGACAATATTCTATCATCACCATTTCTTTGATGAGAAAATAGACTCAGTTCTATTAACTTGTTCAAATAGTAACTAATCAAGATGGTTGGGATTAAAATCAATATAGCACTGTGCTTGGAGCATAGCACTAGTGGTAAAAAATTGACATAACTAAAGGTATATGTCATATCTTAAAAAACACCATTATGCTAGAATAAACATTTAACATTGTCTATCTTAGGAGCCTCTGACATTTATGGCTGTAGCTAAAATGGCAAGCTTAAATTTTAATGATCACAAAAGTATGTGAAGGCTGAGATAAATCTACTAAATGCTTAAAGATGATAAAATATAATGGTACTTTAATTGCCATTATAAAGTAAGTGAGAGTGGTCTGATTTTTTCCTCCCAAATAATGGATTTTCTTCATGCACTCAATGTCGAGTGGTGTATTACTTCCAGTCTTGACAGAGGTCCATATGGCTCTCTACCCAGCATCTATGCTCAGCTCTCATATTAATCTTTCCTAATTCCTACATTTTCTATCCAAAGTCAGTCATTTGGATTATGACATTTGTCTTCAGAAATCAAAATGTGCAGCTGAAAATATATCAAGCCATTATCACTTACAGATCTTCTAGGATAAATAATCAGATAACATAGGCCATTGACTAACTGCAAAAATCTCCTACATTTGTTCAGATAACCCTATGATAAACTGAAGAAATATGCATCAATTTAGAACTAAGCTATGTTATTAAGGTTGGTTGAAAATTAATATGGATGATAACTAAAGAAACATCACTATATAAATTGTATTAAATCCTTTCGGGTTGAAAGAGTTGTTCTATGAACAGATTAAACTGTAAAGCAGTGAAAGAGTACTCACATCATTGTTGTTGTTCGGTTGCTCAATCATGTCTGACTCTTCACAACACCGTGGACTACAGCATGCCAGGCTTCCCTCTTTTCACCATCTCTCAGAACTTGTTCAAACTCATGTCCATTGAGTCAGTTATACCATTCAACCACCTCATCCTCTGTTATCCCCTTTTCCTGTTTCAGTTGTTCCCAGTATCAGGATCTTTTCCAGTGAGTCAGCCCTTCACATCAAGTGGCCAAAGTATTGGAGCTTCATCTTCAGCATCAGCCCTTCCAATGAATATTCAGGGTGGATTTCTTTTAGGATTGACTGGTTTGATCTCCTTGCATTCCAAGAGACTCTCGAGAGTTTTCTCCAACACCATAGTTCAAAGGGATCAATTTGTCAGTGCTCAGCCTTTTTATTGTCCAGCTCTCACATCCATACATGGCTACTGGAAAAACCATAGCTTTGACTACATGGACATTTGCCAGCAAAATAATATCTCTGCTTTTTAATCTGTTGCTTAGGTTCATCACAGGTTTTCTTCCAAGGATCAAGCCTCTTTTAATTTCATGGCTGCACACACCATCTGCACTGATTTTAGAGCCAAGTAAAATAAAGTCTGTCACTGTTTCCATTGTTTTCCATATATTTGCCATGAAGTGATGAGACCAGATACCATGGTCTTCGTTTTTTGAATGTTGAGTTTTAAGCCAACTTTTTCACTCTCCTCTTTCACTTTCATCAGGAGGCTCTTTAGTTCCTTTTCACTTTCTGCCATTAGGACTGTGTCATCTACATATCTGAGGTTATTGATATTTTGCCTGGCAGTATTGATTCCAGCTTGTGGTTCATCCAGCCCAGCATTTCACATGATGTATTCTGTATATAAGTTAAGCAAGCAGGGTGACAATATACAGCCTTGATTCCCAATTTGAAACCAGTCCATTGTTGCATGTCTGGTTCTAACTGTTGCTTCTTGACCTGCATACAGGTTTCTCAGGAGATACGTAAGGTGGTCTGGTATTCCCAACTCTTTAATAATTTTTCACTGATCCACGCAGTCAAAGGCTTTAGCATAGGTATGTGTTTTTCTGGAATTCTCTTGCTTTTTCTATGATCCAATGAATGTTGGCAATTTCATCTCTGGTTCTTCTACCTTGTCTGAATTCAGCTTGTAATCTGGAAGTTCTCCGTTTGCATACTGTTGACGCCTAGCTTGAAGGATTTTGAGCATTACTTTGCTAGCATGTGAAATGAGTGCAGTTGTGCAATAGTTTGAACATTCTTTGGCGTTACCCTTCTTTGGGATTGGAATGAAAATTGACCTTTTCCAGTCCCATAGCCACTGCTGAGTTTTCTAAATTTGCTGGCACCTAGGTCATAATAGGAGTTACAAGCTAGAATCAAGATAGGCGGGACACATCAGCAACCTCAGGTATGCAGATGATACCACTCTAACTGCAGAAAGTGAAGAGAAACTAAAGAGCCTTTTGATGAGGGTGAAGGAGAAAAGTGAAAGACATAGCTTAAAACTAAATATTAAAAAAAACCCAACAACCTAAGATCATGGCATCCAACTCCATTATGTCATGGCAAATAGAGGGGAAAAAGTTGAAAGTAGTGATAGATTTCCTATTCTCAGACTCTAAAATCACTGCAGATGGTGACTGCAGCCATGAAATCAGAAGATGCTTGCTTCTTGGCAGGAAAGTTATGACCAGCATAGACAGCATAATAAAACTCAGAGACATTACTTTGCCAACAAAGGTCCGTATAGTCAAAGCTATGGCTTTTCCAGTAGTCATGTATGAATGTGAGAGTTGGACTGTGAAGAAAGCTGAACGCCGAAGAACTGATGCTTTTGAACTGTGGTGCTGGAGAAGACTCTTGAGAGTCCCTTGGACTGCAAGGAGATCCAACCAATTCATCCTAAAGGAAATCAGTCCTGGTTATTCATTGGAAGGACTGATGCTAAAGCTGAAACTCCAGAACTTTGACCACCTGATGTAAAGAACTGACTCACTGGAAAAGACCCTGATGCTGGGAAAGATTGAAGGTGGGAGGAGAAGGGGACAACAGAGGATGAAATGGTTAAATAGCATCACCAACTCAATGGACATGAGTCAGAATAAGCTCCGGGAGTTGGTGATGGATAGGGAAGCCTGTCATGCTGCAGTCCATGGACACAAAGAATTAGACATGACTCTATGACTGAACTGAACTGAACTGAATATATAACATCATATCTGCAAACAGTGACAGTTTAAAGTCTTCTTTTTCATTTTGGATTGCCTTTAGTTTTTTTCTTCTCTAATTGCCATAGTTAGGACTTCCAAAACTATGATAAATAAAAATGGTAACAGTGAACATCCTTGTTCCTGATCTTCCAGGAAATGCTTTCATCTTTTCACCATTGAGTATGATGTTAGCTGTAGGTTTGTTGTATATGGCTTTGTTTTGTTGATGTATGTTCCCTCCATGCTCACTTTCTGGAGAGTTTTTAACATTAAAGGGTGCTGAATTGTGTCAAAAACTATTTTTCCATCTATTGAGATGATCATATGGTTTTTATTCTTTAATTTCTTGATGTGGTGTATTACACTGACTGATTTGCAGATACTGAAAATCCTTGCATCCTTGGGATGAATCCCACTGGATCATGGTGAATGATCTTTTCAGTATATTGTTGGATACAGATTGCTAGTGTTTTGCTGAGGATTTTTTATCTATGTTCATCAGTGATATTGGCCTGTACTTTTCTTTTTTGTGATATCTTTGTCTGGCTTTGGTGTCAGGGTGATGATGACTTTACAGAATGAATTTGGAAGTTTTCCTTCTTCTGTAGTTTGTTGAGACAATTTCAGAAGGATATATGTTAACTGTTCTCTAAAGGTTTGATAGAATTTGCCTGTGAAGCAATCATGCCCTGAACTTTTGTTGGGAGTTTTTAAATCACAGTTTCAATTTCAGTGCTTATGATTGGTCTATTCATATTTTCTATTTCTTCTTAGTTTAATTTTGGGAGATTGTACTTTTATAAGAATTTGTCCATTTCTTCTAGGTTGTTCATTTTATTGGCACACAATTGCTCATAGTAGTCTACTATGATCCTTTGTATTTTTGTGGATTCAGTTGTAACTTCTTTTCATTTCTAATTTTACTGATGTAAGTCCACTTTTTTTTCTTGATGAGTCTAGCTAAAGATTTATCAATTTTATTTATCTTTTCAAAGAACTGTCTTTTGGTTTCATTGATCTTTGCAATTGTTTTCTTTTGTATTTCATTTATTTCTCTTTATGATTTCTTCCCTTGTACCAACTTTAGATTTTATTTGTTCTTTCTCTAGTTGTTTTAGGTGTAGTGTTAGGTTGTTTATTTGAGATGTTTTCTTGTTTCTTGGAGTGAGACTGTATTGCTATAAACTTCCCTCTTAGAACTGTTTTTGCTGCATCTCATAGGTTTTGGACTTTGAGAAAGCACATAGGTGCTTTCATTTTCATTTTTCTCTAGGTTATTTTTTTTTTTAATCTCCTCTTTGATTTCTTCAATGATTCATTGGTTGTTTAGTAGCATAATGTCTGGCTGCCATGTGTTCATGGTTTTTATAGCTTTCTTTTTTCTTATGATTTATTCTAACCTCATAGTGTTGTAATCCAAAAAGATATTTGATATGATTTCAATTTTCTTAAATGTACTAAGGCTCACCTTGGGCCCAGCATGTGGTCAATCCTGAAGAATGTTCCAGGTGCACTTCAGAAGAATGTATAGTCTGCTGCCTTTGGATACAATGCTGTATAAATTATCAATTAAGTCCATCTAGTCTAAAGTGTCATTTAAGGCATGTATTTCTTTATCAATTTTCTGTTTTGACAATCCGTCCATTAACAAAAGTGGGGTGTTAAAGATCCCCCTATGATTGTGTTGCAGTCAGTTTCTTCCTTTGTTGTTAATTTTAGCCTTACATATTGAGGTACTCCTATGTTGGGTGCATATATACTTAAAAGTGTTACATCTTTTTCTTGAACTGTTAATCATTACATAGTATTTTTCATCTCTTAGGACAATCTTTGTTTTAAAGAATACTTTTTTCTACTATCAGTATTGTTATTCTAGCTTATTTCTAATTTCCATTTTCCTGGAATACCTTCTCCCATCCCTAGTTTCTGTCTCTAAGTGTCCAGGTCTTAATCTCTAGGTCTGAGGTGGGTCTCTTGTAGAAAGCATGTACACAGGTCTTGTTTTTGTATCCACCCAGCCAGTCTATGTCTTTTGTTGATACATTTCATCCATTTATATTTCATATATTTATTTATGATCTCAGTGTAATTTTCTTGATTGTTTGGGGTTTATTTTTGTAGGTCTTTTCCTTCTCTTGTGTTCCTTGCCTAGAGAAGTTCTTTCAGCACTTTTTGTAAAGCTGGTTTGGTGGTGCTGAATTCTGCTAATTTTTGCTTGTCTGTAAAGCTTTTTCCTATCTGGACAAAAGTCTTGTTGTGTAGGGTATTCTTAGTTATAAGTTCTTCTCTTTATCACTTTAAATATATGATGCCATTCTCTTCTGGCTTGTACAGTTTCTGTTGAGAAATAAGCTTATAGCCTTTTGAGTGTTCCCTTGTTTGTTATTTGTTGTTTTTCCCTTGTTGCTTTTAATATTTTATCTTCATCTTTAACTACTGCCAGTTTGATTACTGTGTGTCTCAGTGTGTTCCTCCTTGGTTTTTTCTTGCCTGGGACTCTGTGGCTTCCTGGACTTGTTTGACTATTTCCTTTCCCATGTTAAGGAAATTTCCAGCAATTATCCCTTCAAATATTTTCTTGGGTTCTTTTTCTCTCTCCTCTCCCCTGTGAGACCCCTATATTGTTAATGTTGTTCTGCTTAATGTTGTCCCAGAGCTCTTTAGAGTGTCTTCATTCCTTTCATTCTGTTTTTGTTCTATATTCTGTTTTTAGCAGTGATTTTTACCATTCCATTTTATAAGTCACTTATCAGTACTTCTGTTTCAGTTATTCTGTTATTAATTCCTTTGAGTGTTTTATCCATCTCTGTTTGTCCTTTAGTTCATCTAGGTCTTTGACAAACGTTTCTGTCATCTTCTCCATTCCCTTTCCAAGATCCTGGATCATGTTTACTATCATTATTCTGAATTATAATTCTGGAAGGTTGTCTCAGTTTTGTTCTGTCATTTCTGACTATCTGAAACCCTATGAACCACAGCATGCCAGGCCTCCCTGTCCCTCACCAGATCCTGGAGCTTGAACAAACTCATGTCCATCAAGTCAGTGATGCCATCCAACCATCTCATCCTGTCATCCCCTTTTCCTCCTGCATTCAATCTTTCCCAGCATCAGGTTTCCAATGATTCAGTTCTTTGCGTCAGGTAGCAAAGTACTGGAGCTTCAGCTTCAACATCAGTCCTTCCAATGAATAATGACTGATTACTGTTAGAGTCGACTGGCTTAATCTCCTTTTAGTCCAAGGGACTCTCAAGAGTCTTCTCCAACACCACAGTTCAAAAGCATCAATTCTCCAGGGCTCAGCTTTCTTTATGGTCCAAATCTCACCTCCATACATGACTACTAGAGAAACCATAGCTTTAAATATATGGACCTTTGCTGGCAAGCAAAGTCTCTGCTTTTTAACATGCTGTCTGGGTTTGCCATAGCTTGTCTTCGAAGGAGTAAGCGTTTCTTCTCATTTCATGGCTTCAGTCACCACCTGCAGTGATTTCGGAGCCCAAGAAAATAAGGTCTGTTACTGTTTCCATTTCTTCCCATATATTTGCCATGAAGTGATTGGACCAGATGCCATGATCTTTGTTTTTTGAATGTTGAGTTTTAAGACAGCTTTTTCACTCTCCTCTTTCTTTTCATCAAGAGGATCTTTAGTTCCTCTTCACTTTCTGCCATAAGGGTGGCATCATCTGCATATCTGAGGTTATTAATATTTCTCCTGGCAGTCTTGATTCCAGCTTGTGCTCCATCCAGCCCGAGATTTCACATGGTGTATGCAGCATATAAGTTAAATAAACAGGTTGACAGTATACAGCCTTGATGTACTACTTTCCCAATTTGAAACCAGTCCACTGTTGCATGTCTGGTTCTAGCTGTTGATTCTTGACCTGCATACAAGTTTCTCAGGAGACAGGTAAGGTGGTCTGGTATTCCCATCTCTTGAAGAATTCTCCACAGTTTATTGTGATCCACACTTTCAAAGGCTTTAGCATAGTCAATAAAACAAAAATAGATGTTTTTCTGGAATTCTCTTGCTTTTTCTATGATCCAGTGGATGTTGACAATTTGATCTCTGGTTCTTCTGCCTTTGCTAAATCCAGCTTGAACATCTGGACGTTCTCAGTTGACATACTGTTGAAGCCTGGCTTGGAGAATTTTGAGCATTACTTTGCTAGTGTGTGAGATGAGTGCAATTGTGTGGTAGTTTGAACATTCTTTGACATTGGAATGAAACTGACCTTTCCCAGTCTTGTGCCACTGCTGAAGTTTTTCAAATTTGCTGGCATGTCAAGTGCAGCACTTTCACAGCGTTATCTTTTAGGATTTGAAATAGCTCAGTTGGAACTTCATCACCTTCACTAGCTTTGTTCATAGTGATGCTTCCTAAGGCCCACTTGACTTTGCATCCCAGGATATCTGGCTATAGGTGAGTGATCATACCATCATGGTTATCTGGCTCATTAAGACTTTTTTATATCATTCTACTGTGTATTCCTGCCACCTCTTCTTAATATCTTTAGCTTCTGATAGGAAGATTGTCTATCTCCATTTTATTTCGTTGTTTTTCTTCGGTTTTATCTTGTTCTTCATCTGGAACATAGTCCTCTGCATTTCACTTTTATTAACTTTCTATGATCATGGTCTTTGTTCTGGAAGCTGCAGAATTTGAGTTCTTGTTTTTCCTGTCTGCTCTCTGGTAGAAGAGGCTGAGGCTTGTGCAAGCTTCCTGATGGGAGGGACTAGCAGTGGGTAAAACTGGATCGGTGGGCAAGACAATGCTCAGCAAAAGTCTAGTCAAATTGTGTGCTGGTGCGTGGTCCTCTTCTCCCTCCCTGTTAGCTGTTTTGCCTAAGCTGATCCATCCCTAGAGTCCAGAGGCTCTACAGTAGGGCTAATGGCGACCTCCAAGAGAACTCACACAAAGGACCATCTGTCAGGACAGCTGCTGCCAGTGTCCTTTTCCCCACAGCGAGGCACTGCTGACCCTCTAACACTAGCAAGTAGGTCTGGTTCAGTCTCCTGTGGGGGTCACTGCTCCTATCCCCTGGGTGTTGGTGTGCACAAGATTTTGTGTGTGCTCTTCAATAGTGGAGTCTCTACCCCAGTACCACCCAAGTCTTCAGTTAAATCCTTACAGCCTTGAAAGTCAGATTCCCTAGGGACTCTGAGTCCCTCTGCCAAATCCCCAGGCAGAGAAGTCTGTTGTGGGGCTCAGAACCTTCACAACAGGAGGAGCGCTTCTTTAGTTTTATTGTTCCCCAGTTTTGGGGTCACCTATCCAGAAGTAATGAGATTTGATTTTATTGTGACTGTGCCCCTCCTCCCATCGTGCTGCAGCTTCTCCTTTGTCTTTGGACACAGAATATCTTTTTTTGGTGGGTTCCAGTGTCGTCCTCTCAATGGTTGTTCAACAGCTACTCACAATTTCTGTGTTTTCACAGGAGATAAAGGGCTTCCCTGATAGCTCAGTTGGTAAAGAATCTGCCTGCAGTGTAGGAGACCCCAGTTCAATTCCTGAGTTGGACAGATCCGCTGGAGAAGGGATAGGCTACCCATTCCAGTATTCTTGGGCTTCCCTTGTGGCTCAGCTGGTAAAGAATCCACCTGCAATGTGGGAGACCTGGGTTCGATTCCTGGATTGGGAAGATCCCCTGGAGAAGGGAAAGGCTACCCACTCCAGTGTTCTGCCTTGTAGAATTCCATGGGCTGACTGTATAGTCCATGAGGTCACAAAGAGTCTGACACAACTGAGTGACTTTCACTATCATAGGAGGAGATAAGAACATGTTTTTATACTCTGTCATCTTTAACCAATCCAAGGCAATTTTTTAAAAATATAAGTGCTTCATATGGGTTGGTGTAGCCTCTGCCAGGGTAAGCTGAAAGGCATGCAGAGAGTAGATCAGCTGTGTTTTACCCATCCCCCATGCAAGTGCATTGTATAGTAAGTAAACTGCACATCTCTAGATAGAGACCCTGGATTAAAACTATAGCCTTAGTTCATTTGTCTTTCCTATGTATGTGTGTGTGTGTGAGTGTGTGTGTGTGCATGCTCAAAAGCATGCATGATTTTGAGTGCCTACTCCACAATACAATCTATGTTGTTGGTATTCCACAAGCTGAACTGTATGTCCCTTTGAGTGTTTACTCAATGGCAGAGATTCTTTGCTAAGTACTTCATATTTATTAACACTCTGCTCCAAGGGCTAAGCTTTTGTTGTTTTCATTCCCTGACTAAGGAATCTGAACTTTCTGGTTTTAAGTAACTTGTCCGTAGTTACATAGCTAGGAAGTGGAGGCACTGGGTTTCAAAATTATCTTTTTATTTTCTGATTCTAAAACCCATGCTCTTAGTTACTATACTATAGGGCTTTCACAGAATTTATACATTATTGTGAGAAGGCAAATGTATTAACACATGGTTAAAGTAAAAGTGTAGGTGCTATTTAGGCAAGATACCTACTTAGATGGAGAAAGAAAGTTGCCAGGAACCATTTCTCAAGAGTTTGTCCCTCAGCTGAATCTTAAAGAAGTTTACGTAAATATGTGGGAATTCAAAGACTGATAAATCAAAACCACAGTGAGATATCACTTCATCCTGTTAGGATGGCTGTTATTGAAAAAAAAAAAAGTGTTCATGAGGATATGGAGAAATTGAAAGTTTTGAAACTTTTGCACACTGTTTGAAGGGATGCAAAATGGTACAGTTGCTACTATGAAAACCAGTATAGAGTTTCCTAAAAAATCAAAATAGAGCCACCGTATGATCCAGCAATCCCATTTCTGGATATGTATTGGAAAGAAGTGAAATCAGGATCTCTTAAGAGATACCAGCATTCCTGTGTTTACTACTACTACTACTGAGTCGCTCCAGTCGTGTCTGACTCTGTGAGACCCCATAGACGGCAGCCCACGAGGCTCCCACTCCCCTGGGATTCTCCAGGCAAGAGCACTGGAGTGGGTTGCTGTTTCCTTCTCCAGTATTCCTGTGTTTACTGTGGCACTATTCACAATAGCGAAGATATAGAAACAACCTAAATATCCATCAATCAATGAATGTATAGATAAACTGTGATATCTATATATATACTTGTGTGTGTGGGGGGGTGTGTGATGGAATATTATTCAGGCTAGAAAAAGAAGGAAAATCTGAAATATGCAACATGGATGGCCCTTGAGGACATTATGCTCATTGAAATAAATCAACAGAAAGAAAAATGCTGCATGATTCTACCTATATAAGATATCTAAAATACTGAAATTCATAGAATCAAAGAGTAGAATGGTGGCTGCCAGAGTCCAAAAGGAGAGAAAAATGAAGAGCTGTTTTTTAATGGGTACAGCATTTCAGTTTGGGAGGATGACAGTGTTCTGTAGGTGCATAGTGGTGATGGTTGTATGACAGTGTGAATGTTCTTAGTGCCATTGCATTGTGCACTTAAAATGATATATTTGTTATGTATATTTGGATCGAAACAGGCCTCCCGCATTGTAGACAGACACTTTACTGTCTGAGCCAGCAGGGAAGCACTATATTTTATTATAATTTATAATAATTCATTGATTTCTTGGATCTCAGTACATAACTTATTTAACCTGATTTTTTTAAAAATTTGGAAACTGACCTAGGACATTTTGAGCAAGGATCTGGCCTAAGAGATTGATAGTTGCTTTAGAAAATGAATCTGCAGAATTGGAAACTTTATAATCAAATCTAAAAGTTTGTAGTTGACTATAATGTAGTTATAGAGGATGGTTTTCAAGATAATACTTTTAGGATTTTTGTTATTTTAACATGAAACCTGACCATTGAAATTTGTCTAGGGCTTTAGTTTGAAAAACAATTTCGCGTACATTCTTTCATATTATTTAATGGTGTTTGTTTGAGATTACTCAGCCTCAAATTGTTATATGTGAGTTAGAGCTGAAGTGAGACTATTCACTGAGCTAAAGTGATTTGCCTGTCTTTTGCACCTACTCCTAGAGTTATGACGATGTTAAAGATACCTAATTGATGAGAATATAACTCTTATCTTAATGAAAGTAGCAGAGATAATAGTTTCATAGGTTTTTCTCTTTTTAATCATTGAAAAAAATTTAAATTTTATGCCACCATTAATTATTTAAATGGACACATTGCGAATGAATAAAGAGATGTGGAGAAGGTACCTGAAGAGTTTACATAACAAAATGCACTTGGCTTAGGCTCATGCGGGGCAAGGCAGTGTCTGGCTGCAGCTCAGTAAGAGCAAGAAGAGAATGGATAACTAGGGAAGAGGACACTGGTACCATTCTAGGAGCTGCCTACCTCTGAATTATTTACTTTTTAAGGACTCCTCTCTAATTTCTTTTGGGTACATCCATGCTGTTGCTGAGGAGCCAAGAGGATGTGCTCTGACCCTTCCTAAGCCACATGCCAAGATCAGGATCTTGGAATTTTCTGCCCAAATGGCCCTGAGCTCATTTCTACTGTTTAGAAACCTCTTCCCAGATCTTTTCTTCCTTCCCTGCCATTTTACCCACCTCTGTGTCCGAGTGTTTACATGAAGGTGGCCACATTGTGTTTGGGGAAAGGTTGGTTGTAGTGGATGGTGCTTGCATGGGGAATCAGGGTCCTGAAATAAAGGATCTGGAAGATAGTTTATTCAGGTATAAATTATTGAAATATTTCTCCCTATATTACACCTTTTAGGCAGTTTCATAGGCTCTTTGTATTTTTTTTTTTAATCTCTGTTTTTTTCTCAGTCCTAGAAACTTCTAGAAGATACTGCCTCTCTATCTTTAAAGCCTAAATTCATATAAAGAGATTACAAATAATTGTCTGGGGTCAAAAGAAAAGGGGGAGGATCTTACACACACACACACACACACACACGCACACACACACACACACATATATATATATATATTCCCACCCCCCAAAGTGGGTTCCTCTGCATGGGCTTGCCTAAGGAGCTGAAGGGGAAGCACTAGAGTTCCTAGCTTGACCAAAGGATTCCTTCCTCCTCTGTGGGCAAAAACCATAGAGATACGACTTCAGGGCTCTTTATGACCAGAGTAGCAGAGAAATAAGAGACTTTTATCCCCTACTTTCTGGGCATGACATGCCCCCTAGGTTCAGGTATGACCCTGAAGAAGAGCTAAACAATGAATGTGATTAAATAGCTCATTAAAAAACAAGGATTGATACTCCAAATTTGATTTAAGAAAATGAAGACATAGATCTTTTCAGCACTCCTGAGTCTACACTGAGATTCATTTCTGATGCATTAGAAAGTTTGTTTTAATTATGAAATGTGTTAAATAATGGTAACAGTTAGTACAGCAAAAAATTCATCTCTGTTGTTGCTGGTGTTGTTCAGTCACTCAGTTGCGTCCGACTCTTTGTGACTCCATGAGCTGCAGCACTCATGCTCCCTGCCCTTCCCCATTTCCCAGAGCTTGCTCAAACTTGTCCATTAGTAGGTGATGCCGTCCAACCATTTCATCCTCTGTGGTTCCTGTCTCCTCCTGCCTTCAGTCTTTCCCAGCATCAGGGTCGTGGTGGGTGCAAATGTTCACTATGTGCCAGGCACATTTTTAATATCTTCCATCGACCATCTAGCTTATTTTTACCACAGCCCTATGCAGCAGGTGGTGTTATTCCTTTTCATTTTAATCTAAGGAGGCTGAAACCTAGTGAAGTTAAATTATTTATTAAAGGCATAGCTGATGATTAGCAGCAGAGCCTAATTCAGCTGTTCTCTTTTATTCTAAAGTACATATGCTTAGTCACTATAGAGTCTTCCTAGATAAGGAGTTCATATTTATCACACAGAGAGTAAAATTATGCCTCATGTCTCTATAATGATTTGTTTTACCTAAATTATTTTTACATGCAAGAAAAAAATTCTTCTAATTTTTATTACCTGGGGCAAGATGATAGGCAACTGTTAAAGGGTTGGAGCCATTGTATGATAAGGACTAAATGCTGCTGATATAAAATAAATCTGAAGTATATTTTGATGGGAAACTAGGAAGGAGTGGAGAAAGACCAGTTTTAAGGCTTGAATAACAGAATGAACCAAGATCAATGCCAAATGATTCAATTAAGAGAAAAAAGTATGTTGAGGGCAGAAAACCTTTTGCTGAGCTTACTAAGGGGAAAGATTTAGATACCTGTAAGATTAAGAAGGACCCTTCCTTTAATTCTTTCAATTAAAGTAGATTCATCAATAGAAATTGATTTCTTTGGTAAGCCTGATACATCTGCTTTTATTTAGTTAGTATGAACTGTAGGAAGCCTGAAATAAACAATATGTGTCAATTTTCTTGTCATTAAACTGAATACAAGGCTGATTTCTCATGTTATAATGAAGAGGCTATTATTTTCCAAATGCTACCCAAAAATAATTAATGTAACTCTGTATGTCTTGTTCTAGGTTAGGACATTCTTGAAGTGTTTATTGAAGTGATATCTTCTGTGGGAGATGGAGAGGGTGGGATGATTTTGGAGAATGGCATTGAAACGTATAATATCATATATGAAATGAATCACCAGTCCAGGTTCGATGCAGGATACAGGATGCTTGGGGCTGGTGCACTGGGATGACCCAGAGGGATGGTAAGGGGGTGGGGAGGTGGGAGAGGGGTTCAGGATGAGGAACATGTGTATACCTGTGGTGGATTCATGTTGATGTATAAAACCAATATGATATTGTAAAGTAATTAGCCTCCAATTAAAATTAATAAATTTATAATATAAAGTAAATATAGGGCTATATCTTATGCTATCTGGTTATATTTAAAAACTGAGATCTTCTGATAAAATCAAACACTTTGCTACTGACTTGGTTGAAAAAAGCTTATTCAATGTGAAAAACATTACCCTGCGTTTATATGTTCTTTCCCATTGTACAGTCATCCTTGTCTCCTCTATCTCTCATCCCACATTTAGTCTTCTAGGAAATCATGTTGTTTCTACTCCCCAAATAGCAGAGCTCAACCACTTTTCACCAGCTCTGTTAAGTCCACTCTTTCCAAATCTCATGTGGGTATCATTTATTGATGCTGACTCTATTGAGTTAAAAATAAGCATATTTTAAAAAAATTTATTTACTTAAGTCATTAAAAAAGTTCAAAAATATAAATTTGGTATATAGTCACTGTGAAACAAAGTCAGTTTCCTAGAATACTATGTATACCCTCATAGGATGCAGTTAAATAGTTAATTTAAAAATGTGTGTAGATTTGTGACAGTGCTACCAAATAACTGATTTTGTCTTGTGGATTGTAATGAGCACTTGTCTTTGAAGTTTTTTCATTTGAAATATTAGAAGCTTTTTGCTTGTTGATTTGTCTCCTCATTCAGCATACCACTTTTTCTTTTTTTGCTATAATGTTTTCCTTCATTAAGAGAGGTATCAGTTTCTGAATTCCAGAATATATATTTATAACTGAGCTTTGTATCACTTTGTAGAAACCTCTGTACTACTTTTTGTTCTTGGACTCTTATCACATGCCCCTTCATAGATGTCCCAAAGTTCTCTGGGAAATGTGGGTTTAACTCTATGTCTTTGAGATCCTCAGCCTCTTTCTTCTCCAATGTAGTGTGCTTCAAACAAAATACTCAAACAAAAATTCTTAGGGCAAAAAAATAATAACACGTATTACCTTGGTCTTCCCTGGTGGTTCAAACAGTAAAGAATTTACCTGCAGTGCAGGAGGCCTGGATTCAGAACCTGGTTTGAGAAGATGCCCTGGAGAAGGGATAGGCTCTTGGGCTTCCCTTGTGGCTCAGCTGGTAAAGAATCCACCTTCAATGCAGGAGACCTGGATTTGATCCCTGGGTTGTGAAGATCCCATGGAGAAAGAAAAGGGTACCCACTCCAGTATTCTGGCCTGGAGAATTCCAAGGACTGTGTAGTCCGTGGGGTCACAAAGAGTCTGACACGACTGAGCAACTTTTCGCTTTCCACTGTTCTTGTCTGGAGAATTCCATGGACAGAGGAGCCTGGTGGGCTACAGTCCATGGGGTCACAAAGAGTCAGACATGGCTGAGCGACTAAAACTGTAATTTTTTTCATATATTAATATAACCTATTTTAATGAAAACATTGTCCAAAACAAACAAACAAAAAACAGTGAAAAGAAACTTGATTTTATATTTTTGCAAGTCTGTCAGTATCTGCCTTAGAAGACAGCACATTCTCATATCTACTTTAGTATTATTCAATCTGTTGAATTTCTGGGCTTTTGGGTTCAAGTATTAAAAAACCAGCCTCACAAAGATATGGAGCATAAAAGGGAAGAGTATATTAATGGCCTTTTCAGATAAGAGTGGGCGTTCTTATTTGACACTATACCAAAGCCCAGCAAAGGGTACTTTCTTACAACTTAGTTGTAATGTGAAATCTGAAACCATATCAATGAACTTTTCTTACTTTATTAAATTGTAATCTGTTTACCCATCTTGTACATGGAATAGCTCTTTCTCCGCATGACCTTGTAACATCATACATTAGTCATCTGGAAAATACTGATTCAGAAATTACAAATTTTATGATACCAAAAGAATCATATATGTTAATATCAACATTCGCCAATGATCCCATCAAAAAGTCTTCAATTATTAGATAACCATTAAGCCCACAATCGCAGATAAAAGTTTTCTGAAGTTTGAGCTTTCATTTGAAACTTAGCATTTTAATGCTATCTGTTGTTTCCCTTGAAGTGACAGTCTCATTTTGTTTTTTTTTTTTTGAAAACTTTATGAAATATCATCTTGTTAAATAAAAACATTAATTTCTAAAAAAAAAAAGAAAAAAGAAAAATTATCTGCCAAATACTCAAGTCTGAGTAAGCATAGTTTATGGTTTTTGCCTAGTAAAAACTTATGTTGTATAAAAAAGTGGCTAATTCAGCTTGCAACAGCAGCAATTATACAAGGGGTTTTTCTAGAGAAAACCATTGTACTTCAGTAAGCAGCAGAGACACTTTCTGTATGTTTGCCATTTTGTCATATAGAATGTTAAAATGATGTGTACTCAAGGGTTAAAATTCAATACAGTTAATAACTCAGTGTTTCACCAAAACAGTTTAAAGTAAAACTAGATTTTTACTTTATCAATTTTTTTCTATGTATATAAGACTATACTGACTACTGTACTTGATATTCCATATATAGTGAGTAAAGGATGTAATGTAAGTATAAGAATATAATGATGACTACTAGGGTTCCATGGTGTAGTGATTAGCACTCTAGACTCTGAATCTAGCGATCCAAGTTCAAGTCTCAGTGGGACCTCCAGACTTCCCAGGTGGTGTTACTGGTAAAGAACCCACCTGCCGATGCAGAAGATATAAAGTGACTCCAGTTCAATCTCTGAGTTGGGGAGATCCCCTGGAGGAGAGCATGGGAACCCACTCCTGTATTCTTGCCTGGAGAATCCCATGGACAGAGGAGCCTGGTGGGCTACCGTCCACAGGGTTGCAAAGAGTTGGACATGACTGAAGTGACTTAGCACACACATACTTGGTGTCACTGCCTTAATCTGTGTTGAGGGGGCTTTACTTTTGCACCACCAGTGCAATATAATAATGCTGAAAGCTCAACTCTCTGTACACCAGTGCCAGATTGAACCTTGGAGTCAGAGTTTTAGGTGAAGTAGAAGGGTGTAGCTTTATTACTTTGCCGGAAAAGGGGGGACAAAGTGGGTTCCTGCCTGGAAAAGCTGTGTGTCACAACGCCCAGAGGATTTGATGAGGGGGTTTATAACAATGGTCCAAGGGTGGGATCTCTGACAAGATTTAGGTGTGTGGGAGCCTGGAGGAGAGCATGGCAACCCACTCCAGTATTGTTTCCTGGAGAATCCCATGGACAGAGGAGCCTGGTGGGTTACAGTTCATGGGGTTACACAAGTGACTGAACACACACAGGGTTTGCATGCCTTTAATCCTTTAATCTCCTAATCTTGATGGTCTTCTCTGGCCCCTTTAGCTTTGCCTCTGGTATTTTCCTGGCTGCTCTCTTGATTACTGTTGTTGTCCTGTAAAACACTTTGTACCCAGTGGACTGCAGCACGCCGGGCTTCTTTGTCCTTCACTCTCTCTCAGAGATTGCTCAAACTCATGTTCATTGAGTCGGTGATGCCATCCAACTATCTCATCCTCTGTTGCCCGCTTCTTCTCTTGCTTTCAATCTTCCCCAGCATCAGGGTCTTTTCCAGTGAGTCAATTCTTTGTGTCAGGTAACCAAAGTATTAGATCTTTACCTTCACTATTAAAGCTTCAGTCCTTCTAATGAATATCCAGGGTTGGTTTCCGTTAGGATTGACTGGCTAGGTCTCCTTGCTGACCAAGGGACTCTCAAGAATCTTCTTTAGCACCATAGTTTGAAAGCATCAGCTCATCAGTGATCAGCCTTCTCTATGGACCAAATCTCACATCCATACATGATTACTGGAAAAACCACAGACGGACCTTTGTCAGCAAAGTAATATCTCTGCTTTTTAATATGCTGTCTAGGTTGGTCATAGCTTTCCTTCCAAGGAGCAAGTGTCTTTTAATTTCATGGCTACAATCACCATCTACAGTGATTTTGGAGCCCAAGAAAATAAAGTCTCTCACTGCTTCCATTTTCCCCCATCTATTTGCCATGAAGTGATGGCACTGGACGCCATGATCTTAGTTTTTGAATGTTGAATTTTAGGCCAGCTTTTTCACTCTCCTCTTTCACTTTAATCAAGAGGCTCTTTAGTTCGTCTTTGCTTTCTGCCATTAGGGTGCTATCATCTATGCATCTGAAATTGTTGATCTTTCTCCCAGCAATCTGGATTCCACTTTGTGATTCTTCCAGTCTAGCATCTTGCATGATGTACTCTGCACAGAAGTTAAATAAGCAGGGGTGACAATATACAGCCTTGACTTACTGCTTTCCCAATTTTGGACCAGTCCATTGTTCCATGTCTGGTTCTAACTGTTTCTTGACCTGCCTATAGGCTTCTCAGGAGGCAACTAAGGTCATATGGTATTCTTATCTCTTTGAGAATTTTCTACAGTTTATTGTGATCCACACAGTCAAAGGCTTTGGTATAGTTAATGAAGCAGAACCAGTTGTTGTTCCCAAATTCCCTTGCTTTTCTGTGCTCCAATGAATGTTGACAATTTAATCTCTTGTTCCTCTGCCCTTTCTAAACCCAGTTTGTACATCTGGAAGTTCTCAGTTCACGTACTGCTGAAACCTAGCTTGGAAGGATTTTCAGCATAACCTTGCTAGCATATGAAATGAGGACAGTTGTGCAATAGTTAGAACACTCTTTGGCATTGCCCTTCTTTGGGATTGGAATGAAAACTAACCTTTTCCAGTCCTATGGCCACTGCTAAGTTTTTCAAATGTGCTGTCTTCTTGAGTGCAGCACTTTCACAGGATCATCTTTTAGGATCTGAAATAGCTCAGCTGGAATCCCATCACCTCCACTAGCTTTGTTCATAGTAATGCTTCCAAAGGTCCACTTAACTTCTCATTCCAGGATATCTGGCTCTAGGTGAGTGACTACACCATCATGGTTATCCAGGTCATTAAGATATTTTTGTATAGTTCTGTGTATTCTTGACCCCTCTTCTTAATCTCTTCTGCCTCTATTAGATACTTGCTATTTTTCTCCTTTATCATGCCTATCTCTACATGAAATATTCCTTGATATCTCCAATTTTCTTGAAGAGCAACTGTTAGAAACTGCCCTTAGGAACTCAGGAAAGGTCATGAGTTTTGTCTACAGGGAACAGGGACAAAAAAGACCTCTATGCCATGGAGCTCCGTAGGGCCCCACTCAGTTTCAATCGTTCTTCCATTTGAAAAGTTATTCCAGCTATGTAGTTCAGCACCACTTGTGTTTATTACCAAGTATTCATGTGCAGTCTTCTTTAATGATTGGTTGATTCTGATGTGAAATGAATAGTAGCCAAAGAGCTAGTCCCACCATGACTGATTAATCCACTTATAAGGCAAAAGTGCAATTCTGTGGACAAGATTTTCACCCATCTTTGTGTTTGCAGCAAAATCTTTAATTCAGCAAAGTACGGTCTTTGAAAAGAGGCAATACAATAATTTCTTTTACTGCCTTCTCCAGCAGTCATTCAGCAAAGTCAGCTCTGCAAGACTTGATTTTTCGGCCTCCTGTTATGTGGCTTCTCCAGCCAGTGCAGGATGACAACTCATTCTGCCAGGTGCTTCACTTACTTCTTCATCTGCACTTTGAAAAGTGTACCAAACAATTTTACGCTTCAAAACTTCATCATGTTTACATTAAAATTTGTTCCCTTTTCTTTAAATTTTGAATGATTTGGCACAAAACGACATCATAGGTAACATAATAGTATTTTTAAATTGTTCTTATTTTTAGATCTGTATGCGCAAATATTTGGGATGGAATTTCATGAAACCTACAATTTGCTTTCAGATTAACATCAAAAATATCTATAAACATATTTATCAATATGCATATAAAGTTAGATGGATTGAAGGCAGATAAAGATGGCACAATGTTAACAGTTGCTAATCTAGGTGGTGGGGATACAGGTGATTCTTGAGCTCTTCTTTCAGCCTTTCCATTTATTTGACATTTTTCATAGTAAAAGTTAGTTAATAAATGAAGTCACTGAATCAAAGGTTATTCATATTATTGCTTCACTTCTCAGTCATTAAAAGAATATGGCATGGTTTTAAAAATTACATGAGGTATTTTAAAATAGTTTCATTGTGAAGTGCGCTCTGCTCTGCTGTTCTTAGTCACTCAGTCGTGTCTGACTCTTTGCAACCCCATGGACTGTAGTCCGCCAGGCTCCTCTGTCCGTGGGGATTCTCCAGGCAAGAATACTGGAGTGAGTTGCCATGTCCTTCTCCTCCAGGGGATCTTCCCAACTCAGGGATCGAACCCAGGTCTCCCACATTGCAGGTGCATTTTTTCTCATCTGAGACATCAGGGAAGCCCGCTGTGAGGTGGGTAGCTCAAGTCATCAGCATGATAGTCATTCAGATAAAAATGTTCTTCCTTTTTCTTTCTAATCTGTACTGTGTTGTGACCTCTAGAAGAGTCTCAAGATCCCAGTTATTTTAGCTATAAAAGGGATGACTATAACAATGGTTCTTTGATAAGTCTGTTTATTTCCTATTAATTGATTTCCATTTTGTCAGATTTGAAAGTGCTTAAATTGTTACCAAGAATTCTTTAGTGTTTCTTCTTTAAAATCATCCTTAATTTTTATTGATAATAAACGGCGCTGAATGTTTTAAAGCATTTAAAATTGTAAAAGATCATGTATGTGTGTGTGTGTGTGTGTGTGTGGAAGATCATGTGTGTGTGTGTGTGTGTGAAGATCGTGTGTGTGTGTTTGCACACGCGCGTGTGTACATGTGTGCTTGCTCAGTCACTTTACTGTGTCTGACTCTTTGTGACTCTGTGGACTGTAGCCCACCAGGCTCCTCTGTCTATGGAATTCTTCAGGCAAGAATGCTGGAGCGGGTTGCCATGCCCTCCTCCAGAGGATCTTTCCCCATCTAGGGATCAAGCCCGTGTCTCCTGTTTTTCCTGCATTGTAGTGGGATTCTTTACCACTGAACCACCAGGGAAAGGATTCTTTACCACTGAGCCACCAGGGAAGTCCATATGTATATATATGTACATACACACACACACACACACAATGGAATATTATTGTGTAATATAAAATAGTACATTAGAAGGAAATCCGGGTATTTTGTTTTCTACTACATGGGTGGACCTTGAGGGCATTATGCGAGACAGAGGGAGAAAATGCTTCATGGCATCACGTATATGTGGAATCTAAGTGAAGAATCATAAGAACATAGAACAGTAGTTGTCAGAGACTGAGAAGCAGGGGGAATAGATTGCAGAGTTTCAGCTTCTAACCATAGTTGATAGCACTATATTGTATAACTGAAATTTACAGAAAGAGTAGAACTTATACGTTTGAAAAGTACATACGAATAAATATACAAGGTGACAAATGTGTTAATTAACTTGGTTAACTGGATGAGAGGAATTGTTTCACTATTTTCACATTAAATATCTTGCATTTTTGTCAATTATACCTAAATAAAGCTGAATTTTTAAAAACTAAGTAAAATTGTAAAAAATAATTTATTAAAATGGCTTTCTAAAACATAACATTTTTGTTTTCTTTAGTGGGTTACATAGTCATACAAATTTTTTTTTCTCGTGACTAAGAATGCTCATGAAAATGAAAATATAGAGTGACTTGACATAGACTTAGCACAGAAGTATTAGGGCTCTCTAAAGAAGGTAGCCAATTATAATAAAATGAGAAAAACTCAGTTGTAGTTTGTGTTTTTCATAAATACCCACTGGGATAGAAATATTCTAATTATTCTTACATCTCAGAAGAAACTGAAATATATAGCTCATTAAAAGAACATGGAAAGACTAGCTTTTTCAACCTGCATAACTCATGGAAACAGCTTCCTCTGTCTTCCTCTCTTTCTCTGATATGTTTCATCCAGCTGCTGAAAGAGACTGCCTTTTGGAAATTAAAACCCGCGTGGCTCAGACCATAGCAGTAAATCTAGTGGAACAGATGGTCCTGGATGAATTGTTTTACCTCTGCATAAAACCTTAGGGTTTTATCAATAGGCTTTTCACTAAGTAATGGGAATCAGAGTGACAAATTAACAGTAAAACTTTCATGCTTATATCCGAACACTATGTTCTGGCTTCTTACATTGTATTATTCTAATCAAGCCAAAACCATTGTCCTCTAGCAACAAACCTAAGATAAGTCTCATCCAACTCATCTAACTCATTTAAATATGTTTGTTCTGTAGCAGTTTACCTAAAGATTGAGTTTATCTAAAGATCAGTCTTTAATAAAATACCTTACATACAAATGTATATTCACTCATTTATAGTCTTTTCTCTACTCAAGATTGAAATAGGATTACATGAGAATTTAGTTCCCCATCCCAGTTAGATTTTCTAGTGGAGTGGATTTTCAAGAATTTTATGTTAATGAGTTTTTTTTTTAGCTGCTGTCATTATCCATAGAAAATAAGTTTCATTGATTTGTGTATTCAACATAATTCAGTATTTCCTTGCTGGTCTGTGAGTTTCCTAATAAGAAACTGAGAAGACATTTTCAGGGTCTACTATGAATCTGGACTTTTTTTCTCCATCCTGTCTGATCTGATCCCTATAACTGTCCTAGGAAGCATTTGTACATCCATATTTTCATAACTTTATTCAACACATGTTCTTGAGTTGTTATTAACAAATCACTAAATATATAGGAACTGAGCAAAAGTAGATACAGATCTTATTTTTGTGGTGTTTGAATTTGGCAGTGAGGATGGCCAGTAGCAAATATCTGACTAATTATCTAATTACAGTTTCAGGAAGGGATAAAAGAGATCATAATAGGCAGACCTTATCTAGCTGGGGGAGAGATTGGTGAAAGTGGGAAGCTTCCAGTGTTATTGAATGCATGCTTGCAGTGCTGAATGTGTTGGCAGTCGAGCTGTGTCTTAAAAGATGGGTAGCAGTTGGCCTCTCAAAAGGGGGAGACAGAGAATATGTATATGTAGGGGCAGTTCCTGGAGAGGGTGATGGAACTGGAAGGAATCTCGTGGCAGCAGGCTGACAAGGGAGAGAGTGGTTTTCTCCCCGTTGTAACTGAGGCATTCAAGGTCACACAAGGAAATCTAAGTGAAATTTGAACTCAGTTCTGTCCAACCTCCAATTCTTTTTGTACATCATGAAAGTTCTGTCCAACCTCTGATTCTTTCTTGTACATTTCCCCTGTTAGTCATCAGATTATGCTTAAATTATTGCTATGATCTTTATCTGAAGATTCTTAATTAAGAAATCTTTTTGTGTGTTCATTCAGCTATATTGCTGTTTTATTTATAAAAGTGAGCTGCAGTACATGCCTTCAACATCATCTCTGTATTGTTTTTCAGCGTTCCAACATTCCAAAGCCTTCCTGAAGAGATCCTCAGTAAGCTTGCTGATGTCCTTGAAGAGGTAATTGTTTTTAGTCCTTGAACTTTTGAGATGGGACTCTACCCATCACAGCTGTGCAATAAGTCACAAACTGCAGAGACCTTTACGTTTTTTTGAGCACTGGGATGAGATATATATTTGGCTTCAAATAAAAGCAGCTCCAGCATATCTGACATTTATACGCAATTAGTAATGTGAAAATCAACTTAACTATAGCAGAAGGAAAGTTTTTCACTGTGGCAAACATATTATTACTTTGATTTCCAATGAAGGGAGATGGCATATATATCTCTTATTTCCATTGGTGATAAGCAACATTGTAGTCATTGCTACTCTGAAGATATAAATTAGCAAATTTATAACATGAATTAGAAGGTTGGGTACATATTTTTTTAGCATGAGTATTTTATGCATGTAGTTGTATGTGTGAATGTGAAAGTATCACAGTTACTTCTTTTTCTTTGTACCTATAAAGCACAGGAAATATTGAAGCAGGAGAAAGGCAGGAGGTTTGCACAAGTAGTGTCTTGAGTGAACACAAGAGGACAGGGGCCCTGGTCCCTATGGAATCAAGGAAGTCAAGTACCTGGGCAATTCTGCAGGGAGGGGAGGAGGATGGAGTGGCTGGCTCTGTGGCAGATCTGTTCTGATATCTAATTTCTCAGTGATCTAGAAAGCAAGACCATCAACTATGGGGCAGATGTTTGAGAGGTTTGAAGACAGAAGAGAAGGTATGAGAAAAGTAGACGAGGAAATGAACTAGGAAAGCATAGTATGATTGCCAATTTGATATTACCAATCCCAAATCTCAATTAAACAGGCAAAAAGAGTTCATCCAGGATGTATGATAAGACAGGAAGATCAAACTCCACTCTGTTGTTCCAAAGGATGGGAGAATTTTTAAAGCACTGGAATAGTTTGGCGGAAAAGTATTCCAGTAGGGGTGTTACCACAGAGTAGGTTCTTGTCTCATTGCAGAAAGAATTCAGAAGTGAAATGAAAGTCAAGGAAGAAAAGTGAAGATTTGTTAAGCTCTCAAAGGAAGAGCTGGGAACCAGGTGGGCAGTTGCCCTGAGTTTCTTTGGCAAGTTGGTTATGTGAGGTGTGAAAATATATGGACAGAATATTCATGGAGGAGAGAAGGGTTTGGGGTTATATATTTCCTGATTTTTGTCTTAGCTCTACCTTCCAGGGTAGGAAGGATTTTTGTCCTTATTTAGTCCTTGAGAAAGACATTCCTGAGCTGTAAAACAGATCAACAGCCTAGAAGAAGATGTGTATCTCAAAACATGCAAATTGAGAATTTACAGTTGAAAATTTTCTAAAGTAAACACCCTAAGAAAAGGGAAATCGGGAGCCTGATAGTGTCAGAGAAAAGCCTATTGAAAGTTTAGTCCAAGTGAGGGGGCTGTTCAGTCTGTCTCGCTTACCAGCCCATTTGCTCTTGTGTGCTTCTTCAGCCCCATTTGTTTCTCTAGATTCAAGTCCCAAGTAGATAGAGAATGGGATTTAACCAGGACTGGCATTTTGCCAGGAAAAGCTGAGTGGTTGAAAGAGGAAAAAGGGGTTGAAGATGCATGTGAAGGAAGGATTATAGAGACTGCTCCTGGAATTTCGACTGGGCAAGAAGGAGAGAGATGCTGAAAGGAACAAGGGTCAGCGAGTGACTGGGATCAATGGATTTTAGTCTCAGGAGGCTGAAGAAATTTTGGAGTTGTGCTATCATAGAGATAAACCGGAAAGATACTGAAAAAGTTTTTGTCTCTTAAGTACTCACAATACCTCATACTCAGTCAGTAAAGAATCTGCCTGAAATGCAGGAGACACAGATTTGATTCCTTGGTCGGGAAGATCCCCTGGAGAAGGAAATGGCAATTCAGTCCAGTATTCTTGCCTGGAAAATCTCATGGACAGAGGAGCCTGACAGGCTACAGTCCGTGGGGGTCACAAGAGTCGGACAGGACTTAGCGACTAAACCACCACCACTAACAATACCAGTAATTTTTTGATATATAGAATTTCAAAGGTTTATGTCCACAAATTCTTAAGAGTCTTTTATCAGAGTGAGCTGTCCTAGGATTTACTGTTCTCTCTCATCTTATATGGGAACACAAAGCAAAACAGAAGTAACATTTGATTCCTATGTTAAAATATAAGAGATCCGTGAGAAAAAAATTACTGGCTTCCTTTCTTTCTGAATGTGCCAACCACTGTACTTGCAACCTCTGTAAATGAAAAGCTGCTTTCCCCAGTTCTGTTCCTTGTCGAATACACTGAAGAACTCTCTGATGACCTTTTTCTTTTTCTTTTTTTCTAAACAAAATGAAATAAAGTGCAAAATCACTGGCCCCAATCAAGCCTGTCCAAAATAAAATAAAACCCCATGAAATGCTTTAATCATTTTCTTTCTTTTCCACAGCTGTGGAAGCATTTGCTATGTTTTGCAAAACAATAGCCATAGCTCTATAAATAATTTTGACCAGAGAAATATTTTAGTATTTTATGTCCGATTTTCTCATCAGAAGATGCCTTAATTTATGTTATACAAGCCACGGTACAGTCTACAGCAAAACTGCATGAAAATAGAAACAGATGATTAAGTGCCCACACATACAAATGAAGTAAACAGCCAAGATATGAAGTTAGACGTATGAATATACTACCCAGTGCACAAAAGTGTTCAAGTTGAATAAACAAGCACAATGAGAAATTAGATGAAATTATGTATCAGATAGAGTGAAGCAAATTTGGAAGAACAAAAGCAATACCAGTGTCACTTAACATTAAAGGAAAATGTGCTTGCAAAGTAATTGAGCTGTCTTTCTTCTTACAACATCTACAAGAAAATGAAAGAATCCCAGATCGTTTTGAAAAGAAAGCCTGTATAATCATTGTGTTTAACAAAGAAGCTTATAGCCTTGTTAAAACAAATATTTATGGAACATCTGCCATGTGCCAGTAATTGTTCCAAACTCTGGGATTCAGGGCCTTGTCCACCCAAAGCATGTTTCAGTGGAAGGTACAGATGAGACATAAGGAAATGGCATCAAAATAGCATTGAGTGAGAAGGCCACTCTGTATTGGGTTAGGGAGGGAAGACCTCTCTGTTCTCAAGCTGAAATCTAAAAGCAGATACAGGATGCCATGTGTACAGGACAGAGAGAAGAGAAAGCATAATGTCCTAAACTAGGAATGAGTTTGCTGTTCTTAAGGAACAGAGGGAAAACAAATTACAGTGAAATGAGATGAGGTTAAAGAAAATAGCCAAGGCCAGGTGGCAGGGGACTTTGTTGGTTGTGATAGGAGTTATGATAAGGCTTTTAAGTGCAATAGGAAGATTTTGAGGGTTCTAAGCCATAAAATGACATGATTAGGGTTGTGTTTAAATGATAGCTCTCTGTGAGAAGAATGGATTATAGAGGGACAGATCAATTATTTAGACAAAACAGCCCCAGATGAGGGTAGATGTTTGTATGTGGATGTAGTTTCTTATTGACTGTTTCATTCCATTCATTATAAAACAAAACTTCCAGCACGAGGGGAACATTTCTAGAAAATAGAAGCAGGGTACACAAGGACTGGGAGTTAACCCAAAAAGGAAACAGACATAATGGAAGAGGAATGAGCATAATGTTACTGGTTAAGTGATTTAGGAGGGTATTTGTGACTGCAGGACAAATACATGAAGTTTAGGCATCCTACTCTAAAATTGAAAAAGAAACCATTATATGAGTAATTTCGGCCATTGCCCACCCACCTCCCCACTTACCTCTTCCATAAGTAGATGTACCCATTTATCTGTTCTTCCTTATGAGATTATAAACCAGGAATAAATATCCTCATTCTTAGAGTTGTAATTTAGTGCCCCTTTGTTTCCTTTATATCACATAGTACAAGTATTTTCTTTATTGAATCTCTCATGACTTTTTCAGAAACATGGGAAAATTTTCTCTAGTTCCTTTGCGAAGTTGTGTTTATGCATAGATATCAAGAGATTCTTGGTCAAAGGTCTCGGTTGTGTTTTGCAAGACAAGTTGAAGTGATTAATTGATTCTCTAAACATTCACCTTCATTGTCACCATAGTATGCTCTTCTCATCTCGTATCTGATTTAAAGTAAGTCTTAATAATTAGTGGAAATCATTTTTAGAGGTTCAGATTTATTTTGCTAAAGAAGTTATTTTATAGTTTTTAAAATAAATTATAGGAGAATTTTTAGACAAGTGTGGGGAATAGCAAGATGTGACTTCGTAAACTAGTTTCATTAACTTCTTTACTATTCTGTATACTACAGTGAAACTATGTTGAATTCATTCATATTGAATAAAGTAGTCAAATACTGAAATCTAGTCTGAAAGCCTAGGAAGTTCTTATGGGTAAATGAAAAGAGCTGTGAAACTATAAACAGGATCTAATCTTGCTTTCTTACTACAGCAACCTAACACTTTCCTTCTTCCTTTATGTACACATAATTAGTCTCTGTAGATGAATGACATTTTTCAGATGGATGGAACAACCTGTAGGCAATCTCCACCTGAGAAGGATCTTCCTTCAGTGACTACCTACCCAAACACAATGGAGGAAAGGCACTGAAAATAACTCAGTGTCTAATATATATCTGCATATTAGAACTGTGGTGAGATCTTTAAAGGAAACAGCAAACAAAAACAATTTCTTATAGAGAGGAGGAGCAGAGATTAACCTGACATCATGTTACAAAGAAGCTTGAAAATTAATTTGGGAAGGAGTTACGCTTTCATCAATAAGGGTGAAAATGCTTCTATAACTCAAGTAAAACCATGTTTTTATTGAAGACATTACATTGAACAATCAAGTTAAGCCAACAAATTCGCTTTTTACCACTGGTGTAGCTCATTCTTTCTTTGTAAATAGAAGTGGGACGTGGGTGCTATGTTTAAGTCTCCTGATTTTTAATAGAAAATAAAACATGTGAGAATCGCTTCTTTGGTTACACAGAAATCTCTTTCACATCCAGTTCTCTCATGAAACACTGGATTTGGTTGTCTTAGAATGAGAAACTGCCCTATGACTCAGCAATCCCACTGCTGGGCATACACACCGAGGAAATCAGAATTGAAAGAGACACGTGTACCCCAATGTTCATCGCAGCACTGTTACAATAGCCAGAACATGGAAGCAACCTAAATGTCCATCAGCAGACGAATGGATAAGAAAGCTGTGATACATACACACAATGGAGTATTACTCAGCCATTACAAAGAATACATTTGAATCAATTCTAATGAAGTGGATGAAATTGGAGCCTATTATACAGAGTGAAGCCAGAAAGAAAAACACCGATACAATATACTAATGCATATATATGGAATTTAGAAAGATGGTAACGATAACCCTGTATGCGAGACAGCAAAAGAGACACAGATGTGTAGAACAGTCTTTTGGACTCTGTGGGAGACGGAGAGGGTAGGATAATTTGGGAGAATAGCATTGAAACATGTATAATATCATATGTGAAACGAATCACCAGTCCAGGTTCGATGCATGATACAAAATGCTTGGGGCTGGTGCATGGGGAAGACCCAGAGGGATGGTACGGGGAGGGAGGAGGGAGGGGGGGTTCAAGAGGGGAACACATGTACACCTGTGGCGAATTCATATTGATGTATGGCAAAAGCAATATAATATTGTAAAGTAATTAGCCCCCAATTAAAATAAATAAATTTCTACTAAAAAAAAAACAAAACAGTGCACCTTACCTCATCAAAAAAAAAAAAAAAAAAGAAAGAAAGAAAGAAAGAAATGCTTCTGCTTCACCAGCTTTTAAGAGCTCTCTACTTTTGGATCTGCAGCTTTATGTGATTAGATCTTAGATACATTTGAGTCTAAATAATGGATTGTTCTGATTTGTGTCCTTATACAGGGCATTTATTTATGTTTTCAGTTTGGGGATATTTATGCTGTTATGGCCCTGACAAAATCTTGAACAAATAATACTCCTCCAAGTTTTTGAAATATTGAAGAGGACAGGATGAGAAAAATAGAAACAGAAAAGAGGCAGGGAGAGAAAACTTTTTTTTTTTTCATCTTACCATTGCTCGATAATACGCTAAAAAACAAATACGGGATCACAGTCCAGGGATCACTTTTGGAAAAGGAGGTTAATGTATCACAAGCTGTCCCACGGCTGATTCAATATGCATTGTTTTAGCTGTGCAACTGTTCCTTGGTGTCACCCTGTCATGCTGACATTTTCTCAAATTCCTTTGCATTCTCTTCAGCTGTAAGTAATACAAGGAATAAGTACTACACTTGATGAGTTATTGGAATGCTCTGAAGCTTTCTCTTTTCATCATTCTAAACAGGTCTAGACTCTCTCACAAGAAACTAGTGTAGTAGTAAAAGTAAAAAGTAAAGTCACTCAGTCGTGTCCGACTCTTTGCAACCCCATGGACTGTAGCCTACCAGGCTCCTCTGTCCATGGGATTTTTCAGGCAAGAGTACTGGAGTGGGGTGCCATTTCCTTCTCCAGGGGATCTTCCCAACCCAAGGAAGTAGACAGAAACTTTATTGGTTCTCTTCAAAATCTGTTGTTTTGACTAAACTTTTTGATACTTGCTATTCAGAGCCAAGTTGGAGGGAATTTTGAGTACCCATTCTTTTCCAGTTGCTTTGGCCTAAAGGACTGAATTTGGACAATTCTGTTTAGATCTACCTGGTTCCTTTTGATTCTTTTGGGTTTTCACATCTACAGGGCAAATGACTGCTTCTGAAGCATTTATGTTTGTATTTTTGTGGCAGGGTGGAGAGATTAAAAAGTAAAGACAAACTTCCAGTTCATGTGAATATCTGCCTATCTTATTCTGTTATACAAGTAAATGTAATTGGAGAATATATTTGCAAATTATAGATGTAAAAAGGTAGTTGTATTAGTCAGAGTTCTCCAGAGAAAACAGAACCAGTAAGATGTGCATGTGTAGAAAGAGAAATTTATTTTAAGGAACTGGCTCTTGAATTATGGATGCCGGCCATTTCAAAATCTGCAGAATAAACTGGCAGGCCATGGACAAGCTAATGTGGCAGTTCAAGTTCAATGCCATCTGCTGGCAGAATTCCTTCTTGCTTGGGGAATGTCAGTCTTTGTTCCTATAAGATCTTCATTTGACTGAATGAGGCCCACACACATTATGGATGGTAATCCACTTTAACATTTACATCAATGAGTTTTGAGTAATCTAGTCTCAAAGTTCACTTGCTGAAATGTTAATCTTATACACAAAAATTCAGAATAATATTTGACCAAATATCTGAGCACTATGGCCCAGCTAAGTTGACACATAATATTACCATAAGACTTATATCTAGAATATATAAATACTTACAAATTGATACTAAAATGATAAATAGTTCAATTTAAAAATGAGTGGATTTAAAAAGTTAATGATAAAAATGAGTGAATAGATATTTTTCAAAAGGAGATATACAAAAATCCAATAAGTACATGTTTCTTATTAGCAGTCATCAAGGAAACAAAAAGAAGAACCCTGACTATGCACTGCTTCATACCCTCGAGGGTGGCTAGAATAAAAAAGACAATGACAAGTCTTGGTGAGGATGCAGAGAAATTGTAACTCTCATTTGTTGCTTGTGGAATTGTAAAATGGTGCAGCTTCTTTGAAAAATGGTCTAGAACTTGACTTGTAAGCATTTATGTAATTCCTTCTCACTCTGAAGTTTCTACCTCTTTAAATTACATATTTTGCTTATTTGTATAATCTATACAATAGTCTACAAAATATTCAGTTTTCATTTTTATTCAGCTTCCTCACTTGAGTTGAACCAGTAGCCCTATGCCTGACAAAAGACCCAAAATATCTAAACAGGTTGGAATAATGGATGGAATTCAATAAAATTAGGTAACAGAGGAGAATATAGTTTGCACATGATTAAAAAGAAAAAAAAATACAGAAGGAAGGAACAGAAGGATAGGATGGTGAAGACAGGGCAGAATGCAGGCAATGTGGCTGGAAACAAAGGAAGAAAACAATTGAAATATCTTATAAATTTTCCCTGGAGAAGACTTTAGGGGAAGGTACTGGATTCCTTTTAACTTAGTGGATACAACTTTCTGTGTTCAAAGGATGGGGAACTCCATCTCTAAAAATAGCCTGGATGAAGGATTTACCCCATCACAGATGAACAGGGATAAAGCAGTATCTGTCTCTTGTAGTACTATAGGTCTTAAATTGTGTAATTGTTGTAAAATTATTGGCATGAAAACATCATTTCAGATGTCCATCATCAGTGCTTACCAGCTCCTTTCACATGTTGACACATAATGGAAAATGTTTATCCTGCACACATACTGAGGTTAACAAAGAAAACTCCTTATTACTGGTCAGGGATTTTGACTGTCCCAAGTCCTACTGTACTCTCCATCTAAATGGCTGGGGAGGCATTTTGTAATGTCTGGAGATGTCTATGCTGGTTATAATATTGAGTGAGGTTAATAGAAGGCTGCTACTGGCCTCTAATGGGTAGGAGCCAAGGTGTTATTAATCATTCTACAATGCACAGGACAGCTTTACAACAATTAATCCAGTACCAGATGTCAGTACTGCTGAATCTGGGAAATTCTCCTGTAAAGCAGATGTGATAAAACTTGGGAAACTCTGCTGAAAGTATGAAGGAAATAAAATCATGTAATATGATCAAGGTTGCCAAGGACTGGTGGACTACTTTAGCCAGAGTGGTTAGGAAAGTTTCATCTGAAGAGGTGACTTTGAATTGACAGCCATTGCAAGCATCACAGATAGCTAAATATAGTATATAATGTTAAGCATGAATAGATATCATACATATTTGAAAAACTGCAGTATATAGGAAATTAGTTAAGATACTGTAAATACTCATGCATTGATTTGGTTCTTGAACAATATTGATTTTTTGGCTTCTATCTAACTCTAAGATTTTGTACAGTCACATTCTCCGTTGAGATCTCTCTAGTCCAGAGACTCAGTCATTTTCATTTCTACCCCTGTGGGAAGTGTCTTCCCCTTTATCTTCTTGATCTATTTAGCTATCATTATACGGAAGAAATAAGTGCTTGTCCATTGCTTTAAATTAGTCTCTAGTTTTGCAAACTCTTATCACTTTAGACTGTAAGTTCTTTAAAAGCTGTTGCTGTTCAGTCACTAAGTCATGTCCAGTTCTTTGTGACCCCATGGACTACAGCACCCCAGACATTCCTGTCCTTCCCTATCTCCAAACATGAGTTTGCTCAAACTCATGTCCATTGAGTTGGTGATGCCATCTAATCATCTCATCCTCTGTCTAGTAAAGGCTAATGATAGATTCATAATTTCTTTTCACAGGGTACTTGTAGGCAGTTGAGAGAAGCAACAGTAATACCTTCAGCTTATTAAGGCTGACTGGGCCAGGCTAAGGGCATCTGTTTAAACCTCTGAGGTCACTACTATTACAGCTGACACTCTCAGGTCACTACTACTACAGCTGACCCTTGAACACCAGCAGGTGTTAGGGGCACTGACTCTCCATGCAGTCAAAACCCCACAATCAAAACCACTACTTCATAAGCTTACAGTAGGTCCTGGTATACACAGATTTGGAACCACAGGTTCAAATGAGCTTGCATTACTTATAGTACTGGACAGTCATATTTAGTGAAAAAATATGCATGCATGTGGACCCCCACATCTCAAAGGCATGTTGTTCGAGGGTCAACTGTGCTTTTACTATTTGTAGTTTATAACTGGGGGACTGTTCAGTTTAGTTTAGTAGCTCAGTCATGTCTGACTCTTTGCAACCCCATGAATTGCAGCAGGCCAGGCCTCCCTGTCCATCACCAACTCCCGGAGTTCAATCAAACTCATGTCCATTGAGTCGGTGATGCCATCCAGCCATCTCATCCTCTGTCTCCCCTTCTCCTCCTGCCCCCAATCCCTCCCAGCACCAGAGTCTTTTCCAATGAATCAACACTTCACATGAGGTGACCAAAGCATTAGAGTTTCAGCTTTAGCATCATTCCTTCCAAAGAAATCCCAAACTGATCTCCTTTAGAATGGACTGGTTGGATCTCCTTGCAGTCCAAGGGACTCTCAAGAGTCTTCTCCAACACCACAGTTCAAAAGCATCAATTCTTCAGCGCTCAGCTTTCTTCACAGTCCAACTCTCACATCCATACATGACTACTGGAAAAACCATAGCCTTGACTAGACGGACCTTAGTCGGTGAAGTAATGTCTCTGCTTTTGAATATGCTCTCTAGGTTGGTCATAACTTTCCTTGCAAGGAGCAAGCATCTTTTAATTTCATGGCTGCAGTCACTATTGGGGAACTGAGGCTCAAGTAATACAGCTAATGAGGAAGTAGTTTATTCCATGCAATCTGAATCTGGAACTGGCACCTTTCATTACTATGCTGTATTCCATCTTGAAAATTCATAGCATATATGAAGAAGAAAAAAATTATTTTCCCCATTACCTACTCCTTTTTTTTTTGTAAATAGGAGATGCTTCCTTTTCAAAATGTTTACTTGTCTTTTTCTTCTTTTTTCTCCTTGGGAGTAGTAAACTTTTTCCCAGTCAGCATTTTTAATTTGTTATGACAGGAATCCATTTTATGCCTTTAACAAACTTCAAAACTAAGCAGTTTCTAGTCTTTTTATTACCAGGATGTATAGGCTTTGCCTTATGAGGTCTGTAATTCATTAAAATGTATGTGCTCTCCAAATAAGAAACCGATATGTAATAAGTCAGCTCTCTAGAAAACATTCATCAGGTCAGATCAGTTCAGTCTCTCAGTCGTGTTCAACTCTTGGCGACCCCATGAACCACAACACACCAAACCTCCCTGTCCATCACCAACTCCCAGAGTTTACCCAAACTCATGTCCATCAAGTTGGTGATGCCATCCAACTCATCTCATCCTCTATCATCCCCTTCTCCTCTTGCCCTCAATCTTCTCCAGCATTAAGGGTCTTTTCAAATGAGTCACCTCTCCACAACAGGTGGCCAAAGTATTGGAGTTTCAGCTTCAACATCAGTTCTTCCAGTGAACACCCAGGTCTAATGTCCTTTAGGATAGGCTGGTTGGTTCTCCTTGCAGTCCAAGGGACTCTCAAGAGTCTTCTCCAACACTACAGTTCAAAAGCATCAATTCTTTGGCACTCAGCATTCTTTATAGTCCAACTCTCACATCCATACATGACCACTGGAAAAACCATAGCCTTGACTAGACAGAACTTTGTTGACAAAGTATTGTCTCTGCTTTTAATATGCTGTCTAGATTGTCATAACTTTCCTTCCAAGGAATAAGCATCTTTTAATTTCATGGCTTCAGTCACCATCTGCAGTGATTTGGGAGCCCCAAAAATAAAGTCTGACACTGTTTCCACTGTTTCCCCATCTATTTGCCATGAAATGATGGGACCAGATGCCATGATCTTAGTTTTCTGAATGTTGAGCTTTAAACCAACTTTTTCACTCTCCTCTTTCACTTTCATCAAGAATCTTTTTAGTTTCTCTTCCTTTTCTGCCATAAGGGTGGTGTCATCTGCATATCTGAGGTTATTGATATTTCTCCCCGCAATCTTGATTCCAGCTTGTGCTTCCTCCAGCCCAGTGTTTCTCATGATGTACTCTGCATATAAATTAAATAAGCAGGGTGACAATATGCAGCCTTGACATACTCCTTTTCCTATTTGGAACCAGTCTGTTATTCCGTGTCCACTTCTAACTGTTGCTTCCTGACTTGCATACAAGTTTCTCAAGAGGCAGGTCAGGTGGTCTGGTATTCCCCATCTCTTTCAGAATTTTCCACAGTTTATTGTGATCCACACAGTCAAAGGCTTTGGCATAGTCAATAAAGCAGAAATAGATGTTTTTCTGGAACTCTCTTGGTTTTTCCATGATCCAGCGGATGTTGGTAATTTGAACTCCAGTTCCTCTGCCTTTTCTAAAACCAGCTTGAACATCTGGAAGTTCGCAGTTCACATATTGCTGAAGCCTGGCTTGGAGAATTTTGAGCATTATTTTACTAGTGTGTGAGATGAGTGCAATTGTGCAGTAGTTTGAGCATTCTTTGGCATTGCCTTTCTTAGGGATTGGAATGAAAGCGGACCTTTTCCAGTCCAGTGGCCACTGCTGAGTTTTCCAAATTTGCCGACATAATTGAGTGCAGCACTTTCACAGCATCATCTTTTAGCATATGAAACAGCTCATCTGGAATCCCATCACCCCCACTGCTAGAGTAGTGATGCTTCCTAAGGCCCACCTGACTTCACATTCCAAGATGTCTAGCTCTAGGCAAGTGATCACACCATTGTGTTTATCTGGGTCGTGAAGATCTTTTTTGTACAATTCTTCTGTGTATTCTTGCCACCTATTCTTAATATCTTCTGCTTCTGTTAGATCCATACCATTTCTGTCCTTTATTGAGCCTATCTTTGCATGAAATGTCCCCTTGGTATCTCTAACTTCCTGAAGAGCTCTCTAGTCCTTCCCATTCTGCTGTTTTCCTCTATTTCTTTGCATTGATCGCTTGGAAGGCTTTCTTGTCTCTCCTTGCTGTCCTTTGGAACTCTGCTTCCAGATGCTTATATCTTTCCTTTTTCTCCTTTGCTTTTCACTTCTCTTCTTTTTCACAGCTATTTGTAACACCTCCTTAGACAGCCATTTTGCCTTTTTCTTGGGGATGATCTTGATCCCTGTCTCCTGTACAATGTTAGGAACCTCTGTCGTCGTTCATCAGGCACTCTGTCTAGACAGCACTTGAAGTTGTTGTCACGTAATAATATATATGGCACCCTCCCCAGTTTTCTTGCCTGGGGAATCCCAGGGACGGGGAGCCTGCTGGGCTGCCGTCTATGGGATCGCACAGAGTCGGACACGACTGAAGCGACTTAGCAGCAGCAGCAATAATATATAAACGTGGTTGGTACTTGTGTTTTTTTCCCTTTAGGGGGTTTGTAAACAAATAGTGAATTTGTGTGAAGTATGAATAAGTGACTCATATTTAACATAAGCATGAGATCCTATTTACAGAATGCTAGTTGGTAGTATTGGAGCAGATCACGATAAACCTTGAATTCCTTTCAGAGAGCACAGTCATAAACCTTGATCTGAATTTTACGAATTGCTCCAATTCAAGTATGACCTGATATTTTAAACTTTTCTTTTTAATCGAGGCATCTTTGTAGCTACTAAAAAACTAGTTTAGGGGCCTGTGCACAGTTGACATCTGAGACATAAACAATTCATGAATATAAGCCACCCACTTGCACTTACAGTAAGAAACTGAAGATAAGAAAATCAGCTGGACTTTCAGCTTTTGTCACAAAATACAGAGCTTGTCTGGGTTGGAGAGAGCTATCAAACAGCTTAGGCAAGAAGCAATGTGGGTGTTAATTTCCAGGTCTCCCAAAGCCCTCTGGCTACAGGTCCTCCTGGAAATCCATTACAAGGTAACCTAGCATTCCCCTGCAGAGAAGGAGTCTTGCAGTTTCTTAGGCCAAGTGCTACAAGGCTGCTTCCTAGTAGATAAGGCTCTGAACATGGGCAGACAGTATTTCAGGCATGAATGTTCATCAGAAGTCAGTCAATATCAATAAGGAAGGAACTGTGACCAGCCAAGGCTGTAGTGAGACTGCATCTGTATGGAAAAATCCTGTGTGTCTCATGGCCTCTGTCCTCTCTTAATTGCTATGAGATATTATCAGTGAGCTTCTCTTAGCTCTCTGGAAAGAGTTACATTTATTTATTTATTTTTTTGAACTTACAATGGAAAATTATTATTTTAATAAAAGTAGAATGCTTTGTTTTGTAAATAGACTTTCATTGCAACACCATTCTGTCATTTCTCTTTGCTTCATATGACTTGTGCAAATTACTTTACATTTCCAAGAATCATTCGTTATTGTGAGCATGAGCAGCTAGCTATCCCTGCCTCCTCTTTCCTCTTCCAAAGATATTCTTTAAGATTAAGACTTCCTTTTTTAGAAGCTTGTCCTAAGGCAGCTTTATCATTTTGCTTGTTGTTTCCTTAATTATTTCATAGTTTGTGCTTCAAAATCATATGCTTGCTCCTATATTGCCTGGAACTTGTCTTTTTTTCCCACAGTTTTCTCTAAATGCCTTAAGGATAGGATGTGTCTCAGCTTATATCCCATTTCCAGCTGAGCAAGGATTTGCCCGACATTTACTGCATAGCCAATAAGTATTTTCTGAATGAATAGTCTAAGTTGATTTTCAGTAAATATGTGCTATGTGAGTGATGCAGTGAATGAAAGAAAACTGTTCTGTTTTATGTTTGGATGCTCTCACATACGTCCAGACTGCAAACGTGTCAAGGATCAGAGGCATGTGTTCTGAAATATAAGAATTTATAAGTATTATCTAATGACACAGGCTTCTCTGGTTGCTCAGTGGTAAATAATCTGCCTGCCACTGCAGGAGACATGGATTCAGTCTCTGGGTCAGGAAGATCCCCTGGAGGAGGAAATGGCTATCCATTCTAGTACTCTTGCCTGGGAAGTCCCATGGACAGAGGAGCCTGGTAGGCTACAGTCCATGGGGTCACAAAAGAGTCGGACACGACTTAGCAGCTAAGTACCAACAACAACCTGAGGATATAGAGGAGGTAGACAGAAGATTCCCAGGGACCCAAAATGAAGGTCGACTGTAGAGAGAAGCTGTGGAGCATCAAGGGCTTACAAGATCATGGAGAAGGAATAAGACATTGTTCTTCTGTCAGCTCTCTGGTTTCCCTTGTTCATTCAGGGAGATATAACAAAAGCCAAACTTTTGGAAGGATATCTCCTTTCAAAGGAAGAGGAACACTCTCATAAACATTCCAATATAATGTCCTTAGGCAGAGAGCTGAGTAAATTATTACTTGATAGCTAGGGGATAAAGGACTCTAGAAATCACCTTCCCGATTTCCTGCAATTGAAGTTCAGTACTTGTTTATGGCCATCCCCCAATCTACAGTTTTACAGTGTACAGATCTGTTCTGTCTTTTTACTTAGCTTCTTCTCATCTAAAGAATAGAAATGGTTACCTGACACGTGTGTGTTGTTATTGTTTAGCTGGTAAGTCATGTCTGACTCTTTTGTGACCCCATGGACTATATATAGCCCATGAGGCTCCTCTGTCAGCTCCTCTGTCGATGGGATTTCCCCAGGCAAGAATACTGGAGTGGGTTGCCGTTTTCTTCTCCAGGGGATCTTCTCCTTACATATATGTAATATAAGGAAACAATCAACTCCTTTTGTAATTGTTGCTCAGATTTTGGATATTCTGTTCTGTTTTTTCATTCATTTCTTTCTCTTTATATTTCCGTTTTGAAAGTTTCTATTCACATGTTTTTCAGACACACTGATTTTTGTCTTGGTCATGTCCAGGCTACTGATGGGCCCATCAGAAGCATTCTTCCTTTCAGTTACAAAGTTTTTATTTTCTAGCATTTCCTTGTGATTCTTCCACAGAATTGCTGCCTTTCTGCTTACATTACCCATCTGCACTAGTATGTTGTCCACTTTTTCTGCAAGAACCCTTAGCATATCATTCACTGTTATTTTAGCTTTCCTGTCCGATAATTTCAGAATTCCTGCCATATCTGAGTTTGGTCCTGAGGCTTACTTTGTTTTCCAAATTGTGTTTCTGGCTTTTAGCATGCCTTTCAGCTTTTCTGTTGAGAGTAATACATGATGTATTGGGTAACAAGAATCAAGTAGATAGACATTTCGTGGGAAATTTTGTGTTTATCTGGCTAAGAGTTACATTTTGTTTACTGTTTGCTGTAGTGGTGGTGTTAAAGGCTATAATTTCCTCTAGTGTTTTTGTATCCTCCTCTTGTCTTTGGGTCTTTGTGGAAACTCCTTCTTAAATAGATTCTGAGATTTGCCGTCATCCAGCTATAATCTCTCATTATTCTACAGGAGCTATTGTATTGATGCAGTAGAGTATTAGGGTTCTCCAGAAGAGCAGAACAAGTAGGAGATTGTGTGTGTGTGTGTGTGTGTGTGCACGTTTGTGTATGTGTGTATGTATATATATGTGGGGGAGAGAGAGAGATTATATGGAATTGGCCCATATAATTTTGAAGGCATCGACATCTTAAAACTCTGTCGTCTGCAAGCTGGACACCCAGAGAATTTGCTAATATAATTCAGTCTGAATATGTAAAGGCCTGAGAATCAGGGGAATCAATAAATAGTGTAGGTTCCAATCTGAGTCTGAAAACCTAAGAAGCGGGCATACTAACGGTAGGAGATTGATGTTCTGGCTTAAACAATCAGGCAAGAAGTCCAGATTCCTTTTTCCTCTGTCTTTTAGTTCTCTTCAAGCTCTCAGTGGGTTGGATGATGCCCATCCACTAGTTGAAATGCTAGTTTCATCCAGAAACACTCTCACAGATACGTTCACAGATGATGTTTAGCCAAATATCTAGGCACCCTGTGATCGAATTGAGCTGACATAAAATTGACCCTCACAGGTGGTAAGGTGTGGAGGGGAGGAGTGTATTCTGTACTCCTGTTACTAAGTTTCAGTCTTTTAGTGAGCCTTGCCCCTCCCATCAAAGGCTAGATGGGGCTAGAATTGAGTATTTCCTTCACTGAGGTTCATCAACCTTTGATAAAACCTCCTTTGCCTCTGCTAAAATAGTTTTCCCAAAGGTAGGTATTGTTAAATAGAAAAGAGAGAGCTTTGGGTATATTTCACAATAAGGCTTTCCTCTTTCCCAGAGGGAAGCACTGGGAATTTTTATCTTACATTCAAGGTTAGAACATGGTAGAGGGTAGTACTCCTGAAAATGTGGGGAGGCCCCTAAGACTGGGCCTCCAAGGAGTTTTCAATTCTCACGCTAGTCTCCAGTGAGCCTCTAGTGATGCATCAATGACAGGTTGAAGCGTTCTTACCTGTACTGACTTCAGTTGGGGGCTTCTCCCTCTGGGCTTTTGCTGTGATTCTCTATCCCCATCACCAGTTTTCAGGGCTGCAGTTTGTCCTGTGACCTCAGTTTTCTGATGGATCTAAGAAAACTTACCAATCATCAATTTGTTCAGGTTTTTTTCTTGCTGTGAAAATGATGATGACTTCCAAGCTCCTTACATGTCATACTGGAAACCACTGTGTTTTAATATTAAATGTAATATCCCTGTAAAGCACTTAGCGTAACTCATGGCATAAAGTGAAATTATGTTGTTCGTTATTACTGTAATGTATTATTGATTTCATCAACATTATTGTCTAATAATAATTAAATAACATGGCATAATACGCATCAAAAAAGTTACTACATTGCTCTGAGCAAACTAAAAATAAGTTCTTTACAATGTTATGGGTTTAGGGAAGGAATTGACTCTGGTCAGAGGTCTGGAGCAATCAGAATTACAGGGTGATGCTGGCATGCAGAACAAATCTAAGCTGAAAGCTGAGCCAGAGAATCTATAAGGAGAGGGACCAGTCAGGAACATGAAGAAAAATAGCAAACATTAAACTCAAGGGAATATAAGTTTGGGAATAGAAAAGGTGATGAAGGAGATAATAGCCTTTTTAGATGGTTGACCCATAGCAGAACTGATGCAGCCAGCTTCACCTTTTGTATCTGTTCAGTATAGCTGTTCATTCCAGGAGATGCTGAAGTTTATCCGGGAAAGGCTGCCCTTTGCTTCACAGCTGTTGCCACTGTTTAGAGCAAAACTGTCATAGACGTGTGGCCTGCCCCACCTCTTCGCTCAAACAGAACCTCCTTACCGTGGGTTTCTAGGGGTTCACTTGCCCTGTGTGCTACCGAACTTCTCAGTGGTTTGGAACTGTCAGTGTTTGAAAAGTACCTGCAAAGAAAGGGTGATCTTTCTGACTTGCCTACTGTGGTCATATCAGTTCACCAGAGACTGATTGCTTGTGCCCTGTTTTCCTTGAACATTTCTTGCTTAGCATTTTTTTTTCTTACCACTTCTAAGTAGCTCTAGAAGCTTTTCTTGCTTCAGGATCTCATGCACTACATCCTTCCTTAGTTTATAGTATTAAGATAGGTATGTATGTTGATATCACTTTAGAAAATCAATTTTATATGGATGATAGAAAAAAGGTCATCCTTGCAGCCTGAAAGAAGATTGGGCCCTAAATTGGACCCTAAAGCTCCATGAACTTTCAGTTTGTGCTAGACCTTGATTCTGATATCAGTTTCCTAAAAAGATTAGATCATGTAACTCACTTGGAGAGGTTGCTTAAAATACAGATTTTAATATACCTCAGAACAACCGAGATGTATCTAGGGAGGCGCCTCGAAGCCTGGATTTTCCATGATACTGCAACTTTGCAGTTTGAGTTACAGATTGGCATCAGAGACCACACACGTGTGCTTACCCACATACACACATGTGCTTACCCCCATGCACATGTGTGCTTACCTACACATACACGTGTGCTTACCCCCATGCACACAGATATGTGCGCCTTCACTTTTCATAGATTCCCACTTTGTTTAGTTATGGAAACAGAACACAGTGGAATGCCTCTTCCTCCTATGGATACCCTGCTGCGAGTGACATTTCAGAAGGCAGGATCCTGCTAGGACTCAAAGAGAAGGTGACACCTGATTCTGTCCGTGTCCTTTCATTATGTGGCGTATGTTGTCATTCGAGAAGACATTGCCTTAAAATTTTGGCATTTTCATTGAAGGCAGGGATCAGCAAATAGCCTTTCACCTATTTTTGTATGTGAGCTAAGAATGTTTTTTGAATTTTTAAATGGTTGAAAAAAATCAGAAGAATACTAGCACTTCATGCCAAATGAAATGTATATGAAATTCAAAAGTAACTTTTATTGGAAGCCAGCCACACTCATTTCTTTACTTACTGTCTATGACTGCTTTGACCCTGCAGTAAAAGCTGAGTATTTACAAACAGATAAGATCTGAAAACCTGGAATATTCGCTTGCTGGACCTTTACAGAAAAAATTTGGACAAACCCTGATTTAAGAGATATTGACAGGTATCGAACTCTCCTGGATTGTGACCAACATCAGCAGACTACCATCCTTATCTGATGCAAGTGGAGTCAGTGATCTTGAAGGATCACTCTCTGCTCCCCATTTTCCAGGGACCTGGAAACATTCCGCCCATTTAAACTTGACTCTGATTTTATATCCTCTGACCTGGAGGTTCATGATACTGACTTTAGGCTGAAAACCAGTCACAATCCATTCCCTCCCTAATATTCTGGTGATAAATGTGGTCCAGATAATTTAGGAAACGCCAATTCTAACTTGATTTTATGAAGGAAATGATGAACTTGCTTTTCAAGGTGTCAAGTTATTTGCTGAAGGATCTTTGGAAGTGATGGACTAAACTTCAATTCTCTGAAAGACTTTCTTGGCATTATATCATATGCCTTAAAGTAATCACTAGTCGGCAGTGACTTTCTAGGCATACCAGTTAGTGACACCTTTAAGGAAACAGATCACATTCTTCAAATGCAAGCTGATGAGATACTTCCCATAGTGAATTAGAAAGGGTTGTTTTAAGTGGAAGCCAGGAGGCTCCTGGGGCTTCTGCCATTGCTTTCAGTGTCAGCTGCTAAAAAGCTTAAGGGCCAGAAAGCTTAAGGTGGAGAGAAAAAAAAGTTAATAAAGAACAATCTCAGTGTGCTCTGAATGACACTTGATTTGTTAATCTTCCTTCCTAATTAGCATTAAAGCTTCCTCTATTTGGTGAAAAAGATATGTGGGTGAACTTTCACTTCTAAAGAGATGTTTTAACAGCTGCTCACCATCCTAAGATGAATATCAGTAATTAAAACTATTATCGTTTTCTGTCATCATCATGGCTACTGTTATTAATCCCCAACATACAAAACCACGATGCTAATGCTGGCTGGCTATACCAGACTCTGGAATCCTAATTATCATTCCCAGCTCTAGAAACGAAGCTATTTGTAAGAACAAAGTAGTTATTTAAAGGACAGGGTAGCTGTTTAATGTCTTGTTGAATTGGGGTTCACCAGCTAAAAGAATTTTGGAGAGTGACACCCTACTTTCATTCTGCTTAACTGATTCCAAGGGTCACTGGATTTGTTCCATAATAGTTTAAGTGGCACGTATAGACCTTGACTTCTCAAGTGTGACTCCCCTGCTGAATTTGAAAACAGCTATCATCACTGCCTGGCAATAATCAGTTACCTCAGGGCATATTACTGCTGATCCGCAAAAAAGAGATAGTTAGTGGGAGAGTGGCTTTAATATCTTAAAAATAGTAAATCTGTTGTTTAGAAGCAGCCCACACGACTGATTGCAGTAGTCTAGAATGTATTCTTCTCTGTTTAGTTACTTAATCCATTATTCTGAAGTTGCAGAAAAGGGAGTATTGCCCTCAGCCATTCATTTTTGCTTTTATTTGATGTTCAAGGAGAGCAATTAAACTGTGCACACCAAACTCAATGATAAATATATCCAAAATCAGACAAAAAAATAATATACTTGTAATTATAGTGTGTAAATCAAAAGCCTGAATTTAAATGACTGAGACTAATTAATTTTCTATCTTATCTAAATTTTGATTAATCAAAGGTGGCTCATCTGCCAATTGCTAAATATTTATCAATAAGTCAAGAATGGGCTTTATCGATAACCTTAAGGCAACACCTTCAGCCATAAGATTACATTAATTTGTTTTTAAGTGGAAGAGTATTGAAAGGAAATGATTTCTTTCCATCCCAAATGTATAATCTATTTCCCAGCGTTACTTGTTTCAGATCTGAATTTGAAGATGAGTGCCAAAAGAGAACAAATTAGAATTTCGAAAACTATTTTCCAAGTAAAATTTTTGAGAAATAGTCATTCCGTAGCCTTGCTTTGAAGGATGCTGACATTTTGAAACCTAGTAAGATCTTCTGAATTTTCTTTCAGAATTTCCCAAACTTGACCCAGGGCATTTTCAAGGCATATAATTTTCACTTTTTACGTATCAGCATTACACAGAGCACCATGAAAGAGACAGCAGGAGGTGCTGGTCTAGGCTTGAAGCTTCTTGCAATGAAGTGGACTTGAGTAGGAAGGAAGTGTGGGAGAGTCTGATTACTGCATGACAGCCACGGGAGCCCTGGAAGGGAAGGACGCAATGAGGTCCACGGTGTTAATCTTGGAGAGATTCAGAGTTTACACTCAGTGTGCTGAATGGGTGCCCCCTGGGGAGCAGGAGTGGTGCCCTATGAGCCCCGGACGAGCTCCATCTCACTGCCTCACCAACCATCTTCTAAGACTCACGTTCTTTTACATGAGTATGGATTTCTGCATCGGGTCATATTTTATTAGTTAATATTGATTGGTGTATAGTTGCTTTACAATATTATTGTTAGTTTCTGCTGTACAGCAATATGCCTGCATTCCCTCCTTTTCAGATTTCCTTCCCTACTAGGTCACACAGAGCACTGAGTAGAGTTCGCTGTGCTACATAGTAGGTCCTCATTAGTTATTTATTTTATACATAGTAGTGGGGTGACACTTCTGTTCATTTCCTAAATTTTTTTTTGCCTAGATCCTCTACAGTGAAATTGAGTTCATCATTTTTAGTATGAAAGTAATGATACATTCATGCATGTTAATATTGGTTTATAAAAACATATAAACCAATATATATGTTTATAAAATGTTAAAAACAAAGTGGCTTCAAGTGCTTGTTATCACTGTTGGTTCATGGAGGATCTATGATGATACCCAAAAGACCAATATAGTTAGATTTTCTAAGCTAAAATTTATTTAATTTAAAAGAATGGTTTCTATTATGAGACTGATTTTTTTCATGTCTAAATGGGCTTTATTTTATTAAAAACTGGAGAAGCATAGTTTTAATTGCATTGTATGTTTAGCTGTTCTTACTTGGGGAAAACGCTATCCGCAGGTTGTTTTTAATATTATTTTAAAAATATCACCGAGTTGCTAGCCTCTGCAAGAATTTGCAATATCTTAGAGTTGCTTCCTCCACCTCCTCCACCTCTCCCACCCAGCCGATTCCAGCAGGTAGCAATGATCCCAGCTGGTCTTAGTGAACTAGCTACTTCTTTTATTGCAGATGTCTTTCTCTATTTCTTTTCTGACAGCAGCATAAATTTGTGTGCTAAGGGAGAACTGTGGCTGTGAAGTGGATTTGCTCTTAGCAAAATTCATTGGCCCATTATGGAACTGAATATTCATTCTTTATGTTTCTGGCACATCTGTCTGACACAGAACTAATTGTCCTGGACTGCACCTATTACAGTGTTATTACCTGGAAATTGATGAACCAGGGATCAAATCAGCATCCCCAAATTATAGTAACCTCTGTACTAGGAAAGTCATAGAGTGGTTATAAGTCAAATGTTAGAGATGAGAGAGGCCCAGGAAGTGATCTTGGTCAACCCTTTCATGCTGTAAATGAGTAAGCCAGATTTGATGTGATAAACATAGTTTCCTTGATATCACCTAACTAAACTTCACTCACGTAAAAGTGTTCCCTTATTTCCTGTAGAAGAGGAAGGACTTTCAGTTGTATTCAGTTCCCTTCAGTTCAGTTCAGTCGCTCAGTCGTGTCCAACTCTTTGCGACCCCATGAATCGCAGCACGCCAGGCCTCCCTGTTCATCACTAGCTCCCAGAGTTCACTCAGACTCACGTCCATCGAGTCAGTGATGCCATCCATCCATCTCATCCTCTGTCGTCCCCTTATCCTCCTGCCCCCAATCCCTCCAAGCATCAGAGTCTTTTCCAATGAGTCAGCTCTTCACATGAGGTGGCCAAAGTACTGGAGTTTCAGCTTTAGCATCACTCCTTCCAAAGAAATCCCAGGGCTGATCTCCTTCAGAATGGACTGGTTGGATCTCCTTGCAGTCCAAGGGACTCTCAAGAGTCTTCTCTAACACCACAGTTCAAAATCATCAATTCTTCAGCGCTCAGCTTCCTTCACAGTCCAACTCTCACACCCATACATGACTATTGGAAAAACCATAGCCTTGACTAGACGGACCTTAGTCGGCAAAGTAATGTCTCTGCTTTTGAATATGCTATCTAGGTTGGTCATAACTTTTCTTCCAAGGAGTAAGTGTCTTTTAATTTCATGGCTGCAGTCACCATCTGCAGTGATTTTGGAGCCCCAGAAAATAAAGTCTGACACTGTTTCCACTGTTTTCCCATCTATTTCCCATGAAGTGATGGGACCGGATGCCATGATCTTTGTTTTCTAAATGTTGAGCTTTAACTCAACTTTTTCACTCTCCAGTTTCACTTTCATCAAGAGGCTTTTTACTTCCTCTTCACTTTCTGCCATAGGGGTGGTGTCATCTGCATATCTGAGATTATTGATATTTTTCCTGGCAATCTTGATTCCAGTTGTATTAGGATAAGCTAATCATAGTATATAAATTATTATAAATTGTTAGTAAATTAACAGAACTCACATTCAGGAAAAATAGTTAGAATTTTGTTTTTCTTATTGAAGTATTTACGAGATCACCTCATAAACATTTTCAGCCCAAATAATGTACTGTGGAGTTCTGTCTTCAAAGTCTGTATTTTTAAAAGAAGGAGACAAATATTACTACCATACATAGTTGGTATGTTTTGAAAACCTAATATTACTTTCAGTCTTTCTCTGTGGAAAGTAATTTTCTCTGTTGAGTAATATAGAAATTTAGCCTGAATGCTCCTCATTAGAAAGGATAATTTTTGTTAATGTAATACTATTAGTCACTTATTCTTATAAATATTCTGTTACATTCCTCACCTCAGAAACATTCTCATTTAAACATTGAATATCATTTGCCCTTCCCTGAGTTGGTTTGGCTTTTTTTTTTTTCTAATTGAGGATAATGTTCTTTAATTCATTTCAATGAGATTGTTTCTATTAATTCTAAAAATACCCAGAATATACTACACTATTTGAAAAAGCAATAAAGGAACAATATCTGAGAAAATTAGCTCACTGTTGACCCTGAATTATTATTGTTTGATAATAACAATAGTTGCTATTTATTGAATAGTCACTGTGTGTCAGATATCAAAGACTATTTTAGTTCAGTTGCTAAGTTCTTAGGTAAAAGCTATGATGAAATATTAAGGCCATTTTATAGGTAGAATGCCATGCCCTGCTCCAGGGGACCTTCCTGACCTAGGAATGGGACCTGCATCTCCTGTCTCTCCTGCATTGCAGACAGATTCTTTACCGCTGAGCCACTGGGACTGGGAACCAATTTGAGGTTTAGTTGTGCCCCTTTAAAAGGCCCAGCCCAGTGGGGACTGTAATATGGATGTGGCCAGGGAACTTCAAAAGGCAGAAATATCAGCTTCTTATGAAAGGTTGAATGATGGAAACCTTTCTATCACTTTAAAATTTCTTTTTCAATGAAAAGCTTTCAAGTATCTCTACTGACTGCTGCCAGTGAACTGACGATGAACTTGACAATGATGCTAGCTTTGTACTGCAAAAGGAGGTAAGGTGAGAGTTGTCTAAGAAGCAAAATGAGAAGAAAAAGAAAAACTCATTCTTTTCATAATCAGTTCCTGAAGTGTTTTTCTGGAACAGCTGATATTTTTGTCAGAAATTGCATCTGGGCAACCTGCCCGCCTTTTTTTTTTTGTTCTTCTTCTTCTTCTTTTTTTTTTACATTCTAGTCTAGACCAACAGATATTATCCAAAGGATTTGGATAGTAGTCCCAGTGTGATGATGTCTTATTTTCAAAGCACAAATGTAAAGTGACATGCATGGATTGGTACGGTGCCTCTTGATCACAATCCTACCTTATCTTTCCTGGTGTTTCACATTATACTAAAGGGGAAGTGAATACACAAACATATGCTAGCTGAGGCCGGCACGGTAGGAAATGTTTCTGGTCTCAGACGGGCAGCTGTTCTGCTATCAGCAGTTCTTTCTGTGCAGGAATGAAGGGCTACTGTTGCACCTGTTCTGACTTTTTTTAAAGCAAAAACTCCATATTTGTTTTCAAGATTTTGGTTTTTTTAATAGAAAGTCAATACTATCAAGTTAAAGGAAATAAATCTTCAATATGAATTTAAGTATGTGTACCCACTAATTTTATTTTTATTCATGATGCTGTTGTTGAGCTATCTGGCAAAACTGTGCTACAGGCAGGACACATTCTGAAAACTGAAGACACAACATCAGAACTTGAAGCTATCTAAGTTGAAACTAAAACTTCAGAGTCAGCCTTCCTGGGTTGAAATCCTGTTTCTGTCATTTACATTCAGTATTATCCTGAGCAAGTTATACAGTCTTTGTGTGCTTTATGCCTTCTCCAATGAGATACTGCTATAAAGCTATATAATGAGGTAGTGTCATAAGGCTGTTGTGAGGATTCAGTTAGATAATTAGAATATACCTAGCATAAACCTTTAGCTGCTTAATAATGTGTACCTGCTTTAATAACAATAATAGCAATATTTCACATCACAATCAGTACAGCAGAAAAGAGAAAGTTTGCAGAATCACAATTACAAAGTAGGGGTTTCAGCAGTGAAGTGACAGAGACAGAGGTAACGTCTAGTTGTCGTGTCATCTTTAAAATTAGTTTAAGAGAATTGCTCGGTTTCTGATAAAAAGAGTTGCAAACTTTTTACTTTGAGTGAGTAGAATACTTATGTGTATATTTATGCACAGGCACAAGCTAAATAACCCAGTGGACTTGTGAGAAATACCTTTTGCTGAGCTACAGTGATAGAATCACATAAAAATTGAAGTTGGAAGAAGAGCTTTGCTGATATAATTCAAAAAGAATCACTCAGTTTCCAAGATTAGAAGAACAAACCAGATAGGAAAGGCAGAGTAATCACTGGAAAAGAGAAAACACACACATATTTCATCCATGTGTACATGTGTGTACACACACACACACAAACTTGGGCTATTTCAGGTTGCTTTTTGGGTTATGTCAGCCAAAGCACAATGTGCATTAAGAAACAACTCTATTTTCTTCAGCTTTCATGATTTGAAAATTATTTGGGGGAAATCCCTTTTTGGGAATTTTAAACTTCATACTTTTGAAATCTATTGAAAATTACAAATCACCTTACATTAGTTAGGATCAGTAACAGTGATTACCTTTTATTAGCTAAGATAGACTAAGTTATGCTACAGTTGCTGCTACTGCTAAGTGGCTTCAGTCGAGTCCGACTCTATGTGACCCCATGAATCGCAGCACACCAGGCCTCCCTGTCCATCACCAACTCCCGGAGTTCACTCAGACTCACGTCCATCGAGTCAGTGATGCCATCCAGCCATCTCATCCTCTGTCATCCCCTTATCCTCCTGCCCCCATTCCACCAAGCATCAGAGTCTTTTCCAGTGAGTCAGTTCTTCGCATGAGGTGGCCAAAGTACTGGAGTTTCAGCTTCAGCATCATTCCTTCCAAAGAAATCCCAGGGCTGACCTCCTTCAGAATGGACTGGTTGGATATCCTTGCAGTCCAAGGGACTCTCAAGAGTTTTCTCCAGCACCACAGTTCAAAAGCATCGGTTCTTTGGCGCTCAGCCTTCTTCACAGTCCAACTCTCACATCCATACATGACCACAGGAAAAACCATAGCCTTGACTAGACGGACCTTAGTCGGCAAAGTAATGTCTCTGCTTTTGAATATGCTATCTAGATTGTCATAAGTTTTCTTCCAAGGAGTAAGCATCTTTTAATTTCATGGCTGCAGTCACCATCTGCAGTGATTTTGGAGCCCCCAAAAATAAAGTCTGACACTGTTTCCACTCTTTCCCCATCTATTTCCCATGAAGTGATGGGACCGATGTCATGATCTTCATTTTCTTTTTTTTTTTATTTATAAGATTTGCTTTTTATTATTATTTTTATTTTTTTAATTACAATACTGTATTTTTTTGCCATACATTGACATGAATCAGCCATAGGTGAACACAATCTCCCAATGCCAAAGCCCCCCCCACCTCCCACCCCACATCCTCTACCTGAATCATCCTGTGCATCAGCCCCATGCATCCTGCATCCTACATTGAACATAGATTGGCGCTTCGTTTCTTACAAGAAAGTATACATGTTTCAATGCCATTCTCCCAAACCATCCCACCCTCTCCCTCTCCCTCAGAGTCCAAAACTCCATTCTATACCTCTGTGTCTCTTTTGTTGTCTCACATACAGGGTCATCATTACTATCTTCTAAATTCCATATATATGTGTCAGTATACTGTATTGGTGTTTTTCTTTCTGACTTACTTCACTCTGTATAATTGGTTCCAATTTCATCCATCTCATTAGAACTGAGTCAAATTTATTCTTTTTAAGGGCTGAGTAGTACTCCATTGTGTATATGTACCACAGCTTTCTTATCCATTCATCTGCTGATAGACATCTAGGTTGCTTCCATGTCCTTCATTTTCTGAATGTTGAGCTTTAAGCCAACTTTTTCAACTCTCCACTTTCACCTTCTTCAAGAGACCCTTAGCTCCTCTTCACTTTCTGCCATAAGGGTGGTGTCATCTGCATATCTGAGGTTATTGATATTTCTCCCGGCAATCTTGATTTCAGCTTGTGCTTCTTCCAGTCCAGTGTTTCTCATGATGTACTCTGCATAGAAGTTAAATAAGCAGGGTGGCAATATACAGCTTTGACGTACTCCAGTTCCTATTTGGAACCAGTCTGTTGTTCCATGTCCAGTTCTAACTGTTGCTTCCTGACTTGCATACAGATTTCTCAGGAGGCAGGTCAGGTGGTCTGGTATTCCCATCTCTTTCAGAATTTTTCACAGTTTATTGTGATCCACACAGTCAAAGGCTTTGGCATAGTCAATAAAGCAGCAATAGATGTGTTTCTGGAACTCTCTTGCTTTTTCCATGATCCAGCGGATGTTGGCAATTTGATCTCTGGTTCCTCTGCCTTTTCTAAAACCAGCTTGAACATCAGGAAGTTCACGGTTCACATACTGCTGAAGCCTGGCTTGGAGAATTTTGAGCATTACTCTCCTAGCATGTGAGATGAGTGCAATTGTGCAGTGGTTTGAGCATTCTTTGGCATTGCCTTTCTTTGGGATTGGAATGAAAACTGACCTTTTCCAGTCCTGTGGCCACTGCTGAGTTTTCCAGATTTGCTGGCATATTGAGTGCAGTACTTTCACGGCATCACCTTTCAGGATTTGAAACAGCTCCACTGGAATTCCATCACCTCCACTAGCTTTGTTCGTAGTGATGCTTTCTAAGGCCCATTTGACTTCACATTCCAGGATGTCTGGCTCTAGATGAGTGATCACATCATCATGATTATCTGGGTCGTGAAGATCTTTGTTTGTTTAGTTCTTCTGTGTATTCTTGCCACCTCTTCTTAATATCTTCTGCTTCTGTTAGGTCCATACCATTTCTGCCCTTTATCGAGCCCGTCTTTGTATGAAATGTTCCCTTGGTATCTCTAATTTTCTTGAAGAGATCTCTAGTCTTTCCCATTCTATTCTTTTCCTCTATTTCTTTGCATTAATCGCTGAAGGAGGTGTCAGGATATTCACATTCAAAGCCCAGTTCTACTTCCCTTCCCGGATGTGTGACTTTGGGCCAATTGTTTACCCTTCTAAGGCTCAGTTTCTCCATCAAGTGAAATCGGCATAATATAACTGAGTGTATTCCAGAGGGTTTTTATGAGATTTGGGAATGATTAAATGAGATGATGAAGGACAGGAAAACCTGCTACGCTGCTGTCCATGGGTCACAAAGAGTTGGACACAACTGAACGACTGAACAACAAATTGTTACTATTATTTTATTGTCTCTATTTTCAAAGCGGGAGGCATATAGAAATAGGGTATATGGGTAGACTCATCAGAGAGGATGAATTTTGTTGTACATGAGCCTGTGGAGCTGTTGAAAGTGTCTAGTAATTCTAGTTATGTGCTTGTGCTTGGTTTGGTTTTCATTAGTTCATCCCATCAGTCAGATCACCCTTGCTGTTTAGAACCACTTTAGATTTTATAGTTTTTATGCTTTTGTCATCATCCCATTATTATCAAACATTGTTTACCATAATTGAATATTATTTTGTGATATGTTCCTTTTAGAATCTCAACTTATTTCTTATGATTTTGCCAAAGTAACTATAACAGAAGCTTCTCAAAATTTTTGTTTATTTGCTTTTGATACAGAAAGCATATAACATACAGCCAAACTGAGATCTTTCTGCCCTGTCATAACTGGTACTGATTTCTGTTAGTTTTTAAATTTTGATACCACCACTCATTTTAAAAATTCACAATCCTTTATAAGCCTGATTAAACATACAAACTCCAAATGATATAAGGAAGTAGAGCCTGCATTTAACAAATATATAAACTTAAGAGCAAACTCTGATCCCATTCTTACATCTCTTCTTCCTTGATGGGTTTCTGAATGCTTAGTCAGGAATAAAGGAAGGACCTAGCAATTCTATTTCTGGGAATATTCTGAAGGGGAAAAAAAAAACACTGTATTAAAGATATATCTATACCCCATCATGTTCATAGCAGCATTGTTTACAATAGTCAAGACACAGAAACAACCCAAGTGTCTACCAGCAGATCAACAGTAAAAGAAATTGTGAAGTACACACACAGACACACACACACACACACACACACACACGTATGCAAATATTATCCACCTACTAGAAAAGGAAATCTTGCTATTTGTAACAATATGAATAGACCTTGAGAGCATTCTGCTCAGTGAAGTAAGTCAGACAGGTGGTGGCTGAGGGCAGTGGGACTCGGATGAAGGTGATCCAGAGGCACAGACTTTGAGTTGTAAGATAAATAAGTACTAGGGATATAATGTACAACATGCCTGTAGCTAACACTGCTACATGATATTGTTGAAAGTTTTAAAGAGAATAATTTTTAAGAGTTCTCATTAAAAGGAAAAACTTCTGTTTTCTCTTTTGAAAGTGAAAGTCACTCAGTCATGTCCTTTGAGACCCCATGGACTTCTCGATACCATAGAATTCTCTAGGCCAGAATACTGGAGTGGGTCGCCTTTCCCTTCTCCAGGGGATCTTCCCAACCCAGGGACTGAACCCAGGTCTCCCACATTGCAGGTGGGTTCTTTACCAGCTGAGCCACAAGGGAAGCCTAAGAATACTGGAATGGGTAGACTATCCCTTCTCTAGCAGATCTTCTTGACACAACCCAGGAATCGAACTGGGGTCTCCTGCATTGTAGGTGGATTCTTTACCAACTGAGCTAACAGAGAAGCCCAAACTTATATAGTGCTGTATGTCAATTATATCTCAATAAAACTGAAAAGAAAAATAATAAGGATTTTCTACTTGGTTTTGGAGAGACTTTGCTATCTTGACCATAATATGCCTGCATGCCTCTGGTAACTTTTTTTTAGGAGAAGAATTTTTAAATATTATATGGCTATGAAATGGCATTTTTAAATACCAGTGGGAATAATAAAAATATGATAGACAAATGCGGAAATACGACTAAAGAAGAAAAATCTTGCATTTTCCCTCAAACTTACAAAAATTTGATTTCTATGAGAATTCATATTGATGAATGACCCAATTTATTTAGTTTGCTTCCTTGTTTGTTTTTGTTAGCATCCCTAAGCAAGACTTTTGGCAACCCACTCCAGTACTCTTGCCTGGAAAATCCCATGGACAGAGGAGCCTGGTAGGCTACAGTCCATTGGGCTGCAAAGAGTCCGACACGACTGAGCGACTTACTTTAAGCAAGACTTAGATACTAAGAAAAATTGAGACTATTTGTTGAGTTCCTAGAAAAGTTGAAACCTGCAGTGAAGGAGAATCTTTTATATACTGACTGATTCACTGTGTACTTCCTTTGAATTAAAATTTGCACTGATAGAGAATTTCTGAGATTCTAGACTTTCCCTTTTGAAAGAGATAGGTAATTAGTCATTCACTGTGGCCATTAATTCAGCTTTGTTCCCCTGACTTCTCTTTATTGCTGCCAAGATGGATATAACCAATATTATCTATGTTTCCTGGTTTGTAGTGAAAAATAAATTCTTTTATTTTAAACAGTTTGAGCTCCAACTTGTTTATTTCAAAAAAGTCCTCCATTATTTGTGGGATTGTTCCTCTGGTGATAATCATAGGACATCCCCAGGGCATGTGCTTTTCTCCAAAGTTTGCTGCGCCTGAACAACTGCGCTACTATGAGTAACAGAGAATCCCTGTTGACCTGATGCGAGGAAATGGGGTTGAGACTAGACCTCTGCTTAATATCATCGCCACTGGTATTTTAATACCACCATGGCTGTACTGGTTTTCAAGTTCAAGGAAGAGCAAGCCCCACCTCATTGAAGTGTCAGCCAGAGGTATCTTTGGGAAAGCTGGCTTGAGTTCCAGACAGCAAGGTTTTTTAGAGTCATACTAACATATAGGTTCCACTCTACAGTTCCATCCTTGGGGAGCTGTTTATTGGAATTCCAAAACACTGTTTCTCTTCAACTCTGGCATTCCTGTTATTTTCCTTTCAAGATTCTTTCCTCTCCCTTCTTTTTCCCACCAAAGAACCAAAGCCTTATCTATTTCCTATACTAGAATGAGTGAAAAATCCTTTAAGGGAGAAATCCCTGTCAAGTCACAGTAGGTATTATCGTCGTGTGTCCGACTCTGTGCGACCCCACAGACAGATCTTAGTTATTCCTTCTGTCCTGTTTATTATGTACCAAAACACTGTATTTCATTGAGTTTTAGGCACCCTCAGTTGTAAGACACATCCTAATTTTAGAGACAGTAAATGTAAATAGAAACATCTAAGAACCCATGAAATTTGGTAAATAGCTTTCATGCATGGTTTAGGAAATTTTCTTCTGTGCATTCTTTTTCTTTTAAACCTAAAATATGTTCAAAATGGAAGAGATAATAAAGAATAGTATGGTGAACACTCAAGCACTAACCGTGTATTTTAAGAAATAAAACAATACATAAAGTTGAAGCTTCCAGTGTATTTCCAAGTACAATATCCTGGCTCAGCCACCTGTAGCAAACCCTATACCGAATTTAGCATTCATGAGCATGTCTTTATATTTTTATCACACATGTGAATGTTGATAAACAATTTTTAGTATGTTTGGCAATCTTAATTTTCTTTGTTTATCTAAAACTTTAAACTCAAAAGTAGAAGTAGTTTAATAAATACGCATTTACCCATTTTCTAGTTTTAACTATTATAAATACTTGACCAATACTGTTTCATCCATCACCCCACTTCTCTCTTCCCTCCCCTACTACTGGATTGAATTAAATTCCAAACATTATAGCTTTTTCAGTAAATGCTTTAGTATATATCACTAAATGATAAAGAATTTTAGAAATCATAGCCATTATGACAATAATCATCATTAAAACAACAAATGATAATTCCTTAACATATATTCCTTAAATACTAGGAAATGTACCAAATTTTTCCATATATTTTAGAGATTTCTTTTTATAGTTGTTTTGTTTGAATCAGAATCCAACCAAATTTGGCATGTGGATTTGACTGGTATGTCTTTTAGGTTTATTTATATCTATCAGTTTTCTACTCACCTCTTCTTTCCTTGACATTTATTGTTGGAAAAAAACAAACTGCGGACCTTCCCAGTGAATATTCTCCCTTTCCACGTGGATATTCAGTGTTAGTAGTACCACTCCGTCCTTCTCACCCCACAAATAAACAAGACTGTGTGTTATGTGTATCAAAGTAGTTCCTGTACACACACTTCTGTTCCACCCATCCATATGGGTCAGTCTGGGACTATATAGGTCAGTATTATTCTCTTATTATTACTTTATGGTAAATAGGATAACTCCATTTTTAATGTTTTTCAAAATTGTCTTTTCTTAACTTTTTGTTTTCCGTATGCATTTTACTAAAAGCTTATGAAGTACCCCATGCTCAGCTCAATTCAGTTGCTCAGTCATGTCTGACTTCTTGCCTTTACATGGACTGTATGCCTTTTTTAAAGTTTATTCTTTGATCTCTTTATTATTTGGGACTTCCATGGTGGTCCATTGGTTACGACTCTGCACTTCCAATACCAGTAAGCACAGGTTTGATCCCTGGTTGGGGAGCTAAGATCCCACATGATGTGCAGTGTGACCAAAAGAAAAATCAACTTTATATTTATTGTTGCTGTATAAGTGATATCTGATGAAAAAATGTAGGTTTATAAAAACCTTTCTGAATTTAAAATTATGTTTATTTAAATTGTTACTTCAATCAAATTCTAACTCACCTCACCATGATTTATAACATACATTTCAGAAGTTGAATATACTGAGAATAGGTTATTGCCATAAGCTGGACCTTTTTTCATAGATTTGACTTTGAAGACATTGAGGTGGCTTTTTTCTTGCCAGTTTAAAACTATCTAGTTTTTAAAAATTATGCTCTTCTCTGATTTTAGTAATATTTTAAATTGTAGATTGTGATATTAATGAAATTGAGATTGATGTATTGAAGTATAGCATTAAAAAATAACTATAGAAAATATCAAGAATAGGTTGTAATTGAAAAGGATTTTGGAGAAACTAAAGACCTATATATTGAAAACTATAAAACACTGATGAAAGAAATCAAAGAGGACCCTAATAGATGGAGAAATATACCATGTTCATGGATTGGAAGAGTCAATATAGTAAAAATGAGTATACTACCCAAAGCAATCTACAGATTCAATGCAATCCCTTTCAAGGATTTTGGATTATATGTGACGCAAATGCTGTTTCATAAAACTTGTTTCACATATATAAAATTTATATGTATACATATAGATGTGAAAGTGTTCATAGCTCTGTTGTGTCCAACTCTTTGTGATCACTTGGACTATAGCCTGCTAGGCTCCTCTGTCCCTGGAATTCTCCAGGCAGGAATACTGGAGTGGATAACCATTCCCTTCTCCAGGGGATCTTCCCAACCCAGAGAACAAACCTGGGTCTCCCTGTATTGCAGGCAGGTTCTTTATCACCTGAACCACCAAGGAAGCTCCTATATATGTAGGTGTGTAAATATATATGTGTTCCTGTGTGTTTATAAATGCACATATGTGTATGTGTTTATAATGTTTATGTATGTGTTGATAAATTCATATATGTGTATATATGTATATGTATACCTGTATGTGTATATATCTATATGTGTATATATTCACAAGTGCATATATTATACTAAGTATCTATGAATATATTTATATATAGATTTATATGAATATATTGTATATAGATTTATAAATGCATGCATTGTACTGCATGTGCATATGTATATATTAATATATATTTATATACTTCCTATGTGTATATATGTAAAATTGATAAATAATTTTAGCAGAAAATGTTATGTTTAAGTTTGATCTGAGTATTAATTTTCTGAGTTGTCAAAGAAAAGCTTTCTGTGAGCTATTTGCTTTACAGACCACCATCACTACATGGGCACCTTGAAAGACATTTAAGAGGAGATTAACAAAAACTACTCAGTGTTGTGTAGTCTAGAAAGAGACATGTCTTTTGGCCACTCATTTACTGGTAAACTACACTCTAGGGCACTCTCCTTGAAGTAAATTTAACTGCCTAAAAATTGATCAGTAGTGATTATAAAGTATAAGATAGCCAGATCAGTATGAGTTTACTGTGTATGTGTTGGAGGGGGCGGGGGGGTTCTGAATATTTCCCCCAGTTTTGTTGGTCTGTGTAAGATGTTCACCAGGACATAAAGTTGTGAATCGACTGTATGGTTTTGTGGGCACCAGGGAAGCCCTATGGTTTTATTTAGTGTCTGTCTTCCACGTGCTCCACACTCTGTTTTCAACACTGTAACTGAGCATTGATTGCTTCAATATATATATACATTTAAGACTTCAATCTTGTCTTTCTGAAAGCCACAATTTAATTGCGAAGTCTATTTAAACGTGTGAGAGAAACTTAGCACATAGTACAAAATATAATATGCTTGTTATCTTGTAGGAGGCAAGATGGGGTTGGTGGTTTGCATTTTTGAGGACTAGGATTGTGAGAGAGTGAGATTGTTGGAACAGAGTAGACAAGGGTTACAGGTGAGCAGTTAATAGGAAAAGCAATGAGTGTGCGAGTATGCGTACAGTGATAGTAAGCAGAGTTGCCATTCAGAAAGGTGTGTGGGGGAGTCAGAGAAACAGATAGCATGCAACCTGATAGTTGAGAGCTTTGTGTTTCCAGGGTTCTAGGTTTGATCAAATAATTTTCCCAGTATCCCTCGTTTAACACCGACATCGCCGGGTCTTATTACTTACAGATATAAATGAAGTTATGTTTACCTTTTACTTAAATGGTCTTACTTTGCTGCTGCACCTCCTCAGCCTCTCAGGGGGCATCTTCTCAGCAGTACATGTCATCTTCCCACAAAGTACTAGTGAGAGGCACCTGGTCACTATCTGTAAGAGCATGACCTAACTTCTAGGTCAATGTCTGCTGGAGTCCCCAGAGTCCTATGGTGCTCCAGTTAGGCCTCCCTCCATTAGAACCATACCAAGATCCATGTAGAAAGGAGAAGACTTCCCTCCCTTCCCCCATCCTCAGCCGTGTCACAATTTGTTATCTGTCCCAAACTCTGATTTGGAGTAGCTTCTTGTCTGCCTGTCACAGGTAAAGGTAACAGCCACCCATACTTCTAGCTGCTATTCATATCTAAGGCTTCAGTACTAGATCATGCTGTTTGTGCTTCTTGCCTTAAGCTGAGTTTTCTATCATGGAGTTCCTTAGCTTACATTCAAGTAAGCCTTTGCTAAGGCTGCCTGTCTGATTTGCAACACTACTAATCCTATGAATACCAGCTGGGTTCCTTTGGGAACCCCCTGGTACCCAAGGAACCCTTGGAGTTCTCTTCCATGAAAGTGGCAAGCAACTTGACATTTCCTCATGTAAACTGTGATTCAAGGAATTTCACAAAGTGAGTAGAGCCTTGTTAAGATGGTCACCATGACAGAAATTAAACCATACCACAAGTCAAATCTCATATTTAAAATTCGCAGTGAGATACATGGAAAGAACCAGATGTAAAACCATCAGGATATGGGAGTCTCATTCCCGAGACTACTATGTTTACATTTTCTTGCATATATTTTTGTTGTCTGGCTGAGCTTCATTTGGCAGTCCTTGGGTAGAATGGGGTTTGGATACATTTATAAAATGCTCTCTGCTTAACTGTCCAAGATAAAAATGAAATTTAAAATTCTTATGCAAATTACTGAATAAATAGTCCTGGAGATTCATTAATTGAAAGAGATTGCTTTTGCAGGATCATAACAGCATGTCACTTTCTGGACTTATTCACTGCTGCTTATTGTCCTATTTGCAAGTTTTAATATGAGGCTTTTAATTTAGGTAGTCAAGGAGAGATTTTAACAGGCTATTTATACAATTCAGTACATTATATTCTCAGTGATTAAAGCAAACCTATTAGATTTCATAGTTAACTAGATTTATTATGAAATCCCAAACTTCCTATCATAACTTTGGCGTGTTGAAAGTATTTACAAAAATTAAATTATCTAAAGAGCAAGTTACCAGCCAAGTGAAATATGAGAAAGCAACTCATTTTGTCCATTTTTCTGTAAACATTTATTGAATATCCATACTGTGTTTCAGGCTTTATGCAGGACACTAAGAACACAATAACTGAACAGTGATTAGAACAAAGTTTCCAGGTCTTAAAGAGTTTACAGTTTGCAGCAAACACTAGAACTTGGAATCAAATGGAAGTTTAGTAAATATTAAGATAGAGTGATATTAAATTGGTAATAGATAAATAATATTTGTTTGCATATTTATGCCAAATACTGTTCTATATACTTCACATATATTAGCTCATGTAATGTTCACAGTATAGTAGGTGCTATTGTTACCGTTTTGTAACAATAGCACCAGCTCCAGAGTATAAATTTTATTATATGACTGAGTCAGTAGTTTTGACCACTATCAATGTTTTGTATCTACATACACATTTCCTAGATGATTGTCCTGCTAGCTGGGTTCCAGTATTTCTTGAATGAGAAAGACTGAAAATCTGAATTGAAACAACGTTGAGGTATCATAAGATGTCCTTGGTTCAGCTGTTTAGTCTACTCTTCTGAATTCCTAGGGTTTGTTTTTTTGGTTTTTTTTTTTAGGATATTTTTCAGGATGCCCCTTATGTCTTATTGTATCCAGATGAATAAATATGAGTTTACTCAATATTTTTTCCTTTCCTGTTTCCAACTTTTTCAATGGAATTTCATGTTTAGAAGAATCCCACATGCTTGGGATGAGATGTCAGATACTGAAGCTATAAACCAGATAGGAATGAAGCTGACTTCTTCATCAAGTGACTTTTTCCCAAGCTTGCTTTGATGCAAACCAGATCTCTCTTCACCTCTTTTAGTCTAAGAATTTCAATTTAGGCAATACTGAAACCAGAGCACTCACATGGGGCAGAGCTGGCCATCATTATTGACATTTTTTCCTGATTTATTTATTTGGCTGAAAAACTTTATGTTTATCATAGAATATATGTGTATGTGTATATACATTTACATACAAAAAGCATTTCTGAGTATATTAATATATATTATCATTAACTTGGAATGATTGGGCCCAAAGAACAATTGAGTGAAAGTTATAAAGAGAAAATTCCAGCTAAAAACAAGGAAAGAAGCACTAACAGAGTTGTTAAAAATGGTGATAATTGCTATAATAAGTACTGAGCATTCTGTCTCTGAAGGTATTTAAGCAATTAATGAGTGATTCCATTGAGGAAGAGCACAAAATAAAGAAAAATGTTGAGCTAGTTAATTCCTATATCCCTGCCATACATGAAAGTCTTCAAGAGTCTCAGTCTTTCCAAATATCATACTTTCCCTCACAAAATCATATCATGGGTGTGCTCAAAGACCGTGATATGTGCATCTGACTTTTCTCTTTAATGTATAATTAACACCTGAAAAATATTCCTTCTGGCAAACAAAAAGTGTGTCTTTTAGAAAGTAGTTGCAATAAACTAGAGAAACCAAAGGATAAACTAGAGTACCAAGTATGTGGTGAATAAAGTACTTATTGACCTGATTTAAAATTTTTAATTTTCAATTATAGAGAATCACAAGTGAGGTTCTTTGGAAGAGAAAAGGTTGTAGGAGCATCTTATTAGAAAAGGATTCAGTGAAGTGGAAAGCCAAAAGTATGTTATTATACATTGGTTACAGCTATGAGGCAAAGGTTTCCTGACTTGCAGAGATGCATAGCCAATCTGAATGTCATGAACTTAGACGGTGGCCTGCCAAATGATCCTCTTTATGATTCTTAAGCTTAATGCTTATTGGTAATGATCCACTGAAATGATAAACCCACTTATCATCCTGTGGATATAGCCTAAATAGTTTGCAAGAGATTCTTATTCCTTATAATGCATTTATTTATAGTAAATATGTTTTGGCTTATTAGTTTATTTCTCCAAAGACCTCATGGTACCATTTACAGAATTGTTCAAAGAATACTCTTTTGTGTCTTAGAATTTAAAATGAGACAGTATCTAGACATCAGGGTAGGAAGGCAGAAGACAGGAAGAAAAAAAGCAAAAAGCAATGAGATATTGCTGAAAATGTCAGTAGGAGTAAGTTGGGAAAAGAATTTTTCTTTCAGCCACTGTTCCAGCTGAAAAGAACTTCTTACAGAAAGAGGATTAGAGCAGATACAGGCAAAAAACAAACCCACAAGCCAAGTCCAGACAACCTGTTTTTGTATGGCCTGTAACCTGTGACTATTTTTATATTTTAAATGGTTGAGAAAATCAAAGAAGAGTAATACTATATGACTCATGGATATTATATGGAATTCAGATTTTAGTGTTCATAAAAAGAGTTTTATTGGAACACCACCACCTCCACTTGCGAACATAATGCCTTTGGCTGCTTTCAAACCACAGTCGTGGAGGTGAGTATTGGCAGCGGACGCTGCATGGCGCACGGAGCCTAAAGTGTCTGCTGTCTGACCCTTTCCAGGAAAACCTTGTCAACATCTCAGCCAGGTGTATGTTAGAGAAGCTGAAATTGAACAGTGCCTTTATAGAGTCTGTGTTTTGTTTACTTGCCTAATATTTGTCCAATGATTATTAAAAATTCATATTTTTGGCCTTAGGCCTGAACTACTAAATCAGAATCCAGGAGCAAAGACCTGAAAGTCTGTCCTTTTAATAAGCCCCAAGTGTGTGCTCTTATCAGACAAATTTGGGAATCACTGGTTCTGGCCGTGAACGCAGGCTGTAGAAACAGGTAGGATTCAAATCTGAGCTCTACTACTTAATGGCTGGGAAACCTTGGGCTGTCTTGTACCGCATATTATACTTGCCTTTGTAAGCCTCAATAAATTTGTATATACAATGACAGGAAAGATAGGTAACTCATCAGACTGTTGTGATGCTTTAATTAAGTAACAAATTTAGATGTAGTGTTAACACAATGCCTAGCGCATAGTAAATTCTTAATGACTATTACCTATGGACGGAGGAGCCTAGTAGGCTGCAGTCCATGGGGTCACTAAGAGTCGGACACGACTGAGTGACTTCACTTTCACTTTTCACTTTCATGCATTGGAGATGGAAATGACAACCCACTGCTGTGTTCTTGCCTGGAGAATCCCGGGGATGGGGGAGCCTGGTGGGCTGCCGTCTCTGGGGTCGCACAGAGTCGGACACGACTGAAGTGACCTAGCAGCAGGAGCAGCATTATTGCTATTAGTATAAGTATCATTAGCAGTAGTTTTATTAGAGATACAGATTAAATAAGACGTCTTAGTGAGAGAGCTATACTTGAGAATCACAAGACATGAATATGAGTTGCAATTCTGTCTCTAATTAGATGTGTAACATTGAACCACTTAGCCTTACTGGAAACTTCCATTGCTTCACATGTAAAATGGAAATGAAAACAAAAATACACATTCATCTTAGTCATTTCTAAAACTCTGAAAATTGCAAAAGCAATAAAAATGCTACCAGCTCTATTCCAGTATGCAGTACAGGGCCAGGTACAATGTGATTAATAACATGTTTGTTGTATCTAAGGAACTCTGACTTATGCCCAATGCAAAGTAATATTAATATTTTCTACTTTGATCCTATTTTTTTGTTTGTTTCCCTTCAAAATGTCCTTTGCTCAAATGCAACAGTCCTTAAATGTCTTTAGCTTCTCCTCTCTATATGTAAGTCAAAATTTGTTTTCAATTAAGAGTTGATTTTCTCCTGCTGCTCGTTTCCCCACTGGAGTCAAAATCCTGGTGGCAAGATCAGAAATGATTGCTGTGGGAAAGGCAGGGATCCTTCAAATGGAAGATGATAAGTTTGCAAATTGTTGCAAATTTGAAAGGAGGAAAAACATCTAAAAGTGATTTTTCTCACCCAAAAAAATCCCACATACCCTCAAACTGTTTTCCAGGCAGAAATTTAAGTGTCAGAATGTAAGTGACAACACAGGTTTTAAAATACGAGAAACAAAATCAGTTCTTTCCAGCTTGCACTCAAAATTTCAGTGATTTCCAACTTGTAGGTGTGGACTGGTGTCATCAAAGCTTCCTTTTCAACTAATTATTTGGCTCCACTTGGCCTAAATCCCCCTTTTACCACAGGCTGCTAACTGCATGGAGACTGTAGAACAGTGATAAGGAATTACTGGTGGCAAGTTGATTGGGGAGGTACAGGCAGTGGCCCTTGTAAGCTGGTGTATATCCAGTGCCTAGCACAGTTCCTGACACAGAGAAAGCACTCAAAAACATTTGACTGATGAGTGTTAAATGAACATTTTACATGGAAACACTATGCTTTTATTTTTATTTACGACCAGTGACTCTGTATCTTTGTCATAAGCAAATCACCTCTGTTTTGCATCTGGTGTGAATTCCCACTGAGCAAAACTAGGCATCTGCTCTTATAAATCCATGGTTTAGGATTAGGATGAAGACGTTTGTTTTCTCTAATATTGTTACTGATGTATGAATGAAGTATTCTTACTACGAGCATGTTTTTATTGAGGATTCTATGCAGGTGATTCCAGGGGAATCACAAGTACATGTCAGAGAATGCCAGATTTGGTTGAAAAAACCAGAGGCACTCTCCAGGTTTTTAAAAATGATTTTAAAATGATGAGTTTTATAATAACCCCTTGAAAATGGTGGGCCCAATTTATTGGAATATTGGTATATAACGGCTAGTTGTTCTGTATATACATGAACTGAACCAGAAACAGAAGAATCTAGTCCTTGCTCTTCTGACTTTGCCTAGTAATTAAGAAATAAATTAGTGATACTCATTTTTTAAAGCAACATTGCTAAAATAAAGCTTTACAGAATATACTAGAATTTTTAAAAATCCAAATGTTTTGAAAGATGAATGTTTATAATAGAGTTTTAGAATGTCTTATGATAACTCCATATTATGCACAGTGGCTATTAGATTTGTTAGCAACACTTAGAATGCTTTGTGTTTGTTTGTATTTGAGATAACACTTAGAAAACATATGTTATTATAATGAAATTCTCTGAACACAGACCTGTGTTTGCTCAGAACTTGATTTTGGAAACGGTCATATGTTTGTATCTTGGCAATAAATTTGTAAACCATAGGAATTTATTGAGCTTTGTAAATGACCAGAACATTGAATTTTTATTTTTGTAACTAATATTCACCGTGCAAAATGGAATAGAATTGGTATAGCTTATGATTCCTTTTAGTGCCCACCAGGAGACAAATACTCAAATATACAAAGATAGAATAAATGCACCCCTCCTTATACCTTTCACTCAACTTCAATAATTATCCACATTGTGCTAGTCTTTTGTCAGCTCTGCTTTCTTTTTAATAGTTTTTGTTTTGTTTTTTTTTTGGTGGGGGCAGGGAAGGTGTGGCTGGGTATTTTAAAACAAACTCAGATAGCATGCCATTTCAATGGTCTAAATAAAACATCACTGTGTCCCTCTTACTTTTAAGTCCTTTGTTTTATCTTTTAAATAATACAAATTTGTAGTTCATTTTTAGGATTTCTTCTTTAGCTTGTGGGATAGAATCTGCTGGGGAGTTTCTGAAAAGTGGAATCCAGGTTTCTACAGGTTATTCTATAGGGGACCCAATCATGAATTGGTTTCTGGATATCAGCTAGTGGGAAGTTGTGTCTGTTAGGGGACCCCTCCTTACCAGGGGGCAGAATCAGTGAACTTGTCCCATCCTCTAATATTTAGCAGCCCTTTCAGGTCAAGTTCTGATCATTACATTCCTTTTGCTAGGAAAAGGTCTGTCATTTATGGGTTACTGTAGCATACTGAAACCCTAAAATATATCAAGCATTTAAAAGAAATAGTGTACCTATTTTTAAACTCTTTGAAAGATCAATAATTATAAAAACCCATTTCTTACCACATGCATCTGTTAAATATTTTGTAAGCATCAGCATATTAAATAGCACTCAAATTGAGATCTTGTATGCAAGATGTCATTTGACTTTGCATATATGATTAATAGCTTTTTAAAGTGGTCTAGACCATTTTAGATTTAAAAACCTCTGGAAATCATTAGTCTGGTATGGTCGATTCTGTATTATCCATGTTTTCGTAATGAGAACTGGTTCATACATGATTGGTAAATGGGGAGTGATCAGTATGACATGGAATTTGTGGGAGCTTATACATAATTTTCCCCATATGTTAATGTTTGAAATGATAGGAAGCAAGCTTTTTTAAATTAGGAGATGGTCTTAGAACATGCCTCTCTTTCATGAAAGAAGAGCTGATTTTTGGCTTTTAAAGCTGCCATTCTTCTCTTTTCACTGTCACCTTCTGGGGAAGCTGCAGGTACAGAAAAAAAGATAAAACAGCATTTACTGTCTGTTTGGGTGGAAAGGAGAAATATAGGTGAAGAAGGCTATTTGGGCTACTTTTAATTTTGATGAAACTGGTCTCTAACTCGAAGCAAATTCTTTAAGGAAGTATGTCTTGGAAGAGGGAAATATGATTCCCATGATCCAGGGCTGCAAAGTATAACTGACAGCATGTATTCCTGGTCCAGAAGTCAGTTAAGATTTAGTTGTGCTAGTATTTTTATTAGAATTGTTATTATTGTTGGTATTTTGGTTTTATCATCTTATACATTTTAAATGATCTGCTTTTCCCATAAGCTCTATGATTCTTCAGTGTGCAATGTTGTTAGACCCACTTTTCTCAAGAATGCATAGGTATCATTTAACAGTAATACTTGCATTGTTTTTAATAACACTGGCCAGTATTTTGAAATAGGAATCAAAATGTGAGTCTGCCCAGTTGAATTTTTGTCTTCCAATTTTATTGAGATAGAATTGACATACAGCATTATGTAAATTTAAGACACATAGACTACTGATTTGACTTAACATACATCATGAAATCATTACCACAGTAAGTTTAGTGAGCATCCATCATCTCATATTGATATGACATTAAATAGAAAAAAAATGTTTACTTGTGGTGAGAACTCTTTTCTTAACAACTTTCATGTATAACATATAGGAGTGTAATATTACCTCCCATGTTTATATTACATCTTTAGTACTTATAACCAGGAGCTTATACTTATTCACTGCGTTCATCCATTCCCCCCTCTCCCTTAATCCGTGCCTCCGGTAAATCACAAATATTATTTCTTTTTCTGTAAATTTGTTTAGTTTATATTTTAAGTATAATTGACCTATAATATGATTTTAGATTCTGGTACACAATATAGTGATTCAATATCTATACATTTTATTTTTTTTTCTTGGAAATATTTTATTTATTTTTTAATACTTTATTCTACATTACAATACTGTATTTGTTTTGCCATACATTGACATGAATCAGCCACAGGTGTCCACGATCTCCCAATGCCAAAGCCCTCTCCCACCTCCCACCCCACATCCTCTCCCTGAATCATCCCGTGCACCCGCCCCATGTGTCCTGCATCCTGTATTGAACATAGACTGGCACTTCATTCTTACAAGATAGTATACGTGTTTCAATGCCGTTCTCCCAAATCAATCTATACATTTTAAAGTGAGCATTATGACAAGTACAGTTGTCGTCTGTCACCATACAAGCTGTTTCCCTGGTGGCTCAGATGTTGAAGAATCTGCCTGCAATACCGGAGACCTGGGTTTGACCCTGGGTCAGGAAGATCCTCTGGAGAAAGAAATGGTGATCCACTCCAGTATTTTTGCTTGGGAATTCCCATGGACAGAGGAGCCTGGCGGGCTATAGAGGAGCCTGGCGGGCTATAGAGGAGCCTGGTGGGCTATAGAGGAGCCTGGTGGGCTCTAGAGGAGCCTGGCGGGCTATAGAGGAGCCTGGTGGGCTACAGTCCTCGGAGTTGCGAAGAGTCAGACAGGACTGAGTGACACACACACACACACCATCCCTAACTATTGGCTACACTCCCCACACTGTATGTTTCATACCTTTGGTTTATTTTGCAACTGAAAATGTGTAGATCTAAATCTCCCTCTGTGGTGCTAAGTCGACCTATTTTTCTACTCTCCTTCACTCTGGCAACCACCTGTTTGTTCTGTTGATCTGTAACTCCATTTCTGTTTTGTTAAGTTTAGTCATTCTTTTTTATTTTTTTTAATCCATGTATAAGTGAAATCGTACAGTATTTGTCTTTCTCTTTCTGACTTCTCTTCACATAATACTCTCTAGGTATATCTGCATTAATATAAATGACAAGATTTTATTCTTTTTTGTGGCTCAGTGATATTTCATTGTGTACATATTACATCTTCTTTATCCATTTACCTATTGATAGGCACTTAGGTTGCTTCCTTTCCTTTTCTATTGTAAATAATGATGCAGTTAACATAGGGGTGGCCAGACTTAAACTAAGCATAGTTTTCTACGTGTTCATCATCAACCTTCTGGGTATTGTTCAGTCTAAATTTGAAGAAAAAGAGCTGAAGCTGAGGACCTTTTAATTGTACCCCATGGCTTTAAACCTTTCCAGATTTAGAACTTTATTGAGTTAGCACTTCTTTTCTCTGAAACTATGAATCTTAAACTATTGATATATAAATGGATGAAATGTTTCATAGTCTAAACATAAAACTCTCCCTTCTATTTTTTATATCATAGTAAAATTATAAGTTATCCAATTCATGTTTAGTGTGTACCAGCGGATTCTTTATCTACATAGCATATCCATTGGTCCATGAATTGCTAGTCCTGAGAGGTGAGAATACAGGCATGCTTTGGGTCTTGAAGGTAAGTTGGGGAGAAAAATACTTTAAAACTATTGTGATTGGATTATTATTTAGTCGCTAAGTCATGTCTAATTCTTTGCAATCCCATGGACTGTAGCCTTCCAGGTTCATCTGTCCATGGGATTTCCAGGCAAGAATACTGGAGTGGGTTGTCATTTCCTTCTCCAGGGGCTCTTCCAAACCCAAGGATCAAACCCATGTCTCCTGCATTAGTAGGCAGATTCCTTACCACTGAGCCACCAGGGAAGGCCCCTATGATTGTATTCAGTTCAGTTCAGTCACTCAGTCGTGTGCGACTCTTTGCGACCCCATGAATCGCAGCACGCCAGGCCTCCCTGTCCATCATGAACTCCCGGAGTTCACTCAGACTCACATCCATCGAGTCAGTGATGCCATCCAGCCATCTCATCCTCTGTCGTCCCCTTCTCCTCCTGCCCCCAATCCCTCCCAGCATCAGAGTCTTTTCCAATGAGTCAACTCTTCACATGAGGTGGCCAAAGTACTGGAGTTTGAGCTTTAGCATCATTCCTTCCAAAGAAATCAGGGCTGATCTCCTTCAGAATGGACTGCTTTGATCTCCTTGCAGTCCAAGGGACTCTCAAGAGTCTTCTCCAACACCACAGTTCAAAAGCATCAATTCTTCAGTGCTCAGCCTTCTTCACAGTCCAACTCTCACATCCATACATGACCACAGGAAAAACCATAGCTTTGACTAGACGGACCTTTGTTGGCAAAGTAATGTTTCTGCTTTTCAATATGCTATCTAGGTTGGTTATAACTTTTCTTCCAAGGAGTAAGCATCTTTTAATTTCATGGCTGCAGTTACCGTCTGCAGTGATTTTGGAGCCTCCAAAAATAAAGTCTGACACTGTTTCCACTGTTTTCCCATCTATTTCCCATGAAGTGATTGTAATACATGAGTCTAATTTCTTCAGTTTGAATAATTGTTTTTTTTTTTCTTTTCATAATCAGAGAGTCTCTCTGTACTTTTGTAACTTACCAAATATTTTTTCAATTCTCCTCTGTTTAGGAATATATGGATCTGGTAAAAAACATTTTTCATCATTCAATGAAATCAGTTTTAACTTATCATAATGATATAGACCATATAATTAGGTAATCTTGTATATTTCCTATATTCTATAAGTTCCCTAAAGTCTGGGACCAGGTATTGTTCATGGTGCCATTTAAAGACAGTGCCTGGTTCTTAAATGCTCAGTTGAATGATGTTTTGAATAAGTAAAAATATAAATAGTAAAAATCTTAAAGTATAATTTATGGTATTTACCTTAGAGTGTTTCACATAGCAAGTACTCAAATTTGAATAAAATGGTAGCATTTTACCAATTTCATTTCTCTACAAAAAGAGCTTTAACCAGAGCACAGATTCCCACGAATAAAAATTTTGGACTTGTGAGCACAGGCAAAATATTTTTACCACATCTAACATTTACTGGCATATATATACCTTCTACCAGGCTTCCCTGGTGGCTCAGTTGGTAAAGAATCCACCTGCAATGCAGGAGACCTGGGTTCAATCCTTGGGTCGGGAATATCCCTGGAGAAGGGATGACTATCCACTTCGGTATTCTTGCCTGGAGAATGCCATGAACAGAGGAGCTTGGCAGTCTGCAGTCCATGGGGTCGCAGAGTCGGACGTGGCTGAGTGACTAACACCAACATACCTTCCTCCTGATTTATTCTCTCGCATCACTCAAGCCTTTTGGGCCTCTGTCAGGAGTTCTTATGACAAACTAAATCAAACCGAAAGAACTGAAAACCTGTGGAGAGTTTGTGTTTGTAGAAACAACAGAAATGGGAGGAAGAGAAAAGAGCGAATCCAGACAAAGGAGGCCGGTTTTGGAGTGGTGTGTGTGGCTAGGTGTCTGTGTCTGTGCTGGGACCAGGGCTAGGATAGCAGCGGCTTCAAACTTTGCCAGAGTTTTCTGAGACCGTGATGATCTTCAAGTATTTTAAGTAATAGTTAAGCAGTTCTTTTTGTTTGTCAGTGGGTTGGATCTAGAATACATCTTTCTGGAAATGAATATTTGTATAAGTGAGTGTTGGAAGCGAAGTTAAGGGGAAGCAAAGTTAAGCGAAGTTAAGGCTTTATCAGGAATGACATAAATTAATGGTATATATTTTATTATTTTAATAAGTTAAAATATATTGCCCAATACTTGGATTTCAGTAAAATGGTCTCATTTAGAATCAGGGACTATGATTTCTTGTGACGTCGCTGCTCCAATGTATGTGACAGACTTGTTTAACACTGTTCTATGTCTACTCGAATCAGGAATTAAAGTAAAATAATGTGAGAGCTAGAAGGGATCTCATGGATCTTCTCTTCCAAGCCCTATATTTTACAGGTGAGGATGTTGAAATCAAAATAATGAAGTGAGTCACATACGCTGCGGTGCTCTGCATCCCTTTCACATCTGATCTTCACAGCATTTCCATGGTGTCTGCTCCTAATAATGAATAAATGGGGTTTGGAAAGGTTATGTTAACTTGCTCAAAATTTCCCGGTGACTTGGTGAGAGTCCTAGGATTTAATCATCAGCCAACTGATTTGGGAGATCATTCTATTTCAGATGCAATTCAGTAATTAATGAAAGTTAAATGGCTGAAATCTCTTCTCTGGTAGTAAAAGCATATTCAATATGTTGTGATAGTGTTATGTGAGACATGGATACGGATATGTAATTATGGAGTAAATGTTCATTACTTTTTATCAGGGAGAATTAGAGAAGATTTTTTAGAGAAGAAATAGGGATTGAAAATTAGGAATGGTATACAGAAAGAGTTTGGAGGTAAAATTGGTTGGGCTCAGGGATTTATGAAATGCCAAAGGTAAAGAAGATTGAAGCTTAACACAGCTCAGATATTTCTGACTGTGAAGATGCAAGTGGATGGTGATGCTGTTATCAGAGATGGAAAAAGTTGGAGGTTACGGAATTGTATGGTCTCAAAATTTAATTCATATTGTCCTGGGTTTTAACAGAAGGGAAATAGTATCTTTGTACTTTGTTTCACATTAGCCTTAAGCAGATTTATCAAAGACTGACAATATTAGAATGATGCATATTAATTATAGGTACATGATTAGAAATATATGTGTGGTTTTATATAGATATTTCTCTAGTAGAGTTTAGAATCCATTACAGTATCTTATACCTGGAGGAGCTTCTAGACATTCGCTAGTGAAGAAAACAAATACATGTTCCCAAAGGCAATTTTGCTTTCATTCCTTTTATTTATTTATTTTTTAAAGTGAAACTAACTGGAAAACAAAAGCATTTAAAATGGAATTGTTTTGGATGGGCTCCAATTAGCTTATCCTCTTAAACCAGACCCTCTGAACTCATTTAAATAAGTTGCCTGGCTCTAGCAAGCACTTGAATTTTCTACCCATGGGCTAATCCAACCTTCTCATATAATAGATGTGAAACTGGGTTAAATGATTCACCTTACAGTCTTTGGTTAAGCAATATAGGAAAGAAAAAAAAAAGTAACCAAGGTAAAATTATGAAACTATAAAAAATATTTATGTTACCAAGATAGTTTTAAATAGGAGGGACTATTTCCACCACCATCTTCCTCCCCCAAAACCTTTTTCTTTTTTTTCTAATGTTATTGTAATTTCTCATTCATTCCATATCATTGACCACAGTGCCACCTATTGGTGAAATGAAGCCATGATGGCATAGCCAGTTTTTGTATACACTGAAATTGATTCCATGGTTTCTTAAGAGATCTGCCCTGGAATTTTGCAGACAGCTGTTAGGAAGCAGATGCTGTCAGTGATCTGACTAAAATGGGAAATGAATGCTCACGTGGAATACTCAATATTGTCACTTAGCAGGGATCCAAAAGGAGCAGGAAAGCAGAATATCCTACTTCCCCAGTTCCTGGCTCTGCCAGAAAGGAAGAGGCTATAAAACTGCTAAGGGATTCGAAGAATTCAGCCATTCCCACGTATCAGGGCACAAATCGCTTATGTGTCTTGCTGCTCCGGGGGATTATTGCCTTTAGCAACACCAACCTGAAGCGGTGAGCTCATCTGAGAAACACTCTGCCAGAGTCTTCCTATTATCACACAGGCTATTAAGTGACAACAAAGGCCTTCATATTCACTGAACATATTTAATTTGAAAAAAATTTTGTAAGAGTAGTCAATGTGATTTTCCCTTTCTCAATTATATTCTGTTTCTCTGTGGGAAAGATGTTCTTTCTAGAGAGCTTGCGTAATACAAGGTACAAAGTAAGGTGTAGTATATGTGGTTGAAGGAGTAACTGGATCTTAAGAACATTAGTAAATTTAACAAATTCCAACATTTTCCCCAATGTTGATGTTCAAGCACACATGTATTAACACATGTTCACACACAAAAAGACACAGACTAGAGACTACTGTGGTAATGAATAAAAATTGATGAGATTTAATTCCTTTTTGTACAGCATGCAGAACTATTTGAGTAAAAATACATGAGAACACATTTATGGTGTTTTTGTTTGTTTGTTTTAAATTGAAAGGTTTAGTCAGATCCTCCCCTACCACAAGCTGCATTTCTCCAGACTTTTATATGACAGAAGGGACTTATGATTAGTTTGCTCACTTCTGAGTCACTGTTTCTTAAGTAGTTGATACTTGACCATTTTTAGACGTCGGCTGTACTGCTGTTGCCGTCATCAGTGTTCAAATCACTTAGACCAGGTGTTGATCCCAGCTAAAACCATCAGAAAATTGTATCTGTGATGTCCGTATCAGGAAAGTCAAAATCATATCCCAGGTTTTAAGGAAAACTTTAAATAAGTATAATTTTCAAAATTATTTGTTTATTTATTTATTGGCTTGTTGGGTCTTCATTACTGCCCATGGACTTTCTCTAGTTGTGGCAAGCAGGGCCTACTTTCTAGTTGCGGTGCTCACTTATCATTGAGGTGGCTTCCCTTGTTGTGGAGCACCGGCTCAGTAGTTGGGGCACTTGGGCTCCAGAGCACAGGCTCAGTGGGGCACACGGGCTCCAGAGCGCAGGCTCAGCAGTTGGGACACTTGGGCTCCAGAGAGCACGCTCAGTAGTTTGGTACACGAGCTCCAGAGCGCAGGCTCAGTGGGGCACATGGGCTCCAGAGCGCAGGCTCAGTAGTTGGGTACACAGGCTCCAGAGCGCAGGCTCAGTGGGGCACATGGGCTCCAGAGCGCAGGCTCAGTGGGGCACATGGGCTCCAGAGCGCAGGCTCAGTAGTTGGGTACACGGGCTCCAGAGCGCAGGCTCAGTGGGGCACATGGGCTCCAGAGCGCAGGCTCAGTAGTTGGGTACACGGGCTCCAGAGCGCAGGCTCAGTAATTGGGACACATAGGCTTGATTGCGTTGAGGCATATGAGATCTTCTCAGACCAGGGATTAAACTGGTGTTCCCTCCATTGCAAGTTGGATTCTTAACTTCTGGACCACAAAGAAAAGTCCCTCAATAAGCATAATTTGAAAGAATAGCACCACAAACTTCCAGCTCTTTTGAAGAGACTGAAATACAATAAAGCAAGTTGATTTTGACTAAAGGACTCCGGGACAAAAACTGAAATTCCCTAACTAAGGAGAGTTAAGTCAAAGGCTTGAAAGAAGAGCACAAACTGCAGACTTGAGAAGATTTGTTTGGGAGATACAGTTCAGGAAAAGACCCAAGAGGAGGGATTCCTAAGAGCTAAGCTGGAGGTTGAAGTGGAACAGGAGCCCTAGTTCTAGGATTGCTTGGTCTGGATTCAAATTTTGCTTCTGCCTCTTAGAGCAGTTTAGTCTTAGTTTCCCTCTCCAAATGCTGTTATTTGAATTCAACAAAATAATAAATACTAATAGAAATGATTATAGGTATCAAATGTCATATAAAGCATGAATTTTCATTTAGATCAAGTGTCGATTGTTTTAAAGTAATCCTACTCATTAAAAAAATACATTTATTGACTTGACTGTGCCAGGGCTTAGTTGCAGTGCATGGAATATTTTAGTTGTGACCTGTGGGCTCTAGTCCCTTGACCAGGGAACTAGATCTAACCCAGGGCCCTGGCATTAGGAGTACCAAGTCCTAAGCACTGGACCATCGGGAGGTCCCACAGTCTCACTCAGTTTTTATTCTGTGTTTTCTTGTTCACGTAAGAAAAATAAGGTGAAACCTGTGAAAACATTGGCTTTTTAGCAGAAGAACTCTGCCAACATTCAAATGATTCCAGTTTTACATCCGTATTATGAGATGCTACATTAGTTTTCTATTGCTGCTGAACCAAATTAACATAAACAGTGTTATATCACAAACATAATATATATTACCATCTTTGGAGGGATCAGAAGTCTGAGATGAATCTAACTGGTTAAAATCAAGAAGTCAGCAGGTTTGTGGTCCTTTGGAAGTTCTAAGGGTAATCTGTTTTTGGCCCTCTGTGGCTTCTGGAGGCCATCTGCAGTCTTTGGCTTGTGACCTCTTCAAAGTACATTACTTTAATCTCAGTTTCTGTTGTCACATATCTTTTTGTCTTTGACCCTCTTGCCTCTGCCTTATAATGACCCTTGTGGTAGAGTCCACTCAGATAGTTCAAGATAGTCTCCCCACCTTGAGAGCCCCTAACTTAATCACCACTGTAAAGAGCCTTACTTTGTAGGGTAACACATGTACCAGTTTGGGGAAATAAGGTTTAGATGTCTTTGTGCTGTGCTGTACTTAGTAGCTCAGTTGTGTCCAACTCTTTGCAACTCCATGGACTGTAGCCCGGTAGGCTCCTCTGTCCATAGGGATTCTCCAGGCAAGAATACTGGAGTGGATTGCCATGCCTTCCTCCAGAGGATCTTTCCAACCCAGGGACTGAACCCAGGTCTCCAGCATTGGGGGTGGATACCTTAGCATCTGAGCCACCATCTGATACCAGAGTTGCTTTACATCATTGTTAGTTTTGGTAATTCCAATAACAGTTGACCAATACATAGAATTAAATAAAGCTCTTGGAAGTACTCGGGAAGACAATGGCACCCCACCCCAGTACTCTTGCCTGGAGAATCCCATGGGTGGAGGAGCCTGGTGGGCTGCAGCCCATGGCGTAGCTGGGAGTCAGACATGACTGAGTGACTTCTTTCACTTTTCACTCTCACGCATTGGAGAAGGAAATGGCAACCCACTCCAGGGTTCTTGCCTGGAGAATCCCAGGGATGGGGGGAGCCTGGTGGGCTGCCGTCTCTGGGGTCGCACAGAGTCGGACACGACTGAAGCAACTTAGCAGCAGCAGCTTGGAAGTTCTATCAAATTTGCCAGAATTTTCCTTTTGTGAATGCTACTGTAAATTAAGTGAAAAAGTTCAACATAGATAAAGTTACTGTTCTTGAGACAACCACAAATTAGGCAGAGTGGTATACCGGTGAAAGCAATGTTCTTACACAATGAGGAATTCATGGAGCAGAAATGTGTTTGAAACAGGTTGTGGTATAAAAATTATTGATGTGCCCTTAATTAATCCTAGAATATTTCAGCAATTGAAGTAGATGCTCTGGTTATCAAGTTTTACAGGTACACACAAATACACACAACTCAGTAACTCAACTAAAAAAGTTTCATGATGAAGTTGACATTGGATTTTTAAAAATAACAAAGTACAACCAGCATCACAGTCTTTTTCTTGCTGTTCTCATTTAGTTGGATTTAAAAATATTCGAGGCTGAAGGAATAAGTTTCAAATCAATCCAAATGTCCTATAGACAGTGATCTTTCAACTAATTTATAAATAAAACACCTAAATTTTATGCAAGTTTTATTTAAAATAAGTTGGAATCTTTAAATCAGAATATTCAGTTCATTGATAGCTAGAATTAAGATTTAGAAGCTGTTAGAAAATTGCAATTATTAAAAACCAAAAGCTTACAGGAAGACATTGAAATTTATTCTTATAAAAGCATGAAATAAATTGAAGACATTAAAATTTGAGAACTCAAAGATTTAATTTTAGAAATCTATGGTTGTCTTTTGAACTATCATGACTTGTAGGAAGAATCTTTTGATTAAGTGCCTGTATTTAATTTGATAAATTCATATTCATATCAGAATATAATGAAAATAAGGAAGGTCTATGGTTTTGAAAAGAATAATGTATCAAAACAGTTACTTGATGAAATTTCCTTTCAAAAGTATTTCTTGATAAAGCATATTCTAGGGGGAGTCACTATCATAGTAACAGTAACAATATCTGGATGGAAGTATTTACAGATTTCAATATGAAAAATTAGATTTGAGAATATCTTCCATTTAGAAAATGGCTTTTATCCAAACAGATAATTTCACAGCTGTAGAAAGAATATTTTCTCAAAAATGGTATGACACACAGAGCACAGTCTATTGAAAATGTCATTTTCAAATTTAAGAAACTTAAAATGTAATTTTGAAGAACATTACAGGAAATTTTGTTAAGCAATAATATCTTTTAGGAAAACAAGTTATTTTAAGAAATACCACTGACATGTATTACAGACAGATACAAATGTGGGTCTGCTGCTGCTAATCACTTCAGTCGTGTCCGACTCTGTGCCGTCCAATAGAAGGCAGCCCACCAGGCTCACCGTCCCTGGGATTCTCCAGGCAAGAACCCTGGAGTGGCCTGCCATTGCCTTCTCCAATGCCTGAAAGTGAAAAGTGAAAGTGAAGTCGCTCAGTCATGTCTGACTCTCAGCGACCCCATGGACTGCAGCCCACCAGGCTCCTCCGTCCGTGGGATTTTCCAGGCAAGAGTACTGGAGTGGGGTGCCATTGACCTTTTAGCAAGTGTTGGATGGTCTAGAGTCTGGGGTTCCTTCCAGGGGGATCAGAAGGGGTGACACCGGACCCCAGGGTTCCTTCCTGCTCACAATAAGAGGTGGAGAGAGCATCTCAGTTTCACAGGCATCGACTCATTTGATTCTCACAAATGGCCCCACCAGGTAGAATTGATTATTCTCCGCGTTTTACAGATAGTCTTCTCTCTAGGCTGCTACAGAATTCAGGTCTTTTGTCCAAGGCCACCTTCGCCGGTCTGTGATTTGAATGGAGCACGCTCTGTGACTCACGCCAGGTTCTAAGCCACAGGAAAGGTTCTCAGAGTGACCGGCAGTTGAAGGATGAAGAGAGTAGCATGTGGCTGGCCGGAAATTCGCGAAGCAGGGGAAAAAGCAAAGGAGAAATGAACCGGCCGGAGTCTCGGGGAAGAGGGATTATCAGAGGGAGCAGAGGGCCGGACCCCAGAGTCAGCGAGAAGGGAGGGTCAGAACCCCCGGAGTCGGGAGAAAAGTGGGGCTAGATCCACGGCTAAGACGAAGGAGAGGCCTGAACCCCCGGGATCGGGATCGAAAGCCGGGATGGGATCCCCGAGGGCAGGGGTGCAGGCCCGCCTCCGGGTTGCGGCCCGTGGGGCGGGGCGCGGAAGGCTCCTGCAGGCCCTGCTGCGCCGCCCGTGGTATAGCTGTGTCCAGTCCCCGGCGCCGCCTCATTCCGCGTCCTCAGATCACGGTCTCCCCTCAGTCTACCGCCACGCCGCCCCACCCGCGTACTCCCCGGCCAGGGCTCTGTAGCCGCGACCCCTCTGTGCCCCCGAGTCTCCGCGCTCACCGCGCCTGCGCTCTCCGCTCCTGCCATCTCTTCAGCTGAGGCCGCCGCCGCCTCCTTTGCACAGCCAGAGTGGGTCTAGTGTATGATTATTTACCAAGAAAAACATCTATTTCTGCTTTATTGACTATGCCAAAGCCTTTGACTGTGTGGATCACAGTAAACTGGAAAATTCTGAACGAGATGGGAATACCAGACCTGCCTCGAGAGAACTATATGCAGGTCAGGAAGCAACAGTTAGAACTGGACATGGAACAACAGACTGGTTCCAAGTAGGAAAAGGAGTCCGCCAAGGCTGTATATTGTCACCCTGCTTATTTAACTTGTATGCCAAGTACATCATGAGAAACGCTGGACTGGAAGAAGCACAAGCTGGAATCAAGATTGCCGGGAGAAATATCAATAACCTCAGATATGCAGATGACACCACCCTTATGGCAGAAAGTGAAGAGGAACTCAAAAGCCTCTTGATGAAAGTGAAAGAGAAGAGTGAAAAGTTGGCTTAAAGTTCAACATTCAGAAAACTAAGATCATGGTATCTGGTCCCATCACTTCATGGGAAATCGATGAGGAAACAGTGGAAACAGTGTCAGACTTTATATTGGGGGGCTCCAAAATCACTGCAGATGGTGACTTCAGCCATGAAATTAAAAGAAACTTACTCCTTGGAAGGAAAATTAAGACCAACCTAGATAGCATATTGAAAAGCAGAAACATTACTTTGCCGACAAAGGTCCATCTGGTCAAGGCTATGGTTTTTCCAGTAGTCATGTACGGATGTGAGAGTTGGACTGTCAAGAAAGCTGAGCACCAAAGAATTGATGCTTTTGAACTGTAGTGTTGGAGAAGACTCTTGAGAGTCCCTTGGACTGCAAGGAGATCCAACCAGTCCATTCTAAAGGAGATCAGCCCTGGGTGTTCTTTGGAAGGAATGATGTTAAAGCTGAAGCTCCAGTACTTTGACCACCTCATGCAAAGAGTTGACTCATTGGAAAATATTCTGATGCTGGGAGGATTGGGGGCAGGAGGAAAAGGGGACAACAGAGGATGAGATGGCTGGATGGCATCACCAAATCGATGGACGTGAGTCTGAGTGAACTCCAGGAGTTGGTGATGGACAGGAGGCCTGGGGTGCTGCGATTCATGGGGTTGCAAAGAGTCAGACACGACTGAGCTACTGAACTGAACTGAATAATCATTGTGTGATATTGATTTTTAATCGCAATAATTATTATTATCACATTGTGATTTTTAGTATTTAAATATTCCCTGGTGACTCAGTTGGTAAAGAATCTGTCTGCCTTGCGGGAGACCGGAGTTTGAATTTTGTGTTGGGGAGATGCCCTGAAGAAGGTAGGCAAGCCACTCCAGTATTCTTGCCTGAAGAATTCCATGGACAGAGGGAAACTGACAAGCTAGTCCACAGGGTCGCAAAAATCAGATGAGACTGAGTGACTAACACTCACTCTTTCACTTTCATATATATATATAATTATATTTAATTTTGCTTTAAATATATGGTTATATTTTATTTATTTGAATGACATAGAATAGTTTTGAATAGAGCTGTCATAGGTCTAATATAATAAGAGAAGCAAGTTGGTCAGCAAATAATTATTCATGATTTTATGTGATTAATGACTTTAGCATTTTTTCATTCTCTGGATGTTGTGGTCTGGTTAATACAATTATACTGCAATCCTATGTAGAAAGCCCTTAGCACAATGCCTGGCTCACTGTAATCTCTTGTTATTGCCGTAAGCAGCTTAGTGAAAGACCTTCTGAGCCCCCTAACCTTTAATAATCTTTCTCTGTGGCCTGTGGAACACTCTCATTACACATAAGTTCAACGTTATTGTGTGTGATATTTTATTTTTAACCTCTTCCATAATTTCTTTTCCTTTTTCATTGCCTTAAGAGTTAGTTTCTATCAGCATCGTTTTTCTGTTTCCTAACTTTTATTGACATTTCCTGTCGGTCCCATTTATTTCAAAGCATTGGGCAAAAGATAGTACCCTTTCTCCCACTTCCTTTAACCGTTACTGGGAGGAAGGGCTGACTTTACCTATTAATATATCCTGCTGTGGTCCTGCATTGTGTTTATAGCCCAGTGCTGTGTGAGTGAACAAGCACAGCTCTGATTAATTGTATGCACGTGTGCATAGTCACTTTAGTCATGTTTGAATCTTTGTCACCCTATGGGCCCACCAGGCTCCTCTGTTGGCATCCTCCAGGCAAGAAAACTGGTGTGGGTTACCATGCCCTTCTCCAGGGGATCTTCCTGACCCAGGGATCAAACCAGTGTCTCTTATACTCCCGTGTTAGCAGGTGGGTTCTTTACTACTAGTGCTACCTGGGAAGCCCTCTGATTACTTAAGATGTTACAAAAGTGTGACGTAGGCAAGCAGCACCCAAGTGACCACCCTCTCTTGTAGGAGCCTCAGCTCTGTCTGGACCAGGCTTTCCTCACCCTAGCCATGATTGTCTTCCAGACGGGAACCAACTGCCTCCCTGTGTCCCAAAGGCCTCAACCTTTGGCCTTGACAGTGCTCTTTGCAATTTCAAGAATTGTTGACTTCAGAGCCTTTTTATATCCTCAGTACCAGGATATCACTGTAGTTTCTTTCGGAGCTGGGATCTCATTACTCAGGGTCTTCCTGAAACATTGTGGGATTGTGCATGGCTTTTGTGACCACATTCTCCCTCTTCCTCTTCCTAAGAAATCTGCTTTCCATATAAACCCGGGGCATCAGTGCTTTGGTACAGCTCTATTTTCTCAGCCCATCCCCTGAATTAGGCCTTATTTGTTTTCCTTTGCAGTCAGAACCTCACCAACCATTTCAGTATTTCTGTGTACTATCTCCTTAGGAATCTTTCTCTCTTGGTTTTTACAAGTTTTGGAGCTTAGTGTTGTGTTGACCTATTTCATTCTTATTAGTATTTGAATCTGAAATTCTAAACGGTCTTCTTTATTGTCTTCCTGAGTTTTGTTCCTGAGAATGGCGGCTGTGGACCTGGGTAGGACCTGTATCAACTGGAAACTTGTTAGAGATTCAGAATCTCGGGCCTTACCCCAGAACTGTGAATCGGAATCTGCATTTTAACATTTATATGCATTCAAATTGGAGAAACACTGCCCTAGGGCAGTGGAATCCAGTCTTGTGGGCACCAGGTTTCACGGTAGACAGTTTTTCCGTGCATCAGGGTCAGGGGAGGTTTAGGGATGATTCAAACACGTTACATTTATTGTGTACTTTATGTCAGCTCCACCTCAGATCATCAAGCATTAGATCCTGGAGACTGGGGACCCCTGCTCCAGGGCACCAAGGGACTAAGGATATCATCTGTAATCCTTTTCTCTTCTCTGGCAAGGCAGAGAAATTCTAAGGGTGATTGATTGGTTCCAGGTAATCTAAGCATGGGCTTCCCTGGTGGTTCAGATGGTACAGAATCTGCCTGCAATGCAGGAGACCCGATTTCGATCCTGGGTTGGGAAGATCCCCTGGAGTGTTGCCTGGGAAATCCCATGGGCACAGGAGCCTGGTGGGCTATAGTCCATGGGATTGCAAAGAGTCAGATAGGACTGAGTAACTAACATTGTCACTTTCATTTTCAATCTAGACATAACAACAACAAAAAAGCAGAACATGGAAATACTATGAGTGGAAGGAATGGGAGAAAAGAAGATATATAGACTATAGAATCAATAGTTTCAGGGACAGCAGATTACCCATGTGTGTTTCCTTCAATTTGTGTCTATGTTGAATGGAGTTAATGGTGACGTTGATGTTACTACTAATAATTTTTCCCAAGTTACCAAAACAGAATCTGCATTCCAATGAGAATGTTGTGTTGAAATGTGAGAAGCAGCGTTCTAAAGTGGTGTTTTTCTAAGAGCTGTCATGTGAAAGCAGTTTAGTGAATTACACTCTGTGCTAAAAACAACTATGAAAATAGGATAACGCAATATATAGAAAATACCAAAGTATAGAAAACAAAAATGGAGTAAAGATAAATATTGATTTGGACTTTTTCAGTCATATTTGTGTGCCCTGGGATCATGATATAAAATGAATTTCTTACTGTTGATAAATACAGTCTAGGCCACCTCACTGTAGCAGCTACAAGGCCCTGCTTAGTAAGTCTTCTCAGTATCTGGCAAGCCATGCCAACTCTGCCCTGGCCACTGCCTGGATGTCCTTTTAGTTATCTTTATGCCTTGTGCCTCTTTCAGGAAGAAAAAGCAGAACTGGTACTACTCAGGGGTTACTTGTTTGAGTAAGATTTAAACAAAACCCATCAGGGTGTAAATAAAAGTTCCTTCTATTGATCTAATGTGGAGCTTATAAAATGGTGACAAGAAACACTCCTCAAAGACTGGGAATATAACTCAAGCCTTTTTCCCTATAATTTTGGAGTTTCTTTGAAACCACTTTTTTATTTCTTTGAAATTTATGTGAAATCATGTGAAAGAAATCAGTAAGAAAAAGACAATCCAGAAGGAAAATGGGGAAAAGACTCAAACTGTTAATTCATAGTGGAGAATATTTAGTAGCCAAATACAATAAGAAAAAGAGCTCAATACCAGTAATTTTCAAGAAAATGAAGCATGCAAATTAAGGCTCCAGTGAAATATACTTGTCTTCCCACCAGGAATGCTAAAATACAAAGGTTCACACCGACCAGTCAATGACTAGGATTGAGCTGTGAGAACTCATACCATGCTAGTGGGATATAAGTTAGCACAGCATTTTAAAAACTTTTTTTGGAAATAACTTCAAATATACAAAAAAGTTATAAAAATAAAAATAGTTAAAACTAGTACAAAGTATACTTGTATACTTCTTATCCAGATCATCAGTTGCTAACATTCTACTTTATTGTTTTAACTGCCTGTATTCTTTATATATGTACACACACATATATATCATATATGTGATATATGATATCAACCCTCAGTCAACCCTGAATGACTTGAGGGTAAATATGTCAGGACTTGGAGAAGGCAGTGGCACCCAACTCCAGTACTCTTGCCTGGAAAATCCCATGGATGGAGGAGCCTGGAAGGCTGCAGTCCATGGGGTCGCTAAGAGCTGGACACGACTAAGTGACTTCACTTTCACTTTTCACTTTCATGCATTGGAGAAGGCAATGGCAACCCACTCCAGTGTTCTTGCTTGGAGAATCCCAGGGACGGAGGAGCCTGGTGGGCTGCCGTCTATGAGGTCGCACATAGTCGGACACAACTGAAGTGACTTAGCAGCAGCATGTCAGAACTCTTGACCCCAAAATATTACAATGTGTGTTTCCTGATAGTAAGAATATTTTCTTCAGTTCAGTTGCTTAGTCATATCCAACTCTGTGACCCCATGGACTGCAGCACACCAGACTTCCCTGTCCTTCACCAACTCCCGGAGCTTACTTAAACTCATGTCAATCGAGTTAGTGATGCCATCCAACCATCTCATCCTTTGTCGTCCCTTTCTCCTCCCACCTTCAATCTTTCCCAGCATCAGGGTCTTTTCCAGTGAGTTGGTTCTTTGCATCAGGCGGCCAAAGTATTGGAGTTTCGGCTTCAGCATCAGTCCTTCCAATGAATATTCATGACTGATTTCCTTTAGGATGGACTGGTTGGATCTTGCAGTCCAAGAGACTCTCAAGAGGCTTCTCCAGTACCACAGTTCAAAAGCATCAATTCTTCAGTGCTCAACTTTCTTCATAGTCCAACTCTCACATCCTTAAATGACTACTGGAAAAACCATAGCTTTGACTAGACAGAACTTTGTTGGCAAAGTAATATCTCTGCTTTTTAATATGCTGTTTAGGTTGGTCATAGCTTTTCTTCCAAGGAGCAAGTGTCTTTTAATTTCATGGCTGCAGTGAACATCTGCAGTGATTTTGGAGCCAAAGAAAATAGTCTCTCACTCTTACCATTGTTTCCCTATCCGTTGGCTATGAAGTGATGGGACCAGATGCCATCATCTTAGTTTTCTGAATGCTGAGTTGTTTTTTTAATACTTTATTCTACATTACAATACTATATTTGTTTTGCCATACATTGACATGAATCAGCCACAGGTGAACACGATCTCCCAGTGCCAAAGCCCCTCCCACCTCCCACCCCACATCATCTCCCTGAATCATCCTGTGCACCAGCCCCATGCATCCTGCATCCTGCATCCTGCATCGAACATAGACTGGCGCTTCGTTTCTTACAAGATAGTATACATGCTTCAATGCCATTCTCCCAAACCATCCCACCCTCTCCCTCTCCCCCAGAGTCCAAAACAGTTCTATACCTCTGTGTCTCTTTGTTGTCTCACATATAGGGAGTTTTAAGCCAGTTTTTTCACTCTCCGCTTTCCCTTTCATCAAGAGGCTCTTTAGTTCTTCACTTTCTGCCATAAGGATGGTGTCATCTACATATGTGAGGTTCTTGCTGTATCTCCCAGCAATCTTGATTCCAGCTTGTGCTTCATCCAGTCCAGCATTTTGCATGATATACTCTGCATATAAATTAAACAAGCAGGGTGACAATATATAGCCTTGACATACTCCTTTCTCGATTTGAAACCAGTCTGTTGTTCCATGTTCAGTTCTAAATGTTGATTCTTGACCTGCATACAGGTTTCTGAGGAGGCAGGTCAGGTGGTCTGGTATTCCCGTCTCTTTCAGAATTTTCCACAGTTTACTGTGATCCACACAATCAAATACTTTGGCATAGTCAATAAAGCAGAGGTAGATGTTTTTTTTGAAACTCTCTTGATTTTTCAATGATCCAACAGATGTTGGCAATTTGATCTCTGATTCCTCTGCCTTTTCTAAAACCAGCTTGAACATCTGGAAGTTCATGGTTCATGTACTGTTGAAGCCTGGCTGAGAGAATTTTGAGCATTACTTTACTAGCATGTGAGATGAGTGCCATTGTGCAATAGTTTGAGCATTCTTTGGTATTGCCGTTCTTTGGGATTGGAATGAACACTGACCTTTTCCAGTCCTGTGGCCACTGCTGAGTTTTCCAAATTTGCTGACATATTGAGTGCAGCACTTTCACAACATCATCTTTTAGGATTTGAAATAGCTCAACTGGAATTCCCTCACCTCCACTAGCTTTGTTTGTAGTGATGCTTCCTAAGGCCCACTTGACTTCACATTCCAGGATGTCTGGCTCTAGGTGAGTGATCACACCATCATGGTTATCTGGGTCATAAAGAACATCATGACCCAGAAAGTAAGAATATTTTCTTACATAACCATTGTACATTTTAGCATTGTTGAAATCTAGCATTATTAAACTCTTTTTACTTTACTTACCATTTACTTTTCAATTTTATCAGTTGACCTAACTGTTGAGCTACTGACAGCCATCATAGGACTTTTCCCATCTTTCCTCAGGATCCAATCATGGAAGAGGTGTTTGGTCTAGTTGTCATGTCTCTCTAGCCTCCTTCAGTCTGGAGCATGCCCAGAGACTTTCTTTGTCTTTTATGACATGATTTAAAGAAAGCAACTCCCCTCTTTTTATAAAATAAAGGGTTGGTGGAATTTTTTTATCAAAAATTCCAAATATAAATGTATAGTAAGTAGACTAATACTGTGAATCTCACAATCACTTAGCTTCAACAGCCATCAACTTTTGTCAATTCGATTTCATTTCTACGTCTACTGATCATATAACTGAGAACTTTAAAGCTGAATATATTGCATGCATTATGAATCATCAGCTTTGTATGTGTGTGCATCTTCAGTGGAAAGGCCTATTTGTGTGCCTTAAAGGATATGGGCTAGAATGTTTATAGCAGCCTTGATCACAAACGCCAAGAACTGACAACAATCCAAATGTCCTTTATTAGTGTAATGAACTGGCACCTTGTGGTATATTAATACAGTGGAGTAGTATACAGCAATGAAAGTCAGTAAAATAACGCTGCTTGCAAAGCACTGATGAATCTCACAAAAATTAAATTGAGCAAAGAGAAGTAGAATGGATTTCGGTCAAAAACAAGAAAATGACTCTATGCTATTAGAAGTCAGGATAGTGTTTAGTTTGGGGAGGGATATGATGATCATTATTAGAAGGTCTTCTAGGATGCTGGTGATATTCTATTTCTATTTTAATGGGTTTTAATTACATTTTTGTCCACTTTATGAAAATTCATAGAGCTTTAGAGTTGTGCTCTTCTCTATGTTCATTATAATTCCATACAAATTATTTTTAAAAATTTAAGCAGGTTGTGTTATATATCTTAATATATCTGTATTTTTGTATAAGGACACTGTTTGAAATTATTTTTAAAAAATCATATACCATTTTACTTATCTTCATGCTAAACAGTTAAGGTGCTATTGCATTAAGTCTTCAAAATGAGAAAATTATTTTGAAATGATGGGAGTAATAGTATTTTTAGTCTTTGCATTCAGGCAGTTTCTCCTTTCTATCTTACTGTCAAAATGTTTTGAGTATATATGTTGGAGTATTTTATGTAAAATATAAGGTTATAAAAGTTAAGAGTCATTTCTCGCTGCTTTCCCAGCCATATGAGTGATTGCTTCAGCCTACTGCCGGGAAGAATGTTGGTACATCTATCTTCTGCAAGTGGATTAGGTTGCTTATATCATCTAGTGAACTGAATAGTTCTTTATCTCTTTTATAATCTCCCAAAAATACTTCATCCTGATCTATACTTCATTTTTATTATAGCACCTTATTATGTGCAGTGAAAGAAAATGTTTAATTTTGTCATAGACTTGGTGATTTGGAGTGTTCTTCCTTAAAAAAAATATTGCTATTAGAGTTAGCTCTTAAGGCATTCTTTAAAATGTATATAATATTTCACATGTACAATTACACAGTTTTGTAAGTACCCATGAATCCGCTATCTAGATATAATACATTTTAGCATTTTACCACATTTATTGCAGGTCTTTGTTACATTAAATGAAGTTTAAAATAAAGAGTCTTTCAAATCCTCTCTTTGCTGTCCTATTCCCCATAACCTCTACCTCCTTTCTCCCTCCATCCCAAGTACAAATCTCCTGAAGTCAGTGCACAGCTTTATAATTATGCTTGTGACATATGTAAATAAGTATAATAATATGTTTTGTATGTAAAATTTTTACATAAATTATTGGACAGCCGACCCTTGTTGTCCATGGAGGATTGATTCCAGGAACTCACTTAGATACCAAAATCTATGAAGGCTCAAGTCCCTTGTGTAAAATGATACAGTATTTGCATAAAACTATGCATATGCTTCTGTATACTTTAAATAATCTCTATATCACTTATAATATCTAGTCCAATGTAAATGCAATGTAAATAGTTGTAAATACAAGGTAAATGCTATATAAATAGTTACTGCTGCTGCTGCTGCTGCTGAGTCGCTTCAGTTGTGTCTGACTCTGTGAGACCTTATAGATGGCAGCGCACCAGGCTCCCCCCGTCCCTGGGATTCTCCAGGCAAGAACACTGGAGTGGGTTGCCAGTTCCTTCTCCAATGCCTTAAAGGGAAAAGTGAAAGTGAAATCACTCAGTCGTGTCTGACTCTTAGCGACTCTGTGGACTGAAGCCTACCAGTCTCCTCTGTCCATGGGCTTTTCCAGGCAAGAGTACTGGAGTGGGGTGCCATTGCCTTCTAGCATGTAGCAAATTTAAGTTTTGTTTTTAGAAGCTTTGGGAAATTTCTTTTTAAAAAAGATTCTTCCACCCAGTTGCATTGGCTGATGGAGAAATCACAGGTACGGCAGACCGACTGTGGACTGTATATAGCCTTTGCATTTATTTTTTTGCACACACTTTGAGACATCAAAATCGACCATGTAATCGTGAAACTATGTAACTCAGATTGGGACTTGAACCCATGGTCTTTTAATCACACACCTGGAATCAGGACTTAAGGAAGTTCAGGTTCTTGATGTCTTGCCATAGAAAGACTTCAGTGAGAGACAAAGTAATAGGTAAGAAGTAGGTTTATTAAGAGAGAAACACACTCCGCAGAGTGGGGGTCATCTCAGAAGGTGAGAATAGCACCAGTGTATGGGTTTTCAGTTTCTGTCGGGTATATAATTTCATAGGGTACTGAGTGAGAGGGAGTATTCTGGCTATCTGGGGACAGGGGTGGGGATTTCCAGAAATTGGGCCACTGTCCACTTTGATCTTTATAGTAGGCCTTGAAACTGTCCGTGGCACCTATGGGCGTGTCATTTAGCATGTTGCTGTGTTATGATGAGTGTAGACTGAGGCTCATGGTCTGGTGGAAGTGGGCTTGTCTGCAGTCTTGGACCTATTTGATTTTTCTCAGTTTATGTCGTGTCCTTGGACTGTGTCACTTTTTGAAGATTGTGCCCTTCCCCTTTCCTCTTGTTCAACTGGAGTTTTCTATTTAATGAATATGGCATAATTTATCCATCCATTGTTAACCACTGTGTGCTGGTACAACGATGTTGTGAAAGCTTGTCCTACACAGGGTCTTCATTCACGTCACATTGCAACATTATTTCTGAGCATATACCTAACAGTGAGATTGCTGTGCTGAGTCATAGAAATTTCACAGTTACTCTACTAGACCTTGAAAAATGGCTGTCCAAGGGGATGTACCAATTTATACTCTTACCAGCAGTAAATGGGAGTTCTTACTTTCCTCCATGCCCTCAAATAATTGGTTTTATTTAAACTTTAGTTGTGAGTTACTCTTTATTATTAAAACAAGCAGTGGATTAGTTTACCTTATCTACATTTGTTATTTTACTTTATTGTGGAAAGAGTACTTAACATGAGATCTACCCTCATCACACGTTTTTAAGTGCATAGCATATTGTTGCTAATTTTAGGTACAAGATCATATAGCTGCTCTACATAGTTTCTAAAACTCTTTATCTTGCTTGACAAACTTTATTCCTCATTGATTAATAATTCCCCATTTCCTTATCTTCCCAATCCCTGGAAACCACAAAATTCTATGAATTTGGTTATTTAAGATACCATATATTAATAAATCATAAAAGATAACATGTATCAATATATCAGGATATCATATAATAGGCAGAATCATGTATTATGTATCTTTCTGTGATTGACTTAATTCATTTAGTGTAACACTCTGAAAGTTCATCCTGTGTTGAATCCATCTGAACTATCTTCATCTTCAGCTGTTGCACATTGTAGGGTTTCTTTTTTCAAGGTTGTATAGTATCCCATGAGATGTATACACTGCAGCTTCTTTATCCATTCATCAACGGATGGACATTTAGGCTGTTTCTCCATCTTGGCTGTTGAGAACCATACTGCCATGGATATGGGAATGTGAACATCTCTTTGAGATCCTGATTTTAATTTTTAGATAAATACCCAGAACTTGGATTGCTGGAGCAGATGGTTGTTCTATTTTTAACTTTCTGCCTTTATGAAATTGTTTTTGCCCTCATAAATTAAATTAGAATTTAACCCCATGTTAAAACTGACCTGTCCTTTTCTAGTTATATTTGCATGTATTGTTATGGTATAGCAAACATTGAAAGCTATATCCCATCTTGTTAATAGTTTTTCAGAATAATATATTTTGGACTTTTTTTGACATTCTGATTTATCACATGTTTCTTTTTACAATGTTGTATGTTTTTGTCATTTTATTGGAGGCATCATTGCTGCCCGTGGCAGTTCCCAGTGTATCACTGAACATGAAGCCTCCCAGGAGTACAGACTACAAGTCCCTGATCTGGTCAGACTGAAGCACAGAAAACTAAGGGACTGAAGCTGCCTTTTCCTAAGGGCTCTCTGGTGTGACACCCCCATGAGACAGCCACACTTTGGAGTGGTAGGATCAGCCCAAGGCTTGGCCATTCTAATTTCTGGTGATGAGATTCTTTTCGGGGAAATGTGCAGGCTGATTCTGTCACACAGAATGTGTGACCACTGCCTGCCATGGTTTTATTAGCACCACCGTGAGCTGAAAAACACTCTTGGTAACAACCAAGGTGCAATGACCTGCTGCGCATTCCAGCATGCTTGGCTCAGCAGAACCCTTGCTATCATCCAACAGTCTTTTTATTCATCTCTTGCTGCCTCCCTGAGATTCCAGACCACACTCATTTCCATTCAAACCATCTCTTCTTCCTTAAAAGTAAGACCATTCTCCTCTTCATTTAGACTCAAATGCATGAGTGTGACAGAGAAGGCAAAGGCTCCCCACTCCAGTGCTCTTGCCTGGAGGATCCCATGGACGGAGGAGCCTGGTGGGCTGCAGTCCATGGGGTCACTAAGAGTCAGACACAGCGGAACAACTTCACTTTCACGCATTGGAGAAGGAAATGGCAACTCACTCCAGTGTTCTTGCCTGGAGGATCCCAGGGACGGGGGAGAGTGGTGGGCTGCCGTCTCTGGGGTTGCAGAGAGTCGGACACGACTGAAGCGACTTAGCGGCAGCAGCAGCATGGGTGTGTGCGTGCCAAGTCGCTTCAGTCGTGTCCAACTCTTTACAGCCCTGTGGACTGTAGCCTGCCAGGTTCCTCCGTCTGTGGGATTCTTTAGGCGAGAATACTGGAGTGGGTTGTTTTGCTCTCTAACAAAGGATCTTCCCAACCCAGGGATGAACCCAAGTCTCTTAAGTCTCCTGCATTGGCAGGAGGGTTCTTTACCACTAGTGCCACCTGGTTTTAAGGTTTATCATGTTGCTTTTCCTGTGTCCTCTCCCAGGAGCCACTGGAATACCAATTCCACTTCTATGGTTTCTCTTGAACCAACTCTTTTCCTGCCCCATTTCTCTGCTCATACAAGTCATGCTTATTTCTTTCACTTGTTGTATCAGGATGGTCCTTCACAAATCTCTTGGACTTCCTCTCATGGTTGCAAAACAGCTTACACAGCTCTCAACAACTCATCTTCAGAAATTTAATTTTTCTGGCACATCTGTTTTTATTGGATGGGAACATATATTCTGCAAACCCTTCAGCATACTTTCCCTTATATCCCACTGCTCAAAACCTCACCACATAACAAACTGCTCCCTAAAAATACCTGGCAAAAAGTTTAGAGCAGCTATGGTTGGTTTAGATCAGGGGTTGGCAAGCTAGGACCCATGGGTCAAATTCAGCCTGTTGCTGATTTTCTAAGGGCTGGGAGTAAGAGTCACTTTTATATTTTTAAATGGTTAAAATAAAGAATAATATTTCATGACACATGAAAATTAAATGAAGTTCAAATTTCAGTATCCATAGATAAAATTTGATGAGAAGTTGTCTTCATTCATTTACTGTCATTTACCATTTCCTTCCCATTACAAGGACAGAGTCATGACTGAAACCACACAGCCTGCAAACCTAAGATATTTACTCTCTGGCCATTTACAGTAAAAGTTTACTCATTCTGGCTTAGATCATCCTCTTTTCATCCCTTAGGTAGGGGTCCACTTTCCTTGAAGATATTGTTGCTTGCATGATTCTGGAACAAAATCAGGTTATTACAAAACCCTGAGGGGATGATGGCTAGCGGCAGGCATGTAACAATGCTGGCCTTGCTGGAAATATTACAGCTAACTTGTCTCTCAGACAGACAGCTGATCTGTCTCTGCTCTTCTCCACCCAAATCAGTTTGTATATTGTTGGCAGAATGACCTTTCTAGGATACCCTTCTTGACAGGTTACTTCTCTGCTTAGCCCTTCATCAACTGTCAAGTAAAGGTCCAACTCAACCTACCATTCTCTGACTCCTGTGTTTACCCTACACTGCAGACTCATCAGGAATCAGAGTTCTCTTTATTTTTCTCAAGTATTAACTCTCTTCATATCTTTGTATTTTTATGCAAGTTTTATTTTACTCTATCCAAATCCTAACTGTCTTTCAAGTTTCACTTTAATTGCTCCTCCAGGAATTTCTCTCTGACTTCCCCATCTGCATAACCTTATCATTTTCTGAACCCTAAAGTGATTTGCCTGTGTCTCTTAGGACACTGATAACATTATGCCTTTTTCAAATAAAATCTTTAAGCCTTTCCTGGAAGATAGGAAGTCCCTTGAGGTGGAGAACATTTTTTAAACCCTGCCCAGTACCTTATACCTAGTAAGACATATTGAATGAGTGAGAATATATTAGAATTTGTCACACAATTATTCAGAGATAGTTTTGGAAGTTAGACAAAAGGATAGCAGAAAATAGAAAAATATATTGATTATATTAATTGGGATTTGGGGAGGGGAAAATTCATGTATTATAAAGTATCTGTTTAATGACAGATTTTATGCTGAGTGCATTAAATGTTCTCTCTTTCAGTACTAACAAGGAACCATCAAAAATGGGCTTCATGGGTTCATTTTTTAATTAAGGAAATAGATTCAGAGTTCTTTGCTTGGGAGATACAATATGGAGTTCTAGAACCCAAGTCTGATTAACAGAGTCCTTGGTTTAGTCCAGGCTGTTTCCATCACCTTAGAACAAACAGAGCCTTCACATGGCCCATTATGGTGATTACAAAGGTGATTCTTTCATACTTCACTACAGCCTAAGGAATCATAAGAGGAAAATAGGTTGTCTATCATAATTAGAAAGCAATAATCAAACCCATGCAAAAAACTGGGAAAACAAGTTCTTTTATATCATACTAGTTGTAAACATTACTCATATCTATACTTTCAAGCTTGTAAAAATCTCTTAAGTAAATTTAAAGATTTATGCCACTGGTAGTTTTGTGTGTGTAAGCGTGTAGTGTTGGTGAAATTGTGCAGTGGGTTAATCCATGTGTTTGCCATCTGGGCCTAGATGACAGCACTGTGAGTTCAGAGTATAATATTGTTAGAATCCACATTGACTCTGTGACCTTGGGTTGGCCAGTGGTTTCTTAGCCTTGCCCCAGAAGCTGACGTTACAAGAAGGAAAAAAAGGGGGGGTAAAATTGACTTCATTAAAGTTAATATGTTTTGTGTTCCAAATGATGATATCAATAAAGTGAACAAAAACCTTTTGGAAGAAAACAGTTGAAAATCATCTGAAAGGGGACTTGCATTTAGAACATATAACTCTTAACAATTCAATAAAAAGACAAATAGCCCAATTAAAAACTGGGTTAAGGGTTGAGTCAGTGTTTTCCAAAGAAGAAAACTTTTTTATTATAGGCTGAATAAAGCCTTTTTATATGCTAAATAAACCTATAAAAGATGTTGTAATCAACATCACAAGTCATTAGGAAAATAGGAATCAAAACCATAGAGCTATTCCTTCACACTCACTGGATTGGTTGTAATTTTTAAAAAAGGAAGATGTGGAGAAATTGGGATTCTCATGCATTGATGATGGGACTTGAACAGGGTGCTGTCACTTTGAAACACTATTTGGCAGTTTCTTAAATAGTAAATTTGACATACCATTGGCTTCAGCAATTCTACTCTTAGGTATATGCTCAAGAGAAATGAAAACATATGTTCACACAAAAACTTTTACATGAATGTGTGTAGAAGCATTATTCAAAATGGTCAAAAGTGGAAATTACCCCAAGGTCTGTCAGCTGGTTAAAGGATGAACAAAATGTAGTTTATACATACAATAGACTATTGCTCAGCCATTAAAAATGACATACTGATACAGGCTGCAAAAAGTTAAACCCTCAAATAATATGCTCTGTGAAAGAAGCCAGTTACAAAAGACCACAGCGTGCGTGATTCCGTTTATATCAATTGCCTCATTAGGCAAATCAGCAGAAATAGCAGATTAGTTGTTGCTGGAGGCTGGGATGATGGGAGTGTGTGAAAATGGGAAACAGCTTCTAGTAGATGGTCCTTTTGGGTGTGAAGAGGAAGTTCTAACGTTAGATTGTGGTAATGATTGCACAACCCTTTGAATATGCCAAAACTCATTGAAATGTGCACTTTAAATGCTGAATTTTATAGTGTATGGGTTGTATCTCAATAGAGGTAATAAAAGAATACTCAGTGTACAATTCATTAGGACAAACTACATTTAAATTTTTAACGAAATTCTGGACATGGATTTCTAGTCCCTTGTCTATGATTCATGACTGTACTCAAAGCAGCCATCAAGTTTAATCAGTTTTTTTTTTTCCCCTGTGGATATGTAATGGTTCCAAACATGAACATTAATAAAAGCAGTGTATCTGAATGATAAGTAAAATTGCCAGTAATGAGGGGGACTTGCTTGCAACACGGTTGACTACGTATGTAGTGTGGGATTAAGATGAGGAAGCCACACTTACCTTAAGAAGCATGTTGTTGTTCTCCAGTCGCCAAGTCATGTCTGACCTGGATGACCCCATGGACTCCAGCATGCTAGGCTTCCCTGACCCTCACCATCTCCTGGAGTTCGCTCAACTCATATCCATTGAGTTGGTGATGCCATCCAGCCATCTCATCCTCTGTCCCCTCTTCTTCTGCCTTCAAATTTCCCAGCATCAGGCTCTTTTCCAGTGAGTCAGCTGTTCACATCAAGTAGCCAAAATACTGGAGCTTCAGCATCAGTCCTTCCAAAGAGTATTCAGGGTTGATTTCTGTTAAGATTTACTGGATTGATCTCCTTGCTTTCCAAGGGACTCCTTGCTTTTCAAGAGTCTTTTCCAGCACTGCAATTCAAAAGCGTCAATTCTTTGGCACTCTGCTTTCTTAACTGTCCACTCTTACATTCATACATGACTACTGGAAAACTATAGCCTTGACTATACCGACCTTTGTTGGCAAAGTGATATCTTTGCTTTTGCACACACTGTCTAGGTTTGTCATAGCTTTCCTGCCAACAAGCAATTGTCTTCTAATTTCACGGCTACAGTCACCATCTGCAGTGATTTTAGAGCCCCAAAGAGGAAATTTGTCACTGCTTCTACCTTTCCCCCTTCTGTTTGTCATGAAGTGACGGGACTGGTGCCATGATCCTAGTTTTTTTAACAACTGAGTTTTAAAAATGCCCTTTTTACTCTCCTCCTTCACCCTCCTCTAGAGGCTCTTTAGTTCCTCTTCACTGCCTGCCATTAGAGCCTAACTGAGGTTGTTTATATTTCACCTGGAAATCTTGATTCCAGCTTGTAACTCATCCAGCCAAGCATTTTGCATGATGTGCTCTGCATATAAGTTAAACAAACAGGGTGACAATTAACAGCCTTGTTGTACTCCTTTCTTAGTCCTGAGCCAGTCATTTGTTCTGACACGGTTCTAACTATTGCTTCTTGACCACCCACGAGTTTTCTAGGAGACAGGTAAGATGATCTAGTATTCCCATGTGTTTAACATTTTCCACAGTTTGTTATGATCTACACTGTCAAAGGCTTCAGCATAGTCAATGAAGCAAAAGTTGATGTTTTTCTGGAATTCCCTTGCTTTCTCTACAATCCAGCAAGCACTGGCAATTTGATCACTGGTTCCTCTTCCTTTGCTAAAACTAGCTTGAACATCTGGAAGTTCTCGGTTCACATAACGCTGAAACCTAGCTTAGGAGGATTTTGAGCATGACCTTACTAGCATGGGAGATGAATGCATTTGTCTGATGGTGTGAACATTCTTTAGTACTGCCCTTCTTGGTAATTAGAATGAGGGTTGACCTTTTTCAAGCCTCTGGCCACTGCTGGGTTTTACAAATTTGATGCCCTGTTGAGTGCAGCACTTTAATAGCATCATCTTTTAAGATTTTAAATAGCTCTGCTGGAATTCCATCACTTCCACTAGCTTTTTTGAAAGCACACTTTCTAAGGCCCACTTGATTTCACATGCCAGAATGTCTGGCCCTGAGTGAGAGAATGCACCACTGTGGTTATCCAGGACATTAAAGATCTTTTTTGTATTGTTCTTCTGTGTCTTCTTTCCATTTCTTCTTGATCTCTTCTGCTCCTACTAGGTCTTTACCATTTCTGTACTTTATTGTGCCCATCTTTGGATGAAATATTCCTTTAGTATTTCCGATTTTCTTAATGAGATCTCTAGTCGTACCCTTTCTGTTGTTTTCCTGTTTCTTTGCAGTGTTCATTGAAGAAGGCCTTCTTGTGTCTCCTTAATATTCTCTGGAACTCTGCATTTAGTTGGGTGTACCCACTCCAGTATTCTTACTTGGGAATCCCCATGGACAGAGGAGCCTGGCTACAGTCCATGGGGTCGCAAAGTTGGACATGACTGAAAAACTAGGTGTGCGCTCATGCACACACATGCACACACGTGCACACACACACATACTCCTTTCTTTTTCTCCCTTGCTTTTCACTTCTCTTCTTTCTTCAACTGTTTGTAAAGCCTCCTGAGACAACCACTTTGCCTTTTTGCTTTTCTTTTTCTTTGGGATGGTTTTGTTCGCTGCCTCCTGTGTAATATTACAAACCTCTGTCCATGGTTCTTTAGGTACTCTTTACTAGACATAATCCCTTGAATCTATTTGTCACCTCCACTGTGTATTCATAGGGGGTTAAGTCGTACCTGACTGGTCAAATGGTTTTCCCTGCTTTCTTTAGTTTAAGCCTGAATTTTGCTATGAGGAGTTTATGATCTGAGCCACATTAAGCTCCAGGTCTTGTTTTTGCTGACTGTATATAGCTTCTCCATCTTTGGCTACAAAGAGGGCAATCAGTCTGATTTTGGTATTGACCATTTGATGATGTCCATGTGTAAAATCATCTCTTGTGTTGTTGAAAAAGGGTGTTTGCTGTGACCAATGTGTTCTCTTGGCAGAATTTTGTTAGCCTTTACCCTGCTTCATTTTGTACTCTTAAGGCTTAACTTGCCTGTTAATCCAGGTGTCTTCTGACTTCCTACTTTTGCATTCAAATCCCCTGTAATGAATAGATATCCTTTTTTTTGTATTAGTTCTTGGAGGTCTTCTGGGTCTTCAAAGAACTGGTCAACTTTAGCTTCTTCGGTATCAGTGGTCACGGCAGAGACTGGAATTACTGTGATGTTACATGAATTGCCTTGGAAATGAACCAAGGTCATTCTGTCATTTTTAAGTTTGCACCAAAGTAGGGCTTCCCTGCTGGCTCAGAGGTTAAAGCGTCTGCCTCCAATGCGGGAGACCTGGGTTCGATCCCCTGGAGAAGGAAATGGCAATCCACTCCAGTATTCTTGCCTGGAGAATCCCATGGACAGAGAAGCCTAGTAGGTTACAGTCCACGGGGTCACAAAGAGTCAGACACGACTGAGCGACTTCACCTTCACCACATTTCAGTATCACATTGTTGGTTATGAGGGCTACTGCATTTCTTCTATGGGATTCTTGCCCACAGTAGCAGATATAATAGTCATCAGAATTGAATTCACACATTCCTGTCCGTTTAGTTCATTTACTCCTAAGATGCTGATGCTTATTCCTGCCATCTCCTGCTTGACTATGTCCAAGTTTACCTCAACTCATAGACCTAGTGTTCCAAGTTCTATTGCAATACTATTCTTTACGGCATCAGATTTTACATTCATCACCAGACAACTGAGCATCATTTCTGCTTTGATCCAGCCACTTCATTGTTTCTAGAGCTATTGGTAATTGTCTTAAGTTCTTCCCCAGTAGCATATTGGACACCTTCTGACCCAGGGGTCTCATCTTTTGGTGTCATATCATTTTGCATTTTTATACAGTTCATGGGGTTAAGAAGCATACATGCAGCTGATTCACGATGTCATGCAGCAGAAACCAACACATTATAAAGCAATTATCCTCCAACTAAAAATAAATTTAAAAAAATTAACACACACACACACACACACACACACACACACACACACACACAAAATACAGATACATTAACCACCAAAGGTGGTTTGAAAGGATTTAAAGGAAACCAGTCCTGGGTGTTCATTGGAAGGACTGATGTTGAAGCTGAAACTCCAATACTTTGGCCACCTGATGCGAAGAGCTGACTCATTGGAAAAGACCCTGATGCTGGGAAAGATTGAGGGCAGGAGGAGAAGGGGACAACAGAGGATGAGATAGTTGGATGGCATCACCGACTCAATGGACATGGGTTTGGGTGGACTCCAGGAGTTGGTGATGGACAGGGAGGCCTGGCGTGCTGTGGTTCATGGAATCGTAAAGAGTCAGACACAACTGAGCAACTGAATTGAACTGTGTGATATTATAGTATAGTAGCAAACTGCACACAGAACCTGGAGAAGAGAAACTTACTTCTTTATGTTTTGTGTCACAGAGGGTGATGTAGGAAATGACTTGAGAGCAGTACATGGTAGTCATATTTTATAAGAGGGACCCATCTAAAACTTTACTGAAGTTGGACTGTGAAGATTGTGAACCAAGATGGTATGTGGTTCAAAACTTGCATAATACAAGACTCATTTGTAAAGGCTGGCAGATACTGTTTATAAGCTGAAGTTGCACTGGCAAGTGTAAGAGTGTCAACATAGTATATTATTTCCTTCTGCCATTTTAAAAATGATGTAATTGTTAAAAAAATATTCTCTCTTGGTAGATTCACATTATTTTAACTTTTGAATGCAGGATGATATTTTAATTGTTCTTCATATTGTACTCAAGATATGTGCAGTTATAATTAGCTAAATTGTGGCTGCATTGTAGGATTTTTCCGGGCTGAACAGGGAAGATAGAAGTTCCTAGGAGACCTTTGTTACACCTGTAGATGCAATGTAGCCAAGTGTAATTCAAAGAACTATTAGGAAATATTGTAGTTTGCAATCTTCAGGTGTCCAACTGCGACTGCTAAAGTGGAACTTCTGGTAATGAGAGTTATTTTCTAGTCTATAAAAATGGTTTCAGTTGGATAGAAGTCGATGCTGAATGCTGCTTAGGTATCTTGGCTGGGGCTGAGTCCTAGTAGTGCTGAATGATCTTAACTCCCTCAAGTCTGGATTAAAATGTAGCAGAAAAATATATAATGCATCAGGAAGCCTGGTGTTTTCAATTATAAGACAAGAGCATGACAGTGAAGTCAGATTCTGTTCTTGAATGGTGTTATTTTCTCTGTTTAATGCCATTAATGCTTCATTGAAGAGTACATGTCTAAAAAATAAAGTTCCATATTCGAATACTGGACAACCAAATGAACTGCTTACCTTTTGCTAATGTTTTATCAACTCCACAGCCTATATATTTATGCAGTAGTTCACTCTAAATTAGAATAATGTTGAAGAATGGTCATTCATAGAGCACATCTTGAAGTTTGATTCCCTGCCTAATGTTAAGCTTTTTCTTTTTCAGTTCACACTGAGTTAGTCAAGCCCCTGTTAGAAAGTAACAAAAAATGAGATTAGCACATGAGCTGAAGTGCTCATGGACTATTTGGAGAAAATAGTTCAGATCTATTTCACATGAATGACAGAGGCAAAACATGGTTAACTTATCAGCTGCACAAAATTCAGACCATCTTAGAGCAAAATCCTTAAGTATCTATAATATTATGTACATACTATTAATATCAATGTTGAAAACTGTTATTCACTTTATTTAGATTTTATTGGATTATAGTAGCTTTACAAAGTTATGTTAGTTTTGGGTGTACAGAAAAGTGATTCAGTTACACATGCAGTATACTCATTCTTTTTAAGATTTTTTTTTCACATAGAGGTTATCACAGAACATTGAGTAGAGTTCCCTGTGCTATACAGTAGGTCCTTGTTGATTATCTATCTGTCACTGTATTTAAATGACTGATATTGCAAAAATATTTAGCAGTGTTAAAATGTAATAAGCTTATGAAATGAACATGAAAATTGTATCATGAAAATTATTCTTTTTAAGATTACTTCTTGTGACTCAGCACAGCAGGCAGGGGAAGAAAATCTCATCATTTCCTCAGTTTTGAGCTTGGAGAAGTTACAGAAGTGTGCATCTAAGTTATATATATTATAACTATGTGTTCTCTATCTGTAATCTGCCATTTAAAAAATGAAGGTGTTATGTCTTAAATATAAAATTTAATGATAATGTCAGAAAAAGTTAGCCTGTCTTCAGGGACAATTTGCATGGTTTACTCTGGTCTTTTTAGTTTGTGTATGTTTTCAGGGAGAAAAGGGATCTAGAAGTTTCTGGACTAGGGATTGACCACTGACCACCTTTAATTTTTGTTCAAGTAACTTTTGTAATGATTTCCTTCAGTATGTCCTCCAAAGCTGTAGTGTTCAAAAGAACTTATTTTAATATAGTAACATGAAACATTCAGAAAACGAAGATCATGGCATCCGGTCCCATCACTTCATGGGAAATAGATGGGGAAACAGTGGAAATAGTGTCAGACTTTATTTTGGGGGCTCTAAAATCACTGCAGATGGTGACTGCAGCCATGAAATTAAAAACGTTTACTCCTTGGAAGGAAAGTTATGACCAACCTAGATAGCATGAGATTCCTTAAAAACTGCAAATAGAACTGCCTTATGACCCAGCAATCCCACTGCTGGGCATACACACTGAGGAAACCAGAACTGAAAGAGACACACGTACCCCAGTGTTCATTGCAGCACTGTTTATAATAGCCAGGACATGGAAACAACCTAGATGTCCATCAGCAGATGAATGGATAAGAAAGCTCCATATACACAATGGAGTATTAGGCATTAAAAAGAATAAATTTGACTCGGTTCTAATGAGATGGATGAAACTGGAGCCGATTATACAGAGTGAAGTAAGGCAGAAAGAAAAACACCAATACAGTATACTGACACATATATATGGAATTTAGAAAGATAGCGATGATGACCCTGTATGTGAGACAACAAAAGAGACACAGATGTATAGAACGGACTTTTGGCCTCTGAGAGAGAGGGAGTGGGTGGGAAGATTTGGGAGAATGGCATTGAAACATGTATACTATCATGTAAGAAATGAAGTGCCAGTCTATGTTCAGTACAGGATACAGGATGCTTGGGGCTGGTGCACGGGATGATCCAGAGAGATGATATGGGGTGGGAGGTGGGAGGGGGCTTTGGCATTGGGAGATCGTGTACACCTGTGGCTGATTCATGTCAGTGTATGGCAAAACCAATACGATATTGTAACTTAGAATAAAGTAAAAATAAAATAAAATTCTAAAAAAAAAAAGGCAGAGACATTATTTTGCCAACTAAGGTCCGTCTAGTCAAGGCTATGGTTTTTCCTGTGGTCATGTATGGATGTGAGAGTTGGACTGTGAAGAAGGCTGAGCACCGAAGAATTGATGCTTTTGAACTGTGGTGTTGGAGAAGACTCTTGAGAGTCCCTTGGACTGCAAGGAGATGCAACCAGTCCATTCTGAAGGAGATCAACCCGGGATTTCTTTGGAAGGAATGATGCTGAAGCTGAAACTCCAGTACTTTGGCCACCTCATGCGAAGAGTTGACTCACTGGAAAACACTTTGATGCTGAGAGGGATTGGGGGCAGGAGGAGAAGGGGACGACAGAGGATGAGATGGCTGGATGGCATCACGGACTCGATGAATGTGAGTCTGAGTGAACTCTGGGAGTTGGTGATGGATAGGAAAGCCTGGCGTGCTGCGATTCATGGGGTCACAAAGAGGCACACACGACTGAGCAACTGAACTGAACTGAACATGAAACAAAGAAGGCAGTCACTTGAAAAGAGATATTTTCCAAGTGTCAGTGAAGAAAGAATTTACGCAAAAACATTATGATTTTTGATGGGCATTTTCTTGGAGATTTGGGCAAAATAGGAGAACATGACATGATGTGAGCTTAATATCAAATTCTACATAGTTTAAACCATAGCTCTGCTGAGACGCTGAGCACCAGCTGCCAGAGACAGAGTCCACTGTGGCCTGATCACTTTGAAAATACCTGCCCCAGAGTGAGCTTTGGTCCCTAGGCTTGGGTGATTTGATTCTTCAGAGTAGCCTTCACCATGATAACAGATGTCCAGAATTAGAAGGGAAGCCTCAGCTGCAGTGCTGTCTCACATGTGTGCAGTCCAGAGCACATGAGATGTTAATAGCTTGTTCCCATGGAAAAATAAGATGCCTCTTTCAGAGCAGCTGGTATTGTGGACATTCTTCCACAGAAAGAATAGATAAACTAGGTTTCTGTCTTGAGTAGTCACATCTTGTTAAAAGAAGTGCTCTTAAGGAATACAGGGAAGTCTGTCCAGTTTGTGTCTTCAATACTCTTGTTTTATTTATTGATCATTGGATATCTTAAAAAAAAAAAAAAAGCTTACCATGGAAGTGATTAAAGAACACTTAGGTGTTTCATATATATATCTGTATATCTATATCTCTATATATAGAGAACCAGTCTCCATTGGTAAAAACATGCATAGTATATCTACAACCAGAGTTAAGAATAAGAGCAAAACATATAGCCTATTTGGAAATTACAGATTCTATTAAAAGCTTCAAGTAAAAAATATGTCTTAAAAATGCATATTTGGCCTTTAAATTTGAGATCAGTGAATATGTAAGTTTTGTGATGTTCATGATATAAATGATGTCCAGGAAAGGAAAGGAAAGATGTCTATGAATTGCCTATGTGTATTCTTTTATACTTTTTCTTTCCATTTTTATCTGCAGCAAGTATCTTTTTCTTGTTGATTATAAGAGTTCGTTATATTTTTTAGACACTAATCTCTTACATCCTTGCCTTCTCTTTGGCTTGTCTCTGAACTTCAGTAAGATCTTTTGTTCTGCAGAAAGTTTATGTTAATTTAAATGTAGTTTTAAGTTTTAATTGATGTTTTAATCTTTTATTTCTGCTTTGACCTTTTTATATCTTGTTTAAGAAATCCTTCCCTTTTCAAATATCATAAAACTATTCTATGTTTTCTTTTAAATGTTAGCTTATATTTTTAAACTTTTCCTGTAGGTTCCAAATTACTTTATAGCCTATCTTCCTGCTTCACATTTAGGCAGCTGAGAGAGAAAGAACACAGAAGGTTGTGATAGCAGCTTTAGTGTAAGGGAAACATCTGGAGGTTAAGAGAAGGCATGGCAAGTGCAAATGGTAAAAATGGAAAAACAAAAACAGTTAAACCAAATTGTAGGAGCATTATTGGATAGGTGGAAGGAGAGAGGCTTAAAGAAGAAGGAATGGATGAAGCTAGATGAACCTTGTTATACTAGGACTTAAATCCGTTTAAGGAGTTTGGTTTTATATTGAAATTGGTAGAGGGCAGTTGCAGGGTGTTAAAAAGTGAAAGTAGCATCATCAAATATACATTTAAAAAATCATTCTCTGTAATGTGGGAAATGGATTAAAAGGGCTGGATGAAACAGGACCAGATAGGTAAAATTGCGTGATAATCCAAGGTTAAGTCTCAGCAACTGAGACCAAGGCAGGGACAGTCTCTATGCTCCCCATCTCCAGAGATGGAGAAAAGTTCAAAATAAACTTAGAAAATAATCAGATGTCTTGTAGTGCCAATTGAGAGCTGTGTCTGTTACCTCCAAAGAAGTGATGATAATGAAAGGAAACTCAAAAAGTTCTAAATAGAACATTTGTCCCAGGACCCACCCTTACTTCAAGAACTGTCTCATAGTTCGTTGAGCAGCATGCATATCATGAGCATGGGAACAATTTAGAGAATCTGTAAAGTCAGCAGAGAAGAAAATATCTGCTATAAGCCAGGCTCATCTTTAAAGAGTGACTTTCTCACAGACCACTAAGTAATGAATCTTTGCTCGTCCTCGTGCTCTTATCCAAAACATCTTTCCTATCTCCCCAACATGTCATCATGGTACATTGATTTCTAACAGTTATATATTTTCAGTATTAACAAATTGCTTAACCATACAAGTATTTCAGAGTCTGGAGGTTTAATCATTTAAACTTCATGGCAACATACTGATATTTAATCAGATTGCTGGCTGACCCCATCTGCACTGAAGGAGAAGAAAGTTTTCATTTACAATAAAGGAGGAAACGCCACTTTAGAGTTATAACGGATTGAGACAAATTTATATTAATATACTCATTGAATAAGTCTGTAAGTCATCTTGAGATCCTAATTTTCAAGGGATAAAAGGAGATGAAATTCTGCATTTTAGAATTACCTCCAAAAAACTTTTTGATCCCCAAAGAAGAAAAACAATTTTTTTCTGCATGTTCTTATCTCCTTTTTATCCCACTCTCCTCTTCATTATTTTTATGTAATTCAGTAATTTGTTGCCTGAATTCGGCATTTTGATGCTTTTAACAGCATTGAGGTTTAGACTACTGAATGGGGTAAAAAACTGGATGGAAGGGGTGAGTCCAGGAGTTAAAATACAAGTTTGTGCAGTTGTTCTATGGAGAAACATACATTCTAAGTTCTAAACACCAACTCAAAAAGTAAAAATTTGAAACACTCTATAAATTTGAGATGTGCTATAATACCTTTTTAACATAGTTTAAGTTCTGTCTTAATTTATACATGGAAATTGTATGCATATTCCCCATGTGGGTAAGTCCATTAATAAACTGCAGGCATATGATAAATCCATTTTGTATTCTTTCCAGTATTGCAGTGGTTTCCAACCTGAAATCCATGAATCCATCAAAATTATATGCTTAATTTCATGGGCAGATGCATGAGTGTGGAGAATGTATACATAGAGAAGCAATAGAAATTTCATAGTCTCACCTTCCCCACCATCAATCTATCGAACTAAAGATTACCTATTTCTTTTTTTTTTTTAATTTATTTATTTATTTTTTAAAAATTACCTATTTCTTTACCATCTTCACTTTCCTTCTTCTTTGGAAATACTTTGAAAGTATGGAAGGAGACATTTTTATTTTTTTGAGATGATTGCTTAATAAGACATTGGTAGGACTTATATAAGAAGTATTGTATCTTTTTTTCCCCCTAATCACACTTACGTTGTTCTGGGCCTAACATGAAGTGATCTCCAGACTACACATCAGAATAATGCAGTCTTCTCTCTTAGATTAATCAAGTGTAAAATTGGACATAATATGTATTTCTATGTGTATTCATGTGCTTATATGTGTATGTATGTAAATGTACATATATACTGATATTATTTCTTCTCAAATGCCTCAACTAAATTTAAAAGTTGGTTTTCTACTTGGATGTAACCTAGATAATTATTTTCATATCTCAAGTCAGTTTGAGTTAGTAAAAGAAAGTAGGAGTCTAGGATGATGAGTTAGTTTTAAATTGATCTTGTCGGTTTGATTAAAAAATCTGCTCCTAGCTTGACACTTAAAAAACTGAGGCTGAGATTTGTGTCTGGTACTTTCTCCCTATCTGCTGAAGGAGAGAATCAAATTGAAGGCATTGTTTAAAGTTACCATCTGAAAGAAGCATGATATATCATTCAAAAACTATTATTTTGTAATCACCTTTTATAAGAAGAAACTGAGTAGTTTGTAAAACTTACCTTCTCATTATCCAGCACAGACACATGTAAAGCTTGAATATAGTAGATACCCAGCCAGTTGTGTAAGATTTTTCTCCTCTCATTATCCCTAGCTCTTTATTTTATCTTTAGTAAGTCTGGCTCTGTGTTACAGGCTATAATAAATCTATACTGTGCCTTGATAAATCTTCTCATTAAAAAAAATTATACAGGCTACATGTCCCTCTTCAAAGCCATGTGCGAGTAAAAAAGGAATAGAAATTTGGAACAAGAAACTTGGATCAAGGGAACAGACCTAGTGGGAACATTAATAAAAATTTCCATTTAATTGAGCTCTTATGCTTGTTTTATGTAGTGCTTATTGTAACCAGGGAGTAGGATTATCATCATCTCTGTGTTGTACATGATAAGATTGAGGCAGAGAGAATTGGGATAACTTGCTTTAATTTACATTGCTAGCAGTTGGCAATGCTCGAATGTCAACCCCTGTAGGGTCATACTGAGGATTTAAAAGGTAGACACAGGAAAAGTACTCATCCCAGAGCCAAAGATATGACACCAGCCCTGCCCTGGGAGTGGAGAAGGAGGAGGCTGAAGAGAAGCAGCGGCCGCCGCTGCTCAGCTTCCTGCAAACCTTTCCTCTAGATTTTCATCCAGATGGCTGCAGATTCATATATTACTTCTCAATGTTTTTATTTGCATCTCAATTGTGAGGTTGACTTAAAGCCTCCAGTTGGTTCTGAATATTTTCCTCCTCACCATCTTGAAACCACCTTTATTTGGGTGAAACTTCAACCCCGCCTCTAGGACTCTCTCCAGCTCAGCACTTTGTCGGCCCTGAGCCTTCCTTGGGAACGTCCTTCCCAGATTAACCTGCTGCCATGAAAGATGGTCTGTCTCTGGCACTTGGTAGACTCGACTAAGATATTCTCCGTGAGGAAATAGCACAGGATTTCATGATCCCAAAGTCCTCTTCTACAGCTAGGAAGCCATTCACTTCCTGTAGCATCTCCATCTTTTGGAGGGTGCCATACCGTCTTCACACCACCAGACTGCTACGTTTCTCTGACTTTCTCCGACTTTCTCCCTAGAGACAGGTCTGAGGAACAGAGCCTAATTTTTCCTTTCTTCTCGTCTTAGGGATTTGTATTTAAAAGGCTTGGTTTCACAGTGTAATTCCCTTACCTTGACTTTCATGTTAGTCTTTCCGTCTTCCTCTCTGCCCTTCAGAGAAAACCACACGGATCCATTTGTCCACGTGGCTCTGTATTGTCATGTTCCTTTGTAGGTTAAACAAGAGGTGTCCTTATTATCTCAGGGAGGCAATGTGTATCTTTGAAGACCTCCAAAGGAGGTAATGTTGCTAGTTTGCTGCCCCTCTAGGAACACCGTTGGGTGTTTTCTCACAGGAAATCATGATTTTCCTTTGGCCTTGTCTCAGCTGTATGTATTAGCAAATTCCCAAGCTCTGCTCTCAGGGCGTGTGTGGAGGCATAGACTTTTCCAGCTAAAAAGACTGAGCTGTCCCTAAAGGGCCCTAATCCCAAGGTCTAAAGTGCTTTTATTCTTTGCAGTATTCTTTATCATTCTCTCTCAAGGACTATGTTCTCCTTCATAGCTCCCAGGAGGAAAGACAGTGCTGTTTTTTTCTTCATATATTGAAACACACCTGGTGAGCTTTCACAATCTAGAGGGAAGAGAATCCTCTTATTTGACATATAGAACGCTCATCAGTTCAGTTCAATTCAGTCGCTCAGTCGTGTCCGACTCTTCACGGCCCCATGAATCACAGTACCTATCCATCACCATCTCCTGGAGTTCACTCATACGCAGGTCCATCGAGTCCGTGATGCCATCCAGCCATCTCATCCTCGGTCGTCCCCTTCTCCTCCTGCCCCAATCCCTCCCAGCATCAGAGTCTTTTCCATGTCAACACTTCGCATGAGGTGGCCAAAGTACTGGAGTTTCAGCTTCAGCGTCATTCCTTCCAAAGAAATCCCAGGGCTGATCTCCTTCAGAATGGACTGGTTGGATAGAACGCTCATAGGTGCTCCGTAAACTTGAAAAAAGGCGTTATTACTTCTATCACCTTGACAATGAAATGCGGTAAACTGACTTCAACACTGAGCTAAAAGGAAATTCTGACAATGGGAGCCTCCCACCATCACTCTCACTGTCACTTTTATGAGTCCTTAATAAACAGCAGGTAGCTTGCATACATTAGCTCTTTGGATCTTCATAGTAACCTTGAAATGCAATTGCTATTATCTCTACTTGATAGGAACTAAATTTGGAGAGGGTAAATCTCTTGCTAATAATTACGTAAGTTGTAACAGACAGGCTTTGATTGAAAGCCATTTCTGTTGGCTCCAAAACTTGTGTACTTTTTACTCTCTCTAGTACTGACTGCAAGCTATTTGAACAACTTTGAAACCACTGACATCATTCTAAACAAAACGTTATGGTTAATGATTTGTAGGTGTTAGCTATTTGACAAAATGCCTGTTTTAATAGTGAATGAGTCCTAGACAGGGTCCTATCATGTATGACCATGTAGTTGCATTGGCTTTATCTTAAATTGAGTTTATATAAATATGTATGTTTTCTTTATTGATATATGAAAGTTAAAAGTATATTCTTCATGATAATTTCCTATGAATTATATGCATTAAAAATATTTTTCCTTTTTGTGACGTCACCCTATAGTAATTTGATGAGAAGATTAATACTAAAATACTCTATCAGTGTTTGATTTACATTTTATGTATTTTACAGTTTTATTTAATGAGTGTTTATGTCTTTAGATATTTTCTCATATTGTCTTCTAAAGATATTATAATTGGTTTGAGGGTCTGGTAAGCTGTAAGGGTCTAAATTCATTTTTCCCATATATTATACTGAATTATGCCAGCAATCTTTACTGTGGGCTTCCCTTGTGGCTCAGCTGGTAAAGAATCTGCCTGCAATGCAGGGGACCTGGGTTCGATCCCTGGGTTGAGAAGATCCCTTGGAGAAGGAAAAGGCTACCCACTCCAGTATTCTAGCCTGGAGAACTCCATGGACTGTATAGTCCATGGGGTCGCAAAGAGTCAGACACGACTGAGCAGCTTTCACTTCCACTGTTGTAAAGTATGCCTTCCACTCCCTCAGTAATCTGCAATACCACCACTGTCATGCCCAGTATATATTCACTATCTATTATTTGTTACATATAAACATATCGATTTAATTGATTCTGTTCTACTTCGCTTGGGCTATTTGTCTATATCTTCTCAGTATCATGTTCTCTTGGTGGCTAGAGCCCTGTAATAAGTTCTGATATCTGTTAAAATAAGTTCCAGATCTTATTACTCTTTAGGAGTTTTCCAGGTGGTCTTGATATTTTGATCTTCCATATCGTTTCAAAATAATTTGAGATCCAAGATGTTTAAAATGTGACATTTTCTTTGTAATTATTGTAAAACCATAGAGTGATTTGGGTAAAGTTGACACCTTTATGATATCAGGTCTTTTGGTTCCTGAAGTTATATATTTTCATTTCTTTAAGTCTTCTTGGATGTCTGTCATTAATATTTTATTATTTTCTTCTATAGAGGTTTTATAAATCATTTAATTTATCCCAGAGATTTACTATTTCAATTCAGTTCAGTTCAGTTGCTCAGTCGTGTCGGACTCTTTGAGACCCTATGAATCGCAGCACGCCCGGCCTCCCTGTCCATCACCAACTCCTGGAGTTCTCTCAGACTCGGCGTCCATCGAGTCAGTGATGCCATCCAGCCATCTCATCCTCTGTCGTCCCCTTCTTCTCCTGCCCCCAGTCCCTCCCAGCATCAAAGTCTTTTCCAATGAGTCAATTCTTCGCATGAGGTGGCCAAAGTACTGGAGTTTCGGCTTTAGCATCATTTCTTCCAAAGAAATTCCAGGGCTGATCTCCTTCAGAATGGACTGGTTGGATCTCCTTGCAGTCCAAGGGACTCTCAAGAGTCTTCTCCAACACCACAGTTCAAAAGAATCAATTCTTCAGTGTTCAGCCTTCTTCACAGTCCAACTCTCACATCCATACATGACAACAGGAAAAACCAAAGCCTTGACTAGACGGACCTTAGTCAGCAAAGTAATGTCTCTGCTTTTGAATATACTATCTAGGTTGGTCATAACTTTTCTTCCAAGGAGTAAGCGTCTTCTAATTTCATGGCTACATTCACCATCTGCAGTGATTTTGGAGCCCCCAAAATTAAGTCTGACACTGTTTACACTGTTTTCCCATCGATTTCCCATGAAGTGATGGGACCAGATGCCATGATCTTCGTTTTCTGAATGTTGAGCTTTACGCCAACTTTTTCACTCTCCTATTTCACTTTCATCAAGAGGCTTTTTAGTTCCTCTTCACTTTCTGCCATAAGGGTGGTGTCATCTGAGGTGATTGATATTTCTCCTGGCAATCTTGATTCCAGCTTGTGTTTCTTCCAGTCCAGCATTTCTCATGATGTACTCTGCATAGAAGTTAAATAAGCAGGGTGAGCTAAATACTCTGTATTACAGCAAAGTTTCTAATCATCAGTTCAGTTCAATCACTCATTCGTGTCCGATTCTTTGTGATGCCATGGACTGCAGCATAACAGGCCTCCCAGTCCATCATCAACTCCTGGAGTTTACTCAGACTAATGTCCATTGAATTGGTGATGCCATCCAACCATCTCATCACATGCCATCCCCTTCTCCTCCTGCCCTCAATCTTTCCCAGCATCAGGGTCTTTTCAAATGAGTCAGTTCTTTGCATCAGGTGGCCAAAGTATTGGTGTTTCAGCTTCAACATCAGTCCTTCCAATGAACAGCCAGGACTGATTTCCTTTAGGATGGACTGGTTGGATCTCATTGCAGTCCAAGGGACTCTCAAGAGTCTTTTCCAATACCACAGTTTAAAAGCATCAATTCTTCGGTGCTCAGCTTTCTTTTTGTCCAACACTCACATCCATACATGACTACTGGAAAAACCGAAGCTTTGACTAGACAGACCTTTGTTGGCAAAGTAATGTCTCTGCTTTTGAATATGCTGTCTAGGTTGGTCATAACTTTTCTTCCAAGGAGCAATTGTCTTTTAATTTCATAGCTGCAATCACCATCTGCAGTGATTTTGGAATCAAAAAAAAAATAAATAAAATCTGTCATTGTTTCCTCATCTATTTGCCATGAAGTCATGAGACCAGATACCGTGATCTTAGTTTTCTGAATGCTGAGTTTTAATTTGTTTATTCACTTGGTGTCCTGCTACTTTGCTTGGTATTCAGTTATTTTACTGTTTATCAGTGTATTCTTTTGGATTTTCTATGTGCCTAATTGTATTAGCTGCAAATGACAGTTTTTTCCTTTCCCTCACTTCCTTTTCATTCTCTCTCTCTCTTTTTTTTTTTTTTCTGTTCTCTTGCTTTACTGACCAGGACTTGTATCATAATGTTCGATAGAGGGGTGATAGTGGGCATTTTTGCCTTTTTTCCTATTCTCAAAGGAAATCTATCAATATTTCTTTCTAAAAATATCTTTTATTCACTAGCTTTTTGGTAGATACTCTATCAGGCAGTAGAAGTTTTTTTTTTTTTTTTTCTGTTCCAAATTTGCCAAGAATATGCATTTTTAATCACAAAATAATGTTGAATTTATTTGGACTCTTAATCTTCATTTTTGAATATTTTTAAAAATTCTTGAATTGGTTAATATGAATGGCATTCAGTGATTCTCTGCCTCATCTATGTGTTTTGAAGCTAAAAATGCCTGAATAATAGTTATGCTGTCCATCACATTGACATTGTAGAATTTTAGGGCCCCAGTTCCATGGGGAACTCAATTTAGCCATCCAAATGGAGATTTACAGACACTAGTATATCTGTAAATCAGACACTACATATGTCCCTAGGATGGAATACCCTGAATGTCTGCTTACCTTTCTACTTTCCTTTAGTCATTATGTTTTTATCTTGAAATATTCCTTAGTGTCTTGCCAGCTTATCATGCATTTGGAAAGATTTTTTTTTTTTTAATATTTTATTTAGTGTGCTTAGTCGTTTCCCACAGCTTGGTTCACCAGGGTATTTATCACACATACTGTTGAATACAGAAATCTAATACATTATTTATTTTAAAAATTTTCTTTCTGTTTGTATTAAATCCAAGTGAAGCATGCATTAGTGTTCATTATATTTTTCCTGTAATTTATGTATTTTTTGACAATAAAAGCCCAGTAGTTTTGTGTTTTTTGAGATATCCTGCTTACCAGTGAAAGCATTTAGCCCATATTATAATCTTTGAGTTTTTTTCCCTTTAGGTTACTCACATCTCCCTTCCATTTGAAAGTCATTTCCCCTGCGGCACTTCCAAGGGGAATCTTTCACCTCTTTCATTACATGTTTGATGGTGAGAAACCCCAGAGCTATAAGCAGAAGCCTGGGGGGCTCTTCTGCTACTTTTCTGTAAAGAGCAATAACTGTTAAATCTTTAGACAAATTTTCTATCATTTAAAAAATTTATTTGTGAAAGTCACCTGCCCCTTCACTCCTTTTTCTCTGGAGGAGGGGGGAGTGAGTTAGAGGGACTTTCTCTAAAATTTTAAATCGGAGAGTACTCTTGCTATAGCCAAACCAAAAGCAGCAGATGCTGGGCTAAAGGTATAAGGCGGGGTGGGGGGCAGTGAAGAATTTACGTTACTGAATTTCTACTCTACTCCCAGCTAGTTCTCCATTATGAATGCAGCATTCCTCCCTTTATTCCCTCATTTCTGCTTCCAAATACAGGCTGAAGGCGCTACATTGTCCAGGACAGAACTACATTTTGTATCATAGGACGTGCCCAGAAATCTTGCCATCTGTTAAATGACTGACTATGAGGGAAAGGACTCCCATGAAGCACTGTCAGGGGCTGAGCTCTGTGAAGCTGAGCTTTCTTAAAAGGACCTGTGTAGGCTTCAGATATGTTTTACGGTTAGAATTGCAGCTAGACCAGAATAAACATAGAATCTGATTAAATTTAAAATTTAGAATTTATTTGCTCTATTACTTTTTAAATATATCTATAAAATCTGTATCCATTTCTTTGTATTTACCTGTTAAAAAGTAAAAAGATAGGCAATTTTTTCTAACTACATATATGGGGTGGGGGAGTACTTTTACGGCCATTGATACGGGATTCTTTTCTTGAGAATATGATGTCTACTATATTTTGGATTCTGTGTGTATCTATTTTGGCTCCACTTTTTCAGGAAGGACCTTTAACATTTATAGCATATTTATAAAAGTTCAGATACAATTGTATTTTTCCAGTATCTAGTATAATTTGCGGAGAAGGCAATGGCAACCCACTCCAGTACTCTTGCCTGGAAAATCCCATGGATGGAGGAGCCTGGTAGGCTGCAGTCCATGGGGTCACTAAGAGTCGGGCATGCCTGAATGACTTCACTTTCACTTTTCCCTTTCATGCATTGGAGAAGGAAATGGCAACCCACTCCAGTGTTCTTGCCTGGAGAATTCCAGGGACGGGGGAGCCTAGTGGGTTGCCATCTATGGGGCCCCGCAGAGTTGGATATGACTAAAGCGACTTAGCAGCAGCAACAGCAGTATAATTTGAGCATCCTCCTTCATTTTAAGGACTCAGGATCAAATGTTAATTTTCTTTTTAAACCATGTAATCAATATTTTTAAATATATGTAAACAGAACTAATGATAAGACTGAAGGACAGTGAAGTTAGGCAAATGTGGCATCGCATGATGGCCACATTTTAAATGTGATATTTTCCATTTTAAATTCTTCTAATAAAAGCTTTCAATTTGGTGTTTTCACTTCCTAAGGAATACAATAACTGTTGCTGATTTTTAGATTTTTAATGCATTTTCATTTTTGGTCTTTTATTTTCTTCTGTAAACTTCATCCACTGCCTTGCTGTCATATTTTTTCAAAGCAAATCCCAGATAAAGTACAGCTTTGCATTTCTGTACCATTAAAAAAAAAAAAAAAATCAGAGCTCACCAAAGTATGCAATTTAAGTTTTCAATAAAATACAGGCCAGGATCATATAAATGCCAGTCTTACTTGCTTTTTATGTTTAGATTCCTCTTGAGTAGCTCAGAAAATTGCACTCAAAAAATACTGAATATATATACCTTTTGACCTTGTGAGTCCTTAAAATGCAAGAGAACGCTCAAATTATACTCAATGTTGGAAAAATACAACTGTATCTGAATTTTTATGAGTCTGTTATGACTGTCAATTTGTTGTGTAGTCGCTAAGTTGTGTCCAGCTCTTTGTGACCCCGTGGACTATAGCCTCCAGACTCCTCTGTCCACAGGATTTCCCAGACAAAAATACTGGCATGGGTTGCCATTTTCCTTTCCAGGGGATCTTCCCAACCCAGGGATCAAACCCATGTCTTCTGCATTGGCAGGTATTGGCAGGCAGATTCTTCACCATTGAGCCACCAGGGAAGCCGTATAACTGGCAAAGTTCTTCCCGAAAAAGTGGAGCTAAAATAGATATACATAGAGTCCTACTGTGAGTGAGATCATAGTAAACGTGTTTTAGCAATAAAGTATTTTTTGATAAAATTATGCATATTTCTTTTGAAAACAGTGCTGTTACAAACTTGGTGGACTAAGTGTTAACGTCTAAATGCACTGGGAAACAGAAAATTTGTGTGACTCACTTTACTGCAGTATTTGCTTTTAGCAGTGATCTGGGACTGAAACCACATATCTCCAAGGTATTCCTATAAGTAGAATACTCTCCAGCTTACTACTTGACCTTTAAAAATCCCTAATTAGCAAAAAGTAAATACACGTTAAACAACAACAAATAATAATCTTCACCACTACCCTAGGGAATTGGTTTAAACACACAGAATTGCAATCTCAGACACACATTTAGTATTTGTTATTGTTTATTATTAAAACCCTTGGGTCTTAACTATAGAGTATGTACCTCAGGCCCATAAGTTTTTCCTTATGTTTCCTTCCTCTAATTTAGCCTTTGTCAATAATAAATGCTAAGCTATTAAAACTGTTATCTTGTTGATGATTGGCACCCACTCCAGTACTCTTGCCTCCATCCTCCCATGGACGGAGGAGCCTGGTAGGCTACTGTCCATGGGGTCACTAAGGGTCAGATATAACTGAGCGACTTCACTTTCACTTTTCCCTTTCACGCATTGGAGAAGGAAATGGCAACCCACTCCAGTGTTCTTGCCTGGAGAATCCCAGGGACGGGGGAGCCTGGTGGGCTGCCATCTATGGGGTCATGCAGAGTCGGACGTGACTGAAGCGACTTAGCAGCAATCAAAGTGAATGATCATATTTAATAACAAAACAATGTACACTCTTTATATTACTTCACAGAACATATGTTTTAAAACTAAAGCCAGTAGTTACACTAATGAAATTTAATGTTGCTTCTGTATCTCTTCCAGAAGGAAGGGAGAACAGACACCATGAGATAATCTATAATGTGATCAGTGGAAAGGAAAGAAGGTAAACTGTTAACTATTAGAGAGGCCCATAATCCATTTCTTCTCTTTTCATAAGAACTCCATGAGAATATTATTATTTCTAAATCTGTAGTTAATTATTTCAAAGCTAGTTTTAACCTAAAGGATTCAAAATTCATTCAGTTCAGTTCAGTTGTACAGTCGTGTCTGACTCTTTGTGACCCCATGAATCGCAGCACGCCAGGCCTCCCTGTCCCTCACCAACTCCTGGAGTTCACTGACTCGCATCTATCGAGTCCGTGATGCCATCCAGCCATCTCATCCTCTGTCGTCCCCTTCTGCTCCTGCCCCCAATCCCTCCCAGCATCAGAGTCTTTTCCAATGAGTCAACTCTTCGCATGAGGTGGCCAAAGTACTGGAGTTTCAGCTTTAGCATAATTCCTTCCAAAGAAATCCCAGGGCTGATCTCCTTCAGAATGGACTAGTTGGATCTCCTTGCAGGCCAAGGGACTCTCAAGAGTCTTCTCCAATACCACAGTTCAAAAGCATCAATTCTCCGGTGCTCAGCTTTCTTCACAATCCAACTCTCACATCCCTACATGACCACAGGAAAAACCATAGCCTTGACTAGATGGACCCTTGTTGGCAAAGTAATGTCTCTGCTTTTGAATATGCTATCTACGTTGGTCATAACTTTCCTTCCAAGGAGTAAGCATCTTTTAATTTCATGACTGCAGCCAACATGTGCAGTGATTTGGGAACCCTCCAAAATAAAGTCTGACACTGTTTCCACTGTTTCCCCATCTATTTCCCATGAAGTGATGGGACCAGATGCCATGATCTTTGTTTTCTGAATGTTGAGCTTTAAGCCAACTTTTTCACTCTCCAGTTTCACTTTCATCAAGAGGCTTTTGAGTTCCTCTTGACTTTCTGCCATAAAGGTGGTGTCATCTGCATATCTGAGGTTATTGATATTTCTCCTGGCAATCTTGATTCCAGCTTGTGTTTCTTCCAGTCCAGCGTTTCTCATGATGTACTCTGCATAGAAGTTAAATAAGCAGGATGACAATATATAGCCTTGACGTACTCCTTTTCCTGTTTCGAACCAGTCTGCTGTTCCATGTCCAGTTCTAACTGTTGCTTCCCTGACATGCATATAGGTTTCTCAAGAGGCAGGTCAGGTGGTCTGGTATTCCCATCTCTTTCAGAACTTTCCACAGTTTATTGTGGTCCACACAGTTAAAGGCTTTGGCATAGTCAATAAAGCAGAAATAGATGTTTTTCCTGGAACTCTCTTGCTTTTTCCATGATCCACCAGATGTTGGCAATTTGATCTCTGGTTCCTCTGCCTTTTCTGAAACCAGCTTGAGCATCAGGAAGTTCACGGTTCACGTATTGCTGAAGCCTAACGTGGAGAATTTTGAGCATTACTTTACTAGTGTGTTAGATGAGTGCAATTGTATGGTAGTTTGAGCATTCTTTGGCATTGCCTTTCTTTGGGATTGGAATGAAAACTGACCTTTTCCAGTCCTGTGGCCACTGCTGAGTTTTCCCTAATTTGCTGGCATATTGAGTGCAGCACTTTCACAGCATCATCTTTCAGGATTTAAAAACTCATTAATATCCAACTAGTTGGCAGAAACCTTCATTTTACATCATGAACACTGCCCATTTTTAAACATAGGCTATATTAACAAGGTCTTTACAGATTCTGTTAATTTCTCAGAACATTTCCAATTTGGAAAAATTCAAATCTGTCTTTACTTGAGTCATTTCTCAAGCTTCATACAGTTCTCTACACAGTTTGATGGAATAATTTTGTTTCCACCTATGGTTGAGGTAATGTTTTAAAAATTGTTATGTCTTGTGTGATTTTGTATCTCCTGTGACATACTGGTAACTCCCCTTTACTTCCTTTGTTTGCCCTTCCTTCTTTTCCTCATTTTTTTTTTCCCTTGAGAATTGTTGACGTAAATCTATTAAATTAAAATAACATTCCAGTATTAACTGACTTATTTAGCAGAAATAACAAAATCATGTGCCATTGTGTATGCTGACTAACTCTTGAGGTTGTTCCAATTAAGAATAGAATCCATTCCTGAATTTTGTATTACTCATGATTGAGTGGTAGGTTTTCTTTGCATTGATTGTGCCATTTCCTGTGACCCACCCAACATTCCTCATAATTTGCTTGTGATAGAGAGTACACGTTCCATAGATAAAATGAAGATGGACAGAGACCCTGGAAAGTCATAGAAGATCCATTTTATAATACATCAAGATACAAATATCAATACTCTGTTTTCCCACTTAAATATTGACAACAATATGTAGGATCAGTAGCAGCAGCTTTTTTTTAATTTTCCAGTTCTCTTGACATAAATGATTATACTTGGTAGCATTTCTCAATGTACTAAAGTTCCCCCCACCCCCATACAATCCTCCTAAAGAAATACTAGGCAGAAGTATGAGAATAAACATAAAAGACTTAAAGACTTTTAAGTTGGTGAAAGTCAGTGTGATTTGAGATTTTGATTTTAAGGAATAATGGTACTTGTTTATGAATTTTATTTCATTTACCTCCCTCATCTCTGCATCTCCATGTTTCCCTCATCTGATCTCTCTCTATACTCCTGCATGTTGCTGAAGCCTTTCCCAGTGCCATCCTTGTTTCATTCTTCTTCTTCTTCTTCTTCTTCTTCTTTTTTAATGGCCAAGCTTCATTGTGTACTGAGTGAAAGACTGTCATACTTTTAGGAGACAGGGCCTTGACTTTGCCATTTACTAACTAATAATTTTGGAGAAGACACTTAACCTTGCTAGAATCGAGTTTCCTAAAGGATAACTGATAATGGTTTCCTAACTGACCTATGGTTCAGCTCTCTAAGGTTTTGTGAATCTTTCGAGTTTCTTTTTCAGTCTATATTTCATTATTCTCAAACTTCCTTTACAAATCCAGATGTTCAACGTGTGTAGGCACAATAGAAATGTTAATATGATTAAGCAAGTTAGGAAGGAACAACTTTGATAAGGAATATTTTAAGAGTTTTGATAAAAAGTTTTAAAATGTCTGAACCTTCTTTCCCCTTCCTTGCCCCTCCCAGAAGTTGTGCCTTCTACATGGATACATTCATTCAGCAAATACAGTTGAGCACCATCCAAAGGCCAGGCATTGTCAGGCTCTAGGGATCTAGACATGAACCACAGAGTTGCAAATATCAGTCTATGGGAGGCGCAGACAAGAAAGCTGGCGTTTTTCTCTAACTGAGCAATACACAAACTGTTAAGGGCATGCGTTGGAGACTCAGAGAGATTGGGATACCCACAGTCTGCAGAAACCATTCTTCAACCTTTCCTCTTCCTCTCCTTACATCTTCTCAGTCCACCCATATCCTTCTCAATCCCTTATTGTAGCATAATACACCAAAATGAACTCTGGGGTCAAGCTCCCTGCAATGGAGTCTCAGTTCCTGTTGTTAGTTACTTTGTAGTCCTGGGAAGTCATATAACCTCACTGTCAGTTGTCTCATCTCTGAAATGGGCATAGTAATAATAACAGTGCCTTTGTCATAGGATTATGAGAACTGAGAAAATACATATAATATTTAGTGTTGTTCATAGCACATGATAAGTAGTCAACAAAATCACTTTCATATAATTGCCTCCATGTTTGTCCCTCTAAGTGTTTTAAGAGGACATTGGCTCAATCTGTAAACCTTTAGATGTTTCTCTTCAAAATACTAATTCTCCTGACAAAACACTTTTTGGCTGTAAACTCCATGATAGCAGGGATCTTAAGGTTGTAAAATTATAAGTTTAAACCCTAATACAGATTGAGCATAGATAACAATTAGAAGAAGAAAGGAAGGAAGGATTTAATTTGAGCTATTGAAAACAGTAATAATAATGTCAACTTCTTGTCAGTAAGCAGTTAGTAATTCCTTATATATAAGAAAACAGGCTATCAATAAAGTATTAATGCCACTCATTAGCTGAAATCAAGGAGCTTTAATTTTCTTCAGCATTTCCATCCTCCCAGAAGCCCACCTGGACAGAAGATCCCCAACTAGGAGAGAATGTGTGAACAGCATCCAACAAATAGGAACTTAATTGAACTTCATTTAAAAACACATTCCAAAAAGTATCATATCCGTGTCCTTTTATGAGAGTTTTCTCAAGGAGTAGTTCTTGGTAGCACAGAGTGACCAGACAGTGGTAAAAAGGAGACTTCACATTTTACTTTCCTGCTATTTTGTGGCCATATTATTCAGCCAGCATGCACTGTTTCTGGCACTAAAGTAGAATTTGAAATAAGTTCTGCTATTGTAAATATGGTTTTCCTTGATTCCCCACGCCTTACTTTCTTTTCAAATATAATTTATGGTCAGACAAACATTTTCTTCCTTTCTAGTGTTTTACCTAACTTTCTATAGGCAAGTTCTTTACAAAGTTTTGCCTGAGTTATTACATTCTAAAACTTTTCTTTTCGTTATTACTTATACCTTTAAGAAATTCCATATATATGGCAGTAAGGAATTTCTGTTTCGCACAGTGTGACAATTACTTATGGACAAATGAAGGGGAAATACTCTATATCTCTTAGAAATATCTTATCAGGGCTCCTTTCAGAAAGTACTTCTCACTCTATCCCTAGCGAAGGCCTTGAAGTCAATATGAGTGTTGATTTGAGTGTTTGCAAACCATTCTGCAAAGAATAGGTTTAAGGAGGCAGAGGAGTGTAACTTTTTGTTGGTAAGGAACATCGAACTCTTGTTATAATTTCCGCTTATAGTTGCTTGAGACCTTTGATGCACCATTACTTCACTGTTCTGCTTTAGCTGCATCCTTGCACTCTTGAGAGGTTTTCCCCAGAGTGTTCATTCTTTGAATATGAGTGTGACTTTTGGGAGACAGATTACCAACGTTTATAATATTAATAAGCTGATAAAAATACAGTTTTGACCAGACTTCAAGTGAGTCTGTAGCAATGGCAACCCACTCCAGTACTCTTGCCTGGAAAATTCCATGGACGGGGAGGCTGGCATGCTGCAGTCCATGGGTCACAAAGAGTCAGACATGACTTGCAGAACAGCAACAGCAAGTGGGTCTGAAATGAGGAAAGTCTAAGATGATCTCTGAGTCACCAACAATGGTGAGAACAATACCAAATATATTAAAAGGTTACCATAAAGGTCAACTTTTTTCTTCAAAGCCTGGATATACTTTCAGCTCTGTGGGTCAGACAGTCTCTCTTGTAACTTTCAGCTTGGCCTTTGAAGCAGAAAGCAGCTACGGTCCATACACAGATAAATGGGCGTGCCTGTGTCCCCCGAAGAGCCTTCTAGGAACCTGTCCATCTTCTGGACAAAGAGACATAGTTCAAGCCATGATTATAAGTTCATCAGGATCAAGTAGAGCAAGAGGAGCTTTTACCCTAATCATAATCATAGGGTTTTTGTGTTTTTGTTTTTCCCCCCTTTCCCAAAACACCTACTTAACCCAGGACATGAAAGAATTTACAGAAGCCAGTGAAGGATCTCAAGTAATCCAGATAAGCCCATGGCTTTCCAACCCCATACCTCTGCCAGTGATGTGAAACTAGTGGTGTAATGGTATAAATTATCATTTTTGTTTTTTTCACTTTTTTAAATTGAAGTATAGTGGATATACAATGTTGTTAATTCCTGTTGTACCGCAAAGTGATTTGGTTGTACATATATATATACACTTATTTTTTAAGAGGGAATGATGTAAGTTCTTATATTGAATTCTCTTCTCCATTATCCATGTCTTGCAACCAATGTTATTAGTCTGGTTTTAGGGATAAACTTTAGCATACTTACAAATGCAGCAAAAATAAGTGCTTCAGAAAGAGAAAGCCAAATTTGGTGACTATGCTGGCTGAGACAAGCCTCGGACTTCTGAACACTTTTAGATTGTGCCCCTCTGTTCAGTCCCTTTCTGAGACGTTTATTAACCCCAGATCTTACACATTTCCTATGCTTGATGCAAGCATGGAAAGCTCTTCTGACAGTGTTGGACCGTTCCTCCAGCCCTGTTATGCGTAACAAGTGGGAGCTAGCATTTAATTTTAGAATACCAACCGCCCAGAGCAGAATGTGACATGATTAGTTTGTGGTCATTAAGTGTCTGTGGATGGAGCTATGTCTGCTTGGGTTTGCCAAATAGCCTGAAGTAAAATTCCACAGAGAGCTTTTTCCTTTAAGTTTGTGCCTTTAGGGAGACATCCAGGCCTTATTTTTAGAATCCATTTTATAGTTCCGGGCAGGATAGATCGGCTGGTGTTAATGAGCCTGTGGGGGTTTTGCCAGAATCTACACGCGCGTTTCTTGCCCCTCTCCAGTTATTTTGCTTCGCAAAAATATGTGGCAGTGGTCAGGAGAAGGACTGGCAAAGCAGGCTGAGAGAATTCCATGACAACAAGTTTCTCCTTTTTCCTTCAATCTGAAATAATTTCCTTTCCTCTTCTCTTTTCCTATCTGGGGCCCCAAAGATGCAATATTTCCCCCTCTCTTCCTTCCTCCTAACATGTACTTTTGTTGATACTACCAAGCTTATCTTTTCAAGTGCTACTTTGCCTCTCCTGGAAATAGGCTTAATTAAAAGAGAACAAATGTGGATTTCTTATTTAAGTTGTCACCACTCACAGTGCCCAGCCTTGCTCCTTCTCATCACAGCAAACTGGCTGAGAGTGGATTTTGGACATTGCCTCTGTTTCTAGTCCCCTCCATCTTTAATTCTGCATCATTCTCCTCATTTCATGAAATTCCTCATATAGACTTGAGGCTGCCCTGGTGGCTCAGACGGTAGAGAATCTGCCTGCAATGTAGGAGGCAGATCCCTGGGTCGGGAAGATCTCCTGGAGAAGGGAAGGGCTACCCACTCCAGTATTCTTGCCTGGAGAATAGCATGGACGGAGGAGTCTGGTGAGCTGTATAGTCCATGGGCTCACAAAGATTTGGATTTGACTGACTAACACTTTCACTTTCTTTTCATACTTACTTGCCTAGTTTTTTTTTTTTTTTTTTCTATCTAGACTTTGAACCTTTTCTGTATCACCTAGCATGTGCTTAGCAACCCTTTCCCACACCCTAGAATGTACTTTTCAGGTGGTGGTTTTAGTTGCTAAGTCATGTCCCCGACTCTTGTGACCCCATGCACTGTAGCCTACCAGGCTCCTCTGTCCATGGGATTCTCCAGGCAAGAACACTGGGTTGGGTTGTCATTTCCTACTCCAACTTTTCAGGTATCCCTTTGCTATATTTTTTAATAATTATGTTTATTTGTTTTTGATTGTGCTGGATCTTCATTGCTGTGCAGGCTTTTCTCTAGTTGCAGAGTACAGCCTTCTCGTTGAGGTGACTTCTCTTGTTGGACAAAACAGGCTCTAGGATTTATGGATGTCAGTAGTTGTGGTTTCCAGCTCTATAGGGCACAGGCTCATAGATGTGGCTCACTGGCTTAGCTGTTCCATAGCATGTGGCATCTTCCTGGATGAGGGATCAAACTCATGTCTCCCACACTGGCAGGCAGATCCCTTGCCACTAAGCCGCCAGGGAAGCTCCCTCCTTTGCCCTTTCATAAGCAGTATTAAATACCAACTAAATCCTAGATATTGTAATGGAGAGGTACAATTATTAATAATAGTAATAATTTTTAAATTAACAACAGTAATAATTAGCTCTTATGGGCCAGGGCTACTCTAAATGCTTTAGATAAATTATTTTCTTCTTATACAGCACACTATGTGATTATTATTAGTACTCTTTCTCCTATTTAATAAGGAAACTTAAGGTTTAGAAAAATTAAATTCTCCAAGGTCACTTTTTTAGGGCTACAAATATGATATAATCCTTGTTCCTTAAGAATTTCATAGTTCAGTAGGATAGTGAAGTCAGGCATGCTTAAAAATACTTTTAATGTGAAACAGAGTGCTAGAAATGCTAACCAGTGGTTCAGGAAAGGTGGCTGGGAGGACTGAAGGAATTAGAGGAGACTTTAAGGAGGGAGGTGGTATTCGTACTGTCTCTTGAAGAGGTAGAACTCTTCAAGATATCAGGGGAGACTCCTGAACCAAAGGGATAGTATAAGCTGAGGCTACAGGCATGAGCTTGTGTTTGAGAAAAGTGGGGAGTTTGGTTTGCTTTGAGTACAGCGTATATGTAGAGAGGCACTGAGAAATGTCATTTGAGGTCACAAATCTAAGAACTTTGGACTTCAATGTGTATTAGAAATGGAGAGATCTTGACAAGTTTTAGAAAAGGGATAACCGCTCAAACCAGGTATCAGTACACAAGCTCTGGAAAAAGTGTGAGGGAACTGTAGTATAACACTCTGCTCTTAATATTATCAACAGAAAAAAAAATAAATAAAAGTACAACCTAAAAGTTGAGAGTTACGTTTTACTCAGTAGATTTTCAGTGGACGTGAACCACAGGATACAGCATCTCAGATAATGGTGAGAATACTATTATTCTAAAGCAGCAAGGGGGGAGCCAGGATATATAGAATTTTTGCAACCAAAGAACAGGTAGTCAGAATATCAAAATATCACTGTTAATTAAAGAAAATCAGATATCTCAAGTTAAGAAATATCGGTGTTTTTCTGTGTATGGGAAGATGCAAGAGTCTGGGCTCACTGAAATCAGTCCTTTGACATGTGCATCAGTTATAGGGAGGGCAGTGCCTATTAACCAGCATTCAAGTGATGCTATTACTAGGTCATTGAATATGAGCCTAGAGCTCAGCACTGCAGAGGAGTAGAGATATGAATGTGAGTTTTGATGGCACCTAAGGTGTCTCCTGGCAGACAAAAAGAAAGTGGCACGATTTCAGAAATTTTTTTCTCTAGCTTGTTTTAACTGTTTCTAAAGTGTAAGAAATCATAACTTCTTAGTTGTACCATGATTTTATATATATTTTAATATAGCATCAGGACGCCTGGGACACTATCTTTTGGCAACTGTGTACACTATGATTGCCCTGCCCTGAATTTTTCTGGGCAGGAGTTCACTCACTTCTGATGTTCTACTATGAGAACCAACTTATAATTGAAAAATGTTTTTAGTCATCCACATTTGTTATTTCCAGTTCAGTAGAGATCACATGGGTGTGACCTTTGGGCTTCCCAGGTGGGACTAGTGGTAAAGAACCCACATGCCATTGCAGGAGATATAAGCAATACTGGTTTGATCCCTGGGTTGGGAAGATCCCCTGGAGGAGGGCATGGCAACCTACTTCAGTATACTTGCTTGATGAATCCCGTGGACAGAGGAGCATGGTAGGCTACAGTTCATAGGGTTGCACAAAGATGAACACGACTGAAGCGACTTAGCACAGATCCACAGGGGTAACCTATAACATGTTTTCTAAAAAGATTTAGAATTTTCTAGAGTGAAATTAATGTATCATAAACTCTAGAGACCTTTTAACAGCTTGTGGAAGGTGGTGTTAGACCAACTTTTACTCTGTTCTGATTCATTTCATGCTTTGAAAACATTTTTAAAACTGAAATCATGTACCATTAATGTTTAAAGCATAAACATTTATGGAAAGGATGAATATTTATAAGATGGATTTTAAGTTTGTGGGATAGATTTTTTCCTTGATAATGATATGTCCATCTCTCATACAGCAAGATACACGTTTCCTGTCTATACCATCAGCATAGAATGGGCTATATTTTAAAAGGAAACTGACTATACGCCTCTTCTGACAAATTTGGGCTTCTTGCTGCTGCTGCTGCTGCTAAGTCGCTTCAGTCATGTCTGACTCTGTGAGACCCCATAGACGGCAGCCCACCAAGCTCCCCTGTCCCCGGGATTCTCCAGGCAAGAACACTGGAACTGGGTTGCCATTTCCTTCTCCAATGCATGAAAGGGAAAAGTGAAAGTGAAGTTGCTCAGTCTCACGTCTGGCTCTTAGCAACCTCATGGACTGCAGCCTTCCAGGCTCTTCCGTCCATGGGAATTTCCAGGCAAGAGTACTAGAATGGGATGCCATTGTCTTCTCATAGCCCCCCAAATCCTAGAGCCTTTGAATTTTGTGAAACATAACCTAGTTTCTTCCATATTCTCCTGGGAATGGGATGGTTAAGGTCCTTATTATGATTTTGTGTTTAGCAATGTTACAGAAAAATCGTAACAGTTAAACTAGCTGAGCAGATTTTGCTCCAGACTATTGCAACAGGGGGAAGGTGACATTCAACTCCTCTGAAACCAAGCGGGGGAAGGGGCAGTTTGGGGTACTGAGTAAGAGCTGGGGCGAGCTAAAGGGAAAACACTAGAGGATGTTAGTAGGTGCCTTGGTCAATGTGATTAAGTAATCTATATTTGCTAATTGGTGCTAATTCAACATTAGGCTGCTCCTCTCCCACAGAAATTGGGAAATAGGGGTGCTATGCTTTGATGGTTGCATTTCAAAGGAATGGCTTCTAGGTCCTTGAGAAAGACATTCCTGAGTTGTAAAACTGGCAAGATGCTGAGAGAAGGTTTACCTCTCCTAGGGGCAGAGAAAGAGTTTACAATTGCAAATTTTCTGAAGTAAATGCTCTAAGGAAAAGGATGTTGAATTCTATCCTTTGAAGAAACCTGTCTAAAGTTTAGTCAAGCTGAGAGGAATGTTAAGGCTGGCTTGGTCAGCATCTTACAGACACTGCACCCATGAGGCGCAGCATTCTGTCATTTCTAAAGAAGGCAAATTTGAACACTACAGAATCATTTTAGTTTTAGAGGAAAATAAGACGTGCTGGAGAAGGCAATGGCACCCCACTCCAGTACTCTTGCCTGGAAAATCCCATGGATGGAGAAGCCTGGTAGGCTGCAGTCCATGGGGTTGCTAAGAGTCAGACATGACTGAGCGACTTCACTTTCACTTTTCCCTTTCATGCATTGGAGAAGGAAATGGCAACCCACTCTAGTGTTCTTGCCTGGAGAATCCCAAGGACAGGGGAGCCTGGAGGGGCTGCTGTCTATTGGCTCACACAGAAACGGACACGACTGAAGCGACTTAGCAGCAGCATTGTACTTAAAAATCTCAGCCATATAATTTGTCAAAGTGGATCTATCTTCCTCATCTTCCTCACATTGCTTAAAGTCATTTGCTGGAGTTGAAATTCTTGCCGGGGACTGACAGCCTTCCAGTCTGAAGAGTTCTCCAGGCCCTGGAGAATCTAGCAAAATGAAATTCTATGAGCTGGATGGCCTCAGGCAGTGATTGAGCTCTGAATTCCTGTAACTTGCATTTCAGAGACTCTAGAGTTCAGAGGAGCCTCACAAAGGCAAACAATGGAGATGGAAAGTCAGAAATTTACAAAAAAAAAAAAAAAACTTAGATTGTATTTGCTAGCAGAAATTATTTTGCTATCTGTATTTATTATCAGATTGCTTGACTTCTCTTGCCTTAGCTTCTTAGCTTTATTTCTTTACTTTTTATAAAATTAGAAAAGTAATAATGATAATAGAATTTACTTTTTAGAATTAGTATAAGGATAAATACAATCATATGAATATAAAATAGACTACAGGACTTAAAGTAAAAACTTTACCTGTTTCCTACCATCAGGAGAGTGTGTAATTTCCTGGGTTCTGTCTCATCACAACAAAAATTTGAAGTGATGGACGTTAAAGCCTTTGGCGTGTCACAGCTCTTGGACAGACCATGTTATACTCAGATAGACCAGTGTTACAGCTCAGTTTTATTTAGAAAGTAGAGGAAAATACATCCTTTAGGTGTGAGGTCATGCCAACCCAAAAGACATGAAGAGAAGAGAGAGAGACTGTGGGCATGCGTGCACGCTCGTCCGCAGGGAGAGAGAGACCACCAGCTCTTTGAAAATCCTCTTTTATATGTGTTTTCTCCCCCTGGGCCTGCCAGTGTAAACTGGGCCAGCCAGGAGTGCTGCTTGTTCTTCCTGAGGTCCTCACTCTGGCCCTCGGGCCTTTCTTCATTCTATTTTTGCAGGCTTTTCCCTTTCCTGCCTTTTAGCCACCGCCATACTGGACTCCTTTTTCCTATTCTAACTACCCAACACTACCTTGTTATTATTTCTTGGTGTTTGATATTTCTTCTTCCATAGACTTCACCTCCTTCTCAAATTATGTATTATAGGCCAGTAGTCCTGAAATCAAGCTGTTTATTAGGATCATATACAGATTCCCAGCTGGCTATCCCCATAATATGTAAAGAATAACAAATTATTCATGTTACAGGAAGAAAACTGGTTTTAAGCAAAGAGAGGTGGCATCTGAGGTGTGAGATCCTATGTGATATGCTCTTTTAGACTTCAATCTCCGGGTGATGGGGCTACCGATAGATTTTAATACGGAATATGTGGCAGATAGGGTATGAAGCAGAGGCTGGTGTCACTTCTGTTACCAAACTCAGGTTTGGCTACTTGCTGCTCAGAAGCCCATAATTTGAAAGGCAAATGTCAACAGAAAGGAGAAGTACTTTAATCCTCAAAGCTAGAAATCTGGAAAGAAGGTAGACTCATGTCCAGAGACCAAGATTCTGCTCGGTTTTAAAAGGGAAAGCAGGGGCGGGGAACATTCTCAGTGGATCATCAAAGCAAGAGGTTGGGTTCTGCGCTGACTCTTCAGGCAGTATCTGGTGCACGTGATCTGTTTGCAGTATTGCTAAGCAGGCAGTAGCAGGTAGAGAGCTAGTCATTCTTGAACTCCTTAATTTTTCATTCTTTATATCTAGGAAAAGAATCAACAGGTTAATTAGATTTGATTCAAAGTTAGAGGGGAATAGAAATGGATAAAAAGGGAGGGGCAGAAGAGCTGCTTTCAATTCCCCACTGTCAAACATTATTCCATTTCTGTTAGTTTAGGGATGAAGGCGTATCTTCTATAACTAAGATACAGGGTGTAGTATTCAGAGTGGAAAATGTCAACATGGGTCTGTAGCATCTCTTTGCTGACAATTTTAGTTACCCTTTTACATATACAGGCAGAGCAAGTTACAATTATTTTGATGCCCCCAAAGGATACAGATTATTATGAGCAATAATGTTAGTCCCAGTCGCTCAAGGCCATAGACTCAGTATTACTCAGGATGGAGGAGCTTATGTCATTTCCTCTGGTGGCAGTTATATTAGCTGTAAAACAATTAATGTGCAACAGACACTGAGTCTGTGACTTTGTCCTAATCATTAGCTGCTTGAGACTGCTCTTTTGTGACTTGGGAAAGCCTGGGAGACTTCAGCTTTTCTATAAAATACAGGCAGGGGATGCTGAGGGCTTTTGTACTTGGCCAGGGTGAGAAGTGCTACAAAGTTCTTCTCAGTTCCGCTTGTAGGTGTCTGGGTTGGTGCCAGGCATATGGTAGCCTCACAAAAGGTATTTTTGGGCGAATGGAATAGGATTCAGTCATTAAAAGAGTGAGAAATAAGGTATATCTCCATGTGCTGATATAGAAAGATGTCCAAGGTCACTCTTAGGTGAAAAGAGTAATTTTAGACTAGTATGTGTGGCACATTTCCATTCATGTTTGAAAAAACATAGTTATGTTTGTATATGTGTGTGACAGGAGCATGGGTACGTGGGAACATGTATAAAGACCTAAAAATATTCAAAAGAAACTTTTAAAATATACTCTAGTAATTTGTAGTTACCTTTTGGGAATGGAATCAGAGACTTGGGGCATTTATCCTCTTTCATATAATCTGCACTATTTGAGTTTCTTCCTAAATTGTATACATTACTTTTGTGATGAGGATGAGGGTGATAGTGAATGACAGTGAACTGAAGTTTAAGTGGCTCAGTCGTGTCCTGACTCTTTGCGACCCCATGCACTATACCGTTCATGGAATTCTCCAGGCCAGAATACTGGAGTAGGTAGCTTTTCCCTTCGCCAGAGGATCTTCCCAACCCAGGGATCGAACCCAGGTCTCCCACATTGCAGGTAGATTCTTTACTAGCTGAGCCATGAGGGAAGCCCCAAAATACTGGAGAGGATAGCCTAACCCTCCTCCAGCAGATCTTCCTGACCGAGAAATTGAACCGGATCTTTTGCCTTGCAGGAGGAGCTATCAGGGAAACCCCTGCTAATTCAAATGTGTAGACAGATTTGAGGAATCCTAAAGTCTAACCTACTCAGATATGACATTCTGATTACGGCAGTATTGGAGCCAAGAGTAAGAGAGGGTGGATGTAGCTTTTTCTTACTATTCGTATCCGTGTTGTTTCTTATGATCGTCACCTTACTTGTAGTTAGTACTTCAGTTAATATAACATCGTATAGCTTACTGTATTATGGTATGAATTTGATTAATTGTGTACTCCATTTTTGATCAATGAAAAGTGTTAGTTTGACTATCTGCCTTCTAGTGCCAGGCTCTGTGCTGCCTAATAGCCATAATAATGATAAAGGCACAGTCCCTGCTCTAAAGAACTGAGTCTAGAAAGGCAGACATGAAAACAAGATATAGGATTATAGAGAACAGCAATGCTAGGCAAGCACAGAGGAAGAGAGAACTGCATTGAGCACTGCGGAACATAATAGGATTTCATGACACAACCTCAAGAAATGACATTCCACAGAGAGAAACAAGTATGTACAAAGTCAGCAGTGAAAGATAAAATATGGCATATTTGGGAATCCACAAGCAGAGTGTCAGTCAGGGAAAACAGGAGATGAAGTAAGCCTAGGGGCCAAGATTTTAAAGACCTTTTGTACCGATTCAAGAATTATCGCTTTCTTTGTCAGCAATTGGTAGATATCTGATAATTTTCACAAATTACACAGATACACACAGACACATGCACACACATATATGTGTGTTTATTTCATTATATACACTATATATGTGGCTAGATTTTTGTGTTGGAAAGATTGTTTCTGAAACATGGGTGATAGATTCAAGGGAGGAGATTGGATGGGCCAGTTTTATACACACGGTTTCTGAGTCAGTGGTTATGACGCAAAGGAAGAGGAGATAGGTGAGGAGATAGTCAAGATGATCAATTGGGAGGATTTGCTACCTGATTAAAGATGAGGAAAGAAGTCAAAGTTGGCTCAGATATCTGACTCAGTGACCAGATGGATCTGAGTTGTAAAGTCATTGGAGGAAAACTGAAAATATTACAATTTAGGTTTCCTTGACACATAGGTGGGGATTGAAAAAGAGAAACAGTGGGTAGAATCGGTTAATATGAGTAGAGAACAGGGGAAGAAGTTGCTGAAGTAGCCTTACATAGATCCTGGGAATGTTTTCTGTCTGAAGAAGACATGGATATAGGCTACAGGAATTTACAGGTGATCCCTTTGAAGTCTTCAGAATGCCACGGCTGTCTGCAGGTTTTGTTTGTTTGTTTGTTTCTGGGAGTGGACTATTTTGCACAAGATTCAGATATCTTAGGGTTTAACTGAAATCACACAGGGATAGAATTAGTAATTCAGTAATAGCAGAGATTGAAGTGGCATCTTTATTGAGAAATCCATCAAGTTAATTTGGAAGATACTGACTGTAAAGTGATGGGCTGATTATGCATGCTTATTGTTGCTACTTCTTGAAGTCCTAATAAACAAACAGAAGAGCTGTATATAGAGGGAAAAAGGCTACAGAATGAGAAAGAAGGCTAGAGTAACACAATTTTGGAAGCTCAAAAGATAAATGACTGTTAGCAGGGAAGTGAAAAGCTCAGGTGAAGACCAGATGATTCTATCACCCAACAAAGACACAGCACTGGAAGAAACAAGTACTTCTTGTTAATGTAGGAATATTTATCTAAAAACCTGAATTAGAGGCAGATAGACTCTGTCATCCTCATATGATATCAGAAATGAGGAGTTTAAAAGAAGATTCAAAAGATGAGGTCAGAAATACATTTACATGATATAGAGCAAAAAGACAGAAACTGGAAAATGGAGGGAAAATAGGTAAGGAAATCAGTGACTCCATCCAGAATCTCAAATAATGCAAAAACAACAAAAGGTTGAGAAGGAGAGAACAAAGAAAATGGAAGGAAGAGCTTTATCAGAGACAATTCATAAATATTTCTCAGATATAAGCAATATATATTTCTAGATTTAAAAGGACCTATGTCTATTAAATAAATTGAAATTTAATTACAAATGTATCCACAAAGAAAACTCCAGAATATTATTAGTGAATACCAGATATTTAAGAAAAAAATAATACCAACTGTACTTAAAATTTTCCAGAAAATAGGAAAAAAAAATGAAGATTTCTCACCCAGAAGGCCATTATTAACCTTGTATACAACCCGCCCAATAAAAGACATCACAGAAAGAAAAAAATGCAGAATAATATGCTTCATGAACATAGATGAGAACATAGTTAAAATTTTAGCCAATTGGATCCAGCAATACAACAAAGCATGTCCAAGCAGGGTTCATCCCAAGAAAGCCAAAAGAGTTTGGCTTAATTAACGTCTAAAAATCAGCACATTTAGTTGACTGTTTTAGTAGCATAAAAACCAAAAGCTTTATTGTTTCCTCATTAGACTCAGTAAAGCATTTGAGAAAATATAGCATCCACTAAAGGAAAGAATTCTCAGAAAATTTCAAGAATTTTCTCAACCTGATATAATATCTATGAAACTTGCAGATGATATCATTCTTAATGGTGAATATGTTCCTTCTTAGATTAGGAACAAGATCAGAATGTTCTCTCAGCATTTTTGGCAAACAATTTGTAATAGAGATTCGAGCTTATGCAACAGGAAGCAAGAATAAATAAAAATTATGTCAATTGAAAGGGATGAAAGAAAATCACCTTTATTCACAGATGATGTTGTTATCAATGTGGGCAATCCTGAGGAATCAACAAAATAGCTACTAGAATTAATAGAAGTCAGAGATTGAGTTTAGCCAGAAACAAGGTCAATTCACAATAATCAACTTTATTTGTGCACTAGCAATAGTCAAGTATTGATATTTAAAAACAGTATCATTTACAGTAGTGTCAAAAATGTGAAATGGTTAAGGATCGATTTACAAAAGATGTATAAGACGTATGTATGCTGAAAAAAATATGTATACTGAAAACCACAAAATATCACTGAGAAAATCTGTTAGTAAAAGAAATAGAGAGATGTACTATATTTATGTGTAAGATGAGCCGATACTACTAGGATGCCAGTTCTTTCCAAACTGATCTAAACTAGATATTTTGTAGAAATTGAGAAGCTAATTCTAAAATTTATGTGAAAATTTAGAACACCTTAAGAATAGCCAAAACAATGATTTAAAAAGGAAAAATTTGTAGAACTTAGACTACTTTATTTCACAACTCACCATAATTAAAGCAATGTGTTACTGGATTTAAAGTTAGGCTTCCCAGGCGGTAAAGAATCTGCCTGCAATGCAGGAGAGCGAGGTTTGGTCCCTGAGTTGGGAATTCCCTTGGAGAAGGGAATGGCTACCCACTCCAGTATTCTTGCCTAGAGAGAATCCCATGGACAGAGGAGCCTGGTGGGCTACAGTCCATGGGGTCACAAAGAGTCAGACATGACTAAGTGACTGATACTCTCACACTTTCATTTTCACATACAAGATCAGTATAATAGAACTGAAAGGCAAGGAAGAGGAACAGACTCACACATATATTGGTAAACAGATGGCAAAGGTACTAAGTCAGTTCAGAGAGGAAGGATTATCTTTTCAGTAAATAGTACCAAAATAATTTGATAATCATATGCACTAAGTGAACTCTGGGTTGTACATTATATACAAGATTAAGTTTTAAGTGGATCATACACTTAATTGTAAGAATTAACACTATGAAACTTATAGAAGAAAACATAAAAATCTTGGTGACACTGAGTTTGGCAATATTTGTTAACTAGGACACAAAAAGTACAGTCTATAAAATAAAGCAGTCAATTATTTATGTATGGATGTCAAAAATGATACTTCTACCGAAGTGAAAAGGAATATACAGACAGTAAAATATTTGTACATTATGTAAAAGACAAGCCACGTGTAACTAGAACTCCACTCCTAGTATTTAACAATAAAACAAAAAACACACTTTTTAAATTGGCACAAAATTTGAAAAATGTTACCGAAGGATATATATGGGTAGTAAATGAAAACACAAAAAGTTGCTCAACACCATTTGTCATTAAGAAAATGCAAGTTTCAACTACTGATACAATGTAAGTTACCACTGCAAACCCTCTAGAATGGCTGTTTAAAAAAAAAAAAAAGAATTATACGTAAGTACTGGTGAAGACATGGAATAATAGAACTCTTCTGCACTACTGATGGGAAAGCAAAATGGCACAGCCCCTTTGGGACGTTTCCCAAAGGAGGGATGGCTCCTTAAAATGTTGAGTATGCCACCGCCACACTGCCTCAGCTCTTTAACCTGAGTTGTTCACCTAATAGAAACCAAAGCATGTGTCACACAGACTTGAACGTGATTTTCACTGCAGCTTTATTTGTGATAGCCAAAATGGAAACAAGCCAAAGAGCCACTGACAGGTCAATGGACAGACGCATTGTAATATACCTATCATTCAGTGATGAATGGGAACAAACAATACCTTGGGTGAATCTCAAGCACATTATGCTGAATAAGAGAATCAGAGAAGCAAAAATGAGAACACACTCTATGATTCTATTCATATAACATACTAGAAAATACAAAGTAGCTTACAGGAACAGAAAACAAAGGAGTGGTTATCTAAAGAGGGGGTGGAAGGGAGAGGTAATAAAGTCAACCTGAGAGAACTTTCAGAAATGATAAATATATTTATCTCCTTTATTACGGTGATAGTATCATGAATGCGCTAGTAGTAAAGAACTCACCTGCCAATGCAGGAGATGTGAGAGGCACAGGTTCGATCCCTGGGTTGGGAAGATCCTCTGAAAGAGAGCATGGCAACCCACTCATTATTCTTGGCCCTGGAAAATCCCATAAACAGAAGAGCCTGGCGGGCTACAGTCCATAGGTTTACACAGAGTCAGACACTGGAATGACTTAGCACATGCATGGACATGACTGAGCAACTAATGAAGTCCATAAATAATGTATAGAAGTATATTATAGAATAAATAGCAGAAAGCAGTTGATCTTATTACTGTAAGGAGGCAAGATGTTGAGGTCACAAGAAGTGGGTTTTTTTTTTTAATTTATTTATTTTTTAATTATAATACTGTATTTGTTTTGCCATACATTGACATGAATCAGCCATAGGTGAACACAATCTCTCAATGCCGAAGCCCCTCCCACCTCCCACCCCACATCCTCTACCTGAATCATCCTGTGCATCAGCCCCAAGCATCCTGCATCCTACATTGAACATAGATTGGTGCTTCGTTTCTTACAAGAAAGTATACATGTTTCAATGCCATTCTGCCAAACCATCCCACCTTTTCCCTCTCCCTCAGAGTCCAAAACTCCATTCTATACCTCTCTGTCTCTTTTGTTGTCTCACATATAGGGTCATCATTACAATCTTCTAAATTCCATATATATGTGTCAGTATACTGTATTGGTGTTTTTCTTTCTGGCTTACTTCACTCTGTATAATTGGTTCCAATTTCATCCATCTCATTAGAACTGAGTCAAATTTATTCTTTTTAAGGGCTGAGTAGTACTCCATTGTGTATATGTACCACAGCTTTCTTATCCAATCATCTGCTGATGGACATCTAGGTTGCTTACATGTCCTGGCTATTATAAACAGTGCTGCAAATGAACATTGGGGTACATGTGTCTCTTTCAATTCTGGTTTCCTCGGTGTGTATGCCTAGCAGTGGGATCAGACTTTTGTACCTTTTAAACTAGGAAAAAGTAATTTTGATTTATTAAAATATGTGAAGGGAGGGTGTGTAAGGACAGTGTCCCAAAGAAAAAAGCTGTATATAGTAGATGGTAAGATTTAATCATTGGAACATGTTAGTTAAATAAAACAAAATTAGTCTTTCTTTAACAACTCGTTACCCAAGAGATGAAAGTTACAAACAAAATTATCCTTTCCCCATTTCATCGGTCCACTTGATATGAAAAGAAGTGAAGTATGGATTCAGGCTTCAATATTGATGAAACATGCCAAGTGAAAGAAGCCAGCACGAAAGGCCACATGTTACATGATTCCATTTATATGACATATCCAGGATAAGAAAACCCATAGAGACAGAAAGAACATTGCTGGTCGCCAAAGACCGACAGAAGGCAGGATGGAGAATGAATTCTGATGGGTGTGGAGTTGTTTGTTGAGGTGGGAGAATGTTCCTGAAGGAGACAGTGGGATGGTTGCTCAACTCTGAATTTACTGAAAGCCACTGAATTGTATAGTTTAAAAGCATGACTGTTACGGTATATTAATTATATTTCAATTAAGAAATATTTTGAGACCGTTCAGGTCAGGTTAGGTGAGGAAGAGAAGACAATTAAACCTACAACTCAATCCCACCTGTAATTCAACCTGTGATTGCTCTTCAGGAAGAAAGCAGTTAATAACGGTCTGCATTTTTCCAGCTGGCTGGCTGTGTGCCTCTAGCTCACCTGGGTAATCTTTCAAGTATGCTATTCTAGGTGCACACCTGATGGATGATGGTGGCAGTAGCCACAAGCATCCGGTGAAAGAGTTTTGCAAAACTCAATTCAGAGTGCTGTGGTGTGTGTATATGGGCTCAGGGAAAGAGGGAGAAACTAATGTGTGTTTCATTTTCAACGAATTGGCACACATTTTGTACAGCAAAAGGCGTACATGCCTGTAAGTGCACACACAGCCTCTGAATCTTTCAGCATAAAGCTCGGGTGTGAATTTCTATAAACACCATGCTATATTTCTCATACACAACTGAAGTGGAAAACAACTCTTGAAACCATCCAGAAAATTAATTTGCATCTGTTTTCCACCTTAACCTTGTCTAGGTACATAGATATAAACAACTGAGGGAATGGGATGAGGAGAAGGCAATAATTCAATCTGTATACTGCAAGTCTATGATGGTAACTTTCTGCTTTGTAACACATGGCCCTTAAGCTGATTTTTTTTAACTAGCTTGACATTAAACAACAGCAAAGCATTGGTTTTGCCAAATTGGACATTTTTAAGCCAAAACTCTTATATCTTCACCTTTCATTACCGAAAGGTAACCATGTTTTTACTTTTCTCATTGAGGGTTATTATTCCTCGCATGACAGTTGGAGATTGTCCACAGAACACTCAGGTCGCACAGACCATGGTGAGGTTTCCATGTCCTTATAATTAAGAGTTCTGTAAGATTTTTACTTTCCTACCTTTCAGATGTGCATGGGGCATATTTTCACATCTGATTATATTCAGCATACATGTTTTGAGAACAGAACCCTACAAGCCTGAGAGTCTTTAATCTGCAACAAGCTCTGTGTCTCTCGTATACTATACTCAAAGTTAAACCAACTGATTACCTTTCCATAAGTCTCTTTTCCTTGGCCTTCCTCCTCTGAAGATAGACCATTTTTTAAAAACATTTATCATCACCCACTTCAGGGTACCCCTTTAAGCATAATGTCTAGAAGGGAAGGAAAATGTTATGCATTATACATAGAATGTATACGAGAACTTGTGCCTACGATTTACTATGGGCTCCTTGTAATCCTGTACCTGTGTTAAATAGATCCCAGATGTATTGTTCCAAAGTTCAGTTTATTTTTGCCCTAAGGTATGTTTTCTTCTGCAAAGTTTGAGTGCCTGCTCAGAATTGGTTTTGGTATTTTAAACATTAATGACTAGTTACAGAATTTAACACTACATAAACCCACATCACGATCCATGATTCCAGAATATTAGTGCAGTATAACCTCCTTATCCTTGGTAGGGGCTTCTTAGAAATGAGTGATAGTGTTAAAATGTGACATAAACATTTGAAACAATTTCTAGATTTAATCTGTCTTGTTTTAAAACTCGCTATACAGATTAAAGAACTTCCCTGGTGACTCATTGGTAAAGAGTCTTCCTGCCAATGCAGGAGTCTCGGGCTTGATCCCTAGGTTGGAAAGATCCCTCAGAGAAGGAAAAGGCAACCCACTCCAGTATTCTTGCCTGTAAAATCCCATGGACAAAGGATTCTGGCGGGCTGCAGTCCATGGGGTCACAAAAGTGTCAAACACAATTTAGTGACTAAACAACATACAGATTAAAATTTCCAGATTAAAAAATAAATAGAATTGTATACAGGACCCTTGCTATTTGCAAGGCCATCACTTGAAACCTTCATGAATCCTACAAATCATGACTGCTGTTAAGAACAGAACACTTATGAAGCTTGTTTAAACAGTGTGGTCTGTGATCCAAGGTGATGTTTCTTGTTTTCCACTGGACTGCTAACATGTGCTCTAGAAATTGATACCCCTGCGTACTATGTCCTATTCTTCAGATAAATCAGAAAGCTTGATGCATCAGTATCTTAAAGTAGAAGAGCTCTTCCATGGTTGGTCATCAACGTACTAGACCTCTTATTTATTTATTTATTTATTTTTTACCTTGCATTAAATGTTTGCAAATACCGGATTTTCTTCCCAGTATAGTCTGACTTCATCTTATCTGATCTTTTGTTTAGACTGATAGCCCTCCTTTCCACCAACATCACAATAAACATGAAAGAAAAGTACTGTTAGAAATGGAATAGCTTCTAAAGCCCCCTAGAGAAGGCTTATTAGAGAAAGCAACAGTTGAGCCATGCCTTCAGAAACATGCCTATTTCCTGTGTCAAAATAGAGTAAAATCCAAGAATATCACAGTCCATGTGCTTTACTGGAAAGAAGGTTCTTTATGAGTCTTAAGTCTGAACCTGGTACTCTAGTGTTAGGGTGCTTAGCTGTGGCTGAACACTGGAATTACTTGGAGAACTTTAATGAGGACTCATCATAGCTCTAGGGGATCTACCTTAATATTTTGGGGATAATTCTGGGTATCAGGACTCTTAAAACCTCCCTAGTGATGTTAGTGAACAGCTAAAGTTAGAAGCTGTATGGCTCACTCAGTTGTGGTTTTCCACTCTGCAGGTGATTAGAAACAGGATATCTAACTTTCTGCTAGACACATGGGCAGCATGTATCCTCAGGCATCTTTTCTGCAAGAAATTATTCCAGATTAAATGTACTCTTGCTGCTATATTCACTCGTCATCTACTGAATTACATTCGTTTTTGAGGAATTCATGTTTGTTCAGAAAAATACTTGAGAAGCTATGCATATCTGGCTCCAAGTCTTTCTCTCAGAATTTTTGTCCTGGCCCCATATTGTTCCTTGGTTTAAATTCCACCAGTAGTTTCTATCATCCCTGACATAAAGTCAAAGGTGCCATATCACCAAAGGCCACCTTTGTACCCCTCAAGCCTCAGGTTCTGCCTCTTGCTGTGTAAACTTGGGCTCTAGTACTGCTGAGAAGTTAGTTATTCTCTGTGCAAACCCTGCCGTTTCATGCTCCTAAGCATTTGCCCTTCTTTTCTTCTATCCCAACAGCTCCCCTGTCATCCGGCAAGTTCTTATTCATACATCAAGGTGCAAATCAGCCACTGACTTTTCTGGGAGTCATTCTCTGCACCCCAGGCCACCAAGCCTTTCATGCTGTAAATACATCTAGCAAAGCACTTCTATATTATTTTGAAATGATACAATCTCATGGTTTCACTTCTGCCCCCTTCTGCACTGCAGACTCTTACAAGGCATGTCTTATTCATCTCCCAGTATATGCCCGTCTCCTAGTGTAGTGTCTGATCCACTCATTTGCTTACTGAAATGGCACTGATCTGTAGCTTGGCAGATTAAGATGCTGCTGCTGCTGCTAAGTCGCTTCAGTCGTGTCCAACTCTGTGCGACTCCATAGACCGCAGCCCACCAGGCTCCCCCATCCCTGGGATTCTCCAGGCAAGAACACTGGAGTGGGTTGCCATCGCCTTCTCCAATGCATGAAAGTAAAAAGAGAAAGTGAGGTCGCTCAGTCATGTCCAACTCTTCACGACCCCATGGACTGTAGCCTACCAGGCTCTTCGGTCCATGGGATTTTCCAGGCGAGAGTACTGGAGTGGGGTGCCATCGCCTTCTCCAAAGATGCTGCTAGTGATATGATATTTAAGGTACAGAGAAGTCAGATCTAATAGTTTGGCAGCACACACAAAAAAGAAACAAGAGATCTACTGAAGGTCAGTCATTGGGTGGGAGCAGGTGCGTTGACTATGTAAAATCACCTGGCCTGTATGCTTAGCTATCCCACAGGACGGTGCTGTGGCTTAGGACAGTAACTGATGTGAATAGCGATGGACCCAGGTCAGTCAGAAAAGGTTAACTAGATCCCAGAGATGTTGTTTAAAAAGTAAAGTGAATATTACAGTATAAATGTATTTTAACCAACTCTGTTAAAATAAAGGATTACATGGCAATTCTGTTGATGGGGCCAAATGCATCCAATATACAAAGCTATTGCCTGTGAATTTCTTCTCCAAATGCACAGGTTTGGAAATAAACTTGTCCCCATTTTTGGTTGCTCATAAACTCCCAAACACCTGTAAGAAACAACTCTGTGTTTCATCTCAAGCATTCAGGGGAATAAAATAGCTCAGGCAGGTGCTAAGCATTGTAGCTGTTACAGAATTACTTTGCAAATTGACTAAATATTTCTAGTTTTTCCCTCATCTGAAAAATGAAGATAATAATGAAGTTTTCACTAACTATCCAAAGGACTCATTGTAATGATCCAAGTTAATATATATGAAAGTTCTTTGTAAATTGTAAAGTATGTGTTAGTAAAATTAATTTGTGAATGGTTTTGCAAAGCTGAATGACAGAGTACTCTCTGTCAAAGGTATCTGTGTTTTAAAAATAATGCAAAACAAGCAGTATTTCAGTGTAAATTTAAGTTAATTCAGTTTAACAATTTTTTTTTTTTTTGAGCCCTTTCTTAGCAAAAGGCTTTCTGGTGGCTATAGCTGAAGAAGGAAGATAAAAGATAGGTGGATTCTGTTTGAAGAGTCGGACATGGCTGAGCAACTAAGCACAGCACATTCTCGTTTGGGGAGAAGCATGTGTGTGAAGATGCTTCAGTTGTGTCCAACTCTTTGTGACCCCATGGACTGTAGCCTGCCAGGCAAAAATAGTTTGCCATGCCCTTCTCCAGGGGATCTTCCTGATCCAGGGAGTGAACCCACGTCTCCTCCAGCTCCTGAATTGCAGGCAGATTCTTCACTGCTAAGCCACCAGGGAAGCCCTTTGGGAATAAGATAGACACATAAATACTGAACAAAAATCAAAGGTAAAAAGTTAGAGGGTGCACTTTTAAGATGCAAATGAAGAAGGTCTTTCTATTTTGAGAATCAAGGGAGAAGCGTATCAGAAATGAAGGTTTTATAAGTAGAGACGGTAATGAAAGAGCATTCCAGGCTGAGGGGCAATAGCAGATGCTAAGCATTCAAGTGAAAAGAGATCTGGAAGACAGCTAAGGCCCTTAGATGACTGGAGTAGAGAGGGACAGTGGAGGTATTTCAGCCAGCACCAGGTTCCAGAGGGTTTAAATGCCACAACAAGGAGCTTACATGTTATGCCACTGAGAAGCTTGAGGCAGTCAAGTTTTTGAACCTGAGTTTGGTAGGATTAGAGCAGTGTTTTAGGAGTCAGTTTCTCATGAGAGACTTGAGTACACTGCCATGAAGTTCAAGGCTTCAAGTTCTCCACTTGTGTTTGAGTAGTCTTGGTGGCTCAGAGGTTAAAGCATCTGCCTCCAATGCGGGGAGACCTGAGTTCGATCCCTGGTTTGGAAAATCCCCTGGAGAAGGAAATGGCAATCCACTCCAGTATTCTTGCCTGGAGAATCCCATGGATGGAGAAGCCCTGGTAGGTTACAGTCCACGGGGTTGCAAAGAGTCGGACTCAATTGAGTGACTTCACCTTCACCTTCAGTCTTCCTAGGATTCATACTACCAATGTGTGTTGTTTTTTTTTCTTTCTTTTTTGAATTAAGGAAAATTGTCTGTAAAATTAACAGGAAGTCAGACTGTAAGTCTGGGCTTTCTAAAGCAAACTTGGATTCACGTTCTGCCTCTAAAGTTTACTTACTGGGTGATTTTGGAAAAATCATTCAGCCTGTCCAAGTTTCTGTTTCGTTGTAGGAAAATAGAAATTATAAAACCTCAGTGAGTCATTGTCCTAGTTGAGATTTCCTTCACACATTGTCTGGCGTGTAGTAAGTCCTAAATTAATAGTAGCTATTATTTTTTATGATGTGAGTTAATACTGGAGTATAGAAGTAAGTTTTTATAGTTATTATAAAATTTTGAATCATATTGTGATCTGGAGAATTAGCAGAATTGCAACCAATCATTTCTTTTAAAAACAATTCCTTTCTCTCCATTGCAGAGGAAAATAGGAAAATAAACATGCTGGAAGGCAGCCTCAACCACTGTGGTCTCATGTAAATGCAAATAAGCTAACCATCAGGGTTTCCACAGCAACCAAATTCTGTGAATCTGTGCTCAGGACACTGGTTGCATTAGACATGCTTCCATGAAGCCAGTAAAAGCCCTCTGAGTGTTAAGATGGCAGAAGTCCTGGTTCTTCTTTATAGTAGTGAGTGTCCGCAGAGATACCGTGATGCGCCCCTGTGGGTGCAGGGGCCTGAAGGTGGGAGTAAGGAGCAAGTCATCGTGGAGATCGCAGGATGGCGGGCTCTGCTGAACTGTACCATACGTAGAATCTGGGCTTCATCCTGGCAGGAAAGGAAGCCAGATCTTATATCTGTATCCAGCATACTTCTAGTACTCCAACTTTTACCTGAAATTTAATATAGAGACCCAAATGCAAGCCTAGTACTTTCTGGTATGTGGGGATCTCATCCTGATGTAACTGTAATGTACACATTTTGCATCAGACTCTCTCCCTCCTGATGTCAAGGTACCTGGGAAGCAGACGATCTAATGAGAAGGTTGCATGTTCATTTAAAGCCAAGGGAAGTGGCTTGTCTAAAAGTGTACTTCATTCTGGGGGCCGAGGCAGGTAAAATATACCCGCTGAGAGCAGCGCCTCCCTCTCCGGAGTCCACAGTACCCATCACCCTCAGATCTATGATTCCACCTCGCCTGCACGTGTCACACACGTTCTCTATGTTCTGTCACTAAGCACACCCCTCCTAATATGTTTTTTTTTTTCCTTTGTGCTTAGTCGCTCCATCATGCCTGACTCTTTGTGACCCCATGGACTGTAGCCAACCAGGCTTCTCTGTCCATGAGGATTCTCCAGGCAAGAATACCTAACTGTGTTCATTTCACTCTTTCAGCTATGTAGAGAAGGAAAAGTTTTCGTTAATCATCTTAAGGTCACTTGCTGGGTCTGAAAATTAACATACATTTTACTTGAGATAGAAGTCTGTCTAAGGGAATAAAGACCGAAAGAAACAGTTTGTTGTTGTTTAGTTGCTAAGTCATGTCCAACTGTTCTGCGACCCCATAGAAGGCAACCCACCAGGCTCCTCTGTCCAGTGGATTTCCCAGGCAAGAATTCTGGAGCAGGTTGCCTTTTCCTCCTCCAGGCCTTCTTCCTGACCCAGGGATCAAACCTGCATCCCTTAGGTCTCCTTGCATTGGCAGCTGGGTTCTTTACCACGAGTGCCACCTGGGAAGCCCTAACCTACTGCATTGATTAGTAAAATGCGTTCCCCAGTCATTTCTGGGCCCCTAAACCTCGACACGACTGAAGCAACTTAGCAGCAGCAGCAGCAGCAAACCTCCCGCAACCCAGGAGCCTCTCCAGGATCCTGCCGCAGCCTATGCCCTTTCCGATTGGTTAGTGCTTTTCAGGTAGTAGTTTTCATTATTTCATGTATTACTTTAGGTACTAGTTATCAAATATTTTGTGTATTACTTTAGAGATTAGCAGTAAACACAATTTCACATTCTGGAAGAAGCTTTTCCTCTTCTGTCTCACAGTTATTGAGAAGCACCCCAGTGCACTGTCTCCAAATGGTTATATGGGGTAATAAAGGGGACAAGACTGTAAAATGACTCTCTCACCTCCACTGTGAACAACCCTATTCTCAAACCAGTCTAGACAGAAACAAAATATCCTTGCATTGACTACAGAACCCTCCAATGCATAAGGAGCACTTTCCTCCCTTGTATAACCTAAATCCTCTCTGCTTTCTCTTTTATCTCATCCTCAATGACTCAAAATGCCCTTTAAACTAAATAGCGTCTTCTCAAAGAAAAGTATGGAATGTTTAAAATCCTAAAGAAGTAAATATTGAGTGAATTGCGCATACTTTGGCTCACTCCACTCGTTTTATTATAGGGTTCATGAGAAACTGATTAATCTTTATTTTTATTTTTGAGTACAGCTTTTCTTTTAGTTGAAACTTCAAAACATTATTTATACTTTAGATAGTGACTCTGAGAGACTCAATTGTATGCTTCTCCGTGACACATCTCATAATCTGTTAGGGCAAACAATTTCCAAGTTCTGCTGAAGCTAATTGCCTTTATAGATCAAATTGTTAAAGTTGAGTTATAGTTTAATTATGTGGAATGGGAATGCCTGCCTATCTGCTCTGTAAACAGTTTTATTCTGTTGTGAATGAATGGATCTGAATGAACTATTCTTTGTAGAGATTTTTTTTTGGCATTTTGTGTGTCTGCCTTAGGATAGCTCTTACTCACTGAGTTGTATGAATATGTTTGCATCAGAAACCTCTGAAAGTGAAAGCAGAGGTTTAAAATCCATTTAGAATGATATCATTGAAGAACTCAGTGAAATATCAAACCAAACCCAAGCATTTATGGAATTTGAGCCTAGGTTTTCCTCTCCTTTATCTGATATTTAGGGTAAGGATTCAGTTAGTCTAGACAGTGACTGCTGGGTCAACAGCTGTCTTTAAATTATAAACTCTGAAGGTATTCAAGAGGCTTAAAGGATAATGATGTGATCTGGCCACCAAAGGCACAAAGACCTCAGGAATGTTTGAGATTCAGAGAAGGAAACCAGAATTCAGTATTAGTTGAACAAAAGCTTTTAACAGTTTTATTGTACTATGGGGAGTGCAAAACACGGGTTTGGAAAATTGGTTTCTTAGATGCACAAAAAGGTAAATGAAAATGATTGCATTTTGGCAGACTATAGGAATGGTGAGGTGGAGGACTGTAGAACTAAGACCGGAGAGCCAAAAGAGAAAACTGAGGGATGAACTCAAAGTGCCATTTGCTAAATGGGGATTATACGTCCTTTTAAAGAAGAGTCAGTACTTTCAACTTCTATACACCTTTACAAAAGTGAAATAATTCAAAAATGAAAAAAAACACTAGTGTTTTTATTAATGATAGTAAAACTTGTAAAAGTTAGCTCATATAGAAATAATGATCTACCTACTCTGAAGATATCTATCATGACTTTTGTAAAGAAAGAAAAATACTTACATTATCAAAATAGTGTTTGTGTAGTAAGGAATACACATTTTACTGGGGCCTAGTATGCACATATGTATTCACACACATACACATACAAAACTTTTGTAAATTATGTTTTTCTTTACTATGTGTGATGCATTTAATATTGTCTATTCCATTAAAACAAAGCTGCTTATAATCCACTAAAGAGATTTCATGATATTGTTAATGGATTGCATTGAGCAAGGGACACAGCAGATGGAATTATGGCTGTCCTTGGTCTCTTGGAACCCTTGAGGATGCAAAGCTGCCAGTAATTCCTGTTTATCATGGTGACAATCCCATTAGTTCCTTTAAGAAGCTACATCTAGGCCCATGCAGAGACTGTTAATTTCAACTCCCATCCAGCCTATTGGCTTGATACATTTCACTACAAGTCATAAATGAATTTTTTAAGGTAAGTCACACAGTCCCTAGGACTTCTTGCTCTAGGGATTTTTACAGTGATCTTTTTTTTTTTCTTTTTTTTTCATTAGTGTGGAAGCTAGTGAGAATTAGCCCCACAACCTAGTTAAAGCAAGGCTGATTTGTAAGTCAGGGTGTCCTCAGGAGCTGACAATGCTAAGCTGGTCCCACAATATCTATCCTCTCCAGAGGGGTCAGGCTGACTTATAAAGCAATGCCTGGGTTTCAGGTACAAGTGGATACCTCAATAGAGACAGGATCCTAAGAGCGCCATTAAGGACAGAGCTTAAGTGCCTAGTAGAAGCTATCAAAGAGCCGCAAAAGGCCAAGTTCAAGGTGTAGGCATTTAATAAACAGTTTGACAGACAAGTGAGGCATGTTTCCTCAGGGCTGTTTCAACATCACAGAATGTGCCAAGGAACATAGACACAGCTCCTCAATGGTGGAGGTGACACAGACTTCTAATTGAGACTTCAACTCTGTTTCTTAAATAGCTTTGGTCCTCAGGCTTAGTGCCTTGAGGGCCAATGATAGGCAGGTTCTCTATCCAGAAGTCTTAGATTGCTATGTTTGATTTTAAAAATATATTTTCTGTCTGTATTTGGATTTTACTAAGGTGTCTGGGGACTCTAGGGGCTTTGTGAGTCTGGCATTCTGACCCTCAGTGGAATGATGTCCCTTGGGATTGGGATGATGCCTCTGATGATGGGAATCCTGGCATCATCCTTCCTTGCCACAGGCGCCTTGCTGGACCAGCATGGTGTTGTCCTGGTGAAATGTGCAGGCAGGCAAAGTGTGTGCTTGTGTTTGCTGCACCTCCAGTTTTGACTCTTTAAGATCTATTTCTGTATTTCTTTAGGATCTATTTCTGTATTTCTTCTAGAGATTTAATTAGGGATATCTCTGAATTTGGAGAAGGAAATGGCAACCCACTCCAGTATTTCCCACCTGGAAAACCCCATGGACAGAGGAGCCTGGTGGGCTACAGTCCATGTGGTTGCAGAAGAGTCAGATGCAACTTAGCAACTAAACAACAAAAGCTGTGAATTAGAATGCAAAATCAGGTCGGGAATGAGGTTTACTGTTTTGAGTTTTTGAGACAGAGGACAGAATGATTAAAAAGAAACAGGCACACAGGTTATGTGCACGCAGGCACATAGAAAATTAAGGTTTTTCAGGAATTTGAGGGTCACTGGATTAATGGTATTAGAGTTAGAAAATGACCTGATAAGGATAAATGCACTTCAACCCAGTTGAGTTTAAGGTTCAGTCACTCTGACTTTACTGTTCTCTGTGTCAACTGCCTGTACTCACTTCTCTGTAACTTTTAAAATACTGTTCCCTCTACGTGGAAAGCCCTTCTTTGCCATCCAGCAGGGAATCACTACTGGTCTGGGGAAAGCTGTGTGTAATGTATGATAAATTACCTGTATACAATTCTGTCTTTTACAGCAAGTTTCCCAGAAAATAATATTTGTAGGTATATGGTGTTTACAGTGTGGCAGGCCCTGCAGTTTGTAACTATTAACTCATTTAATCCTTACAACAGTCTGCTTAAAGAGGCGTGACTTTTACTTTGCAGAAAAGGAAGCTGCACAGGAAGGAAGGGTAAGGGACTTGTTCAGGGTTCCAGCGCTGGGATTGTAACCAGGCAGTGTGGCTCAAGTAGCTATCTGTTTAACCACACTGCTGTGCTACCTGTCAGGTTAGAAACTGTGTCTTGTGTATCTTTGAGGCCTCAGTGTTAAGTGCAGTATCTTATTTATAGAAGACAGAAAATGATGCTGGATGAACTTAATCCTTGTTAGAGTATCTCTCATCCGGACCCCAAGTTCAAAATTTTTTTTTTAAATGGGAGGAAAATTGCTTTTCAATGTCGTGTTGTTTTCTGCTGTACAATCATGCAAATAAGCTGTAATTATACACATATCATCTCCCTCTTGAGCCTTCCTACGCCCCTCAACCCCACCCCTCTAGGTCATCACACGGTGCCAGGCTGGGCTTCCTGTTTCATACAGCAATTTCTAATCAGCTATTGGTTTGACATATGCTAGTGTATAAATGGTGATGCTGCTTTCTCCATTTGTCCCACTCTTTCCTTCCCCCACTGTGTCTACAACTCTGTTCTCTATATCTGCATCTCCATTCCTTCTCTGCAAATAGGTTCATCAATACCATTTTCCTAGAGTCCATATGTATGCAAACTTCAGGGTTGATAAGGGAGGTTTTAAAGGTTAGTTTGAGAAGCCTTGGAGTAAAGTTGTAATTCAGCCAATAAATGGGGGAAGTTTTAGAAGTAAAGTAAGAGACTATCCTGAATGTAAAGTGAGGTGTGGTATCAAAATACGAAAAAAAAAAAATGGTAGAGAAATGTGTGCCGCAGATGTCCAATTGGATGGTTACAGGGTAGTGGTGGATTGAGGAATGGAAGTGGTTATAAAAAGTGTTCCATGCTTTGATTTGTTCTTTTGGTGTTCTGGTTAATTTGTGAGTGGTGGTATAAGGAATAATTAATTTCTCTCTAAAGGATAAGAAGGAGGGTACAAAAAAAATTTTGCCTTAATGAGGTTAGATATTATCTAAGAAAACACTTCATAACAGAACAAGTCCCCTTGACAGTTATTGTTCCATAAAAGGAAATGGCCCATTTATGACAATGTGTGTGCACTGCACCCGTGAAATTGAGAGACATTTACTTCTTGGAAGGAAAGTCATGACCAACCTAGACAGCATATTAAAAAGCAGAGACATTACTTTGTCAACAAAGGTCCATCTAGTCAAGGCTATGGTTTTCCCTGTGGCCGTGTATGGATGTGAGAGTTGGACTATAAAGAAAGCTGAGCGCCGAAGAATTGATGCTTTTGAACTGTGGTGTTGGAGAAGACTCTTTAGAGTCTCTTGGACTGCAAGGAGATCCAACCAGTCCATTCTAAAGGAGATCAGTCCTGAATATTCATTGGAAGGACTGATGCTGAAGCTGAAGCTCCAGAACTTTGACCACCTGATGAGAAGAACTGACTCATTAGAAAAGACCCTGATGCTGGGAAAGATTGAAGGCAGGAGGAGAAGGGGATGACAGAGGATAAGATGGATGGATGGCATTACTAACTCAATGGACATGAGTCTGGGTAAACTCTGGCAGTTGGTGATGGACAGGGAGGCCTGGTGTGCTGCAGTCCATGGGGTCACAAAGAATCAGACATGATTGAGTGACTGAACTGAACTGACTGATATGCACTGAAAATATTGTTGTCAGTTGTTAGTAGAGGACTAGTTCTTTGATGAAATCATTGATGATCACAGGTTGAGAAAAAGAAGGCAAAAATCTGAGGTTTACAAGTGTGATCACTGGACCCACAGTGGGTTTTACATGAGACCTCAGATTCCAAACCACCAGAATTCAAGAATAACTAGGTAGAAGACGACATGTTGTCATAATGATCAGCTGTTATCTTTCTTGACAGCCTTAGATAATGTCAGTTCAGACATAACTAATGGGCAGAATTTACTAAGTAGAAGAAGAGTCCTAGGCCAAGAAATACCTTACTTGTTGCCTACCTAGTTAGCATTGTTTTTGACTGATCAAATTGTTTGGTGATCGTGTTCTCCATTAAGAGGTCTTATATTTGTGTCTGCGGTATTCAGAAAGGGGAGGAATTTCCTCTGAGAATGTTACTAATTTAGGATCCAGAAAGACAATTACCAATATTTTTCAAAACATTATTCTCTCTTTTAGCCACAGCTGTGTGGATCACAATAAACTGTGGAAAATTCTGAAAGAGATGGGAATACCAGACCACCTAACCTGCCTCTTGAGAAACCTATAGGCAGGTCAGGAAGCATCAGTTAAAATGGAACATGGAACAACAGACTGGTTCCAAATAGGAAAAAGGAGTACGTCAAGGCTGTATATTGTCACCCTGCTTATTTAACTTCTATGCAGAGTACATCATGAGAAACGCTGGGCTGGAAGAAGCACAAGCTGGAATCAAGATAGCTGGGAGAAACATCAGTCACCTCAGATATGCAGATGATACCACCCTATGGCAGAAAATGAAGAGGATCTAAAAGCCTCTTGATGAAAGTGAAAGAGTAGAGTGAAAAAGTTGGCTTAAAGCTCAACATTCAGAAAACTAAGATCATGGCATCTGGTCCCATCACTTCATGGGAAATAGATGGGGAAAGAGTGGAAACAGTGTCAGACTTTATTTTTGGGACTCCAAAATCACTGCAGATGGTGAATGCAGCCATGAAATTAAAAGAAGCTTACTCCTTGGAAGGAAAGTTATGACCAACCTAAACAGCATATTAAAAAGCAGAGATATTACTTTGCCAACAAGGTCCTTCTAGTCAAGGCTATGGTTTTTCCTGTGGTCATGTATGAAAGTTGGACTGTGAAGAAAGCTGAGTGCCAAAGAATTGATAGTTTTGAACTGTGGTGTTGGAGAAGACTCTTGAGAGTCCCTTGGACTGCAAGGAGATCCAACCAGTCCATCCTAAAGGAGATCAGTCCTGGGTGTTCATTGGAAGGACTGATGTTGAAGCTGAAACTCCAATACTTTGGCCACCTGATGCAAAGAACTGACTCATTAAAAAGACACTGATGCTGGGGAAGATTTAGGGTAGAAGGAGAAGGGGATGACACAGGATAAGATGGATGGATGGCATTAATGACTCAATGGACATGAGTTTGGGTAAACTCTGTGAGTTGGTGATGGATAGGGAGGCCTGGTGTGCTGAAGTCCACAGGGTCACAAAGAGTCAGACATGATTGAGAAATTAACAGTTTCACACTTTCACACATGAAGGGAAATAATGATATAATTTCTAACTGAAGTAATTTAAGTGATAATTTATTTTAGAATGATAATTTTATATTCAGTGCAGTTCAGTCACTCAGTCATGTCTGACTCTTTGCAACCCTATGAACCACAGCAGACAAGGCCTCCCTGTCCATCACCAACTCCTGGAGTCCATCCAAATCCATGTCCATTGAGTCGGTGATGCCATCCAACCATCTCATCCTCTGTCATCCCCTTCTCCTCCTGCCCTCAATCTTTACCAGCATCAGGGTCTTTTCAAATGAGTCAGCTCTTCGCATCAGGTGGCCGAAGTATTCGAGTTTCAGCTTCAACTTCAGTCCTTCCAATGAACACCCAGGACTGATCTCCTTTAGAATGGATTGGTTGGATCTCCTTGCAGTCCAAGGGACTCTCAACAGTCTTCTCCAACACCACGGTTCAAAAGCATCAATTCTTTGGCGCTCAGCTTTCTTTATAGTTCAACTCTCACATCCATACATGACCACTGGAAAACCATAGCCTTGACTAGACAGACATTTGCTGACAAAGTAATGTCTCTGCTTTTGAATATGCTGTCTAGGTTGGCCATAACTTTCCTTCCAAGGAGTAAGTGTCTTTTAATTTCATGGCTGCAGTCACCATCTGCAGTGAATCTGGAGCCCAGAAAATAAAGTCAGCCATTTGTTTCCACTGTTTCCAAATCTGTTTGCCTTGAAGTGGTGGGATCGGATGCCATGATCTTAGTTTTCTGAATGTTGAACTTTAAGGCAACATTTTCACTCTCCTTTTTCACTTTTATCAAGAGGCTCTTTAGTTCTTCTTCATTTTCTGCCATAAGGGTGGTGCCATCTGCATGTCTGAGGTTACTGATATTTCTCCCAGCAATCTTGACTCCAGCTTGTGCTTCCTCTTGCCCAGCATTTCTCATGGTGTCTCTGCATAGAAGTTAAATAGGCAGGGTGCCAATATACAGCCTTGACGTACTCCTTTTCCTATTTAGAACCATTATGTTTTTCCATGTCTGGTTTTAACTGTTGCCTCCTGACCTGCATATAGGTTTCTCAAGAGGCAGGTCAGGTGGTCTGGTATTCCCATCTCCTTCAGAATTTTTCACAGTTTATTGTGATTCACACAGTTCAGGGCTTTGGCATAGTCAATAAAGCAGAATTAGATGGTTTTCTGGAACTCTCTTACTTTATCAATGATCCAACAGACGTTGGCAATTTGATCTTTGGTTCCACTGCCTTTTCCAAAACCAGCTTGAACATCTGGAAGTTCACGGTTCATGTATTGCTGAAGCCTGGCTTGGAGAATTTTGAGCATTACTTAACTAGCGTGTGAGATGAGTGCAATTGTGCGGTAGTTTGAGCATTCTTTGGCATTGCCTTTCTCTGGGATTGGAATAACAACTGATCTTTTCCTGTCCTGTGGCCCCTGCTGAGTTTTCCAAATTTGCTGGCATATTGAGTGCAGCACTTTCACAACATCATCTTTTCAGATTTGAAATAGCTCAACTGGAATGCCATCGCCTCCACTAGCTTTTTGTTCGTAGTTATGCTTCCTAAGGCCCAGTTGACTTCACATTCCAGGATGTCTTGCTCTAGGTGAGTGTGAGTGATCACACCATCATGATTATCTGGGTCGTGAAGATCTTTTTTGTGCAGTTCTTCTGTGTATTCTTGCCACTTCTTCTTAATATCTTCTGCTTCTGATAGGCCCTTACCATTTTTGCCCTTTGTTTATATTAGTTTATATTAAATGAACTTCAATTAAAGATTATGTTAGAGTTGAGAGCTGAAAATAAGACACTAGCTGAAGCACAGATATGAAAAAGTAAGAGCACCAGGCGCTCAGTCATGTCTGACTCTTTGCGACCCCATGGACTGTAGCCTGCCACGCTCCTCTGTCCATGGAATTCTCCAGGCAGGAATACTGGAATGGGCAGCCATTCCCTTCTCCAAAGGACCTTCCCAACCCAGGGGTCAAACCCAGATTTCCTGAATTGCATCGAATTCTTTACCATCTGAGCCATCAGGAAAACCCCCAAAAGTACATATTTGATATCAGTAGCTGTAAGTCTTATCTGAAAAGTAAAAATGAATCATAAATTCACCAAGAAATAACTCCTAAGGCCTCAAAGTGTTGTATCCAGTGTTGTACTAAGCCTTCTGCCAAGTGTCAGCATAATATACAAAATTTTAAAAGTCTAAGTGGATATTTACATATTAATGTTAAATTCTAAGAATCCACACATCCATATCAATAATCAAATCTATATTCATTTTTCTCTAGTGGCAAAAATAAGACTAGCTTTTCCTAATTCACAAGTTTTAGATATATTTATTCTAAGTTATTACCTTTGGGGAATATCTAGCTTATATTTAGACATATTGTCAATTGCCTTTCTCTATCCATCCTATAATCTATGATTTATAACTCAGCTTTCCCATTCAAAATATAGGAGTTTGAACCAAATCTATCCTTTATCGAGACTATACATTGAATGCCTGTTGTGTGCTAGGCATTGTTCTAAGTCAAAGAATGGACATAATGTAAAGTTTTCTAGATCCTCTGAGCAGCAGGTGACAGAGGGAGAGGGTTCTAGCAATGAAGAAGAAAAGTTTCAAATCATGAAGGTTGTGATAGAAGACTTTCTCAGCAGAGGCTCCATTGTGCTGTGGTTTGCAGCAGTGGTTTACATCAAGTAGTCACTGAAGTGTCCAGTGGCCTTTTCATAGCAGCAAAGTGCAATCACACAGCTTTAGAGAACTTTCTAAATAAAAAATATAAAACAAGGACATACATAGGATAGAACATGAATGAGGGTAGAGGGCACATTCTAAGAGTGGTGAGGAAAGGCCTTGTTGAGACCTAGCTGATGAGAATAAGATAATGGCCAACACCTTGAGGGGGAGTACTCTAGATGGAGTATACTGATGTAGACTTCTGAGGATGGATCCAATCTGATAAGCACAGAGAGAAAGCACAGAGAAAGCCAGCATTTCTGAAACTGAATGAATGAGGGTGAGAGGGAGGGGGAGGAGGATGGAGAGGTAGGGGCCACATTAAGAGAACTTTACAGACTGTAGTAATTTGCTAAGTATGCTAATTGTAGCAAGGAACCATTGGAAGTTTTTGACAATAAAGCGATTTCAGTTGATTTGCTATTTGAAAGGTCATTTTGGTTGTTAAGAGAAGACTAGATGGAATGGTGTGGAATAGGATGGATGGGCAAGAGCCAAAGCAGGAAGGCCAGATGGGAGGACTAACAAAATACAAGATGGGATTTTTGGCTTGGACTGGGGAGTTAACAGGGGAGCTGGTGAAAGACAGCTGGTCTCAGCACAGCTATTGGAGGTGGAGGCCTTTTGTTGGATTGGACCATGGGTAGTGCTAGGAAGATGGAGATTAAGGTTCATTCATCCAATTAGGTTTTCTGTTTTGTTTTTTTGCTGGAGTGTAATTGCTTTACATTGTTGTGTCAGTTTCTGCTATACAACAATGTGAATCAGCTCTATGTATATTTAGACGCCTCCCTCTTGGACTTTCCTCCACCCTCCCTCCATCCCACCCATCATTCCCACAGAACACCGAGCTGAGCTTCCTGTGCTACAGACCAAGTTCCCACTATCTATTTACTCATGGTAGTATATTTATGTCAAACCTAATTTGCCAGTTCATCCCACTCTCCCCATACTCCCGTACCCACATGGCTCTTCTCTAGATCTGCATCTCTATTCCTGCCCTGCAAATAGGTTCATCTGCCTTGCTTTTCTAGATCCCACATATCTGTGCTAGTATACAGTATTTGTCTTTATCTTCCTGACTTACTTCACTCTGTATGGCAGACTCTAAGTCCATCCACATCTCTACAGATGACCTAATCTCATTCTTTTGAGTCTTTATTCTGTTCCAAGCTCCACGTTAGGCTCTGAAGATATTAGAATGAACAAAACCAACCACAGTCCTTGCCTTCAGTAGACCTTAAAATCTGGTGGAAAACATCACAAAAATGTCATATAAATAAGTAGATAAATAACTACAAACTCAGAAAAGGGCAATGAAGGAGACCTGATTTTTTGTGTGTGTTTGGATGTGGATGTAGGTGTAGGTGTAGAGGAGAAGGATATGCCAGGTCAAGTAAAGCTAAGGTCTGAAAAAGAATTAGGCTGTAAACAGGCGAGAAGCATTGGAGAAGGAAATGGCAACCCACTCCAGTGTTCTTGCCTGGAGAATCCCAGGGACGGCAGAGCCTGGTGGGCTGCGGTCTATGGGGTTGCACAGAGTCAGACACAACTGAAGCGACTTAGCAGCAGCAGCAGGCGAGAAGCAGTGGGTACACAGCAATGGAAGGGCTTAGTCCTGATGGTAGGAAGGGAGTGTGACGCAGTTGACAAAGGGACCTACGAGGGCCGGCAGGGCTGGACGGAAGAGTGGGGGAAAAGGAGAAGAGGCTGAAAAGGGTGACATGGAGCAGACTATAGATGATCTTGCAGGCTATGTTAAGGAGTTTGGCTTTTATCCTCATAACTACGGAAACCCTTAAAAGAATCTGCCTAATTGCTAGGATTGCTTCCCTTTCTGAATTCTGTATATTTGTATGATTTAATTTGAAATGAGAAAATGGCAAAGTGACCTTCAAAAACAGTGAAATTGCTGGCATTTGATGCACATAATTAGAGAGACTCTTGAAGAATCAGCATGCATGATCATCCTCCCCTCAGGCACAATTGAATGATTCAGGATAGCCTGTCCATTAGGGTCCTGGTATTATGACACCATTGATGTCATCTTTCCCAAACTTGGACTGCCTTTGGCCACTGTCCCAGAGGCTCTTTTCTGGACCTTTGAGTTTTATGAGCTTACGCAGCATAGAAACATGAGCAATGCATGACTATGTAGGTAAACTAGAAGAATTGATACGGCAGTTGTGGGTTTGCAGTTATAAAACCGTATGAAAGCGATTAGATAATATCCATGAGTTAAATAAAAAGGTTATGGATATCCCTGCCAAACTTTCTGCTCTCTGGGATGAAGGAATTAGAATCATGAAAGAGCCAGCTGTCTGGAACATGAGGGAAGCCCACTGTCATCTTGGCGTGCCCTAGTGCCTCATGAGAAGCTAACACGGGTTGCACAGAGCGGTGAGGAGAAGAGGGCTGGCACCATGGTTTAACCCCCGGAATTAGCCATTTCAGACACCACTAACTTTGGACTATGCTGTTTTGTGACTCAGTACCTTCTCATTTACCAGTTGTGGTTGAATTTCTATCACTTTCGACTAGGAGGTTGTGAAGGATCTGTTTATGTATCACTGAAGGTGACTTAGATGCCTCTCTCCTTTGCAACATAATAGGGCCCAGTCATAACCCACACCAAACTGCCCAGCAACAGACAGGGAGACGGATGGGCTCAGGGCATGGCCTAACCTTCCCTCCATCTCCTCCACAGGTTGTCATGAAATGTGCAAAGTAAAGGTCCCCCTACTTCTTGTCGGGGTGTGACCTTGAGACAGTTACTCAGGCTATATTTTCTTTGCTTCTGCTGCTTCAGTCGCTTCAGTCGTGTCCGATTCTGTGCGACCACACATAGACGGTAGCCCGCCAGGCTCCCCCGTCCTGGGATTCTCCAGGCAAGAACACTGGAGTGGGTTACCATTTCCTTCTCCAATGCATGAAAGTGAGAAGTGAAAGTGAAGTCGCTCAGTAGCTTTGCTAAAACCATAAGAGTTTTAACCATAACCCTTTGTACAGTTATTGTGAAGCATCCATGAGATGAGCCATGACTCCAAAGAAAAGGAGGAAGTCACGTTTTGCCATAGCTTTCGGTTGGCTCTGAACTCCAGCTTCAACTAAAGCCAGAGCTTCTGGGAGAAGGTGGAGCTCAAGCACTGGGGCACATTCCCCGGAAATCTGTTAGGATCATCTATGGATGTGTGCTGAGCTGTGCCCAACTCTGAGCAACCCTATAGACTGTAGCTCACCAGGCTCCTCGGTCCATGGAGTTATCCTGGCAAGAATACTGGAGTATTCTGGGTTGCCATTTCCTCTTCCAAGGATCTTCCTGACCCAGAGATAGAACCTGAGTCTCCTGTGGCTTCATTGAGGCAGATTCTTTACCACTAGCACCAGCTGGGAGACTGAGGATCATCTATTGTGTTATGCTTAGTTACTCAGTCAGGTCTGACTCTTTGCAACCCACCAGCCTCCTCTCTCCGTGGAATTCTCCAGCAAGAATACTGGAGTGGATAGTTATTCCCTTCTCCAGGGGATCTTCCCAACCCAGGGATCAAACCCAGGTCTCCCTCAGTTGAGTTCAGTAGACCACCATACTGTCACGAGGGGCAGGTGCCTCCCTGTCCTTCACCACAGCACAGTGGGTCTTTGAAGACAGATTCTGTGGACTCTGAATCTATTCTTACAACCTACCATCCCAGCTTTACTAGCCCCTTCTCTTCATTCCACCTGCATCTCAGCCCTGACCCTTCAGAGTCTGTTTGGGTTTTTCCATAAATTAAATACCCTCTTGGGTGCCTCCACAATCCCGTCTTTCCATTTTTGCACTTCCAGAGTTTTATTTCATTTAAATGATTTCTTCTCAGCCCTAGTGGGTGAGCTTGATTAATAAGAACCATTTGGAATTTAATCTCACCAGATATTCATTTAAGAACAGGTATGCAACTCAGAGGTGACATAAGGACATGATCACTAGGGTGTTCTGAGATTTTTTACCTAGAAGTAGTGGTAAGATGAGAAACTCACCTTTTCTGCTTGACTCAAGTGTGATGACTGGAGCAGTGGCAGTCATCCTGGAACCATAAGGACCCCTCAAGTGAGGACAAGCCAAATGAAACAGAGAAAGAACCTGGTCTTTCACAGGACTTTTTAGCTAACAAATTGACCAGCCTTGGAGCTGCTCAATTTTCAGACTTCTTGTTACATGATAGACTAAGTATTCTTATAATGTAACCTGTTCATTTGACAAATATTTAGTGAACACTTAGACATTCTTCTAGTGGCAAGGGACACAACAGGGAACAACATAAAAATCCCTCATAGAGTTCCTTCCTTCTAGTGGAGGAAAACACTGATAAATGACTGAATGATATGTTAAACATGGACCTGAAGCTTGTATTCTTCCTGGCCCTTTTCTCTGCCTAGAAGCCGATCTGAATAAAAGGGCTCCATTGACTCCATTGTTTCACGACTTCCAGCTGAGTTCAGCCAAGGAGAACTTCAGCAGGAAACTAGAAGGTAGAAAAGAGAGAAGTCAGGTATTTACCCTCAGTTCTCCCAAACCAAGCAGGGGTTTGGCAATGGATGTTCCTTATCAGACCCACTCCAGTATTCTTGCCTAGAGAATCCCAGAGACAGGGGAGCCTGGGGGCTGCCATCTATGGGGTCGCACAGAGTCAGACATGACTGAAGCGACTTAGCAGCAGCAGCAGCAGTTCCTTATCAGAAGCTACAGCTCCTGTTTCTGTTGAGCTTATCTCTCCCATGGCTTCAGCTCTCAGCAGGGTCCAGTAATCCTGCTCCTGGCCATTTACCACCAGCCCTCTTTGATCCCCTAATCCATTCCTCACTCCCATCATTCATCCTTCTTTGATCACCTCCCTCTCCCAAGGGGCAGTTTCTTCTGCCAGAACTTTGACAGATGTAGGTGGTAAGTGCTACATAGAAAATTAAGAAGAGTTACAAGTACGGAGAAGACAAACAGATTTAAAGGGAAGTTTGAGAAAGATCTCATCAAGAAGGCGACATTTGGGCAAAGATATGAAAGAGTCATGAGATACCTGGGTTGGAGGGACCTTCCAGGCAGAGAGAAAAGCCTGTGCAAAGGGCCTGAGGTGGACCTACACCTGGGTGTTCAAGAAGCATCAAGGAAAGTGGCGTGAACAGAACAGAGAGTAATGAGAGGGAGAGAGGTGGGAGGCAAGGTTAGTGAAGCAATAAAAGAGAAAAGCAAGCAAACAGGAGCTATCAGTGCATTGTAGCCACTGTCGGACACTGTACATGTGTAGAAGGGCCCTACGGGGGTGTGAACAGAGGGGCAGGCGCTGGTTCTTAATGAGGTTACTTGGCTGCTATGTGGGAAAGGGACTGAGGGGCCTGGCCAGAGCAGAGGTCCCAGCTAGGAGATGGCTGCATGGATTGGGTAAGAAAAGATGGCAGTCATAGCCACAGATATGAGGCGTGATTGAATTCTGGGCATTTTTGGAACGTAGATCAGCCAGGTCTGTTGACAGAGCATTTGTGGCCTGTGAGATAGAAGAGTTACAGATGACTCCAAGGGGTTTGGCCCAAGCACCCAGAAAGACTGAAGTTGGCATTGACTTTGGGAGAAGCAGGACTAGAAAAAGGATGCCAGGAACTCAGTTCAGTACACTTGAAGTTTGAGGTGTGTGCCAGACTGTGTTCTGGCAGCTCCTGATGGACCGTGTCTACTGGGGATCACACCTGTGTGCAGTCCCTTCCCCTTGTGCCTGGATCAGCCTGGGACCTGCTTGAATTCATTGAATGCAGCATATATGATAGGGGACTGGGGCCTTGGGAAAGCTTGACATCTTCTGCTTTGCATCACAGGAAGCGAGCTGCCATGTAAGAAGCTGGCCCACTCCCAGGGGCCAACTACCATGCTATGGAGAGACTGGGCAGCCACATAGAGAGGCTCATGTGGGGGAAAACAGGGGCTGACAGTCCTGGCTGTGCCTCCAGGCAGCAACTGGCATTCAGTGCTCATGCATGAGGCATTGTACCTTGCAGTTAGCCCAGCCGACACCATGGGAAACCAAAGAGTAATCTTAGTAACACTTAGGAAATGATAACTTTTGGGTCTAAGAAAACAAAGATTTGAAGCATTCATTCTCAACTAGAAGGAGATGAATGGGACTAAAATATCACTAAACTATGGACTATGGACTAAGTATCACTAAACTTTGGACTATGGACTAAATATCACTAAACTATAGACTAAACGGTGTGCTCAGTTTCTCAGTTGTGCTCAGCTCCCTGAGACCCCATGGACTAGCACACGGCAGGCTCCTCTGTCTATTGGATTTTCCAGGCAAGAATCTGGAGTGGGTTGCCATTTCCTTCTCCAGAGGAAATTTTATTATTATCACTAATAAGCTCTAGGCTAGAATGTAGCTTAGGAATAAGGGATAAAGAGGCTTCCCAACTGGACCTCTGTTTGAGCAGACTTACTTGTCCTGTCACGGAAGCCCAGACAGGGGCAGGCTCACTGTGCAGTGGAGAAGATTCTTGCCCTGGAGAAGCGGCAGAGAGCGCCAGCGCCCTCGGGGAATGGGGGATGGGGGCGCGGGGGGTGGGGGTAGGGGGAGGAACCCACCCACCTAAAAGTGATGAGATGCTGAGATGAGCATACAGATTATTTCCAAATTTATCAGTCAAATAAATGACCCCATCTCCTCTGGTACAGAGCGAGGAAAAGGGCAGAAAGAGGTCCTGAGTTTTACTCATCAAGCTGTATTCAAGAGAAAGAAACATTATGGGTACGGAAGGTGTCTACCCGTGCCCCTGCCCTATCCCTTGCCAGTTTTACCTACTACCTGTGCTATACAGGTAGTGGCTACTAGCCATGTGTGAGTCCCTACATTTAAATTAACGTAAATATGTTAAATTTTAGTTTCTTCGTCACACTGGCAACATTTCAATCTTTCTGTCGCCACATGTGGCTACTGGCTACTATACTGGACAGTATGCTATATAACATCACCACTATCAAGGAAGGCTCTGCGATGCCCCTAACATGAGATTTTTGTCTTATTCATCTTTGTATCATCAGTGACTATTACTAGGCCTGACTCCAAGTCATTCAGAAATGTTTCTTGCATGAATGCACGAAGATAGACTATTGTGATTTTGTTTTTCTAATCCACTCATCGCAAAGAGATTTCCTCTGTTGCTTTCTAAGCAACAAGATTTACAAATAGAACACAGATATTTTGTTAAATAAAATAAGTCAGTTGAAGAATATGTATTATATGATCTTATTTTTATTTAGAAATAAAGATTTATATGCACTTTGATATACATTTAAAAGCATAGGAAAAAGTCTTGAAAGATACCAAACTGTGTATACTACCATCTAATGGTTGAGATTGGGGAAAAGAAATAAGGAGGAATGTTTTTTACTTAGAGAACTTGTTATTAGTTAAATACATGAGTTAAAAAACAATTAACAAGTGGTATGTTAATTTTCTTGATGTACAAGGAGAAGCATGGCTAGTCTTAATAGCTAGTATTGAAAGGTAATTTTAAGAATGAATAAAATATTAAGAAACAGTGTGGAAGTATCAGGACAAAGCACAGCCATTGGCCTGGTGAGCATGACATGCAAACTGTGAAATCTATTTCCTAAGGAGTATACAAAGTAACGATATCTTTCCCCAAATATGCTTCCCTTGCTAAGCTTCAGAGAAAGACAGGGCTAGATGAGGCAGTTTTCAGTTTTCTGTTATACCTCCTGACCCAGCAATATACTTTCTCCCACCTCTGCTTATAGTAATTACTTTTGTTTATTGCAGGCCCAGTCTTCACTCAGGGACTCGACCTGGTAACTGTGTGCGAATCAGAATACTGGCACACTGACTGTGATAATTCTCTTGCAGTCTTACTTTGCTCCCGGTTTGGTGGTTTACAAGCTCACAGATGTTGGACCAGGATTCAGTACATAAAATGCAGACATTCTGTTTGACATGGCCAAATCTAAATTGCTGAAGCAGGACATTGAAGCCTGAAGCAGTGCCTTAAATAGTGACGAGTGCCATATAACCCCCAACAAAAATCAACCTCGTTTTAAAACGAAGGTCTTTAAAAATGCTAGATACCATAGGGCTTTCTCAGAAGGGAAAAAAGAAAAAAAGGGCTATCATCACAAAAATACTAAAGCCAAATGGAAATGACAGATAAAATAATACAAAAGACATGCTTAATGATCAGTTCTGCTGTTTTATTTCATGCTCAGATGATGGGAGACAGAAATATTTTCATCGAACTATTAGAATAAATGAATTTGAAGATACAGTCATCCAGAAAAATGGCACTAAAGAAATAGTTTTTAAGATGAGCAGGAGAGAAATGGTTTCCTTGTAATCATTGTGTTCACTGACTATTAATCATTCTTAAATAATGATGGATTCTATCCTTGGGTAAACTCCATAAGGATGGATTCCTCCCTTAGGAGCTAATAGTATTCGAAGCGGTTGAGCTGTTTAGTAAATTACTTCTTTCTTAATTTATTTTTCTGTTGCTGTTTCTGTTTTTTAGACCCACTATGAAAATGGGGAATATATCATCAGGCAAGGTGCAAGAGGGGACACCTTCTTTATCATCAGTAAAGGAAAGGTAAGCTTTGGTGGCTATAGTATAATAATCATGATGCTAGAAGTCACTGATATGTCTACATAAATGGAAATCCTGGAATTTTTCCCATATTGTATTTCTGTGTGTGTGTGTGTGTGTGTGTGTGTGTGAGTCTTTCAGTTGTGTCTGACTCTTTCCAACCCCATGAACGGGAGCCCACCAGGCTCATTGGCCCATGGAATTCTCCAGGTAACAATAATAGAGTGGGTTGCCATTTCCTTCTCCAGGAAATCTTCCCCACTCAGGGAAGGAACCCGGGTCTCATGCATTACAGGCAGGTTCTTTACGGTCTGAGCCACCTGTAAAGCCCTTATATTTCTAATTCTTTGCTATCATGAAATGATACATTTATCTAAGATGAGTTTCTGACAGACTTTTGTGACTACTGTCTTAATGCAGATTCCAGCACTGCCTCAAAGAGGTGATTTGAAAGAAGTTTCAGCTGAAGACAAGTGTATTAGTGGTGCTATCTTTTGAGTTTTGTAATATGTATGTATAGAAATAGCATGGAAATCGCACCACAGGAACTCACTCCCTTGGTTATATTTCACAGTACTGTAGGGGTTCTGGAAGAGAAGTAGTGAGAATATATTGGAATTTTCTGACACATCCAAGATTTTTTTAAAACCAGACATACATTTTTTTCCCTAACCTTGTTTTTCAGGTAATGCAACTTAGCTTCCATGATTATTAATTACATAATAATATGTGTTGTTAGTATATTAATTATGTGTATTCTAATATTACTCTATTAAAATCATTACATTAAGTTTTAAGAAGTAGAAGGTGGACACACGTAAGCCCCATTGGGAAGGAATAGAGAGTGAGAAGGGTAATGAGAAGAGGCTCAGGAGCAGGTAAATAAGCTGTAGAATTGAAAATTTCTAAACCGGTATGTTTTGCTTTAGTCAGTTTGCTTTGAGATACATTTAAAACCTTTATAAAGGATTACATGGCAAAGATATTTTCCTTGTTACCACCAAACTGGCTTTTGCTTAGAAAATGTTATGAAACAGACATTGATGCAAACAGATGCCATACAACTACAAATGGATTTCCCTTTCTTCAAGTTCATTTCCCCTTGTTCAAGTTGATCTACAAAACCTTCTAGAACTAACACCCCAAAAAGGTGTCATTTTCATTATAGCGGACTGGAATGCAAAAGTAAGAGTCAAGAGATAACTGGAGTAACAGGCAAATTTGGCCTTGGAGTACAAAATGAAGCAGGTCAAAGGCTAACAGAGTTTTGCCAAGAGAAGGCACTGGTCATAGCAAACACCTTCTCCCAACAACACAAGAGAAGACTCTACACATGGACATCAACAGATAGTCAACACTGAAATCAGATTGATTATATGTTTTGCAGCCAAAGATGGAGAAGCTCTATACAGTCAGCAAAAACAAGACTGGGAACTGTGACACAGCTCACGAATTCCTTATTTCCAAATTCAGTCTTAAAGAAAGTAGGGAAAACTCCTAGACCTTTCAGGTATGACCTAAATCAAATCGCTTATAATTATACAGTGGAAGTGACAGATTCAAGGGATTAGATCTGATAGAGTGACTGAAGAACTATGGATGGAGGTTCATGACATTGTACAAGAGGCAGTGATCAAGACCACCCCCAAGAAAAAGAAAGGCAAAATGGTTGCCTGAGGAGGCCTTACAAATAGCTGAGAAGAGAAGAGCACCAAAAGGCAAAGGAAAAAAGGAAAGATATTCCCATTTGAATGCAAAGTTACAAAGAATAGCAAGAAGAGATAAGAAACCCTCAGTGCAAAGAAATAGAGGAAAATAATAGAATGGGAAAGACTAGAGATCTCTTCAAGAAAATTAGAGAAACCAAGGGAGTATTTCATGCAAAGATGGGCACAACAAAGGACAGAAACAGTATGGAACTAACAGAAGCAGAGAGGATATTAAGAAGAGGTGGCAAGAATACACAGAATAACTATACAAAAAGATCTTTATGACCCAGTTAACTATGATGGTGTGATCACTCACCTGGAGCCAAACATCCTGGAATGTGAAGTCAAGTGGGACTTAGGAAGCATCGCTATGAACAAAGCTAGTGGAGGTGATAGAATTCCAGTTGAGGTATTTCAAATCCTAAAAGATGATCCTGTTACAGTGCTGCACTCAGAAAACTCAGTAATGGCCACAAGACTAGAAAAGTCAGTTTTCATTCCAATCCCAAAGAAAGGCAATGCCAAGGAATTCTCAAACTATCACACAGTTGCACTCATCTCACATGCTAGCAAAGTAATGCTCAACATTTTCCAAGGCAGACTTCAATAGTACATGAACTTCCAGATGTTGAAGTTGGATTTAGAAAAGGCAGTGGAACCAGAGACCGAATTGCCAACATTCACTGGATCATGGCAAAAGCAAGAGAGTTCCAGAAAAACATCTACTTCTGCTTTATTGCCTATGCCAAAGCCTTTGACTGTGGATCACAACAAACTGTGGAAAATTCTAAAAGAGATGAGAATACCAGACCACCTGACCTGCCTCCTGAGAAATCTGTGTGCAGGTCAAGAAGCAATAGCTAGAACTGGACATGAAACAACAGACTGGTTCCAAATCGGGAAAGGAGTTAATAAAAGCTGTATATTGTTACCCTGCTTGTTTAACTTACATGCACAGTACATCATGTGAAATGCTGGACTGGATGAAACATAAACTGGAATCAAGATTGCTGGGAGAAATATCAATAACCTTAGATATGCAGATGACACCACCCTTACTGCAGAAAGCAAAGAAAAACTAAAGTGCCTCTTGATGAAAGTGAAAGAGGAGAGTGGAAAAAGTTGTCTTAAAGCTCAACATTCAGAAAACTTTAAATCATGGCATCTGATCCCATCACTTCATGGCTGATAAATGGGGAAACAATGGAAACAGTGAGAGACTTTGTTTTCTTGGGCTCCAAAATAACTACAGTTGGTGACTGTAGCCATGAAACTTAAAAACGCTTACTCCTTGGAAGAAAAGCTATGACCAATCTAGGCAGCATATTAAAAAGCAGAGACATTTCTTTGCCACCAAAGTTTCATCTAGTCAAAGCTATGGTTTTTCCAGTAGTCATTTACAGATATGAGAGTTGATCTATAAAGAAAGCTGAGCACCAAACAATTGATGCTTTTGAACTGTGGTGTTGGAGAAGACTCTTAAGAGTCCCTTGGACATCAAGGAGATCCAACCAGCCCATCTTAAAGGAAACCAATCCTGAATATTCACTGGAAGGACTGATTATAAAAATGAAGTTCCAATACTCTGGCCACCTGATGCGAAGAACTGACTCTGGAAAAGACTCTGATGCTGGGAAAGATTGAAGGCAGAAGAGGACGACAGAAGGTGAGATGGTTGGATGGCATCACCAACTGGATGGACATGAGTTTGGGCAAGCTCCAGGAGTTGGTGATGGACAGGGAAGCTTCCCATGGTGCAGTCCGTGGGGTCACAAAGAGTTGAACATGACTGAGTGACCGAACTGAAATGAACTGAAGTTCCTTTATTTAAGTATAAAGCCATTTTTATTTTTTTCATAAAGCACATTTGCACAAAAAGAAATAATCATAAATTAATTTTTGAAATATATTTTTTCTTACCATTAAACCTATACAAACAGTTTTCTAAATAGAGGCAGGATGCTGTGGTGAAATCCGAGTCCCTGATGATGCCTCAGGAAGAAGCTGAGTTCTTAGTTCTCTGTACTTTCAATCCATCCATTCCAGTTGCCTGAAAACATGTCTTGTACCCCCATCAGACTATAAAGCACCCAAGGATTCACAGTTGAACATGATAAATATTTCTGATAAAACTTATGTGTCCTTGCAGTTGGGTTACATCAAAAAATTTCTCTCCATAAATGAGTTGAACAAAAATTGAGTAAGAGTTGTAGATAGAACTTCAAAATTTGAATAATAATTGAGATGCATTTTGATTTTTTTTATTATATTCAATATGCCTTGTATGCTCCCATTAGAAAAAAATATATCAAAGATTTTTATTTATTAAATGCCATTTAAAGCCACATGGCTTTGCTTTGAATTAACAAGTGTGTAAGCATGTTGATTAAACAGATTGGCTTAACACAGTGTTTATTCAATACTGACAGTATTCTCTTATAGAAATTTTGTGTGTCTATGTATATAGTTGTGCGTCAGGGTGAAACATGAGAAGCATTTCATTTTAGATCAAGTGCAAAATAAAAATGCGTATCATCCTCATTTCTGTTCCGTGTGGAGCTAAACATACAACCACTGAAATAAGTCAAGAAAAAGATATAACATTTGGAAACGAAGAAGTAAGACAGTAATTAGTTACAGATGGTATGACTTTAATTTCTTTTGTTTTTTATGTAGATAGATAAATTATTAAAAGTAATATAAAGCTTAGCTAGATCAACACTGTTCAGCACTGTTTCCTTTGCTATTTTATATCTTAAAAACTGAACACAGTAGTCATTAGCTCCACTCACTATCTAAATGAAAATCAACTAACTGAAAATATTCCGCTTCTTAGTAGAAGCAGTAGCCACAACGCAACTGCTGAATGCTGCTGATGTTGACTTCTGGATACTGTACAACTAGACATCTTACTATAAATTTTGAAAAAGCTGAATCATTCAGTAATATCTATCATTTTAATACGCCAAAGACAAAAGTCATATTGTCATGTCAGTTAATGCAATGAAAGCATCTGACATATGTAACATTATGCACAATAAAAACTCTCAGAAAATTAGGAATATAGGAGATCTTCCTCAGATTACTAATTGATATATACAAAGCACTCACAGCTAATATCACACTTAATAGTGAAAGCAATGAGTGGAGAGAGAGCAGTCTTTTCAGGAAATGATATTTGAATGACTGGTTGCCCATAGGTGGAAGAAGTCTTGATCTAAAGTTCATAGCTGTAATTAATAGTATATTTAAAAATAAAATGCACAACTGTAAAACTAGAAGAAAATCTTTATGGCTTGGCTAGGTCAAAAGTTCCTAGCCATGACAGCAAAAGCACAGTCCATAAAACAAAGAAAAGATAAATTTGGCATTATCAACATTACAAACATCTTTTGTGAAAGACACTTTTATTATGAGAATGAAGAAGTAAACTAAAAAGTGAAAATGTTGGCAAATCACACACCTGGCAAAGTGCTTATATTGAGCCTATGGAAAGAACATCCAAAAGTCAATTTAAAAACCAAACTATCAAAGTTTTGAAAATGGACAAGGCCCTTGACTAGAAATTTGAACAAAGTATATATAAAGATGACAAATCATGTGAAAAGATATTTAATGTTATTAACTATTGCTGTTCAGTCGCACAGTTGTGTCTGACTGTTTGCAACTCTCTGGACTGCAGCATGCCAGGCTTCCAAGTCCTTCACCATCTTCTGGTGTCCATCGAGTCGGTGATGCCATTCAGCCATCTCGTCCTCTGTCATCCCCTTCGCCTCCTGCCTTCAATCTTTCCCAGCATCAAGGTCTTTTCTAATGTGTCAGCTCTTCACATCAGGTGGCAAAAGTATTGGAGCTTCAGCTTCAGCATCCAAAGAGTATTCAGGACTGATTTCCTTTAGTATTGACTGGTTGGATCTCCTTGCAGTCCAAGGGACTCTGAAGAGTCTTCTCCAACACCACAGTTCAAAAGCATCAAATCTTCAATGCTCAGCCTTCCTTATTGTCTAACTCTCACATCCACACATGATTACTGGAGAAACCACTGTCTCTATTTTAAATTATTAATTATAGTAATTCAATTATAATTACATATAATTCAATTATAATTACATTACTTATTAGGGAATTGCATATTAAAACCAAAAGATACCATTGCATGATTAATAAAATAGATAAAATGAAAAAAAAATATGATAACAATCCTGAGTACTGGTGAGGATGCCAAGCAACTGCATATCTAATACGTTACTGGTGGGAACACAAAATGGTAAATCTATTTTGAAACTATTTAGATTTAAATAAGCAATTACCGTATGACCTAATATTTTTACTTTTTGGTATTTATTCTAGATAAATGGAAACAAAATTCAAGCAAAAATAATGTATCAATGTTTATAGAATCTTGATTCACTATTGCCCCAAACTGAAATGCCCTTTAGTGGATGAATCGATACATTGTGGCACATTGATTCAATGGAACATTGCTGCTGCTGCTGCTGCTGAGTCGCTTCAGTCATGTCCGACTCTGTGCAACCCCATATGGCAGCCCACCAGGCTCCCCGTCCCTGGGATTCTCCAGGCAAGAACACTGGAGTGGGTTGCCATTGCCTTCTCCAATGCATGAAAGTGAAAAGTGAAAGTGAAGTCGCTCAGTCATGTCCGACTCTTAGCAATCCCATGGACTGCAGCCTACCAGGCTCCTCCGTCCATGGGATTTTCCAGGCAAGAGTACTGGAGTGGGGTGCCATTGCCTTCAACTTCTGTTCAGTTCAGTTCAGTTGCTCAGTCGCGTCTGACTCTTTGTGACCCCATGAATCGCAGCACGCCAGGCCTCCCTGTCCATCACCAACTCCCGGAGTTCACTCAGACTCACGTCCATCGAGTCCGTGATGCCATCCAGCCGTCTCATCCTCGGTCGTCCCCTTCTCCTCCTGCCTCCAATCTCTCCCAGCATCAGAGTCTTTTCCAGTGAGTCAGCTCTTCCCATGAGGTGGCCAAAATACTGGAGTTTCAGCTTTAGCATCATTCCTTCCAAGGAAATTCCACGGTTGATCTCCTTCAGAATGGACTGGTTGGATCTCCTTGCAGTCCAAGGGACGCTCAAGAGTCTTCTCCAACACCACAGTTCAAAAGCATCAATTCTTTGGTGCTCAGCCTTCTTTACAGGCCAACTCTCACATCCATACATGACCACAGGAAAAACCATAGCCTTGACTAGACGGACCTTAGTCGGCAAAGTAATATCTCTGCTTTTGAATATGCTATCTAGGTTGGTCATAACTTTTCTTTCAAGGAGTAAGCGTCTTTTGATTTCATGGCTGCAATCACCATCTGCAGTGATTTTGGAGCCCCCAAAAATAAAGTCTGACACTGTTTCCACTGTTCCCCCACCTATTTCCCATGAAATGATGGGACCGGATGCCATGATCTTTGTTTTCTGAATGTTGAGCTTTAGGCCAACTTTTTTAACTCTCCACTTTCACTTTTATCAAGAGTCTTTTGAGTTCCTCTTCACTTTCTGCCATAAGGGTGGTGTCATCTGCATATCTGAAGTTATTGATATTTCTCCCAGCAGTCTTGATTCCAGCTTGTGTTTCTTCCACTCCAGCGTTTCTCATGATGTACTCTGCATATAAGTTAAATTACTAGAGAAATGCAAATCAAAACCACAATGAGGTACCATTTCACACCAGTCAGAATGGCTGCAATCCAAAACTCTACAAGCAATAAATTCTGGAGAGGGTGTGGAGAAAAAGGGAACCCTTTTACACTGCTGGTGGGAATGCAAACTAGTACAGCCACTATGGAGAACAGTGGGGAGAGTCCTGAAAAAACTGGAAATAGAACTGCCTTATGATCCAGCAATCCCACTGCTGGGCATACGCACCGAGGAAACCAGAATTGAAAGAGACCTGTATACCCCAATGTTCTTCGCAGCACTGTTTATAATAGCCAGGACATGGAAGCAACCTTGATGTCCATCAGCAGATGAATGGATAAAAAAGCTGTGGTACATATACACAATAGAATATTACTCAGCCATTAAAGAGAATACATTTGAATCAGTTCTAGTGAGGTGGATAAAACTGGAGCCTATTATACAGAGTGAAGTAAGCCAGAAAGAAAAACACCAATACAGTATGCTGCTGCTGCTGCTAAGTCGCTTCAGTCATGTCCAACTCTGCGTGATCCCATAGATGGCAGCCCACTAGGCTCCCCTGTCTCTGGGATTCTCCAGGCAAGAACACTGGAGTGGGTTGCCATTGCCTTCTCCAGTGCATGAAAGTGAAAAGTGAAAGTGAAGTCGCTCAGTCGTGTCCGACTCTTTGCGACCCCATAGACAGCAGCCCACCAGGCTCCTCTGTCCATGGGATTTTCCAGGCAAGAGTACTGGAGTGGGGTGCCATTGCCTTCTCCCTAGTACAGTATACTAACACATATATATGGAATTTAGAAAGATAATAATGATAACCCTGTATGCGAGACAGCAAAAGAGACACAGATGTATAGAACAGTCTTTTGGACTCTGTGGGAGAGGGAAAGGGTGGGATGATTTGGGAGAATCACATTGAAACATGTATAATATCATATAAAAAATGAATTGCCAGTCTAGGTTCAATGCAGGATACAGGATGCTGGGGCTGGTGCACTGGGATGACCCAGAGGGATGGTATGGGGAGGGAGGTGGGAATGGGGTTCAGGATTGGGAACACGTGTACACCCATGGTGGATTCATGGTGAAGTATGGCAAAATCAATACAATATCGTAAAGTAAAATAAATAAATAATAAAACAGAAAAACAACAACAACAGCAAAAGAAAGTATTCAATTTGTTTAAGAAGCAAATTTGATTTAAAGACACTAGCAAAAGACCAGAATGGCTAAAACATTTGAAAGGAAAAAGAATATATTGGGGAGAATTACTTTAGTAGATATAAAGACTCATTGTAAGGTTAAAGTAATGAAGGAAATATAGTCTTAATTCTATTAAGAACTAGGTAAATATGTCAGAATAGGAACAGTGACCTCAAATAAAGATCCATGATCTATGGAAACTTGATTAGGGACAGAACTGGTAACGTAGATTCCAATACATAAAACTGGATCACAGTGTACAGAAAAGTCAATTCCAGACCTGAACGTAAAAGAAAAAAATAGAAAAAAAAAAAAACAATGTGGAGAATATCTCTATCATTTTGGATAGGGAGAATTTCTTAAATGAGAATTCTAAAGCATAATCAAGAAGGAGTAATGTAGTTAAATATGATCACATTTAAATTAATAAGTTTGGTGGAAGCATCATAAACACAATAAAAGATAAACTACAGTCTTATGAATCCATAAAAATGACAATCAATTCAATAGAAAAATCAGCAAAAATCATAATCAGATACATCACAAAAAATACTAATAGCCCATAGGATAATAAAAGAAACAAGTGTTGATGACAGTGTAGTACAAAATGAACTTTCATTCACTGATGGTAGAAATGCATTAATAAGTTGTTGTGACTTCTTTGTAACAAGACTAGTCAATACCTAGTGAAAGAGAAGATGCATGTACTTTATAACCATGTTCTTCATTATTTAAGTAGTGATCCTAATGAAACACTTACACATGGCTACCACAAGACATGCAAAAATATTAATGAGTAATGTTGTTACAGTGCAAAACTAAAATATAACAACATAAACCTGGAAAACTCACATATACATAAGAATTAATAAATTATATAATATTCATAGAATGGCATACTATACAAACAGGAAATAAACTACAGCCACATTAACATGGATGAACTGGATAAGTCAAATGGAATGCTGATCAAAAGAAACAAGCGTGGCAGCGCATTCCAGTATTCTTACCTGGAGAATCCCCATGGACAGAGGAGCTACCTTGCAGGCTACAGTCCATGGGGTTGCAAAAGTCAGACATGACTGAGCAAATAAGCACACAGCACAGCACACTAATACAAAAAAAAACTATGGAAAGTACAACTTTTAAACTTTTATTCTTGCTCTTTGAGATGCTTATTTTTTCACATATATGAACTGTAGGAGATAGATTTTTCTCATATTTATCATAGAAGCAAAAAGTGGTTTATTCTGTAAGAGAACCATTTTTTATGTCTCTAGCATTTCAATAACCTGGTGTGTGTGTGTGTGTGTGTGTGTGTGTGTGTGTGTGTGTGTGTGTGGCTGCACTGGGTCTTTATCGCTGTGCGTAGGCTATCTTTAGTTATGGTGAGCAGGAACTTATACACTGCTGGTGGGACATTCTCTAGTTGGAGGGCACAGGCTTCTCACTGCGGTGGCTTTTCTTGCTACAGAGCAGGGCCTCTAGTGTACCCAGGCTCAGCAGTTTTGGTGCTGGGGCTTAGCTGCTTTGCAGCATGTGGGATCTTCTTGAATCAGGGATAGAACCCATGTCCCGTGCATTGGTAGACAGATTCTTAACCACTGGACCACCAGAGAAATCCTCAGTTAACATGTTTTTAAAGAACATTTCAAAACTCACTGAAATTTCCCCATGGCTTGCATAAGTCTGCCAATTTGAATTTATAATCGTTTGTGTTACCCAAATGGTAAATTACAGTTATAGGTGTTCTTATATCTAATTTGAATTAATGAGCTTAACTTATGTTATATTACTCCTTAGTTCATGACTTATTTTTAACAGCCAGGAGGATTGACAGAAATAATTTTTCTGAGCTGTTTCATTGTGAAGAGCAAACTGAGATTCAGAAATGAAGCAATGTATCAGTGTTTGTCAGACAATAATCTTTTGAAATGCAGATTTACAAAACCCATTCATTCAGAACCTCAGGAATAAGAGTCAAGTGAGTTCGGTAACCTTTATTTTAAACAAGACCACCACGCTCCAACACACACAGGTACATACACATAGAAGTTTGAGAACCACTAGGCTAGTTTATTTCCATTTACATCCATGAAATCCTCATTAGTATGCAAATGAATATCTCTCTGATACAGCTTGGTGGTAAGTGTTAAAAACCACATTCCCATGGTTTTGAAACAGCTTATGGAGGAGTAATCAAATGGATCAGTGGAGAATAATAATTGAATTCCCTCCTACCTTGCATAGACTTTCTTAATATTTATAAAAATTCTGGTCTTTGACATCCAATCTCTGAATTCAAAAACTTGAAGCATAATGTTTTTAAATGTGTTTAAGTGTCTAGCATTGTCTCAAGAAATTAGTTTTTCTACTTCACTACATTTTTCAGGAAGGTGAATTTTAACCTTTCTAGACGACACATAGTCAGTATTATGAATATCTGTAGAGCTTTAGAGGGAAGTGAATTAACACAAAGGTACCATTTACTGCATTTATGTCTTCATGCAACAAATACATTTGCTTTCCATGGACTTCATTCCTGCAACAGTTACATTTGCTTCCCAAGTCCTATATGGGTAGAGAAATCTTGTTACAATAGTAATGAAGCATTTCTGTTCATGTAATTTACTGTTTTTTATTGAGTGCTTACTATAAATTATAGAGAATGCCAAGAAATACTCATTTCTTTGATGAGCATACTGTTTATTATGGTAAAATAAAGACATATATGTCATTTTTATATCTTCAATAAAGAAATCTTACTGAATGAAACGTAGATCATGAGGATGATAGAAAGGTAGAGACCTGCAGGAAGTCTTTATGAAAATATAATTGGCCTTTGAATGCAGGCTTTAAATGAATCCTAATGAAGGATTCTTCTTAGCAAAGAGATAAGCATATCCTAGAGAAACTGGGATGTACACGTAAAGGTGTATGTTAAAAAAGCCCCAAAATTGAGACAGTATGAATGTACATCTGCAAGGCAACTGATAAATAAATATGGGATGAAAGAAGACACTAAAACATTAAAATGAGTGAACTAGATTTGTACATATAGTAGCATGGTATGAAAAATTAAAATGTTAAGAGAAAAGTGTAAGTTGCAGAATGACCCATACTGTATTATGCTATTCATATATTTTAAAAACACATGCATATAAACACGGATAAAAGACTGAAGGAGCACTTATTAAATTCATCATAGTAATTGTTTCATAGGAAGTTGGAAATGGGAATAGAGAAGAGGATTTGAGTGAAATTCAAATTTCTGAATAATTTATTATTTCTGGACAAAAGCTTCAAAGTATAACAAAATATTTGGAGGTTATTTCTTGGAGTGCATGGGAATTTGTGATACTAATTTTTGTCCCTTCTAGTGATAATGTACTTTTTCTCTTCATACAAATAAGTTAAAAAAAAAAAAAGAAATGAAGTTAACATCATTAACTAGTGTTTATTTGATCATCCCATATGTATTCAGTGGATATAGGCTTTTATTATTTCTCTTTCTAGGTTAATGTTACTCGTGAAGACTCGCCAAATGAAGACCCAGTCTTTCTTAGAACCTTAGGAAAAGGAGATTGGTTTGGAGAGAAAGCCTTGCAGGGGTAAGTAGATTACATGTTACAAAGTTTTTGGTTGAGTGCTACATAAATGTCTAACATATTGAACTTCTAGCATAATGGGTATTTAGTTCTTAATCTACCATCAGACACAGACCCTTGATGATCCAGTTTTACCCATTTCCAGCTGAACTTAGAATCTGTTTGGGTAGGCTTTGGAATTGATGGTAATTTATGTAATAAATAATTTTATTTCATTTAATTTTGTAACAATTCTCAATTGTAATCTCTATAAAGACTTTAAAGATTGGGAGAAGTCTCTGCAAAGCCTATATTATGTATGACGGTTTTACTCGGAATCATATAGGAAGATGACTGGTTGAGAATTTTGAAATCCCTAAACCTGACTGTTACAGACAATACATCAGAAGGCAATGAAGCCTTCTGCAGTTCACCTCTGGGGTTCTGGGGTGGTGGTTGTCATCTCTGGCTGTGGTAGCGGAGGTAGAGGAGGAGTTGCAAGGGAAGGTAATGAATATTCACAGTCTCTGTGGATGGGTTTGAAAGGCTGGACTCATAAAGGTGTGACTGCAGGGTCACTGAAATTCTACTTGTGAACTCAACAGCAAGCATTTGGAATGTCTTCCCATATACAAGTGAGAAAACCTAGTTGACTTTGTGCCATGCATCTTACAGAATGCATTACAAGAAGACAAATGCCTACCAATGTTTCTCAGTAAGCAGCACATCTCAATTATATGTCTATTTATCTATCTATCTATGAGACTTTTCAAATTACATCAACAATTTGAATAACTAATAACCAATAAACATTTATTTTTGTATCAAATTCCAGGTGCAGGTGTGTATACTAAAGAGATAGCAATAGGACAATTCCTAAAATATTTGGAACAGTCAGGTTTGCTTCCATTTCAAATTATGCCTTTGTTTAAGAAACTGCATTATAAACATTTTGCTAAAAAGTATTCAGGAGTTTTTATTTTTAAAACCACAATCAGTCAGCAGGTTTTATTTTCTCTCTTACCATTTCACATCTACAGAACTGAAACAGATTCGGATAAGTCATCTTACTCAGGGCACATTACCTTATGAAAATTAAGAATTAAATGCATTTAACTTTCTTTTTCTTTACTGAGACCGTTTGAGCCCTATTTGATGAACAGGCACTTGCCATTAGATATTTCCAATGGCAAAGTTGAAAAAAATACCATATTCAATGTGACTATACAAAGGAAGGCAATAGGTATCATCATCCTAATATAAACTGGAAAAAAATACCATTTTTTTATTTAATCTTGCTGTCTCTTGATTATTATTATATATAGAGGATTCTCAAGAATAATATTAACTGATTTCATTGGTCCAGGATTAAATGCCTCTGTGGAAAATGTCCATTTCAGTTCTGTTCTGTTCAGTTCAGTTCATTTTAGTCACTCAGTCGTGTCCAACTCTTTGCGACCCCATGAATCGCAGCACGCTAGGCCTCCCTGTTCATCACCATCTCTCAGAGTTCACTCAGACTCATGTCCATAGAGTCCATGATGCCATCCAGCCTTCTCATCCTCTGTCGTCCCCTTCTCCTCCTGCCCCCAATCCCTCCCAGCATCAGAGTCTTTTCCAATGAGTCAACTCTTTGCATGAGGTGGCCAAAGTACTGGAGTTTCAGCTTTCAAGCAGAGGCAAAGAAATAAAAACATTTCAATCATTTCTGATTGAGATCACAAGTGAAACACCAGAAAATAAAACATAACTGATTATTGACAGATTTTCTCTTGTAACTTATTGTCAGTGAATTTTGGTGCAAACTAAAGAAAGTTTTAGAGTGAAACACCTTTCCAGAATGTGTCTCAAGAAGTGAACTTGGGGATATGGTTTACAGAAAAGTTACCAAACTTTGATATCAAAATTTAAGTTAATGGTAGTCCATTTGGGGGCTCCAAAATCACTGCAGATAGTGACTGCAGCCATGAAATTAAAAGACACTTGCTCCTTGGAAAAAAATCTATGACCAATCTAGACAGCATATTAAAAAGCAGAGACATTACTTTGCCAACAAGGTCCATCTTGTCAAAGCTCTGGTTTTTCCAGTAGTCATGTATGGGTGTGAGAGTTGGACTATAAAGAAAGCTGAGAATAAAGAATTGATGCTTTTGAACTGTGGTGTTAGAAAAGACTCTTTAGAGTCCCTTGGACTGCAAGGAGATCCAACCAGTCTATCCTAAAGGAAATCAGTCCTGAATATTCATTGGAAGGAGTGATGTGGAAGCTGAAACTCCAATACTTTGGCCATCTGATACGAAGAACTGACTCATTGGAAAAGACCCTGATGCTGGAGAAGGATTGAAGGTGGGTAGAGAAGGGGACGACAGAGGATGAAATGGTTGAATGGCATTTCTGGCTCAATGGAGATGAGTTTGAGTAAGCTCCAGGAGTTGGTGATGTACAGGGAAGTCTGGCGTGCTACAGTAGATGGGGTCACAAAGAGTCAGACACGACTGAGTGACTGAACTGACTGACTGATGCCATCTAGATGGAATTCATTCTAGCATGTGATTGTTCTTGTGAACTGTCTGGTGCCAAATCTGTCTCTGCACATATTCAGTCCTCTTCACTGGCCATCTCAATTACCCGAGTCCATCATTTCCCATTACAACTACCCTCCAACCCATCTTCAGCTCTTTTTATGCCCTTTACTCTCATTTTCTCACCACTCAACCTAGCTTTGTCTGCCTTCTCTACTTATATCCTCTTAAATGTCAGGACTGTGCTACTTATATCTTAGAATGATTTTTCTTTTCTGTCTTCCTTTACTCAGCCATACTTCACTGCTCAGCCATACTTTTACACTGTTGCCTACCCCTCCTTCTTTGGAATTCTCATCCTTTAAGATCCCTGCAATTATTAGCAAATTGTTAGCACTTTTAGAATTTCTAATTTCATGTCCTAAAATTCACCATTGTTTTATCCTCAGTTCTCTCTATGACATACATGTTGGTATACATCCAGATCTATGACTGCCTAAGACTGCCTAATTTCTCAATGAAAAGAAATCCTAAATGCTTATATTCTTATTTGAGCTCAGTATTTGACACTTTTCAACTCAATGTATATTTGTTGAATGAATGAATGAGTGAGTGAACAAATGAAGCTCCCTCATGGGAAGAGTTGACTCATTGGAAAAGACTCTGATGCTGAGAGGGATTGGGGGCAGGAGGAGAAGGGGGACGACAGAGGATGAGATGGCTGGATGGCATCACTGACTTGATGGATGTGAGTCTGAGTGAACTCAGGGAGTTGGTGATGGACAGGGATTCCTGGCGTGCTACGATTCATGGGGTTGCAAAGAGCTGTACACAACTGAGTGACTGAACTGAACTGAATGATGTTCAGTCTTGCAATCCTTTCTGAAGTTGATCACATTCATGACTTGTCTTCAACTGATCACTTTCATGACTTGTATTAATTTGATGGTGGATAAGGGCTTATCTACCAGGTGCTTCCTTGCTGTCCCAGATGGTGAAGAATCTGCCTGCTATGCAGGAGACTCAGGTTTGAGCCCTGGGTCAGAAGATCCCCTAGAGAATGGAGTAGCTATAGCTCCAACATTCTTGCCTGGAGAAGTCCATGAACAGAGAAGCTTGGTGGACTATAGTCCATGGGCTCAGAAACAGTCAAATGCAACTAACACTTTCACTTTGTCCCAGCCCTGGTGACTTAGATGGTAAAGAATCTGCCCGCAGTGCAGGAGACCCAGGTTTGATCCCTAGGTAGGGAAGATTCCCTGGTGTAGGAAATGGCAGTCCACTCCAGTATTCTTGCCTGGAGATTTCTGTGGGCAGATGAGCCTGGTGGGCTACAGTCCATGTGTCTGGCAAAGAGTCAGACATGACTGAACAACTAATACTAACAAGAGTTTATCAACTCACTTGACTATATATGGCAGGCTGGTAATATATTATAAAGGAATAAAAATAAGGTGAGCAAAACCAGTGCAAACTAGCAACCCTTATACAATGAGGGGAGCAATTACTGAGCTCCAGCTCATTGCTGGGTTTTTTTTTCCCCCTAAAGAAAAAAAAAAACAGAAAAAAATGGATTCTGAAAAAGATATGTGATTTTATAACTTAAAAATAGCTCTGCTATCAAACAGAACATTTCTGCAAATGGTTTGACCTGTGACTTCTGTCAATCAGATATGCCTCTTTAAAACTCTGCAACTAGATTCCAGTGAAGGAAACCTGTTAGTTTTACCCTTGATATTTCCTTGTTTTGATTATTTTTGACATTTTAATGTTTTGATGTCCTAGTTACTAACCTGGTTTTCCTTGTATGTCTGTGTTCTTTTTGATCTTTTCTTTGAATTTCAATGTTTCACATGAGAAATTTTGACTTTTCACAAATCAGATTGATTTGTTTCACTTGTTTCCCTGCAGATAACTTAAAAAGTTATGTAACTTTAGGATATAAAGTCTTTTGAGAAGTTGTGTATACATCCTTTTGGGTAATACCTATGCTTCTTTGGAAACCTTATGATTTTTATCCATGGAAGACAAATTTTATAGTTAGCATTCTCGATGTTGGTGTAACATGGCATTTCAGATTTTCATTTTCTCACAAATAATTTTATGTGTACTAGGAATTTTTGCTTTATTTTAGTGAGGATGTTCCAAGGATCAGTACTGACAAATTGATAATATTGAAATTAATCCTTGACCATACTTTTTAAATTTAAGAGTGCCAAATACTAGTATTGGGGCTTCCCAGGTGGTGATAGTAGTGAAGAACGCACCTGCCAATGCAGGAGACATAAGAGACGTGGATTCAATCCCTGGGTCGAGAAGATCCCCTGAGGAGGGCATGCAACCCACTCTAGTACTCTTGCCTGGAGAATCCCATGGACAGAGAAGCCTGATGGACTGCAGTCTATGAGGTCACAAAGAGTCAGACATGAATAAGCAACTTAGCAGCAGCAATACTAGACTGATTAAACACACACAGTATATAGTTGAATGACAGAGCTGAAATGTAACCTCAGTAACCCAACACCAGAACCCCACTATGATATGGTAGTTCTCTTCTAGAATTAACAAGCTTCATTTCTTTTTGGATGGAGAACAGTAGTCATAAATCTAGCTATCCTTAGTCAACATTATCGACATTCACTACCAATGGAATCTCATTTCTAGAAAAATTTGGTTTACTTATTGCTTTCCCTTTTTGGGGGTCGACATAAAGTGAATTATTCAAGTATAGCTTAGATTAAGCGTTTTTTTTTTTTTTTTTTGCTGTGATAATGGTTTTTCTATACCAGAGGGCAAAATGTTTTACTCTGTTCAGAAGTACTTCTTTATGTATATGAAAACTGAAATTGTGTTTAGGGGAATTTACTTCAGGTATAGTCCAGTACGTCAGTCCCTCTACACTCTGACATATCATTGCTTTAGGATCTCTACCTGACTTAAAATCATGTAGAATTCACACTGGCATCAGGTGATGTAAAATTCTAAGCCAAATACACACTTTGCATCTGTAGTGATGGGAAATATACAAGCCCTAGTTGAACCTGGAGAGAGACAAGATTGATCTCCCACTTGCCCCATCCCTCTCACATCCTGCCCCTTCCCCTGAAACTTGAGTCCTCAGCACAGCATATGCTTATGAGTTCCAGCTCAAATGTCAGACTGCCTTGGTTGGGATCCGCTCTGTCCTTTTGAGTCCCTGAGAGGTTCTTCTTTATCTTATGTGGAGATGATGATTACGCCTAATTTTGCGGGTTGTTGCAAGGAATAATCAAGTGGATATTTATAAAAGCATTAAAGTGAGTATTTAGAATTTAGATCAGTGCTCAGAAATATTAGCGATCATCATCACCACCACCATCATTGTTAGTTTTTATCATCCGCATTGCTATTCCCAAGAATGTTCCGCTACTTCTTGACTCAAGTTTAGAACACTTGGTAGAACTGGCAGAAGCATTAGATTTTGAATCATCCACTTACTGAGCGAGCCAGTTAATCTCTCTGGGTCTGAATTTGTAAACTGAGCCAGTTGAAGTGGATGATGCCTAAGTTTCCATAGGTCACAGCTTCTGATTCTCTTGAGATTTGGCCTCTTCAACTGGAACAGACCCTTGGCTGCCAAGTGCAGCCATGGGCCACTCTGTTAAATGGTGATATTTGATAGCAGACCTCTGTCAGCAAGACTCCTCCCTCCAGGAACTATCCCAACTATTGTCTATCATTCTGAACACCTAGGCCACATGCCAGGCCCTCCCTTGTTAATACAAAAAGAATAAACCTTTTCTCTACATCACCTCCAGCATTTATTATTTGTAGGTTTTTTAATGAGGGCCATTCTGAGGGGGGCGAGGTGATGCCTCATTGCAGTTTTCATTTGCATTTCTCTAATAATGAGTGATGTTGACCATCTTTTCATGTGTTTGTTGGCCATCTGTGTGTACTCTTTAGAGAAATGTCTGTTTAGGTCTTCTGCCCATTTTGTTTTTTTTTGATGTAGTAGTTTATATTTTTGATATTGAGATACATGAGCTGCTTGTATATTTGGAAATCAATCCTTTGTCTCTTGTTTCATTTGCAATTATTTTCTCCCATTCTGAGGGCTTTGTTTTATAGAGAACAAACTTGTGGACACAGTGGGGGAAGGAGTGGGTGGGACAAATTGAGATAATAGCATGGAAACATATACGTCATCATATGTAAAATAGATAGCAAATGGGAATTTGCTGTGTGACACAGGGAGCTCAGCCCAGTGCTTTGTGACAACCTAGAGGGGTGTGCTGGGGTCGAAGATGGGAGGTGGGTTCAGGAGGGAGGGATGGGTTCAGGTATACATATGTATACCTGTGGCTGATTCACGTTGATGTATGGCAAAAGCCAACACAATATTGTAAAGTAATTATCCTACAATTAAATTTTTAAAAATGAATAAACTAAGCCAATTTAACAGACATTAGTATTAGGAGTTAACTAACATTTCTTAATCTGCTTTTTAAAAAATAAATAAAATAACAATACAAATTATAACAAATCTTGGACACATTTTAATATTTTGCTTATCTGAATCTGATTATTATTTACTGATTTGGAAATAGGATACTATAGATACCATTCAAGCCTCTTTTGTATCTTTCCCCTAGTACTGTCCTTCCCTGATCCCATCCCTGTACCATGAAGACAGAATAGAAATAATTTAGATTTTTCAGTTGCAGCCTTGGGTTTCTGTTTCTCTCAAGGAAAACCTTTTTGAGGCTTACCTGTAGCAACACACAGAGTTGTATTTAAAACTTGTGTTTTGTGTGAAGAAATATTCCAGGACTTATATAGGGCTCCGTCCTAGCTGCCGTCTTGATTGGGTCATAGCAGGACTCCTTCACCTGCCCCTCATGAGCTCTTCTGCCAAAGTTCCAACTCATTTCTCTAACCATAGGACTCCTCTCCTCTCAATTTCCTGCACCTGAGACTTTGAGGGTTTTCCTTTTCCTTACTTCTTTGTCTTTTGTGTTGTAAGGATTATGATTAACATGTGAAAATTTAGTGAAAAATTACTCTTTTGGAGGATTATAACGGATTACCTATGAAAAATGTAACAGAATGTCTAGGGGGATTTTTTTCCTCTTGTCCTGGATTTATGGCTAAAAGGTCCAAAGCTAAAAGCTATCAGTACCTAGGGCCAGCTTCATTCAGCACAACTGATTGGGAGGAGCCAGAATTGCTTTATTAGTATCACTCCTTCATCCATAAGATGGGACAAGTAGGGATATCTGAGTTTGGCTTGTTTGGAAGAGCAGTGGCCTCAAAAAACTACTTCCCTCAGTTCTCTGGTCTCAGCTTTCTTCGTTGTTGAGGATTTACAGATTAAATAGGAAATGAAAGAGTGTGCTCAATGATATTGTGGAAGAATCCCAAAGTGTCATATCATTCTGGTTATATCTCTATCCCCAAGCTTTTTCCCTAAACTCTGAACCCACAATAGACTTGGAGTTATACATGTCTATAGGCACATCTACTTAGACATCTCTTATTTACTTTCGATGTTCAGTTCAGTTGCTTAGTCGTGTCCGACTCTTTGCAACCCCATGAATCACAGCACGCCAAACCTCCCTGTCCATCACCAACTCCCAGAGTTCACCTAAACCCATGTCCATCGAGTCAGTGATGCCATCCAACCATCATCCTCTGTCGTCCCCTTCTCCTCCTGCCCTCAATCTTTCCCAGCATCAGGGTCTTTTCAAATGAGTCAGCTCTTTGCATCAGGTGGCCAAAGTACTGGAGTATCAGCTTCAACATCAGTCCTTCCAATGAACACCCAGGACTGATCTCCTTTAAGATGGACTGGTTGGATCTCCTTGCAGTCCAAGGGACTCTCAAGAGTCTTCTCCAACACCACAGTTCAAAAGCATCAATTCTTATGGCACTGAGACAAAACTGAATTCATTTTCCCTCCACCACCATCCAAGTCTCTTCCTTTCAAGTGATCCTATTCCAATAAGTGTTTCTCAAACCAGACATTTGAAACTATCCCTGACTCTCTTCTTTCCTAAATATCCTAATCATGGACAACTAATCCTATTGAGTCTACCTTCTAAATAATTCACATCACCTTTGTCTTGCCATTCTCACCGCCACTCTTCTGATTACGGCCACTGCTGATTAGTTCTGATTAATGCTCTGTCACCTGGGTTACTGTAGGTCTTTCTAATTGGTCATTGTGTCCAGTCTTGCCGGGGCCCAGCCCTGGTGGATACAGGGTAATTCGAAGCAGGGACAGAGTCAGTGTCTAGAGGAAAATTGTTTAATTAAAGATATAAAGAGAGATTAGAAAAGAATAATGTAGTAGGAAAATTAGTGGAGAAAAGATGCTGAATAAATTGGTTTACTCGGAGAACAAATAAAACTCCGAGACAAGGGGTTTGCACCATCTATGTAGGCCACCGGCGCCCGCTTGAATAGTGGAGGGAGGGTGCCCTGTCTTGGGCTCCTCTCACGTGGGTCTTAGAAGCCAGGGTAAATAAGTAGACACGGTGAGCCTCTGCACTGCAGATGGGAATTCAGCCAGAAAAGGAGAAAAGGGAAAGAAGACATGGGGAAGCCAGATTTCCAAGAAACTGGTTTGTCCTTTATTTTCCAGGAAAGCTTTTATACTTTTTTTTTTTTTTTTTTGAACATAGAGATCAATGGATAATACAAAGTCATGTAGGGTCAGCAGCCCTGACCCTTATCGAGACCAGGCTTTCTCTCTGCATATCTAGCTGTATACACAGGTCTTAGGTGATTTACATCATCTTCTGGCCAGGAGGCCTATTAGCATTTTATGGCCCTTTCCTGATAAGGGTCCATCAACTAGAAAACTTATTTGCCCTAAAAGTGTTGTTCTTACTAAAGTCTGGTGCCACTCTCAGAAAGCACTAATTAAGGTTATATTCTTACATAGCAAGGACACAACAGTTTATAACAAAGAAAGAGGAGTGCAGTAATTTATAACAAAGAGAAAATTCATTAACTCAAAAGTCTAGTATTGCTGACATCAAAACTACTATATTCTTTTTCTACATCCCAATTACATTGATTAATATCCTCCAGGTGCCTCATAGTTAAAGGATATGGAGGCCTGGTGGCAGTCATTAACTCAACAATGAAAACCCTCCACCAATATAATTCTTAGCTCCGAAGAATTATAGATATAGATAATTATAGATATAGATAGCTCCTAAAAGGGCTCTATATCTTTAAGATATTTTTTTAAGCTTCATGCCTCTCGCAGCTGGGGGCTGTAAACAATCACATGCGTAGTTGTAAAAATCCGGGTAAACCTGTCAGGCAAGTTAGAGAGCCATCAGAGGGATTTGAGCTGAGATACTCCTTTTATGTGCAGGAGACTGTTAACTGGAGCTCTAAGTTAACTTTTTCCAGAGAAAGGTGGCAGGGATAGCCCCTGTTAATGTCAGAAACGTTGGTGAAAGTCATAAAATAATAAGACAGACAGATTCTGGTTTTGGGGTAGATATTCGAGAAGGCCCAGGGGGTTTCCTCGAGGCTTGATCTCGCCTTTGCCTATCAGGCCTCTTCCTCATGACCTTTGCCACGGGTGGGATTCCTCATGCTGGCTCCCGGCACAGTCTTGCTCACCTCTCATCCATTCCATACTCTATGATAATTTCTCAGTATTGGTTTCTAGGGTGGCCCTGATAATTACAAATTGAGTGTCTTAAGACAAAATATGTTATTTTTTAAAAGAATTCTGGAGATTCAAATCAGCATCACCATGGACTTGTGTCCTTTGAAAGCTCTCAAGAAGAATCTCTGCTAGCTTCTGGAGGCTGCCAGCAATCCTTTAGGTCTTCCCTGGTAGCTCAACTGGTAAAGAATCTACCTGCAATGCAGAAGACCCTGGTTCAATTTCTGGGTCAAGAAGATCCCCTGGAGAAGGGATAGGCTACCCACTCCAGTATTCTTGGTCTTCCCTGGTGGCTCAGATGGTAAAAGATCTGCCTACAGTGGGGGAAACCTGGGTTTGATCTCTGGGTTGGGAAGATCCTCTGGAAAAGGGAGCAGCTACCCACTTGAGTATTCTTGCCTGGAGAACTCCATGGACAGAGGAGCCTGGCAGGCTATAGTCCATGGGGTTGTAAGGAGTCGGACACAGTGGAGTGACTTGTTGTTCTCTAGGCACTTAGAGTCGTGATGTGAACATATTCTCTCATATCTTAACATAAATATGTCCAGGATACAATACTTTATTGAGGTTTGATGTCAAGGAATCCATCAGAAGATTTATGGTAGTCATATCTTGGTTTTAAAGAAGCTATATTACATACAAAATATAATTACATGTCCGATTTCCCGCCCACCCCCCTCCACATATACACAACTCCCTCCTCACACACATGTCTTAAATTACAGATAGGGAACACCTTTGGCCTAATCTATGTACACACACACACACACACACACACCACACACACACACACACACACACACACACACACACACACACTAATGAATTTAATTATATCAACACAATTTGAACATATGCTCTCTGGACTTTTCCAAAGAATAGCTTCGCCTAGAATATAAAATTAGTTCTAGAAAACAATTTTGTTGTTGTTTAAATTTACTTGATAATCTTGTAAATGCTTTAGTGTGCACTGTGGATACAAATATATCATTGATAGTTGATTTAGATTTTATAATTATCAGTAACTGATCGGCAACCCAAGATTTTTGTATATGATTGAGGAAACATCATAGAGTTGTAGTACTTTTCCATAAAATGTTTTCTTTATCCCTGTTGTCTTAAATATAAGTGCATTTCAGTGGTGGAAATTGAGCTCTTACAAAACAATTCAGTCCCTCATTGTTATTCTCCAGTAGGTCATTCAGACAGATAATTTCCTTCAGGTGCCATTAGATAAGAAAGTATAATGTAAATTTGAAAATCTCTTCAAAAACAGATATTAAATATTTCATTTGAAGCTAATTTCCTTGTTAATGAACTCAGCTAGTATTTTGTGTCTGTCATTTTAATTCTTCTGAGTCTAAATGATTGCTTCTTAATTTTTCCTTCACACAGTATAGAAGAAAAATGACTTGTTATCAATCATACTTTAGACAGGCAACAATGATTTTAATTAGTTAGATTCATTGTCATTACATTAATCTCTTATTATGACTGAAAATTTGTTTAAAAACCCTCTGAATATTCTTGCCAAAAATTATCTTTGAATGTAACATTTAGTAATGTATTTTGATTGAGACTGTACCCACATGAAACAAGCATTTCCAGACATATTAGCTTCACATTGTTCTCATTCCTCATTCATATAAAGAAATGGGAGTGGGAAATCGTTCAGAAACTATGCTATGTGATAACTGTCTCCCACCATGTTCCAAGCATTAGGGCAAGTACAATAAACGTTTTTTTAGAACATTTCAAGTAATATTTAAGGGGCTTCAGGTTCACCACTTCTTCAGGGCCATGTTCAAGTATGTCAATAAATAATCAGATAGGTATCTATAATTTAATCAAAATTTAATCAAATAACAAATACTCAAACATTGAAAAATACCATTTATAATAGCTTAAAATTATGAAGTAATTAGAGATAAATTTGAAAAAAAGATGTGTAAAACCTATACACTGAAAACTATAGAACCTTTCCAAGAGAAATGTTGAGATATACTGTATTTGTTGCATCACTTTCATGCATTATGGGACTCCATATTGTTCTCTCAGATTGATCTGCATGTGTGCATCCTAAGTCACTTCATTCATGTCTGACTCTTTGCGACTCTGGAGACTGTAGCCTGCCAGGCTCCTCTGTCCATGGGATTCTCCAGGCAAGAAAACTGGAGTGGGTTGCTGTGTTTTCCTCCAGGAGATCTTCCCAACCCAGGCATCAAACCCGTGTCTCTTATACCTCCTGTATTTGCAGGTGGGTTCTTTACCACTAGGACCCCTGGGAAGCCCCCCAGACCTTGTGAAGAAATCTCAAATCTCAATAATTAGGAAACAGCCCAATTTTTAAATAGGCAAATGATTTAGACAGACATTTCATGAATAAAAAGAAACTGACCACAGATAAGCACATGAAAATTTGTTCCCGAGGTTCGACACTAGGGTAAGGCAAGTTAAAACCACAGTGTACTTTGGAATATCTGAAATTTAGATGTTGGAGAGGATGTGGAGCAAGTAGAAATTTCATATACTACTGGGAGGGTAGTGAAGAAAATGAAACAATTACTTCTGAAAACAGTCTGACAGCTTCTTAAAAAGTTTAACTGCCGTAACATTCATCTATTCCATTCCTAGGTATTTATATGAAACCTAAAAGCTTATATCTATACATAGATTAGTCCACATATGTTCATGACAGCTTTATTTGTGATATCTTCAGACTCAAAACAACCCAAATGTGTGTCAACAGATGAATGTACTTTGAGCAACAAAAGTATTGACACTCAACATTCAACAACACAGAGGGATATCAAAGTAATTATGATGAGTGAAATAAGCCAGATAACAAGAGTAAATACGGTTTCCTTCCATTTATAGAAAATCTAGAAAGTGCCAACTGGTCTATAGTGACAGAGAGCAGATCAGTGGTAACCTAAAGATGGGGAAAGACCCCTTCTTTCTCCAAAAGGAAGTTGGTGTTTACAGACTCGTGAGTTAATTCCCTACTTCACCCTTTTTCTGAACAAAAATGTCATTGGCAGTATGGATCTATACATCTAGGTAAATAAGTTCAATATTAATTAAAGAAATAACACAAAATAAACATGTTTATTATTGTACTGCCTAAAGTATTCTGAAGTAGCAGTGATCCCCACATTCCACATGAGGAAATGTAAGATGAACTGTTAAGACAGTTAAACCAGTATGCCTGTATGCAACCACAGTACATTATGCTATAAGATTATTTCTTTTTTTCTATTTATTTTTAATTGGAGGATAATTGTTTTACAATATTGGTTTGATTTGATTTCTGCTATACATCAGGATGAGTTAGCCATAAATGTACATATGTTCCCTCCCTCTTAAACCTCCCTCCCACTTCCCACCCTTTCCCAGCCCCTCTAGGTTTGTTCCAGAGCCCCAGTTTGAGTTCCCAGAATCATACACACTGTAATTTTTTTAACTTAGACAGCCCGCACTTTAAGAGTGTCATGCTCTACTGACTGAGCTAGCTAGGCAGGTACATGCACTTTAACTCTCTTAAATTTGTCTAGTCACTCTTAGCAAAAATGTAGTGTAATATTGTTTGACGCTGAGGTGTTTCAAGGTAAATAAGACTTATTTACTGCCCTCCAAGTCACTGTGCAAAATACTCTTATATATGTTATTATGTTTCATACTTAATATCAGTCATTATTGGCCCCATTCTATATGTGGAGAAACTGAGACTTGGTGAGGTTTAAGTTACTTGCACAAACAGCTAGTCAGCCAGAAGCTGGGGTTCAAACTGAAGTCCTTTGCCTTTTCAGGAAACTCTACCACAGTCATGTGCAACAGTGACCAGTCAGACAAAGGATGGAGTTCTCAGGGCTTGGGAAGCTCATTTCACTATTGCCACCTTTTCCTACCCAATTTAGGCGTAACACAACAATAGGACCTGGGAGAGAAGTATATTGCTGCCCTTTTTTCCCTATTTTCTCATTGCTCATCCTCTTCCAAGATATACGAGACATGTGTCCTCTACCAATCCCCCATCATTTAGATGACAGAGGCTCACTTAGCATAAAAATACTGTGGTTTCATTTGGCTGAAAGCTCTAGTTTTCCATTGTTTAAAGTGATTTTAGAGCAGATGGACCTTTTCCCTCTAAGTGGTTATAGAAGCTTTTCTAAACTATCCCACAGCCCAGATGTGTGGGTATTGAGTTTGTCCTGCAAGGTGTAATGGCTGCCCTCTGTTTTCTAGAATATTCCTGAGTGTTTGAGCTTGGTCACGCTGTCAGCATCAGCGGATGACAGTTGCCTGCTACCCGGATGACTGACTGCCACTCTACTGTCTACTCGGCAACATTTTTGTTGCAAATCTGCTCCCCATATGGGGAGACATGTTGGTTTGTAAGGAACATTTTCCACAAACATTCCTTAAGAAGAATACAGGTTTTCTACCACCCCCATCCATATGTACTTTTTCCCTTTAGGAACATGGATTTGCCATCCTGGAGAAATAGATTTTTTTTTTTTTTTTACTTTAGGACTTTTGAATTGGTGTTACTAAACACAAATAATTGTGAACGAGAGAGTGGTAAAACATGTGCCTGATGTTAACTTTTAAATTTGAGAATTTAAAAATTATGATATTTTAATATAATGTATTTTTCTCAATATATGGGGGTAAATAAAAGATATGTTTATTTTTAAACCTACCCCAGAATAGTCTGACTTTGAAGTAATAGAAAATAACCAGTTTTAGAACCTTTGCCCTTTGCTACTATAAGGAATTGATACTTTGTATTTGTCAAGTTCTTACATCCACAATCCCTATACTAACTCTGTGGTAACAAATGCCCTCTGTTGCTACATACACCCAATGCTCTGAGGATAAGCCAACTGTCTATTGTAAGACTACAATACACCATATTTATTTTTATTAATTTCCACTTTAACTGGTATTTTTATTCAAAGGAAAATGAGATACATTATTCTGTCACCAGCCACAACAAATTTTATTAATTTTCCATTTGTTAAAGTAGAGTAAGTCATTAAGATTGGAATATAAGTCTGACAATTTCTCCTTCTAGCAGTGTCTAAATATCCTTAAAAGAGCTGCTTGGCCAAATGATTTTATTTAAAGTAGCAAGACTTTCTGTTTGTGGAAAAGGGAAATAATTTTGAGTGATTTATGAGATATTTTATATTTGAAGTTTTTATAATGCAAGATTCAGAGAGTGGATCATGGATCTCTGGGTCTCCCCTAAGAACAGAGCTGACTCTCCTTATAGGCAAATCTATGACAAAATAGTCTTGACTAACATTTTTCTTTCTTTCTCTCAAATGTATTATTTTTCCTTCAAACCAGGTACTGTGTTCAGAACACCTTCATTTCCCTAGTCATCTAGGTCTGAAAGTTAAGGGCAAGCTCTGCGACCTCCACCCGGCCTCTTGACATAGCTTTGCCTCCGTATTTTGATACCGAATGTTATGGACTCTTCTTCCACAGTATTCGTCACGCTTGTTCCTCTCTCTCTTGCAGAGCCTCTGTTTCCTACAGCTGTCTGGCTCTCTCAAACACAAGCTCCACTGTTTTTTCAGAGCCAGACATTCTGGGGGCCTGTCTTCCCACTGCAGAGCCCTTTGCCCGGGAAGACCAGTGTTGGTTTGGACCCTTGTTCCTTGGAGAAGACCTCCGCAGTTGTGACAGCTTGCCCGTTTGTGCATCACCACCCCAGTGTAGCCTGACTGGATTGCATCTTCACCCTTCCTATCCATCTTGTTGTGGCTCCTTCTTGAAATCTTTAGCTGTGGGCAGTCTTTTCTGTGACCTCCAGGTTATTCTCATAGATAGCTGCTTTGTAAGTGGTTATGATTTTGCCATGCCTGTGGGAGGAGAGTCCAGTGTTTTCTACTCTTGCCTCTCAGTCACCTCTTCTCGGGTGTTTATCACTTTAAGTCAGCTGGCCAGCATGGTCCTCAGTGTGAAAGTGATGCTTAAGCAAAGATGTTAAGTGGATAATGGAATGGGTCACTAAGGTATCTGAGGGAAGGATAACTCGCATACTGATAACGGGATCTCACCAAATCTGCTTGATGTTATTGATGAACCAACCCCTTCATACTTTGGCCACCTGATGCGAAGAGATGACTCATTAAAAAAGACCCTGATGCTGGGAAAGATTGAGGGCAGGAGGAGAAGGGGATGACAGAGGATGAGATGGTTGGATGGCATCACCGACTCAATGGACGTGGATTTGGATGGACTCCAGGAGTTGGTGATGGACAAGGAGGCCTGGCATGCTGTGGTTCATGAGGTCGCAAAGAGTTGGACACGAGTGAGCGACTGAACTGTACTGAACCCCTTCATGTCCTTTCTCACCTCTAAGACTTGGCAGAAGTTGCCATTATCCCTAGGAAACCCTTTCATGTCTGTTACCATGCTTATGTTGTTTAATTGCTAAGTTGTATCCAACCTCTTTGCGATCCTTTGCGGCCTATAGACTGTAGCCCATCAGTCTCCTCTGTCCATGGGATTTCCCAGGCAGGAATACTGGAGTGGGCTCCTGTTTCCTTCTCCAGGGATCTTCCCAACCCAGGGACGGAACCCAGTCTCCTGCATTGGCAGGTGGCTTCTTTACTGTGGAGCCACAAGGGAAGCGCGTACCATGCTTATAAAATTTTTAACAATCAGCTCTCTGAGGGGAAAATGAGTGCTGGTGAGTACTGATAAATATGGTATAAATACTCCCACCATGACCAAGTTACCAGTGGGATGGGACCAGAATATGCAGCCGGGTAGAGATATGCAAAGTCAGCTCTCAGAGCTGGTATGAGGCACCTCCATCATAGCACTCCATTCGATTCATCTCTTCTCACTAGGTGTAACTTATTTAAATTTCCCTCTGCCTCTTAACTGTCATCCCTTGGTGGGTTTGATATCCTTTTCTGCCCTCCAAAGGCACACTACATTCTTCCCTCTATTGTAGGATTTTTATTTTCTGTCTATACATACATCCAAGACTTCAGACTTGTGGGCAATTATCGGTTTTACGGTGATACTTAGATTGTATGCCAAGTCAGTTGTGTCTGACTCTTTGTGACCCTATGGACTGTAGCCCACTAGGGCTCCGCTGTCCCTGGGATTCTCCAGGCAAGAATACTGGAGTGGGTTGCCATTTCCTCCTCCACGGGATCTTCCCAGTTCAGGGGTCAAACCTGTCTCTCTTACGTCTCCTGCGTAGGCAGGCAGGTTCTTAGCACTAGTGCCCCCTGGGAAGCCTGATACTTAGAATAGTCTCTCACGCAGCAGTAACATATAGTATATTTTTTAAATTGCCAATTTAGTAGGTATTTTGTTCTTAAATTTTCTCCTTATAATAGTTAATGATAGTAAATGTTATTTAATTATTTTAGAATGATAATTATATTGTGGTGAGAAGTTAAAAAGATCCCTTCTATTTTAAATTCTGCCAAGTATTTGTAGACAAATTCATGAAGTATGGATCTGATTCAGAGTAATTCAGTGAGTGGGAAGGTATGGATAGGAAGAGATGTGATCATTGTTGAAACTGGGGGTGACAGTTACTCTGTCATTCATTCTATTTTTTTCTTTAGCTCCATGTAAATTTAAAATTTTTCATATTAAACTGTGAAAAATCCTTTCTAATTTACCTAATTTGAGATTGTTTGCCATAAATTTAGTTTCTGAGGTAGGTACCAAAGTTATTCTTAGCAGTCATTTCCTGCACTTGAACAGTTAATTATTCAAATAGTTTTTATTTAGTAATTATCAATATAATTATGCTCATGGTGTAGCATTTACTTTTATTCTAAATGCTCATGAACTATATTGTATAGTTGACTGATTAACAGACACACACACACAAAGCAAAAATAAACAACAACAAAAACACAAAGTATCATGTGACCCAGAGAATTTAGAACAGGTCTAGGGCATAATATTCTATGAAATTCATTTTTGGCTTATATAATGTTTGAGAGGTATTCTTTCATATTTGCCTGTTTAAAACCTTGTACTTAAAAATGATTAGTTAGGAAATTGTTCATGTAAAATTTCCACTTTGAGTTATTTTGCAGAAGTGTTTCTCTGACAGACTTGAGGGTAAAATTTATAAGAGGCAATATAGGACAATATTTATTTTTTCAGTTGCTGCACATACCTACTCAGAGTGTTTTGCCCAAAGAGTTCTAGCATGGATGTGAAATTGCCTGGGAAATTAGATGTAGATTTATTTTGTGTTAAACATGAGTGAAAAGAATATGTTCCAGTCTAGTAATACTAGTAAACGTTGCTACAAGTTTAAAGAAGCAAAACATGTCTCCAGGGACTGGAAGCTCATTGGGCACTAAAATGGAGTTCTTTTGCTGCTTACTGTCTTCTGAGTTTAATTTTAAATATCTAGTTTACATTTAAAATTAATGTTTGCAGAAATACATAATAAGGAAATCCCACTTGATACTTGTGGACTCTAAAGAACCTTGCCCAAGGAATATAGACAGGACTTTGTTCAGGGAATTAATATAAGGGATATGACTTATTTTAATATTATTTATGGCCTGGCATGCTGCAATTCACGGGGTTGCAAAGAGTTGGACACGACTAAGCAACAGGACTGAACTAAACTGAACTGATGACTTATTTAGTATTATTTTATTCATAAAGTAGCCAACTTTAGGAGAAGTTGCTTAGAAAATGATTAATAGTACGTTTAAAGTGCTTGGTAAGCTTTGATTTTTAAAAAGGAGCAGTAGAGCTTCCTTTATTACTTGAATATTTGATAAAATGCATTTCATTTACATAATACAATGAAACTAGTATCTACTCAACTAAGATGCTTTCAGGACAAATGGAATAAAAAATTTTGCAGCTCCAAATTTTATGGTCTCAGTTCACTCACTTACAATGAGACCTGATGCTACTCAAAGACTAAAGTTTGAAATATCTACTGCCTTCAGAGATACTGCTGTGGCTTTTAAAAGAAACTTTATTTTGACATCATTTCAAATTTACTGAGAAGCTGCAAGATTAGCACACAGTGTTCCCAGCTGATTCATTTTGCTCCACAGTAGAAGCTCAGACAACATTGTAAAGTAACTATACTCCAGTAAAAATTAAATAACACAAATTAACCAGTTTTTAGCATTTTTCTATATTTTTGTCATCTTCTCTAATATATGATATGAATGTGTATTATATAACTTATAATTTATTTGTTTCTGAATTATTTGAGAATAAATTCAATACATGTGCCCATTTCCTGAATGTCTTTGTCTGTTTCCCAAGAACAAGAATATTCTCATGTAATCACTATGTCATCAGAATTCAAGACATTTAACATTGATATTTTATCTAATGGTATAGCTCTTATTTCAATTTTGCAAGTTGTCCCAATCATATTGTTTATAGAACCTTTCCCTCCAGTTCAGAATCCAATCCAAGATCACATATTATCATGCCTCTTTGGGCTCCTTTAAACTGAAATTTGCTCTTTAGCTTTCCATTATATGGCACGTACATCTTTTGAGGACTACAGGCCAATTATCTTAGAGAGTATTACTCAGGTTGGGTTTATGTAGTATTTCTTCATGTCTACGTTCAAGTGATGTATCTCTGGACAGAATATTATATAAGTGATGTTGTATCCTTCCTTTGTTACCTGAGCCTCAGAAATTCTAGAAACTTGAGCTTATCTAAATAATATATTTTGAGGTATGCTTGACATAAAATATATTAGTTTCACATACACATATGGAGATTCAGCACTTGTATATGTTGCAGAATAATCCATCTGTCACCATACAAGGTTAATACAATGTTACTGACCATAATCCCCATGCTGTACTGTATATCCCCATGGACTATTTATTTTATAACTAGATATTTGTACTTATTGATCTCCTTTTTCAACTTTACACCCTGACCTCCAACCTTTCTTCCCTGTGGTAACCACTAATCTTTTTCTGTATCTATGAGTTGACGTTTCGCTTCTTAGATTCCAGATATAAGTCATGCAGTATTTGCCCTTCTTTATATCATTATAGCATAAAACATTCAAGGTCCACCATGACTAATAACCTGTTGTGTGTGTGTGTGTGTGTGTGTGTGTGTGTGTGTGTGTGAGACATGTTCTTTATCCATTCATCTATTGATGGAAACTTAAGCTGTTTCCATATCTTCTTGGCTATTGTACACAATGCTACGATAAACATTTAGTTCAGTTCAGTCGCTCAGTCATGTCCAACTCTGCAACCTCATGAGTCACAGCACACCAGGCCTCCCTGTCCATCACCAACTCCCGGAGTTTACTCAGACTCACGTCCATCGAGTCAGTGATGCCATCCAGCCATCTCATCCTCAGTCGTCCCCTTCTCCTCCTGCCCCCAATCTCTCCCAGCATCAGAGTCTTTTCCAATGAGTCAACTCTTTGCATGAGGTGGCCAAAGTACTGGAGTTTCAGCTTTAGCATCATTCCCTCCAAAGAAATCCCAGGGCTGATCTCCTTCAGAATGGACTGGTTGGATCTCGTTGCAGTCCGAGGGACTCTCAAGAGTCTTCTCCAAAACCACAGTTCAAAAGCATCAATTCTTCGGTGCTCAACCTTCTTCACAGTCCAACTCTCACATCCATACATGACTACTGGAAAACCATAGCCTTGACTAGACGGAGCTTAGTCAGCAATGTAATGTCTCTGCTTTTGAATATGCTGTCTAGGTTGGTCATAACTTTTCTTCCAAGGAGTAAGCATCTTTTAATTTCATGGCTGCAGTCACATCTGCAGTGATTTTGGAGTCCCAAAAAATAAAGTCTGACACTGTTTCCATTGTTTCCCCATCTATTTCCCATGAAGTGATGGGACCTGATGCCATGATCTTTGTTTTCTGAATGTTGAGCTTTAAGCCAACTTTTTCACTCTCGTCTTTACATATATATTTTTAAACTAGTGATTTTATTTTCTTTGGGTAAGTACCAGTACTAGAATCGGTGGGTTGTGTGGTAGATCTACAGTTTAAAAATATTTTATTGAAGTATAATTGATTTACGATGTTGTGTTTGACTTCTGCTGTACAGTAAAATGACTCATATATGTGTGTGTGTGTGTGTGTGTGTGTGTGTGTGTATTCTTTTGCATATTCTTTTCCACTATGGTTTATTACAGGATACTGAATATAGTAGGACCTTTTGTTTATCCATCCTCTATGTAATAGTTTGCATCTGCTAATCCCACACTCCCCATCCTTCTCTCTCCCTCCTGCCTTCCACCTTGGCAACCACAGGTCTGTTTTATATATTTGAAATTTGTTTTTGTTTTTTGCTGCTGCTGCTTCAGTCATGTCCAACTCTGTGTGACCCCACAGACAGCAGCCCACCAGGCTCCCCCATCCCTGGGATCCTCCAGGGAAGAACACTGGAGTGGTTTGCCATCTCCTTCTCCAATGCAAGAAAGTGAAAAGTGAAAGAGTCGTGTCCAACTCTTCGCGACTCCTTAGGAGCCTACCAGGCTCCTCTGTCCATAGGATTTTCCAGGCAAGAGTACTGGAGTGGGGTGCCATCGCCTTCTCCATTTTGTTTTTTAGATGTGTTAATTTGTATTCTACATTCAAGTGATATCATATGGTATTTGTTCTTCTCTTTCAGACTTTGCTTAGTGTAATAATGTCTAGGTCCATCTCTATTGCCGCAAACGACATTATTTCATTCTTTTAATAGCTGAGTAATATTCGTGTGTGTGTGTGTGTGTGTGTGTGTGTGTGTGTGTGTGTATACATCACTTCTTCTGATGCATTCATCTATTGATAGATATTTAGGGTGTTTCTGTGTCTTAGCCATTATAAACAGTTCTGTGATGAACATAGGGTACATGTGTCTTTTTTTGTTGTTGTTTTTTTGTTTTTTTTTAATTATTAAATTTATCTATTTTTTAAATTACAATACTGTATTTGTTTTGCCATACATTGACATGAATCAGCCATAGGTGAACACAATCTCCCAGTGCCGAGACCCCCTCCCACCTCCCACCCCACATCCTCTACTTGAATCATCCTGTGCATCAGCCCCATGCATCCTGCATCCTACATTGAACATAGATTGGCGCTTCGTTTCTTGCAAGAAAGTATACATGTTTCAATGCCATTCTCCCAAACCATCCCACCCTTTCCCTCTCCCTCAGAGTCCAAAAGTCCACTCTATACCTCTGTGTCTCTTTGTTGTCTCACATATAGGGTCATCATTACTGTCTTCTAAATTCCTTATATATGTGTCAGTATACTGTATTGGTGTTTTTTTTCTGGCTTACTTCACTCTGTATAATCAGTTCCAATTTCATCCATCTCATTAGAACTGAGTCAAATTTATTCTTTTAAGGGCTGAGTAGTATTCCATTGTGTATATGTACCATAGCTTTCTTATCCAATCATCTGCTGATGGACATCTAGGTTGTTTCCATGTCCTGGCTATTATAAACAGTGCTGCAATGAACATTGGGGTACATATGTCTCTTTCAGTTCTGGTTTCCTCGGTGTGTATGCCCAGCAGTGGGATTGCTGGGTCATAAGGCAGTTCTATTTGCAATTTTTAAGGAATCTCCACACTGTTTTCCATAATGGCTGTACTAGTTTGCATTCCCACCAGCAGTGTAAGAGGGTTCCCTTTTCTCCACATCCTGTCCAGCATTTATTGCTTGTAGACTTTTGGATCGCAGCCATTCTGACTGGTGTGAAATGGTACCTCATTGTGGTCTTGATTTGCTTTTCTCTGTTAATGAGTGATGTTGAACATCTTTTCATGTGTTTGTTAGCCATCCGTATGTCTTCTTTGGAGAAATGCCTATTTAGTTCTTTGGCCAATTTTTTTATTGGATCATTTATTTTTCTGGAGTTGAGCTGCATAAGTTGCTTATATATCTTTGAGATTAGTTGTTTGTCAGTTGTTTCATTTGCTATTGTTTTCTCCCATTCAGAAGGCTGTCTTTTCACCTTGCTTATAGTTTCCTTTGTTGTGCAGAAGCTTTTAATTTTAATTAGATCCCATTTGTTTATCTTTGCTTTTATTTCCAGTATACTGGGAGTTGGATCATAGAGGATCCTGCTGTGATTTATGTCGGAGAGTGTTTTGCCTATGTTTTCCTCTAGGAGTTTTACAGTTTCTGGTCTTACATTTAGATCTTTAATCCATTTTGAGTTTATTTTTGTGTATGGTGTTAGAAAGGGGTCTAGTTTCATTCTTTTACAAGTGGTTGACCAGTTTTCCCAGCACCACCTGTTAAAGAGACTGTCTCTACTCCATTGTATATTCTTGCCCCCTTTGTCGAAGATAAGGTGTCCATAGGTGTGTGGGTTAATCTCAGGGCTTTCTATTTTGTTTCATTGATCTATATTTCTGTCTTTGTGCCAGTACCATACTGTCTTAATGACTGTGGCTTTGTAGTAGAGCCTGAAGTCAGGCAAGTTGATTCCTCCAGTTCCATTCTTCTTTCTCAAGATTGCTTTGGCTATTCGAGGTTTTTTGTATTTCCATACAAATCTTGAGATTATTTGATCTAGTTCTGTGAAAAATACTGCTGGTAGCTTGATGGGAATTGCACTGAATCTGTAGATTGCTTTAGGTAGTATACTCATTTTCACTATATTGACTCTTCCAACCCATGAGCATGGTATATTTCTCCATCTATTAGTGTCCTCTTTGATTTCTTTCATCAGTGTTTTATAGTTTTCAATATATAGGTCTTTAGTTTCTTTAGGTAGGAATATTCCTAAGTATTTTATTCTTTTCGTTGCAATGGTGAATGGAATTGTTTCCTTAACTTCTTTTTCTACTTTCTCATTATTAGTGTATAGGAATGCAAGGGATTTCTGAGAGTTGATTTTATATCCTGCAACTTTACTATATTCATTGATTAGCTCTAGTAGTTTTCTGGTCGAGTCTTTAGGGTTTTCTATGTAGAGGATCATGTCATCTGCAAACAGTGAGAGCTTTACTTCTTCTTTTTCCAATTTGGATTCCTTGTATTTCTTTTTCTGCTCTGATTGCTGTGGCCAAAACTTCCAGTACGATGTTGAAGAGTAGTGGTGAAAGTGGACACCCTTGTCTTGTTCCTGACTTTAGGGGAAATGGTTTCAATTTTTCGCCATTGAGGATAATGTTAGCTGTGGGTTTGTCATATATAGCTTTTATTATGTTGAGGTATGTTCCTTCTATTCCTGCTTTCTGGAGAGTTTTTATCATAAATGGATGTTGAATTTTGTCAAAGGCTTTTTCTGCATCTATTGAGATAATCATATGATTTTTATTTCTCAGTTTGTTAATGTGATGAATTACATTGATTGACTTGCGGATATTGAAGAATCCTTGCATCCCTGTGATAAAGCCCACTTGGTCATGGTGTATGATCTTTTTAATGTGTTGCTGGATTCTGATTGCTAGGATTTTGTTGAGGATTTTTGCATCTATGTTCATCAGTGATATTGGCCTGTAGCTTTCTTTTTTTGTGGTGTCTTTGTCAGGTTTTGGTATTAGGGTGATGGTGGCCTCATAGAATGAGTTTGGAAGTTTACCTTCCTCTGCAATTTTCTGGAATAGCTTCAGTAAGATAGGTGTTAGCTCTTCTCGGAAATTTTGGTAGAATTCAGCTGTGAAGCCGTCTGGACCTGGGCTTTTGTTTGCTGGAAGATTTCTGATTACAGTTTCAATTTCCGTGCTTGTGATGGGTCTGTTAAGATTTTCTATTTCTTCCTGGTTCAGTTTTGGAAAATTGTACTTTTCTAAGAATTTGTCCATTTCTTCCAAGTTGTCCATTTTATTGGCATATAATTGCTGATAGTAGTCTCTTATGATTCTTTGTATTTCTGAGTTGTCTGTCGTGATCTCTCCATTTTCATTTCTAAGTTTGTTGATTTGATTTTTTTCTCTTTGTTTCTTGATGAGTCTGGCTAATGGTTTGTCAATTTTATTTATCCTTTCAAAGAACCAGCTTTTGGCTTTGTTGATTTTTGCTATGGTCTCTTTTGTTTCTTTTGCGTTTATTTCTGCCCTAATTTTTAGGATTTCTTTCCTTCTACTAACTCTGGGGTTCTCTATTTCTTCCTTTTCTAGTTGCTTTGGGTGTAGAGTTAGGTTATTTGTTTGGCTTTTTCTTGTTTCTTGAGGTATGCCTGTATTGCTATGAACTTTCCTCTTAGGACTGCTTTTATAGTGTCCCAAAGGTTCTGTGTAGTTGTGTTTTCATTTTCATTCGTTTTTGATGCATATTTTGATTTCTTTTTGATTTCTTCTATGATTTGTTGATTATTCAGAAGGGTGTTGTTCAGCTTCCAAATGTTGGAAGTTTTAATAGTTTTTCTCCTATAATTGAGATCTAACCTTAGTGCATTATGGTCAGAGAAGATGCTTGGAATAATTTCAATTTTTTTGAGTTTATCAAGGTTAGATTTATGACCCAGAATGTGATCTATCCTGGAAAAGGTTCCATGTGCACTTGAGTAAAAGGTGAAATTCATTGTTTTGGGGGTGAAATGTCCTATAGATATCAATTAGGTCTAACTGGTCAATTGTATCATTTAACGTTTGCGTTTCTTTGTTAATTTTCTGCTTAGTTGATCTGTCCATAGGTGTGAGTGGGGTATTAAAGTCTCCCACTATTATTGTGTTATTATTAATTTCCCCTTTAATCCTTGTTAGCAATTGTCTTACATATTGCGGTGCTCCTATGTTGGGTGCATATATATTTATAATTGTTGTATCTTCTTCTTGGATTGATCCTTTAATCATTATGTAGTGGCCTTCTTTGTCCCTTTTCACAGCCTTTGTTTTAAAGTCTTTTTATCGGATATGAGTATTGCTACTCCTGCTTTCTTTTGGTCTTTATTTGCATGGAATATCTTTTTTCCAGCCCTTCACTTTCAGTCTGTATGTGTCCATTGTTTTGAGGTGGGTCTCTTGTAGGCAGCATATATAGGGATCTTGTTTTTGTATCCATTCAGCCAGTCTTTGCCTTTTGGTTGGGGCATTCAACCCATTTACATTTAAGGTAATTATTGATAAGTATGCTCCTGTTGCCATTTACTTTATTGTTTTGGGTTCGGGTTTATACGTCCTTTTTGTGTTTCCTGTCTAAAGTCTATCCTTTAGTATTTGTTGGAGAGCTGGTTTGGTGGTGCTGAATTTTCTCAGCTTTTGCTTGTCTGTAAAGCTTTTGATTTCTCCTTCATATTTGAATGAGATCCTTGCTGGGTACAGTAGTCTTGGCTGAAGGTTATTATCTTTCATCACTTTAAGTATGTCTTGCCATTCCCTCCTGGCCTGAAGAGTTTCTATTGAAAGATCTACAGTTATTCTTATGGGGATCCCCTTGTGTGTTATTTGTTGTTTTTCCCTTGCTGCTTTTAATAATTGTTCTTTGTGTTTGGTCTTTGTTAGTTTGATTAAAATATGTCTTGGGGTGTTTCGCCTTGGGTTTATCCTGTTTGGCACTCTCTGGGTTTCTTGGACTTGGGTGATTATTTCCTTCCCCATTTTAGGGAAGTTTTCAACTATTATCTCCTCAAGTATTTTCTCATGGTCTTTCTTTTTGTCTTCTTCTTCTGGGACTCCTATAATTTGAATGTTGGAGCGTTTCATATTGTCTTGGAGGTCTCTGAGGTTGTCCTCATTTCTTTTAATTCGTCTTTCTTTTTCCGTCGCTGATTCATTTATTTCTACCATTCTATCTTCTGTTTCACTAATCCTATCTTCTGCCTCTAATATTCTACTATTTGTAGCCTCCAGAGTGTTTCTGATCTCATTTGTTGCATTATTCATTATATATTGACTCTTTTTTATTTCTTCTAGGTCCTTGTTAAACCTTTCTTGCATCTTCTCTGTCCTTGACCCCAGGCTATTTATCTGTGATTCCATTTTGATTTCAAGATTTTGGATCATTTTCACTATCAGTATTCGGAATTCTTTCTCAGGTAGATTCCCTATCTCTTCCTCTTTTGTTTGGTTTGGTGGGCATGTCTCCTGTTCCTTTACCTGCTGGGTATTCCTCTGTCTCTTCATCCTGGTTATATTGCTGCGTTTGTGGGGGCTTTTCTATATTCTGGGAATTTGTGGAGTTCTCTTTATTATAGAGCTTCCTCTCTGTGTTTGGGGTTATATCAGTGGCTTGTCAAAGTTTCTTGATTAGGGAGGCTTGTGTTGGAGTTCTGGTGGGTGGATCTGGATTTCCTCTCTCTGGAGTGCTGTGACGTGTGAAGTAATGGGTTATGAGACATCAATGGTTTTGGAGTATTTTGAGTTGCCTGTGTATTGAAGCTCAGGGGCTTGTTCTTGTGTTGCTGGAGAATTTGCGTGGTATGTCTTGCTCTGGAGCTTGTTGGCCCTTGGGCGGTGCTCAATTTCAGTATAGGTATGAAGGCGTTTGATAAGCTCTAATTGGATAATGTTCCCTGTATTCAGGAATTCTTTGATGATCTCAGGATTTGGAATTACGCCTCCTGATTCTGGTTTTCAGATTTATTTTTACAATAGCCTCATGATTTCTCCATCTATTCAGCACTAATGTTAAAACATCTAGGTTAATGATGATAGGTTTCTCCACCTTGAGGGTCGTCCCTAGAGGATCGGTGAGTTACTTGGAGGAGAGAAGAGGGAGGGAGTAGTTAGAGGTGAGTGGAATGGGATGAGGTGGAATCAAAAGAGGGAAAAGCAAGTTAGTCCGTAACCACTTTCTTGTGTGCGCTTTGAAGTCTGGACCGCTCAGAGGTGGTCACAGAGTTATACATGGAAGAGGAGTGGGAGGAAGTAGATAGAGATGGACAGGAGGATAAAAGAGGGAGGTGGGAAGGAGGGATACAGATCCGGTCAGTGACCAGTTCCCTGAGAGTTCTCCTCCTTCTGGAACACACAGAGATTCATAGGGTTGGGTAGAGAGGGGGAGGGGGAGGGAGGAGACAAAAGCCACCTGGTGGAGAAAAGAGAGATTCCAAAGGTGGAGAGAATGGTCAAGCCAGTAGTCTTGCACTCATGTACTGAGGATTAGGTTTTTAAAGTACAAAATTGGCAACAGATACCAAAATGCCAAGATTAAAAATCTGGAGTATAGATTGGATTTTCAAAGATAGATTATTGAAGAGAGGAAGAAGAAGGAGAGAGAAATTTAAAAAAATAGAGAAAAAGAAAAAAAAAGTAAAATATAATAAAAGACTCTAGAATTATTAAAAGCAACTTCCTCCACCAATAAGACTATATACAGCGTTTGCTTAAACGATAGGGTGTTTTTTTTTTTGAAAAGTAATATTAGGTTATAAAAATAATAACTAGAAATATAGAAGACTTAAAAATTTAAGCAAGTTTATGGGAAAAAAGATGAAAAAGAAAAGGATAAACAAATTTAAAAAGGAAAAAAATAATTTTTAAAGAAAGAAAAAAATTCTTAAAAAAATAAATCACGCTTCCACATCATCCCCCAAAAAAAAATTTTTTTGATCATAAAAGTAGTAACGGTGTATCTGGTGCTTTCTCTGTCGTTGAGGGCTGTGTGGGGTCACTACCAAGGCAGTTCCCTCTGTTTGCCTTCCTCTGTTTGCTGGTCTCTTCCGTGTCTGATTTCTGTCTTGCCACAGGGAGGGTGGTGGTGAGCTCTGCACTGGGCTTGCCCCTTTCCAATCCGCGGGATAACCGTGTGGGGCCTGCCCTATGTTTCATGCAATTCCCCGGTTTAAGCCGCTCAGGATTGGCGCTCAGGAAGTCCCCTCCGGGTGTCGGGTTTGGTTCCAAGTCCGAGTGGCTAGGGAGTTTTGCGTCTTCTGGGCTTTCTGGGTCACTCAGTTTTCTGGGATCTCCACCGGGGCTCTTTCTCAGGCAGATGATGACTATTCAGAGACCCCAGAAGTCTCAATAAAGAAGCTTGCTTGCAATTTGGTAGGTAATGTCTCTCTTGAGCTGCGACTGCCCTCTTCCCGCGCTTAAGGCTCTGGCTGCCCGTCGCCAGTGGGGGATGGTCTGCAGCCGGCTATTGCCGATCCGTCCTTTGTTCTGTGCGCGGGCCTGTCAGTGTCTTATGTTCGGGCGTTTGGCGTGTTAGTTATCCCCCAGTCTGGTTTGCTAGTCCGGGATAATTCGTTCTATCCACGCGCGGACCCGATTCTGGCCCCGTTATGCCCCGATTCTCGAGAAAAGCCCTGCAGCCTACGTCTCCCGCGGCCCAATTCTTAGAGAGCACTGTCGCGGGCGCGCTCCTCCCTGCCCAACCCCCACTGCTGTCGGCACAGGCGTTTGCGCTGCTTATCCGCTGGGGGTTATACTGTTGAATTCGTAATCTGTTGGTTTTAATTATTTATTTATTCTTCCTTCCTGTTATGTTGCCCTCTGTGCTTCCAGGGCTCGCCCCATGCACAGCTGTGAGAAAGTTCCCCAATTTTAGGGAACCTCTCTCTTTAAGAGTCTCTTCCTGGGACGGGATTCCCTTCCCGTGCCGGGGTTCCCTCCCTACCTCCTTTGTCTCTATCTTCGTTCTTTAAAATAAAATAATTCCTACCTGGTTTTGAAGCCAATGATCTGCTTTGCTGGATGCCTGATGTCCTCTGCCAGCAGTCAGAAGTTATTTTGTGGAGTTTGCTCAGCGTTGAAATGTTCTTTTGATGAGGTAGAGAGGAGAAAGTGTTCTCCCCATCCTATTCCTCCGCCATCTTTTTCCCTCCTTACATGTGTCTTTTTGAAGTATAGTTTCATCTGGGTATAAATCCTAGGAATGGGTTTCTGGATCATATGGCAACTCTATTTTTAGTTTTTTGAGGAACTTCTATACCGTTTTCCATAGTGGCTGCACAGATTTACATTCCCACCAACAGTGTATGGGGGTTCCCTTTTCTCCACACCCTCTCCAGCATTTATTATTTGTAGAATTTCAGTGATGGCCATTCTGACTGGTGTGAGGTGGTACCTCATTGATGTTTTCATTTGCATTTCTCTAATAATTTGTAATTATAACATCTTTTCATTTGCCTATGGACCATTCTATCTCTTCTTTGGAGAAATGGTAGATCTACTTTTAATTTTAGACTTGGGAGGAAGCCTCCATACTGTTTTCCTTAGTGGAAACCTTCTTAAATTAAGAGATAAATGGAATTATGTGGAAGATGTGAGCAGTTAATTAAATAGGATAAGGATAAAATGGCACTCCCACGTTATGATAAGTTTCTAGATAAACTTGACTTTTTAAAATAGATAGGCTTTGCCTCACAGGACAGGGTGGAATTCAAGAACTAGCAACAGTAGAAGAAATGCAACAGTGGGCAAGCATGGGGCCCTTAGTTGTGAAAACTGCATTTCATAATTCATTGTTTTCTTGAATTATACATTATAATTTTCTTGATACACAATTTTTTTTCCCTCTGAGTTGCTAGACCAACTGGTAAAACTTAGTCATGAACATGCATCTAAGTCAGACCTTTACTTTTTTGTCCTGCTTCCAGATACTCATTTCAGGCTATAAAATGTGATAATAGCTTAAATGATGATGGAAAGATATTTAAAAATATATGTAATGAAAGCCAGAACTTTCACTGTGAGAGAAGTAAGTTGCAGATATGAAGTGGGGAGAAAAACTATAATTACCTTATAGTGCTAGATTAGAATCAGAGATATCAGTATGAATGAAAGTAGGTAGATTCATACATATATATATACATACATACATACATATTCATATATACCTGCCTACATGAGTTGGAATACACGCAGCTATTTTCTAGTTCTGTTTGCTAAGAATCATAGAAGCAATGATATTCCAGTAGTGACAAGCATATTTATTGCCTCAATCTTGGTTTCTTAATGTCATTTTCCAATAAAAGACACCAGGGTTCCTTGAAAAAATGACTGACTCTACAGTGGGGTAGAGAAAATACAAAATGACCTGGAACCCCAAAGTTAGGAAACACTATGAATGAATGAATCATAAGGATTAATGAATCCTTACAGAATAATTCTAAGTAATAAATGTAGAAAAAGAGGGATATATCATAATCACACTATCACAATTAACAATTATTGCAGGTAGGATACACTGAAAATGATTAAAATCATTGAATGAAACTTTAAGGTGAAATAGGATATTTGTATAGCCTCAAATTATCTCCCTCATTATGCTTATTAATTGCAGGAGTAATTAATGTTAACATATGTTTATACAAACTTTTTGGCAAGCAAGTGTAATCTGATTGTCATAGACAACCCTTACCTGCAAAGCCGTTTTTGCACTAGACTATTAAGGCAGCTTATTGGTTTTAGTTGGCTCATGTAGGGACATAAGAAATAGTAAGTTGTTGATAATTAAACCAGTTTATTTTCATCTGCTAGTGAAAAATTTAAAATAAATAACAATCTGTAAAAATGACAAAGCAGAGAGGGAGCTTTTAACTGCTATTTGTTACTCCATCCTTGTTGAAATATCTATTCTTTTTAAAATTGATTTATAACAAATTACCACAAATTTGGGGGTTAAAAACAGCACTTTCTTATTGTCTCCCAGTTCTGTAGCTCAGAATTCTTAGGGAACTCAGCTGGGTTCTCTTCTGAGGGTCTCCCAAGGCTACAATCAAATCTCCAGGGAAGAATTTGCTTTAAAGTCTTTCAGGTTTTAGATGGACCTCAGTTCTTGAAGTTTTAAAACTTAGGGAGCTGTTTGTCAAATGGCCCTTCCCATTTTTAAGCCAGCAAAGGCACCTATTTTCTTGGTTAGCATTTTCCTCTCTTCCTCTTCTGCTACCAGTTGGATAAGACTCTTGGCTTTTTAAAGGATTGTGTGATTAGAGCAGGGTACACTCCATATTTTAAGACCAACTACGCCATGTGACAGCCTAATCACAGAAGGGATATTTCATCATATCCATTGGTACTGAGGGCGGGAGGGATTTTGGGAAGTACCTCTTTGGGGATCCATTTTAGAAATTTTACCTAACACAATAATGTCATGTTAATCTTTAGAGTTGGGTCTCTTGTTCAGTTTTATTCCTGCCATGTAGGCAGACAATTTGGGTGCCAATAAAATGTCCTTCCTATATAACACGATCTTTTAGTCATTACAAACAATATGGCCCATCATCCTGATTTTCATCAGTAAGGTAATCAATTTCAGGTTATGTCAAATATGTTTTTATTTTGCAGAGATTTAAATATGAGAAAACGATATAGAAATAGATATGTTCTGCACAAGAGGATTGGTGGTTTCATTGTATAATCAAATTATGCATTTAAGTGGTGATATAAAAAGAGTGAAAGAGCAAACTTGAATGCACATCCATTTGGTGATAATAGTCCCCAATGTACTATAATAATGAGTTGATCAGGTGCTTCCTCTTTGGTATAAGGGAAAGAGGTTGGGAAAGTGGACCTGGTTTGATGTGATTCTATTACTACTTCTGGCCAATTTTCCTGGGGTTACTAGCAGTTCCCCTTGTGACTGCAGATGAGCTTGTACTTAAGAGCGTCAGTCCTTAGGATTTTCTTGATATTCCTATTAAACTCAATTTGTTTTCTCCCTTGTTCTTCAAACTAATAGGCAGGTTTATTAACTTTTTATTGTTCCTCAATTACACCTTTACAGAGGATGATTCAGTTAGAGTATGACAAAGAATGCATGTTTTAGGTGAAAATATTTCATATGATGTTTTCAGATTTGTTCTAGTATGTTTGGTAGTATAGGAACAATCTGAGACATACTGAATTTAAGTAGACAAGATTTCCTGTGCTTGTTATATATGGAATATATATTTGTTGGATGCAAAAATTTGTTTTTTTATTGAAGTATAGTTGATGTACAATGTGTTAATTTCTACTGTACAGCAAGTGATTCAGCTATATATATATATATATATATATATATATACACACACACATACACACACATTCTTTTTAAAATTCTTTTCCATTATGTCTTATCACAGGCTATTGAATATAGTTCCCGGTGCTATATAGTAGGACTTTGTTGTTTATCAATTCCATATATAATAGTTTGTAGCTGCTAATCCCAAAGTCCAAATTCATCCCCCAGCCCTCACCCTCTTGGCAACCATAAGCCTGTTTTTTGTGTCTGTGAGTCTGTTTCTGTTTAATAGATAAGTTCATTTGTATCATATTTAAGATTACATATATAAGTGATCTATTATGGTATTTGGGTTCGTCTTTCTGACTTCCCTTAGTATAACCAGATGCTAAAATGTAAAGGATAATAGGCTAATAGACTAAAAATAGTTTTCTGAGTAATATTCCTCAGAAAACACAGTTTAGAAAACATACTTCTGACATAAATTTGATTCCTTTCTCTGTAATAAGGCAGTTTCTGCAGTTCTTAGGTTATCCTTCATTTCTGAGTAGAAGTCAGGCTGCCTTAGGTCCTGAGTTCTGTGATGGTTAGAATTTGCTCAAACACTTTGTTAGTACTTTATCCATGTTATATTCTCTCAGAGGCAATAAAAGCTTTAGAAAATGTAAATGTCCTCATATAAAGTACATCAAATATGATTCAAATGTGAAAAAAACTTTCTTTTATTTAATTCCTTAAATTTTACTGGTTAGCAAAATGAGTTTTAGAATGAAGTTTCTAAAATGTTTCACCATTGGAATGATTGTTAGAAACCCCAAGAATATTGAGCCAATTTGTAAGTGACACAAATTGAAAATCCAGTTTGCATGGGGAATATAATTTTCTCACTTAGATTACCTGCAAGTTCTTTACTTGTGAATTGTAAGGTGAAGTGGCTTTGGAATTCATAGAGAAATGCAGAAGTGTGGTCTCTGAAGTCCTGGTTTTGCATCTCAAGCATTAGTGATGTGAGTGTAAATAAGTAGATGATGCTTCTTTACTCTTCTGTAAAATGGGATGACAGTTGTCATGCCTTATGGGATGTAAGTGTTCAAGAAGACCTTGGATGAAGAGCACTGTTAGAACTTCCTAACAATAAATACAGACTGTTAAAGAAGTGAAGATATTAAATCATAATAGGGACTTTTTTGGAGAGTGAAAGTTTAAGTCAATCTTTAAGTTATCCTCTTAAAACTCAGGATGTTTCTGCATTTTTTTCTTAAAGGAATTGGTCTGAATAACTGTTCTTTCTCAATTGCTTTTGTTTTTGTTTTTTTCATTTGCCAGAAACAGTAAAAGTGAAATAAGTTTGATGTGTTATACCTCTGTCCACTTAAGGAGTTCAGATCTTCTGGCATTAATATTTTATGTGAAAATAAGTTATTTGAAAATATACAGATTAAAGCAAAAAAAGCTTTCCAAAACAAATCTCAAAAATTAAATGCAACCATAAGTGCTTTATAGGAACAGGAATTTTTATTTTATCTTTAAAATTACCTTTAATCATAGATACCGTAAATGGATGACTAGGGCAATTATCTAATTCAAAGCAAACCGTATTAATGCCTACCTTGTTCGGATAATTCTGGTGAATAATTTCTTCTTTGCTTTGAATTATGCAAATAATTACTTCTGTTTATTACTTCCATTTGTTAGTGTAGCTGTTGCCTTAGTGTAGATCATGACAAAAACAGGGCATTTTGGAGTCATCTTAAGAGATCTAACTCTTAGATATCATTTTAGAAGATATGTTTAATGCCTTGAAACATAATATTTTATAGTTTTAAACTGAAAACTACAGACTCTTTCCCTAGAAAAATTCCTGTATAAAAAATTTTGCATACAATGAGGGGCTCATAGACGTTCCAAAACCTGCCAGTGGAAACCAGGTTAGAACCCCTGCTGTTGCAGAAATAAAGTGGCTTCAATTTTCCAGCCAAATTGAAGAGATGTTACTTAACAAGCACTCTGTGATATATATATTTTTAAAAGTTAAAAGAAAATGGGAAAACTTTCCTTCTCTAATATAGGATATATTAATGAAAGAAATGTTGCAAATGTTCTTGTAGTTTGATTATGAATGAGAAAATAATGTTTACAGTGACAACAGAGTTCTGAAAATTCACCTAGGTCTATATAAAGTCAGATTCATGCCACCATGTATACTGTTGCTGGTTGTACTTGTTATAACTTTTTTATCCCCCATGTGCCAGTTATACTGCTTTTACATTTTCCTCATCAGCTGATGTTCTAATTTTCCCTGTTTTTATTTTTATTTTTTTTGTTTTCAAAACCCTTATTTTTTTTTCTTAATTTTATTTATTTATGTATTTATTTTTTAATACTTTATTCTACATTATAATACTGTATTGGTTTTGCCATACATTGACATGAATCAGCCACAGGTGAACACTATCTCCCAATGCCGAAGCCCCCTCCAACCTCCCACCCCACATCCTCTCCCTGGATCCTCCCGTGCACCAGCCCCAAGCATCCTGTATCCTGTATTGAACACAGACTGGCGCTTCGTTTCTTACATGATAGTATACATGTTTCAATGCCATTCTCCCAAATCATCCCACCCTCTCCCTCTCCCTCAGAGGCCAAAAGTCTGTTCTATACCTCTGTGTCTCTTTTGTTGTCTCACATAGAGGGTCACCATTACTATCTTTCTAAATTCCATATATATAAAAATTAATTACTATATATGAATTCATACCCCAGGTATTACAAGTGCCCTCCTCTCTTTCTCTCTCTCTCTCAAACACATACACACTCACACACAGAAACACAACTCTCATTTTCATAACCCCAGTATTATTCCATTTTATTTTCTTTCTGTCACCACTGCTTGGATATTTGAGCACAAAAACCAAAGCAAACCCCACATGTTCACTGCATTTGAATTGCTGTATATTCTTTGATTATATCTTATGCCATTATATTCTTTGGTTATATTTTTTTCCCATTATCTAAAACTGCTGATTTTTGACCACTTGATTCTAGTGGCATTCTTTCGTTCCCTGTCTATAACATGGTCTGGCAGGCCCTAGACTATCTGTGCCCACCCTCCTGAGCCTTTTGTCCTATTCCTCCCCTCTGTAGCCAAACTGGCCTGAAGTCTGTGGGGTAGATTTTTTGGGAAAGAACTTTCCAGACAAAGGGAGCACTATCTGTAGGTGTTGGTATTTATTCCTAACCTAGTCCCTTACTTCTTGACTCTTGCCAATGATACCTTCTGTCCTACCTGGCTCTACATTTGCTGTGAGGATTCTTCTTTAAACATAGATTCAGACTATATGCTTTATATGTACAAAAGCATTACAACCAAAACTTTAAAGTCAGGGCAATTGTACATAAACTTGGCTGGATTCTCTTTAGAAATTTGATGAATGGGCCACACAAGGGCACAGCCTTCTGCAGCCACAGCTTGTTGGGAGGGAACACGCTCTCCTGTGTGGCCTGTCCCCATCCTTCAGGGCCTTCCCAGGTGGCACTAGTGGTGTGAGCCCACCTGCTGATGCAGGAAACATCAGAGATATAGGTTCAACCCCTGGGTCGGGAAGATCCCCTGGGGAGCGCATGGTAACCCACTCCAGTACTCTTGCCTGGAGAATCTCCTGGGCAGGCTACAGTCCATAGGTTCACACAGAGTTGAACACGACTGGAGCAGCTTAGCGTTCACAGCACTCCATCCTGAGGCTTCTGAGTCTGTGAACCTTAGATTGAACTGGAGACAAATTTGTTCTCTCTGGTAGTTTCCTTTCTTTTGTGGCATTTCTCCTTTCCATATACTCTTTGTGAAAATTCAGTAAAGAGTGTGGGATTCTTGCTTCAACACTAGCTCTGTTCTGTGGGTAGGTAGTGGTTAGCACGGTTAATCCACCTCAGAACTCCCTCTGAATCCTGTTGCTATGGGGATGATGCATGTGTGTATGTATGTGTGTGTGTATATATATATATATTTAATATACATGTAATTTACTTTTAAGTTAAAATAGACAATATTTATAGTGAAATTAAAGTGAATTCCCTTAGACTGCTTTATATCTATATAATCAAATTCCACTGTAATGCAGGACCAGAACTTTGTGTTGTTTTTATTATTATTGACTGACATATAGTGACTGCTCATTCTGGGTTGGGTTCAGAGTTAGAGATTTAACATGCATTATCTAAGTTAATGTCATAACTCTGGAGCAGATCTTATTATCCACATTCTGTAGATTAGGAAGCTGAGGATCAAACAGCATAAATAAAATTAACTAAAGTTTTATATTTAGAAAGGTTCAGATTGTGCATCCCTTCCACTCTAGGCAAACAATAGGCCTGTTTTAAAAAAAAATTATGACTATTTAGCTAATAGTCTAATAGTTAAGTCATTTTTGATTTTGAAAACATGTCCCTGTTATGCATTGTTTCATTTATTTGCTTTTGAGAAAACAAAGATAAATAAACATTTTCTCAGTTCAGTTCAGTTCAGTTGCTCAGTCGTGTCTGACAATGTGCGACCCCATGAATCACAGCACGCCAGGCCTCCCCTGTTCATCACCGTCTCTCAGAGTTCACTCAGACTCACGTCCATCGAGTCCGTGATGCCATCCAGCCATCTCTCATCCTCTGTCGTCCCCTTCTCCTCCTGCCCCCAATCCCTCCCAGCATCAGAGTCTTTTCCAATGAGTCAACTCTTCACGTGAAGTGGCCAAAGTACTGCAGCTTCAGCTTTAGCATCATTCCTTCCAAAGAAATCCCAGGGCTGATCTCCTTCAGAATGGACTGGTTGGATCTCCTTGCAGTCCAAGGGACTCTCAAGAGTCCTCTCCAACACCACAGTTCAAAAGCATCAATTCTTCAGTGCTCAGCCTTCTTCACAGTCCAACTCTCACATCCATACATGACCACTGGGAAAAACATAGCCTTGACTAAATGGACCTTAGTCAGCTAAGTAATGTCTCTGCTTTTGAATATACTATCTAGGTTGGACATAACTTTTCTTCCAAGGAGTAAGCGTCTTTTAATTTCATGGCTGCAATCACCATCTGCAGTGATTTTGGAGCCCCAAAAATAAAGTCTGACACTGTTTCCACTGTTTCCCCATCTATTTCCCATGAAGTGATGGGACCAGATGCCATGATCTTCGTTTTCTGAATGTTGAGCTTTAAGCCAACTTTTTCACTCTCCTCTTTCACTTTCATCAAGAGGCTTTTAGTTCCTCTTCAATTTCTGCCATAAGGGTGGTATCATCTGCATATCTGAGGTTACTGAGATTTCTCCCGGCAATCTTGATTCCAGCTTGTGTTTCTTCCAGTCCAGCATTTCTCATGATGCATTCTGCATAGAAGTTAAATAAGCAGGGTGACAATATACAGCCTTGACGTACTCCTTTTCCTATTTGGAACCAGTCTGTTGTTCCATGTCCAGTTCTAACTGTTGCTTCTTGACCTGCATACAGATTTCTCAAAAGGCAAGTTAGGTGGTCTGGTATTTCCATCTCTTTCAGAATTTTCCAAAGTTTATTGTGATCCACACAGTCAAAGGCTTTGGCATAGTCAATAAAGCAGAAATAGATGTTTTTCTGGAACTCTCTTGCTTTTCCATGATCCACCAGATGTTGGCAATTTGATCTCTCGTTCCTCTGCCTTTTCTAAAACCAGTTTGAACATCAGGAGTTCACGGTTCACATATTGCTGAAGCCTGGCTTGCAGAATTTTGAGCATTACTTTACTAGCATGTGAGATGAGTACAATTGTGCGGTAGTTTGAGCATTCTTTGGCATTGCCTTTCTTTGAAATTGGAATGAAAACTGATCTTTTCCAGTCCTGTGGACACTGCTGAGTTTTCCAAATTTGCTGGCATACTCAGTGCAGCACTTTCACAGCATCATCTTTCAGGATTTGAAACAGCTCAACTGGAATTTCATCTCCTCCACTAGCTTTGTTCGTAGTGATGCTTTCTAAGGCCCACTTGACTTCACATTCCAAGATGTCTGCCTCTAGATTAGTGATCACATCATCATGATTATCTGGATCATGAAGATCTTTTTTTTTAAATTTTATTTTTACTTTATTCTACATTACAATACTGTATTGATTTTGCCTTACACTGACATGAATCAGCCACAGGTGTACACGATCTCCCAATGCCAAAGCCCCCTCCCACCTCCCACCCCATATCATCTCTGTGGATCATCCCGTGCACCAGCCCCAAGCATCCTGTATCCTGTATTGAACATAGACTGGTGCTTTGTTTCTTACATGATAGTATACATGTTTCAAAGCCATTCTCCCAAATCTTCCCACCCACTCCCTCTCCCTCAGAGACCAAAAGTCCGTTCTATACCTCTGTGTCTCTTTTGTTGTCTCACATACAGGGTCATCATTACTATCTTTCTAAATTCCATATATATGTGTCAGTATACTGTACTGGTGTTTTTCTTTCTGGCTTACTTCACTCTGTATAATCAGCTCCACTTTCGTCTACCTCATTAGAACTGATTCAAATTTATTCTTTTTAAGGGCTGAGTAATACTCCATTGTGTATGTGTACCATAGCTTTCTTATCCATTCATCTGCTGATGGACATCTAGGTTGTTTCCATGTTCTGGCTATTATAAACAGTGCTGCAATGAACATTGGGGTACATGTGTCTCTTTCAATTCTGGTTTCCTTGGTGTGTATGCCCAGCAGTGGGATTGCTGGGTCATAAGGCAGTTCTATTTGCAATTTTTTAAGGAATCTCCACACTGTTTTCCATAGTGGCTGTACTAGTTTGCATTCCCACCAACAGTGTAAGAGGGTTCCCTTTTCTCCACATCCTGTCTAGCATTTATTGCTTGTAGACTTTTGGATCATAGCTATTCTGACTGGTGTGAAATGGTACCTCATTGTGGTCTTGATTTGCATTTCTCTGATAATGAGTGATGTTGAGCATCTTTTCATGTGTTTGTTAGCCATCCGTATGTCTTCTTTGGAGAAATGCCTATTTAGTTCTTGGCCCATTTTTTGATTGGATCGTTTATTTTTCTGGAGATGAGCTGCATAAGTTGCTTGTATATTTTGAGATTAGTTGTTTGTCAGTTGCTTCATTTGCTATTGTTTTCTCCCATTCAGAAGGCTGTCTTTTCACCTTACTTATAGTTTCCTTTGTTATGCAGAAGCTTTTAATTTTAATTATATCCCATTTGTTTATTTTTGCTTTTATTTCCAATATTCTGGGAGGTGGGTCATAGAGGATCCTGCTGTGATTTATGTTGGAGAGTGTTTTGCCTATGTTCTCCTCCAGGAGTTTTATAGTTTCTGGTCTTACATTTAGATCTTTAATCCATTTTGAGTTTATTTTTGTGTGTGGTGTTAGAAAGTAATCTAGTTTCATTCTTTTACAAGTGGTTGACCAGTTTTCACAGCACCACTTGCTAAAGAGATTGTCTTCACTCCATTGTATATTCTTGCCTTCTTTGTCGAAGCTAAGGTGTCCATAGGTGGGTGGATTTATCTCAGGGCTTTCTATTTTGTTCCATTGATCTATATTTCTGTCTTTGTGCCAGTACCATACTGTCTTAATGACTGTGGCTTTGTAGTAGAGCCTGAAGTCAGGCAAGTTGATTCCCTACAGTTCCATTCTTCTTTCTCAAGATTGCTTTTGCTATTCAAGGTTTCTTGTATTTCCATACAAATGTTGAAATTATTTGTTCTAGTTCTGTGAAAAATAGCGCTGGTAGCTTGATAGGGATTGCATTGAATCTGTAGATTGCTTTGGGTAGTATACTCATTTTCACTATATTGACTCTTCCGATCCATGAACATGGTATATTCCTCCGTCTATTAGTGTCCTCTTTGATTTCTTTCATCAGTGTTTTATAGTTTCAATATTTCAAGAAGAGCTAACACCTATCTTACTGAAACTATTCCAGAAAACTGCAGAGGAAGGTAAACTTCCAAACTCATTCTGAGGCCACCATCACCCTAATAACAAAACCTGACAAAGACACCACAAAAAAGAAAACTATAGGCCAATATCACTGGTGAACATAGATGCAAAAATCCTTAACAAAATTCTAGCAATCAGAGTCCAACAACACATTAAAAAGATCATACACCATGACCAAGTGGGCTTTATCCCAGGAATGCAAGAATTCTTCAATATCGGCAAATCAATCAGTGTAATTCACCACATTAACAAATTGAAAAATAAAAGTCATATGATTGTCTCAGTAGATGCAGAGAAGGCCTTTGACAAAATTCAACATCCATTTATGATAAAAACTCTCCAGCAAGCAGGAATAGAAGGAACATACCTCAACATAATAAAAGCTATATATGATAAACCCACAGCAAATATTATCCTCAATGGTAAAAAATTGAAAGCATTTCCCCTAAAGTCAGGAACAAGACAAGGGTGCCCACTTTCACTACTACTATTCAATATAGTTCTGGAAGTTTTGGCCACAGCAATCAGAGCAGAAAAAGAAATAAAAGGAATCCAAATTGGAAAAGAAGAAGTAAAACTCTCACTGTTTGCAGATGACATGATCCTCTACATAGAAAATCCTACAGACTCCACCAGAAAACTACTAGAGCTAATCAATGAATATAGTAAAGTTGCAGGATATAAAATAAACACTCAGAAATCACTTGCATTCCTATACACTAATAATGAGAAAGTAAAGATCTTTTTTTACAGTTCTTCCATGTATTCTTGCCACCTCTTCTTAATATCTTCTGCTTCTGTTAGGTCCAGACCATTTCTGTCCTTTATCAAGCCCATCTTCACATGAAATGTTTCCTTGGTATCTCTGATTTTCTTGAAGAGATCTCTAGTCTTTCCCATTCTGTTGTTTTCCTCTATTTCTTTGCATTGATCACTGAAGAAGGCTTTCTGATCTCTTCTTGCTATTCTTTGGAACTCTGCATTCAGATGCTTATATCTTTCCTTTTCTCCTTTGGTTTTTGCCTCTCTTCTATTCACAGCTATTTGTAAGGCCTCCCCAGACAGCTATTTTGCTTTTTGCATTTCTTTTCCATGGGGATGGTCTCGATCCCTGTCTCCCATACAATGTCACTAACCTCATTCCATAGTTCATCAGGCACTCTATCTATCAGATCTAGGCCCTTAAATCTATTTCTCACTTCCACTGTATAATCATAAGGGATTTGATTTAGGTCATACCTGAATGGCCTAGTGGTTTTCCCTACTTTCTTCAATTTCAGTCTGAATTTGGTAATAAGGAGTTGATGATCTGAGCCACAGTCAGCTCCTGGTCTTGTTTTTGTTGACTGTATAGAGCTTCTCCATCTTTGGCTGCATACAATATAATCAATCTGATTTCGGTATTGACCATCTGGTAATGTCCTTGTGTAGAGTCTTCTCTTGTGTTGTTGGAAGAGGGTGTTTGCTATGACCAGTGCATTTTCTTGGCAAAACTCTATTAATCTTTGCCCTGCTTCATTCTGCATTCCAAGGCCAAATTTGCATGTTACTCCAGGTGTTTCTCGACTTCCTACTTTTGCATTCCAGTCACCTATAATGAAAAGGACATCTTTCGGGGTGTTAGTTCTAAAAGATCTTGTATATCTTCATAAAACCATTCAACTTCAGCTTCTTTAGCATTACTGGTTGGGGCATAGACTTGGATAACTGTGATATTGAATGGTTTGCCTTGGAAACGAACAGAGATCATTCTGTCGTTTTTGAGATTGCATCCAAGTACTGCATTTCAGACTCTTTTGTTGACCATGATGGCTACTCCATTTCTTCTGAGGGATTCCTGCCCGCAATAGTAGATATAATGGTCATCTGAGTTAAATTCACCCATTCCAGTCCATTTTAGTTCACTGACTCCTAGAATGTTGACGTTTATCCTTGCCATCTCTTGTTTGACCACTTCAATTTGCCTTGATTCATGGACCTGACATTCCAGGTTCCTATACAATATTGCTCTTTACAGCATCGGATCTTGCTTCTATCACCAGTCACATGCACAACTTGGTATTGTTTTTGCTTTGGCTTCATTCCTTCATTCTTTCTGGAGTTATTTCTCCACTGATCTCCAGTAGTATATTGGGCACCTAATGTCCTAGGGAGTTTCTCTTTTGGTATCCTATCATTTTGCCTTTTTATACTGTTCATGGGGTTCTCAATGCAAGAATACTGAAGTGGTTTGCAATTCCCTTCTCCAGTGGACCACATTCTGTCAGCCCTCTCCACCATGACCTGCCCGTCTTGGGCTGCCCCACAGGCATCGCTTGGTTTCATTGCGTTAGACAAGGCTGTGGTCCTAGTGTGATTAGATTGACTAGTTTTCTGTGAGTATGGTTTCAGTGTGTCTGCCCTCTGATGCCCTCTTGAAACACCTACCATCTTACTTGGGTTTCTCTTACCTTGGGTGTGGGGTATCTCTTCACGGCTGCTCCAGCAAAGCACGGCCACTGCTCCTTACCTTGGGCGAGGGTATCTCCTTACCGCCGCTGTTCCTGACCTTCAATGTGGGATAGCTCCTCTGGTGCGCAGCCACCGCTCCTTGGGTGGCTCCTCCCAGCTGCTGCCCCTGGCCTTGGGCTCTAGCTAGTGTTTATTATTTACCATTTAAGTTCTATAGAGCAGTTGCTGAATCTTCAGTAGAGGATTGGGTGTTCTTTTGTATTTCTTTATTAACAATATTTTTTAAATGAAATTGCTCTGGTGCTGTGTTGGTATTTGTTTCAAAGATGTAGTGACTGTGTTAGGCTTTGTTGACGAGACAACCAATATTTAATCTGGCTAATGCTATGGTATCAGTTTGTCTTCTTTTTCTTTGCTACTTTGATCTGACACTTTACTCATGGTATTTAATTAGATTAAATCCGGCACATTAACTCTTCTACAAACCAACTGATTCTCCAACAAAAGGCTTTTGGTTTCTTTGATGTCTCAACAAAATTGGTTATCATTGCATCCTAAAGCTAATTATTTTATGAATGGAGTGGTGATTTCCCAATATCTACTGTATGAATAGAGATTGATAATTACTATTTAAAAAAAAATCAAGCTGTAGATTTAAAGGTGCTATGGTCATTGTCATTAATTTGGGGAGTACTTAGTTATGGTATAGCACAATTTTTGGTTCCTTCAGGCAAAAAAATAGAGGTTACAAACCTAAAATCTCTCTATGAAAAGTAAGGTATTCCTGTTTTAATTAGCATATGCATCAATACATTGTTTTATAAAGTGCTTATCATATAGAATGTCAAAATGGAATACATAAATTTGGTCTAAGAAGGAAAAAATTCAGTTCAGAGAAGTTGCTTGCAATTGAAAAATTAAAAGGAAGAAAAAGTTACAGTAGGTTAATTCAGCATGTACTAAAAATGCTTGTTTAAGAACTGAGGCAATCATCATTTCTACTTCAAGAAAGTACCTCAAATGTTTTGAATTATGATAATTTGCATTTCACAAAAATGATACCTTGACAGCCTTTTATTCCTTATAAAGTCAGTTTCCACAATCCCCTTTAATTATATTCATGGAAACTACATACAAGGATGTAATGAGCATTCAGCTCCCTTTTTAGAGAAAACAAGGCTAATGTTTAACAATAATTTGAACAGTGTTTCTTTTAAATTCCATCAACATTTGTTAAGGACCTTCAGTATCCAGATACTGCATAAACTTTGAAGAAGCAATATGATAAAAGATGGGAAAAGATAGACATATAAGTAAATGTGTAAATGTAAAATAGACTATGAGAAGCTTTGATAGTTTGTCATTAGAACACATCGGAGAGGGCATCATTGAAGCTGGGTCAGGAAACAAGAAATTGGGAAGAAAAGATGATTCATGAACTGAATGTTAAAGAGGGTGAATAGCACTTGACCTCTTGACTCCCCAAATGTGATCAGGTTTGATGGGTGGGTGAAGAAGGGGTTCAAATGACCTAAGTATCTATCTAAATAAATAAGAAACCAAGGAAGTACTATAATTATTTGGTCCTGTGTATACTTTATGATGAAAGCAGGTATCAAAATATAAAGATAGAACAAGGTAGAGGAAGTGATTCATTCCAACAGGGAGACAACAGGAACACTTAACTTCCCTTCAAAAAGAATCAGATTAAAAAATAATTAACTTAATCTTCCTCATTATATTGAATACTTTTTTAAAGAGACTTATTTGTTTATTTTACCTTTTGGCTGTGCTGGGTCTTCGTTGCTGTACAGGCTTTTCTCTAGTTGTGGAGAGTGGGCACTGCTCTTTACTGTGGTACCCGATCTTCTCATTGAGGTGGATTCTCTTGTCGCAGAGCACAGGCTTCAGTAGTTGCAGTGCGTGGGCTTAGTAGTTGTGACTCCCAGGCGTTAGAGCACAGGCTCAGCAGTTGTGGTGCATAAGCTTAGTTGCTCAATGGCATGTGGGATCTTCGGAGACCAGGGAACCAACCAGTGTCTCTTGCAAGGCAGATTCTTGACCACAGGACCACAAGGGAGGCCCCTGAATACTTCTTTAACTTTTTTTCCCAGCAATTTATAACAATGTAAAGAAAGGGTAAGACTGTAAAATAAATGGGCTATTCTGATTATGTTGCCATTGCAAAATTAATTCTGGAAGTCTATAGTTGTACAGAATACTTCCAAAGAGAATCTCTCCATAAAATTACAGCCTAATTTCTTAGTTACCTTAGTTGCCTTGCACTTGTGGCTGCCAGTAGTAATGGGACCTATTCAATGTATATATGATGTGGAGAAAAAAGGGGTACAGAATGTGGAAAATTTTAAAATAGCACCCTTCCAGACAGTTCAGAAAGACATAGATTTATAGTGAGTCACTCTGTTATAGAACTAGGTGATGACTAATTCACAAGATTTGCAGTCACGGCTGAGGTTTCCCCCTGTGATAAGCCCTGGCAAGACTCCTTGCGTCCAACATGCTACTCTGCCTGACTCCATGTCATAGCGTCACACTGTATTTTGATATAGTCATATTAGTGTGGATGATCATTTCTCTCTCTGATTTCCTTTAAAATTCCTGGAATCCTACGTGCAATAACAGGATGGTGGTTGGAGTAGAGTGGAAAGATGTGTATAGGAAATAGAAGTAGATCACGGAAGACTCAAAGGATAGTCTCCATCTTTATCGGCTTTTAGCCAGTCAAAGTAAACTTGATGAGATCACCTTTAAGATGTTACACTCAATAGTGTTTTAGATACCAAGATGATTACTTTGGAATCACAGAACTGATGTAGAAGCCTGGCTTGCCATTTGATGGTCATGCAGGGTTTTACTTCATTCTGGGGCCACCTTTTCCTCATCAGGAATAATGAAAATATGAGCAAAGCCCTCATAGTTAGAGAATATGGTGGAAACAGGATGAGACTTGCAGCACATCTGGCACAGAATCTGACATCTGGTTGATGCTTCTGCAAATGCGGATTTTATTATTTTTGTTGATGACAGTGGTGTTAGTATTCTTACAATGACCTACTCCCAGAGGAACAAGAAGGCCTTCAAGAACTGTAAGCTACAGATGGCCGTGGCACTTCCAGATGAGCCCAACCCTGGGATTATGGAATGTGGATGAATTCAGTGAGGGCTGTTGCCTCTTGCCCTAGGGTATTCTCAGCCTTCTCTTGGCACAGTGAGTTGAATACCAAGTGAAAAATCCATGCAACAATCCCCTTTGGTGTGAGGCGAAGGAAGGCCTTGCTAGTGCTGAGTTTGAGCAGTTAATTTTATTTGTAATACTTCTGTGGCTATCCCTGGGGAAGAGTTAGCACATGTCCAGAATCGGGAGACGAGGAATTGGGAGTCTTTTGCAGTAACGCTAATGGATTTAGAAGCATGCCTATCTGGCCCTGTGGTGGTGCAGAGTGTGCATGTCACATGCCAGAATATATTGGGTTGGCCAAAAAGTTCATTTGGGTTTTCCCGTAATACCTAATGGAAAAAACCCAAATGAACTTTTAGGCCAGCCTACCCAATGAACAGTCTGTAAAGTGAATTCGTGTTTTCATTTTTATTTTTCCACAAAATTAGCTGATCTTTGGCACCATACCAGGGAATAAGATGCCATGGCTTCAGTATTGAACAAAATTAAGGTAAAATGAGTCCAACCTGAGCAAATCTCTATAACTTCCTAAGGAATACACACACACACACACACACACACACACACACACACACACACACACACACTGGCAACTGTGCAGAAAGTCTTCCTTTTTCCCTCTGGAGAGGAAATAGAAATACCTGCTGCCAAGAAACTACTCACTTTACATAAAATTATGGCCAAAATGAGACCATTTTCCCAGGATGAATTGTTAAAATTGCTTTGTTGGTTTCATATAGTCATGGTGTTGACATCTGTGGATCACCTTTACTTCATTTTAATTTTTTCCAACCTCTTATTTATAGCTGCTTTGGTACTAACTGGGATTTTACCAATGCAAAGGGAAGGATTACGTTTCTTTTATAAAGAAACATTGCTTGAAGGAAATGACATCTTTAATGCTGCTTTAATTTATTTTTCATCTCCAATGTTTCTGCTCCATCTCCCTGAACATATTCATTAGGAGTCAGCTAAGAGCTTCTGTTAAGGTTTCTGAGTCGAGACAATTTGATTGCTGTATGCAAACAATCTTATAAGATGTGTATGTCCATATACGTGCCATTCATATTAATGCATGCATCTCTTTGGCTTAGATTTAATATTCAGATTCATATCAGCATGTATCTCTGAAGTGATTTGGATAAAAATATACAAGCAGATTTATTTCTATTGCATTCTTGCCTTAATACGATGATAGAATACGTCTTTCAAAGACTATATCTCTAATACTGCTTATACTTTATACTTTAGTAACAGTTGTCCAGTTTGTATTCAGTTGTTTGGCCTGAAAAATGTTAAGGAACATGGGTTTGACATAATTTTACCAGAACTCTAACTCTATCCTCTGAAGTCCATCTAACATAAATGGACATCAAGGAGACAGAGCACCAGAATGGCCTTTCTTTACCTATATATTGCATGACTTTCTTCTTCAAACCCTACTCATACAATACAGGTTAACATAAACACAGAGGAAAAAAATGTTCCAAGTTTCCCAGGAATCATTTCAGTTCAGTCGCTCAGTCATGTCCAACTCTTTGCGACCCCATGAATCGCAGCACGCCATGCCTCCCTGTTCATCACTGTCTCCCAGAGTTCACTCAGACTCATGTCCGTCGAGTCTGTGATGCCATCCAGCCATCTCATCCTCGGTCGTCCCCTCTCCTCCTGCCCCCAATCCCTCCCAGCATCAGAGTCTTTTCCAGTGAGTCAACTCTTCACATGAGGTGGCCAAAGTACTGGAGTTTCAGCTTCAGCATCATTCCTTCCAAGGAAATCCCAGGGCTGATCTCCTTCCGAATGGACTGGTTGGATTTCCTTGCAGTCCAAGGGACTCTCAAGACTCTTCTCCAACACCACAGTTCAAAAGCATCAATTCTTTGGCACTCAGCCTTCTTCACAGTCCAACTCTCACATCCATACATGACCACAGGAAAAACCGTAGCCTTGACCAGACGGACCTTAGTCGGCAAAGTAATGTCTCTGCTTTTGAATATACTATCTAGGTTGGTCATAACTTTACTTCCAAGGAGTAAGTGTCTTTTAATTTCATGGCTGCAGTCACCATCTGCAGTGATTTTGGAGCCCCCAAAAATAAAGTCTGACACTGTTTCCCCATCTATTTCCCATGAAGTGATGGGACCAGATGCCATGATCTTCGTTTTCTGAATGTTGAGCTTTAGGCCAACTTTTTTCACTCTCCATTTTCACTTTCATCAAGAGGCTTTTTAGTTCCTCTTCAATTTCTGCCATAAGGGTGGTGTCATCTGCATATCTGAGGTTACTGAGATTTCTCCCGGCAATCTTGATTCCAGCTTGTGTTTCTTCCAGTCCAGCATTTCTCATGATGCACTCTGCATAGAAGTTAAATAAGCAGGGTGACAATATACAGCCTTGACATACTCCTTTTCCTATTTGGAACCAGTCTGTTGTTCCATGTCCAGTTCTAACTGTTGCTTCCTGACCTGCATACAGATTTCTCAAGAAGCAGGTCAGGTGGTCTGGTATTCCCATCTCTTTCAGAATTTTCCACAGTTTATTGTGATCCACACAGTCAAATACAGTGCACTTATAACAATGGCAACAGAGTCACTAGCATTTAGCACATTCTTGGTAGGCCAAATATTCCACTAAGTAATTGATATGTATTGACTAATTTAGCCTTCAGAACAACCCTGTGAGGTAGATGGTTATTTTATCAGCAAGACAGCTGAGGCCCACAGGGTTAAAGTATCTTGCCCATGATCACTGTATCCACTGGCTTCCATAGCTAGAATTAAAATAACAGTGGTTGTATTAGCTTCCTATTGCTGCTAAAATGAATTGCCACTAACTCTATTGCTTAAACAACAGAAATGTAAATGTGTTATCTTACAGTTCCAGAGGACAGAAACCCCAAATGCCAAAATGAATCTCACTAGACTAAAATCAAGGTCTTGGCAGGGCTGTGTTTCTTTCTGGAGGTTCTAGGGGAGATTTTATTTATTTATTTTTACAGCTTCTCAAGGCCTCCAGTAATCTTTTGCTGATGGCCCCTTTCTGTCTCTCATATCAGCCTCTCATATCATGGCGCTGATTCTCTCCTGCCTCCATCTTCCTCTTTTAAGGACGCTTGTAATTATATTGGTCTCACCTAAATAACCTAGGACAATTTCTTTATTTTAAGGTCAACTGATTCAAAATCAGCTGATTTTATCATCTACAACCTTGATTCCACTTTGCCTTGTAATATTGCATTCACAGGTTCTGAGATTAGGAAGTGGACACGTTTGGGAGTTCATTTTTCTGCCTAACACAGGGTTATTGATTACAGCAGGGACATTTCTTTTATTGAGGTTTTGAATAAAATTCACAAGTTAATTTTACTATCTCTAGTGCATTCTGCGGAGAAGGCAATGGCACCCCACTCCAGTGCTCTTGCCTGGAAAATCCCATGGGCAGAGGAGCCTGATGGGCTGCAGTCCATGGGGTTGTGAAGAGTCAGACAGGACTGAACAACTTCACTTTCACTTTTCACTCTCATGCATTGGAGAAGGAAATGGCAACCCACTCCAGTGTTCTTGCCTGGAGAATCCCAGGGACGGGGGAGCCTGGTGGGCTGCCGTCTATGGGGTCGCACAGAGTCGGACACGACTGAAGCGACTCAGCAGCAGCAGCAGCAGCAGTTCATTCTGGCTATATGGGAGAAGGCATTTGTTTTAAGTTAAGAAGCAAGATTTAAAACTAAAGTTCCTATTAAAGCAATTTACCTAAGAAGTGTTGCCAGGAAAAAATAGATGTGGAAGTAAGGAAATGGGAGAGGTGAAGGAACACAAGCAAGGGAGTCGTATGAAGCAAAGTCACAGGGAGTATAAAGTTGGTTCAGTCCTGTAGGGAAAGATCTGGAAACATTGTGGGTCATACTTCAAAACTGCACTGCACTGACTGAGGACAAGGGGACCGGAGTAGTTATAGCCCTGCAACCTAGTCATTGGTTCAGACTATCTTCCCCTAGTAAATCCCCTGGCATTTCCTGATTACAGACAAATCAGACTACTGCTGCCTGCGCATCCCTCCCTTAAGAAGACCCAACTTTGGGTTTTGAGGAGAGAAAATACATCACGAGCCTCTGGGCACTACACTGGTAAAAAGAGACCCCAGAGGAAATGCACAGAGCACCACTCGTGTCTGGTACAATATTGAACTGTTTCTACACACCTGCTTACCTTCTCATATCATATTAGTATGAAAAGACTTCAGTACCACCTAATAGCACTTCCCTTTGTTTTTGCTGATGGAAATAAGCTACAAAAGTAACTATAGAGCCCAGCTGCCTATGAGTAGGCATTCATTTATTTATTCATAAAATCATTTAAAAATGTCTATTGTATATGTAATTCTTTACCAGGTGTATTGAATAAGAATAGTCCCTTCCTTCAAGATATCAACAGAAAGACAAATTTTTCAAGCAAATTTAGATTAAAATTAAATTCAGTATTCTGTGAAATGATTCAGTAACACCTGTAGCTTTTCAAAATGCCGAGCAGCCAGTGGGGTGTGGAGAAACTCAATGACATCTTCAGGTCCAAACCAGTGATCTTAGTACCTACCTCTAGGGACTTCTGGTGAAGATTAGATGCACTAATGCATATGAACACTGTTGGCAGAGTGCTAGGAAAATCCCATGGACCGAGGAGCCTGGTGGGCTGCAGTCCATGGGGTCGCTGAGGGTCAGACATGACTAAGCGACTTCACTTTCACTTTTCACTTTCACGCATTGGAGAAGAAAATGGAAACCCACTCAAGTCAGTGTTCTTGCCTGGAGAAGCTCAGGGATGGGGGAGCCTGGTGGGCTGCTGTCTGTAGGGTCGCACAGAGTCAGACACAACTGAAGTGACTTAGCAGCAGCAGCAGAATGAAGTAACTGTTCAATAAAATTTAGCAGAACCTAATTCAGCTGAACCTTTGTGTTTAGCTCAAATTTGGTCTGTATTTTTATAGAATCGGTATGTGGGTAGTTTAGGAGAAATGTCAGTAATATTAATAAAGGAATATTAAATGAATCTAAAAGTCTCATTTTATTCTTTATGCAAAATATCATCTGGATGGTCGTTCATTTTAAGTCACTAGATGAGTCAATAAAATGTACATTTTAGAATTTATGTATCTTACTGGTATTTTTCAGGATCAGGAAAAATAAGTCTTACAGAAAAATAAAAATTAGCCTTTATTTTGTGACTTAATCTACTATCCTATACCATAGCTTTAAAAATACATGGATAGCTCATAAATTATGTTAACTCAGAATTAATTACATTCTAACTCAAATTAAAATTAAAACTAAATCCTGAATTTTTAGCTGTTCTGCTCTGAAATACTAAATGACTGTGTTTTCATATTTATTTTTAGTGTGTGTGGTGTATATAATATATATTTGTTCAAATGATTTGTTCACATTGTTCACATTGCTTTAGCACTGAATGTCGTTAGCTATCAAATGAATGATGAAGTAATAGATAAAACATGATTCTCTGAAGGAATGATTTAGTAATATTTTAATTGTTAAAGACTGTGCTATACAGTGAGTCATAAAGAAAGACATTTGGGATGGTTAAAAATTGATGCCACCTTATTTTTATAACTATCAAAGTACAATGCCCAGTGCCATGCAAATCCAATACCTTTCAACATTGCTTAATCCTTTACCTGATGAAATGACTTAATATTTGCTGAGATCTTGTAGTTGTTTATGAGCAAAATATTTCTTATTGTAGAAGAAGGAAAGTATTAATGAGACCACCTGTGCTGAACCTTTTTATTATTTGACATTCTTTTAATAAGTTTATATTATGGCATGAAAAAAAATCTTGAAAAGAGGGAATGTATGTATATATATATATATTATATAGCATGTATATATATATATGTATGTATATTATATATAATAAATATTCTTCCTGTAAGACAAAGTCCAAGAATTGAAGATATCTTAAGCTGAGATAGGTCATCATATTCATTATTCATTTTATTTACTACCACTCTGTCAATATAAAAGTATATCAAGCTTTTGGAGTTTCAGCTCAGTTCAGTTCAGTCGCTCAGTTGTGTCCACCTCTTCACAACCCCATGAATTGCAGCACGCCAAGCCTCTCTGTCCATCACTAACTCCCAGAGTTGACTCAAATTCACGTCCATCGAGTCGGTGATGCCATCCAGCCATCTCATCCTCTGTCCTCCCCTTCTCCTCCTGCCCCCAATCCCTCCCAGCATCAGAGTCTTTTCCAATGAGTCCACTCTTCACATGAGGTGGCCAAAGTACTGAAGTTTCAGTTTTAGCATCATTCCTTCCAAAGAACATCCAGGACTGATCTCCTTTAGGATGGAATGGTCAGATCTCCTTGCAGTCCAAGGGACTCTCAAGAGTCTTCTCCAACACCACAGTTCAAAAGCATCAATTCTTCAGCGCTCAGCCTTCTTCACAGTCAAACTCTCACATCCATACATGACTACTGGAAAAAGCACAGCCTTGACTAGACGGACCTTTGTTGGCAAAGTAATGTCTCTGCTTTTGAATATGCTATCTAGGTTGATCATAACTTTCCTTCCAAGGAGAAGGATCTTTTAATTTCATGGCTGCAGTCACCATCTGCAGTGATTTTGGAGCCCCCCAAAATAAAGTCTGACACTGTTTCCCCATCTATTTCCCATGAAGTGATGGGACCAGATGCCGTGATCTTAATTTTATGAATGCTGAGCTTTAAGCCAACTTTTTCACTCTCCTCTTTCACTTTCATCAAGAGGCTTTTTAGTTCCTCTTCACTTTCTGCCATAAGGGTATTCAAGTTTAATTCTATATACCTATTTGTGAGCTCTTGAATTTCAGAATCCAACCACGAATGTGTAATATTCTTCTTTGCTTTTCTGGAAGACTATGAAAATCTAAATATGTTTTTAATTTCACTTGACGAGAGGTCATATCCACTTTCATTTGATTCATATTGATATATATATTTTTTTAAGTTTGAGAAAAATCACCATGGATAACTAAATGGAGGCTGCACAGTTGCTATTTTAAGAACCAGTAAAAGTTTTTCTCAATCATTTTCTTAAAATCATATAAAGAGAAACTCATCAAATTTATATGCAAAGTAGAATGTTGCTTTATTGTTTAGTGAAATTAAGAGACAATAGCTTTCCTTTATTACCAACAGGAAGAAACCCATTTCTGTATCTAAATTGTCCCCAGTTGCAGAAGGAAGAAGAAATTACAATGCATATAAAAACACTCCATATTAGTTTTTAGGCTGCGGGATCGTTTGTGGTTTACGGTTGGCTCTTCTTGAACACATTCAGGAAGCTGGTGAGAAGTAGACTTGATCTGTTTTGAAACTTAAGTTGTGATAAGAATGAGTAATGACCCTGAAGTGCCGTGTGGTATTAAGGTATCAGTCATTAAGTTATCTGTGGCTTTGCAGCACATAGTGGAGTCCTATGCAGAATTGCAACAGAGGGTAGAATAGAGCCCTGAGTTCTTCTCTTAGTTCCGAACTTTGAAATCATCCAGAGAGGTGAACATTCACTTTTGTTTGTTTGTCTGTGTTTCAATATCTGTTTTTAAAATAGCAGTGAAAATAATAGAGTCTCCAAACTATTAGACGTCCAGCATGGATCTAGGCATGCTGGAGACAGAAATAACTCATCAGTATGACTTGTTTCTTAACTAAGGTTGCCAGATAAAACACGGGACATTCAGTTACATGTGAATATCAAGTAATGATGAATTTTGTTAGTATATAGATTTCCCATGTAACTTTTTCTAAATCTGTATTTTTAATTGCTATATTTGAAACTATCTTCCTCCAGAAACTCAAAGGATACTAAGAGAAATAACTTACATATATTAAATCCTTAAGGAGTAGCATAAAACAGCAGGTTGGCAAGTTCTAAATTGTGTAGTTTAAAAGGTCAGAACTTCATAGTTTTTGTTTTGTTTTGTTTTGTTTTTCCTCCTGTGGCACAACTTATAGATGGCGCTAGTGAGAAGCATTAAGGTTTGTAGCATAAATTTTGAGTTATGGTAGTTCCTGGTTATTTCTTCTATTTCTTTTCATTCAGGAAAGCCAATGTAAAAACATCTAATGAGGGTGTCTTTATTATAGAAATGATCCTGAAGCTATTCTAGTCTATGTATCTTTTAAATTAAATTTCAAAAGTACCTTTCATCTCATCCAAAGAGCTGACTCATTGGAAAAATCCCTGGTGTTGGGAAAGAACAAAGGCAAAATGAGAATGGAGAGGTAGAGGATGAGAAGGTTAGATAACATCACTGACTCAATAGACATGAATTTGAGCAAACTCCAGGAGACAGAGGAGCCTGGCATGCTGCTGTCTGTGCGACTGCAAAGTGTTAGACAGAAAGAAGCGATTGAGCAACAACCTTTTAGCTATTTTTAGTAACAAATGACTTGCACACCAGATTTTCTCACATTAACTCATGTATTGTTCAGAAGCCTTGTGTTATCTTTATTATTTTTTTTAAATTTTTGGCCATACCATGTGGCACTCGAGACATTAGTTCCCTGACCAGGGATCAAACACATGCCCCCTATAGTGGAAGCAGTTTTACCCACTGGACCACTAGGGAAGTCCCCTCACATTGTCTTTAGATGTCATGAGATGTCCTGATACCCCCAAAGCCAGCATGCAGCAGAGGAGCTGGGAAAAGTATCTTTGGAGAAACTGAATTTGAATGAGGTCTTGAAAGCAGAGAAAGAATACACTCAAGTGGCAGAGTGTGATAATTTTGCAACTGATATGTAAGGGTAGCCAGTTCCCAGCGAATAAAATGACCAGAGCAAGAGTTTACCTAAAAATAGAAATACCTGCTCAGCTCCCTCAAGTCACTGAAAATCAGTGGAAGGATTACCTCAAAAACCTTCTTTTATAAAGCAGTGCATTTTAGATAAAGACTTAAACCATTGGGAGAGACATAGCTGTATCTTTCCAGCTATTCACAGCTTCTATTTTTGTCTGTTCTGTTGTATTTTAATTGCTAAACAGCATTTAATAAATTAGATTTATAACAAAATTAAACTGTTAAATATTTTAAATTCTCCAATGAGTTTGAGAGTTTGAGAAATGACATTTTTATGTAAAGCCTGCAGAGCAGTGAGAGTTATTTGAGAAAGTTTCTCTAACCTCCAGAGTGTCTCCAAGTATTTACAGTATCATGAACAAGATTATTACTTATTTTTCAAAATAATCTCTATAAATAACCACTTGAACTCTTAAAATGTTGTACTTTATCTCGTATCTCAATGTTCTAAATAGATGGTCTGGGAAATATCGAAGCGATCTTAAAAGTAGCAGCTGTTTAACAACGTGACAATGTTTTGGTAAATTCTTATTATGTAAAATAATGAAGCTCAGGACTTGGGAGTCTGTTGTCATAGATTTTCATCATCAGTGTGTTGCTTTCCAGTCTTGCCTTTGGGTATTATTTGTTAGTTTGAAAATTCTGCTGCTTATTGCTTAATCCAGCTTGGAAACCATAAGTAAGGTAGGAAATATGATTTACCATGTGAAGTAGAATATGGCTGGCAAAATCACCTAGAGTATATCAAAATAATAAAAATGTATTACAAAATGAGTAAATTTCCACAGTATAGCATGGATCTATCTAATTGTTGCACATGTCTGGGTTCTAGTGGTTATTTTAGAACATTTCTGTTTTTTTTTTTTTTAATTATACACACATGCACACACCTGCATACACACCAGCTAAATATTTGTATGTATTGTCCTTATATTACAGAGGGAGGTGAAGGTTCAGAGTTTGAATGCTAGCCTGATATCCTAGAACTAGTATGGAAAGTAACAAAATACTGAATTTTTCTGGTTTCATATATATTCCTTCTTACATGCCATCTTTCTTTTGAACTCCTGAAGAGAATTTATATGTTGAAATATCCATTAGCAAAATGAAATTATATCACTGAAGTTATAGACATGCAAGAGGTAACCAATTTTAATCCCTATAAAAGCTGATAAAATCACTGTTTTCAGAGGTCTCTGTCTGGTCCCTGCAATGCCCACCATGATGACAGAGAAGTGCTCTAGTCCTTGTTCCATCTTCAGACAGTGCCCTGGCAAAGAGGCCTAGATGTGGTTTGCTTAGGAGTTGGTCCAAGTATCACTGCCCTAGTGGATCACATTTTGCTTTGTCATGTGTGATGTGGCTAATCATTTCTTTTTCAGTATACTATAAATAAGCATGGCAAAAGAACAGCTGGTCTATTTTTCTTTCAATTATATTCACTATATTTTTTCTAAATCTAAAGCTTGGCACTGGCTCATTTTACAGGTTAAAGTTTATCATTATGAAAAGTTGCCTTTCAAACATGTACATAATCCATTAACATTTTTTTCTCAGGTAGCTGGTGGCTTAGATGGTGTAGAATCTGCCTGCAATGCAGGAGACCCAGGTCAATCCCTGGGTCAGGAAACTTCTCCTGGAGAAGGAAATGGCTAACTGCTCCAATATTCTTGCCTGGAGAATTCCATGGACAGAAGAGCCTGGTGGGCTACAGTCCATGGGGTCGCAAAGACTTGGACACTTTCCCTTTCATAATGATACTAAAGGTGTCTAAACAGAAATTTCATATTATCTTTGAGGAAAAAGGATAGAGTTAGTGAATATGTAATACAAACTGGTAATTCAGAAAGTCATCACAAATCCCAGAAGGAAAGTGGCTAGGAGGAGGATCAAGGAATTCAAAGTGATAGTAGGTGGATTCTAGAAACCACGTTATTTTCCTGAACATAACTTTGAGATTACTTCACTATCTTCCTAATAGGATAGCTATAGCTTCTAAAAATGTTTCTATCAAACCAGATATGTATTCAATGGGTTTATTTTTCTATTTTATTTTCTTGATCAGGAAAATATATGATTTGACCTCCTGGTCATCTGGAGAAAGGAAATTAGTGAACACCTACCATTTATTTAGGGCTTCCCAGGTGGCACTAATGGGAAAGAACCCACCTGCCAATGCAGGAGACAAGAGACACAAGTTTGATCTCTGGGTGGGGAAGATCCTCTGGGGAAGATCCTCTGGAGAAGAGCATGGCAAGCCACTCAAATATTCTTGCCTGGAGAATCCCCACGGACACAGGAGCCTGGTGGGCTACAGTCCATAGGGTCACAAAGAGTCGGACACAAGTGAAGCGACTTAGCACACAACAACCATTTATTTGGGGTAAAGTATCTGCCTGCAATGCTGAGCTTCCCTGGTAGCTCAGATGGTAAAGCGTTTGTCTACAATGCGGGAGACCTGGGTTCGATCCCTGGGTAGGGAAGGTTCCCTGGAGAAGGAAACGGAAACCCACTCCAGCACTCTTGCCTAGAAAATCCCACGGACGGAGGAGTGTGGTGCAGGCTACTGTCCATGGCGTCGCAAAGAGTTGGGCACGACTGAGCCACTTCACTTCACTTCTGGTGGCTCAGATAGTAAAGTATCTGCCTGTAACGCAGGAGACCCAGATTTGATTCCTAGGTCGGGGAGATCCCCTGGGAAAGAAATGGTTACCCACTCCAGTATTCTTACCTGGAGAATCCATGAACAGAGGAGCCTGGCAGGCTATAGTCCTTGAGGTCTCAAAGAGTCAGACATGACTGAGCAAGTACACTTTCACCATTTATTTAGATATAAAATGTCTTATCTCCCAAAGACTTAATGTCTTCTTAAAGCAACCACAGTGCAATAACAGTCATAATACAACTCCTCTACGTAGGTCCCAGAGAGCAGTGCCAGAGAGCTTCACTTGGCTTTGGATGGTGCTTCCTGTCAGCTCTGCTTCTGTCTGATACCCTACTACTGCCCACTTTTAATGCCTTTGCCATGCCCCTTGGGAGCAAAGAGCAAGGTCGAGATGTGCCATATGTTCATCATGACAGAAGCACGAACAGCTTTTAGAGGATCCAGTTTTGAGTTGATCTTGCCTACCCAGCAGAGCTCTGTTTATGTAAGCCGTTGAGAATGTGCCCATTTTACATAAGGTTTTGTTTTTGGAAACGTGGAAGGTGGAAGGAAGAAAGATCAATATTAGGAAAATATATTGAGAAACTGAGGCAAAAGGGAATGGTATAGGTGGGAATAGGGAACAGATAGGAAAAGAGGATGGAATCAGAACAACAGTCTGTTCTGGGAGGTCTGGAATGCCTTTTAAAACTGGGTCATAGTTTGGAGCTTTGCTTCCCAGCAAAAGTGCAAAGAGGTCATAAAATAGCAACAGATGCATTGCTCAAAAGCAGCATCATTTATCCACACGGCTGGCTGGTATCACCCTGCAACAACTAGCCTACCATAGTTACAGTGTTGCTGCCTCCTGTGATCAGTTATGTGCTGAACTGCATGCTCTGGAGATCAGGAGGATTGCCATCTTCTTATGAAAACTGAATTAGCTAGCAAAGGCAAATGTCCAAACAGAAGTATGTTCCATTGGACTGAAAAGCAAGCTTGGCCAAGAAATGTGCACTAACATTAGCAAATGCTGGAGCTGTCCCCGAGGTCTTCATTGAGATCCGCTCATGAAATCTTATCACGCTACAATATACCCACTCCAGTACTCTTGCCTGGAATATCTATGGACAGAGGAGCCTGGTAGGCTACCGTCCAGGGGTTCACAAAGAGCTGAACACGACTGAGTGACTTCACTTTCACAGATAAGCAAATGCAGGTCCAGCAAGGTTAAGTATTACAGCTTATTTGAAGATGTATAACTCGTGGAGTTTGGAGCTGAGAATGTTGGACTCTAATACACATACTCTTTCCATCATACAGTATCAAAGATTGCAGATGGTAGGGGGAGAAAGTGGTCGGAAAAATGTTTGGTAATTTGATACATCTTTTTGAGGCAGTTTATTTACAGTGCATCCGCAGCGCCTGATACAGGCACAAAATTGTCAGGTATTATGCTAACATGTTGTTTTCACAATTCTCCTTCCTTAGCAGTGTAATAACAACCTCTGTTGGCACTCTTACCCAGGATTTATAGGATTTGTAGATAACAAAAGATGGTGTGTGTGTGAGGGGGTGTGTGTCTATATGTGTGTGTGTATATAGTCAAGTTTTTCTACTCTTATTAAAATCTCTTAGCAAAGATAGTAGTTATTCGTAGTCTTAACCTTCCTATTGCTTTGACACTAAGAGATGTTTTAAATATAATTCAGGAAGCTCGTTGCTGACAGATGACCGCTTTTGTGTATGTCAATAGGAATGTTTTCATCCTGTCTAACTTTAGACTTTCTCTAGATATAAATAGTTTGTTCTTGAGGCTCAAGGTGAAATGCCTTCATGCTAAAAAGTTTCCTAGAGTCACATCTGCAGTGTTATTTGAGAATTCACTACTTTTATCTCATGCTAAGTCATTTGGACCTCTCTCTAAGTGCTTCTGTGATCTGCCTTCTGCTTCCCCTCCAGCCTGCTCTCTCATTACTTCCCGGCTCTTTCTTAGTGCTCCCAAAACACAAATGTGTTTATAGTCCCACTCCGGTGTTCTTGCCTGGAGAATCCCAGGGACAGAGGAGCCTGGTAGGCTGCTGTCTATGGGATCGCACAGAGTCGGACATGACTGAAGCGACTTAGCCACCACCGCCGCTACTGTTTTCAACTGTCTACTTTTGCTCACATGATCCTCTCTGCCTAAAATGCCCCTCCACTTCCCCCCTCTCCACTTCCCACCACCTCTGGCCCAAGACTCAATTCAACTATAAGTTCTTCCAGGAAGGCTGTGATAAAATGTTTCCAAACTCGATGGCATCAGCAGCTCTCCTCTGTGTCTGGCCATACCATTTTATTATATCTGGCTTTTCTGCATTTTACTTTTCCCCTGCCTTCTGCCTAGACATATGTTTTCTGGTTGAGAAAAGTAACCTCAACCCTAATCATAACCTTTCCAGGGACAAGAATTGTCTATGTGTTCTTCCAACATATTTGGTGTCGGTGGTCCCTGCTGCTGCTGCTGCTGCTAAGTCGCTTCAGTCATGTCCGACCCTGTGCGACCCCATAGACGGCAGCCCACCAGGCTCCCCCGTCCCTGGGATTCTCCAGGCAAAAACACTGGAGTGGGTGCCATTTCCTTCTCTACTGCATGAAAGTGAAAAGTGAAAGTGAAGTCGCTCAGTTGTGTCCGACTCTTCGCGACCCCGTGGACTGCAGCCCACGAGGCTCCTCCATCCATGGGATTTTCCAGGCAAGAGTACTGGAGTCAGGTGCCATTGCCTTCTCCGGTTGGTGGTCCATATAGCTATATAATTATCCACATTCTTTGATGCTACGGGCGTGTGATGGGAAGTTCTGTTTGGCTTTGGGGGTGGATATTAATGGTGAGCTCTATTCAGGTAGACCATTCACCTGCTCACTTGTTAACAATGACATCATAAATCTAAAGAAGTTACTCCTTGAAGCTCTGTCTTCTCGTTCAACTCCTGAGTGGTCTTTCCTTATTTTGTTTATTCCCACATGCTACTTGACATGGCTAGAAGGATTTTCTTAAGGCTTAGGATCATGACACCTACATACCCTTAAACAAATAATTAAAATACAGGCACATAACCTCTTAGTGTTCTCTATTACAGTCTGGCCCCAGCCTACCATTCTGGCTGACTTTTCCAAATGCCCTCAATCCACCTTGGTTCCTGTGAAGCTGAACTTTTCAACACACTCCATCATTCATATTCTCCCCTCTGTTTAGAACACTGTCTTCTATAATTACAAAACCAAGTTCTATCAATATTTTAATGCCTGGTTAATGTCTCCTCTTTTTACAACGCCATTCTGGGGTTTCTATGTACATGAAGTTTCTTTCTCTTCCTTCCAGGTTGCTTCATATGTTCTTAACTTGTGAGATTTACATTTTTCCCCTTGTATTATAATTATGTTTGTGCTTCTCACAAAAATGTCTGGAACTTCGATTTCCCCCAACTGCTAGCTGGAGAAAAGACAAATGGATCTTATGCATAATAGTAATTCTTTTAATTTTAAGTAACAAAGCAACATATTCCTCCTCCTATGACTCAAAAAGAGACCATGTTGGAGGGATAAGCCATTCTATGGATTCAACATTCCTTGGACCTACCCCAAACTTTTAATGATCAGCCAAGAAATCCATTTCAAACAAGTAGGATTCTCTCTCTGATCTCAGCTATTCTGTGCACATTTTCAATCTTTCTCTTAGCAACTCTGTTTTCTCCTCCTTTTCTATTCATACAGGACAGATTACTTAACTGGAGCGCCTACCTGTTCTCAGTTACAAGTGTCCTTGATTTTCAGTTTCCCCTAAAGAGAATCTGATTGGGCCATTCAGTCAGGGTCAAAAGAGCCTATTGGCTGCGATCACTGATCCCCAAGCAGCTATGAGCAGAAGAGCCTAAAGGCAAAGGAAAGTGTTATTAAACATTTGCATGGATGGGCTTAGAGTAAAGGATATTGTTAGAGAATTGAGATGATGATGCTCTGAGAAGACACACAAAAATGTATCTATTATAGATTGTTGTGAGTATCAAATGTGATAATTTGTGTTAGAAGAAGTATAGCATGTAGTACATCTGGTCAGACTATCTGAATTTGAATCCCTGTTCTGCATTCATCAACTTTATGGCCTTGGGAAAATTGCTTAATCTCTATTCACCTTAGTTTGTTCATCTGTTAAACTGGAAAATATAATAGTAACAAATTATGCCATTGTTGTGAAGATGAAGTTCTAAAGTATAATTCACTATCACAGAAACTGGTGTATGGTATATGGTGATCACTCAATAAATATTAAATATTGTTAAATAAGATTATTTGCATAGCTGCTAATCTATCATTTACATGAACTAAAGGTTTGTTTCCAACCTCTCCTACTTGGCTTTATTAAACTATACATTTCTTGAGAATAAGGACTGTACATTATATATTGCTGTATCTGTTGTCACACATAATGTGTTTCTTATACATGTTGGTCGCAGTACATGGATGGATGGATGGATAGATGGGTCAATGAATGGATGGGAATAAGAAAAGGGAAAGAGTAGGGGAGAGAAAGAGGGACAGAAAGGAGAAAGAATAACACTAAGCCTGTAAATGCATTTCAAAGTAGAAAAGCAGATTTGGCAGCTTTATCCATAAAGGATATCCACCCATCAACTTGAGGGCAGAGCAGGTAAAATGATACAGCATGTGTCTCGTGGGATGATAACTGACTGCGTTCTGCTCTACTGACCAAAATACTAGCTATGACTGTCTGTTAGTGAGATAAGATCTATTTCTCAATTTTGTCATTGACTGAATACAGGAACTGAAGGATGCCAGCCTTGTGTTGTAGCTGCACCTAGTTAAAACCACTCGATACCTTACAATTATTAATAATCTTAATGCCTTAAAATTTCATTAAGACATTATTCAATTAGCAGATTATTTGCTATGAGATCTTTAAAAACTGATCAAGTAGTAGTGATGGTTTATTAGACTACAAATTCTGTTTCTCAAACATTTTCTTTTGAGTCATTTAGATGAAGTTAAGATTGCAAGTTATTGCTGACTTGCTAAGTGATTGGTTGCGGTGTAGATTCCATCTGTCTTACTGCCCAGATAACATTAATTAAACACCTGGAATGGGCTGTCATTTCCTACTCCAGGGGATCATCCCCACCCAGTGATTGAACCCGTGTCTCTTGCATCTCCTGCATCGGTGGGTGGATTTTTACCACTGTGCCACCTGGAAAACCTTATAGGATACTATTAACTGAGTTTATAATAGCCAGGACATGGAAACAACCTAGATGTCCATCAGCAGATGAATGGATAAGAAAGCTGTGGTACATATACACAATGGAGTATTACCCAGCCCTTAAAAAGAATAAATTTGAAACAGTTCTAATGAGATGGATGAAACTGGAGCCGATTATACAGAGTGAAGTAAGCCAGAAAGAAAAACACCAATACAGTATACTGACACATATATATGGAATTTAGAAAGATAGTAATGATGACCCTGTATGTGAGACAACAAAAGAGACACAGATGTATAGAACGGACTTTTAGACTCTGTGGGAGAGGGAGAGGGTGGGAAGATTTGAGAGAATGGCATTGAAACATGTATACTATCATGTAAGAAACGAAGCGCCAGTTTATGTTCGATACAGGATGCTTGGGGCTGGTACACGGGGATGATCCAGAGAGATGATATGGGGTGAGAGGTGGGAGGGAGTTTCAGGATTGGGAGCTCGTGTACACCTGTGGCTGATTCATGTCAATGTATGGCAAAACCAATACAGTATTGCAAAGTAGAAGAAAGTAAAAATAAAATTAAAAAACATATAATATTAAGAGAAAAATATTAAATATAAATGTTATTATATACATAAATGTATATGAAATGTTTTCTGTGTACAAATAGAATCAGTAACTTAACCTTTTAAGAGCTCCAAAATGTCAACCTAACCGTGGTTAAAGGTGTTAAGAAGCAGATGTCCTTGCTCAAAAAATACCTTCCTTATTTGTCATCTAGTCCCTATAATTGCTGCCAATGAAAATGGAGCAAAAGGCAGTGCTGAGGATCCTGTGTCAAGCATTTTTACTTGCTCCATCTACAAAGCTGCTATCTTTTCAGTGTGATCAGACTGGGCCAGGGTAAGGTAACTCCAGCTCTGCTGGCTGGGCATGACTTTGGGGTGAGGGTTAAGAGATGCTCCAGCGATGGACAGTAGCTAACCATGCACTCAGTTCAGGCCAGGCCTCCAAAAGAGTAAAGGACCTCACCAATCTCTCTGCCCAGAAATTACTTATACGAGTCAGTTTCTATTACTTCATGTATTTACTTTTAAAAACATTTGTTTTATGGCAAGTAATACAAGTACATAGTATAAAATTCAAAAGCTACAAAAGTAATTTCCCTCTTTCCTCTAGCCTTTAATCATACATTCTCTTCCCTGGATATAAAATAATGCAACTTAAAGTAGTTCATGCATTTTAAAGTACGCTTATTTGTGTGTGCGTGTATTTTACAAAAATGAAAGTATATCCACATGGTTCCGCACTATAGTCTTTTCACTTAAGATATCCTGGAGATCACATTCATATAGGTTTTCTTCAGTTCTTTTCATTTTAAAAATATTCCCTTGCATTAATGGAGAAAATTTTATGTCATCAGTTCCACGTTGGTAGGTATTCAGGTTATTCCCAACATTACACACAGTGCAGTTGTAACATCCTGTTATTATCATTATTATCCAAAACTATGAATACGTATGTGAGATAAATATAAATATTTTAAAAATAGTGCTGGACTGTTACACAAAGCTGAACTGTCTGCATGCATTGGCACTTCTCTTACTCTACGATGTAGCATATTTTCATATGTTTAAGAATTCCTTCCTTCTTGTCTATTAACTACCCTTGTCATGTCCTTATCTTTTAATTGAAGACTGGATTTTTATAGTCTCAATAACATATATATATATATATGTGTGTGTGTGTGTATACATATATAACATATATATATATATATATGTTAAATCACCTGCTGGGCAGGTATGGCAAGGCTAATAGATACTTTTTTGGTAAAAATTGGTATATATAGATAATAAATTCAATGCTCTGCTTTTTCTAACCAATGCCAACTGTAGGAGTTTTGACTGTATGTAGTGGTTTGATTTTAGCACTTTTTATTCAAATTGGCTTTATTATACATATAGCCATAACTTTGCTTTCTTTATTCATTGTTTCTTCTGTTTATTTTTGATTCAAAGTTAATATTTGCTGTGGATGAAATTATACCATATTAGATTAATTAAATTGTAAAATAACTAAAGAATTTTGTTTAGAGACCTAGTTATTTATTAAAATAATGCAAATATTTGATAAATGAGTATCAAAAGAATGTGATCTTTAACAGTTTAACCCTATTTTAAAATTTTAGGTATTTCTCTTCCCTGAAAGAGGCAAAGTAAAATCTCAATATAAATTTAAACAATCAAAATACAATTTCATAAACATTTATTACATAATCCTTGACTTCTTACTATGAGACTTATTATTTCAAGTGAACATGTCTGATTTCTATGTGAAAATATGTTTTAGTCTTGGATAAAAAATGTTAATATGAAAATTAATACCATAATATGCCACTTACATATTTAGAAGGTAGATCACAATTGCAGGGTGATAATACCCTTTTTTTTTTTTAATCTAAAGAAATATCCTTGGGTTTGGGATAAATTGTCTCAGGAGCATTGAAAACCATGATAATTTGATCTTTTAAAAAGTGTCCATGTTGGTAAAACAAATTATAGAAGAGAACAGAGCAGTGATTTCAATCTCCATTTCACATCTGAAAAATGAAACAGAGTCATTTTCTCAAGGTCACTCACTAAAGTTGGCAATAGAACCAGAAATAGGAGACACTCTTCTGGCATGTTGTCTAGAATTCTTTGTAGGAAAGGACACACTCCTGACTTGAAGGCACTTTAAAAAGGCAACAGTCCTTTGAAATATGTGACCAAGGAAATCAACATTCATTTCAAACATGCATCAGTTGAAGTTTACTGGTACATCATTTCCAGTCATCATTTGAATATGTTCTTTCCTGTACTTTAAAAATATGAAAAATTGGACCATTTTTAGCTCCATCAAATACACTAGAAACAAAGGCAAAGGAATATACCATGAATTGTTTTATTCTGGAAAGTATTTATGACCCATGAAACACCATGGAATAATTTGACTCTCCTAATGTCTTCTCCCAAAATTCAAACTGTGTTTGGCCAGTTATGTTACAAAATTACACGCATTACTATCTGAAAAAATAAGACACCGATTAGATTTATCTTAATCCATGTTATATTATGAAGTATGGTTCAAATAAGAGGACACATAGTGTTAAGAAGAGAGTGTTTGATTTGAATAAATGAATAGAACATCTATTATGTTGTACTCCAGGTTTAAGTTTTTCTATTTTATTAGAGTGAAAGTCTTTATTTTTCCTCTTAAGTGAAAATACCTGTAAATCATCCAAAAATAGACCAAATAGACCCCTAAGAAAATAATGGCAATATAATATCTAAATCTGTACTTCTAAACAACTGATAAAATAATAACGAGGAAAAATGTGAATAAGCTCTTCTTTCTCTCCAGAAAATACACTCAAGGAGACATTCTTTAAATTTGTAAGACTTTACCAAAGAGTTTAATATTTGAAACCAGAGCAAAAGTAAATACCATTTTTATTCTAGCAATAACAACAACAAAACACTAAGACTCAGAATTTCTTCTATAGTTATTTCTTATCCTAGTTGGAATGGACAGAGAATTATCTTTAAAGATTAGATGGAAGAACAAGAACCATCAATCATGTGAACATTCAGAGGATTCACATATGGAATATGGAAACAATACAGATTACTATTGAAGTCAGTTCAGTTTATGTCACATAGGGAGCACAGCAGAAAAGAAATAGCAATATATAGTCTTCTGTTATTGTTTTATATCCCATTTCACTTTCACTAACTTCGTGTGTTAGGTTGGAACATGAAATTGCCAATAATTGACCATCTTAACCTGCAAAAACAGCAATTTCTTTGGTTCAAACTAATAAATGTCTATGTTCATTGTTAGTGAATCATGCCACAGAATGCAGTTCATAAATCACATCAAAAATTCATTATGCCATCATCCCAGCAGAAGTAATATGAAGAAGGAATGTGAAAATTGAATTCTTTCAAATTCATAACTTCATTTATTGTGACATTCCATGGGTATAGATCCATATGGATTTGCATTCTCTCAGCAAGTGAGATAATACTTGCTGAGAGATAATACTGCATACTCTCAGCAAGTGAATGGAAATATCCACCTGTGTTACCAGAAAGAATGAAGTGGAGTTACTTTATGGATAATACTTATAGTTGTTCTGCCTAGAGAAACACCCTCTTTGAGCTCATGTCATAAGTCTGTTATCAATGAAAAACCAGAGACTGCCTTGGGAGCATTCTAACAAGGGTATAGAGTATAAACTCAAGTCTTTGTCATGAGTTGGTATATATTCCTAATACACTGATTTTTATGCATTTGTTTGTTTCATTACTCCTATATTGTACAAGGTTCTAAGGGACAGAGATCATATTTTCTGTTTAGATATATTCTTTGATGTGCAGATTTCCATACAGTAATATTTACTTTAGTAAGTGGAAAGGATGTTGGCATTTTAAAAGTACTCATCTGAAATTGTTTCCTTGATAATTTATTTCATACTAATTGTTTCCTCTAAGCTTGTGATTTCCAACTAATTTTAAGATTTTATTAATATGTTAAAAGAAAAAGTTTCAGTTAGCCTCTTTTGAAAAGTAGATCCTTGAACTAGTCTACAGGATCTGGATGGGAGTTCCTGCCTTCCTTTATGGTTTCTCATGGTTCTTGCCTTCTTTTCATCAATCCCTGAATTCCAACCTTATTTGTTTTATAGTTCAGTCGCTCAGTCGTGTCCACCTCTTTCTGACCCCATGAATCGCAGCACGCCAGGCCTCCCTGTCAATCACCAACTCCTGGAGTTCACTCAGACTCACGTCCATCAAGTCAGTGATGCCATCCAGCCACCTCATCCTCGGTCACCCCCTTCTCCTGCCTCTAATCCCTCCCAGCATCAGAGTCTTTTCCAATGAGTCAACTCTTCACATGAGGTGGCCAAAGTACTGGAGTTTCAGCTTTAGCATCATTCCTTCCAAAGAAATCCCAGGGTTGATCTCCTTCAGAATGAACTGGTTGGATCTCCTGGCAGTCCAAGGGACTCCCAAGAGTCTTCTCCAACACCACAGTTCAAAAGCATCAATTCTTCGGTGCTCAGCCTTCTTCACAGTCCAACTCTCACATCCATACATGACCACAGGAAAAACCATAGCCTTGACTAGACGGACCTTAGTCGGCCAACTAATAGCTCTGCTTTTGAATATGCTATCTAGGTTGGTCATAACTTTTCTTCCAAGGAGTAGCTATTTCCTACCCCAGGGCTATTGCATATATATTTTTTTTTCCCATAGAAAATACATCTCCTGACTCATTTGCTAACTCACTCATTTGGGATTGGGTCTTAATTTTTAAAGTCTTCATAAACGCTGTCATCTTAATTGCTAGATGATGTCCTACCTATTATTATTAACATCTCTGTTTGCATGCTATTTGATCAGCATATTCAATTATACATTTGCCTACTAATTTAACTTCTGTCCCCACTAGACCATAGCATTCATACATTTAGAATATAATAGCCTTCAGTAAATATATTTTTACTGATTTTTATTACTAATTTATTTTTACTAATATTTTTACAAATATTAAAGTAAATATTGACTTATTATATTCATGAAAAATGTGACTACTTAAGGATAATAAAATTCTTAAAAAATATTCACAATGATGTTAAACTTAATTATCTCCTGGCAGGTGGCATTATAATATTTTTCTATTTCCTCTCTTTTTTTGTTGGTTTAACTATATGTATATATATTTCTATAATTAATTTGTAGATATATTTCTTTTGTGGATGTTTCCATCTTGAATATGCTAATGAAAGATCATGGAAGTCTGCATTGATGAAAGTTTGAACTAGAATAGAGAGTTGTTGGAGGAGCCATCTGTTTATAAGAATGAAGATGAGAGCTGGCATATTTTAAGGAAACAGTTATTTGCTATAGGTGCAGCAGAGGATAGTCTGTATAGTGCCTGGAAAGATCATAAGTCAGTTGGTGGAGGACCTCAGACTCTAAATGAAAGTGTAGAAGCTTCTTTCTTTTGAAAATTCTCATGCAAAGAGTTGACATGACTGGACTTATATTTGGAAATGTACAGTAAAATGAGATGTGGCTTAGAGAAGGGAGAGTGTGGTGGCAAGGAGATCAGTTATAAGGCCAGATCAACATTCCAGGGTAGGGATGGTGATAGCCCAAAGTAAAGCAGTGGCTCTGAGAATGCAAAGGAAGAATGGATGTAAGAAAAAAGCCAAAGATAGAGCCAATATAATCAATCAGAGCCAATGATGGAGAAAGAAGAATAAAAGAAAAAAAAAAGAATCTAATCTTTTGAGGCTAAGCAAATATAAGAATGGTGATGTCATTTGCCAAGATAGAAAACTCAAGGAAAACAGTGGTTTTGCGGTTAAAAGAATATGAATTAGGTTGGAATTCAAGGTTGCAATGGAACTTTCAGACAAGGGTGTCCAGCAGAAGAAAAGTAAACTTAGAAATTAAGACTCAGAAGTCATTAATACAAAACCAACAGCTGATGCCATAGAGATTTCCCCAATAAGAAAAGTTAGAGCAATGAAAAGGCCAAAAGAGAATTTTGGAGAGACACCAGTTTTCTAGTGAACCAAGAGGATTCAGGAAAACAGACTGAAAAGGTAGTGTCCAGAAACAATTGGGAGACTGGTTTATTATAGAAATTTAGAAAAGATTTCATGAGAGAAACTGTATGCAAAAGAGTATGATGCTCTCTAGACGTCGGAGGATCTTAAAGTGGCAGTGATGTCAGTGCAGACAGTTAACATTTACTGGTTATTAGCTCTGCGCCAAGCGTGATAAGAAGGCGTGTATTTATTTGTACATATTCGTTCATGTGACACTTAGTATACGTGTTCTGTTGGGAGTGTTGGAGTTATCAATCATGTTGGAAGAATGGTAGGAAGTAGAGTCAATGACCTGATACAGTTTTTTTTTTTTCCCTCACAATAATTATCTGCCCAGGAACCAAACTTTCGAATAGCACAGCTAAACTTGCCACAAATTCTACCGTTCTAGTTCGTAATTAATTCAAAGTCTAATTTCAAGTGACTCTTTGATGCTTTTCATAGCCCATCAGTTTTGAATATCCTACATGTTATAGTAAGATTGTCCTTGATTTTGAGATGAAAAGGATTTATTTTGTCCTAAATGTAACTATGGACACTGCCTGATGCACTTGACTGAGAGTGAAGGGCTCTGACCCACAGTTGCCTGAAGTTCCTGAGCTACTGGAGAAATGTCAATTTCCGTCAAGGCTGGCACTGAGGGAATGCTAGGACTCTGATGACCGCAGTCACACTGCTCTAGGCTGAAAAGCGAGAGCCCCTGCTGGCACAGTTAGTTACTTTGCATGAACTAGTTACTCTGCTTTGGCCTCACACACTCTGTGTTTGTTCTCAGAGATATATCAATGCACTATAGAGTTTCCTAGCAGCCATGAGACACAAGAGAATTGCTTCTGAAAGAGAAGAGTCAATGTAAACCCTTGCTATGGATTATTCAGATTCTGACAGTGACTCTACACTGGGATACAGCGATGATGAAGATTCCAGTGATGAAGTTCAAAGACTATCCGAGTCAGTGCACAGAAAACTGTATTTGCAAATATTTGGGTATAACTTTTCATGCTCTGTGATTTCATTGAAAGGAATTTCTAACTCCTCCAAAAATGCTTAAAAGAACACTACTAAACCTCACAGCTTTGTTCATTAATCAGTGGCAAGTTTGGGTAATATATCTATTAATCTGCCAAACAGTAGCTTCCTCTGCAGTTGTTCATAGTTATTGGCATGCTGAAATAAACTAATATACAAGTACGGAAATAAATGAATATGAGTTTTTTTAGACATGCATGCTGCTGCTGCTACTGCTGCTAAGTCACATCAGTTGTGTCCGACTCTGTGCAACCTAGACTTGGACTATTAGGTAGATACACATGCCTTTACTTCCTAGATAGAGAAGTATGCTGTGTTCAGAGGCTATGTGTGTTTGTGAAAGTTTTAAGTATGTTAGATATTATCTTATAATTTTGTTTATAAAATTCTCTTCTGGCCAATGTATTTTCAAAGTCTCATGTATTAGTCCATTAGAAATTATCAAGTAGCCTGATATGCCAAAAAGTAAAACTGAAAGAATGCTCAGGGTTTTTTTTTTTAAAGTCACACCATCTCCGTCTTTCTTCTTTTTCCCCCGTCTCCTTTCCTGCATGTCTAAACTAGTATTACATGAAGCCTCTGAGACATTGGTAGATGTTCTGTGTGAAACCTGTATCATAAGAGCTATGTATGGACAGATATAAGTTTCATAACAACATGGAGTTGGTAGGAGCTTTCTGTTATATGAGTATTTAATATTTCATCTCAGTCCAAAGGATATTTGCTTTTACTTTAGTCCTTGGTCCAATGAAGGAAATAAGCATGCATAGTAAATCACAGTATTGGCTTATATTCTTATCAGAAGTTTCTATAATATCTCATAAAATAAGGGATGAATATGTGTTAATACTATGTCAGATGGCATTTTTCTCTCATAGGAGCAGACCGCTTGGGTACACAGGGATGGCATTTCCAGACACCTGCATAGACAAGCATGATGGCATTAAACATTTATCTTAATAGTAAAAATGCAATAATAGTGTAATGGCAACAGGAATTTGGCACTGAATGAACTTGGCGTTGAATGATATTGTTATAAAGCAGCATAGCACGGTTAGGACGTAACTACAGATAGGAGTTCTAGTAACATGAGAATCAAACTGGTTTATTGGTTTAGCTTTGCAGTTGGGCACCCGTTAACATATTAATGCTGCTTTATTAATCATTAAATATAATTTTATAATGATGGACAGAGAGTCATGAGTGCTTACTGCTTAGATATCATCCTAAGCATTAGAATGAATTTAGGATAGTTGTTAATTTAAAATCTTATAGCAGAGGGTATAGGTAGTGAACTGGTGAGAAAAGAACATGTACTTTGGGACCAGATAGATCTTTGTTCAAATTCCAGGACAGCAACTCATTAGCTATGTCTGTTTTTTGGTATATTACATATATCCCCATGTGTAAATTTCAGATAAAATACCCTCTGTTATATGTATTAACTGAGATTTGTGCAAATTATTTAATGTGTTTCCTGATATTTCTTGTTTAGTCACTAAGTTGTATCTGACTCTTTTGCAACCCCCTGGACTGTAGCCCGCCAGGCTCCTCTGTCCATGAGATTTTCCAGGCAAGAATACTGGAGAGGGTTGCCATTTCCTTCCCCAGGGGATCTTCCTGACCCAGGTATCAAACCCACATCACCTGCATTTCAGGCAGATTCTTTACCACTGAGCCAGATAATAAATAGCAAATGTTAGAACAAACTCTTTAATATGCTGTGTTGTTTATTCCCCATGTTACACATCTTTTTTAAATTTTTGATCCATGTCACATTACTAGGTGCTGAGCCTGACTATAGGCTATAACTTTACACATTTTCCTTTTTAAAAATAAAATATTTTCAGTTTCTATCAACTATGTCACTCTTGATCTTTGATTTTTCATCATTTGCATTTATATATATATATATATATATATATATGTAGTTTCTTTCTGTTGCAAGGAAATAGCATCCATTTTTGCAAGTATATACAATTTAGACCAGATAACATATAAAAATTTTAAATGTTGGACATTTGTGATGAAAGCATATTTTAAAATTTGTATACACAGGAGACATTGTTCAAAATAAAGTGTTATTTTGTATATATCATAGTTTTAAACACTTGGACAATTTTAAGTTGTTAAGGTAGAAGCATATTTCAGCTAAAATTCGTTTTCTATAAAGCTGTGGTGGATTTTTAAAAAACACACTGGCAGCTATTTGTAGTAACATAGGCTGCCATGAGCAGTCTCCTAAGCACCAATCATGCAATTTACGAGGTACCTCATGGCCATTATTGACGATTTGTCTGTTTTGTCCACTTTACCAAAAATTCCTCCTCAAAAGTGATAATGGACTCTCAAGTATGTTATCTACTTCTGTGGAATAGGAAAAGCTCACTTTGTTCTTGGGCAGTAATCTTTCATAAAACCCCAGACAGCACCTCCACAAGAACAGACATGATAGTATTGGTGAATGAGAAAACTTAGAAGTAATGAATGGCAGAACCATTGCTATGTGTTGGGCATTTTGATAAACTTATCTTTATTGCATTTAACATCATTAAATTGGCACTGTTATCCTTCTCATTTTTATAGACAAGAAAACTGAGGGTTTCACCTTGTCTTGTAAAACCAAGACAGTGTTACTCCAAAGCCTGAACTCTATTTTTCCTAAGAGTTCAAGATTCCTGGACCATATACGTACTAAGCACCTCTTATGTGCCAGCCATTCAGGATAAAATTGGAGCAAAACTGGCCATTGACCCTGCCCTCATAACACTTAGTGAAAGAAGGTTAGAGACATGAGCTAATGCCCATGCAAATAGATGTATAAACTGTAAACTGTGACAAGTGCTTGCATGGAGAGGTACCAAGGGCCATGAGAACAGACAAACAAGGAACCCAATCTAGTTAATGCAGCGTGGCATCACTGAGCCAGGGGCATCTGGACTGAGATCTCAAAGATAAACAGTTGTGAACTGGTCAAGGAACTGCAGAGGAAGTTCCTAGGCTTAGGGAAGGTGTGGTAAGAACTCATGACAAGAAGGAAATGAGGTGTTCAGTCATTGGGAGGAGACCAGTTTGCCTAGAAGGTAGAGGAGGTCGGGGAGACACTGGGAGGATCACAAGGAATAGAAATTTTAGAATCAGAGGAGAACTCTGTATGGTATGCAGATTACAAATATACAAATTTCAATAGGTTTTTTCTTTAGTAGCAATAACCAATAAAAAACAGAAATGGAAAAGCAATGCCATAAGAGAAACTGATGATATAAAAGCCTGGAGAATACTTTTATAAAAATGCCAGCGCCCAAGTGAAAAAGATTAAGAAAGATTAAGACATAATGCTAGATCTGAACAAGTAGACATGCCGTGCTCTTGCAGGGAAAATTAATATAATCAGAATGTCTTTCTTCTGAAATCAACGTAAAACTGTGATACAACTTTACTAGAATCCAATTGTGGGTTTCTTCAGAAGTGGAAAGTGATTTTAAAGTCTGTATTAAATATGAATGCTTGAGATATCATCAGGATATTTCTGGAAAAGAATTTTGGTAAGGAGAAACTGCTTTCCCAAATAGTAATAGTTACTACAAAGCAACTGCAGTCGTTAAGTGCATGATACAGCAACAGTGAAAGAAAAGATCAATGAAAAAATTACAGTTCAGATGTATTTGTGAGAACTTTGTGTGCTTTGAAAAAATAAAATACAGTGAGAATATCTTTATTTTCAAAACTTTAAAAGCCTGATATTAGAAACATATACTGTTCCAATTGTGATTTTTAGAAGATGTTATTAAGACCATATTATTTCCTATGTACATATCTCTGTAATGTATTTCTAACATATATGTATTATTAATTAGATTAGCTTAGACAATTTACCTTTCTAGGAAACAGAGTGCATTTTCAAGTATAACTTAATGTTTCCATGACAGTGGTATAATTAACATTTTTAGTAGCTCAAAATGTGAATGTTAACTTACCAAATCCACCTTTGACTACTGGTTAAGAGGAGATAGTAGATTTTTAAATGTTTAAGAAGTTGATAGATACTGCTGCAGCAACCAATTAGATGCTTGTAAAGCGACAGTACATATATACATATTTCAATCAGAGTGATTAAGAGTCATTGAATATTCTTGAAGAACCTATAAACTCTGGTACAGGTGAATAACTGTTTAAGTTGCCGAAAGTTTAGCCACATAAGTACAGGGTCTTTAAAGTATGAAACTGATTAAAATGGACCCATAATTCTCAAAGTAATAATGATAAAGTCATACACAAATGGATTAGGCACTTGTTTCTAGAATTATATCTACAGATCTTTTCTAAAGTTTACCTATTCATCTCCATTCGTGTCTTTATCATCATCCAGTCAACTCTTTAACTCTCCAGATAGGATAGGGGATGGTGACACAAAATTTTGTTTCATTTGTGTAAGTGAAACTTTAAGTTTGAAAATTATAACTACTGGATTGTAATTGTAAAATCTATGTTATTAATAAAAAGAGTTACGTGGTTTCTCGGGACAAAGTAATTTGAATCGTGAACAAATCTTAAACCTGAAAGAGGAAAAATCAGAAGAGTGTAATTTAATGTCTTGAATTAATTACAATGAACACTTTTCTTTGTTTTTAAAGGGTGTTTTACTTGAACTGCTCTCTATTTTTTATACAGGGAAGATGTGAGAACAGCAAATGTAATTGCGGCAGAAGCTGTAACCTGCCTTGTGATCGACAGAGAGTAAGTACTTTGCTTTCTTATGCATATTACACACTCGTATCAGTGACACACACAAGTTCCTGGGATGAGACATCACTTCATGGAGCTATTAATACTTGTTTTAAATCTTTTTATTGAAAATGAGTTTTATATTTGATTCTCATTCCCTGTTATTCTTGGAAATGGCTCATGCTGCCATTCTAGCTTTGTGATTTTTAATAAGGTACCTAAACCACCATGAACTTCAACTCAGTTGTGCACATCATGTTGTGAGCATTGATGAGAACATGTGAGAAAATCATCTGTCCAAGTGGTCTTTACCCAGGAGACTCTCAACCAGCGCTATTGGTGTAAATTTTTAGAAAATAATGACTAATAGTACTTTTGATTATACTTTATAATTTATAAAATATTTATAGTATATTTTATAATAATTATAAAATAGTATATATTTATACACTATAAATTTGTTGTTATTATTGTTACTACTGCTAAGTCACGTCGGTCGTGTCCGACTCTGTGCGACCCCATAGACGGCGGTCCACCAGGCTCCCATCCCTGGGATTCTTCAGGCAAGCATACTGGAGTGGGTTGCCATTTCCTTCTCCAGTGCATGAAAATGAAAAGTGAAAGTGAAGTGGCTCAGTCCTGTCCAACTCTTTCGCGACCCCATGGACTGCAGCCTACCAGGCTCCTCCGTCCATGAGATTTCCCAGGCAAGAGTACTGGAGTTACTAGGAAATGGACTATTCCTTGAGCACATCCATCCTCAGATTCCTAAAATAGAAGTATCTAGGAAGACATTTTTGGAGAAAGCGTCAGTTCTAGACATAGGCATATTTAGGGCCATTCCAAGTTTGTTCGATGACGCATCCGCCTGTTCCTTCTCTGTATTCTTCCTTGCTAGTCTCATTACCTGAATGCTTTATTGGTTAGACTAAAATATCAGATTATTTTATTGACTCTCCAAGAGCCTGAGTAAAATGCTCCACTACCTGGAAGCAGGCCTCCAAACATTTTCTCATTGCTGTGTTTGTGGATATATTATCACAAAGCCAAGTGCCTGACCCAGGAGAACTGTAAAGCGTCCATTTTAGTGGAGCCTTTACAGCTGGAATAGGCTGTGTCAGTGTGGAGTGAAAGAGTGGCAGATATGCGCAGAATGATGGAGTTGAACGTTGAGCTCAGGGGACTCTGGATGAAGAGAAATCCCACTTGATCTACACATCTTACTTTTGCATGCCCCCTGTGCTGGATCGCTAGAACCGGAGGGCATCACTGCAGGATGATAGCCACATGCACGTGTGTGTGTGTGTGTGTGTGTGTGTGTGTGTGTGTGTGTGTGTGTGTGCTCAGTCACTTCAATTGTGTCCGACTCGTGACCCTATGAACTGTAGCCCACAAGGCTCCTCAGTCCATGGGATTCTCCAGGCAAGAATACTGGTGTGGGTTGCCATGCCCTTCTCCAGATGATGGCTAAGCTGCTGCTGCTAAGTCGCTTCAGTTATGTCCAACTCTGTGCGACCCCATAGAGGGCAGCCTACCAGGCTCCCCCGTCCCTGGGATTCTCTAGGCAGGAACACTGAAGTGGGTTGCCATTTCCTTCTCCAATGCATGAAAGTGAAAGTGAAGTCACTCAGTTGTGTCTGACTCTTAGCGACTCCATGGACTGCAGCCTACCAGGCTCCTCCGTCCATGGGATTTTCCAGGTAAGGGTATTGGAGTGGGGTGCCATTGCCTTCTCCGAGATGATATCAATATCCATGAATATTTCTGAAATAGATACTATTCCTCTGGTTCCCAGAAAAAAACAACTACCTATTCATTCTTTCTTTCATTTGATTAATGTCTTTTTGAGGATTTATCACATAAAAGGCATTGTTAGGTGCTATAAGAAGAATTAAAGGAGCAGCACAGATTCTGATTTCGGTGGTAACTTCTAGTAGAGAAACTATGGCATTTATACAAATAACCATCATGCAAAGCAGAATGTAAGAAGGGTCTAGAGCCCACATTTGTGGGAGTCGACAGCTTCTGGGGAGAATCAGAGAAGTCTTCATGAAGTAAATGGTTTCATTAGGTAGACCTATAAGTATAGGAGCAGCAAGAGAAACAGAGTGAATAGCATCAGCAGTACTCAGAGCAAGCTGTAAGCCATTTCAGCTGACTAAAGTAAGGCTGTATTCAGGTAGCTGGAGGAGGAAGGGTGACAAATAAGTTCACAAACATATTGGGGCTGGTTCAACAAGATCACCAAATGGTGGATAAGGGTAACTCTGACAATTCTGTGTAGCAAAATAGTGTCAATCACTAGGACACAGAGAAGGTGATATGAGATGAATTAAAGGGAAAAGATACAGACAGAATATCTGGTTACTGTTTCTGCTGCTGCTGCTAAGTCGCTTCAGGTGTGTTGACTCTGTGCGACCGTATAGACAGCAGCCCACCAGGCTCCCTCATCCCTGGGATTCTCTAGGCAAGAACACTGGAATATCTGGTTAGCAGTCTCTAAATCTAAGTGGTCATCATGAGATCATAAATAGGAGTCATGTGTAAGAATAAAGACATAAACCCAGAGGGCTGAGACTTGCCTGAATGTGAAGGGTAAGAAAGAAATTTAGAAGATCTAGAAGGAGTGTAGAAAAAGAATTAATTTGGCAGCCATAAGAGTTATTCAATAAAAAATATCATGAATTTGACATACAAGTTTGACACTCAGGAACAGGTGCCTCGCAGGAGGTAGAAAATGTGGGACAAGAATGTTTGTTAGAGTTAACTTAAAATTACCCTAAAAATTGCTTACATAGAGTTAACAACTGAAGCCATAAAACTGGATGGGATTGCATGAAAGAATAGGAAAGATTAAAAGACCAAGTTTAGAATTTGGGGAAATTCTTACACGTAAAAGTGAGGCAGAGGAAGAAAACCAGTGATAAAACTGCAATGTTAGCAATCAGAACAGTGTAGGAAACCTCAGATACCAAGAGAAGATTTCAAGAGAAAAAGGATAATCAGCAGAAATAAATGCAGGTGAGAAACTGAGAGGCATACATAGAGAGGGAAAAGGGCAATGAATTTAGCAACCTGGGAGAAAAGTATATAAAATGGTGAAAGTGGAATCCGGATTTCAAAGAGGGAGTCGGTGCTGAGGAAGTGAGAGCATTGAGACTAAAGGATGATTTTTTTTTCCTTTCAAGAAACTAGGCTAAACAAAGAAAATAAAAGAGAGAGAAGGGAGGGCACATGAGACGCTAGTGAGGTCGTGGAGAGTTTCCTTGTGATGGTTCTACACAAACCTTGAGGAAGGCGGGCCTTCCAGGCGGTCCAGTGGCTAAGGCGTTGTGTTTCCTTGAGTGCGGAACTAAGATCCCACATGCCATGGTGGCCAAGTTACCAAAGAAAAAAAGAGGCAGGGCAGAGGGGGGTGACACTTGATAGAAATGTGTCCACAGGGGAGGAAAATTGTGAGCAAACAGGGAAAGAGAGATTGGAAAACATGGTGTGTGTGTGTTTTTAATTTTCTGAAGATAGTGAAAACGAGAATAGGTAGAAAATTATAGAGATGTAAATGAGGAAAGTCATGGTAACTTGAATGGCCTTAAAGCACAGGGGAATCTGATGAGGGAAGGACAGTGAGGCTGAGGGTTTGCCTGCTGATTGAGGATGGATGGGTATTTGTATCAGTTTATATATCTGCTTTCCTTTGTAATGATTCTACCTGGAAGATGGGATGTTTAACAGAAAAGGAAACTGAAGTCCATAACATTTGAATAACTTGTTAAGGCTTTGTGGTTAATATTCAAGCCCAGATTAATCAAATCATAGAAACAAACTATTGGGACCTGGAGAGTTATCTAGTGTAGGTTCTCCAGTTCTATTGACTGAGATCCCAGGAGATGAAGGAACATCAAGCAGCGTCACATACATACTTTTGCCCACATCCATTTTCTTTTTCAAACCTACTCGTATATAGTGTGCAATGAGGAGTGTATGGACTTGGTCAAATAGAGTCCAAAGCTCAACACTTGAATCTTTACTGCACCATGTTATGACAATATGGGCAACTTATTTTAATTTTATTTTATTTTAAGTCTCAGTTTTCCTACCTGAAAAATTGGAGATGCCTGAATTATAAAATTGTTTCAAAGATCAAACAATTTAATATATGTCAAGGTCCACACACAGCACAAGATATGTAGTGAGCACTCAATCAATGTGCCCCTTCCTCTTCTTAGAGAAGGTACTGGAATCTCCTGGATTTAGTAGTTTTTTCTTTCTACTCAGCATAAGTTTATCTTCAGAAGTCTATACAGAGAACATACCTAGAGGGAGGTCTAGCTTAAAATGTAAATAGAGAGAAGATGGCTTGAGTCTAGGGCTCAAGAGGTGCATTTCTATGCTCTTATCAGAGGAGTTGGGATTCCCACCAAATGTTGAATCCCAGCTTAAAAAGAAATTAAACTGAAGAATCTTGTCATAATCCTGCTGCTAGTACCTAATTTATGGCCAATTAAGGGCGCACCAGGGCCTCACCCATGCAAACAGATGGCAAGCATTAGAACTGTCAACACATGGAGCTTCTTTCACAAATTTACAACTGAGGTACCATGTTATGTAAGCCAGTGATTATGCTTTATTGTTCCAGAGGGAGAGCAAAAGAACATCATTGTAACTAATCATGCATGTTGGAAATTTAAAAAAAAAAGTTCATGGACAAACTAGAAAGTGATGAACAGATACATGTTGTTCTCAAGAAGCATTCTCTGAGGACTGGTTTCTTACATTATTTTGCAATTATCTGCAGTGATTCTAAAATTCATGAAAACTGACATAAAGAAACTTGAATCTAACAGAACTATTTCCATTAATAATAGTCTTGAATACATAAAACACAACTAAGTATATTTAGAATATATTATTTTAGAATCCATGAAGAGAAATAAATGTGAATGTAAGTATATCTTTGTGTCCCATAATCAGTTATGCAATCCACTTTTCATTGGTTTGGTGAGTTATTAGTCAAGTTAGGAGTTTAAGTAAGATGCCATTTTTGATACATTGAGATCACTGAATATTTACTAGTAATTTTATTACTGCTTTTAACAAAGAGTCATATATTTTCCCCCAGAAAATTAAAATCTAAGAGTCTCAGCTCTATCCCTCATTTACTGTATAACTCCAAGATGCAGCCAGTTGGTTATGAGAGTTGAAACGTTTTCATACTAGTTGGTAAACAGCAATGGTATGGGCTCCCTTGGTGTTTCTCCCACCCCTTTGCTCCCTGGTCCTCTGCTTCACCCAGCCAGGAATCTCCAGACCTATCCTTGATCCAAGAGCTAGACAAGGATATTTGGCATACACCAGGACCAGTATCCATGGAGATGGAAATGGCACCCCACTCTAGGATTCTTGCCTAAAGAATTCTGTGGATGGAGGAGCCTGGTGGGCCAGAATCAGACACAACTGAAGCGACTTAGCATGCATGTATGCATTGGAGAAGGAAATGGCAACCCACTCTAGTATCCTTGCTTGGAGAATCCCAAGGACAGAGGAACCTGGTGGGCTGCTGTCTATGGGGTTGCACAGAGTCGGACACGACCGAAGTGACTTAGCAGCAGCAGGACCAGTATCTATCCTGATCCATCAATTCCTGTGTCATAAGACTCGTCCCAAGACCTATACAAAATATGGTAGCAAATAGGTTGCCAAGAAAGATTTGACACAGAGAAAAAGTCACTGGAATTGGTAGGCTGAAAACTATTTCTCAACACCCAAACTGGAGCTAGTTATTAAAACTGAGATTAGAGCCAGACTAGGAAATTTTTACATTTATTCATTATAAAAGATAAAGATGAATGCCTGTTTCTGTATCAGTTACTTGGGCTACTGAGGTGAGCAAGACACACAAGTTCAGTATAGGTCTGAAAACTGAGTATATAGGGCAAACTCAATTATATTAAATTTTTGGTTGTTATTCCTTTATCGGTGCTGGTAGCAAAACCTCCTCTCTGTTGATTCACCCTATCCTCCACAGGTAGCCTCTTTAGCCGCATCCAGTGAGAGAGCTTCTGATCCTAGCCTCTACCCAGATCTGCTCTTGCTTGTGGTGGGTTGGTGCCTTCCTCCATTCCCTGTTTGCTATTGCTATTCAGTGTCAACTCCAAGTTGAAGGCAAAATAAACAAAAATATTGACTCCATGCTCTGGCCTCTGTAGAATAAGCAATGGACCAGTCAGGCAGGAGTCAAGGAAACCTTCCATATCAGGACTTAGGATGTCAGAAGAGATGCAAAAAGATGACAAATTAGTAGTTATTCAGCTTCTCTCAGGAAGGGTGCTGTTGATGTTTCTGACGAGCAACTTGGTGAAGGGTGAGACTCGCTGAGGCTCGTGCTCAAGGAGGAACAGAGGATGGCAGAACTTTTCCACAAAAATGACGGGTTAGTTACGTGCAGGAGGTTTATTCCGAGTGGGATATGTAAATATGAAGCCTCAGCTCCATGACTTAAACCAAGGGTAGGATAAGCTTTTCTGTAAAAGGTCAGATAGTCAATATTTCACACTTCGGAGGCCAAATGACCTTTGTTGCGTCTACCCAGTTCTACCGTTGTAATGCAAAAGCAATTAAAGACAATAAGTAAATGAACCTGTCTTTGTTTCAGTAAAGGTGTATGAATGATGGAATTTGAATTTCATATTGTTTTTAGAGGTCAAGAAGTATTATTCATCTTTCGAAACTTTCTTGTTCCTGCCACTTAAAAATGTACAAATTATTCTCAGCTAATGGCCAGTCAATGGGCTGAATTTGACCTGTGAGCTGTAATTCGCTAACCCCTAACTTACTGAACCAACATAAAAAAAATTGATTGCTGCCTACAGGGTTCTGTTCTGATCTTCCTCCAGGCTCTGCTCAACCTATCTTTTAAATGAAGCAAAAACAAAGAATACTGGTTTGAAGTGCATTCTGCTGTTGGTCTTCCGAATGCCATCTGCCAGCTTCCTTTCCTTTCTCTGACACCCCTTACCTCCAGTTCCCTCATCACATTACTCTTCTACAGGCACTGCTATTTTCCAACACACGCCCCACCCCTGCCACACACACATGCTTTCTTCTTTATCTTTTTGTTTATACCACATGCCGTGCAGGATCTTAGTTCCTCCACCAGGAACTAAACTTGTGTCCCGCTACAGTGGAAGAGCCTAATCACTGGACTGCAGGAAAGTCCCTGGTCCCTATTCTTCTTAATTTCACTCTTGCAGTCTCAAGGACTTCACTTCAGGCTTTGTATTAATTTGAGTAGTAGCTACATAGAAATGAAGATGATGATGGTCTGTGGGTTACTTACATTTTAATGACTTACCCCTGAAGACTGAAAAATCACAAAAATCCAAAAGGTTTTAGAGTTTCAGGTGTTATGGAGGGAGAGGGAGAGAACCGTATGGAAAGATTTGATTTGATGACAGTAGAATCTTTCCAGCACGGTTCTTATCCTGGCCCTACCAGCCCAGTCTCATGAAGGCGCATGCATCCAGTGGTATGTGCCCCACCTATGTCATCTGTTTCCTTGTATGTATCTGTTATCTTTATACATCTACCAGTCTTTGTCCACACGGTAAGACTGTGGGAACTCCAGATACCATACAGCGTGTAGTCACACTATTTAACTGATAGGGTGATGAATTTAAAATTTTTCATAGCCTCAGCCTGTCCCACAGTCTAAGTGGATTTTACTTTGGTTCATTTTCTAGAATGAAATCCGGGTTGATGTGAGGATAATTGCAGGATGAACACGAGAAGACTAATGTATTTTTGCTAGAATGTGATCATTCAGTTGTGATCATTTGGGCTTGTCTTTTTAATGGAGCTATTATTGATTGGTGTGCTTTACAAAAAATATTAAGCAGGAGAGATAAAATCCAGAAGCTTGAGAGAGAGTCATTACATCGGCTCATTTTAATAATGGAAGTTGAATTATGGCATGCCCTAAGCAAGCCTGATCCAACTATAAAATAAGCACATAGCTACTGGAAAAGGGTCATATCCAGAGGTAAAAGTAATGGTTTAAACTCACGGAAAGAGGTGAATGGGACTGCTCTTCATCACAAATGTGTGTTGTAGTGCTTTAAAATTGTACACCCTCCTCCTCTTGCAAGTAGTTATAGAAATTATATATAGCATTATTGTCTAGAGAACTCACTGAGATGCCCTGGTCTATATTTAAGGAGTTTCGAGGCAAATGTATAAATATGACACTGCTTATTTTTATTCCTATTGTATAGATAATTTCCAGCTCTAATTTACTGAGTCCCAAACACACTGAGCTTCTATCAGTATTCTTTGGTAAATTTGACTCTGTTCAAAGTAAAAGAAGTTCAATGTCATTAGTATGTTGGTAGGTCATTAGTTAAAATTTAGCACTTTTTTGTTTAAAAATTCTTATTTGAAGTGTTTTAGATATTGATCAAGTTAGTCAAAAGGTCATAGCAGAAATTCAGGATACAGAAAGTACAAGGAATTGTCACAGACCTCAGGCCATTAAGAGACAATTCAAGGGAAACATTCTTCTTCCCCATCCTTCTCTCCACCTTCTACCTTGCTCTGCTGAGACTAAGAACTAGATCTTGTTATGGAAAGTTGTTTATGGAACTGGACAGTGTTGGCATTTTGAATCAGAGAGTTGGTTTTGGTGGAGGGCTGGCCTGTGCCCTGGAGAGTGTTTAGTGGCATCTTGAACTCTACTCACTAAATACAAGTTAACATTCCCCAAAAACCCCAGTGTGACAACAGAAAGTGTCCCAAGATATCCCCAAGTGTCCCTCAGGGGGAACTCACCCTCGCTGGGGAGGACACAGCCACGCTGGCTGGATGGCAGTAAAGTGCTCTGATGTCATGGAAGTGGCACTTATGCCAGAGGTGCTCCAGAGAGAGCTGCTCAGAACAGGGAAACTACCTGGTGGGAGGCGTGCTGGCGAAGCTGCTGGCTGCTTGGTATTGCTGAACTCCAAGTACTGTGACAGCCATACCCTGGAGAAGGGCGTACAAAAACGGAGCAATCTGACTGGAGCCAGGAAGCAATTGCTTTCTTCTTGCAGTATCTCCCCAATGGCAAAGTTTCAGTACTAGTTGGCAAAGAAAAAAATTTAATGGCCCAATCCATTTTTTATAAAAGAGTTTAAAAGGGCAATTAGAACTGAAAAACAATAAATAAATCAATAATCAGTACAGATTACAAGCTAAGTCCTATTCCAAGGTCCAGAACCATAAATAGCAAAGTCTTTGTCTCAGTTCAGTTCAGTGCACTTCAGTCGCTCGGTCGTGTCCAACTCTTTGCAACCCCAAGGACTACAGCAAGCCAGGCCTCCTTGTCCATCACCAGCTCCCGGAGTTTACACAGACTCATGTCCATTGAGTCGAAAATGCCATCCAACCATCTCGTCCTCTGTTGTCACCATCTCCTCCCACCTTCAGTCTTCCCAGCATCAGGGTCTTTTCAAATGAGTCAGCTTCTCACATCAGCTGGCCAAAGTACTGGAGTGTCAGCTTCAACATCAGTCCTTCCAATGAACACTCAGGACTGATCTCCTTTGGAATGGACAGGTTGGATCTCCTTGAACTCCAAGGGACTCTCAAGAGTCTTCTCCAACACCACGGTTCAAAAGCATCCATTCTTCAGCACTCAGATTTCTTTATAGTCCAACTCTAACATCCATACGTGACCACTGGAAAAACCATAGCCTTGACTAGATGGATCTCTGTTGGCAAAGTAATGTCTCTGATTTTTAATATGCTGTCTAGGTTGGCTATTACTTTCCTGCCAAGGAGTGTCTTAATTTCATGCATGGAATCTTTTAAAGGAGGTCACCATTATCTTCACTATCTCCATCATAGTTTCAGTTCAGTTCAGTTCAGTAACTCAATCATGTCCAACTCTTGGTGACCCCATGAATCACAGCACGCCAGACCTCCCTGTCCATCACCAACTCCCAGAGTCCACACAAAGTCTTGGGCATCGAGTCGGTGATGCCATCCAGCCACCTCATCCTCTGTTGTCGCCTTCTCCTCCTGCCCTCAATCCCTCCCAGCATCACGGTCTTTTCCAGTGAGTCAGCTCTTCACATGAGGTGGCCAAGTATTGGACTTTCAGCCTCAACATCAGTCCTTCCAATGAGCACCCAGGACTTGTCTACTTTAGGATGGATTGGTTGGATTTCCTTGCAGTCTAAGGGACTCTCAAGAGTCTTCTCTAACACCACAGTTCAAAAGCATCAATTCTTCAGTGGTCAGCTTTCTTCACAATCCAACTCTCACATCCATACATGACCACTGGAAAAATCATAGCCTTGACTAGACAGACCTTTGTTGGCAAAGTAATGTCTCTGCTTTTCAATATGCTATCTAGGTTGGTCATAACTTTTCTTCCAAGGAGTATCTTTTAATTTCATGACTGCAGTCACCATCTGCAATGATTTTGGAGCCCAAAAAAATAAAGTCTGACACTATTTCCATTGTTTCCAAATCTATTTCCCATGAAGTGATGGGACCAGATGCCACGATCTTAGTTTTCTGAATATTGAGCTTTAAGCCAACTTTTTCACTCTCCTCTTTCACTTTCATCAAGAGGCTTCTTAGTTCCTCTTCAATTTCTGCCATAAGGGCGGTGTCATCTGCATGTCTGAGGTTATTGATATTTCTCCCAGCAATCTTGATTCCAGCTTGTGCTTCTTCCAGCCCAGCATTTCTCATGATGTACTCTGCATAGAAGTTAAATAAGCAGGGTGACAATATCCTTGACATACTCCTTTTCCTATTTGGAACCAGTCTGTTGTTCCATGTCTAGTTCTAACTGTTGCTTCAGGTCAGGTGGTCTGGTATTCTCATCTCTTTCAGAATATCCCACAGTTTGTTGTGATCCACACAGTCAAAGGCTTTGGCATAGACAATAAAGCAGAAATAGATGTTTTTCTGGAACTCTCTTGCTTTTGCCATGATCCAGCGGATGTTGGCAATTTGATCTCTGGTTCCTCTGCCTTTTCTAAAACCAGCTTGAAAATCTGGAATTTCACAGTTCACGTATTCCTGAAGCCTGGCTTGGAGAATTCTGAGCATTACTTTACTAGCATATGAGATGAGTGCAATTGTGCAGTTGTTTGAGCATTCTTTGGAATTGCCCTTCTTAGGGATTGAAAGGAAAACTGACCTTTTCCAGTCCTGTGGCCACTGCTGCATATTGAGTGCAGCACTTTCACAGCATCATCTTTCAGGATTTGAAATAGCTCAACTGGGATTCTATCATCTCCACTTTCTTTGTTCACAGTGATGCTTTCTAAGGCCCACTTGACTTCACATTCCAGGATGTCTGGCTCTAGGTGAGGGATCACACCATCGTGATTATCTTGGTCATGAAGATCTTTTTGCACACTTCTGTGTATTCTTGCCACCTCTTCTTAATATCTTCTGCTTCTGTTAGGTCTATACCATTCCTGTCCTTTATCTAGCCCACCTTTGCATGAAATGTTCCCTTGTATCTCTAATTTTCTTGAAGAGATCTCTAGTCTTTCCCATTCTGTTTTTTTCTTTATTTCTTGGCATTAATCGCTGAAGAAGGCTATCTTATCTCTCCTTGCTATTCTTTGGAATTCTGCATTCAAATGGGAATATCTTTCCTGTTCTCTTTTGCTTTTTGCTTCTCTTCTTTTCACAGCTATTTGCAAGGCCTCCTCAGACAGTCATAGTTTGGCTCCAGGCAAATAGCAGGGAGGGAACACAGCTCCACCCATCAATAGAAAATTGGATCAAAGATTTACTGACCATGGCTCCGCCCATCACAACAAGACCCAGTTTCCTCCTCAGTCAGTCTCTCCCACCAGGAAGCTTCCATAAGCCTCTTACGTTATTCATCAGAGGGCAGACAGACTGAAAACCACATCACAGAAAACTAAGCAGTCTCATCACATGGAGCACAGCCTCCTCTAACTCAGTGCCACTATCAGCCATGCCATATGGTACCACCCAAGATGAACGGGTCCTGGTGGAGAGGTCTGACAAAATGTGGTCCACTGGAGAAGGGAATGGCAAACCACTTCTTGCCTTGAGAACCGCATGAACAGTATGAAAAGTCTTTGTCTGCCTTGGAGTAATTCCGGATCAATACAAGTGCATTAAAAACCATGAGAAATTGCCATTTCAGTATGGGAAAAATAAAACTGGCAGGGGGAGGGGGAACTAAATCTGGACCAATGTGTTACGCCTCTAGCATCCGAAAGGACTCATAGGACAAAGGGATATGTGAGTCGTCTCAAGTTTGAATAGGGATTTTACAAGAAAGAAGGGAGGGCAAATATAGCTTCTGTAAAAGGAAGAGCAGACACAAATATGAGGAATTTGCAAATGTTATTGTACAGAAAAAAAGTGGAATATACCAAGAAAAGAGGATTTACGTGTCAAGGAACTGAACAGTGGACTAGACAGGTGGTTGCCTGGAAGATACTGTTAGAAAGATGAGGGCAGATAATAAAGAAATATCATAATAATCTCAAACTAAAGGTATATGATTCATCCTCTGGGCAATAAGAAACCATCAGAAGACAGCTGCTACTACAGTTTGTAAATATTTGCTTTTGATGGAAGGGAATAGAAGATCGATTCCAATGGGATGAACTCAAACAGGGAAACTAATAGGAGACTCTGGCAACAGTCCTAGGGGTTGCTCACTAGAGCTTGAATCTAAATTTAAATCTGATTTGGGGAGTGTGTGTGTGTTAGTTGCTCAGTCATGTCCAGCTCTCAGTCCCATGGACTGTTGCCTGCCAGGCTCCTCTGTCCATGGAATTCTCCAGGCAAGAATACTGGAGTGGGTAGACATTCCCTTCTCCAGGGGATCTTCCCGACTCGGACCAAATCCAAGTCTCCTGCATTGCAGGTGGATTCTTTACCATCTCAGCCATCAGGGAAGCATTAAAGCAGATTTCGGGGAATAATTAAATGTGAAATGTTAACAAAAAAAAAAGTGCTTCTGCCTTGGGAGATTTGACAGATGTCTACAATAGATCAAAAGTATGAAAGACAGAGCAGGTTCAGATGAAAGTACTGGGCAACTTGGTTAAGGATATAACTTCAGACTGTCAAAACAGTATTTGTATATTCAGATGGAGAAGTCCATTGACAGAAATGAGTTGTTTTCTTTTTCCTGACAATCAGATGATAAAATGGATAGTGATATTGGATTTCACCGTGTATCAATTTTAAAATACCACAATCACAGCTTTGGTTTTGTTAATTACAACTGTTTTATTTTACACCAAGGAGTAAATAATTCCTTTTACCTGTTAATGCTTAAAACCTTTCTATATTTCTGAGGCTTGCATTTTTTTTTCCACTGAATGTTTTAAGGACTGTTATTCAGAGACTCAGCAGTGTCTTTGAAATTCGTAAGCCAGTTGTGTGAATGAATAAGAAAAATCTGTGAAAACTTTTAATTTAAAAAATCAGTCTTAATTTCTTCAATTTTAAAGGGAAGAGTTGAAATTTCATGTTTGAATTCTCTTTATAAGTTTTCTGTGTAGGGTTTTGGCTATTAATTTGGGAAAGGGATTATAGTGCTTCTGGCGCTCTTAAAGATAAAGCAGGGAGGGAGATGCCAGGATCAGTTTCTGAGAGAAGCTTAACAATCACTTTAAAAATCAATAGTGTAATTACTAGGTTGAAAGCTGAATTCTGCTTCAGATATTCCCATTGCTTCTTTGGTAGAGTTTAGTGGTTTTGCTTACTTTAGAAGGCACACTTCCTGGTGAGACTGTTATTACTGGCCCAGCTGGGTCATAAAGATCTAAAACTTTCCTATTCTTTTCAATATGCCTAGCAGTTGGTACTTATTTTGAAACTCACAGCATAGACACATGAATTGGATTAGCATCAGCTACAATAACACTGAAATGTTATTCCCAGACTAAGCTTTGATTACAAGGAAGAACTTTGCAGAATTTACTAGTTTGGATGAAGTGTAATGGTCATACTATGCACCACCTGGCTACAGTCATGTAATTGAACTAATATCAAAACAAAAATCAGAATGCAAAGACAAGTCATGATTTGGTAGTTAATAAAGATGATGTCCTCCCTTGATGAATGAAAGATGGTATATTTTCGTGTAGATGAGAAATCTGATTCGGCGGAGTGGAAACTTATTTCTTGTGTTGTACTCACAGGGGCTGTTTTTTATCCTCTTTTCTTTGTCTTGTTTCTACCTTTTTATATAGTTGGTGTCAGGTGACTATAAACTTATTAGCTGCTCCCTGAGAAAAATTAGAAAGCGCAGAAGAGTATAAATAGAATCCCACCATCCAAAGGTAATTACTGTTAATATTTCAGTGAAAAGTGAAAGTGTTAGTTGCTCAGTCATGTCCAGCTCTTTGTGACCCTAGGGACTGTAGCCTGCCAGGTTCCTCTGTCCATGGGATTTTCCAGACAAGAATACTGGAGTAGGTTGCCATTTCCTTCTCCAGGGGATCTTCCCAACCCAGGATCAACCCAGGATCTGCCCCATTGCAGACATACTATTTACCATCTGAGCTAGCAGGCAAGCCCCAGTATTTCAGTTTATTACCTTAAATGGTGACATCACACTGCCTAATTTTTTTCCCTACTTTGTCCACATACAAGGGTAGAATAAATAGGACCTGCATACACACAGACAGGTAGATATACAGATAGACAAATTGACCGTGGCATTTATTGAACATATGTATCAATCATGGAGCTAGTTGGGATAGATAGATAGCCTGATGAAAAGTTATACACATATATATATATGTACATACATACATATGTACATACATAATTACTGTCACAGCAAATATGAAAAGAATACTTTTTATCTTCCATTTTAATGTTACACTTGGTTCTAGAGAGTTAAAGTATCATATCAGAGTGCAATATGCCTTATAAGTGGAGGAGGAGGATCCTCTCTGCAAGGGCCATTACATCATGCTGCTTTACCATGTTGTATTAGTTATTTGTTGTTCAGTTGCTAAATCATGTCTGACCCTTTGTGACCATGGACTGTAGCACACCAGGCTCATGTTAATAAACATATCTCATGAGTGGAATTTGAGTCTTAAAACTGGCCATATAAGCTCATTTTAATTTTTAGTTTTGTAAAGAATTCTTTGCATATATCTTTTTCCCCCTTAGAATAATTTCCTTGAGGAGCTACTCAGCAGTAGAATTACTGATTCAAAGTAAATATGTATTTTTATTTTTGTTTATTTTTAAATGTTTTGTTGAAGTATAGTTGATTTACAATATTATAAGTTTCAGATAAACAGTATAGTGATTCAATATTTCTATAGATTATACTCCATTTAAGATTATCACAGAATATTGGCTATATTCCCTGTGCTGTGTATTACATCTTTATATCTTATTTATTTTATACCTAATAGTTTGTACCTCTTAATCTCCTTCCACTACCTTGCCCCTCCTCCTACCTTCTTCCCATTGGTAACCAGTACTCTGTGCTCTGTATCTGTGAGTCTGTTTCTGTTTTGCTATATTGTTTATTTTTTTAGATTCCACGTATAAGTGAAATCATATAGTATTTGTCCTTCAATGTCTGACTTACTTTGCTAAGCGTAATACCCTCTGGTCTTCAAGAACACTTCTGATCATCTGATTCAGACAAAAGTAAATATAGTTTCTGGAGATATTTCTTGACTGAAACTCAAAGGCCACATTGATGTTAAAGATTATATAATTACAGTTTATATTCTGATCCCTTAGAGTTGGGTAGCACACTGGCCCTGAGTTGGTTGCAATTATAAAATCTGAATTAACGTTTAGGCTATAGTTATAATCCTCCTGCAGTCAACACTGACCAGACTGCATTTGTAATACTGAGCTCAGTGCTGAGTGCCAGAGTTTAGGAAGATATTAACACATTAAATGCAACCAAAATGGTGGCGAGGGGGAGGGGTGGTGGTCCAGATAAGCTATATGACAGTCATGAGATAGGAAGGAAAAAAAATCACCTTCCAGGTCCTTGCATGTTGTTGCAAATGACAGCATTTCAGTTTGGGTTTTTTTAAGGCTGAGTAATATTTCATTGTGTATATATACTATCCATTCATCTGTTGGTGGACTGTTATGTTGCTTCTGTATCTTACTATCATAAATAATGCTTCTGTGAGCATTGAGGTGCATATATCTTTTCCAATAGTGATTTTTTTTAAATTTTGGCAAATACCTGGAAGTTAAATTACTGAATCACATGGCAGTTCCAGCTTTATTTTTTTGAGGAATAGCCATACCGTTTCCATACTGACTACAGCAATTTACAGTCCCACCAATAGTGCGCAGGGTTTTCTTTTTCCACATCCTCCAACACTTGTTATTTGTTGCCATTTTGATAATAATCTTTCTGACAGATGTGAGGTGATATCTCATTGTGGTTTTGATTTGCATTTCTGTGATGACTAGCCCTGTTGAGCATCTTTTCATGTGCCTGATGGCCATCTGAATATCTTCTTTGGGAAAATATCTATTCATGTCTTCTGCCCATTTTTAATTAGGGTTTTTTTTTTTTTTTGACACTGATTACTATGAGCTCATTCTGTATTTTGAATGTTGTTCAGTTGCTAAGTCATGTCTGACCTTTTTGTGATCCCATGAACTGTAGCATGTCAGGCTTCCCTGTCCTTCACTATCTCCCAGAATTTGCTCTAATTCATATCCATTGAGTTGGTGATGCTGTCTAATCATCTCATCCTCTGCTGCCCTCTTCTGCTTTTGCCTTCAATCCTTCCCTGGATCCAGGTCTTTTCCAGTGAGTCAGTTCTCCCCATCAGGTGTCCAGTGTATTGAAGATTTGTCTTCAGCATCAGTCCTTTGAATGAATATTCAGGGTTGATTTCCTTTAGGATTGATTGGTTTGATCTCCTTATCAGATACATCATTCTCAGATATCATTTGTAAATATTGTCTCCCATCCAAATGGGTTGTCTTCTCATCTTGTCAGTGGTTTTCTTTGTTGTGCAAAAGCATTCAAGTTTATCTAGGTGCCTCTTGCTTATTTTTCTTTTCTTTTTCCCTTTCCTGAGTACGCAGATCCAAAAAATATTGCTAAGACTTTTGTCAAGAATAATAATGCCTATTTTACTTTAGGAGTTTTATGATTTTCAGTTTTACATTTGAAATTTTAATTCATCTTGGTTTATTGTATATGGAATAATAAAATGTTCTGATTTCACTTTTACATGTAGCTGTCCAGTTTTCTCAGTACCACTGATTGAAGGGACTGTATTTCTATATTGTATATTTCTGCCTTCAAATAATATAAATATTTTTAAATTGTTCAGTTCAGTCACTCAGTCATGTCCGACTCTTTTCGACCCCATGAATCGCAGCATGCCAAGGCCTCCCTGTCCATCACCAACTCTCGGAGTTCACTCAGACTCACGTCCATCCAGTCAGTGATGCCATCCAGCCATCTCATCCTCTGTTGTCCCCTTCTCCTCCTGCCCCCAACCCTTCCCAGCATCAAAGTCTTTTCCAATGAGTCAGCTCTTCGTATGAGGTAGCCAACATACTGGAGTTTCAGCTTTAGCATCATTCCTTCCAAAGAAACCCCAGGGCTGATCTCCTTCAGAATGGTTATCTAGAACCATTTTGCAGTTTCCTCTGAAATGGCAAGGTATGAGAACTTCTGTTACCCTGAAACCTGACCAGCACAATTTTTTGGTTGAAATAATCTTAAAAGACATAATGTTGGAGATCAGGCCAGGGCATGAAATATGTCATCATCCAAGAAGAGTTAGTTTGAATTTATTCTTTTCTTATAACTGATACAAGGAGCTTAAAGTGAAGTCTCTCAGTCATGTCTGACTCTTTGCAACCCCGTGGACTGTAGCCTACCAGGCTCTTCCGTCCATGGAATTTTCCAGGCAAGAATACAGGAGTGGATTGCCATTTCCTTTTCAGGAGATCTTCCTGACCCAGGGATTGAACTCAGGTCTCCCGCATTGTAGACAAAACTTTACCATCTGAGCCACCAAGGAAGTCTTAGTTATTGACAATTTAAAGCTTGGAAGATAGTTCATTCTTTTGCAATTGCTTCATTATCCTAAAGAAGAATAAACCCACTTAAAAAGCTTAAGAAAACTGTGAGAGTATATAAAAGCTTAAATAACCTTTTTTTTCTGAAATGCCAGAAGTTAATAGTAAAGGCTAACGAGGTACCTGCAGAGGATGAATAGACAAGGAAAAACAAATTAACCAAGTGACTACTTAAAGCATGGCACACACATCATGATATGAGAAGGCCCCAATTTATAGATGATACACAGTGTGCTCAGTGGTGGAAAAGAAGGGGAGAGTTCAGAGATATTAAAGTGTGGATTTTCACAATATGGTGCCTTTGTTTTATTTATTTTTGTATAATTTTTCAAGATCTCTATTTCCTATATTTACATGAAGTAATTGCCAATAGGATGGTTTTATTCTATTAATACAGAAGAAACTAACAGTCACATAACTGAGCCATCACATTTCCTATCCAGTGTTAATAATAATGCAAGTAATGTGATGGAACTTTAATAAATACAATATTATATGCAAAATCATTTGAGTTTATGTCATTTGTTAAAATGAAAACACAGGTTAATTATCTTTTCCCCTCTAATTCTATATTTATAAACATATTTTTTGATTGAAGTGTCATTGATTTATAATTTTGTATTAGTTTCAGCTATACAGGAAAATGATTCATATATATATATATATGTATGTGTATATATATACATATATACACAAACACTTTTTCATATCCTTTCTCTTATATATTATTACAGATTTTGATTATAGTTCCCTGTGCTTTACAGTAGGTCCTTGTTGGTAATCTATTTTATGTATATAATAGTGTATATAAATTAATCCCAAACTCCTGATTTGTTCATATACCTTCCCTAATGTTTGTTTTAATACTCTTTCATCTCATTTAACACTCACAATAGTCTTATGAGAAAAGATGACATAAGATATTCCAGAAAAAATGCTGAGAATCAGACTCAATGACTTTTTAGGGCCACATAGTGTGGTCTGACTCCAAGACCAAGATCTGTCTAGTATACTGTGTTTAAATTGTTGCTTTTATATCAAAAATTGTTTTAACTAGTAAGCTAGATTCAGTTGGAGAAATCTTTTTAAAAGAGTAGAATAGGAGAGATTGAGGCAGAGAAAAGAAGTATGATCCTTTTCAAGTAAGGAAGCATGTCAATAGCCTGAATAACTTGGTATAAGATATCTAGCCTGCATCACTGGTTAAATGATAATACCATTAAGAGATACAGGGAATTTAGCTGCAAGTCTTGATGGAAGATAATTCATGCAGTTAAGGCTGAGATGAATTTGGAGCACTGGTGAAATATGCATATTGACACTGAGTGACATCATTGCAGTATGGACCTGGAGAGTTTGAGGACAGATATAGATTTGAAAGTATATTTGCCTGGGGATGCTAATTGCAGTCTTAAGAGTAAATTGTATGTCCTGGGAGAGCTTAGAGAAAAGAGTAATTAGCATATTATATAAGAACTACTACTACTACTAAGTCGCTTCAGTCGTGTCCAACTCTGTGTGACCCCATAGATGGCAGCCCACCAGGCTCCGCCGTCCCTGGGATTCTCCAGGCAAGAACACTGGAGTGGGCTGCCATTTCCTTCTCCAATGCATGAAAGTGAAAAGTCAAAGTGAAGTCGCTCAGTCGTCTCCGTAGCCCACCAGGCTCCTCCGTCCATGGGATATTTCAGGCAAGAGTACTGGAGTGTGGTGCCATAGGGTCTAGTAAAGATCAGTCTACCTGGGATCATATCACAGATTTACTCCTTTTCTAGCTCTTTAGTCTTAGGCAAGTGACATAATCTCTGTAAGCCTCATCTCTTGTTTCTTGTTCTAACCTGGAGACACTGGCACTGTCTGGAGATACTTTTCATTGACACAATTGGGCTTTCTAAGGATATCTAGTGGGTAAAGATGAGGATAATCGCTAAATATTCTACAGTGCACAGTATAGACTCTATAATAAAGAATTATCTGATCCATAATGTCAGTAGCTCTGAGTTTGAGAAAACCTGCTATAAAACTTCTATAAAATGGGAGTCATTATATTTACCTTGTGAAGTTGTGAGATTTCACTGAGGTGCTGTCGGTAATAAAAACAAGACTGAACATGTTGTAAATAATAAATATGTAAGAAAAATAAGTCAAACAATTGAGTGGGAAAAGAGGGCAAAAGACCTAACTTGGGTAACTGTTTACGTTTAAGGGATAGGTGTAAGTTGTGCCCAACTCTTTGCAACCCCATGGACTGTAGCCTATCAGGCTCCCCTGTCCATGGGATTTTCCAGGCAATAGTACTGGAGTGGATTGCCATTTCCTTCTCCAGTGGTCTTCCCAACCCAGGGATCGAACCCCGGTCTCCTGCATTGTAGACAGACACTTTCCCGTCTGAGCCACCAGGGAAGTCCTTTAAGGGATCAGTTCAGTTAAGTCAGTCAGTCGTGTCTGACTCTTTGTGACCCCATGAATTACAGCACACCAGCCCTCCTTGTCCATCACCACCAACTCCCAGAGTTTACTCAAACTCATGTCCATCAAGTCGGTGATGCCATCCAGCCATCTCATCCTCTGTCATCCCCTTCTCCTCCTGCCCCCAATCCCTCCCAGCATCAGAGTCTTTTCCAATGAGTCAACTCTTCACATAAGGTGGCCAAAGTATTGGAGTTTCAGCTTTAGCATCAGTCCTTCCAAAAAACACCTAGGACTGATCTCCTTTAGAATGGAGAGATAGGAGAGGGAAAAATATGTGTGACAGATACTGAAAAGTAATCTAGAGGAGGGAAAGGAGGAGAATCCAGGGAAAGAGCAGAGTAATTCAGAGAACCGCACAAGTTTCTGCTTCACGGATGCAAAACAGAGAAGTCCAGCAGGGCCAGCAGTAGAGAAGGGCCACAACTCCTCAGGTAGGTCATGGAGAATGAGAGCTGGAAAGAGCCCACCAGGATTAACAAGAGCTAAGTGATAACTTAGAGGGGGAAATTGTTGTGAGAGTAAAAGAAAAAAATAGGAACAGAATGCTAGGTTACAGTCGGTTGAGAATTAAATAAAAAATAGTAACAATAAAAAGAATTCAAGATAGGAAATGAAGTTTACTCACATTGGCTATTTAGTCATAAGGATTGTTTTGTGCTTTATGATTGGAGAGACCATCCTATTTATTGACTGAAAGGAAGGAAATGCCTAAGGGAGACAATGGAACAATAAGAGCTGTTGTAATTGACAGAGCAAGAATGGAGAGCAGTGATAGAGTTTGTGATCAGGAGTAATGAAAACAGGATTTGCTGTAGAAAGAACTTGGGGCACTTTCTCTGGGAGAGAAATACAATGATAAAGTCATTATGCTTTAGCCCCAGGGTAAGAAGTAGAAGCAAGAATTTAGTTTTTATGAACTTCTCACAAATTACAAAAATAATTTTCTTAAATAGCCCAGATACACAAAAGATGTATCTTCTAAATTGCTGTTAATATTTCTTCAGAAAACTTTGTTATGAACTGAGTATTTTTAAATCCATGTGTTGAAGCCCTAGTTTCTGAGTATGACTATATTTGAAGATAGGACCTTTACAAGGTAATCAAAGTTAAATGAAGTCAGAGCAGTGGGGCCCTACTCTAAGAGGTGTTAGTCTCTCAGTTATGTCTGACTCTTTATGAGTCCATGGACTGTAGCCTGCCAGGCTTCTCTGTCCAATTCCTAGAGAATTCTAGGCAAGAATACTCGAGTGGGTAGCCATTCTTTTCTCCAAGGGAATCTTCCCAACACAGGGATCAAACCTGGGTCTCCCCGCAATGTAGGCAGGTTCTTTGCTATCTGATCCACCAGGGAAGACCCTAATCTAAGAGGAATGGTGTTTTAAAATTAGAAGAGACATCAGGAGGGTATGCACACAGAGGAAAGGCCACGGTGAAGACACAGGAAGAAGGAGCTGTAAGTTGGGAAGAATGGCTTCACCTGAAACCCGCCCTGCTGCCAACTTGATGTTGGACACCTGGCCTCCAGAACTGTAAGAAAATAGATTTTCATTGTTAAATCATACAGTCTGTAGCATTTTGTTAGCACATCACTAGCAGTCTAATATATTTCCTAATTGGAACTTCTATACATATAATGCAATAGAAGAAGGAAGATGATCTGTTAAAATAAAGTTGTCTGTGAGAGAAAGTAGATTTTTGATGTCAAATTCTAGTACCAGCTATTAACTAACTGGCTTTAGCTCTCCATATTGGGAGATAAAATAAATTATGTGAATGATGAGTGATATTGTGTTAGAGTCCAGTTGAGTCAAACCTTGTGCTAGTACTTACTAGTCATCTAACTTTCAGTTGCTTTTATCTGTAAAATAGGATACAGTAAGTAACATGAAATAGTTTGTACAATTGCTAACACATGCTAGTTATTATTTTCATATTTTGCTTGATATTTTTATTTCAAGACTTTCTGATCACTAATTTATGATCAAAGGATACATTTATCTCAGCTTCTAACGATTTTTGCAAGAAATAAAAAGAGCAGAATAAATCAAAAATAAGTTCAGACACTGATTTTTGAAATAAAAATGTTATGCTAGAAGCTAATGTTGTCTTTGTTTCAGTTTCAAGGCATAGATAAGTGTACTAAAAAAATATTTTGAGATAAATTTATTGTGCCATCCTAGCATTTCATTTTCAGTTTAATTTAAAAAAATCAGTGACTTTCATAGAATTTTATGTTCCCATACAATATTTCTTACCAGAGTTTTCTAGAGGCAGTCTTTAAATAGTTACCAAAAATGATTGCTTTGACTAATATCTGATACAGTTGATAACTCTACATTAACTAAAATATTGGTATTGTCATCTAGGTATTTTTATTGTTTTTAATAAAATGTCCTATTTATCTTCAAACAATTTTGATTAAAACATATAAACATAAATTTTAAATAATTTCTAAGTAAACAAGCTTGAAAAATATTAAATGGACAAAATATCCACTGTTGGCATAGATTCTGCTTTGAAATTAGAAGAATCTGGAGAAAATGATATGAATTTGGCATGCCAGGGCAGTCTATCATTTCTCCCTATAACCCCAAAGGCTAAACTACCACATGAGATTTGATTCTAATCTCTTTTGCTTTTAATTGAAAATGAAAACTGTGCTACATTTTAAAATTTGTTCTTTAACTTTCAGTTCAGTTCAGTTCAGTTGCTTAGTCGTGTCCGACTCTTTGTAACCCCATGAATCGCAGCACACCAGGCCTCCCTGTCCATCACTAACTCCCGAAGTTCACTCAAATTCACATCCATCGAGTCAGTGATGCCATCCAGTCATCTCATCCTCTGTTGTCCCCTTCTCCTCCTGCCCTCAATCTTTCCCAGCGTCAGGGTCTTTTCCAATGAGTCAGCTCTTTGCATCAGGTGGTCAAAGTATTGTAGTTTCAGCTTCCACATCAGTGCTTCCAGTGAATACCTGGACTGATCTCCTTTAGTATGGACTGGTTGGATCTCCTTGCAGTCCAAGGGCCTCCCAAGAGTCTTCTCCAACACCACAGTTCAAAAGCATCAATTCTTCGGTGCTTAGCTTTCTTTATAGTCCAACTCTCATATCCATACATGACCACTGGAAAAACCATAGCCTTGACTAGACGGACATTTGTTGACAAAGTGATGTCTCTGCTTTTTAATATGCTGTCTAGGTTGGTCATAACTTTCCTTCCAAGGAGTAAGTGTCTTTTAATTTCATGGCTGCAATCACCAAACTGGGCTTAAATCAAACATTTTACAGCAATTGGAGTTTATGAATAGAAACACCATTATAAGCTAAAATGATTAGCCTAAGTTAATGTCCTATATATAATTCAATGATAAATCACTAAGTGTTTCAAATCACTTTCACCCACATTTATAGCAATGCATGTCTTCATTAGGACCCAACATTTAGATGATTAGTACATTTTAACTAAACCTTTGTCCTGAAAGTTCATCATTCATATAGCTGAATTCTCAAGAGGCACATACTTTCAGCTCATAAACCTTGAACTTTATGTAAGACTTTGCTTCAGAAAACTTAAGTTTTTGTTTTCTCCTGGTCACACAATAAATGAATGAATGAATAGACCCACCATTTCAAATTTCTGTTATATTGATATACTAGAGGGTTATTGATGAGTAAGATACACTCAGTTCCTGATCTCGTGAAACTAATTGTATTGTGGGAAAAACAACATATTTAAGCAAAGTAGGTTTTTAAAATTTTTAATTGGAGGAAGATTGCCTTGCAATGTGTTGGTTTCTGCTATACAACGAGAGTCAGCCATAAGTGAGTGTGTGTGTGTGTATACACACATATGTATACATGTGTGTATGTGTGTGTATATATATATATATATATATATATATATATATATATCCCCCTCCCTCTTGAGGCACCTATGGAGAACAGTATGAAGATTCCTTTACAAAAACTAGGAATACAACTACAGTATGACCCAGCAATCCTACTACTGGGCTTATACCCTGAGAAAACCAGAATTCAAGAAGACACATGTACCCTAATGTGCACTGCAGCACTTAAAGTAGCTTTTAACAAGTGATAGATGCTGATATGAAAATAAAGAGGGTTAAAGTGGCAGAGAGTAACAGCAGTTAGGGTTTATGGTAAAGGCCACTTTGCTATCTTTGGTAGGGAAGATATGTCTGAAGAGGACACAGTGCAGCTGAGACATTAGCAGCTTTAAGAAAAAGCCACGCAGAGATCTAGAGAAAGAATAATCCAGGCAGAGGGCAAAGGCTCTGAGTCAGATGTAAGCTTGATGTGCTTTAAAGTCAGAGGGAGTATAGTAGGAGAGAAATCAGTCAGAGAGTTTATAGAGGACTCACATGATCTGAATTACTTTTTAAAACGATAACCCTGCCTACTGTGTAAGGACAAAAGTGGTAGTAAAAGAGTGTGTGTGTGTGTGTGTGTGTGTGTGTGTGTGTGTGTGTGTGTGTGTAAATACATATGGGCTTCCCCTGTGGCTCTGCAGTGAAGAATCCACCTACAATGCAGGAGCCACAAAAGACACAGGTTCCACCCTGGGTCAGGAAGATCCCTTGGAGGAGGGCATGGCAACCCAGTCCAGTATGCTTGCCTGGAGAATCCCATGGACAGAGGAGCCAACACTACTGAAGAAACTTAGCATGTACACACACATATTGATATATAATAAAAGGAGATTCTGTTCCTATGGAAATAATTCCTAAGAGAGCGAATGGTGTCTGGGAACAAAGGGACATAGAAAAATAGGATTTGTTTCAGATTATTCAGATATTCAGAAATTAATATGCCAAACCCAGTACCTCATATTTGCTAAGAACTCTACCATACATGAGTAGTTGTTGTTGTTCAGTCATTGCTAAGTCTTGTCCAGCTCTTTGCAATCCCATGGACTGCAGCACACCAGGCTTCCCTGTCCATCACCAACTCCTGCAGTTTACTCAAACTCATGTCCATTGAGTCAGTGATGCTATCCAACCATCTCATCTTCTGTTGCCCCCTTCTCCTCCTGCCTTCCATCTTTCTCAGCATCAGGGTCTTTTCCAGTGAGTCAGCTCTTCACATCAGGTGGCCAAAGTACTGGAGCTTCAGGTTCAGCATCAGTCCTCTCAATGAATGTTTAGAGTTGATTTCTTTTAGGATTGACTGATTTGAACTCCTTGCTGTCCAAGGGACTCTTAAGAGTCTTCTCAAGCACCTGTAAATTCCTTTCAAGTGTTTCTTATTCTCTTTGTATAATCCACAGTAGCTTGAGTTGTTCTTCATGGATTTTAGTCATTGCCTAAGTTTGTATGTGTGCCTGGATGAATAGATGGATGGGTGGATGAATGGAGGGGTGGATAATTGAAAATAAATGTAGAAGTTGTTCAGTTTTATCGTATTTGGGGCTCATGATCCCTCTGAAGAAATGTATTCATATGTTACTTGCTAGCATAAACCACTAATAATTACAGTTTCTAGTTAAAGATAAACAAAAATAACATGACAAACACAAGAGTTTTTACCTGAAGTCACAAAGTGAATTATTAGATTTTTTCAATAAAAGAAGTAAAATAATGAAAGATGCTTCTAAAAGCTTAGACTTAGTAATAGGTGTCCCAGTTGGAGGACTGAATTTATATTTTCTTTTAATAAACATGTTTTAAAGGATTTATCCAAGATCCATGTTACAAAAATCTAATGAGCTATCATCATATACACCTATCAAATTAAGAGAGCACGAATAACGTTTGACAAACATTTTGCTTAGCACTATTGAAGTGTTTGCAGTAGTTTCTGGTTTAATATTTTACTTTTGAATTATTTTGTTTTAATCCTTAATCATTAAGAATAGATTACCACCTTATTTTAGAATGTAATCAAGAAAAAATGTTCTAAAGAAGTTTTGAGAATTTCTCATACCCTATACTGAATTTGAAAAAATTCTATTTTAAATATTTTTATACAAGATTTCTAAACAGCATAGTTTAATTGGTGATAGGAGATCACGAAGACCAAATTAACTACTATATATTATTGAATGCATACATGATGTATGAATATAAAAAGTGCTTTGTAAACCGTAAAATTAAATACAAATGCTATTGGTTTTTAGCAGCATGATGTTTGAACTGCCGTTCTAATATTATCATGCCTGTTACTCTCTCGATGAAGTCTCCTCATATCACAACAGAGAAATAAAATTATACACTTTTTAGACATACCACTGAGTAATCAACTCCCTTCACAAGGATATTTTGGCTTAATAATGAAAAATCCTAATAGCTGAAATTATTACCCACTGAGTTACTGTCACTACAATGTTCTAAAATAGACAAACTTCCTGGAATGAGAAACCCGGCCCTTTTAATTGATATTTCTTCTTAAAATTAGTTTATTTATTTTAATTGGAGGCTAATTACTTTACAATATTGTGGTGGGTTTTGCCATACATTGGCATGACTCAACCATTGCTGCACATGTGACCCCCATCCTGAACCCCCCTCCCATCATCCCTCCTCATCCCATCCCTCTGAGTTGTCCCAGGGCTTTGAGTGCCCTGTTTCATGCATCAAACTTGGACTGGTCATCAATTTCACATATAGTAATATACAAAGCAAGAGAGTTCCAGATAAACCTCTATTTCTGCTTTATTGACTATGCCAAAGCCTTTGACTATGTGGATCACAATACACTGTGGAAAATTCTGAAAGAGATGGGAATACCAGACCACCTGACCTGCCTCTTGAGGAACCTATATGAAAGTCAGGAAGCAACAGTTAGAACTGGACATGGACCAACAGACTGGTTCCAAATAGGAAAAGGGGTACGTCAAGGCTGTATATTGTCACCCTGCTTGCTTAACTTCTATGCAGAGTACATCATGAGAAACGCTGGGCTGGAAGAAACACAAGCTGGATTCAAGATTGCCAGGAGAAATATCAATGATCTCAGATATGCAGATGACACCACCCTTATGGCAGAAAATGAAAAGGAACTAAAAAGCCTCTTGATGAAAGTGAAAGTGGAAACTGAAAAAGTTGGCTTAAAGCTCAACATTCAGAAAATGAAGATCATGGCATCCAATCCCTTCACTCCATGGGAAATAGATGGGGAAACAGTGGAAACAGTGTCAGACTTTATTTTGGGGGCTCCAAAATCACTGCAGATGGTGACTGCAGTCATGAAATTAAAAGATGCTTACTCCTTGGAAGGAAAGTTATGACCAACCTAGATAGCATATTCAAAAGCAGAGATATTACTTTGTCAACAAAGGTCCATCTAGTCAAGGCTATGGTTTTTCCATGGTCATGTATGGATGTGAGAGTTGGACTGTGAAGAAAGCTGAGTGCCAAAGAATTGATGCTTTTGAACTGTTGCGTTGGAGAAGACTCTTGAGAGTCCCTTGGACTGCAAGGAGATCAGCCCTGGGATTTCTTTGGAAGGAATGATGCTAAAGCTGAAACTCCAGTACTTTGGCCACCTCATGCGAAGAGTTGACTCATTGGAAAAGACTCTGATGCTGGGAGGGATTGGGGGCAGGAGGAGAAGGGGACGACCGAGGATGAGATGGCTGGATGGCATCACTAACTCAATGGACATGAGTCTGAGTGAACTCTGGGAGATGGTGATGGACAGGGAGGCCTGGCGTGCTGTGATTCATGGGGTCGCGAAGAATCGGACACGACTGAGCGGCTGAACTGAACTGAATATACATGTTTCAGTGCTATTCTCTCAAATCATCCCACTGTCCCCTTCTCCCACAGCGTCCAAAATTCTGTTCTTTATATCTTTGTCTCCCTGGCTGTTTCACGTATAGGGTTGCCATTACCATCTTTCTAAATTCCATATGTATGTGTTAATGTACTGTATTGATATTTTTCTTTCTGTCTTACTTCATTCTGTATAATAGGCTCCAGTTTCATCCACCTCATTAGAACTGATTCAAATGTGTTCTTTTTAATAGCTGAGTAATATGCCATTGTATATATGTACCACAGCTTTCTTATCTGTTCATCTGCTGATGGATATCTAGATTGATTCCATATCCTAGTTTTCATAAACAGTGCTGTGATGAACATTGGGGTACACTTGTGTCTTTCAGTTTTGGTTTCTTCAGTGTGTTTGCCCAGCAGTGGGATTGGTGGGTCATATGGCACTTCTATTTCCAGTTTTTAAGGAATCGCCACACTGTTCTCCATAGTGGCTGTACCAGTTTGCATTCCCACAAACAGTGTAAGAGGATTCCCTTTTCTCCACACCATCTCCAGCATTTATTGTTTGTAGAATTTGAGAGCAGCCATTCTGATCAGCGTGAGATGGTACTTGTGGTTTTGATTTGTATCTCTCTGATAATGAGTGATGTTGAGCATCTTTTCATGTGTTTGTTACCCATCTGTATGTCTTCTTTAGTTCTTTGGCCCATCTTTTGATTGGGTCATTAATTTTTCTGGTATTGAGCTGCATGAGCTGCTTATATATTTTTGAGATTAATTCTTTGTCAGTTATCTCATTTGCTATTTTTTTCTCCCATTCTGAATGCTATCTTCTCACCTTGCTTGTAGCTTTCTTTGTTGTGCAAAAGCTTTTAAGTTTAATTAGGTCTCATTTGTTTATTTTTGCTTTTATTTCTGTTATTCTGAGAGGTGGGTCATAGAGGATCTTTCTGTGATTTATGTCAGAGCGTTTTGCCTATGGTTTCCTCTAGGAGTTTTATAATTTTTGGTCTTAAATTTAGATCTTTAATCTATTTTGAGTTTATTTAGTATTCAGTGTTAGAAAGTGATCTAGTTTCATTCTTTTACATGTGGTTGACCAGTTTTCCCAGAACCACTTGTTAAAGAGATTGTCTTTTCTCCATTGTATATTTTTGCCTCCTTAGTCAAAGATAAGATGTCTATAGATGCATGGATTTATCACTGGGCTTTCTATTTTGCCCCATTGATCTATATTTCTGTCTTTGTGCCAGTACCATACTGTCTTGATGACTGTAGCTTGTAGTATAGTCTGAAGTCAGGCAGGTTGATTCCTCCAGTTCCATTCTTCTTTCTCAAGATTGCTTTGGCCATTCAAGATTTTTTTGTATTTCCATGCAAATTGTGAAATTATTTGTTCCAGTTCTGTGAAAAGTACCATTGGTGACTTGATAGGGATTGCACTGAATCTGTAGATTGCTTTGGGTAGTATACTCATTTTCACTATGTTGATTCTTCCAACCTATGAACAGGGTATATTTCTCCATCTGTGTCATTTTTATTTCTTTCATCAATGTTTTTGATTTTCTATATATAGGTCTTTAGTTTTTTAGGTAGATTTATTCCTAAGTATTTTATTCTTTTCATCACAGTGGTGAATGGAATTGTTTCCTTAATTTCTATTTTTTCATTGTTAGTGTATAGAGATGCAAGGGATTTCTGTGCATTAATTTTATATCCTGTAGCTTTACTATATTAGCTGATTAGCTCTAGTAATTTTCTGGTGGTGTCTCTAGGGCTTTCTATGTAGAGGATCATGTCATCTGGAAACTGAGAGTTTTACTTCTTCTTTTCCAATCTGGATTCCTCTTATTTCTTTTATTCTCTGATTGCTATGGCTAAACCTTCCAAAACTATGCTGAATAGCAGTGGTGAGAGTGGGTACTTTTGTCTTGTTCCTGACTTTAGGGAAATGCTTTTAATTTTTCACCATTGAAGATAATGTTTGCTATGCGTTTATCATATATGGCTTTTATTATGCTGAGATATGTTCCTTCTATGTCTGCTTTCTGGAGAGTTTTTATCATAAATAGCTGTTGAATTTTGTCAAAGGCTTTCTCTGCATCTATTGAGATAATCATATGGTTTTCATCTTTCCATTTGTTAATGTGGTGTATCACATTGATTGATTTGCAAATATTGAAGAATTCTTGCATCCTTGGGATAAAGCCCACTTGGTCATGATGTATGATCTTTTTAATATGTTGTTGGATTCTGTTTGCTAGAATTTGTTGAGAATTTTTGCATTTATGTTTATCATCATCAGTGATATTGACCCGTAGTTTTCTTGTGTGGCATCTTTGTCTGGTTTTGGTATTAGGGTGATGGTGGCCTCATAGAATGAGTTTGGGAGTTTACCTTCCTCTGCAATTTTCTGGAAGAGTTTGAGTAGGATAGGTGTTAGCTCTTCTCTAAATTTTTGGCAGAATTCACCTGTGAAGCCATCTGGTCCTGGAATTTTGTTTGTTGGAAGATTTTTGATTAAAGTTTTGATTTCTGTGCTTCTGATGGGTCTGTTAAGATTTTCTATTTCTTTCTGGTTCACTTTAACATGATAGCCCCAAACCTATGGGATTCAGTGAAAGCAGTGCTAAGGGGAAGGTTCATAGAAATACAAGCTTACCTCAAGAAACAAGAGAAAAATCAAATAAAGAACTTTACACCTAAAGAAACTAGAAAAAGAAGAAATGAAGAACCCCAGGGTTAGTGGAAGGAAAGAAATAAAAATGAGAGCAGAAAGAGGTGAAAAATAAACAAAGGAGACTATACCAAAAATCAAGAAAACTAAAAGCTGGTTCTTTGAGAAGATGAATAAAATAGACAAACCATTAGCCAGACTTATCAAGAAAAAAAAAGGGAGAAGAATCAAATCAATAAAATTAGAAATGAAAATGGAGAGATCACAACAGACAACACAGAAATACAAAGGATCATAAGGGACTACTATCAGCAGCTATATGCCAATAAAATGGATAACTTAGAAGAAATAAATGAATTCTTAGAAAATATATCTGATATTTCTTAAAGAAAAATTCTGTAAATACCATTCTTGATGTGTCAAAATTCCCCTCCTCTCTTTTCCTTTTCTTTCTTCCTTTACTCCCTCCTCCTTTTTAATCCATTTTTCTCTCCTTCCTTCATTCCTTTTTACTTCCTCTTTCTTTTCCACCCCTTTCTTGCAAGTATGTTTAAACTATAACATTAAGCATAAGAGGGATTTTCCATTTGCTCTTTCTGCCTCAGGACACTAAACTAATCACATGTTGGGGCTTCCCTTGTAGCTCACTTGGAAAAGAATCTGCCTGCAGTGCAGGAGACCTGGGTTCAATCCCTGGATTGGGAAGATCTCCTGGAGAAGGACATGGCAACCCACTCCAGTATCCTTGCCTGGAAAATCTCATGGACAGAGGAGCCTGGTGGGCTGTAGTCCATGGGATCACAAAGAGTTGGGCAGGACTGAATGACTAACACTTAATCACATGTTATCCACTTCCTTCAAAAAGTTTGGTCAAGATTTGTTAAAGTTTGATTTTACATCCCAAGAAAAGTAGCAGAAAAGTGTTTCATACTTAGTGTGTATACAATAAGATTTTCTATTGAAATTCCCAGAATTAAACTTTTTGCTCATTAATGTTCTCTATATTTATTCTGAAATTATGTCTCACAGTATATGTGAGGCTGGCTATTTTATTCTATAATTCTAAAATATAACTCATACATGAATTGTGAGTTTGTTTTTTAAAAAGAGAATCGAATGATTTTCCTCTAGTCTCTTATATTTGTTATAATTGATAATGTTATAGTTTCTGCTCACTCAGTTGTTAGTGTTTTCAAAACTTTTCATTATAATCCCATTCTGATTAGAACAACTAAAGTCTTTTCCTTTTGTAGTCAAGAAATGTCCTAAGACCCAAGTAAATATTTAAAAAGGCATGTGATATCTAAACTGTTTCAAATGTTTGTTTGATGAGGGTCCCCACAGGTGGCAGGTGTTCCTACAGCATGTCTGTGAGAGGGAGACATGAAACACTAGTTGGTTCAGACTTGCACCAGGAATGATAAATTCTGTAATGCTATCAGTTATCTTTATCAAGATGTCCTAAATTATTCATTGATCAGTGCTGAGATACAGAGACAGTTATTTGGAACTTATTAATATTGTTCAAAAATGCTACATTTTCTTAAACTTCTAGTTAGCTATACTGGTTAACTTACTGTTTTAGGAGACTTAGAATATTAGCAGAATGTATTTGTCTCATGTTTCAAAAATATTATTTGGCCAGGATTGCTTTGTAAATAAAGATTATTTATAAGTGGCATATGGTTCAATTCTAAAGTCAAGATTATAGTTCTGCATATTTTTATTTTGAAAAGAAATTCCATATGTTTAATTTCTAATTATGTTGCCATGACTACTCCTTCATCTCTATTTGTATATGAGTGTGTATGTCTTTGGGTGTCTATACTTCTGTGTATAGATGGACACATAGATATTTTATCATGTGTATATGTGTAATGGCCTATTATTTTGTGAAAATATGGCTTATGGAATTTTAAAGAATGAACACATTTGCTCATGTTATAATAGGTTTAAAGTCAAAATAATAAAAAATATTTAATCATAGCTAGTTTATGCTTACATCTCTATAAATAACAATAAAGCTATGCAGAAAAAAATTTAAAAGAATTATCAATACATACAGATGTCCCTATTAGTCATTTGTGGTAAGAGAACTCTTAGTGATATTTTAATTTCCTCTCTCATTTAAAAAACTTTTCCATAATTAAAAAAATCACTTACACATTAAATAAAAAGTGTTTTCCTCAGTTAGAGGGAATTTACTTCAAAAATAATTATCTGTCCTGTCAATATAGGGGCCTTTTGTAAGTACATGTCATTTCCCTTCACTTTGTTTTATTTAGTTAAAAAAATCATAAATATTGGATAATTAGAAACATAGAAAATTTATATTTTTAACCAAGGGCTAGCTATATAGAGCTTCTCCATTTTGGCTGCAAAGAATATAATCAGTCTGATTTCGGTGTTGACCATCTGGTGATGTCCATGTATAGAGACTTTTCTTGTGTTGTTGGAAGAGGATGTTTGCTATGACCAATGTGTTCTCACGGCAAAACTCTTTTAGCCCTTGCCCTTCTTCATTCTGTACTCCAAAGCCAAATTTGCCTATTACTCCAGGTGTTTCTTTACTTCCTACTTTTGCATTCCAGTCCCCTATAATGAAAAGGACATGTTTTTGGGTGTTAGTGCTAGAAGGTCTTGTAGGTCTTCATAGAACCATTCAACTTCAGCTTCTTCATTATTACAGGTCAGGCCTTGACTTCGATTACCATGATATTGAATGGTTTGCCTTGGAAACGGACAGAGATCATTCTGTTGCTTTTGAGATTGCATCCAAGTACTGCATTTCAAACTCTTCTGTTGACTATGATGGCTACTCCATTTCTTCTAAGGGATTCCTGCCCACAGTAGTAGATATAATGGTCAGTTCAGTTCAGTTCAGTTGCTCAGTCATGTCCAACTCTCTGCGACCCCATGAATCACAGCACGCCAGGCCTCCCTGTGCATCACCATCTCCTGGAGTTCACTCAGACTCATGTCCATCGAGTCCGTGATGCCATCCAGCCATCTCATCCTCGGTCTCCCCTTCTCCTCCTGCCCCCAATCCTGCCCAGCATCAGAGTTTTTTCCAATGAGTCAACTCTTCTCATGAGGTGGCCAAAGTACTGGAGTTTCAGCTTTAGCATCATTCCTTCCAAAGAAATCCCAGGGTTGATCTCCTTCAGAATGGACTGGTTGGATCTCCTTGCAGTCCAAGAGACTCTCAAGAGTCTTCTCCAACACCACAGTTCAAAAGCATCACTTCTTAGGCACTCAGCCTTCTTCACAGCCCAACTCTCACATCCATACATGACCACAGGAAAAACCATAGCCTTGACTAGACGGACCTTAGTCGGCAAAGTAATGTCTCTGCTTTTGAATATGCTATTTAGGTTGGTCATAACTTTCCTTCCAAGGAGTAAGCATCTTTTAATTTCATGGCTGCAGTCACCATCTGCAGTGATTTTGGAGCCCCCAAAATAAAGTCTGACACTGTTTCTACTGTTTCCCCATCTATTTGCCATGAAGTGATGGGACCTGATGCCATGATCTTCGTTTTCTGAATGTTGAGCTTTAGCGAACTTTAAATTCACCCATTCTAGTCTATTTTAGTTCACTGATTCCTAGAATGTCCACATTCACTCTTGCCATCTCCTGTTTGAACACTTCCAATTTGCCTTGACTCATGGACCTAACCTTCCATTGCAATATTGGTCTTTACAGCATTGGACTTTGCTTCTATCACCAGTCCCATCCACAACTGGGTGTTGTTTCTGCTTTGGCCCCATCTCTTCATTCTTTCTGGAGTTATTTCTCCACTGATCTCCAGTAGCATATTGGGCATCTACCAACCTGGGGAGTTCATCTTTCAGTGTCCTATCTTTCTGCCTTTTCATACTGTTCATGGAGTTTTCAAGGCAAGAATACTGAAGTGTTTTGCCATTCCTTTCTCCAATGGACCACGTTTTGTCAGAGCTTTCCACCATGACCCATCCGTCATGGGTGGCCCTACATGGCATGGCTCATAGTTTCATTGAGTTAGAAAAGGTTGTGATCCAGGTGATCAGATTGGTTAGTTTTCTGTGACTGTGGTTTTCAGTCTGTCTGCCCTCTGATAGATAAGGATAAGAAGCTTATGGACGCTTCCTGATGGGAGAGACTGGCTGAGGGGGAAACTGGGTCTTGTTCTGATGGGCAGGGCCCTCCTCAGTAAATCTCTAATCCAATTTTCTATTGATGGGTGGAGCTGTGTTCCCTCCCTGCTATTTGAAAGTGAAGCTGCTAAGCCCTGTCCATCTCCTTGGGACCCCATAGACTGTAGCCTACCAGGCTCCCCTGTCCGGATTTTCCAGGTAATGGTACTGTAGTGGATTGCCATTTCCTTCTCCAGGGGATCTTCCCAACCCAGGGATCGAACCCGGTTCTCCCACATTGTAGACAGACGCTTTACCGTCTGAGCCACCAGGAAGTCCGCAGAACTAGCGAGGAGCCGGCTGTGCTGGGAGCAAGGGGATAGGCTCGGGCGAGCGGGAAGACCCCTGAGGTGAGGAAGCCGGGAGAGGGGGGTCGGGAAGGCGCTCACCGGGCCAGGAAACCCCACCGCCCCGTCCCGCCCACATCCTCAGTCCTCGAGGGTCGCAGCGCGCCGCCGCCGCCACCCCGCGGAGGGACGAGGGGGAGGAGGGCGGCAGGCCCTCCCTCCTCCACGCCACCCCCATCGCGAGCCTGCCCGCCCCGGCGGCGGCCCACCGGCCGGCCGACGCGCGCCCTCAGCGTCCGTCCACCCGCCCGAGGGCTGGGATGCCGGACGGCGAGGACACGGCGACCGGCCCGCGGGGGACAGACCGGACCCGACCGCCCTCGGGCGCGCGCACTGGAGCGGGGGGCGCGGCGGGGTCACGGGCGCTCCCCCTCGCCCAGCTCGGGCGGCGGCTGACAGGCGGCGACGAAATGGGCAAAGGACCGGGCCGCGGCGGCCCGGGAAGCGGGACGCACCAGGGCGCGGCCCCGGGGGCAGCAGACGCGGAGCGGACTGAGGCGGGCGGTGGACGGAGAGGGGCAGGGGTGCGGCCACGCGAGGCCGACGCCACGGAACCGGCGGCGGAGGTGGGGTGGCCGCGCGCCCCCCGCGAGGGGAATGGCTCAAAGCGGCCCGCGGTCGCGAGTCGCCGCCAGGGCCCACCGCGGGATCTCGCCGCCAGAGGCCTCCCAGCACAGGGCCGGTCCCGCGGCACCACCCAGGACGGCGGACTGGCGCCCCCAGCCTCACGGGGCTCGCGCCCACGCCACCCACACACTCTGAGCTGCAGCCGGCCGGGAGAACTCTCTCCTGCCGCATGCCTGCGGCCCCCACGCCCCCACGGCCCTCACGGGCGCAAGGCTCCCCGCCCCGCCCCTGGCGCAGGGCCCGGGGCACTGCTCCACCCGGGACGCCGCTGGCCGAAGGGGGACGGCGAGAGGCGTCCGCGTGAGGCGAGGCCAGGGGTCTCGGGCAGGGGAAGGGAACGCGGGCGGTCGCATGCGCAGGGACGAGGAGGAAAGGCCGGCAGTGGCGGGGAGGGTCCAGCAAGCGTGCAGGGCGGGGGGCGCGGGACAGGGGCACGGGCGCCTTCTGGGGACCAGAAAACACCGGACACGGCCGGCCACCAGGAAAACCAGAGCGGGATCCCACCGCCACCCACACACGTGGGCGGTCCTGCGATGCCTGAGACATCGGCCGCTCCCCGGCCCGGAGCGAACCCCACGACCTGGCCCCGCAGCCAGGGCTGGTGAGCCGTCCACCCATCTTCCTCCATCAGTCCTCGACAGATCCATCTTCCCTCTAGTCTGATCCGAGGCTCGACATCCTGGGGACAACTCTCTCGAAGGAGGCGGCCAGACCGTGACCGCCTGTAGCCACTGGTTGCGGCTAGGCCAAACTACAGTGGCTTAGTTTCATTGAGTTAGACAAGCCTCTGTGTGGTTCCTGTGATCAGATTGGCTAGTTTTCTATGATTATGGTTTCAGTGTGTCTGCCCTCTGATGCCCTCTACCAACAGCTCTTACCTTGGACGTGGGCTGTCTCTTCAGGGCTGCTCCAGCAAAGCTCAACTGCTGCTCCTTACCTTGGACGAGGGGTATCTCCTCACAGGCCACCCCTCCTGACCTTGAACGGGGAGTAGCTCCTCTCGGCCCTCCTCGGCCAGCAGCTGCCACTCCTTGGACGTGGGTGGTTGCTCCTCTCGGCCACCTGCCCTGATCTCGGGCGTGGGGTAGCTCTTCTCAGTGGCTGATCCTGACCTCAGACGTGGTCATGTGTAGTTGATATATGAATAGAGATGTTGGTAAATAGAATGTAATGGCAGGAATCTGACCAGGAGGATGAAGATCTGAAATCAAATTACACAGCCTTGTCTAGCTCAATGAAACTAAGCCATGCCCTGTGGGGCCACCCAAGACAGGTGGGTCATGGTGCAGAGGTCTGACAGAATGTGGTCCATTGGAGAAAGGACTGTCAAACCACTTCAGTATTCTTGCCTTGAGAAACCCATGGACAGTATGAAAAGACAGTATGATAGGACACTGAAAGATGAACTCCCCAAGTCGGTAGGTGCCCAATATGCTACTGGAGATCAGTGGAGAAATAATTCAAGAAAGAATGAAGGGATGGAGCCAAAGCAAAAACAATATGCAGCTGTGGATGCAACTGGTGATAGAACCAAGGTCCAATGCTGTAAAAAGCAATGTTGCATAGGAACCTGGAATGTCAGGTCCATGAATCAAGGCAAATTGGAAGTGGTCAAACAGGAGATGGCAAGAGTGAACGTCGACATTGCAATCAGCAAACTATAGTGGACTAGAATGGGTTAATTTAACTCAGATGACCATTATATCTACTGCTGTGGGCAGGAACCCTTAGAAGACATGGAGTAGCCATCATGGTCAACAAAAGAGTCCAAAACGCAGTACTTGGATTCAATCTAAAAAATGACAGAATGATCTCTGTTCATTTTCTAAGGCAAGCCATTCAGTATTACAGTAATCCAAGCCTAGGCCCCAACCAGTAACGCTGAAGAAGCTGAATTTGAACAGTTCTCTAAAGACCTACAAGACCTTTAGAACTAACACCCCCAAAGGCTGTCCTTTTCATTATAGGGGACTGGAATGCAAAAGTAGGAAGTCAAGAAACACCGAGAGTAACAGACAAATATGGCCTTGGAGGACAGAATGAGCAGGGCAAAGACTAATACAGATCTGCCATGAGAATGCACTGGTCATAGCAAACACTCTCTTCCAACAACCCAAGAGAAGACTCTACACAGGGACATCACCAGATGGTCAACACCAAAATCAGATTGATTCTAGTCTTTGCAGTCAAAGATGGAGACACTCTATACAGTCAACAAAAACAAGACTGGGAGCCCACTGTGCCTCAGATGATGAACTCCTTATTGCCAAATTCAGACTTAAATTGAAGAAAGTAGGGAAAACCACTAGACTATTCAGGTATGACCTAAATCAAATCCCTTATGGTTATACAAGAAGTGAGAAATATATTTAAGGGACTAGATGTGATAGAGTGCCTGATGAACTATGGAATGAGGTTCGTGACATTGTACGGGAGACAGGGATCAAGACCATCTCCATGGAAAAGAAATGTAAAAAGCAAAGTGGCTGTCTGAGGAGGCCTTACAGATAGCTGTGGAAAGAGAAGCGAACAGCAAAGGAGAAAAGGAGAGATATAAGCATCTGAATGCAGAGTTCCAAAGAATAGCAAGGAGAGATAAGAAAGCCTTCCTCAGCAATCAAAGCAAAGAAATAGAGGAGAACAAAAGAATGGGAAAGACTAGAGATCTCTTCAAGAAAATTAAAGACACCAAGGGAAAATTTCATGCAAAAAATGGGCTCGATAAAGGACAGAAATGGTATGGACCTAAGAGAAGCAAAAGATATTAAGGAGAGGTGGCAATGATACAAAAAAAGACCTTCACGATCCAGATAATCACGATGGTATGATCACTCACCTAGAGCCAGACTTCCTGGAATGTGAAGTCAAGTGGGCCTTAGAAAGCATCACTACGAACAAAGTTAGTAGAGGTGATGGAATTCCAGTAGAGCTATTTCAAATCGTGAAAGATGATGTGAAAGCGCTGCACTCTATATGCCAGCAAATTTGGAAAACTCAGCAGTGGCCACAGGACTGGAAAAGGTCCCTTTTCATTCCAGTCCCAAAGAAAGACAATGCCAAAGAATGCTCAGACTACCGCACAATTGCACTCATCTCACATGCTAGTAAAGTAATGCTCAAAATTCTCCAAGCCAGGCTTCAGCAATATGTGAACCGTGAGCTTCCAGATGTTCAAGCTGGTTTTACAAAAGGCAGAGGAACAAGAAATCCAATTGCCAACATCCACTGGATCATCGAAAAAGCAAGAGAGTTCCAGAAAAAAACATCTATTTCTGCTTTATTGACTATGCCAAAGCCTTTGGCTGTGTGAATCACGATAAACTGTGGAAAATTCTGAAAGAGAAGGGAATACCAGACCACGACCTGCCTCTTGAGAAATCTGTATACAGGCCAGGAAGCAACAGTTAGAACTGGACATGGAACAACAGACTGGGTCCAAATAGGAAAAGGAGTATATCAAGGCTATATATTGTCATCCTGCTTATTTAACTTATATGCAGAGTACATCATGAGAAACGCTGGACTGGAAGAAACACAAGTTGGAATCAAGATTGCTGGAAGAAATCTCAGTAACCTCAGATATGCAGATGACACCACCCTTATGGCGGAAAGTGAAGAGGAACTAAAAAGCCTCTTGATGAAAGTAAAAGAGGAGAGCGAAAAAGTTGGCTTAAAGCTCAACACTCAGAAAACGAAGATCATGGCATCTGGTTTCATCACTCCATGGGAAATAGATGGAGAAAAAGTGGAAACAGTGTCAGACTTTATTTTTTTGGGCTCCAAAATCACTGCAGATGGTGACTGCAACCATGAAATTAAAAGACGCTTACTCCTTGGAAGGAAAGTTATGACCAACCTAGATAGCATATTCAAAAGCAGAGACATTACCTTGCTGACTAAGGTCCGTCTAGTCAAGGCTATGGTTTTTCCAGTGGTCATGCATGGATGTGCGAGTTGGACTGTGAAGAAGGCTGAGTGCTGAAGAATTGATGCTTTTAAACTGTGGTGTTGGAGAAGACTCTTGAGAGTCCCTTGGACTGCAAGGAGCTCCAACCAGTCCATTCTGAAGGAGATCAACCCTGGGATTTCTTTGGAAGGAATGATGCTAAAGCTGAAACTCCAGTATTTTGGCCACCTCATCCGAAGAGTTGACTCATTGGCAGACTCTGATGCTGGGAGGGATTGGGAGCAAGAGGAGAAAGGAATGATAGAGGATGAGATGGCTGGATGGCATCACTGACTCGATGAACGTGAATCTTAGTGAACTCTCGGAGTTGGTGATGGACAGGGAGGCCTGGTGTGATGTGATTCATGGGGTCGCAAAGAGTCGGACACGACTGAGCGACTGAACTGAAGTGAAGATCACTGCCAAAGCCTTTGACTGTGTGGATCACAATAAACTGTGGAAAATTCTGAAATAGATGGGTATCCCAGACCACCTGACCTGCCTCTTGAGAAATCTATATGCAGGTCAGGAACCAAGTTAGAACTGGACATGGAACAGACTGGTTTCAAATAGGAAAAGGAGTACATCAAGGGTGTATATTGTCACCCTCTTTTTTTTTTTTTCTATTCTTTTTTTTTTAATTTATTTATTTATTTTAAATTACAATACTGTATTTGTTTTGCCATACATTGACACGAATCAGCCATAGGTGAACACAATCTCCCAATGCCGAAGCCCCCCTCCCACCTCCCACCCCACATCGTCTACTTGAATCATCCTGTGCATCAGCCCCATGCATCCTGCATCCTACATTGAACATAGATTGGCGCTTCGTTTCTTACACGAAAATATACATGTTTCATTGCCATCCTCCCAAACCATCCCACCCTTTCCCTCTCCCTCAGAGTCCAAAAGTCCCCTCTATACCTCTCTGTCTCTTGGTTGTCTCACCTACAGGGTCATCATTACTATCTTCTAAATTCCATATATATGTGTCAGTATACTGTATTGGTGTTTTTCTTTCTGGCTTACTTCACTCTGTATAATTGGTTCCAATTTCATCCATCTCATTAGAACTGAGTCAAATTTATTCTTTTTAAGGGCTGAGTAGTATTCCATAGTGTATATGTACCACAGCTTTCTTATCCAATCGTCTGCTGATGGACATCTAGGTTGTTTCCATGTCCTGGCTATTATAAACAGCGCTGCAATGAACATTGGGGTACATGTGTCTCTTTCAATTCTCGTTTCCTTGGTGTGTATGCCCAGCAGTGGGATTGCTGGGTCATAAGGCAGTTCTGTTTGCAATTTTTTAAGGAATCTCCACACTGTTTTCCATAATGGCTGTACTAGTTTGCATTCCCACCAGCAGTGTAAGAGGGTTCCCTTTTCTCCACATCCTCTCCAGCATTTATTGCTTGTAGACTTTTGGATCTCAGCTATTCTGACTGGTGTGAAATGGTACCTCATTGTGGTCTTGATTTGCATTTCTCTGATAATGAGTGATGTTGAGCATCTTTTCATGTGTTTGTTAGCCATCTGTATGTCTTCTTTGGAGAAATGCCTATTTAGTTCTTTGGCCCATTTTTTTATTGGATCATTTATTTTTCTGGAGTTGAGCTGCATAAGTTGCTTATATATCTTTGAGATTAGTTGTTTGTCAGTTGTTTCATTTGCTATTGTTTTTTCCCATTCAGAAGGCTGTCTTTTCACCTTGCTGTAGTTTCCTTTGTTGTGCAGAAGCTTTTAATTTTAATTAGATCCCATTTGTTTATCTTTGCTTTTATTTCCAGTATACTGGGAGTTGGATCATAGAGGATCCTACTGTGATTTATGTCGGAGAGTGTTTTGCCTATGTTCTCCTCTAGGAGTTTTATAGTTTCTGGTCTTACATTTAGATCTTTAATCCATTTTGAGTTTATTTTTGTGTATGGTGTTAGAAAGGGGTCTAGTTTCATTCTTTTACAAGTGGTTGACCAGTTTTCCCAGCACCACCTGTTAAAGAGACTGTCTTTACTCCATTGTATATCCTTGCCTCCTTTGTCGAAGATAAGGTGTCCATAGGTGTCACTCTCTTATTTAACTTACATGCAGAGTACATCATGAGAAACGCTGGGCTAGAAGAAGCTCAAGCTGGAATCAAGATTACCAGAAGAAATATCAATAACCTCAGATAGGCAGATGACACCTCCCTTATGGCAGAAAGTTAAGAGGAACTAAAGAGCCTTTTGATGAAAGTGAAAGAGGAGAGTGAAAAAGTTGACTTAAAGGTCAACGTTCAGAAAACTAAGATCATAGCATCTGGTTCCATCACTTCATGGCAAACAGATGGGGAAACAGTGGAAACAGTATTAGGTTTTATTTTGGGGGCTTCAAAGTCACTATAGATGGTGATTGCAGCCATGAAATTAAAAGACACTTACACCTTGGAAGGAAAGTTATGTCCAAACTAGATAGCAGATTCAAAAGCAGAGACATTACTTTTCCAAAAAAGGTCTATCTATTCAAGGCTATGGTTTTTCCAATGGTCATGTATGGATGTCAGAGTTGGACTGTGAAGAAAGCTGACTGCCAAAGAATTGATGCTTTTGAACTGTGGTGTTGAAGAAGACTCTTGAGAGTCCCTTGAACTGCAAAGAGATCCAACCAGTCCCTTCTAAAGGAGATCAGCCCTGGGTGTTCTTTGGAAGGAATGATGCTGAGGCTGAAACTCCAATACTTTGGCCACCTCATGTGAAGAGTTGACTCATTGGAAAAGACCCTGATGTTGGGAGTGATTGGAGGCAGGAGGAGAAGGGAAGGACAGAGGGTGAAATGACTGGATGGCATCACTGACCCGATACAGAAGAATTTTTGTGAACCCCAAGAGTTGGTGATGGACAGGGAGGCCTGGTGTTCTGTGATTCTTGGGGTCATAGAGTCAGACACGACTGAGTGACTGAACTGAACTGAAGATCACTGCAGATAGTGACTGCATCCATGAAATTAAAAGACATTTGCTCCTTGGAAGAAAAGTTATGACCAACTTAGCATATTAAAAAGCTGTCATTACTTTGCCAACAAAATTCCATCTAATCAAAGCTATGGTTCTTCTAATAGTCATGTATGGATGTGAGAGTTGGATGTAAAGAAATCTGAGTCCCAAGCAATTGATGCTTTGAAACTGTGGTGTTGGAGAAGCCTCTTGAGAGTCCCTTGACAGCAAGGAGATCCAACCAGTCTATCCTAATTCGGGAAATTAGTCCTGAATATTCATTGAAAGGACTGATGCTAAATGAAACTCCAATACTTTGGCCACCTGTTACAAAGAACTGATTCACTGGCAAAAACCCTGATGCTGGGAAAGACTGACGGTCAGAGGAGAAGGGGACAACAGAGGATGAGATGGTTGGATGGCATCACCGACTTGATGGACATGAGTTTGAATGAACTCTGGAAGTTGGTGATGGACAGGGAGGCCTGGCGTTCTGTAGTCCATGGGGTCACAGAGTCTAACAGGACTGAGCAACTGAACTGAACTGAACTGAAGGAGAAAGACAGGAATTTTTGTAACTATTTGAATTTTCAAATTGCTATGCATTTTAAATGTTTAAGAAATCAATGTATTAATAGTTCCGAGTATTTTTGAAAAGCTACGTTTTAGTAGTTCTCCTTTTCCTCTGTTAGTGCCTTTTCACAATGTTTAGATTTGGTTGTGTTTAAAATATTTAAGTATTATAAAGGAAAGGATTGGGTATCAGAGAAATTGGATTATAATTCTAAACTGCTATCATTTTGGATAAATAATTTAAACTCTCTGTGTTTAAATTTGATATTATTTATGAAAACAGGAAATCAATCAGATGTTACCATTTTTTTCATAATTAAAGATATTTATTTCTTTACAGTGTAAGCCCATCGCACTTTAAGGAGTTTCTCAAAGGAAGATTTCTCTAATAATAACTAAAATATTCAATAAGAAAATGGGCAGTTTTACCACATAAAAAACAATGGCCAAAATCATATTTTAACCATTCTCAACCATGGAGATTACACTTATCATTTATTTTATCATTAATTATACTTTTGAAACTTTTATATGGACTGCTGCCTATTGCTCATTCATTCACATTCATTCATTTGACCCTCATTAATAAGTTCATTTTACCTTTTCATACTGTTCATGGGCTTCTCAAGGCAAAAATACTGAAGTAGTTTGCCATTCCCTTGCTTTTGAACTGTGGTGTTGAAGAAGACTCTTGAAAGTACCTTGGACTGCAAGGAGATCCAGCTAGTCCATCCTAAAGGAGATCAGTCCTGGGTGTTCATTGGATGGGCTGATGTTGAAGCTGAAACTCCAAAGCTTTTGCTACCTGATGTGAAGAGCTGACTTATTTGAAAAGACACTGATGCTGGGAAAGATTGAGGGCAGGAGGAGAAGGGGACAGGAGATGAGATAGTTAGATGGCATCACTGACTCAGTGGACATGGGTTTGGGTGAACTCAAGGAGTTGATGATGGACAGGGAGGCCTGGCGTGCTGCAGTCCTTGGGGTCGCAAAGAGTTGGACACGACTGAGCAACTGAAGTGAACTGAATGTGTTCATTATAGAAAACTTGATACTCCATAGAATGCAATTCTTGATTCTTTGACTTTTTGTCTGGTCATTGTCTTTTGTTTCCTTTTGTATTAAAAATACTTAGTATAAAGACTTTCCTGGTGGACTTGTGGGTTAAACTTCACCTTTCAATGAAGGATCCCTGATTGGGTAGCTAAGACCCACATGCCTTGCAGCCAAAAAACCAAAAGATAAAACAGAAGCAGTATGGTAACAAATTCAACAAAGACTATAAAAATGGACCACATCAAAGGAAAAAAAAAAGGAAGAAAAGAAATATTTGGTATATTTAGCCCAGCAATCTAGTTACCCTGTTCCACAGATGAGATCATTACCCAAGGGCCAGATGTAAATAGCTACTCCTTTCCCCTTCCAGTCAGCCCCCAAGCAGAGTTTCCCTTAATAGGTTATTTTTTTAAGTGTATGTAAAAATGACAAAGCAACATTTAAATTTAAATTAGCAAACACCCTACGTGTTTCATGCATGTTTTGTTTTATAATACTACAAACAAGGTGTTGGAGAAGACTCTTGAGTCTCTTGGACTGCAAGGGGATCCAACCAGTCCATTCTAAAGGATATCAGTCCTGGCTGTTCATTGGAAGGACTGATGCTAAAGCTGAAACTCCAATACTTTGGCCACCTCATGTGAACAGTTGACTCATTGGAAAAGACCCTGATGCTGGGAGGGATTGGGGGCAGGAGGAGAAGGGACGACAGGATGAGGTGGCTGGATGGCATCACCGACTTGATGGACATGAGTGTGAGTAAACTCCGGGAGTTGTTGATGGACAGGGAGGCCTGATGTGCTGTGATTCTTGGCATTGCAAAGAGTCAGATAGACTGAGAGACTGAACTGAAAGAACTTAACTGGCAAGCAAAGCCATTTGCATGTATTAACATTATAAAGGTTTAAAATTAAAATATAAAATCTCACAGCACTTTAAAAAACATTTCCTGCTCTCAGTTTATATCATTATCTGATATGTTTCTTTATAATGTGTGATATTAAATGTTTAAATTCATTTTTATTTAGATCCTTTCAGATTGTTTCAGTGTGTCATTGACTATGCTGTCATTGTTACCACTTTGGTGAGGATTTATCCTAATCACTGCTTTTTTTCCTCTCTGACAGCTCTTTCAAACATTTGATTGGAGGATTAGATGATGTTTCTAATAAAGCATATGAAGATGCAGAAGCTAAAGCAAAGTAAGTGAAAATCTGATGGGCTCTAATTTTGATTTTTAAAACATGGTTTTAAATAGACATAAGGTCAAATATTTTGTTGAACTTAGAGCTCAACATTCTGTTGGAAAGAAAGTAACTACTTATGAGTGAAAATAAGTAAGCTGCTCAAGATAATTATTACATGGTATGCTTACTTAGTATGTCTCTCCTTAAATATGAAACCTCAATTTGGTGAGGAAGATCATCTGTGCAAGGGAAAATGATTAGTTTAAAATCCAGTACAAATAATTGAATATAAATAAGTGCATTACTTCTTTCACTGGAAACACTTTCTGAATGAATTGCAGTTGAGTTCACCAGTTTGTGAAATTGTATGAAAAATAATAAGGCTGGAAATATTTCCTCATGTGAGTACACTGTTGCTTTACATTGAACTTTGTCAGTGAAAACTAATCAGTTGATCTAAGAAAGAAGTGGAAAATTTTGTTAGAGCCAAACTTGAGTTATAACCCAGAAGAACATCTCAGAAAGCTCTGAGAACTGTTCCTGCCCACATGAAGTCAAAGCACCATTAATGTAAGTTGTTTTTTTTTTTCCCTTTGGACAGAGGGCTGTACATCAAATGACATATTTTTGACATAATCCAGATGTAAGTGTCATATGACCCCTTAAAAGTTCAAGTAGGAAAGTTATCTTTAAGGAGTTGTTTTATTGTGCTAGGAGAATGTTGCTCTTTCTGGTTGAGCAGGTATTTCTGCCAGTGGGGTAGGTTTGGTCAATACATGATACAGATACACAAGACATATTGCGGGGAGAGAGCAAACCAAAGGGCAGAGAAAACTTTTTGTTTGAATTTTTCTTGTCTTGCCATAAAATATGAATTTTAGTTCACAACTTGTGTTGTTATGATTTGAGATAGTACATAAAGTTATGAGTTAGTACATATACCACAGTATTTTTATATAACAGAGTACATTTTTATCTACTAGAATAATTTACTTTAAAACAAAGCTTTACTTTTTTTAAAACAAAAATGTGAAGTAATTTGAGATTGACTATTTTCTGCAAAAAAATTTATGTTAATTTTTTAAAAAGTATAATCTATATAATCCTGTTCTTTCTCCCAGGAAGGTAACCTGAGTAAATACAATTTTGTATTTGATATCATATAGGATACAGGAAGGTCTGAATCAACTAAAATTGGTGACTAGATGGTGCAGGAGAAGAATCTGATTGGCTGGTCTTGTAGTAACCTACAAAAGGATAAAATAATTTCTTTTGCCTTGAGAATCTATGAAAATTAAAAATTCTAAGATTTCCTGAGGAAACTACACTAAGCCAGTGTTAACACTAAACAAGCTCCACATAGTCATCAGTATTTCCTATACTGTGACTGATTGGTATGAATTTTCTGATTTGCTACTTTAGGTTAAAATACATATGACTGCTAAAGTTAGACTTTAGTTTCTGGTATTTGCATTAATCATCCTGAGATGGCAGAGGAGAGTCATTTAATGTTCCTTATCAGTTTTAAAGTTATAAAACCTGGTTATTATTAGACTTTATCCCTAAAGGAACATTTTCTTGCTATCTGAACGCTCATATTTATAATTTATGTCAGCAACGTTTTTCTTGAGTTTATATCTTTAAATAAGTTTACTATGGATCATTTTATATATATTTATATTTGTGCATATATACTCACACATTTCATTTTATATACATTTTATATGTACAATTAGTGATAGCATTTAAAGTTTATCTAAAACAGTGTTTGGACTTCCCTGGTGGCTCAGATGGTAAATCATCTGTCTACAATGTGGGAGACCTGGGTTCGATCCCTGGGTTTGGAAGATCCCCTGGAGGAAGAAATGGCAATCCACTCCAGCACTAATGCCTGGAAAATCCCATGGACAGGGAGCCTGGTAGGCTATAGTCCATGAGGTCACCAAGAGTCGGACACGACTGAGCTACTTCACTTCACTTTCACTAAAATAGTACTTGAGCAACTATCTAAATATTTGTAGAGTTACTGGAAAAGTTGGAGGTCTTTTAAACTGAAATATATCTTTGGTCTGCTTCTGTTTCTCTGTTACATTTTAGACAGATTCTCTAATGAATGTTTTTCATATTTATTCTACCCAAAGTCAAGGTCAGTCACTGGCTTAAAACTGATCAGTGGTGGGAAAGCAATTATGAATTAGTTATATCCTTCTCAGTGTACTGCTGGCCTTACAAAGGTTAAATTATGTATATGTCTCATTAATTCTGGACATTTATGGGTTCACTTGTACATGCTTTAACTAAAAGTAGGCAGGAAAGCAAATCTATTGAGATTCAGATTCAGACAATTAGAAGATAGGTGTAGCAACAGGTCTTCCCACTGGAAGAGAATCCATCAATACAAAAAAACATGACTCTGAATGAGAACTAGAAGCCTCAGTTTCTAGTCCTGGCTCTATTATTGCCAACCAATATTTCTGGTCCTGTCTTAACATCTGTCTCTCAGTCTCATTATCTTATCTCTATAATGTTATTTAGTGATTTAATTAATGGCAATATATAAAAATACTTGATAAATTATAAAGGGCTTTACAAGTAGACGGTATTATTTGTAGAAGTAATCCCTGGAAATTTACTCTAATGTATTTGGCTAGATGGTTTGATTTTCAGACAATTTATTGCCGATTTATTATACAGAACAAGTTATATCTGAGACAGTACTCTTTAATCTTATGTAGGCAAACTTGTCTCAATTTAGTAGCATATTGTAAAATTAAACCTAGCTTGGAAATTATCTGTAAGTATCATTTTAATAAAACAGAAACATTTAGTTAAAAGAAAGTTCAATTATTATTAAAGAACCAAAAGGGCAGTAAAATGATGACCTACATTTAAATGTTGTTCTTTGAAGTATAAATTTAATGGATTATAAATTAATCATTATATTTATACTTGCATATAAATCAACTAGGATAAATTAGTTTGAATTTTTCTATTCAGTTAATGCTAAATCCAAATGAAAACATAATCCACATACCTTAACATTGATTATTATTTAGAAAAAGGAAATAGCTTGATGAAAAATGAAAGTCTAAGACCATTGATCTAAATTCTAGAGATGATGAATAATGTGCATTTTATTCTTCAAAATAACTATAATTACTGGAGGAGGTGTTGTAATGCTTTTTACACGGTTAGCATTTTATAGCTTTCTAATAAATAATCAACATCTAAAGATTTCTGAAGTTGAAAGTGTCTTTTTAATTAGGTGTCTTATCGCTCCGCGTAGGAAAACTGTTAAATTATTCCCCAGGAGGATTTTTAAGTTGAACTAACATGTTTAAACATCAATTTGTGACAGCACTGTTTTCTCTTCCTATTGGATTTCTTTCCCTTCAGTACATTGTGCCTTCACTTTGTATTTAAGGAACTTACGAGGTTTGCCAGCACTGCAGGAATAGGAACAGGCTCCAATTGATCTAAATTCCCTGGGTAATTTTGTTAAATGCCTCTGGGTTTCTATGTAGATCACAAATGCTGCGCCATTTAAAACTGAGATGACGATTTGGCTACCCAGTGTAAGCTTTATTCTTTCAAGGTTCCCTTGACTGTGCAAAAATCCACTAAAGATAAGATTAGTATTTTATAAAACCCAAGTAAAATGATCATGTTATTTATTCATGTGAAATTATTGTTGGCATTGTCTCATTGACTATGCCTATTTGGGTAAAAAGAAAAACGTAGAACTGATAGTAAAGATGGAGTCAGTTGAGACATTTAGAAACTCAGTTGTAGAAACAGCTGTTAGCACAGTCAGGATTCAGTGGCAGAAAACAGACCATATCTTTCAGAGAAACCATACCAAGTGTTCAGTTTGAATGGCTGGTCCAGAAAGTTTGACTTGAAAGAAATATCCCAGGAAATGCTTCTCAAAACTCTTCTCCAAAAACAAAACAAATCAGTTCTACTGCAGAATATGTGCCCTGAGATATATTTCCTAGAAAGAAAATTATCCATGACAGAAACCTTACCTTTATGGCATGTTTAAGCTTACCTTAATTGCTGTTAATTATCCACTAAGGGCTTCTCCTTTTTAAAATATGAAGTTATAATCAAAAAGACATTAAATGAGACAAACTCAGATTGAAGGTAAAGCTCATTAAATCTTATTTAGAGCAGAAAGTAGCATGTATGATGAAAGGTATTTTCATTAGAGGAAAGAACATTTAATTACATTATTTTCCTTAAAGACTCTGTTTTTATTCATTTAATAAACATTTATAAATATGCTTATGATAAGTTAAGGATTGTACTTTACAGTGTGCATACAAAATAGAAAACATATTTTCTAATAGTAAGAGTCTTGCAGTTTAGTGGGGAGACTGGTGTGTAATTCAATAATTATTTTCAATATTTACTTCATGATACTTCTTGTGATAAAGCCCTGTTTGGATAGAGAGGCTGATCTCCATATTTATATCCTGTCTTATTAAAAAATAACCATGGAGAAAATCAAATAGAAAAAGCACATATTCTATTTCTTTCTAAGTATTTCTGATATATGAATATAGACTACTTCTTAAATGAAATATTTTCAAGTTAGCTATCATTTCTTATTGTTGAATTTGTACTCAGTAGTTATAGGCAAAACATCTCTTTTTCTGAAGGAAATATTTATATATATTAAGCAATTAAGTTGAAATATATGTAATTGTACTTATCATAAGAATTTTTGGTATAAAAACCGCTCTTCAATGAGGGATTTATGTATACCACAGCTATATTCTGGGCTTCCCTGGTGGCTCAGAGGTTAAAGCATCTGCCTCCAATGCGGGAGACCCAAGTTTGATCCCTGGGTCGGGAAGATCTCCTGGAGAAGGAAATGGCAATCCACTCCAGTATTCTTTCCTGGAGAATCCCATGGACGGAGAAGCCTAGTAGGTTACAGTCCACGGGGTCGCAAAGAGTCGGACACGACTGAGTGACTTCACCTTCACCTTCACAGCTATATTCCATGATTAGGGTTATACAGAGCAGGAAAACAATATAGCAAATTAAAGGCAGTGTTTTATTTATAATGATGTCTATTTTTAATTAAACTATTTTATATTTTCACACTAAAAGAACATAGTGATATAGATTAAAAGTAAAAATCACAGTCTAAACAAATCAAGTATAACTTCTATTAACTATCTTTGTGTTTAAAATTGTACTTATGGTCATTTACAATTTTATATTCTGCTTTTTTGATTTAACACCTATCATAGTATATGCATTTATAATATGATTATATATAGTTCTTAAACATAATTTTGTGGTGACCTGATAACACAGTGAATGGATCCTAATATGGACTGATTCAATTTTTACCCTTGTTGATTCAATTTACTGTGCTTTTGAAAATACGATCTCAATCACTGCCTTAAAAAAAAGTAAAAAGGCACCGACTAAACAACAAAAAATACTCTCAAACTGGTCCCATCTAGCAGTACAGTACTTTCCAAATTATTATATGTCATGACACTCATAGAAAATGAGTATAGCATCTTATGCCAGTCGACTCACCAGCTCTAACTCTATCCTGCTGCTCTGAAGGGATTCATATCTAAGCCCTTTAGTTGAGAAGCTCTGATAGTTATGTGAGTATAGATTCATGAGTGCATTTTTTATGATCTCATTTGATGGCTATTGGTATTGTTTTTCATATGGAGAAACTGTTTCTTATGACAAAATCTCTATAAATCTTTGAGTGTGGTCATGTATATTAACTCTGCATTGCTTGGTAGATAGGTATGTAGGTAAGTAGATGTTGTTGTTCAGTAGCTAAGTCATGTCCAGCTCTTTGTGACTCCATGAACTGCAGCATGCCAGGCTTCCCTGTCCTTCACTATCTCCCAGGAGTTTGCTCAAACTCATGTCGGTGATGTTATCTAACCATCTCATCCTCTGCCACCTTCTTCACCTTTTGCCATCAGTCTTTCCCAACATCAGGATCTTTCCCAGTGAGTTGGTAGAAACATAGATAAGTTGATTGATTTTAAAACATTCTATAATTATCTAGCAGGCCATTATGTAACAGCATTATTCATGTTCATTCCATTTGTCATATGCATTCACTTATTTAACAAATATTTTCTGTGTGCCTGCAAAGGTTACATATAAAGCAATGAATAAAATAGCCATGCTCCTTGCCATCATGGTACCTATGGTCCAGTGGAGGAGAGAGAGACACATTAATTATTCTGGGAAGATTTCTCTGAGGAAGTGACGTTTTAACTAGATTTGAGCTGAATTTTGAAGAATTAGATGGTACTGGCTAGGAAAGAATTAGCTGGTATTAGTTGGGCAAGGAAGTGTTGATAGTATTCTAGACAGACAAACAGCATGTACAAAGTCCCCAAGTTAGGAGACGACATTACATATTCAAGGAACTAAACCAATATGTCTGGGACTTGGAATATGCAAGATGGAGAAGGATTTAAGGATTTAAAGAAAGCACTTCAGTCTTGTAGGCTAGCAAGTGTGGTGAGTTGGTTTATAATTATGCGCTCTGGCCTTATAATTACGCACTCTTCCCTCTGTTTGGAGGAGTGAAAATGTGAAAGCAAGAATAGTCAGCATATTTTCCAGATAAAAGCAGATAGCAGACAGGATAGAATGACAGCAGTGTGAATAGAGAAAAGCATTTGGAGCTAGTTAGATGGCAAAGCCACTAAGTTTTCTTAAGGAAAGAGATATTGGTGATGAAGGGCACAAAGGCCAAGGATGATGCAAGAGTGTTCAGTCTGGAAATCAGAGGAAAGCAATGGCATCCACTAAGATAAAGAATGGTGGCCACATTTGCAGAATGGGATCATCATAACTTCATTTTTACTCAGGTTACATATGAGGTGATTTCGAGACATAGTTAGGCAGGCTTCCCTGGTGGCTCAGACAGTAAAGCGTCTGTCTACAATGTGGGAGACCTGGGTTCGATCCCTGGGTCGGGAAGATCCCCTGGAGAAGGAAATGGCAATCCACTCCAGTACTATTGCCTGGAAAATCCCATGGATAGAGGAGCCAGGTAGGCTACAGTCCATGGGGTTGCAAAGAGGTGGACACGATTGAGCAACTTCACTTTCACTTTAGGTAGGCTTGGAGCTCAGAGAAGAGGTTGGTATTCATTTGAAAACAATGAGAATTTAGATGGTAAGTGGTAATTAGAGATGTGGATGAAAGAGAATGCAGTGTATGAGAGTAGTATGGCACTGAGGATTGATTCTTGAGGCACTTTAGCAGTGACAAATCAGAAAAGGGGGAAAGATTTCACACACACACACACACACACTCCATGTGCAAAGACTAGTTGGAAAGGAGAGAGGTAGAAGGAAGACCAATTAGCATCAGAGAAGGCAGAGATGGAGAGGGTTTCAAGAATGGAGGAGTAGACAATGGTAGTTGTTTAAGTTCTAGTGTGTTAACTAACAAGTAACCATTGAATTTATCGAACCACTAGTTTGTTTCCTTCTTGGGATGGAATGGTAGGAATTGAGTCCTTTAAATGGACTGAAAATGAATCTGATTTGAAGAAGTAAGAATCAATAAACATATATGGAATTATAAAGAATTTGAAGTAAAATAGCTAACAATGTATAGTGATTATTAAGGACCGTCAATGTTGAGAGAAAGAAAGAGAAAGCATGTTAAACCCAGCAAAGGAGCAGAGAGTATTAGACTGAGGGAGGGGCTTCCCTGGTGGTCCATTGGTTATAACTTGGTGCTGTCAATGCAGGGGCCTGGGTTCCATCCCCAATCTGGGAACTGAGATCCATCATGCCACGTGGCATTAAAAAAAAAAAAAAAAAGACTGAGGAGTTCAATATTAGGTGTGAGGGTCTCAGGTCCTCTTAAGTTTCCTAGACAGAAGTAGAACTTCAAAAAAAAAGTCAGACTCTTATCCTGGGTAAGGTTTGTACCACTTTGTGAAGTGATGGTTTTTGGTTTTTTTTTTTTTAACTTGGGGAATTAATTTTATTGGAGTATAGCTGATTTATAATGTTGTGTTAAATTTCTACTGTACAATGAAGTGAATCAATTATACATATATCCACTCTTTTATAGATTCTTTTCCCATATAGGTCATTACAGAGTGTTGATTAGCATTCTCTGCACTGTACAGTAGGTTCTTATTAATTATCTCTATTATATATAGTAGTGTGTGTATGTCAATCTTAATATCCCAATTTATCCCTCCCCCTTTCCCTCTTGGTAACTGGAAGTTTGTTTTCTGCACCTGTGACTCTGTTTCTTTTTGTAAATAAGTTCATTAGTTCCATTTTTAAAAAGAGTCCACATATAAGCAGTATCATATGATATATCCTTGTCTGACTTACTTCATCAGTGTGGCAGTCTCTCAGTCCAGCCATGTTGCTGCAAATGGCATTATTTCATTCTTTTTATGACTGACTAATAGTCCATTGTACATATGTACCACATCTTCTTTATCTATTCTCCCAGGCCCTGAAAGCAACCTAAATGTCCACTGAAGTGGACACATTTAGTTTTTCACTTTTCTATCTCACATTATGTAGTATTTCTTTAGTTTTAAATATTGTCCTCACTCTAAAGAAATGTAAAAATTAGAGATTCTCCTAAGAAGAATTAAACATTTTTTCCTAACACCCTAGCATAAATTTGCAACTAAGTCCCTTCTCCTCCAGAGATAACATGAGCATAGAGAGGAAAGAGAGGCACCACGTACCTCAGTGTAAAATGTTCATTTATTCTCTACCTTGTCCCAAGAAAGGGACTGTCATCATAGATGCATGTACTACAAAAAGAAAAGTTAAAAGTAAACAAGAAAGGCGAAACTGTGGTAGAGAGCTAGAAATAGGGCTAGTCTACAAAGCAGGACCTGTATCATCATCTCCCAGAAAAAGTGTGATGCACAAAACAGTAGACATACCGGGTTGACTGACTTCCTACTGCTGAACCAACCAAGCGCCACAGTCACTTTCCCTGACTCGGATATTGCCAACATATGGACTGCTCTTCTGGCCCTTTTGATGTAGTCCACATAAATATTTTATTCCCATTTCTATAATTAGTCCTCACTGATTTAAAGCTCCCCTCTATTTACAAGGAACATTTTAGTCTGATGTTTTCAGGATTACTTTTGGTGCCAAGCCTTGTTGTTTGACACAACGTGACAGCAGTGAAAGATGTTCTCCTGTTACATTTCATTAGCAGAGACAACCCTTTAGTCGCTCACTCTGCTTGTCAAGGGGAGGTTGCTCGGAGCTCTTTGGCTCACAGAGGAAACTGCCGTTGTTGCTCATACCTTTGAAAATTCACTCATCAAATGGGTCTCAAAACACACAACACATGCAAATCAGAACAGAGGTCTGTATTGTTCAGTAACATCTTTCCCAATGCCCCAGAGTCCTCTAGCATCTAACAAACATTAGCTTTTAAATGCACAATCAAATGCACATGGGGTTGCTCTTTTGAACGCTCTGACTTTGAAATTTTGGACTTTCTTATTAGTGTTTTTCTGCCAAGCATTTCCGAGTAAAGATCTTAGTATTCTCACAATCTTATCAACAATTTATTTCAACCAACTTGGTCTTGATCTAAGCAATTCTTAGGAAATGAGCCTGGAAAGTTGTTTTTCCCCTATGGAAAGAATTCAAGTGAGTAATATCCTGTTCCAAACAGGGAACTATATGCCAATTAAATGGAAAGAACACTAAGAATGGCATTATGAAATAGCCCTCAAACCAGAATTAGAATTTGCTGACCACTTCTCGGGTTGAATAAGTTAGAAGACAATCCCATTCTCTGGGCAATAAAAATTATTTTCCTTTTTATAGCAGGACAAAGTATAGGAGGTTTGAAAAATTTGCAGCAGTTGCCCTGAACTAATAATTGGACTTTAAGCTGTACAAGGGCTGTTTACTTCTTAAAGGCTAGTACATGTAATCTGCCTGGAAAGAAGTATAAATGAGTTTCTCAGGGCACCAGTGCTAGTGGATTCAGACTTTAGTGTGACTTGTGACTACAAACAGCATCAAAGTAGAGTTTTTCAAGTGCATTATGACTGATTTTTTTAAAGTTATTTTAAGGATAAAACTATTTGGCCTTGGGTAGAAGTATTTTTATTTCTGTTTCAATACTCAAAGTCCATTTGCTAATTTCTTCTCCATTTTGCTTATCTTTAAAATTCCTAGATCACTAGGCTTTATGAAGGTGGATCTCAGTATGTCCTTGCATGTAATCTTTTCTAATTGACAGCAAAGACCTATAGATAATTGAAAATCTAGTGCTGCTGACTTGCTTGGTGGATGCCGACAAGCATTTGATTATTGACTATGCTTTCTTCTGAAAAGGAAAGCTGATTCCTTTCCACTGTTGTCATAGTACATAGCAACAACCGGAAATTACTTTCTAAACATCAAGAGCTCTTTAAACTCTAAGGATATTTTGGTCCCATGTGGCAATTAGATCAGCCTTTCCAGAGCCCCAAACTTCAAGGCAAAAGAGAACATCCCAGGGCTCCTGTCTTTTTGTTATGTTTTGTTACATTATAGAATCTGTTGTGATGTATACCTTTTAAAAAGCAAAAAGAGTAATGTTTGTCAATAGTATTAGTAATAGATCCTTTTGCATTCTCAGTAGTTTCTGTTGAAAAATAATAAGATATGACCAGAATATCTTTTTATTCTTCAGTGAAGGGGGTCCCTCTCCGTGGAGTTAAGATACAGTGTATGTGCTATGCTTAGTTGCTCAGCTGTATCTGACTCTTTGCCACACCATGCACTGTAGCCCTCCAGGCTCCTCTGTCCATGAAGATTCTCCAGGCAAGAATACTGGAGTAGGTTGCCATGACCTCCTCCAGGGAATCTTCCCAACCTAGGGATCGAACCAGGATCTCCAGCACTGTAGGCAGATTTTCATTGTCTGAGCCAGGGAAGCCCAAGATGGCGTATAGCATAAGTAATAATCCTGCTTTATATTCACTATGGGACCAGAGTAGAGGGAAAAACCTTTGAACCTAATAAGAGCAAGCCTGATGCTCACATGCTCACATAGCAAGAGGACTATTTCCTTGGAGTTGGGAGACCTGAGTCTTAGTTACAGCAATGCCACCAACTTCTCCATGTGACGTGTGTCACAAGGTCTAGACCCTAACTAGCATCTGTGGACCTGTTTTCTAGTCTGTAAAAATGATCATTTTGAAATTCTTTCTAGTTCAAATGCTTAGAATGTGGAAGTTAACAGCCATTCTTTTAGAATGTAATTCCCTTTTAAATAAACAATATTTTTACCTTTGGGGTTTTCTAAATTGATAATACAGACATCTTTGTGACTGTCAATAGAAAACCAGATTATTAGGGATGCTAGAATACTTTGTGGATCTATATTTTAAAAGAGTCACTAAGTCACTTATAGTTCCTTCCTCCTAGAATCTGCAAGTATTGTTAATGCTTAATTTACTCGAAATATTTTAAAAATCATATAGTTTTGCTTGAATTATGTTTTGATAACTCATTGTAGTTCAGTAAATTAGCTTTTAGAAACAGAGCAGTTTCCATTTTCATCATTATACATACAATTTTCTCTTGCCAATGTGACATTTAGATATGATAATAAGCCAGTCTATCTTTCAATCAAATGCCATTAGAAAATTATAGAGTGCCTCTGAAACTGGAAATGTTATACCAACATTCCCCCCACCCCCACCGAATCCTTTTAGAAAGAAAAGATTTTAAAATAATGAATTAAAATGGCAGCATAAGTCATTTTGATACAGTGAACATAATACACCATGTTAGTTTACATCTTTAAATTGTTATTTGAGAAAGATGAGATATCATAAAAGTGAAGCATGGCTGTTGCTCACAGGCGTTTGTTTATATCACACCAGTTTCCTCCAATGCATAGATTGGAAAGACTAGTCAACTTTATCAACTTTATTAATTACTTCAGAAAGCCAGCCTATTACTCTGATACTCAGAAACAGTTTAAACATTTTAGACAACCTAGGTAAGTTACTGATTGAGCATATTGAAAAGTAATCATTCTGATAGTCTTACAAAGTGGATAAAGCAGCTTCCTAAAATGATTAATTTCAAAATCACTTTCTGTTTTTAGGACTTGAAAAGTCTGATTCATAGGGAAATTCCCCATCAGTTTTTCTAAGTTTTTTTGTTTAAAATGATCCTGCCTTTTTAAGCACAGTGTGTTTATTGTGCTAGTAACATTTGCCTATCAAAATGTCACAATTTAGTTAAACATATATTTTACTGAAAATTATTTTCCTCTTTCAAATCAAGTCTCTTGTTCACCATGCTGGTAAGCAGGTTATTTTGGACACTCCTCTGGATGGGGCTCCTTTTTTTACTCTTCAGCCTCTTAACCCTGTTACATTACATGAACAGTTAAATTAATGTAAAGAATATGTTTTAGTGTGTCTAACAATTCTTTTCAAATGGGATCCAAAAAGTTCCCTTGAGATTTAAAAACAAACAAAAAAAAATGACCATTGAAACGATGACACCTTTATAACAGACCAAATGACCAATGGTGTTTTTTTGAGTGATGATATGAACAAGAAGAGTACATGACTTACCCTGAAGGTCTCCTAATCACATTATTTAGAGGTTTTTATTATGTAGACAGACTTCACTGTGTTGGCAGAACTGATTAAATGATTGGTTCCTGTGATTTAGGCAACCTCAAGTTCCTAACTCCTCTCCAGAGGTTGGGGGTAGAGCTGAAAGTTCTAACACTCTAATCATGCTTTACTCTTTCTCGTGACCAGCCCCTATCGTGAAGCTATCTCAGGACCACCATCTCATTAGTATGCCAGAGAGACACTGACCACTCCAGGGATTCCAAGGGTTTTAGGAACTATGTGCCAGGAACCAGGGACAAAGACCAAATATGTATTTCCCATAGATTAAATCATTAGGTGCCAGTATCATACACCCACCACTCAAGTCATGACAATCAAAAATGTTGGTGCATGCCTGCATGCTAAGTCGCTCAGTTGTGTCTGACTCTCTGGGACCCCTATGGACCATAGCCTGTTAGGCTTCTCTTTCCATGGGATTCTCCAGGCAAGAATAATGGAGTAGGTTGCTATTCCCTTTTCCAGGGGATCCTCCCAACCCAGGGATCGAACCTGAGTCTCTTATGTCTCCTGTGTTGGCAGCCAGGTTCTTTACCACTGGGGCCACTTGGTAGAATTTGCAAAATATTTTCCAGGGCAACCAAGGTGTGGAGGGAGAACAGAATCTTCCCTGGTTGAGAACCATCAGTATAAAAAGAAGACAAATAAATACAAGATTATGGGGGATATGAAATGCAAAACATTTTATACACTAAAATTGTATTAGTGTCAGAGTACAGGATTTAATCTGTACTTTCCCATGGTTTCACTTCTAGGAGAAAAGCTTAGGTGCAATAAGTGTCATAGTTGGCATCAGACAAGGTTGAATTCCAGAAGCACGGAGTTGGCCAAAGTTTACTTAATTTAGTTGCTAGAATACAAATTATAGAAACTAATTTGCGCATGTTCAATTAAGATTTCCTCATTCCTGCTTAATACTCACCATTTTTAAAATTATATTTACTCCTTCAAAGAAGCAGACTTTTAAGCATAATGGGACAATCAATTCTTTGGGAGAACTTGGCTTACCAGAATGCTTAAACTGTTGTTTTGAGGTGGTAGAGTTGGTAAATTTGCCAAAGCTGGGAAAATATACAGTCTCATTTTGTTCCACACATTGTTGACTGACATTTCTCACATTAGATGCTAAGTCACTATAATAGTCTCAAATGTAATTACTTTGTGTATATAATACAATGAATATTCTTTCCATTCATGTAACCCGTCAGGTTGTAATGGTAAAACATGACATTATATTAAGACAGAAAACACAAAAACAGATTTTAGGTAAAACTAATATTTATAATAGAGAACTGATATTACACTGGTAATAAAATACAAGCTTGTATTGTGAAATTGAATGTACTACAAAAAAGAATAATGTGTTACAGGCAAAAAAGAAGTTCTTTTGAGAACAAGAAGTCACAGATTAGACAGTCCCTTCAAATAGCAGTGTTTTCACAAGTTCGGTCAACGTGCTCTCATTAACTTTTAGAAATTAAGGGCACAGCATTCTTAAATTCCACCTTTGTGGTAATCACAAATGATAGATCTGCCAACACAGTGCTATATTGTCATCCTTCTGCCCACTGACGTGATTACTATTCCCAGGTGCTTTCAAGAGCCAAATACTGGTCAATTTGACTCCCTGCTGATTAATGAAAGAGCCAGAAATAATTAGAGAGACATAGCCATGTCAGTCTATAAGGTGCTGGCATCTGTACATCCTCAAATGTAGAAGGTAGACATTTGAAATGCAGAGAATGTTGAAATGTCTGTGCTAGAGAAGAAAGTTAGCAAGAACTAGGAAAATACATAGACTGTGGGATTGTTAAAAGATCCCAAGGAGAATAATAATTTAAAATAGTTGACTCCTGGGATTATTATAAAAGAATAAACCTTTGTAGTATGGTTCAAACTCTGAGTTACAAACCTCTAGAGATTGTAAAGTTCATGTAGTGTACCATGACCAACATTTTTATTATTTCAAGTATATCACATGTACTAGTATTGATTTGTATTTCCCTGTGCGTAAGAGATGATATGATAAAAAATGTACTTCTTAATTTGACTGTAGTCAAAAAGGTTTGGATTCTAATAAATCAATATAAATGCCTCCCTCCCAGTTCAGTTGTAGTATTTATTATACTTTGAATTTACTTTTTAAAAATATGTGTTACTTATTGTGTGCCTTGAACAGTTAGACTTATCAAGTGGCTATGGATCACACCCCCTTGGTCAGTTAAGTACCTTAATAATGAATGCAATTGAATTCAAGCAGACAAAACAAAGTGAGAGGGGCAAGGGACACATCTGTCAGTATGCAAAACAAATATAAATGCCTGTGTAGTCATTTCCATATCAAAGGACAGTACATCATTATTGTGAAAACTTAAGTCAACATTTTTAAGTTCAAATATGCCAGACATGTACTCATCAAAGAGAATACAAAACAGATATGTTCTCTTCTTGAGAAACTTAAAATCTAATAAATGCAGCCAATTATATTATTGATTGTGGTGTTATTTAATAAGAGGTCAGGAAGTATAGAATGCTATCTGAGCTTTTAGAAGGGACATCAATATCAACCTAAGGATTTTAATTATTTTTACCAAATATTTTTCTGTATAAACAATTACAGAAATGTTTTGTATAAACAATTACAGAAATGTTTTGAGCCAAGGAGCATTTAACTTACGTAGATTTGTTTGTAAATCTCTACGGGTTCTGTTCTCTATGGTGCTATGTGATATGGTTGCTGATAAAGTTTTGATAAAGTATAACTTAAAACTTCCTTGTCCTTATCAATTCTCCCTCTGTCCCCTTGGAGGTATACATTTGTGCCTGGGTCAGGGAGAAAGGGGGCTGAATAAGATGAAGAATTTTACTCATTCTCTCAAACCCCTCAGGACCTAGTGGACTGACTTATACATTTGTCAGTTATCAGTGTTAACTGATCCCAAGCTTTTGCCTGCATTTCCAAAGAATGACCCTGATTAGGTTGTAACATTTGGAGTCTTATGCTCATAGATGAAAGAAAAGCAAAAAAAAAAATAAAGTTATCCTGCCTTTGGGGGCTGTTTGCCAGCTTTTTAGAGTCACTTCTTTGTTAGTACACTCATTTATATTCTTAAGCTACCTTCAGATTTTGAAAGCTTTAATCTTGTAATCACCATAGATGCTTATAAATGTGAGTTTATCTCTGCCTTTGTTAAAGACATAAACAATAGGTGGAGCTAGTGGTAAAGAATCTGCCTACTGGTGAAGGAGATGGAAGAGACAAGGGTTCAATCCCTGGATCAGGAAAACCCCCTGGGAGGAGAAAATGGCACCCCACTCCAGTATTCTTGCCTGGAAAATTCCATGGGCAGAGGAGCCTGGCAAGCTGCAGTCCATGGAGTTTTGAAAGACTCAGACACGGCTGAGCACCTCAGCACACACATAGTATAAGCTCCTATTAGTGAAAAATCTTAACAATTAGAAAGTTCAAATAGTTCAAACAAATATTGTTGTGTGCATACTAATGATAGTGAGGATCTGGAGTATCATACTTTTCTAAACTGTAAGACAAAGCCTTATTTATTTTCAGTACTTCGTTCTATTTTTTAATTAATAACTTTTACATATAATTTTTACAAAATAAATAACAATTAACTAAAATGTTCAAGTAATTAAAACAACCCAAGTCTCCCAGAATCTAGAAATGTTTATATTCTATTAAATCAGAATTGTATATTTAATTAATTTTTATTGGAGTGTAGTTGATTTACAGTGTTGTGTTAGTTTCTGCTGTGTATCAAAGTGAATCAGTTATAATTCAGACTTTCATAGATTCCCCTCCCGTATAGGTCATTATAGAGTAGTAACTAGAGTTCCCTGTGCTATACAGCAGGTTCTTAGTATCTATTTTATACATGCTGCTGCTGCTACTAAGTCACTTCAGTCGTGTCCGACTCTGTGCAACCCCATAGACAGCAGCCCACCAGGCTCCCCCGTCCCTGGGATTCTCCAGGCGAGAACACTGGGGTGGGTTGTCATTTCCTTCTCCAATGCATGAAAGTGAAAAAGTGAAAGTGAAGTCGCTCAGTCGTGTCCAACTCTTCAAGACCCCATGGACGGCAGCCTTCCAGGCTCCTCCATCCATGGGACTTTCCAGGCAAGGGTACTGGAGTGGGGTGCCATTGTGTATATCCCAATCTCCCAATTTATCCCTCCTTCCACCTTTCCCCGTTAGTAATCACAAGTTTGTTTCCCACATCTGTAAATCTGTTTCTGTTTTGTACACTTCAAGATCCCACATGTGAGTGCTGTCATCCCACATGTGAGTGCTGTCATTTTCCATCGCCTGTTGCTGGATACTCAGGGTGCGTCCATGTCCTAGCTATTGTTGTAAATAGTGCTTCAGTGAACACTGGAGTGCATGTATCTTTTCAAATTATGTTTTTATTTTTTTTCTGGATATATGCCCAGGAGTAGGACTGTCGGATCATATGGGAGTTCTATTTTTAGTCTTTTAAGGAACCTCCATAGTGTTCTCCATAAAAGCTTCATCAGTTTGCACTCCTCTAGTGTAAGTGTAGGGGGTTCCCTTTTCTCCACACCCTCTCCAGCATTTATTGTTTGTAGATTTTTTTGATGATGGCCATTTTGACTGGTGTGAGGTGATACCTCATTGTTGTTTTTCTTTGCATTTCTCTAATAATTAATGATGCTTAGCATCCTTTCATGTGCTTTTGGTATTTGAAACCACTTCATTAATGCTGATGGAGAAGGCAATGGCACCCCACTCCAGTACTCTTGCCTGGAAAATCCCATGGATGGAGTAGCCTGGTGGGCTACAGTCCATGGGGTCATGAAAAAGTCAGACGAAACTGAGTGAATTCACTTCACTTCACTTCACTTCACTTCATTAATGCTGAAATACTCTAATTACATGCTTATCCTGTTCTTATATTTTTAATAAATATAGATATAGTGATAAAGACAATAATGGCTCGCATTCTTTGAGCACTTAAATCCTGGGCTTTACATGGATTCTGATGTAATCCTGGCAACAATTCTATGAAGCAAATATTCTTATTTTTCCTGATGTTTATAGATAAAGAAACTGAGGCCTAAAAGGATTAATCCAAAGGTCACGTAACTTGTAAATGGTTAAAGAGGGATTCACACTAGCCAGTAGATCTGTATACATGTATACATGTAGATCCCAACTTTCACATACATATTTTCATAAGATAAATTTTGAGGACTTGTTATTACCCACATTTTCAATCAGAGAGGGTAGTGCAATGAAATCTTCCCCTTAAAAACATCACCCAGATTCAACGATTATCAATCTTATTCCAACAGTTTCATCAAATCCTTATTTCATTTTTTACTGAAATATTTTAACAAATCACTAACATTATATCACTCCCTTTACTTAGCTTCCATATGTAGCTTCTAAAAATAAGGACTTTTACATAACCATGGTATCATTATTTCTAACAAAAGCAACATCTAGGCATTATTCATTTTTCCTGAATTTTCTCAAAAATCTCTTTTTAATGGTTTGTTTGACTTGGGATCAAAACAGATCCTATCCATTGAATATTGGTTATGTCTCTTAAGTCCCTTTGGTCTAGAAGAGCCTCTTAATAGCCCCATTAGCTTGTTGAAGAAATGAATCAGTTGCCCTGGTGCAGCTCCCACAGTTCAGGTTTGTCTTATCATATATAAATGGCATCATCCACCTTGTAACTCTGTATCCTCTGTTTGTCATAAAGGATCACCAAACCTAAAGGACTGGTTACATTCATAATCAACATTTTGTGGTAAGAAAACTTCATAGGAGGTTCATTGACCTTCAATATTGCATCATAACAGAAGGCAAATAGGGCCTAACCAGCCACATTTCAACTTTCAGCTACTTGAAATTGAAATAGTGGATTTGGAGGTGATAGCTTAATCCTTTCGTGGTCATGTTTCATATCTACTTATTTTAAAATGGTTTGATACTGATAATGATCACTGTCTGAACCAATTATCTCATTAGGCTTTTTATATGATCATTATCCAATTCATCATTCTTTCAATATCTATTAACTGGAATTCCTCTAAACTCTCTCCATCATCAGTTAAGATTTTAATAGACTGTTTACCCTCATACTATTCATTCAAGACAGGCAGGACAAATGCTTTTTATTCCTCCCCGTTAATCACCAACTTCCAGAGTGAGTAAATGGTGCTTTAGTTGCCTGTTAGTGAGGAATGAGGTGTTTTTCCCCCTATCTTTTGAATTTGTAGAGTTTTATAAATTCAGAGCATCAATGTGACTCCTGGTTTCCTCTTCAACAGTCCATTACTTGCAAAGAGCTCCCTTGGTTTCTGAATGACAAAATGCCCCAGATTCTTTGTGTGCATTTCCTTCTCTGAACCTGAAATCAGCCTTTTCTCAAGGAATCATGGTTCCTCTTAGCTAGTAAGTTAAGAGTGGTTACTGCTCCTAGGTCTGTTTGCTTCAAGATCTTAGTAGAAAAAGTATGTGAATCATTTTTGTAATAAGCACATTATTTAACTCACAACATGCGTTATATAATCTTCACCATTCCCATCTTATTCTAAGATAGTAGGACATTGTTAGAAACAAGATATATGATTCCTTAAGAATAGTGTTCACATCAAGATTTTTATCCAAGTTCATAGCTCAAAGGGACTTTTTATTATTTTAGGAGGAAGTCAAACATGAGAACTTAGCTTGTAATACCAAATAAATTTAAAAAATTCTTTCCAGAGGCCAATAAATACAAGAGGCTTCATAGAGTTGGTGGCTTGCCAAGATACTCAATATTTGTATAAAAAGAAAAAAATTACATATTTGTTTGGATGTCAAAGTTATTTTGAATTAGAAATTTTCTTCTTTTAGGTTTTAAGGAGACCAAGACCACAACATTGTTTTAGAAAACAATAAGCCACAGATTTTTTTTTTCTTTTCACTTTTACCCAAACAACTTCCGTATCAGATAATTAAGGCAAAAGCTTTACAATATCCATGTCATTTATGTTTCCACTTATTACAGTCTTTGCCAAGATTTAATTTTTGTTGTTGTAATGAACTTCAAAGTCTTTTGTTTTTAGCCTGTAATCCTTTAGTGAGCAGGAAGCACCAACAGTTAAGGGTGATTTCCAGCAATTTCTCTAGGAGAGACAAAATGCGTCCATTTTCTCAATTATTTGTCCGGTTCTCTATCTTTGTAGAGGAAACACTGAGGAAACATTAAGGGAAAATGCCCCACTTTAGAAAATGCCCCTTATTTCTATTGTGGGAAAAGCAAAAAGAAGCTGTCTCTATTTTCTCTGTGAAAAGCCACTTAGTAAAATCCTAATACTTCACTCAACTGTCTAAACCTCTTGTAATTCCATGACTTTTTATTTTCAGTTCAGTTCAGGTCAGTCACTCAGCCATGTCCCACTCTTTGCGACCCCATGGACTGCAGCATGCCAGGCCTTCCTATCCATCACCAATTCCTGTCGTTTACTCAGACTCATGCCCATTGAGTTGGTGATGCCATCCAACCATCTCATCCTCTCATCCCTTTCTCCTCCCACCTTCAATCTTTCCCAGCATCAGGGTCTTTTCAAATGAGTCAGTTCTTCGCATCAGGTGGCCAAAGTATTGGAGTTTCAGCTTTAGCATCAGTCCTTCCAATGAACACCAAGGACTGATCTCCTTTAGGATGGACTAGTTGGATCTCCTTGCAGGCCAGGCGACTCTCAAGAGTCTTCTCCAGCACCTCAGTTCAAAAGCATCACTTCTTCAGTACTCAGCTTTCTTAATAGTCCAACTCTCACATCCATTCATGACTACTGGAAAAAGCATAGCTTTGACTAGACAGACCTTTGTTGGCAAAGTAATATCTCTGCTTTTGAATATGCTATGTAGGTTGGTCATAACTTTTCTTCCAAGAAGCAAGTGTCTTTTAATTACATGGGTTCAGTCACCATATGTCACGATTTTTGAGACCAGAAAAATAAAGTTTGACACTATTTCCATTGTTTCCCCATCTATTTGCCATGAAGTAATGGGACCAGATGCCATGATATTCGTTTTCTGAATGTTGAGCTTTAAGCCAACTATTTCACTCTCCTCTTTCACTTTCATCAAGAGGCTTTTGAGTTCCTCTTCACTTTCTGCCATAAGGGTGGTGTCATCTGCATATCTGAGGTTATTGATATTTTCTCCCGGCAATCTTGATTCCAGATTGTGCTTCATCCAGTCCATCATTTCTCATGATGTACTCTGCATATAAGTAAAATAAGCAGGGTGACAATATACAACCTTGACGTACTCCTTTCCTGATTTGGAACCAGTCTGTTGTTCCGTGTCCAGTTCTAACTGTTGCTTCTTGACTTGCATGTAGATTTCTCAGGAGGCAGGTCAGGTGGTCTGGTAGTCCCATCTCTTTAAGAATTTTCCTCAGTTGTTACGATCCATGCAGTCATAGCCTTTGGCATAGTCAACAAAGCAGAAGTAGATGTTTTTTTGGAACTCTCTCACTTTTTTGATGATCCAACATTTGGATCTCTGGTTCCATTTTGATCTCTGGTTCCCCTGCCCTTTCTAAATGCAGCTTGAACATCTGGAAGGTTATAGTTCACTAACTGTTGAAGACTTTTTATTACCAAGAATATTTGTTTCAGGAGACTGCATTTCTCTTTAGGCATCTAATACCTATATTTTAAAAAAAATCAAATAATTTAAAATATGTACAGAGCAAGAAGTAAATCTTCCTTGATGGAAGCAAGCATTATAACCAGTTTCCTCTGGATCCCTTCAGTGTTTCAAATAGCAGTTAACTTACATTTAAGTTAAAATTGGTTGCTTCTTTTAACTTATGGTTATTTTTAGAGCAGCAAAATATAGGAAGTAATTAATGCTTTGGACAAAGCCCCAAAGAGATTTTATAATTATAAGACATCTGTAAATCCTCCTTTGTACATTAAAATTTTTTAAATTATAAATATGTATTTAAAACTTTGCTGTATGGGTTTAGTGATATTTAGTAAAGATTAAGATACATTTTTGTATAACAAATAACTCATTATTTGTAAAGAATATTTTGATTTTGCTTATTTTATTTTACATGGTAATAGAAAATTCGAGCAATACAATAAAATGTAAAAAGAAGGAAAAAAAACCTCCCCAAATATCTTCTTCAAATAACTAATTCTCAACAGAAAGGGTTAAGCTCCTTTAGCTAGAAGCATGGTGTCTAATTTATAAAAGATAAACTATTTTATATAATTTATGAAACCACTCTCTGTATTGTTATAGTCTGAATAACTGAGGCTCCTAATAAAAACTACACTGTCAACTTAGAACTAAAATGGAGGTGTTTTACTTTTCATTCTTTCTCCACAGTTTCCATGGAAACATGATGGTTATGACCATAGAAGTGGTGGGGGGATGATAATGTTATTCAAAGATAAAAATGATCACAGGATTCAATACTTAGGATTATACAGATCTTAAAAAGTACCACAGAATTAACGTATGAGCTCTTAAAGAGAAGATTAAGGACATATTTAACATGTAAGGTAAAATAAATAAATAGTAAGGCTCCTATTGGCTCTGTCAAGTTTCCATGTATTCAGTCTGTGTCTCTGCCTTTAACAATGAGAAGCTAAATTGTGGAACAGCATTTAATTAATGAAGTTCAGTATAGAAAAAATAATAAATAGCAATTGAACTATCAGTGGTAAGACATTTGAAAAAAAATCTTTTTTCTGTGGTTTTACCAACTGAATATTAAAAAGCGCTATCAAAAAACAGACCATATCCAATGACAGCTTTGCTTATAAAATATGACAGAATTTACCATCCCAATTAGCTGTGTGTATCAAGATTACGAAAATGGAACCTTTTACTATATGAGCTAATTAGTGTCAGATAATGAGGGAAAGATGGGGTTCTTTCCATAATGGGGTCACAAAGAGTCACTCACACGACTGAGTGACTAATAAACTGAATGAGGGAACCCTTCCTTACGGTGGTGCTTGCTACAGAGAATTACTGTGGGTCTCATCCACTAGGAACTGAGCATGGGGCAGTGCCATTTAAACACTTAGGGAACACGTGTTAAGAGATGTTTACCAAAGTGGATGTTTAGATGGTTTTGTGATGACAAATAGAACACGTCATTTGGTGAACTGATATTTTTAAGGTAACCCCTCGATCAATCATATGAAAAGAGAAATGGATGCAAATTAAATGTCTAAGTAGCCAAATAACTCAAAGTGGAGCATGCTTAATGTGTCTGCTTTTCATGTTTGCTTGTTTATTTCCTCATTGGCCCAACTCCATTCTTGGGATTTTGTATTTATTTTGATTGGAAGACACCTAGCACCAAAGTCAAGGCATTGATTTTTAGTGAAGCTACCTGTTTTATACATTTGATAACCAAACTGTCTGCCACAAAGAGTAGACGCGAAATATCAATGTGTTGTTCTTAATGATATTGGTCTTGGTAATTGGTGAGTTGAACTTTTCAGTTAAGTGGTAGAATTAGAATCTGTTGAGGACCTAAGTCTCTATCTGAACTCCCCAATTTTCTGTTCACTTTTACTCCATACCTGTAGCAAGACTTGGTCAGTGTATGCTGGGTTTAATTAGATTCCTGGAAGATTCTAAGACACAAGTGTGTTTTTAAAAGCCTATCATTTTTTATGTACAACCTTTTGAAATTAAAGCTTTTTATTTTTAAATTTGAATTCAATTCTATTTTAGTAATCACTTAGAAGTAATACCTCACCTAAGGCCATTTTTAATGATTTCTAATTGCAGTGTCTAAATGACAGTCAATTTTAATTTTAGTTGTATTTTTAGATTAATTATATAACTGTAATGGAATAATCTAAATTAAAAACTAATAGTTACTCAGATATTTGTTAACATTATGTGTTAATATATATGCATTGGATCTATCTAGGGAAAAATCTACCCCCATTATTTTCATGGTTTAAATGAAAGGTGAAAATGAAAGTTTATCTCAATCAGTGATATGTGTAATGGTTGATTAAACATTCAGAGAAATGTTAAAAAGGGTCATAGTTGAGTCTTATCTTTGTTAACATCTTAATTACCTAAAGAATGCAGTCAACAAATATATAATTCAAAATGTTGATGTTATTCCTTAGAAAGTGTTGCAAACACAGAGGAGAAGGATGTAAATAATGGAGTAAGTTGGAGAGGAAATTAATTGAAACCTAAATTAAAAAACAAGGCTCATCAGCAAGTAGTTTTCTGAAATCCATGTATTTACCAACAAGGAAAGATATTCATTTTAGTTGATGAACATAGGAGGTTTGGGAATTCTCTAAAGAGACTCTGGGTTATTAGTTAGCTAGTAAACTAGATATGTTGAAAGGAAAATTATGACCAACCTAGATAGCATATTGAAAAGCAGAGACATTACTTTGCCAACAAAGGTCCATCTAGTCAAGGCTATGGCTTTTCCAGTGGTCATGTATGGATCTGAGAGTTGGACTGTAAAGAAAGCTGAGCGCCGAAGAAGTGATACTTTTGAACTGTGGTGTTGGAGAAGACTCGTGAGAGTCTCTTGGCCTGCAAGGAGATCCAACCAGTCCATCCTAAAGATCAGTCCTGGGTGTTCATTGGAAGGACTGATGCTGAAGCTGAAACTCCAATACTTTGGCCACTTCATGCGAAGAGTTGACTCATTGGAAAAGACCCTGATGCTGGGAGGGAATGGGGTCAGGAGGAAAAGGGGATGACAGAGGATAAGATGGCTGGATGGCATCACCGACTCAATGGACATGAGTCTGAGTGAACTCCGGGGAGTTGGTGATGGACAGGGAGGCCTGGTGTGCTGTGATTAATGGGGTCGCAAAGAGTCGGACATGACTGAGCAACTGAACTAAACTGAAACTAGATATGAACTTGCTAAGGCAGTACTGGGCTGCAGTAGAAACATGGCTGGTTATATTGAGGACTTGTGGGTAGATGGGTTTTATTAGAAATAGGAGATCTCTTTGAAATATGATTATGATAGTATCATATCGAATAAATCTATGATTATATGCTAATTAGGTCACAGGCAGTAATTAAATAGTATAAAATGTCCATAGGATTTTCTAGCAAATGAAATGGAGGTGCTTACATATGCCTGATTCCATAAAACCATATGAGGAAGACACTTGATACTTAATATAACTCCATTTTACAAATGAGGAAACTGAAGCACAGAGAAGTTAAATAACCACCCTTCAGGTCACATAGCTAGCAAGAAAACCTAGTCCACAGTGTAAAGATGCTTGAGAGTCAGAGGTAATTCATTACCAAAAGTAACACTTCATTTTATAGGTCAGGAAATAGAATATTGCATATACCTCATAACTTCAAAGAAACAGTTTCTGTAATATTAATTCAGTACCTTTGGTTTCTCTGAGTTGTAATTCAGAATATTAGAGGACAGTCTAGAAGGTTTTCTTTGGTTGGCATTTGTTCTATTCTGCTTTGTTGGCTATTGTAGTTTTTATCTTTGTTTGTTTTTGTAGAAGGTGCTAGAAGGAGAACTAAAATATTTAAGAGCTTTTAAAATAATTCCCTTTTCCGGTGTTCATGCAATTTCATGAACTGGAGATTATATACGTATAAACATGATATATGCATACAATAGCTTTTTGATATGCTGAAGTTTTTAAAACTAGAGCTTATCAAAACAGCAGTTATAAATTTACCAGTTGCATTAATATTTAAATAATTTTGGTATGCAAATAGAATGACACACTGAAACAAAATTTGTATGCGTGAGGAGATGATGGGCAGAATTGCTTGAGATGCAAGAAAATACTTGAAGATAGAAGAAACTGTCATCTTTCACAACCCTGAAGTTTATATCTAATCTTTGCACAATCAAACAGGCATATTGGGCAACACCTGGATCAAAGTTGGCAGGAGAATCCAGCAAGCAAAGGAGGCTCTGAATCCTTCTTACTTCTCTTCTGATAAAGTTGATACTTCTTGAAACAGAAAAGCCAAACTGTGAGGCTTGTTTTTAGACATGGGCATTCAAATGACCTGATGTTGGTCAAACTTTCATTTAAAACATTTTTAGAAGTCATTTCAAAAGAATACAAATATGCTACAATATGTAAAAAACTCACCTTTGACAATTTTAGCTATTCGTCCCCCAAAGCTTTAAAATTAGTAACATTGCCTTCAATATTTTAAAATTTCCTATAAAATTTCAAACTTTTAAATTTCATGCAACTTTCAAAACTCCATCTTTTTTTTAACACAGGGTTTTTTTATTTTCCAGTTTGGGCTGAAAATTCAAATTTTTTGTATATTTCTCTGCAGAGGTAAGCCTTCAGTGTTAGGCAGCTCTTGGAGCTCTAAACAAAACCTTGGTTTATGAGATAATCTCTAAGGATGTGCAAGAATTGGATCTCTGCTATTGCACTTGTGAGGCTTACATTCCACCCAGCATGAGAAATGAGCTCATGTTGGCTGGATAAAAATAAGTAAACATGTCAACTGAGGACAAGATTACACCAAGTGAATACAAAGCTCGTTGTTTCAAAGCACGTTTGATGTAGCCTGAATGAGATTAACAGAAAAGATACACTTGTATATGACACATATTATGTCTTTGTGAAGATCATAGAAAAGGCTTTATCCTGTAAAAGAAGCACCTAGGAATTACTCACAACCCTGCACTTGGACTGTCCATACTCAGATGCCTATTCTGGCACTTTCCTTGCTAAGTCATGGCAGTCATGGTCTGTCCATTTGAAACTTTGATTAACTCCCCAAATACCAGGGTCGTCACTTCTTCACATAGAACATTAGAAATAGAAGAGAGATACCCAGGTCCAACTCCTTCATTTTATAGGAGAGGAAACTGTTAGCTGTTCTAGAGAGGCAGACATAGTCATTTTAAAGTCAGACTTGTTGGAAATTTTATGAAATGTGGCTTTTAAGTGTTACTGTACCCACAGATGGAATATTCCAGTACAAGAGCATCTTCCTTAGTGACGCAGGCTCTGGGATGCTTCAGGTACCTTTTCTGGTCACTAGGGTACCATTTGGAACAGGGAAGGAGCTGATTTACAATATGGTGCAGTCAGAAATGTCTCAGAGCAGCTTTTTACTCACTGGGAGAACTCAACATTATTTCATCACTCATTTCAGTTATTCTTTGATTCTATGCACATAAACTCCGACAGTAAAAGACAAACACAATGTTATAAATATTCAAATAGTTTATTATATTTTGTCTTCTTTGTGTGACTCAGCTGAATCATGTTCCAGATAGATACACATTAAAACTTGAACATCTGTAGTATACAGTTTTGAGATAATGAATTTGAAAACTGCATTTCTTAAGGGTATAATTACTTGACTTAATTGGCATGCCATTTGATAAATATTTATTCTGTGAAGAGGAATAATTTGTTTGGGAACTTCACGGTGACTGATATACATTGTTTCTATAACATAGCATCATCCCGAAGATGAGTGAACGAAATTGTGTGTACAGTGGCACAGAGAGTATAATTAACTGAGCAGAAAGGAAAATAATAATTTTGTAATGTCTAAGAATGAGTTCAGAAAGAAGCAAACCATGAATAGAATCAAGGAAATCTGTAGTAAATAGTGACAGTAAAACTTGTAATGATGTGTTAATTTCCTGTAGTGGGCATAACAAACTACCACAAAATGGATGGCTTAAAAGAAGAGAAATTCGTTTTCTCACAGTTCTGGAGCCTTGAAGTATGAAATCAATTTGACCAGACTCAGTGAAGGTATTGGCAGTGCCTCGGTCTCTCTGGAGGCCCTAGGGGACAATCCTTCCTTGCCTTTTCCAGATTTTGGTGGCTACTGGCGTCCCTTGGCTTTGCGACCACATCCCTTTAATCTTTGCTTCTGCCTTCACATCACTGTCTTCTCATGGTACACAAACGCCCACTGTTCCTCCCTCTTATAAGGATACTTATTAATTTTTATATATATTTATGAATGTCTACCCAGATATTAATAATACAGGAAAAATTTCCCATTACAAGATCCTTCATTTAAATTGCAACTGTGATGACCCTTTTTCCAAATAAGGTATCATTTAGGGGTTCCAGGAATTAAGACCTGATATTTTGGGGGACCATTTTTCTGCCTACCACAGAGAAGCTAACCACTTGAGGCAGCACAGAGTATCGCGGCCACTCTTCCCTTTCGGAATGCAGAGGATGGTTCGCTGAACGTACCTGAAGTGACAGCTGATGAGGGACGGGCTTGGGTGCCACCCATCCTTGCTCGCTCTTATTTTTAAGATTTACGTACTTGCTTATTCACTTTTAGCTGTCCCGAGTCCTCACTGCTGTGGGGGCTTTCTCTAGCTGTGCTGCGTGGGCTTCCCGTGGCTTCTCCTGTCACAGAGCACAGGCTGTAGGGCCCACGGGCTTCAGCAGGTGCCGCGTGTGGACTCAGCAGTGCTGCTCCAGGCTCAAGAGCAGAAGCTCCGTCGCTGGGGCGCATGGGCGTCGTTGCCCCTTGGCGTGTGGGGTCTTCCCAGATGGGAATCAAACTCACGTCCCCTATGTTGGCAGATGCACGCTTAGCCACAGGACCACCAGGGGAAAGGCTTTTGTTTCCTCTTCCTTCCAATTCTAAGCCGATCCTACTCGCATTCTTTTATCCCTCGCTGCCAAGCGGCAAGTAGCAACCAGATGCTGTGAAGTTTGCTGTTGTCCTCTCATCCCCAGCCTACCATGGTGATGTAGGCATTCTTTTCAAATTTTTCAGTGTGACCTTCGGCTACTGTGTGCCCTTCATGTAACTGCAACTCAACAAGAGCATGAAGATTCTTCTTGTCCTTTTGAGACAACATACTACAATGGCTAGACTCAACTCACAAAATCAGATTTATCTGTGACTCAAAGTTTATGCCTGCCACATGTTCTAAACACATCCTCTATCATTGGTGCCCTTGGTATAATATTCCAAAGGCCACCACATATGCTCGGCATGACCTGTGGAATGACTGTTTTTTAGAGATCATTCCCGAGGACTATATTGACTGTTTTCTCTTGGATGTTAAGTGCAGAGATCACAGTGAAAGCTGGCCCCACCATATGTAGGTGATTGGGACTTGCCTGTTTGCAACAGAAGGAGATTATGAAATAACCGTATGTTCTTTTTATTTAAAACACAATGGTTTGTGTATTAGCTGCTCTGGTCTTCATTACTACACACAAGCTTTCTCTAGTTCTAGTGAGGAGGGTCACTCTTCTTGCCATGCACAGGCTTCTCTTTGTGGTGGCTTCTCTTGCTGTGGAGCACAGGCTGTAGGCAAGCAGGCCTAGTACTTGTGGTGCACTGGCTTGGTTGCTGCATAGCATGTGGGATCTTCCCAGACCGGGGACTGGACCTGTGTCTCCTGCGTTGGCAGGTGGATTCCTAACCACTGGACCACCAGCGAAGTTCCAGCCACCTGCTCTTGAAGTTCCCACCCCAGAGCCACCAGCCTGGGGTGTGCCCTGTACAGTCATAGTCATACCTCTTCCACATGAGCATCCCTCACTTACAGAGGGGAGCCTGAGTATGGACTCCTCAGTCATTGTAAGGGAGGCACATCTTGTAGACCAACAGTGTTCATGCTAGACTGGGTCATCCTCTAGTCCGTGTTCACACCTTTACTTTTGCAAATGTAGTCCTGTAGGTTTGCTTCACATCATTGGGACACATAGGTGAATTTAATCATAGGGAATATTATGCAAGGAGCTGTTACCAATTCTTCCTCTAAACATTTACCAAGAAGCTGTGTAAAACCTCTGGATTCATGAATATATCTTTCCAAAATAATTGTAATTGAACATTTGTGCTAGGCACTGAGTTAAGTGTTTTACATTTCTTCATGTAATCCTTTGAATGACTTTCCAGATGAGGAGTTTGAAATTAAGAGGGATTGCTTGACTTTGCAAACAGCCAAGGGGTCGAAGGCTTCACTGTAAGTCAGCAGCAGGATTTGAACTCAGAGTGTCTTATCTCCAGAATTCATCTTTTTAACCCTATTGATACTGTTTTTTGACCATAGTAATTATCTTGTTATGACCTTGGTTTTAATCTGGAAATATACGTGAGTACTTTGTGCAAATATCCTTTGTTTACATTACAGGACACTCAAAATAAGAAAGAAAACACTGACTTTTAAAACTACTTTTGAATCCTCAGTTTGTAGCTAAACCATGAGTAATAAAATATGTATTTATTTTAGGTCTTGCCATAACTTAACAGTAATAACAAACAATTCTGAATACCATGCACTCTTTCTCCCTATCATATTTATTCACACCACAGAACTGTGTTGCAGTCAAATGTCTTACTATAAGATCCTACAGCATCATAGATCTGCATATTTAGACAGCTGAGTTTGCCTTTAAGTCAGCGTTACCAAATCCACCTATGAGCAACTGAAGCAAATTCACAGCCTTTCAGAGCTCATACTAGGGCATTTAGACACTGCTGATGATCTACTGTGAGTTTCAAGTAACACTGCATCCATTTAGGGACAGGAAACTGGAGAAAGATGATCTTCAAGGCAACTGACAAGTGAAATGGCAAATTATTCCTTCCCTAGAGTCAATAATTTCTCCATTTGGTCAAGAAATATTAGCTACTTTTGCTTCTTGGGCAGCTGTTTTTTAATGTTTTATATGTATAATTTATGAATGATGCATAATTTATAGTTTACATATAGATATGCCATAACAAAACCCGACTAGAGCTAAAATCACTGGCCTCAAGCTAAATAGCTAGTCTCACTTTAAAACAGCAGTGTAAACAGCAGTGTCTGATAGAGTCCTCATTATTTAGAGGTCTTTAAAAAGTCTACCTAAAAATGTTTGTGGGTTTTTTGCATTTAAAAATGTTTAGCAATGTAGAAAATAGGCTTTAGACAGAATGAATTTAAGTTTTCCAGTTACTACCACTCTATTTGGGGGAAAAGAATCACTGATAGAAGTTTTATTGACAAAATGTCCTTATCTTTTCTTACCAAATAGGATATTGCACTAGAATTGGGGTCTGCAGGATTCTTCTGTAAAGGGCTTGATAGTAAGTTTGGCTGTGCAGCCTGTTCAGCTGTGCCACTGCCACTCAAAAGCAGTCATAGGAAATACACAAACAGATGAGAATGCCTGTCTCCCAGCAAGTATTTGTGGAACCCGAAACTTGAATTTTACAGTGTTCTTGTGTCACAAAATATTACTCTTTTGAAAGCTTTTGCTCACCATTTAAAAACATAGACCCCGTTCTTTACTCACTTGACCACGTAAAAAACAGGGCCAGGCTGTTTCACACCTGTTTCTCCCCAGATCTTTGCTATGTCATTAACCGGCAGACCATCCCTTCTAGTCTCCCTTATTCACTCTCCCCCAAACCCATCAGCAAATACGTGTGTTCCTTCTAGAACCCTCTGCCTCCTTGTCACCACCTGTTCACAGCCACACTCTCCTGTTCACCTGAGCCGCTACACAGACGCCCAGCTGAACCCCCTGATCCTCTCTCCTCTCCAACAAAACATTTCGAGAACCATTTTCAAGTCGGAAACTAGATGATGTCACATATACTAGCTGCAATCTTGAGCAAGTTAACTAAACCTTTCAAGACTCAATTTCCTTTTCTGTAAACAGAAAGGGTAATTATCTATGCTTTTGTGGTTTGACGTGAAGAGTAGATGACTAATGATGTTAGAATGTTTAGCATGAGGTCTCTCATTCAACCCTTATATGTAATGGACGGATGCTCATTAAATGGTAGCTGCTATCCTTCCTATCATTCTCACCATCATTGTCAGTTCCCTAATTAAAGCTATGTGGGATGCGGTCAGGATACCGTCCAATGCCTGACCTCTTAGGCCTGCTGTGATCTTCCTTCATGTCCTTGCTTGACTCATGTCTACAGCTCATTATCCCTCAACCACCTGATCTTGTTTTAGTTCCAAACTCTTCAGGACCTTCACACCTGCTCCCCACTACTCTTCTTATAACTGGATTCTCGGTTTAAATGTCACTTCCTCCTCAGGGAGCTTCCCTGACTGCTCATTTTAAAACTGTTTCCCATAAACTCATACCCCACTCAATCATAGAAGACAACTTGTTTCCTTTATAATAATTCCCACAATGGATTATTTTTGTTAATACATTTATATTCTATATCTATTGGAATGTAATCCCCAGAAGGAGGGAGAAGAGAGAGCTGCTTCCTTCAATACTCTATGCAAATAGTGGTCTTTAATAAATATTTACTGAATGAAACAAAGGAAAATAAAACCTCAAAGTTTTCCATTTCATCTGCATTCTTATACATTTATTTAAATTCAGTGGACTCTGGATTTAGGTAATCAATCAGTAGGCTCATTCATTCTTCTGTCCATTTATTAAATAAACATGTATGAAGCACCTTCTGAGTCAGGCTTGGCAAGTCATAGAGCACCAAGAACCTTGACAAATGCATTCTAGGAGTTTATAACATAATAGCATAACATTTATAACATTATAACATAAGTTGTCACTTAAAAGTATATATTAAAACATATCTATCAATACATTACTGTCCTCCGCTTTAAGCTTTCATTTCCTTTTCTATCAAGGTGTCTTTCTATGGAGTAGCAAGCCTAACAAGCCCCATCAGTTATTCAGTAAACAGTTATTGGGTATGTGCCAGTTACTGTATTAGTAACTAAAATCCTAATTGGTTTATTATCCAGCCAATAAAATTGTCATTTTTTCATGCTGCATTTTATTCTTAGGAGAAAGAAGCAAATGCCACCAGCATCAGGTACTGGAGATGCTGTTGTTTTGATGTTTGCAGTAATGACTTGAGAGAGGCAGGCATGTGTCATGCTGCATTTCACTTTCTCTCTGGACTCTAGTCCCCATAGAGAGCTCATCCGGACCCTGAGAAACTGCAAGGTGTCTGGTCTAAGGAAGACTGTATTTTACCCAGAATGCTTGCTAAGACCAGGAAGTACATAGACATATCTTAAGGAAGATTTTTCAGTACCAATCATTTAAAGAAAAACATTTGTGTCCTTAAAGAGGTGGTGGCTGTTGTTTAGTTGCAAAGTTGCGTCCCAGTCTTTGTGATCCCATGGACTGTAGCCCACCAGGTTGCTCTGTCCATGGGATTTCCCAGGCAAGAATACCGGAGTGGGTTGTCATTTCCTTCTCCACCTTAAAGAGGTGAAATCTTCCTTATTCAAAGACTGTCTTCCTCAAATACCTGTCTCTGCATTTCAGATAACTAGTTTTCATGTGTATGGTCACCAGCTGTCCAAGTATCTGCTTTGTTCATAGGCCCTACTCTCACTTGGTTTTTCATTTCCATTTAAGAATTGTGTGTGTATTTTAAAAGTAACTTTTATTGGAGTATAGTTGATTTACAGCGTTGTGTAGTTTCAGATGTACAGCAAAGTGAGTCAGTTATACACGTACATATGCTGCTGCTGGTGCTGCTAAGTAGCTTCAGTCGTGTCTGACTCTGTGTGACCCCATAGACAGCAGCCCACCAGGCTCCCCCGTCCCTGGGATTCTCCAGGCAAGAACACTGGAGTGGGTTGCCATTTCCTTCTCCAATGCATGAAAGAAAATTGAAAGTGAAGTCGTTCAGTCGTGTCCAACTCTTCACGATCCCATGGACTGTAGCCTACCAGGCTCCTCCATCCATGGGATTTTCCAGGCAAGAGTACTGGAGTCAGGTGCCATTGCCTTCTCTGAAACGTACATATATCCACTCTATTTTAGATTCTATTCCCATATAGGTCATTACAGAGAACTGAGTTCCCTGTGCTATATAGTACATCTTTATTAGTTATCTATTTTATATATAGTAGTGTATATACATCAATCCCAACCTCCTAATTTATCCAGCCCTCCCTTTCTCCCTTGGTAAACTTTAGTTTGTTTTCTACATCTGTGACTCAATTTGTTTCTGTAAAGGGTTTATTTGTACCATTTTTTTTTAAGATTCCACATGTAAGCAATATCACCTGATATTTGCCTTTTTTTTTTTTTTAATTTTATTTTTACTTTATTCTACTTTACAATACTGTATGGGTTTTTCCATACATTGACATGAATCAGCCACAGGTGTACACGAGCTCCCAATCCTGAAACCTGCTCCCACCTCCCACCCCATATCATCTCCCTGGATCATCCCGTGCACCAGCCCCAAGCATCCTGTATCCTATATTGAACATAGACTGGCGCTTCGTTTCTTACATGATAATATACATGTTTCAATGCCATTCTCCCAAATCCTCCCACCCTCTCCCTCTCCCTCCAGGCCAAAAGTCCGTTCTATACATCTGTGTCTCTTTTGTTGTCTCACATACAGGGTCATCATCATTATCTTTCTAAATTCCATATATATGTGTCAGTATACTGTATTGGTGTCTTTCTTTCTGGCTTACTTCACTCTGTATAATTGGCTCCAGTTTCATCCATCTCATTAGAACTGAGTCAAATGTATTCTTTTAAGGGCTGACTGATACTCCATTGTGTATATGTACCACAGCTTTCTTATCCATTCATCTGCTGATGGACATCTAGGTTGTTTCCATGTCCTGGCTATTATAAACAATGCTGCAATGAACATTGGGGTACATGTGTCTCTTTCAATTCTGATTTCCTCAGTGTGTATGCCCAGCAGTGGGATTGCTGGGTCATAAGGCAGTTCTATTTGCAATTTTTTAAGGACTCTCCCCACTGTTCTCCATAGTGGCTGTACTAGTTTGCATTCCCACCAGCAGTGTAAAAGGGTTCCCTTTTCTCCACATCCTCAGAGACCTCCAGGACAATATGAAACGCTCCAACATTCGAATTATAGGAGTCCCAGAAGAAGAAGACAAAAAGAAAGACCATGAGAAAATACTTGAGGAGATAATAGTTGAAAACTTCCCTAAAATGGGGAAGGAAATAATCACCCAAGACCAAGAAACCCAGAGAGTGCCAAACAGGATAAACCTAAGGCAAAACACCCCAAGACATATATTAATCAAATTAACAAAGACCAAACACAAAGAACAAATATTAAAAGCAGCAAGAGAAAAACAACAAATAACACACAAGGGGATCCCCATAACTGCCTTTTTCTGTCTTACTTCACTCAGTATGACAAGCTCTAGATCTATCCATTTTAACTGCAAATTTTTTTATTTCATTCTTTTTTATAGCTGAATGTATGTATGATGTTCCATGATGTATATGTACCACATCTTCTTTATCCATTATGGGCATTTAGGTTATTTCATGTGCCTTCAGAAATTGCTACCCTCCTGGCTAAGTTGTGAGATTTCCACAATATACAGTTTAATTCAAGGAGGAAATGGCAAGTTTCTACTGATTTATCTTTACTATAAATGAGAAAGATATTACTTTAGTATTCTTGAAGTAGTTAAGAAAAACTGAAAATGTCTATTCTGTTTAAAAATAAAGCAGTTATACTTTGTTCGTGAAGAAGTACGAGGGTCACAAACAGTAGTCTTGAAATGGAGTTAGGATGAATACAGTGGCATGGACTGCATGACCAGCTGTGATTCAGCCCCACTTGACTCACTTTCTGGATCTCAGAACCAGAAAAGACTGAGATAGTTCTTTAAATCTTACATTTCTGAATGTAAGATTCTTTTCCTTTTCCTTGCTAAAGTTAAAAGGAGACTTAGAAAGGTAGTATGTACTTCATGCCCTCCAGTCTAGCTTTCTAAATCTCTCCATCTGTATGGCTGAAGATGAGAGAATAAGTAAGAAAAATAATAAGTTACATGGAGAATGATCCTCTTGGATTGCCTGAAAGCTCATTAATTGCTTCTTCTCCAGCAGAAGACTTTTCGTAAAGCTCACACCAAGTTTTGGCTCCATTTTTATTGTGTACTGGATTTTAGTGTGAAATCGAATTTCAGTTTGCCTTCTGATAGAGATTATCTTTGTCAAAGGGATCATAGTCTTTTCCTATTTAAAAAAAAAAAGTTAACCTTCAGTTGAAACACTGAAAGAAAACTGAACAAGGTCTTTAAAATGCATATGGAGTGATTTTGCCATAATAAAAGCAAGTTAGATATATGTGAGAAAAGTCACCAACTTTAAAACTCGCTCTTCTATTTTTACAAACAAGATAATAGACGTTTATATTAAAAGCAAATACATTTTCAAACAGCTAAATGTTAATTCAACATCTGTTGTGAATCAGACATTCTGTGAAGCAAGGAAATGCAAGATTAGCCCTGGCTCTCAAGAAGCTTTGTTTTCTCTTCCATCTCTTTGTAGTAGCTGTTGTCCTTTTTTTTTTTCTTTTCTTTTTTTTTCCTGAGAGGGAAGCAAAACCTATGGCCACTTAATGGCTTAATGGTTTTAGAAACTGAGTTGGCGGCAAAAAAATTAGTGAACATTTTACCTGATTCTGCTGTTTAGTAGATAATTTGTTGTGGTCTCTTTTGTTCTTCACCAAATCTTCATCCCTTATTCATAAGACTATCTTCTCAATGTGCACAATCAATATAAATCATAGCTGTTTTTAGTGACACTTAAGGGAAAAGTCTTCAAGGCTTGCCTGTGGAAGAGTTCATTCAAATATAACACCACTGCATTTATAAAATCTTGGCTGGAGCCAGCTCAGAGATGGGCATATGACGTGCCTTATGGCTCCTTACAAAGGGAAACCCACCAATCCCATTGGATTGTGGGTGCTATGCAGGAGGGTGTGCGGACAGGCTCACATAAGCAGCTCAGTGCCATCTTGTTTCCAGAAGTGGAGACTCACTGCAGGGGTGGGGTAGGAGCATGCTGTGAAGTTGAGAGTGACTGAGGGAAAGGCAATGGCCACTGTGGAAAAGTATGCCCCCTAGGAGTTGAGGCCAATTTTGTAGATAGCTGTCTTTTGAACATTGAATGACTGTGTTATAAGTTAAAAATTTATAATACCAAACATGCACACATTCAGCTTCAATATTTACAAACAATACTGCCAGATATTTTAAAAGGAAAAAAAAAAGCATACACTTAATATATTCACATCGACTTGATAGACATGAGTTTGAGCAAGCTCCAGGAGTTGGTGGTGGACAGGGAGCCTGGCATGCTGCAGTCCATGGGGTTGCAAAGAGTAGAACATGACTGAGCAACTGAACCACACTAATATGTTCACAAGAACTAGCTTTTAGAAAGTAAATGTGTACGTTTCAGAAGAATACCTTGGCGAAAAGATAAAGTCATGAGTTGAATCTGATGGACACCTAAGATGTAAAATAGGGCAGTCCTCACTTACGGAGCCCCTCTGATGTGACCATCTGCTGGGGAATTAAGAGGCTAGGGAAGCCCTGGTGGCTCAGCTGGTAAAGAATCTGCCTGCAGTGCAGGAGACCCCGGTTCATTTCCTGGGTCAGGAAGAGCCCCTGAGAAGGGGTAGGCTACCCACTCCAGTAACCTGGCCTGGAGAATTCAATGGACTGTATAGTCCACGGGGGTCACAAAGAGTCAGACATAATGAGCGACTTTCACTTTCACTAAGCCTACATAAGAGGCCCCGTTCTGCCAAGGCGTATGAATATATAAGTAACCAGCATTCTGGAACCCCAAAGGGCACCAGGAGCATAGAGGAGGCAACAGTTCTGCTTGGAAGGAAAGGACAGACCTTACTGCTCCTCACTGTTCTCCTTTAGAGCAAAATCCAGAAAGCATGCAGATGGTAAACATTATGTCAGAGTGAATTACATGAGTGAGTTTTGAAATCACATGAAGGGTAACCTCTTGGCAGTCTCTGCCCATCTCACTGTTTCTTTGTGTATAATGTGAAGCTCGCACACATACTCCCATCAGAATTGGGGGTAAGATTAAATGAGGCGTCAGTATGGAAAACACTTTGTACAGTGGCTCCTCAGGTGGTTAAATACAGTAAATGTTAAAAATCATTTTTATTTCTTAAGAAATAGTAGGTATAGGGATGGGAAGAGAGTGTTGAGGGATTCTTACCCAGTCTTATGGGACTAGAGCATGAAGTTAAAAATGGAGAGTCCATAAAAAACAGAGGCCAAAAAGGAGGCCACATTGTGGAGGTTTAATGCCCAGGAAACAGTTCCAACTTGACGCAAATACAGTGAGGAAATATCCAGTCTTTAGGCAGTCAGCTAATGTGACCATGTGCTTTAGAAGGTTCATTCTAAGGATATAGATATAGAACAGGTGAGTCATTAGGAAACCCTCCACTGAGGGAACAATTTCTGCTGTGAAAGCAGAATCATTTTTGTAATTTGTGAGTCATTTTGAATATTGTTGTGTTTGTTATAGATTTCTTTTGAAATGTATTTGAAGAGTTTTTGCATTAATATTATAATTGTAATGCTAAAGTATTAATACAAATCTATCCTAAAAATTGCCAGTGTAATGATTCCACTTTTAAGAACTATATTAACTCTAAACACAAAGTTTTATTTTGAAGCTGACTTGCCAGAAACACTATTCTGTAAAGCGATATGCAAGGATTCAGACAGTGAAGGAGGCAAGAAACCAAAACTGCTTCCTTTTGTGCTTCTGAAATCATTGTATAATACTTGCTTTTATCACCTTGACATTTTCTCTTTACATCATGAAAAAAATGAATGGGATACATTTTGGTGATAGTCATGAATGCATGTATTTTTCAAAAGAAAATAATATTTTGAAAATTTAAAATTGTATGTTTGGTTGGATAACCTTAAAATACCAAAGATAGATAGATTATAAGAATTAATGAATATATTGAAATATGTATTAGTAGGGACAGAAACGTAATTTTTGGTTTTGATCTTATACAAATTATATCAACAACAAAAATTCAGATGACAAGGTAAATATAGAATAGTTGTATATCTAAAAGCGAAAATGTTTCGTAGCATCTGATTGAATATCGTAAGGATTAACTGAGTACAAACGGAGTCAGAAAACTAGATTTAACTCGAGGCAAATCTTGTACTTTTCCTCCCTCTAGTGGTAGTTTTAAGAACTGGTCTATCCTCATAGAAATTCTCATAAAGTGAAGGAGAGCAAGCACAGAAAATATCCAAACTGTACCCTGAGGCCCTAACTAACTAAGGCAGAAGAGAGCTAGTTGATTTTAGAGAATCTTCAGAATGCTTCCAAGAATGCAAAAAAAAAAAAAAAAAACCTGTTAGTTTGGAACCACAGACAGCTGTTTTGATTATTCTTGCTTCTGTCTTCTTAGACCCTTTTGTAACATGAGATTACTAAACTCAGAAGGGAAGCTTGAATTTTCATCTCGGTCAAAGGAGTCACACGTGAGACGCAAGTGGTACTGAGTCTCAGAAGCTCTGGGAGCTGGGCCCTTAGCAAACATGCTCCTGGGCTTGGGATCCTGTGCGAAACCAGCAAACAGCTAACATAATGCCAGGGAAATCAGGGTGACACTCTTTTACATGGACTTGGCAAGATCCCCGAAACAGAGCTGCACTGACAGGACACAGAGGTAGCTATAAAATTTCAGCTCAAGAGTGATAGCTATATACAGCATCCACATTAGAGAGACACTTTCTAAAATTGAAACTGAAGTGACGTATTTTCTCATCTTTGCCTTTAAGCCTTAGTTTAGTCCCAGAATTAGATGCAATTAGTAAAAGCAGGTCTGTAGAGCACCTTAAATAGGTTTTGATTCCTATGGCTGGAACTAGATGCCCAGTTTTCTCCATGTCCCTTAGAGAGAGTTGAACCTGTGGCCTTTATGTGGTTGTAGATATATATATATATATATATTTCCAGATCACTTTGATCCTGTTATGAGAATTAAATGGATAAAAATGTCTCTAAATTTTCATATAGTTTTGTTTAAACCCAGTGACTGTATAAGTGTTTATAGAACACTTCTAAAAGCTCTTCACTTTTCATAAATGCAAGCTTTAGCTTTTTCTTCGTAGGGCAGACAATTGCTTTTAACAAGTGAGTTCAGATGCACCACTGGAGTGAATTTAATAGCCTGGAGATCCTGTTTCACTTTCTGAGAGAACAGATCCTATAAACTGCATTCTCTGTGCCATTCCACTTCCTGTCCTCAGCGATGGGGATGCAGGGAAACAGCTGTTGTGTGGGAACTGTTCGGAGCTCTGTTTCTCAAACCACAGGTCATGCAAGGGTGGTTATGTAGGCTCTGTTTCCCTTCCTTCCAAAATAGTACCCAAGGCTCTTCTGACCTTGCCTCCTTCCACCTCTGAATCGTAAGCCTACTAGGGTGTAAGTTTATCCTACTTCCTTTTGTTCTATTTATTTTTAATTGAAGAGGAATAAATGCATATCCTGAAAGAGGCTAGAGTTCCCTTGAGAGACCTGCTAGGTAAAATACATATAAGTATATGTGACTGAGTTCTTTTGGTTATAGGGTTAACATCCAGTGAATCTCCTAATCTAAAGTCTAAAGCAAACCACCTCACTCTGAATTATATATTTTAATAGACTTTTTTTTTTTTACCTGACTCCTAAATGGTGTATAGAGAGATTTAATTATTTGATATAGTTAGTAGAGACTCTGCCTGCAATGCAGGAGACCCAGGTTTGATCCCTAGTTCAGGAAGATCCCCTGGAGGAGGGCATGGCAACCCACTCCAGTATTTTTGCCTGGTGAATCCCATGGAGAGAAGAGCCTGGCAGGTTACAGTCTATAGGGCAGCACAGAGTTGAACAGGACTAAAGTGATTTAGCATGCACACAAATAGACACAAGCATTTACTGAGGTTTACCATTATTCAAATGCCAAAGAATAAACAATATGCAATGGATTAAAGGATATGCTGCCTAGATTATACTGAAGAAGGTGGAAACAAGTTTCCTTAGAGGCTTGAGGCAGCTGAGGCAGATGCCCTACCTGGAAGACACACTGGTCCTCTTTGCCTTGTTGACTGTATAGACATCACAAAAGATATTTTAGTAATGACCATGTTGTTAGTCCTTCTCTTCCTCCTTAACTCTGTAGTTGTAATTTGCATGAAGAATGAAATTGTTATTTTTGCTTCTCATTTCAATGACTTTCCTTAGGAAATTCATGATTTAGAAAGTAAGTTGAAGTTGCTTTCATAAAAATAGGATGAGGAATTCTTTTAAAGAATTTATCCTTAATTGGAGAATAATTGCTTTACAATATTGTATTGATCTGCCATATAACAATGTGAATCAGCCATAAGTATACGTATGTTCCCTCCCTCTTGAACCTCCCTCGCACTCTTCCCTATCCCACCCCTCTAGGTTATCACAGAGCATGAGATTGGTCTCCCTGTCTTAAAAAGCATCTTCCCACTAGCTGTTTTACATATGGTAATATGCATGTTTCAGAGCTGCTCTCTCCGTTTGTCTTACCCTCTCCTTCCTCCACTGTGTCCATGAGTCTGTTCTCTGTGTCTGAGTCCCTATTCCTGCCCTGTGAATACGTTCATCAGTACCATTTTGAATGAGGGATTCTTAATAGATGGCACCTATCAGAGGGTTCATGGGGTCCTCAAGGCAAGAATACTGGTTTGCCATTCCCTTCTCCAATATGGATGTGAGAGTTGGACTATAAAGAAAGCTGAGCGCCGAAGAATTGATGCTTTTGAACTGTGTTGGAGAAGACTCCTGAGAGTCCCTTGGACTGCAAGGAGATCCAACCAGTCAGTCCTAAAGGAAATCACTCCTGGGTGTTCATTGGAAGGACTGATGCTGAAGCTGAAACTCTAGTACTTTGGCCACCTAATGCGAAGAACTGACTCATTGGAAAAGACCCTGATACTGGGAAAGATTGAAGGCAGGAGGAGAAGGGGACGACAGAGGATGAGATGGTTGGATGGCTTCACTGACGCAATGGACATGAGTCTGAGTAAACTCTAGGAGTTGGTGATGGACAGGGAGGCCTGGCGTGCTGCAGTCCATGGGGTCGCAGAGTCAGACACAACTGAACAACTGAATTGAACTGACTTATCAGAGTCAGTGCCTTTTGCCTGGTGTGGCGATCACAAGCATAAGGCCGTCATTAAGAAATACTGAATCCAAGTAATTCTCATTTTAAGAATTGACAAGACAGTAGGAGAAAGGACAGACAGAAAGTATTAGATATTTCTTAGCCTTCTGGCTGATTTGTGCTTAAGTCGGATATAACTCCTTTTTGATTGAGCATAAAGATACTCAATTGTGTGAACAGCTGAAATACAAAATCTTTGGTCATAGCAACTGGGGCAGTGTTCTCTTAACCTAAACTGAAGCCTTAACTTTGAATAATTTGGATGTGATTTTACTTTTTTAAATTTTATTCTATTTTCATCACTCTTGGAAATATTTTTAACGCAAAAGTAGGGTGGTTATTTTGTATTGTTAAATTTAAAAATTAATAAGATTTGGGATGCTTTTTCTAGGTGAACTGCCCTTAGGTATCTTCCAAATATTTGATAGTAAAGAAACCGTTATCATTTTCTGGTCCTCCCATAAAATGCCATTGATCTTTCTGAGTCTTATCATCATTAATTCTTCAAACCTTTTAACCAAATATAATTTAATGCTAATAATTCTATTATCCAAGAGCCTATTGTGCAAATGAGGCAGTATTATCTACCTGTATTTCACCATAATAAAATTCAACAGAAGTTAGAGAAACTGTGCATGAAAGGCAGATGATAGCATGATTTAAAATGAAACAAAAGTGGGAAAATGAAGAAAAGAAGCATGTCCCCCTGCAGGGCTTCTTTATTTTCATAGTGAGCTTTTCTATAAGGAATTCTTCCTTTCTGTGTTCACACTAGAGGTAAATGACTCATCAAACATTTACATACTCATAGGAATAGATTTTGAGCCACGGAGACTCTAATTAGCCATGCGCAACCCATTTAGCAAAGTGAATTAGCTTATGAGAATTTGAAAAGTCATGGGAAAATAAAATAAAGAAATTAACTGAAAAGAATGACAATGATTTGGCCAATTAGAAAATGCAATTATACTGTTTTCCTTCAGATTACAAACTGCCTGCATGAGTGTTCAATAATCCTTTGAGTCTAAAATGCCTTCACTGATAATCTAGAATATGATAGTCACTACCAGTAGGGTAGGAAATAAATATTAATCCCAACACCTTACTCTACAGAAATTTTTCTCTCCCCATAGGTTTTTTTTTTTTTTCCCCCAGCTTCCTAACAAACTACTAAATTGATTTTTCCTAACACCTACTAATGAACAGTATGATTCCTCAAGTCACCTATTAGAGAGGAGGAGATGAAGCTGGGAGAAATCCAAATAACCCTTTATTAGCTAACAAAGTGTTGGCTAACCAAAAACTGGCTGAAAACACTCACTCTCTTATCTGTTGGCTTGAGCGCTTTTTATTGTTGCTCACCCAAGTGAATTTATACATGAATACTCAGGGCCCAAAGAAATCGCTACTTCTGACCCTCTTTGCAGTGAAATACTGGACATATTTATGGTTATCCTCCAAGATCAAACTATGCCATGTATCTTAAAATACTGCAAAGGAAAGGAATGAGGGAACCAAGATAAACATGCATTTCCGATTCACTTTGCTAAAGTAATTTAATAAATTCCCTTGGAGAGAAAGTTTGAAAGTTGAAGGTCATGTTTAGGTCATATATCCCAAATGACATGTTTTGGTAAACAAATAAGCAAAATAAACTCCATTTTTCTGGGATTCCTTCCAGTAAGCAGATTTAAAAAAAAAAAAAAAAAGTGACATTGGTTCTTCTAAACTGCAGGACAAAATCCAGAAGCCTGAGACTGGGATTCAGGGTCTTCTGGGGTGTGGTCCCAGCATCCTCCAACCCCACTGCTGGGCCAGTTGTTTCTTAGGTGGTTTTCAGTGACTTTTGAAAGGCAAGTGTCATTTAGAAACTGTTGCAGATCCCACTCTGAGTGCTGTTTACATTTTGCTTACACCATTTTGTCATTACGTTTTTTGTGATTCAATCATATAACTGGTCATTATACTACTTTCCATCACTGCAGGAGCCACATTTTATTCATTTGGGATACTTTCATTTCTTCTGGCACCTTGCCCATGTTTTTCCTACAGGAAGGAATCAAATAGTGATTGAGCAGAATTAGACTAATTTCATGACTGTCTTATGTATTAGGATCATAAACATTTTATTAATTTAGAATATCCTGAATTTAGGACAATAATTCTGTGATTCTGGGGTCAGTCAAATCAGTTATTAGCTGATACTCCTATAAATGTGTCCTAAAACATTTGTGGCCATAAACCCAGTTAAATGCAGAGCTGCTACACAGTGACTTGGGATAGCCTCTTCTCTGTAGGCACAAGCTTGAATTACATCCCTCCCCTTAAAGATAAGCCTTTAGAACATAAGGGGAGATACAGATGAGACGAGTCTCTGGGTTACAAGTATTAACACATCTTTATTAGGTATTTGTTGAGCTCCTTTGTCAAGGGTGATTGGTTTTCCTTATCAGAGTCGAATCCAAGTTCTCTTTATGGCGTATAAGGTCCTCTGTGAGCTGGTGTCAAGCTACTTTTCCATTCCCACTCTCCTATAAAGATTTAATCAACTGTTTCTGGAGTTCTATGGACACTCACTCTTACATCACATGCTTCCTCCCCTCTTCTTGGGATGTTCTTGGTCCACTTGCTGAACTCCAAGCCATTGTTAATCAAGTATCTCTTCAGCTGTGTAATGCCAGCTGGCGATGAGTGCTGTTGAAGGACAAGCAGACAGATGACAAGGGTGCCACTGTGGATAAGGTGTTGGGGATGGCTTCATGGAGGAAGTGACACTTGAGTAGGGGCAAGAATGTATCCAGGGAACAGCACTTTCCTTTGAGGGCAAAAGAACATGTTCCCAGCATACCAGAGGACTACACAGGAAGGAGCCCAACAGGGCTGAACTACAGTCAACAGAACACAAGTAATGAGTAATGAGGTGGGAAAGAGGGCCAGGGGTCAGGTCATATAGAACCTGGTAGACCAGAGCAGGGATCTTTAATTTTATTATAAATGGTGAAGCTATTAAAGAGTTAAGAGTAGAGAAATGGCATGATCTGATTTGTGATTTTGGAGTCACTTTAACTCTTTGAATAAAACAAAGTGAAGGTTCTGAATGGAAGCAGACAGACCAATTGAGGGGCTATTTGTAGTTGTCCAGTTCAGAGAGGGAGGTGGCTTGTAATAGGGTGGTAGCAGTGGAGGAAATTAGAAGTGATTGGTTTGGGGGACAATTTTTGTGTATGTGCTGCTGAAGTGAGCATAGGAGGATACTTTCTGAAGGAGAATTGAATATAGTTGCTGATGAATGAATATTGGACTGAGAGAAAAAGACAAATCAGGGAAAACTGCTTTTGGTAAATAATGTTTACTGAGGTGGGGAAAGGTTTAGGCTGGCAGAGGTGGGCAGTGGTGGCCAGGGCGGAGATCAAGAGTTAAGTTTGGGTAGGTTTTAAATTATGCACAAGACACATGACATTTCTCACAATACTATCCACACAATGTTTGATCTTCCTTTATAAATTGATTATTATGCAATCTTTGAAGGCAAATTCTAAACTGGAACCACACTAAGTTGTAAAATCCTCTCTAAATTAGACACCACTTTAAAGATTTGAAGAATCCTTTCCTCTTCACCCTGAGGAATAAGTTCCTTCACTCACCTTTATCAGCAGAATAAGTTCTGGTTTTATTTCTAGTCCTTAACACCTAGAGGCAGCCAGTGTTTCTTGAACAAAAGAATGAATGAAACAGTCACAAGTAGAGGGTGATAAGGGGGCCCTACTGCTCATAGTTTTTTTTTACCATTATGCATAAGTGAGAAAAGAAGATATATCTCTGAAAACAAATCTCCTAAAATGTGTGCTGTTCCCAGTTAATATACTTTTCTTTTTCCATCATCCTTGCTTATTTCTCACATTGTCTCAGAAAGGAGGAGAAAGCACACATTTTCTCAAGTTGTTTTGGTTTTTATATATTTGTAGACCTGCTCTCACTTGCTATGCTAGTTCATGGAAGAGAGTTACGGAGGCAGAGTAAAGGATTGGGGTAGGGAAGATGTCACAGGAAGACAGTCCATTTAGAAATAGTTATGCGGAGGGTTATTTAAGCAAATTTCTATTGTGTTATATAGTTAAGAAGGCATGGACAAAATCCAATTCGAATAATAATAGTTATTTAAGAGCTAAAATTAAAAATTCATCACCAGTAGGAATCAGCAGTAGTCACACATATACTTGGCTGCATACTGTGGGTAGAGGATATAAAATGTGACCCCTGTCCCCACAGATTGAAATGCCACATAAAGGGTATATGGCAAGGCTAAGGGTCCCATATATGAGGAGGATGGTTAGAATAATAAGAATTCAGAGGAACAGATCATACAGAAGGGAAGATTTGGGGAGTAGGAAATGGGTCGAGGTTAGAATGGGTGAGGAGAGGCAGAAAGAGGGCATCCTAGGGTGTGGACATGGCTTTACTGGAGGTGTGAGCGCAGGAATGTGTGTGATGCAACTGGGAAAACATTTGACTAGACCTTTTTCCTTTTTCCCCCTCCAAATCACATTCACTGAACCTTATTTATTTGTTATACATATTTTCTCTATTGCAAAATGAATGAAATCTGGACTGTATTATAATGACTAGTCCTGTGCATTCTATTTGAGTCATAATTTATTTCTTTAAAAAATTCTCAAGTGCTTTGCATATACTTCCTCTATAAACTAATAATGAATTTAAGAATAATAACTGCATGCTGCTTTATTTCAAACCCTTCAAGCATATCCAGTACAGAATCCTGCAACTGGTAGATGCTTAATAGATGTAATTAAAAAGTGTGTGTTGAAATGGTCACGTGTAAGATTGGACTGAGTGGGTTACGATGCTTAGTTTCATATTTTGTTCTGCAGTTTCACTTAATTGAGCACTATGTGAAGTAGTCATGCTATTTTTTTCAACTATTACTACAGTTGAAAACTGGATTAATAAGCACCCCAAATTTAAAGAACATGTGTGTATTCATTCCCTAGGGCTGCCATAACAAATTTTAGCTGGAGAATAGAAGTTTGAAATCAAGCTATCAGAGTCAGGATCCCTCTGAAGGCTCTAGGGAAGTTTTTCTTGCCTCATGCTACTTCTGGTTCAGTTCAGTTCAGTCGCTCAGTTGTGTCCGACTCTTTGCGACCCCATGAATCGCAGCACACCAGGCCTCCCTGTCCATCACCATCTCTCAGAGTTCACTCAGACTCACGTCCATCGAGTCCGTAATGCCATCCAGCCATCTCATCCTCTGTCGTCCCCTTCTCCTCCTGCCCCCAATCCCTCCCAGCATCAGAGTCTTTTCCAATGAGTCAACTTTTCACGTAAGGTGGCTAAAGTACTGGAGTTTCAGCTTTAGCATCATTCCTTCCAAAGAAATCCCAGGGTTGATCTCCTTCAGAATGGACTGGTTGGATCTCCTCGCAGTCCAAGGGACTCTCAAGAGTCTTCTCCAACACCACAGTTCAAAAGCATCAATTCTTCGGCACTCAGCCTTCTTCCCAGTCCAACTCTCACATCCATACATGACCACAGGAAAAACCATAGCCTTGACTAGACGGACCTTAATTGGCAAAGTAATGTCTCTGCTTTTGGTGGTTCTTGGCAATTCTAAGTGTTCCTTTGTTTCTTTGTTGGTAACTGTGTTACTCAGACTCTGCCTCCATCTTTAAGGGACTGTCTTTCCTCTCATCATTGGAGTTGAATTGAAAGTGAAAGTCGCTCAGTTGTGTCCGACTCTTTGTGACCCCATGGACTATATAGCCCATGGAATTCTCCAGGCCAGAATACTGGAGTGGGTAGCTTGGAGTTAGAGCCCACTAATCTAGTCCTGGGATACCCTGGTGGCTCAGTGAATCCACCTACCAATGCAGGAGACAGTCCCATCCCTGGGTTAGGAAATCCCTGGAGAAGGCAGTGGCAACCCACTGTAATATTCTTGCCTGGAAAATCCAATGGACAGAGAAGCCTGGTGGGCGACAGTCCATGGGGCCACAGAGTCCGACATGACTGAGAGGCTAAACACACACACATACATGATCTAGTATTACTTCATCGTAATTAATTACCATCTAAAGAGATGCTGTTTCCAAATGTGGTCATATTCTGTGAGTCTGGGTAGAAATGAGTTTTGGGGGAGACACTCTTCAACTCAGTACACAGTGGTGGCCACATTTTGCAGATGGTCTCTAGTGATCTTTACCTCCTGGTGTTCTCATCCTTTCATTGTGCTCCCCCACACTCAATCATGGGTGGCCTGTCATCAGTATATACTGTGGAGGTGACATTGTTTGAAATCTGATGCTAGGTTGTAAAAGACATTGGTGGCTTCCACCTTGCTCTCTGTGTGTGACAGTCGCCATAAGATGGAGAACATACAATGTCTGATGCCAACAGCTAACCACAGCACTGAGTTAGTCTGAAATGGGATCCTTTTGTCCCAGATAAGGCTTCTGATAACTATATCTCCAGCTGACATCTTGACTGCAACCTCATGATTAACCCTAATATAAAACTTCCCAGCTGAGCCACTCCAGAAAAACAGACCCACAGAAACTCTGAGATATTAAACGCTTGAAACAACTAATCATTTTAAACCATTAAGTTTGGGGACCATTTTTTAATGCAGCATTAGGTAACTAACACATGTTTTGGTTCCTGGAATGTTGGTGCTACCATCAAAAAGCATAATGTGTAAGAGAAAAGAAGCTTTGAAGAGACTCAGCTGGAGTCTGATGGCCTTTGAGGAAGCTCCCACTGAGGACATAAAGAAAAGTGAGGAAGCTGTTATTGGAAACTGGGGAGAGGGGAACCCTCATGGTGCCAGGAAGCTTGGCAGCACTGTCACCTGTGGTGACGCAGATCTTGTAAATGTATCTGGTGAGCTGGATAATGTGGCTAAGGAGTCATTCCCAAGGTAGAGTGTTGAAGGTGCAGCTTGGTTTCTTCTTGCTGCTTATGGAAAATGTGGTATGAGAGAAATAAATTAAATGAAGGAATGCCAAAAAGAAATGAGCCAGGACTTTTGGTTTTAATAATTCTTGGCCTCTCTAGATGACAAATGATGCTAAAATTAAGAAGTGACTTCCAAGCAAAATCGAATCCTGGACACTGTCAGGAAAATATGAGATAAATATGGAGCTAAAGTCATGTCTGTGAAATCTTTTGTGATGACCTCAGAAGTACTTAAAGTTTTGCCTCAGAGACCTATTCAGACAATAGAGTTCCTAACATGTCTAAGGGTGTTGTGCCTCAGCTATCTCAGCAGAAGCCTAGAGTTGAAAAAACCTTATGTTAAAGAGATCTGCAGGTGTGGCTTTTGTCTGTGGAATGAACTCAAGCAGAATCCATCAGAGACCCACAAAGTGAAGAGAATCATACTGTCCAAGCATCACCAGCTTGGACCAAAAGCAACCAAGGCCACAGTAAATGAAGAGGGCCTTGGAACCTCAAATTTTTCTTCACCTTCAAAAATGAGCAGCTTTTCAATTTCAAAAATGGGAAAATAAGTATGACTTGGAAAGAAGTGATGATCCAGAGGGAAGAGTCAAAAGAAAAAAAAAAAAAAGAAAGAGAATTAAGTCCAAGTCTTTAATCCTCATCAAAGAACTGCCAGCTGTTAAGACGGCCTTTAGTGAGCCTCACTTCCTGGTTTTCATGCCCTTGACTTCACCCCTCACACTGAAAGACTGCTGCTCATGTGACCAACAGAACACTGTGCAAGTAACTGGTGTGTGATTTTTGAAGCTAGGTTATAAAGCACTGTGGCCTCTGCCTTACTGTCTGAGAGTACCTGCTTTGGGAGGAAGGCAGTCACCAAGTCATGAGGACGCGCAGGCAACTTGTGGAGAAACACCCATGGAGAGCAACCGGGAGGCCCTGCCAGCAATGAACACAGGCTTGTCAGCTATCTGAGTGAGCTGCCTTGGAACCAAACCCCCAGTTCTAGTCAGGCTTCAGATGACCATAGCCTCAGATGACATCTCCATGAGAGACCCCAGGACAGACTGCCTAGATAAGCTAATCCCAAAGTCCTGACTCACAGAAACGATAAGATGATAGATGTTTATTGTTATTTCAAGTCAATACATTTTAGATAATGTGTTCTGCAACATTAGATTCTTACTGTATAAGCTTTATTAGGATCTAATATAGAAAGCATGCTGAATGAATATGCTACAGTAAATTTTATTTCAAGAAGTAAATCAATGAATCTTTATTGTTTTGTTTTGCTACTACTTAAGATTATTTGCAAGCAGCATATTTCATTGTACTTAATTCTGTGCATACAGAAATAAAAATAGAAACTTTATTAAACATTTTAAAAGAAACTGAATGAGAGTTCTTGATATTAATTTGTATTGATTTTTAAATAATATGAATATTCACATAAGGATTCATTAAGTCAGTGAAGAAATTAAGTCAACAAATGGGGAGCTGTAGTAGATATTTTTCACTTAATTCACACACACAAAAGATAAATCGGCCTAAAATGAGACTTTAAAAATCAACATATATTTTATTAAGTGTCTATTATAGGCTTAATATTTCTAAATATCCAATAAATGCAAAATAGGATAGTGTTTCTTTCTTAAAGGAGTCTTTTTAAAATTATAAACCAAAAAGCTAAGTGAATACTAAAACTTTTAATAAAAATTAAGATAGACTTTTATGCTGTTGGGTTTAGTACTTTCAAACTTTAGAATTCTAGAAGCAGAGCTGGTTAAGTGTTCATGAGAATAGTTTGGATAGTTAGATAAATGTCACTTTATTGATGTTTGAACTTGGAGTCTGTTGAGGATGGAGATGAGAGTATTCCATCACCAGCTGCTTCTCTGCTTCCAGGGCTGAGAGATTATGTGAATGAGTTAGGGGCCTTGCCCTCCAGTAAACAGTCCTTGCTCTTCCTTTGGAATCATCCACTTGATGCCTCTGAGCCAGTGAACTGGGGTGGGAGGGTCACCCCTGTTAAGAAGTCAGTATAGTTCACCCATGGGAGAAGCATATTATTCTTCAGGGAAAATTTGCTTACTTCTACCCTTTCCTTTGTTTAGGGCTACCCAGATGTCCCCTAGGAAGAAAATGCTCAAAGACAGATGGGTTTTAGTCTCTTAATAATGCTAGAGAACCAAAGCCAACCCATTCTTAAACCACAACCCCACTACAATAATATGAGTTGCTACCTAGATTCATGGTGTTCGTATTTCACAACCTTTCATTTTCTTATAAATATTTATTATGGGCCAGTGAGTTAAGTAATTCTTCACCACTGAAAACATTAAACATGTGATATCATGGGAATTTCTAGGTAAGTAAATAGATGATGACGGTAAGAATCAGATGGTGATTTGCAGCACAGATTCTAGACTCAGACTTGCGTAGAAAACCCATTTCTATTCCTTACAAGCAATGTGATCTTGGAAAGTTAGTAAACTGTCTATGCAAACCCATTTATATTCCTTACAAGCCATGTGATCTGGAAATTAGTAAATTGTCTATGCTTTAGTTTCCTCAGGGAGGGGTTGTTCCTGTGAGAATAAAGGAGCAGTAAGTGTAAAGCGTTTAGTGTAATGACTATCACATACTGTGCTTTCACTAGGTAAAATAGATACATGATTTGTTAATGTTGATAAAAAAACATTCTGCCTTGTATTAATGCTGCTTATTCCAAGGACTCTAGTGAACTCCAACATGATAAATTCAATGATTTTTGATTCTCATTTCTTATCCAGTTTGACCTGTACATAGTTTTTGATACAACTGGCTGCTTTTTCTCACATCTTTTTCGCTTGGCTTTCACTGTATTCTCCTGGTGTTTTCTTCACTGGCTATCTCATCTCTACTTACTTCTTTGTTGGATCCTCTTGCTCTCTATGACCTTAAAATTTTTGTGTGATCCAGGATTCAGTCCTTGGATCTCTTCCCTGACTGTACTTTCATCCTTGGTGATCTTGGGTTGTCTCATAATTTTCAGTACCATCTACATGTTGGTGCCCCCAGATTTATGTTTCCAGCCCAGATGTCTTTTTGAACGTCAGATATCCAGTGGCCTATGAACCATACATGTCGCAAACTTAAAATATCAAAACTGAACTCCTACTTTCCCTCTAAACCTGGTATTTTTGCGTGTTTCTATATTTCAATAAATAGAATTGTCTTTCCCATTTTTGAGGCTCAAAACTTTAGAATCATCCTTTCTCTGTTTCTTTGACTTATACTTCATATTCACCTAGCATCAGATCCCATCAACTCAACTTTCAGAATATGTTCCCAAACCAACCACTCTGTTATCATCTCAGTGCACGCCACGTCTTTTCTGGTCTGAATTATTGCAGTGGCTTCTGACTTGTTTCCATATTTCCACCTGTGTCCTCCTATTGTCTATTTTCAACCTAGAGTCTATAAAAACAGACTGCTCAAAACCTTCCACTCAGCATGAAAGTCAGTCCCTCCCGGTGGTCTGTGAGGTCACAGGCAACCCGAAGCCTTCTGCCACCGCCTGGCTCCAGTCTCCTCCCCTCCTCTTCCTGCCTTCACTCGGTTCCGTTTCCGGTTCGGTTCTGGCGCGCTGCAATGCCCATGCTACCTGTCACACACAGCAGACACACTCTTGCCTCAGAGGAAATAGTTTGTTTCCTCTGATCAGAATATCCCACCCCAGATTCCACCTGGGCCAGGCCTTCACAAGATATCTCCTTTTCAGTTAGACTTTCCCTAATTACCAGAGCTAAAATTCATAGCCCCCAACTCCTGTTCTGGCAGCCCTCGTCCGTCTTCTTTGCCTAATTTTGTTCTATAGTATTTACCACAATTTAACATATATATTTCACTTGTCTCTCTGTGTCTTTCTCCTCTACCAGTATGTAAAGCACATGAAGGGGGCAGATTTTTTTTTTTTTTTTGGTATATTGTGTCCACTGCTGTATTCTTAGCATCTATTTTTAATAGTGGCTTACCTATGCTTGATTTACTGGTAATTTGCTAAAAATATTTCATGATATCATAGAACTGCCTGATTCTGTTGAAAATATAGGAAGTTTGAATTTCATTTTCATTGTAATGCTCAGGTTGCTTAAATGGTCTAAAATAATTCCAGGGTTTTATTTCACCTTGTCTTAGCTGGTTCGTATTTACCGTAGACTCTCAAGTGTCTTTCAGCATAACTGACTTGTATAATTTACTAGTCTCAAGAGAGTTAGTTAGATTGGTAAATGCTAAAAGATTACAGAGTTTTCCTGGAATCAGTCTGTTTCTCACAGCAGGCTTATTCTGTCATTAGCCTGGGGATAATTTTTGTAGCTCTCGGCCACTTGGTTTCCATTATAAAACATGCAGGGCAAAGGTCATGTCTTACCAACATTGAAAATGTACTTTGTGGTTTTAGGTCAATTGAGATATTATTTCCATGCTGAAAAATAATCACTGAAAAATGTGTCATAAGCAGTTGTGAAATGGGTCAAGCCTGCCCTAGGCATCTCTCAGCGGTTTGCGTCATTGGCAGGGACAGCTGAATCCCTGATCATAGGGTGTTCCAGTGAACATCAGAAACTCCAGAGTAGGAAGAAAAAAAATAAGCTGTTTGCCTTCTTTCAGGACTATTAGATGTCTTGTAACTATCATTAAATAAATGTCACAATCCATGGGGGAAAAGGATCGAAAACTATGAATTGGATCAAATGGCAGTCATCATCGTTGATTTGAACTTAAGGTATACTTTTAGTTCCTCTGAAAGTGTGCAGACATTGTTCAATATCATTAGATCTAGTGTTACGGGGGAATAAAATGAATGCATAATCCTAAATTGCAAGAGATCTCATATTTTGTCAAACACCTGTTCTTAGTGGAAGAGAATTTTAACATGTGGTCCTTGAAGCAATTTTAAAGGATTGAAGAATTATTATTATTCATTGTTATTTGTGAATTATAGCCAAAGGAGGATAGTATATGAAGGCAACATGAAGACAGGAGTTAGTTCCAAACTCCTCTCACATCATTTGTAAAATTTTCAGCCCCATTTCATGAGTAATACTGATAGGGAAATACTTCTTATCTAACCAACACTTAGTGGTAACAAAAGATTCTTTCCTTTCCCTTGAGGTACAACAGAGGATAAAATGTATTCAATTCAGAAATGATATATAGATTGTACAAATGGAAGATAGTTTTCTCACAAGAACTAATCACCTATAATAATATTAAAAGACCTAAATAAGAGCAACATCTGTACATATCATACCAGGCTGACAAGTAACCAAAAGTTTCCCCTTTCAATTCCTGATGAAGTTGTAATGCGCATGTGCCTATATTATTATTGTTTCTCTATGGGTAATGAGGGAGACATTGTTTTGTACACAATGAAAAACTGATCATTTCTCCATGTTATTTCTTAACTTTATGTTTCTGATTTCAGATCTCCTTCCCCTTCCAGAGGAAGTTAGCGATGCCATAGCTTTAAATGCCTGTTTTAGCTGCAAAACTCAAATGTTCACTTTCTGTTAGAAAATCTAAAGCAGGTGGTATACATTTTCTCATGATTTGGAATTCTTTAAAGGCAAGTCAATTTGAAGTTCAAGTGCGGGTAGGTTAAGCTGAAGTCATCATCCTGGCAACATTCTCCCAAATAAAAAGAAAACCTTTCTTCTGAAATGCAATTGTCTGTGCAATTGTGGTTCTCAGTTGCATCACTGCCATAAACATCACAGCCTCATTTTCATTTACTTGGCCTAAGTTTCCCAAATAGTCTTTGTTCTGATTCTGATTTGGATTTTCAATAGAAAGTAAAAGATGTGAAATGTAGAGGTAGCAGCTAAACCAGGAATTTAAGCCACTGCACCGCTGATCTGAGAAGGAATCTGGTCTGGAAGGAGGAGACCTGAACTTAAAGGGGCCGCAGCTGCTGCTGTTAAAACTTTCAGGGAGTATCATTTGACTTGGAAGTCTGTGCTTTTTGCATGTGTCCCAACCAGGCGACCCTTACTTAAAAAGTGGTCAAATCAATCCTGAGAATGGAAGACCTGTGTTTCAGGTTTTTCTCTTGTGGTTCGTTATGCCCTTCTGTGTGTTTCCCGCTAAGCTGTGACCTGCTCCTCTTTACTAAGCGAGCTTCTAGAAAAGCGCATGGCGCAGTGCCAGGCACGTGAAGAAAATGATGCTTGATTTTAGTGGAGCACACAGACATGGAATAATAACAGCAGGATTATATGCGTGGTGAAATGCTCTTCTTGACCATGCTCTTAAGTGTCCATGTCTGGAGGACTATGGGCCTTAGTCAGAACCTGTGCAATACAGACCAGGCTCTTCAGGTCAGCTTCCCCAGGTGGAAAGAGACCACCGATAATAACCACTAAAATCATTAAAATGGGTATCCCCGAAATGACTGCAATAAGTGGATTCCAGAGCCTTATCATGTCACCTTCATCTCAAAAACATTTAGCCTTTTTAATGAGTATTTTTCCACTGCCATAAAACAGCCCCATGTGATGTTAACTGTATTGTGTATTATAAGCATAGCTAATAAATTCATGTAACATGATGAAATGTTGCAAATATGCTTTGATGGAGCCAAAAAAAAAAAACCAGAAAACAGATCTTTTGTGTCTTTTTTTTCTTCTATTGTCATTTGTCAGTAAAATGATAAAGAAGGAATTTTCTCTTTCTTCAATTTATTTTATCTTCAAAACTCACCTCTGAGAATGTTCCTCTAATAAACATTATTCAGTGGGGTAAAGACATTATGCTCTAATAAGCCTTTATCAAAGGAGTGTTATAACTAGTTACAAAAGGCAAGAAAGTAAAAGATTGGAAATTTAGCCATTGCTCTCTGAAAGGCACACCTTTGCAGGTACAACTCTTTGGTCCAGAAAGGGGCATGTTCAATTTCACCTGCATGTTAATAAAACCTGTGAGATCTTTTGTGCCACTAGAACTTGACCAAGTCTTAGTCTTGTTGCCCAACGAACTGCCCTCAAGGTGACTTTAAAAAGTGACACATCTTAAGTAAAGCCCCAGGAAAATGGGGGAGGGATCTGTTTGCAGGGTTAGGTCACTGAGCAGCTTCTTGGCAATTCTGATTTTGGCAACGATTTGTCCTCGGAAAGGACACCTTCAAACTTTCTGCGAATGCCTCTCAAGACTGTGTTTCAGGCATTTCCAGTCTCTGGATTACCATGGTTACTGTCTGACTCTGTATCTATTGCTTGACTGGGAATAAGAGCATGGCGATGTCTGCTGTGCCTCTCAAGCTCAGGGAATAGTTGAAGGTAAGATCTTATTCTGAAGCAACATGAGAGCTTTGTGCTTTTCTTTCATCCACATGACAGCTCATAAATTCCATATTCTCTAAGAGTAACCCCCAGGAAAATTGAAAAAAGCTATATTAAATTTCAAAAGGAGACCCTCACGTACTCTTCTTTTACTGCTGCTGCTGCTAGGGGGTCTAGATCTAGAATATACTGTCAAGATCCCATGTTTCATTCATCATATAATTCCTTTGTTTTCAGTTTAATCCAATCATGATGGTTCATAAATTAAATGGTGAAAACACAGCATAAATTGTATTATACAGCAGCAGTACAAAGAGTTAACAATGTCTCATGGGAAGAGCATAACCACCAATGAAATCATTGTAATTGAATATAAAGAAAAGTAAAATATCAACTTTATGGCATATTTGCACATTCCTAAATTAACTTTTCTCTCTTTATAGTAACATACCATTTATTTCTAGTTGGCTTGCTAATCTACTACCTAGATCCTAGTCCAGGGGGAGAAAGACAACTTAGAACACAGCCATGGTCAGGAAGATCAGGCAATTAGTAATGCCTGATTACTAATTAGTAATTAGTAATAACAAGGAAAAGCACTTTGTGTGCAGTAAAACATCCATGGGAGGTAGTGATCACTTTATTATTATTGATTGCTTAGTTTTCTTTCACATGTATTGTCTCATTTACTATAACTCAATGGAGTTGGTTTGGTTAGCATGTCCATTAAAGAAAGAAAACTGAGGCGCAGAGGGATCCTGTGGCTATGGAAACTCTCGCTGCCACTGAATAATGGAGCTAGGATTTGTCCAAAGGCTCCCCAGTGGCTCAGTGGTAAGGAATCCGCCTGCAGTACAGGAGATGAAGGAGGATGTGGGCTCGACCCCTGGGTTGGGAAGATCTCCTGAAAAAGGCAATGGCAGCCCACTCCAGTGTTCTTGCCTGGAAAATCCCATGGACAGAGGAGCTTGGCAGGCTACAGTCCGTGGGGTCACAAAGAGTTGGACATGACTGAGCATGTGTATAGTTTAACCGTTTTATTTTATTGCCTATGGAAGTACTCACTGATTGCAAAATATATATATATATTATAGTTGCAGTTATAACAAATTTGGCTATCTGGTTTTATAGCATGCAGAAAATGAGTGTGTCTGGATCGGATATGGGAGGTAAGATGGATGGGCTTCCTGACTATCAACAGAGAATACCTAAAAATCGAGCAACTGATAACAAATAAATAGTATAGAAGCTTTATTAAAGTTATCTTAAATAGAGGTAACAGCACACTAATTCCTCATATAAAATGATGGTCTGGGGTCATCTTCTGAATGCTCTACTATATTCAATAAATTATGCTTTAAATGGTTTGAAAGAAAGTAATCTATTCTAGAAATATTGATCCCCCATGACAAACAAATGATCTCATTTGTTATGTCACCTAAGAAAGACCTTTATTAAAAAAAAAAAGGTGACAGAAATCTACATGGTAATTAGAAGAGAGAAGCTTTGATAATTATTTTCTAAAAAGATGGTGCTAGATAATTGGGGTCTTACTAGTAAAGAAATGGAGAAGGAAATGGCAAACCACTCCAATATCCTTGCCTGGAGGATCCCATGGACAGAGGATCCTGGTGGGCTGCAGTCCAGAGGGTTGCAAAGAGCTGGACATGACTGAGCGATTAACACTATTAAAGAAATAGTCACACTTATCAGTCTGCTTCAAAGATCCAGGGTCTAGAGAGTATCCACCTTAGATAACTTTCTGTAAAACTTAAACTAGTGATTGAAGAGCTTTTTACCTGTCAGTAGGTTCTTGATCTGATGCTAGATATGGTTTCATTTGTTATGTCACCTAAGAAAGGTCTTCCTGAACAAATTGTCCAGCAGTACTCTAAACTGTCATATTTAAGATTAGACAGATAGTATAAACTTCTACTCCCTACATATAAATATGTTCTAGACAAACTTAACAAGGCCTGCAAGTGTAATGTTAGCAGCCTGAAACTTAAAACTGCAGTAATTCTTACTGATTTTTCTTTTACATCTTTACTTTCTAATTAGCAAGTAACACTATAGAAATTAATACTCATGTTTACTGAAACTATTTCAAATCTTGTATCTTACATTAAACATAGATTTGAGCCTTATTTCAGCTTCATACATAGGCTGGAACACAATTTATAGACATGAAAATAGTAACTTGAGTAACTCACTCACATCAACATCGTCTTGTGGCCCATGCTAGTGACTTGATTCTCCACAGACTTCAGCCAGAAAGGCCGGTAGCAATCCAGTTTCTGAAATAGGTATCAATGTAACAGTGGATGTGTTGGCACCAGAATGTCAGTGTATTAACTTTTTAAAAGATAAAACCACACAGACTTAACTCACACACTCTCCCTATCACCTATTTTCTATTACTTTTCTGAAGTGGTATCTTTATGCAAATAGCATGATAGTATAATTTCATTATTACTGAAATTTCCTTTGCAGTCAGTAAAAATAAGCACTACTAAAAATAGATTTCCTCAATTTGTAATTATTTCTCTCATGTTTTATATATTGTATATATTTACACTGAGATTCCATCTGTTTTTCCTATACCTAGCCACATACCATGAGTTGTATAGAAAGGATGAAACTCTGATTCCTCAGCTTCCTGAAGGAAAGCCCCCTGTTCTCTGCAGCCCCATCCTATGAATCCCCCAGTTTCCCTCTGGTTCACATTGCTGGACGCCTGCTCACAGGTGCGAAGACACAGTACAGGTTCCTAAGTTCAGGTCATCAGTGTCCTGTTCTAAAGGGAGACACAGTGCAGGTTCCTAAGTTCAGGTCATCAGTGTCCTGCTCTAAAGGGGAAGAAAGGGTTTCTGTCCTCTGTCTGCACTGCTGTCATTTCGGCAAAGTAACAAGAAGGCAAATCAGACAGAACCCGATCAGACGCTGTCTGCTCTCTGAACACGATAAGTGAACATCCAACATCAGATCGTTAAACCTAGTAGAGAGAGGGGAGTCAAAGTGATGCTCCTCACAAGCAGAGCTTGTTCTCTTGTCAAAGACCAGATTAATCCACCAAGACTTGTGAATTTGGTTAGCTGCTAACTCCTGAGAGAAAATCTAGTACTTTATTCGGATGAGGAAAAGGAAGCCATACAAAGAGAACTGAGTTTAGGCTGTGGCCAATATGTCAGCGCTATCCCTGGAAAATCTGTAAGGGAAAGAAAGTCAAATATGGAAAAAAACAATTCTCTACCCTGATGCTGGGAAAGATTGAGGGCAGGAGGAGAGGGGGATGACAGAGGATGAGATGGTTGGACGGCCTCACCGACTCAATGGGCCATGAGTTTGGGTGAACTCCGGGAGTTAGTGACAGACAGGCAGGCCTGGCGTGCTGCGATTCATGGGGTCGCAAAGAGTCGGACACGACTGAGCGACTGAACTGAACTGAACTGAACCTGTTAAGTGGTGTAAAAACAACTATAATAGGTGTAAATGCTCCTCCCAATTTCCTTCATTTCACACTATTATTTATTAACTACAAAAAATAAAACTGATGTAGTGCTATTCAATTATATTTATACAAGTGTCAAATAAGGAGTTTTACCGTGTGGTAAGATACATTAAATACATAATTTTTATTTTAGGTACACAGTCTGCAACTTCCTATTGAAAGAATCACTTAGTATCCTATGCATCTGCTAGTATGTAGGTGGTCCTCTTTTAAAACCATTGTGAAAAGCACAAAATAGGACCAATATGTGTTAACTTAGGAGTGGAGTTCCACTTATGTGTTACAGCAGTATTTATTTCATTCTAATTGCATTTCAGTGGAGTATAGTTGCTTTACTGTGTGTTTTTTACTGTACAGCGAAGTGAGTCAGCTAGAGGTATGCATGCCTCTTCTCTCTTTGGAGTTTCCTTCCCTTTGAGGTCAGCACAGAGCACTGAGTGGATGTCCCTGTGCAATGCAGGAAGTTCTCATTAGTTGTCTATTTCACACATAGTAGCAGTAGTGTATATGCATCAATCCCAGTCTCCCAATTCACCCCACCCACCACAGCGGTATTCATCTAAACCAACAGTAGAGCTAAAGTGAAATCTGATTAATTCTGGTCTTCCATGACAACTGCGGCATATGCTCAGAGAAACAATTACTATAATGACTCTATGCCCGCATAAAAAGAGGCAGTGATTTGAGGATAATGAGTTGTCCTACCATTATCTCTCCACTCCTATCATTTGTGTAAAAATGTATGGAAAGATACTAGTTTTGAATATTGTAGCCATCTGTGCTAATCTTAACCAGTATATTTTATGATGATACTTTTGAATTATTTAGCAGAAACCTCAGCAGTGTGGAAATGTAGAATACCCTTGTAAAGTTAATTCGTTTTGAGGGGGACGTATTTATAAGGTAAAAATTATGGAGAAGACCACATTGTAATACAGTCCTTTTGTATTTGTTGGTTTCTGTAAGTATGTACTCTGTTAAAAACTACACAGTTATTATCTTAGCCAGATGATCAAGGTCTGAGTCATTAGTGATAAATCATATAGATAGCATATATCCTTGACATGATGTGATGAAAATGGCACTTGACCTCTATGGTCTTCATCCCCTAAAACTTAGAACTTGAATGAAATCATGAGAAAAACATCAAATAAATCAGAGTTGAGAAGTATTCTACAAAACAACTGACTGCTACTGTTTAAAGCTGTCAAGGTCATCATGAATAAGGCAAGTCTGGAAAACAGCATAGCCAAAGAGAATCTAAGGAGACAGAATAATTAAACACAGTATGGATAGGCTCCTGGAACAGAAAGAGGTCATTAGGTAAAACCCAAGAAAATATGAAACAAAATATGGAAATCATTTTTTTAAGCCTCAAATCCTATAGTTTGCTTAATTATTCAGTTGTATTGGCTGCAGCATAGAACAATGCCAGATTTTGCATTTAAATGGCAATGACTTGATAACAAATAGGTGGTATTCCCTGAGCCTTCATTTGCTAAATGCATAGTCACTGTTACTGAACTATGTGACATGGCAAAATTTTTGCTCAATTTTCTTCTTTTCTACTTAATATTCTCTCTACTAAGAAAAAGACATACAGGCTTTCCCTGTGTCAAGATTGGGTGGTATTCTCCAAGACCACTTGAGAATAACTGCTTAGAACTATGGACACATTTCCCTGTGATACTTGTACCCTTTGTAATAGATGTCTGTCACATATGTATCAAATTTAATATTAGTAATCTTAATTTACATATGATCATTAGCCTTGATATTAAGAGCTGTATAGACACGTCTATTAACCTTACTTTACTAATGCCTGGTCCAAAATCCTACCATTGTATCAAGGTCTGTTTTTAACTCAACCCATAATTCTGATGTGAATCCTGGATGACAGGGCATCTCTGGTATAGTACAGTGTTATGGGGAAATGCATTAACAGTTCTGTTTTGAACATCAAGACATATCTTGACCAACTGGTGAGTCAGGGGTCTTCTGCCTACTTGTTGCTGAGAGCAAGACTCCCTTAAACAAAAACTTCTGTAATGTTTCTTGAAATGAGAGCTTCAGGAGTCAGGGATTAGAGAGCAGAATTGGTGCACAAGAGGCAAAAGAGAAGCTGTGGGAATCAAGACTGTGTGTCAAGTGTGTATTTCCCAGAATGATCAGGCTGCAAGTGAACTTTATAGATCTGTCTAGTACAAACCCTTCATTTTACAGAAATGAGAACGTGTTGCTCAGGCTTGGTCCATTTTCCTAACGGTCAGGGAGAGTGGCTTCTAGTCCTATTTTCTTCTTGCCACACACTGAATCTTACTGCCTTCTCTTTCTTTGGCTTGCTGTGACCATGACCACATCCCCAAGCTCCTTGCTCTGAAGTTCATGTAGAATCTTTCAGAAATAAAGGGGAGCCATGAAAATTGAGGTACATAGCAAAGGCCCTGAGTTTATAAGTAAAAGCTGACCCCTAGTGTTCATTTGGAGAAGGAAATGGCAACCCACTCCAGTGTTCTTGCTGGAAAATCCCAGGGACGAGGGAGCCTGGTGGGCTGCCATCTATGGGGTCGCACAGAGTCAGACACGACTGAAGCGACTTAGCACCAGCAGTGTTCATTAAGTCTTACCTAATCCTTCTGTTCCTAGTTCACTCTTCTGACTGACCCTTGATAAAGATTATAATTATGCCTAATTATGACATTTAATTAAGCTTAAAATTTCTCTTATTTATTTCAGTATTTAAACTCTATATAAAATAATGGATAAGAAAAGGGAAAGAGCTCTTAATATGGGGGTAGAAAAGATATTTTCATATTTGAGGAGAAAACTTGGGCTGTCTTTACCCATCCCTTCTGTAGAAATGTTATCTATGGCAAACACTGTCCTCATGGAAATTGGAGGCAAGTTCTGCTGTAGTGAATATTTACTCCGGAGTGCAAGAGGCAATAATTGAGGATAGAGATGCTTTCCACAGGCAGAGGAGTTGGAGCAGTGAGGGCAGAAAGAATCATTTTTACCTAGCTCCTTTTCCTTAAACTTCAACTTCCTGGCCTTTGCTGTGCCAGTCTGGACCATCCTAGTCCATAAAAGTGAAAAGTGAAAGTGAAGTCGCTTAGTCGTGTCCGACTCTGCAACCCCATAGACTGTAGCCTACCAGGCTTCTCTGTCCATGGGATTTTCCAGGCCAGAATATTGGAGTGGGTTGTCATTTCCTTCTCCAGGGGATCTTTGCCACCCAGGGATCGAACCTAGGTCTCCCACATTGTGGGCAGATGCTTTACCCTCTGAGTATGGACTAGAGAAGCCCTAGTCCATAGTCATAAGCAAAAGCCTCAGAATGAGATTCTGAGACATAGGAAAGGGAGAAGGAGGGATCTTAATATGCACGGAGATGAGAGAAAACCTCCTCAGGCCACTAGTCTCTGATGGCTGTCCACTTACATGAAGGAAATACTATTCTGGCATAAAGTTGGAGACTGCATGCTTTTCTTCTTTGAATACATACATGCAAGTATCTGCATTCTCTAAATAAAGAATAATAATTGCTGAATAACTAAATAAATAACTTTATTATGGGCTAGTGACTCTGTTTAAGTAACAAACACCAATAAGAAGAACATCTTTAATTCCTTTCTTGCTACTTTTTTTCATGACAATATATATTTACTTTGGCCCTTATTTGAGGAAAATTAAAATTCCTTTCAAATTACTATTCAGACTCTCTTTAAAAACAGAATAACTAAAAATGCATGATGGTCAATATATTTCAAGCTAACGCTGGGTAGCTTATTCCTCATTTTCACAAATGCAGCTCTAATGTTTGGATTTTTAAAACTTCTCTCTTGAGCAGCAGTGTACTTTCATTCTGAGTCCTTTTATTTAAGCAGAACACACGCACCCATAGGCCACATCAAAGACAAGAAGGCATCAGTGCTCAGACAGGAGTCACATTCTTGATGTAAATGTGTAACAAAATAGTATATTATTCAAATATATTTTATAACATATGTTTGCCTTTATTTTACAAATACCAGAATTTTTTAAAAAAGCAAAAACTGTGATGATAGAATCAGATAGTAAAAGGATTACAGATAGTAAGTCCAAATGCCAGTCACTTATGCCTGCACCTTTGTGACTCTGGCTAAGTCACTTAACTATCTCTGGACTTAGTTCTTTCATTTCTTTAAAATGTGAAGATTGGATGAGAGGACCTCCCAGTGGTGTTGATCTAGATTTTGAACCACGATAGTATCTTACTGCTGCTACTGCTGCTAAGTCGCTTCAGTCGTGTCTGACTCTGTGCGACCCCATAGACGGCAGCCCACCAGGCTCCCCCGTCCCTGGGATTCTCCAGGCAAGAACACTGGAGTGGGTTGCCATTTCCTTCTCCAATGCATGAAAGGGAAAAGTGAAAGTGAAGTCGCTCATTCGTGTCCGACTCCTAGTGACCCCATGGACTGCAGCCTACCAGGCTCCTCCGTCCATGGGATTTTCCAGGCAAGAGTACTGGAGTGGGGTGCCATAGTTTAAAGTTGTTGATTCTCTATCTTGTTTAAGATGAAATTAAATTTTAGAGAATAAGTGTAAATATGCTAAAATGTGAAACATGCCCAAGGTTTTTAGTTCCAGTTCTTCTAGTACTTAATTACTGAAATCAATCACTTATCAGCAGCTGGTCTACCCAGTTGCAAAATAGAAGTAAAAATATTTGTTATCCCATCTTCACAGAGAATCAGGAAGGATAAATTAAATGAGAGACATTTTAGAGTCCTTGGAAGAAAGTGCTTCTTAAATTAAAAAAAAATGCATTACTATCATTCTTATTAGGCAGCAGATATGAGTAATGCAATTTTCTTGTCTATTCCTGTTGGCTGTGTCTTCTCAAGGGAATGCATTTGAAAAATAAGTAGAACTATTTCATGACTAGAGTACTTTAAAAAAAAAGACTTTTCTGAAAAAACACAATTTTGAAAGTACAGAAAGCAAGCTAATGCTATCTCAAATTCCCTGAAGAAGAGATTATACTTTCTGGAGAAAACTGACATAATGAAATACTTTATATTCATTAAGTTACTTTCAAACTTTTTATTTCTTCAAGTTTTTGCCACTACTCCTAAAAGACAGTGACTATACTTGTATGCTTTACAGCCAGACAAATTAAAGATCATTTCTTTTTATTTAGAAGTATATGAATAGGGTTTCTAATGTTTAAAGAGTTTTGTTTTTCCCCAAAACTTATAGTAATAATAGATTTTCATAAAAATGTTATTTGAAAAACATCATTTCAATAGGAAATAACTCCCTATTAAACCTTAAAAAATAAAATAGTTCACAGTTTTCTAATGAAGTCAGAAGATTCTGCTTTTAAAGTTAGTTTAACAATGAGACTTTCAAATAAAACAATTATATTAATAAGAGATGACTGATGACTTGCTTATAGATTTAAGGACTATCCATTTTTCTTTTAGTGACTAAGCGTATTTAATTCCAAACATTTTAGAATCAGGGAATACAACATGTAATAACTATGTTCATATTCACAAAATGTTAATGTAGCATAATGAGGTGATAGTCCCAGTAGTTTAAACCCAAATCACATCCGTGTTAAATAAGTATTATTGGTCCAGTTTTCAATTCTGTTTTCTCTGTATATATAGTTAATGTCTGGCTGAATTTGTATTTACTCAAGATTAAAAATTAATGCACCAAGTTTTATTAAATCAGGAATTAGTCCTGCGTAAAATCCCATGTACCAAAGTAAGTGTTTATTCAGTAGATGGCCAGCATTATAGCTTGCATGTGTCCTAGACCAGGTATATATTTTGTGCTTAAGGCTAACTGTTGAAGATTTTTTACCTCCTTTAACTATTTCTGTAAATATTTATTTATAGGTATTAATGTTCTTTGATCACATAAAAAGTGAAAGGATTCCTAGGCATTCATCTGAACATTTCAGTAAGCTAGGATTCTGACTATATCTATACAACTTCTCCTTACTTACTTAAGTATATGTGGATACTTTTTACAAAGGCCTAAATGTTGACGCATTCATGACCTGGAAGTACTAAGTCACCGGCAGAGCCAGAATCACAAGTCATGAGCTTCTGTTTGTAGGTAGGATGTGCTCTTACATTATTTTTAAGTCTAACATCAACATTGTCTCCTTGAATCTCATCTTACCTGTTAAAAGTTATAGAGTAAAAACCTTAGTCATAGATGAGAGTTCATGTGTATTTACTGAAACATTTTATAGATTCCCCCAAAGTCTGATAAAACTAAACTCAACAGGAAATAAAAATATACCCAAGGGGAGATAGCACAGGCAAGCAATGGTGACTGATCTGCATGTGGGTTAAAATATACTAGGATTCTGTTTTATTTTACTTGGAGACGCTTAAGAGTAGACTTCTGAAACAGATTTAAATTATAGACTTTGCTAGAGTAAATAGGGCCACATTAGCCTTTTGTTTCACTGTTTTTTAGTTACTGGCTTTTGTATCCCATCTGGATGTCCCTTTGGATTCTTGGACCTTAATTTCAAAATGCACCTACTATTGTTTGCTTTGTAAGTTAACACTGAGCCATTTCTGCCATTGCACTATCAACATGAAGATAAAATTTTAAGTTTCATACATTTTTATCCTGGGTTGTACTTTGTTTTTGTTATTAAGAAGAGACGTTTGCTTCTTAATAATAGTGGTCAGTCATAAAGACTAGAACCCAATTCTGTTATCTTGAAATGATGACAGAGTTGATTCATTGACCTATGGCAACAGCAAAAAAAAATTGTGAATAATAAAGGACATCTGAATCTTATTCTTGATTTGTGTAGGTTGGTGATACTGGAAGAGATGTGGTTTTGGATAGAGAAAGATAGGTTAGGATTATTCTAGTATTATTTTTGTTTCTAGATTTTGCATATGTGTCTTGGTCTCATCATCTTTACAGCTGCAGCTTTATTTACTTGCTCATTGCTGTTAGAACTTCCTTTGGTGTATAAGGAGAAATAAAGAGAGAAGGTGAAAATGTAGGCACCTTTGTTTCTTTCTAGCAGTTCTTACAATTTGCATATGTCACTAGTTAGAGTACCCTGTACAGATTAGAGATTGTGGATTCTGATCATCAAAGCGCCGGGTGAGTCATACTGTCGGGCACGTTTAAGAAATGCTGCCGCCGCCGCTGCAGTCCTGTCCGACTCTGCGAGACGGCAGCCCCCCAGGCTCCCCCGTCCCTGGGATTCTCCAGGCAAGAGCACTGGAGTGGGGTGCCATTTCCTTCTCCAATGTTTAAGAAATGATATATTACCTATTTCACCCCACACACTTACTCTCTTGTTATAGTGATTTTCATGTTGTTAACCTACGTTGAGGGTTTGTAAGCTCCTTGAAGTCACAGAGTATGTCAGCATTTGCACTTTTAAGGAAGAGAATCCATTGCTCTCACCCTGTGTTTAAAAAGTTAATGAATCTACTTGTATTCATTTGTTCATTCAATACAGTTGACCCTTGAACAATATGAGTGTGAACTGTGAGGATCCTCTGATCTGCAGATTTTTTTCAGTAGTAAATACTGCATGATGCACTTGGCTGAACTGACAGATGTGGAGCTGTAGGTATGGGAAAACTGTGGCTATGGAAGGCCCACTATTAATTATACATGCGTTTCTGATTGTTGGAGGGTCAGCACCCCCAACCTTTGCACTGTTCCAGGGTCAACTGTAAATAATAGTATTATTTTTAAAAATATGTACCTCTAAGTTAAGAAACACTAGAAAATATATTTCATACTTCTTGCCAGATTTTAAAAGTCAAACATCAGGAACTGTATGCCCTGTTGCTCAGTTGCTCAGTCGTGCCTGACTCTTTACTACCCTCATAGACTGCAGCACTAGGCTGCCCTGTCCTTCACTAGCTCCCAGAATTTGCTCAAACTCATGTCCATTGAGTCAATGATGCCATCAACCATCTCCTCCTCTGCCATCCCCTTCTCCTCCTCTGTCGTCCCCTTCTCCCGCCCTCAATCTTTCTGAGCATCAGGGTCTTTTCCAATGAGCCAACTCTTGAACTGTCCCTCTCTTAAACACTTTTGCACAGATGTATTTTAGATTTGAGTGAATCTGGGCCTGATTCCTTGGACCTAGTAGGCTGCAGTAGTAAGTAAGCTACGAACTCATGCTCCACATTTACGTCCTTTAGACAAAAGATGTTATACAGGACAAGAGCAATTTACCTAGCCAACTTATTTTGTCTCCTTTGTCATTCAAAATCATCAACTGTAAGGGCTGTAAAACATAACTGATGTATTCAAATTATTTTCAAATAATTTCTAAGTAACAAAGAATGAAAATATCCCTTCACGTTATGAGCTGGAGTCGTTAGACACCTAAAGAAGCTAAATCATCTCTAGTTTGGCTTTTTTACAAAGGTCTCTTCAGGTGGAGATTTTCATGTTAAAAAACATAGCTATTTATTCAAAAAGGAAAGGTGTACAGAGTCTCCATGATGAAGAGACTTCCTAAAGAGTAACCTTAAAGAGAAAAATAAAGACAGGAAATACTAAGCAACAACATTTCCTTGCTTGGAAAAGAAAGTGCTCTGACAGTGTCCTTGTATTCTTTGTCTTCCCCCAAAAATCATGACCTGAGGCCAGTAGGAACAGAATGAAGGATTAAGTGCACAATTACCAAAGAGCCGCTTTAAAAGGTATTTCACCAACCACTACAAAAAATCACCCAATTAAAGGAAGTGTTTTAAAAATTCACCTAGAAATAATAGCAAAGTAATTAGTAAAGTTTTACATTCTGTATATATCTTTCTTTATCAATGTATTTTTTTAAAACCATGTTAGCCATTACAAAGCTATTGTTCATTCCTATGGTTCTAGGACAACAGGGGTGGAGTCAAAACCAAGTGATGAGTCCCCAATTCTCTTTCCATGAATACATCACACTTCAGACTCATTGGGAAACTACTGATTTTCTTGGATCAATTTAATCCAACCCAGAATTCTCTGGCTTCTGGAACCTCCTGAGACTTTCAGAGGGTTTAGCACTATTGTTCTCAACCCTTACCTGTTCATCAGAATCACCCAGAGAGTCAGCCAGGGCGCTGTAAAAGTGTATAGATAATATGGTACTTCTTCCAGACATTGCTGATTCACTTGACCTGTGGTGGGACCCCTATTAAGTGGTTTCTAAAAGATAGGAAGTTCTGGTGTGCAGCAAATGGCTGAAGATGACTTGTTTGGATATTTCCAGACCAATTTTGCAGAGCTCAAACATAAGGATGTGAGTGGGTGGGTGGGGGACATCTCAAGAGCTGTAAGTAATAACACCACATTGTAAATGTATAAAATGGTGTCAGAGTAGTCTGAAACAGTTTACTCCCTTAGGATCTGAAATTCTAAATCCAGCAAGCACATGAGATAGTATTCAAAAACAATGTCATTAAGAATTTGACTGCCAGGAAATGCTTGAACACATACAAACTGTCACTGGGTCTGATCCCAACAGATGTCCCTTTTAGACACCTGTTGGAGTGAACTGTGCCACTGACCCTTTAAATGGGATGGAGCTTTAATTTTCCAAAAGCAGGGACTCCACTGGAATGCTAGAAATGCACATTTGTTGCTTATGTTCCATTCTAGTAAACCATCTCCTGAAGTATTATGTGGATCTCTTAATTGTGTAGTTAATGAGATAAGTCTACAAATAGCATTCAGATTGACTAGCAGTCTTATTTATAGAGGCGTACTGGAAGGAGTTGATTTCCCATAATCAGCTAATAAGGAGAAGCAATGTTATTTTTACCTTCTCATGAGTCTTTCAAGAATTGATGCGTGAAAAACCAGAACCGTCCTCATAAACTGGAAACTGTTGAAAGCTTACCTAGAAAGCTATTTCGCATTTCTCCCAAGTGGGGAGTCTGAATTTGTGTTTGATTATAATGGAATAGCTAACACGTTAGCACAGCTTAACACCAAACATGCCTGTGGATGATTTTTTCCAAAACCCGACATAAACAAGCTGTGTTACTATCATTATTTCAGGCACGTTCATCATGTCTATCTATAGCATACTACTGAATCAGGTACTGCCTGGTTGAAGGTCATGGATTACACATAGCTATTCAAATACTTTATTTCTGAGACAGCTGAATTACTCCCTGACCTGACTTTAGTGAGTGGGAGGATCATCTTTATGCCTTCCTGCCCTTTCTAAAAATAGTAGGGCCTTTTAACAAGGAGATATTTTAAGCAGCTCATATTCACTTGTCTCATCAGGAGACACTTATTTTGGCCACTTGCGTGTGTCCAGTTTGCCTATCCGAAGAGTCAGACTTTTGAAGGCTAGTCTGTGCTCCTTCACACCACTCATATGAGAAACTGGCAAGCCCTAAAGACACTGGGATTACTAGCTGAGAGTCAGTGGGTAATCACAAACTAAGGGAAGACACTTTTTAGGAATGTGAATATGCTTCCGAAACCATCCATTTCAGATATTTCCACATCAGTCCTCAGCTTTTTGGATCTGTTTTCATAAAACCTGGCTGTGACTGCACTCCAGAGACCTCAGTGATCTTGCCGCTTTTAATAATTATTAATAGGAGCCACTGCCAGCCTGTGGATAAGGGAACCTAATGAGAAACTGCCATCCAAAACCTGAACAGCAAATACAAAACCAAGCAAAACCAAACGATCCAAAACAAAACCAAAAAGAACAACACAAACAGTCTGTGCTCATAAGAAGACGCGTAGAAAAACACCGAGATGTAACTCTGATTTGATAACTGGATTTATAAGTCACATGACTGGCATGCAGTGGGTACTTTGTATTTTTCTACTTTGAAAAAAACAAGCTCAAATCTAGGTTATTCTGCACAACTGGGACCAAAAGCAAAAAATAATGAGTATGAGAAAACGCAGACTCTAAAAGCAAGATGGAATTTAAGCAGGTAAACCCTGTTTCACGGTCATGTCATTCCGGTACAGTTGTATGTGGTACTCGTGTTTGCACCTCTAAGAAATTTCCATTTTTTCGCATCAAAAACTCCAGATATGAAGCTGAAGCTGCTTTCTTCGCCAACCTGAAGCTGTCTGATTTCAACATCATTGACACCCTTGGAGTTGGAGGTTTCGGACGAGTAGAACTGGTAGGTAATCATTCTTTAAATGCTTTTGAAAGTCCTGTCTTCTTTTTTAATTTTTTTTCTCCTAAAAATTCTTTTTTCTTCTGTATATAATCATTCATTACTCTTGTTCCTAAATCCGTACCAATACTTTCAAATCAGCTTATCAGAGTTTTCAACAGTGAAATATGTAATCATTAAACAAAAAATAAACATCAATTTACTTTTCAGAAAACCTCTTCATAATAAATGAAAGGTAAACACATTTACTTAATGAGGAGTCATAAAGCACTTTTTACCCAGCTGAGTTTCTATGATCTTTATTTACTTCCTAAGTTCTGAGCAGTTCTCTCTAACTTAATTATGAATCATAATAATTAAAACATAAATTTATGTATATATAAATGGAGAAGAGGCATATTTGCATGGAGTATATACCTATGCATATAACATATAATTGTTCTCACCACTGCTTTAAAAATTAAGTAAATGGTGTAGTCATTCTGTGATCTGTAGTTATAAGTACCTATTGAAATTACAGTACATATATATATATAGCTGTATTAGATAATATGGTTTGAGTATTTTATATATTTCACACATATTTCTATTTTATGTACACACACACAGAGCTAAGTGTTACGATGAATAAGACATTTTGATACAAGTTTATACGTTAAGCACATTGCATCAGTGTGGGGTGAACCAAATGAAAGCATGTTCTATTGTGTCTGTTTAAAAATATAAATTTAAAAACTGACACATTGCCACAAAAACTAGGGAAAAAATGTATTCTAGTTGCCGCTTTCCAGACTGTGAGGATAAAACCTTATTTGAGGATCCGATTAATGTTTACCTCTTCTGAACATGGAGGAGTCCCTGATATCAGACACCAGTACAGTATGTTAGGAACTCCCTGAGACGGCACAGTTCAGTAAATAGTTACTGTTGCCATCAGGTGACGGGAGAAATCCCCTTCCATAAAAGCAGTTTGAAATCCCCTTCCAAAAATCTTGATGGGAACAGTAACTATTTTTACGTTTGTCCATTTGTGCTACAGAAGGGATTTTTGAGCTGGATAGGCACAACTATGTTCTTTACTTAAATATTAGACAAGAAGTATTTACAGCCATAAGGTGTTGCATTGAGCTTGCGTTATGCTGCCCTGAGCGCTGGCTGGAGGCACTGCAGTGCTTCTGACTTCCCTCCTGACGCATGCTGTGCCTCCTGAGGAGCAAACGTTTTCAGTTGTAGGAGTGAAAATCAAGTGAGGACCTAGGAAAAACCCCTTTCTTTTCCGAACCCTGCTAAACTAAAGCAATCTTAGATTTATTTTTCAAAAAATTGATTTTGTGATGAAATATAACTTCATATAGCTGGTGAAGACTTAAGGACAGTGTTATACAGGAACATCTTTGCACTGGGGAGTGTTGGGACATAGAAAGAGCGTAGAGCATTGCACCCCCAACCATGAAGCGTTTATTGTCTGGTGTGTTTATTTATATTGTTCTTTGTGTCTAAATCCCTTTCTCTATGAAACAGCAAAAAGGACAGAATCTTCTCAATATTAATTTTATGCCTGTTATAGTTTCTTCAATATTGTTTTTGAGACTTTGTACAATTTGACCATAAAAATATAACATTATAACTGTGGTCTCCTAAGAGGTCTGATAACTTCAAACTGGGAGCCTTTGAGTTACCAGTGAGATCTTTTATGAAATATAAGAATTTAGGACTTTTGAAATATTAGAAATCACTTAAAGACACTGAAACCCCTTCAAGCTGCATAATCAAATGCCAAGCTGATAGTGGAAAACTTCTAGAAAATTCCCTCAAAAATGTGAGGAGGCACAAACAACCACCCAATTAAGGAAAGTTTAAAGTGGACAGTTGGTAAAGAACCCACCTACCAATGCAGGAGACTCAAGAGACACAAGTTCAATCCCTGGGTCAGGAAGATACCCTGGAGAAGGAAATGGCAACCCACTCGAGTAATTTTGCCTGAAAAATCCCATGGACAGAGGAGCCTGACGGGCTACAGTCCACGGGGTCGCAAAGAGTCAGGACGGAACACACATGGACATCCACACAAAGTGGGCATATTAGAGGTGATGCAGTTTAACAAGACAACATTTATATGTGTTTGTATGCAAGTGCATGGTTGAGTACATGCATATTTCTTATACTCTTCATCCCAGGAGGGAAACTGGAAGTAGTTCACCCTAACTTTCTTCTCATGGATATTGTATTTCACACTTTTACACAAATGTCTGTAGACTAATGGAAATCATAGGTTATAACTAGGTATAAGGTTACATCTACCTAGGTACATCCCAGGTAGAAGGATATGTCCTTAACCTCTGAAGTGACGTTGTCTTGTGTGATCTTGCACTTCCCAGAACAAGTGGGATAATCCAAATATCCAAGTTATCTTCAATGTAGACTAGCCATTTCAGTGATCACTGTTACCCTAGAATCCACTACCCCAGTTCTTACCACTTACTTACTATCCTATAATATTAATTACTGGGTATGAAAAATATTCTTCTCTGTGATGATTCATTTTTACTTGTATTTGGTGATTCCAAATTAGCAGCTTGGCCTCAACCCTTTGACCGCAATTACACATGCTGTTGTCATAGCTGATAGGGAATCATTTTTAGGACACTGGTGGCCAGCCAGGAGGCTGTAATGGCTACCATTACTTAATGGGTAGACGGTAAAGAGTACCCATTAGAGCAGGACTCACAACCTGCATAGGAAGGAGGTGGGTCTAGAGAGAGCCCAGTCCTGTTGTGATTATAGGATTTTTCCCTTCACTCCTCTCTGTAAATGATGCACATGAGATATTTCTGTTGATTTTATAGAGTGCTATTTTTATGCAGTATATCCTTCGCATGAACTCATTTTACATATGTATACAGAGTAATGCACGTGTTACTGAACCACAAAAGACACCGGGATTCTTGGGCTCTAGGAAGGAAGAATTCAATCAGAGGCCAGAGACAGGCTTGATCACTCAGAGCCTTTGTGTAATAAAGTTTTATTAAAGTGTAAAAGGGATAGAGAAAGCTTGTGACATAGACATCAGAAGGGGGCAGAAAGAGTGCCCCCTCGCTAGTGTTAGCAATGGAGTTATGTACTTTTTAACTACTCATTACTGTGAATCAAAAGAATGTCTGGAGGCTGTAAACACCTCACTAGACCCACTTCCATAATTTACATTTTAAGATAACAGGATTAGCCACAAGGTTTTTTTCCAGAGGCTGTCCTCAAGCAGGATACATTATTGTTATATAATCCTAAGGAATGTAGAGAGAAAAAAACAGTTTGTCCTTTCCTCCTCCTTGAGAATTGCAGACCCCTCTCTCCTTGGGGACCCCCGGGCTTCTTATCACCCTGCCTAGGAATTGACTCTCTCAATACCGAGTTCATAATATTTATACCTTGAACCTACCAACCCTTACTTTAGTGGTAATGTTGATCAGATAAGTGACATTATAAAAATTACTGCAATTTTTATAATAGTAGTATTTTTAAAAATGTTCCCAGATATAGATTATAAGATTATAAACTCTTGAATTGGGTATGTAGAACTAAGAAATTTGCATTTATGAACCCCATTTCCTATTAGAAGTTAGAAGTGTAGTTTTATTATCGATATACAGATCATGTTCATGTTGTTTTGCTTAATATAATACCCTTCAAACACTTCTTAGTATTTCTTAATTTTATCACTTATGTCAATTTAGATGAATTTAGATGCAGGGGTATTTTTCAGACAGATGAATTACTGAAATGGTCTACTGCCAAGTTTTAGAGATGAGAACATAATTTTGGAAAATAATAGAAACTTAAATATTTTTTCAGTGATGAGACAAAAAGCTTGAAGTAAAGGCCTTATATGAATGGGAATTTTGTTCTTAAGTTATTCAGTCTATTTCATAAATACTTTTAGCCTAACTGATTTCAACTATTCTCAGTCAGTCAGTCAGTTCAGTCACTCAGTCGTGTCCGACTCTTTGCAACCCCATGAATCGCAGCACGCCTCCCTGTCCATCACCATCTCCTGGAGTTCACTCAGACTCACATCCATCTGGTCAGTGAGGCCATCCAGCCATCTCATCCTCTGTCATCTCCTTCTTCTCCTGCCCCCAATCCCTCCCAGTCTTTTCCAGTGAGTCAACTCTTCACATGAGGTGGCTAAAGTACGGGAGTTTCAGCTTTAGCATCATTCCTTCCAAAGAAATCCCAGGGCTGATCTCCTTCAGAATGGACTGCTTGGATCTCCTTGCAGTCCAAGGGACTCTCAAGAGTCTTCTCCAACACCACAGTTCAAAAGCATCAATTCTTCAGCACTCAGCCTTCTTCACAGTCCAACTCTCACATCCATACATGACCACTGGAAAAACCATAGCCTTGACTAGACAGACCTTTGCTGGCAAAGTAATGTCTCTGCTTTTGAATATGCTATCTAGGTTGGTCGTAACTTTTCTTCCAAGGAGTAAGCATCTTTTAATTTCATGGTTGCAGTCACCATCTGCAGTGATTTTGGAGCCCCCAAAATAAAGTCTGACACTATTTCCACTGTTTCCCCATCTATTTCCCATGAAGTGATGGGACCAGTTGCTATGATCTTTGTTTTCTGAATGTTGAGCTTTAAGCCAACTTTTTCACTCTCCTCTTTCACTTTCATCAAGAGACTTTTTAGTTCCTCTTCACTTTCTGCCATAAAGGTGGTGTCATCTGCATATCTGAGGTTATTGATATTTCTCCCAGCAATCTTGATTCCAGCTTGTGTTTCTTCCAGCCCAGCGTTTCTCATGATGTACTCTGCATAGAAGTTAAATAAGCAGTGTGACAATATACATCCTTGACATACTCCTCTTCCTATTTGGAACCAGTCTGTTGTTCCATGTCTAGTTCTAACTGTTGCTTCCTGACCTGCATATAGGTTTCTCAAGAGGCAGGTCAGGTGGCTTAATATTCCCATCTCTTTCAGAATTTTCCACAGTTTATTGTGATCCACACAGTCAAAGGCTTTGGCATAGTCAATAAAGCAGAAATAGATGTTTTTCTGGAACTCTGAACTACTCTCAGACAAGTCTTATTCACACCCATTACCTTTGGGAAGTCATTATATTGCTTTCCTCTGTGATCCGGTATATGCTTTATTTTCTGTACATATTTTATTTTGAAGAATTGCTTTCTTACTTATTCAGGGCTACCTGCTTACAGAATATTTTCCAGAAGATCACATTCCATTTATAATAGCACCTTCAGTGAAATAACTTTTTTTAATGTATGATGTAATTGTTAAAGCTGTAAGCACTGCTGTAAGACATCTATGTAATCCTCTTAATTCACAAGACATAAGTGCAAAATAAAGAGATTGATTTTTACAAATCACAAGTGAAAATTAATCTCATTCCTTTATGGCCGCATTTAGAATTTACTCTCATTTGCTCTTGTCAGAGAGGCACTTGTTTTTCAAAGTAGATTGTGTGTGTGAAAGTCGCCCAGTTGTGTCCAGCTTTGCAACTCCACAGACTGTGGCCCACCAGGCTCCTCTGTCCATGGAATTCTCCAGGCCAGAATACTGGTTTAGGTAGCTGTTCCCTTCTCCAGGGGATCTTCCCAACCCACTGACTGAACCCAGGTCTCCTGCATTGTAAGAGAATTATTTACTGTCTGAGCCACCGGGGCAGTCCCTCAGAATAGACTGACACAAGTCAAATTTATTAATCTAGCAGTGCTATGTGGCGGTTGCTTTAAATGTTAAATATTTAACCTATTTATTCAGCAATTCAAACCTATTCCAGAACACCATAATAGGATAAAATATAGGAACAATGATATGGAAAACATGATCTCTGTCTTCTTGGATTATATTCTTTCTACATCATTTATTTTATATTTATGTAGCCAGCTCTCTGCTGAGACATACAAAGTTTAATAGAAAATAGCCACTGCCTCTAGGGACTCACAGTCTTCTGGGACAGGCACTCATGCAAAGTAATAAGTAACCCCATAGAGTATGAGCAACATGTGCTCAGCGCATGGAAAAAGAGCAAGACTTACTGAATGTCTTAGAATTTCTAAGACAGACGATCAACACATTAAGGCACAGACATAAATATCCTAAAGCATTTTGGTATACTTCTCATAGGACTCAGAGGTTAAAGCGTCTGCCTCCAATGTGGGAGACCCAGGTGCGATCCCTGGGTTGGGAAGATGCCCTGGAGAAGGAAATGGCAATCCACTCCAGTATTCTTGCCTGGAGAATCCCATGGATGGAGTAGCCTAGTAGGTTACAGTTCACGGGGTCGCAAAGAGTCGGACACAACTGAGCGACTTCACCTTCACCTTCTCATAAAATGAACTATTGCAAGACAGTTTATTAATAAACTGATAGTAATGTTTATTGATAAATTGATATTACTTTCTTACTAAAATAATAAACCTTTTTTTGAACCCAGATTTATAATTTTCAAATTGCTCTCACATCCTGTGTATAATTTTCCCTTTATAACTACTCTGGGAGGTATAATCCACATTTCACAGGAGAGAAGTCAAAAATAATGTGTATAAGTGACCTAAGATCACAAGTCACTGCAAGAGCTGATGTTATTGTCCAGAACTACTGATTTTTAAACTAGACTTTCTTTTTTAATCATTCTGAGTTCTAAAAATATTTAATTCTGTCACGCCAATAACAGCCACCATTATAAAATCAAACAAGTGTCACACTTCATTATCATATGTATACCTTTGTTTTCTATTTTTTTAAAAAGTCTGTTAGAATTCAAGAACCTGTATTTATGATTATCCACTATTCACCTCTTCCTGTCAAACCTTCAGAGTCTCTTTTCTCTTTTGTGGCTCCTAGTTTAGTGTTAAAATATCTATGGAGGTAAAAATAAACACGAGACAGTGTGGCATGGTAGAGAGAAGCTAGAGCTCTGGAGTCAGCCTTTCTGGGTTCAGATCTTGCCAACTGTGTTAGTCATTTACTTAAACCTCTTGAGCCTCAGAGGTTTTTTTATTGAGAATAATAAAAGGGTATGTGCCTAACAGATTGCAAAGACTGAATGAGTTAAACTCCTTAAAATAATGCCTTCCACATAACAGGTTAGTAAGTGTAGGCAGTGTTGTTATTATTATTATTAAAATATGCTAATAATAACTGATCCATTGATCTACTGATCCGATGATCAATGATCCATCGATCATTTTTGGCTTTGCCTATAGAAAAGAGAAGGGATGAAATATTTTCCTCTTTTCTACCACTGTTAGGCCAAGTCCTGAGAATACAAGCATTTCCCCAATATAAGAAAGAGCCTGAGGTCTTCAAATGACCTACAATGAGAGCTTGTATCGAATTCCCCCAAACCACTAAGCTCCTTACTTTCTGATCTGTCATGAGTGCAGATGGGAAACGATTTTCAGTCACCCTCACACTAAACCTTTGTGAACCTGAAGTAGTCTGCTCTAACTTATCCATTTCTCTTCTAAATTGAAAAGCCCCACCCCCTTCACCTCTGGATAGGAAATCATTTTCGGTGCAAACTGCTAAATCTTATCCACTTTCTCCATAATTTTCTTAAACCACGGCACCCTGGTTGGGCACAAGGGTCTGGCTCTTGCCAAATGGAGGACGAAGGTCACCTCTTTGGCACAGTTCCATGATGTGAATTGCCCAGGATGGGGCAGTGCAGTAGCAAGTTGTGAGAACTCTGCCTACACTCACAACCACATTAGTGCAACAGGGTCTATGTGCTGTACATGCGTGTATCCATGCCACTCTCACGACATCTTCCCAGCTGCTCAGTCACTATGTGTCACATGGGAGTGACGTGGAAAACTATGTACACCAACTTAAAAAAAAAAAAGGGACTAAGAGATGATTAAAGAAATGAGGTGAAACGCCTATTGCTCAGTCAACAGAGTTTTGTTTCATTATTATGAAAGGGGAAAGCTTAACTCCAAAGGGAAACCCCACGGAAGATGAAAACTTTTCAAGAGCTTCTTGCTGCCAAGCCACACACATGAGAGTGAAATAGAATAGCTGCGGGATCCCTGGGCAACACTGCCGTTCGTGGCCACAGCAGTTTATGCCGCGGAGGATGCCTGGGGAAAACCCTGCTGGCCTATGGCCTTGTGTCCTCAGCAACCACAGTGGATCGGGACTTTATACTGGGTGAGCACTCAAAATGGCCTCATTTTAATACAGCCTTTTCTCTAACGTACCTTGCTAGTCAATACAGTGTCGGTCTCTGAGTCATGTCCGACTCTTTGCAACCCCGTGGACTGTAGCACACCAGGCTCCTCTGTCCACTGGATTTTCCAGGCAGGAATATTGGAGTGGGTTGCCATTTCTCCTCCAGGGGATCTTCCTGACCCAGGGATCGAACCCAGGTCTTCTGCATTGTAGGCAGACGCTTTACTGTCTCAGCCGCAAGGGATGTCCTTAAAGTATACAGGACGGTTAATTTAGGTTGTATGCAAATATTATGCCATTTTATATCTGGGACTTGAGGATTTGAGGATTTTGGTACCCACAGGGGATCCTGGAGCCAATCCCTTCAGAATATTAAGGGACAACTACAAATGTAGACAAAGAGCCTGGCGAGACGCAGTCCTTAGAGTCACAGAGTCAGACGTGACTGAAGCAGCGGAGCAAGCATCAAATCTAGAGGCAGTGGGTGTGTCTTTCCAAGGCTTACGAGAAATTTTGGATGAACTCTTTTATCACCAATTAATCCACTCACTCACCTTTTTTTTTCTATGACATAAATTTGATTTTTTAACCCAGTGAATTTATGGTCACATCACATGCAGCAAAAGTTTATCTAGTAAAAATTTCCTAAACATTTTTGGTGGGGTGTAGAAATATGAGGTGTGATTCCTACTTTCAAAGAACTTCTTGCCTTCTCCTGAGTAAGAAGATTCATACATATGAAAAACAGCAAATGAAATCTTTTAGAACTGTATTAAATTCTAAATCGTGCAGAAGGGTTCTCAGCATTTCAAAAAGAGCATTTGGAGCTAATGGTGTAGTGAGGTCCTACGAAGACACAGAACTCAAGTTAGAGCTGAGAGAATAGGTTGGGAGTTAAATAGAGAGATGAGAAAAGGCCGTTCAGGGGAAAGGCCATTCCAGGAAAAGCTTACAGCACAGAAGGCCATGTGTTTTCACAGGACACCAAAGCAAGTGGCCTGACTAGGAGCTGTGTGAGGGAGCAGGGAGAAATACTAGAGGACCAATTGATGGGTATAACCATATTATATTCTTAAAGGAGATGTACTTTAAGGCATCAGGCATTTTGGCCATTAGGTCAAGCGAGGAACACAAATAAACACAGACTCAGATCTGAACTTCCACCATGAAATAAAAGAATACACTGTAAGGTGACTAGACAGACTATTTTTAGGTGGCAGTGCTCCCAGAAATAAACATCATAATTTCACTTCTGAATAAGGTAGTTTACTTTGTGCCAAGAGGTATTCCATGTCCCTGAAAATTTTATATAAACACTTTCAATGACAGATCCCTTCCATGAAAGGGAAAAACATCTTTTATTTACTAGTAGTGTTGAAAATAGCCATGTCCTCTTAAATCAAATGAAATGATTGGTCTTGCTTTCTGGAAATAAACTGAAAAAGATGATTCTGAATATTTCAGTGTATCTCATCAACTGTATACATTTATAGTTCATTGCTAAGTCATACTCTCTCCTCACATTAATGCCCCTGATGTGTGTCATATTAGGCTAAACACTGAGCTAAGTTATCAGGAGATTTTGTGGCTCAGATAAGTAAGTGAATGAAAGTCACTCAGCCATGTCCAACTCTTTGCAACCCCATGGACTGTACAGTCCATGGAATTCTCCAGGCCAGAATACTGGAGTGGGTAGCCTTTCCCTTCTCCAGGGGATCTCCCCAATCCAGGGATCGAACCCAGGTCTCAGAAAGGGTAAAGTTCGAGTATACCATGTATTAGGATATTAAGATCTGATTATAAGCCATTTGATTAAAAGTCTTCCAGTATGTAACCATTTCTTTAAAAATTAAAAGGTTTATTTGTCTAACATCTCAAAAGTGTGACTAGAATGCAAAGACTTTCATAAATTAATCTGATCACATCTCAGAGAGTAGAATTTTGCCATATATGATCCTCTCTGTGTCATTTAAACTCATTTTAAACATTCACTGAGTCAATAAGCAAAAGAAAGTGAAGTGTCAACTTATACCAAACTCCATCTATGTAGTGTTTTAAATATTTAAGTATTAGAATAAGTGGAATTATGTGAAGTACTTAGCAGTACAAAACTGTTGCATACAGTACTTCTTTATATTAGAGAGATTACACATAGAAATTAAATCTTAAGGGAAAGAAACCGATTATCTGGTGAAGGAAAATAATTTAAAGTATATCATAGGTAGTAAAATCAAATTTAATATCACTAGAAAATAAAATAAGTACTGTAGGGAAGAGAAATAATATGTTTACATTTCACATTTCATTAGACAATCTGAAATGTAAGTAGCCCTTTGAGTAAAAATGTATCAGTGCGAATTCTCTATTAAGGGAAATCACAAGTGTACTTTCATTTGCAAATTATTTCCATAAAATAATCCAAACTTTTGTTCATGTTGTAATTAAAAATTGAAAAGTATGGAGCTCTCTTTCTCATCTTTCTCTAAACTGAAAGTTAAATGTCTTTTAAAAAATTAAAATGAAAACTGTCTCCTCTGTGAACACTGCCTTGCACATCTTTTACTCAATTTTAATTTAAGAAAATATGTATTTCCTTATGTTTCTTGTCACTAGCCATAGAACTGAATTTTAGGTCCAAAGGCAAGTTACAGAGAAAATGGGGTTATGGACACTTTTCATGACAGGTGAGGTGACCTTGGGAAGGAAAACAAGGATGAAAAGACTGCCTCTTAATTATCACTTATGCAAATGGCAGGTGGAATCAAATGAAAAGATAAGACAAATCACTTTTTCTAGGTTCTTTGTTCTGAATTGATATGTTTGACCATTAATATAGATAGTTTAGTGGTTACTAAGTGCTTAATATTATACATAGTAGTGCTTAATATTATGAATAAAATCTTAAGTAAAAAAATCTTACAACAGGGCCATACCTCTGTGCTCATGGCTGAATAAGTTTCAAACTCTGACGTCCCTATTTAACTCATTGTCCAGCCTTTCCATTCTCTGTGTCATTTGGATATGCATCATCCAGACAGTGACAAGTTTTCATTGTTTCTCCCTGTGTATCCTATGGAACAAAATAGATGCCATGGTTCTTTCTTAAGCTTCAGACATAGATGAAGGAAAAGAAATCTATGATATTACTATGTAATGTAGAGAGACAGATAAGTAATAAAACTGTGGATAACTAGTGAGAAAAGAGGTTTTAACAACAGTGTGATATCAGACAAGCTTTTAATTAAGATTATTCTTAATGTTTCCTGAACTTGATAGTACTTTTACACAGTAAAATGTAATTCTCACAAAAGTTATCTTTTTTTTTTTTGGTTAGGAAAATGTTGAGGAGTACAGTTCAAAACTGCTTTGTAGAATAGAAGCCTTCTGTGCCCTTAAAAATTTAACTTTCTTTCACTAATGCAGTAAGTCAGTTCTTCCTGAATATTTGGGCATGTTAGTATTTCAGAGTCAGACGCGACTGAAGCAATTTATCAGCAGCAGTATTTCATGTCCAAAAATGTTATTTGAGTCACAGCAGTAATATTGCTTTTTCTTTCTCTGTTGAAAGAGAAACTTCCTTAAATTCAGACAGATAAATCTTTCCTATTCTTTTCATTCAGATGGTAGGAACAACTAACTTAAAAACAGATTTAATTATGAATTATAGTAGTAAAATACTATTTATAGTGAAAGTCGCTCAGTCATGTCGAACTCTCTGTGACCCTGTATAGTCCATGGAATTCTCTAGGCCAGAATACTGGAGTGGGTTAGCCTTTGACTTCTCCAGGGGGTCTTCCCAACCCTGGGATTGAACCCAGGTCTCTCACATTGCGAGTGGATTTGTTACCAGCTGAGCCACAAGGGAAGCCCAAGAATACTGGAGTGGGTAGCCTATCCCTTCTCCAGCAGATCTTCCTGACCCAGGAATCCAACTGGGGTCGCCCACGTTGCAGGCAGATTCTTTACCAGCTGAGCTGTCAGGGAAAACCATATCCCTTTTAATCAGCATTCCCACATATCTTGGAATTTATGGTAATAATGATAACGATTCTTACATAGCACTTTTAATTTTCAAAGTATTTTCACATACACCATCTGATTTGGTCTTGCAATATGTGCAACTATAAACTAATGTGGTTTTATTCTCGTAAATGAGGAAAATTAGGCTCCAGATTACATGAACTTGGGTATGCTTGTAGTTTGTATGTTATTAAAATAATAATACATTACCCAGCAAATACATATTATTTTGACTAGAAAAGTTTTAAGAATTTGTGATAGGTATATACATTCTGCTTAAATTGACTCACAGTCCAACCTTTACTTGGACACAACTTTTTTGAACTTAGGGCTTAAAAGAAAAGTCATAAAATAGGGAAGTCATTAAAAAAGAATAAACTGTTTTTAAAAATGTTAATAGTTTCCCAATACTAGAGTAAAAATGAAATATAGTTTTGACTAATTGGGGAAATTTTATTGAAAAGCTAAAGATAAGCATAGAAAGAAAAGCGTTTTTGACATGCAGTTCCTTAAAATGTAAATTTAAAACATAACTATCACACAATTAATAAAGAAAAGAACTAGAAAATATAGATACACATATTTGGGGGCCTTTTCTTTTTAAAATTCCTTAAAAACTTTGTTGAGGTATAATCTATTCACCACAAATTGCACAATCACCACCACAACCCAATTTTAGAACATTTCCATCACTTTAATAAGAACCCTTGTGGCCCATTTGCAAATACTCTCCATTCCTAGTCTCAGTTCCAGCAACTGCTAATTTACTCTCTCTCTCTAAAGATTATCCTTTTTACTGCATGTTTTCTTACGCTAAAACTGTGTTTTACACTAAAAGCTTTTATTTTCTAAATGTATAATTATTCAATGTAAATCTAGTTCTTTGTAGATCTAAATAAACATGTGTTTAATACACAACAACTTCATGTTTTTCTTCCTTTTGAATTTTATGCTGATTTTATGTCTCCTTTATACCCTGCTTCAGCTTTGTTATTGTACCCAGTTGCTATAGAATAGAGCTGTTTAAGTTGTTTGCTGAACACAGAGTTTGAGGTCAGTATCTCATAGGTCAGTTTGAGGTCAGTATCTCAAGCTGTGAAGCGATGTCTGGCAATAAGGGAATATTGGAAAATGATGGAGACAGAACAACCTAGGGCTTATGCATGTCTAGAGGGTCTATAGTTGGTGTACTCATTTACTCAGCTATTAAAAGTTTTATTATGGGTCTTTTGCCTCTTTAGGTGTATCTGGTTGAGAACTGTAACTGGAATAGAGAAAGCATACTCTCCTGCATCCCAGTTTGGCTCAGTTTATCTTATAGAAGAGGACCCAAACAGTTCTCTCAGTCCAGGATTTTTTCTTGCCTTCCCTTCCTCCTTCCCTTGCTTCTTCCTCTTCCTTCCTTCCATCTTCACGTATAGAATTTTTCTTTTTACTACAGACCTTATCATGAATTCCATAAATAACCTAAATTTAAGTAAATACAGGCTACTGAAATCTTATTATACAGACCATGGCTACTTAAATCTTGAATTATTTAGAAAATTATTTCTTCCCAGTTTAAAAATGTCAAAAATAAAGAAATGATTTTATGTCGTCCCATGTAACACGGATTGCCTGATTGAATCCTGTGCTATTTTGTTTAGAGAAAATATTTGTCATTTCTGTTTTGCTGTTTTCCAGCTATTATAAGTAGGATGGCTCTGCCTAGATTTCCCTTATGCCTTGGGGCCTGTTTTAATGCTCTTCTTGGGAAAGCTACTGCTATTTCATCCAGTATATGCGTGCTCAGTCACTAAGTTATGTTCTGACTCTGTGACCCCATGAACAGTAGAGGAACCCACCAGGCTCCTCTGTGCATGGGGTCTTCTGGGCAAGAATACTGGAGTGAGCTGCCTTTCTCTCCTCCAGGGGACCTTCCCAACCCAGGGATTGAATGCGCATCTCCTGCACTGGCAGACAAATCCTTTACCACTGAGCCACTTGGGATAGCCAGTGCTTTAGTCTTTGAAAATTAGTAACACAGAGAATGCAGTATATAAGCAGATCTCCTTCAGGTGCTGTGGCTGAGAGAACAGAATAAATGAAACTTCCACCTCCCAACAGAATATGCTTGTACTATAAATGCAGGGTCACGCTTTCAGAGTGAATCATCACGTTTCCTTAAGCTACCTTTTTGTTACTTGGGAAATCCACCCTTTATCCTTTGGCCCAAGCTACCACCGCAAGTTTGTTGGACTGTTTCCATAAAGTTAAATATAATTAAAATATGCTTTTAAAATGTACATTATGTCAAATTTAGGATTCATAGAATCTTCCAGAACCCTTGGATGTAATTTAGTTTAGCCCTCCTTGTTCTGAGAGGTGGCCTGAAGCCCAATAAGGTTATATGGCTAATCATAAACCTATTACTAAAAGATCCAAGACTAGCATCCAGGTTTCCTGTAAGCTTTTCTTGAAATATAGTTGGCATATAATACTATGTTAGTTTCAGGTGTACTACATGGTGATTTGATACTTGCATACATTATAAAATGATCACAATAAATCTAGTAATCATCTGTCCCCCTACAGTTACTACAATATTATATTATATCACCATGTTCCTTATTTATATAGCACATCCCCTTGGCTTATTCTATAACTGAGCTGTACCTCTTAAATCCTCTTCCCTTATTTTATGACCCCCACCTCCTTCCACTCTGGCAACCACACATTTGTTCTCTGTATCTGTAAGTCCTTTTTTGTTTAGTTTGTTTTGTTTAGTTTGTTTTGATTCCACATATAAGTAAGATATTACAGCATTTCTGTTTCAGTCTGACTTACTTCACTTGGCATACTACCCTCTAGATCTGTCCATGTTGCTGCAAATGGCAAGATTTCATTTTTATAGCTAATATTTTACATAAAACACACATATCTTCCTTATCCATTTGTCTATTGATGGCACTTAGGTTGCTTCCATATCTTGGCTATTTTTTTATTATGGCTAATAACGCTGCTATGAATATGGGAATGCATACATCATTTGGAATTAGTGTTTTGGGTTTTTGAGCAAATACCCGGAAGTAAAATTGCTGAATCATATGGCAGTTCTATTTTTACTTTTAATAGGAATCTATAAAAATTGGGTAATTGTAATTGGCTATACCAGTGGCACTAGTGGTAAAGAATCTACCTGCCAGTGTAAGAGATTCAAGAGATGAGGGTCAGTCCCTGGGCTGGGAAGATCCCTTGGAGTAAGGAATGGCAACACATTCCAGTGTTCTTGCCTGGAGAATTCCATGGACAGAGGAGCCGGGCAGGAGATTAATGGAGCCACAAAGAGTCAGACATGACTGAGTGACTGAGCACACACATACCAATTTACAATCCTACCAAGGAGGGTTCCCTTTTCTCCACACCCTCCCCAACATTTGTTCTTTATGGTATCTTTGATGATAGCCATTCTCACAGAAGTGAGGCAGGTTCTCACTGGTTTTGATTTGCATCTCCTTTTGATGATTAGAGATGTTGAGCATCTTTTCAAGTTTCTCTTGGCCATCTGTATGTCTTCTTTGGACAAATGTCTATTCAGTTCCTCTGCCCATTTTTTAAATTGGATTGTTTGGAGTTTTTTATGTTGAGTTGTACGGTTTCCTTGTATATTTTTGATATCAACTCCTTACTGAACATATTACTTGCAAATATTTCTCCCATTCAATGGGTTGCCTTTTGTTTTGTTGACAGTTTCTTTTGCCATGCAAAAGATTTTTAGTTTGGTGTAGCCCATTTGTTTATTTTTGCTTTTGTTTCCATTCCCTGAGGAGACATTTTGAAAAATGTACTACTAATACTGATGTCAGAGAGCCTACTGCCTATGTTTTCTTCTTGGAGTTTATTGTTTTAGGACTTACAATTAAGTCTTTAATCCATTTTGAGTTTATTTTTTGTATATGGTATGAGAAAGTCATCAATTTCTTACGCATGTAGCTGTTTAGTTTCTCCAGTACCATTTATTGGAAAGACGTTTTTTCCTCATGTATTGACATATCCTTGCTTCCATTGCTATAAATCAACTGACCATATAAGCCTGGGTTAATTTTGGGCATTATATTCTGTTCCATTGATCTTTGTGTCTGGTTTTGTGCCAGTGCCTGCCTTTTGATTACTATAGCTTCACAGTATAGTTTGAAATCAAGGGGCATTATGCTTGCAAGTTTGTTCTTCTTTCTCAAGATTGCCTTGGCTACTCAGGGTCTTTTGTGTTTCCATACAAATGTTAGAATTATTATTCCTGTGAAAAGTGCTTTTGTTAGGGATTGCATTGACTCTGTAGATGAGCTTTGAGTAGTAAGTTCTTTTAACAATATTGATTCTTCCATTTCATGAGCATGAAATAGCTTTCTGTTTTTATTTTCTTCAATTTCTTTCATTAATGTCTTCTAGCTTTCATGATACAACTCTTGTACCTCTTTGATTAGATTCCTACGTATTTTAGTCTTTTGATACAGTTATAGATGGGATTGTTTTAATTCCTTTCTGATAGTTCATTGATAGTTTATAGAAATGCAGTAGATTCCTGTATATTAATTTTGTATTGTGAAACTTTATCAAATTCACTTATAGTTTTAGTAGGGTTTTTCTTTTGAGGGGAAGTGATATCTTTAGGATTTTCTATATATAATATCATGCCATCTGTAAACAGTAACAGTTTTACTGCTTCTTTCCAGTTTGGATTCCTTTTATTTCTTTTCTGCCCTGACTGTTATACTTAGGACTTTTAGTACTATGTTTAATAAAAGTAATGAGTGTGGGTTACTTATATTGTTCTTAATCTTAAGGAGAATACTTTTAGCTTTACACTATTGAATATCATGTTAGCTGTAGATATGTCATGTTTATATACTGAGGCATTTTCCCTCAATACCCACTTTGTTGAGAGTTTTTAATCATGAATCAATGTAGAATTTTGTCAGAAGATTTTTTGTGTCTATTGAGATATTTTATTGCTCAGTCTGATGATGTGAGTATCATATTAATTGATTTGCAGATATTAACCATTCTTGCATTCCCTGCTATAAATCCCATTTGATCATGGCTTATGATCATTTTAATGTTTTTTTGAGTTTGGTTTGCTAACATTTTGTTGAGGGTTTTGTAGTGATTTGGCCTATAATTTTTTTTAATGGTATCTTTATATCATTTTGGTATCAGGGTGATGCTATCCTGGGAGAATGGATTCAGAAATTTTTTTTCTCTTTAATGTTAGTACATACAGTATTGTCTGAGGCCTCAAACTATTTGTATTTTTTTAATCCTTTTTTTCATTTTTCTGTTCAACTTGTGTGATTTCCATTACTTAGATAAGATTACTTATCTATTCCTCTGGGCTTCCCTTGTGGCTCAGCTGGTAAAGAATCCACCTGCAATGTGGGAGACCTGGATTCAATCCCTGGGTTGGGAAGATTCCCTGGAGAAGGGAAAGGCTACCCAGTATTCTGGCCTGGAGAATTCCATGGACTGTATAATCCATGGGGTCGCAAAGAGTTGGATACGACCGAGTGACTTTCACTTCACTTCACTTATCATCTAATCTACTGTTGATCATTCTAGTGTACTTTTACTTCACTTACCATGTTCTTCAGATCTGTTTCGTTCTTCTTTCTATTTTCTAACTCTTTGGTAAAATTCTGTGTTTATCCATGCATTGTTATGATCGTTATCTTGAACTCTGTATTGGGTGGAATGCTTATCTACACTTTGTTTAGTTCTTTGTCTGAGGTTTGGTCTTATTCCTTAGTTCAGTGGTGGGGCTGAGTCCCCACAGAGCTGTCTGCATGGCGTGGACTGGAGGGACATATCTGGGGCTGGTGCGAGCACCCAGCACCACCAGGATAGAGTTGCTCAGTCATGTCTGACTCTTTGACCCTATGGACTGTAGCCTGCCAGGCTCCTCTGTCCATGAGATTCTCCAGGCAAGAATACGGAGTGTATTGCCATTCCCTTCTCCAGGGGGTCTTCCTGACTGAGGGACTGAACCTGGGTATCCTGTATTGCAAGCAGATTCTTTACCGTCTGAGATGAGTCACTAGGGAAGCCTGATAGGATGGAAAGAGGATTCTGAAGTTGCACTTTGCAGTGCCTGTGTCCACATGGTTAGAACAAGCTCCCTAAAACGGCACCGAGGGTGCTCCTATTGCCCCCCCGCCTCTCCAGAGGCTCTCAGAGATTAGTAAGTAGTTCTGATCCAGGCTCCTTTCAAACTTCTGGGACTTCAAGTGTGTGAGATTTTTGTACATGCCACTTAAGGGTGAAAAAAGCCCTCCTGCTCTCCCTAACACAAACCTTGCTGGTTTTCAAAGCCAGATGTTATAGGGGCCATATTTTAGGTGTAGGACCCACAGGCCAGGGAGACGAGTGTGAGAATGGACCCCTTGTGCCTTGGAGAGGACTTCTGTGATTGTAATATTCCCCTTATTTGTGAGTTGCCGATCCAAGGGTGTGGGTCCTGACAGTAGTTTCTGCCCCTCCTTCTTGTTTCCATGGCAACTCCTCCTTTCTGTCTTTAGTTGTAGAAAGTCTTTTCTGCTAGTCTTCATGTCACTCTCATAGATGGTAGCTCTGTAAGCAGCTGTAATTTTGCTGTGTCTGTGAGAGGATATGAGTTCCCAGTCTCCCTGCTCTGCCATATTGCCCACCTCTCCCTGTTATAAGCTTTTCTAAACTCACTTCACCTGTGGTCTATAGCATTAGCTTACCTAAACAAGCCATCCTCTCCTGTTGTGCATTGAAATGTAATTTGAACGACTGTATAAAGAAACTTTGCATAATAATAGGCTATGTGATATTGTCAGTTCAAACATTAATTTTAAAAATATTTTAATTACAGTATAGTTCAGAAATCCATTTTCTTCCAAAATAATGAAAAGGTATCTATAGTGCTAAATGAACTATGAACTGTTAATAAAAAGGTTCAATAGATGAATGGCCAAGTAGATTCTAAGGACCAACCCCTAGTCATTGCACTGAGCTAATTTTAACCTTGCTCTGATCAGAACCCTCTTTCCTAGTAAGTTTAAAGAATTAGGTCCAGCAGGAGACAAGCCTTTATAAAGCAAGTGTTTGTCCCAGATGAAAGAAAGCACATATTTAAATACAGCCAGCAATTGTCTCTTCAAAGCTCTTTAAAATACTGATGGTACTGCCTCTCATCTTCAGGTCCATATTATTTGGGTACCAGATAGAGCCTGATAGTTAAGAATGTGTCAAAATCTTTGTCAAAAATTCCCATATTAAGATTCACCTTGCTCAAGTATATTTTCCTTCAAATGGCAACCCAGTGGTTCACGTTAAAATAACTTTTTACACAAATGAAACTTTTGCTAATTTTAATTTCTGATATAGCACATAGCATTACTTATAAAAAACAGAAGAAAGATATTAAGTATTAGCATTTTTAAATTCATGTTTCCTTCCTAGAATTCTTGAGAGAGAAACCAATGGGGTACAAGAGTCAGCAATCTTTTACCTAAAGCCTCTCAATCTGCTGCTTATTCACTGGGTAGAAGTGAAGTAGGTAGGTTGGGAATACAAACTGGTTCAAAATTTCATTCCTGTACTGGATCATATTTTGACAAAATTGCTTTGGCCTGAAGAGACGATTAAACTAAGAAGCACAAAAGAATAACAGCAACTAACGGAATGTGTTCTCTGTTCCAGACACTATGTTTGAGGTATAGGCCTTTTTATTTCTTCCTCACAGGTAAGAATATTCCCATATTACAGTTGAGGAAATAGAGTTTTAGATATGTGTCCAGGACCACAATCAAAAAAAAAAAAAAAAAGTTGACATTTAAGCAAAAGTAGACAAGTTTCAAAATTCACATTCTCAACCAGTGCTTTAGCCTGTACATCTAGGTGGTATTGCAATGATCTGCAAAGACAGACCTGGGAATCATGCCTGACCAACCAGGCTGGGAAGGATTCCTAAGCAAAAGAAGGAAAGTATGCATTCCTTTCCTTCTCTTTTGACTGCCTGTGTTCACACTCAACACTGTCATCTCTAGCTGACTTGCTATAAAATCATTATCATCATTATTTCAAATTGGCACAAGCAGTGTTGGTATAACTAATTTGGTGGTGCTTGGTTAGTTGATAAGTCGTTTCTGACTCTTTGTGACTCCATGGACTGTAGCCTGCCAGCTTCTCTGTCCATGGGATTTCCCAGGCCAAAATACTGGAGTGGGTTGCCATCTCCTTCTCCAGGGATCTTCCTGACTCAGGGGTTGAACCTGCATCTACTGCATTAAACGCGGATTCTTTATCACTGAGCCACCAAATAATTAATTTGGCTAATAGGACAAATAAAAAGCAAACTAAATTTCATCTTAAAGTCTTTCATGGATTAGTGTTGTGAAAACACCTTCATAATAAAGCACAATAGTTTAGACTTACTTAATACAAAGTGCTGTAACTTACTCTGACAGTTCGTGTTGAAATAAAAAAATAAGGTATTTTCTTTAAAGATATAACTAGTGTGGTTCAGCCTGAACTTGAATAGGTTGTTATCCTACTGCACACAACTTCTCAAGGTCTTTGCATTCATGGAATCCTAATAGAGTGGATTCCACTGTACCAGAATCCTTTGAGAGAGTCAGAATAAATAGCTATTCTGATTTAAAAGAGACTTTAAAAATTTTTCCATGACCAGAGTCATTATTTTCACTTATCTTATAGGTGAGAAATGCTAATTGTACAAATTAACCATTTGAAAAAAGTTAAAAAGAACTAAATCAGCTAAAAATCTCCCTAAGAGACCATTGTTAATATATCAGTGAACACATTTCTATTTGACACTTCATAAATATATTTTGTATTTAGATGCAGATGGACAACTGTCCCCAAAATTCAGTTGACATCCTAGAGATGATGTTATTAATGTAGTAGGCTGTGTGGCTGGGAATAATACCACATCTTAGTCATTCAAGGAAAAATGAAGGTTAAGAAAACATGTTGTAACCATAAAAACTGAAAATTCAGAGCTGAATTATATAGATATTTGGTATGTATATTTTCTATGCCATATCAGCATATGGAAATCTTTTCTTCCTTTTATGCATAAGGGCAGTTTTGGAAAGAAGAAAAAGAGTAAATGCTATATACTTGTCATTTAGAAGTTCCCTTGCTCTATCCTGTTAAGCTCAGATATACGCAGTATGGTGCTAAGATACCAGCTCTCTTGTGGCTTTGTCAGGGATAAGTCATCATGGCTTATTTCATTCTTTCTTTGATTCACTTAGTCAACAAATACTTCATGAGCATTTATTTTATGTCAAGCACAGTGAACAAAAACATCCCCAGTCCTGGTTGCTTACAGAATAGTGAAAGGAGACAGACACTAAACCAGTAATCAGAATAAATATTTGGTGTGATAAATACAGAATAAATATAGCTTGTGATGGAGCTGTAGAACACTACAAAAGGGAAGGGAGTAGGTGGTTCTCTTTTATGTAGACTCTGGTGAGGAGACACTTCTAAGTAAGGAAACATTTGAACAGAGAATTTAGGAAACTGAGCAGCAAGCCCGGAGGATAACTGTGGGAGAATATTTAGGCAGGCACGGGCAAATGGCCTGAGGTAAGAGCTTGCTTGCTCTGCTCAGGGAGCAGCAAGGTATCCAGTGTGACCTGAACACAGTGACCCGGGAGCAAGGCTCACAGGGAGCAGGAGTTCAAATGAAGCAGGGCCTTGTAGGCATCTGTGACAGCTTTGTCTTTAGCATGAGTGAGCTGGGAAGCCACTGCAGTGTTTGAGCACAGAAGTGACATGATCTAGCTTTTTTTTAAGGATAACATTTGAGCTACCCAAGATACATGTAGAGAGACAACAACAAATGCCCATATGGCGGTACTTTCTCATGTAAGGTCACAATTAACTCCGTACAGTAACGTGGTGTTATCCTCAGCCAGAACTGGGGCTCAGAGAAGTTACTCAGCTGCCCAAGAAGACAAGAGAGAGAGAGACCATAAGGGGAGTTAGGATTGAAGTCCAGACCTGTCACCCTAAAGCCAGAGTTCTTTCCTCCTAACCTGAGTGCCAAAGAATTGATGCTTTTGAACTGCGGTGTTGGAGGACTCTTGAGAGTTCCTTGGACTGCAAGGAGATCCAACCAGTCCATTCTGAAGGAGATCAGCCCTGGGATTTCTTTGGAAGGAATGATGCTAAAGCTGAAACTCCACTGGCCACCTACTCTACTTTGGCCACCTCATGCAAAGAGTTGACTCATTGGAAAAGACTCTGATGCTGGGAGGGATTGGGGGCAGGAGGAGAAGGGGATGACAGAGGATGAGATGGCTGGATGGCATCACTGACTCGATGGATATGAGTCTGGGTGAACTCCGGGAGTTGGTGATGGACAGGGAGGTCTGGCGTGCTGAGATTCATGGGGTCGCAAAGAGTCGGACACGACTGAGCGACTGAGCTGAACTGAACCTATACACAAGTTAAAATGTTAACATCTCTAGAGAGAGTAATTGTTACATTGTGTGACCTACTTTTCACATTTATCTGGGTAAGACTCTAAAGAGGGAATATGATCAGATTTCTTCTCTGAATGTTAATACTCTTTTTAACTTGTTATTTTGTATTGTGGTATAGCTGATTAACAATATTGTGATAGTTTCAGGCACACAGCAGTGATGCAACCATACATACACATGTATTCATTCTACCCCAAAACCCCCTCCCATCATAGCGACCAACATTGAGCAGAGTTCCCCGTGCTATACAGTGGGCCCTTGCTGGCTCTCCATTTCAAATACAGCAGTGTGTACATGTCCATCTCAAGCTCTCTCCCCTCCTCATTCTCTCAGCAACCATAAGTTGGTTCTCTAAGTCTGTGATTCTGTTTCTGTTTTAAATAAGTTCATTTGTATAATTTCCTTTCAAATTCTTCACATAAGGGTTATTCTGTGACATTTCTCTTTCTCTGACTGACTTCACTGTAACAATCTCTAGGTCCATCCATGTGAATGTTAGTATTCTGACACAGCTCATTTTTCATGCTGTCTTTCTTCTCTGTCCAGATTTCTTTCAGAAGTGAATTTTCACATTTTGTATTTTACTCTGAACTATAACTGAGTTCCTTTGTGTCACACTAATCTATCATCTCAACAAGTATCACAAACGGCATAGAGGGCCTTTAGCTGTTTAAGGCATTTTCAAATATCCATTTTCCCTTCTAACCCGTCATAGAGTCTCAAATGCTGGCAGCAAACTGAAGCCTCTTTATCTGAAGTGTCTTCATGTTTTCTTCTAAAGACCTTGCCACGTTAATGTCTTCTCAGCTGAATTCAGTCTGTCCATGTGTACATGAGCAAGACACTTAAAACCTTCACCATCCTTGCAGCTAAAGCTGTAAGCAATTCACAACTAAAGAGGGAGCAGCCATACTTCAGTTGAAAAGCAGAAATGGCTTGTTGTCTTATTTCTCCAGCGCTTTCATTAGTTCAGAAAAACGTGGGCTGTTTAGTATTATCTTGAGGATTTTTTTGTCCTGAGAGCACTAGATGATACCTTATGTTAGGTGATTAGCTCTTCTCTCTCTCCTCTTTACAAGTCACCTTGTTGAATTCTTTATAAAACAGTGAACACTAGCACCTATATTTGGAATGGCATCTGGAGGACCCAAGCCCCTCCAGAGTCACCAAGAGCCAAGAGGGGCTGCAACAGAGGCTTGGAAGCACTGGGGACACCAAGGCTCAGCTTAGGTCTCCCAGTTAGTATAACTATGGAGTAAAGTTTAAGGTCAGAGAGGATTAAAGCCATCATACCTGTTTTGAGAAGACAAAGCAAAGTAGTTTCCAAAATCTGTTGAAAAACAAAAAAATCTTATTACCATCTCTTTTTTCTTTCACTGGAGAGAAGGGAAAGACTGAGATAAAAAGAAGTAACAGTACATAAATTTTCAGTCTCAGCAGAGACAAGGGTCTGTCACTGAATTAAATAACTCTAGAAGTGTTTGTGGACTAGAACTAAAGAGGAAAATCATATAGGACCATATGGCCTTACTTTTTCAAAGCTCACTGGAAGTAATAAAATTGGAGAAGAAATTAGTTTTTATTTCTACTTTTCTGATTCAAGGAGAAAAATGGTAAAGTATACTCAAACACATAATATGACATGACATTAAATAATACAAAGAGAATCAAATACACTTGCCCTCTTCTAATCCCAGTGGGCACAAAATTAATTGGGAATCCAGTTGGTGAAAATGTATCAGGTCCAGTGGAATGAGACCGGGCAATGTCTGTGAGTCCTGGATTTCAAATCCAGCTCCAGACCGCCTTTACCATGACGCAGGTGGTGTTCGGGTGTCATTTCAATGCTCCATGCACCTGTTATTTTGGAGCTAAGAATGCATTGTTGTATTAACTCTGTAGATTTTTTAATCTCACTTACTCCTTTCTGACTTTCTTTAAGGTCCAGTTAAAAAGTGAAGAATCCAAAACCTTTGCAATGAAGATTCTCAAGAAACGTCACATCGTGGACACAAGACAGCAGGAACACATCCGCTCGGAGAAGCAGATCATGCAGGGGGCGATTCTGACTTCATAGTGAGGTAAGGGCCATAAAGAAGGCTGAGCACCAAAGAACTGATGCTCCCAAACTGTGGTGCTGGAGAAGACTCTTGAGAGTCCCTTGGACTGCAAGGAGATCCAACCAGTCCATCCTAAAGAAAATCAGTCCTGAATATTCATTGGAAGGACTGATGTGGAAGCCTCAGTACTTTGGCCACCTGATATGAAGAGTTGACTCACTAGAGAAGACACTGATGCTGGGAAAGATTGAGGGCAGGAGGAGAAGGGGTGACAGAGGATGAGATGGTTGGATGGCATCACCGACTCAATGGACGTGAGTTTGAGCAAGCTCCGGAAGTTGGTGATCGATAGGGAAGCCTGGCATCAGCACAACTTAGCTACTGAAGAACAACAACAAGGACCCTGCCGAAGGGTTCAAGTCCCACATGCCAAGTGGGAAAGCAGCCGCTAAACTCTCTGCCATGTGCGCTCACTGTTGTACATTAGATTCACATACAAAAAAACATATTTTTAAATCAGATTTTAAGAAAGTTTTCACTAAATAAAAAAACACTAAAATATTGATTTAAAAAATGAGAATCAGATTCTGAAAAAAAATGTTTTCCTAAAGGAAAAATCAGACTTCTTAATGTTCCATTTTTATCCTCAGTTATTCTGGAACTCTACATAGACCTCTGGCACTTGAAAGACAAATTATTAATACCAAAACTCAAACTATTTTACCTTGAATATTCTTTATTTCAATATTTTTTGAAGATTTTAAACAATGAAATGACTGTTCCATCTCAGTATTTTGAGAGCCCTCATAAGATGACAGTGGGATTTTTTTAACATATGCAGAAGATTTTCTAGTTAATTTGCCAGTGGCACTTGCTGAAAACAGGGTATCACATGAATATAAGTGACCAATGCAAAATATCATACATACCTGTACTTTAAAGTATCATCACTGTATAGCCATGCTTATGTTTATGCATGTGTATGACCACTAAATAGTGCTCAAGAGGCCATGCTTGAAGTGGTAGCCAAATTGGAATTAGAGGAATCCCAAAAGTCCTCTTGGTCCATAATCATTGGGATTAAGCTTCCTGGTGTCTCAGACAGTAGAGAATTTGCCAATGCAGAAGACATGGGTTCGATCCCTGGGCTGGGAAGATCCCCTGGAGAAGAGCATGGTGACCCACTCCAGTACTGTTGCCTGGAGAATCCCTTGAACAGAGGAGCCTGGCAGGCTACAGTCCAAAGGATTGCAGAGTCAATAATGACTAAAGCAGCTGAACACAACACATTTCAAAGGAGAACCTATGCCCTACAGTGTGTAAATCATAAACATAACTTCTTTTTCCCTCTTTATGAATTTAGATCTTTCTCAGTCTTTTAATAAACTTTCAAGTGTGGCAAATCAAGAGTAAGACTATAATCTGGGCAATGAAAAATATTTACATGCTTTTAAAAAACAGTAATGTTTATAATTCTTGTTTTTCTGTTTGCAATTCACAGATTATACAGAACATTTAAGGACAGCAAATATTTGTATATGTTGATGGAAGCTTGCCTAGGTGGAGAGCTCTGGACCATTCTCAGGGATCGGTAAGTTTTAAGAAATTTCTATCATGTCTTTGAAAATGTAGTTGATGGTGATGGTATGTAAGGAGAGTGAATTATTATAAAAGACATTTACATTTTATATATGTTTCTATTTCGAAATGTAAAGTAACTGTGGGCCACAACCCATAGTTGGCCACTATACACATATGATTTAATTTGAATACGAAACTTACTGTTTCAGATTTGTAACCAATGATACAGGATTACTACTACTAAGTCGCTTCAGTCGTGTCCGACTCTGTGCGACCCCATAGACGGCTGCCTACCAGGCTCCACCATCCCTGGGATTCTCCAGGCAAGAACACTGGAGGGGTTGCCATTTCCTTCTCCAGTGCATGAAAGGAAAAGTTACAGTGAAGTCACTCAGTCGTGTCCAACTCTTAGCGACCCCATGGACTGCAGCCCACCAGGCTCCTCTGTCCATGGGATTTTCCAGGCAAGAGTACTCGAGTGGGTTACCATTGCCTTCTCCCAATACAGGATTCAGTTCAGTTCAGTTCAGTCATGTCTGACTCTTTGCTACCCCATAAATCGCAGCATGCCAGACCTCCCTGTCCATCACCAATTCCTGGAGTTCACTCAGATTCATATCCATCAAGTCACTGATGCCATCCAGCCATCTCATCCTCTGTTGTCCCCTTCTTCTCCTGCCCTCAATCCCTCCCAGCATCAGAGTCTTTTCCAATGAGTCAACTCTTCGCATGAGGTGGCCAAAGTACTGGAGTTTCAGCTTTAACATCATTCCTCCCAAAGAAATCCCAGGGCTGATCTCCTTCAGAATGGACTGCTTGGATCTCCTTGCAGTCCAAGGGACTCTCAAGAGTCTTCTCCAACACCACAGTTCAAAAGCATCAATTCTTTGGCACTCAGCCTTCTTCCCAGTCCAACTCTCACATCCATACATGACCACTGGAAAAACCATAGCCTTGACTAGACGGACCTTAGTCGGCAAAGTAATGTCTCTGCTTTTGAATATTCTATCTAGGTTGGTCATAACTTTTCTTCCAAGGAGTAAGCATCTTTTAATTTCATGGCTGCAGTCACCATATGCAGTGATATAGGATTAGTCCATCTTAAAAATGGTACCTGTCAAGGTACATAAAGAGGCCTTGGTTTAGTGTGAATATCATAATCAGACAACTGTATGCCCAGAATTCACTTCATTGCTGTTAACGATGAAGATAATTAAAGTTATTTTATAGTTGCAACCTGTATTAACGGTCATTGAATTGTTCTACTCATTCTCCAGATAAGAATTTTTTCCAAAGTAACTTTTTTCTTTACTTTTACATTTCTCTTTGATTTCCCTGGTGGCTCAGATGGTAAAACATTTGCCTGCAGTGCGGGAGACCCAGGTTCAATCCCTGGAGAAGGAAATGGCAACCCACTCCAGTACTCTTGCCTGGAAAATCCCATGGACAGAGGAGCCTGACGGGCTGCAGTCCATGAGTTCGCAAAGAGTCGGGCACAACTGAGCGACTTCACTTTCTTTTCATTCTTTGATTTAAAAATTAACAGAATTTCCAGCCATCCTTTTCATTCCATACCTGATGTTGGGAAGAAAATGAATCCACTTATAAGCAGTACATCCCAGCAATCTAACTTAGATTTACTCCTTTTTGCCCTTTCAGGACAAGTAAAGCTGGTCTGGTTACTGACTGTTTCTTTTAATAATGCAAAATTAGTTTTCTAATTCATGTTTATGTAACTAACAGTCTTTAAAAAATAATCTATAAAATGTCCTGGGAGATTGTTAACAACTTTAAATGTTTACTTAAAAAAACCAGCATATTTTCTGTGATTGATCATTCAAAAGGCATCTTTGTTCCTTTGAACATTCATCTTTAGACATCTCTTGATTTGTTACAGTCTCACCTCACAGACTCTCCTTCATCAGGTAACATCTTTCAGACTCAGGGATAGACAGCCTTGATGTTGCCAGAAAGCCATGTTATTTTTTTGACAATTTGTTATTTTGTAGATATCCCCAAATAGAACAGCTAGTTCTTTATAAATTATCGCACTAAAGTCTCATTCCTAATTATATCCTCACGATACCTTCCTGTCTTTGTGCCCTCTCAGGACTTTTATTCCCGTTGCCTTACTTGTATATGTCAAATGGATTTCTTTTTACCTCACTGTGTCTTATTACACAAATATTTTCTTAAATTCAAGATAAATAAACCTATTAGGGAATATATCATTTTGGCATGAGGAGAAAGGGTTAAATATCTGTACTGAGCTATTATGTCACAGCAAATTGTTACATGACAGTTAATATTTGGGTACAGATTATGTGTCAAGCATTGTGATAGAGGCCAGGGATAAAATGGATAAATCAAATAAATGTGGTCCCATGCCTCATAACTTACAGGCTATTGCACAAAGTTAATATTCTGATTTGTGAGTTAATATCTGGTCTATCCTAATATGCTTCTACTATCTTATTTTTGACCTGACCTTTCAATCCACTGAGGTATTTGAAATTTCTTCCCTACTTTATTCTAATTAGGAGATTTACAGGTAGAAGTAAATATTAAAGCAATTATAAGCCACTTAGGCAAAGTAATAGCTATCTTAAACTCCTACTAACTTCTTTAACAAGACACAAACAACAGTAAAAAAAATTTTAATAATTAAAAAATAATTAAATGTTAACCTAAAGTCCACTGAAACATGCACAGGCATCAATGTTCAACTTATTTTTTGAAATAAAATATTTCATGTTTCTCCTTACTTACTTTGATTCTTCATTTTTGCCTAATGCTAGCCAAGGCTTACAAGTGAGATGTATTTTTGAACTATCAGGGTAGCAAAGGAATGCTGTTAAGAAATAGCTTCTCTGCCTGGTGGCTCAGCGGGTAAAGAATCTGCCTGCAATGCGGGAGACCTGGGTTTGACCCCTGGGTTGGGAAGATCCCCTGGAGGAGGGCATGGCAACCCTCCAGTATTCTTGCATGGTGACTTTCATAGACTGTATAGCCCATGGTGTCGCAAAGTACTGGACATGAGTGAGCCCCTTTCACTTCACTTTCACTTATCTTGGGAGGAGAGGACGGAGGGAGAAGATCAGTGATGGTCCTTTCTCTACCTCTACCAGGCTGCTTTGTGAACCTTTCCTTTGTCCTCCCTTTTATCATCCTTGGGTTTGGGGTACAAGTTGCTAAGTCTCCCCAGGGTATTAAATACTCCTCAAGAAGGCATGCTCTGGAGGAAGCAGCAGTTAGCTGATGCTTCCTAAAGATTCAGACATTAAAAGCAATGGAGCTAACACATATGAAATAATCTCAGAGTCACTGTTCTCTGTCAACTTTCTCTCTTACATACGTTGGTAGCCTTATTACTTTTATTCAAAAGATTTTTTTTTTCCTATTCAAGAAATTGCTGGAGGAAAACCATATTTTTGGATATCCAGTCTCTAGTTAATATTGTCACAGACTGGCTTTCTCATTGCTGTTTAAAGTGGGGCAGAAAATCCTAAACATTAATTGTTAGAACAACAACAACCAAAAAAAAAAAAAAAACAGCATAGAAAACTATGTTACTAGTCACAGTGTATATAAAATATCTGTATTCAAAACAAACCATGTTGTTCAATTTAATTTTCCTCTCATGTCCCAGTAAGTAGTAGTAATGGAGAAGCTATTCTGAAAACATAAAGAAAACGTACTGGTTGTCAAGTTAATCTGAAGAAGGCTTGTGTGACCCCCGAGCCACAGGGATTTAGCTCAGGAAGTCTCTAATAGCAATGACATCCTCCTTGTTTTACCTCCCAACTGAGCTGACCGTTTCTTGCTTCTCACTCTTCTCATCAGCATAGAGAAAGAACACTGGGCAGTTTTTTATTTATTGTCAAAAGTAAGAATTGATACCATATTTACAAATAGGTTTTGAGGACTATTAAATATTTTCTCATCTTTGAAATATGAACTATGGCACTGAAAGGTTAATTCTTGCAGTTATTTCCCTAGTTTATTCTTCATTAGATACCATGTTTTATCTTCCAGTTTATGACTTTTCCCCACAAATTCTGTTCCATGATTTGGAATAGATTGGTGCAAACTGTATTCACCTCTCCTCTATAATAGTTACAGAATTAGAAACCCTTTCAACTTTCTTAAAAATGTAAGTGGTTAATATGGTAGGTATATATACTTATGTTAGGCTACGTTATATAGCATTAGTATTTATATGTTACATATTAATATTAGTAGTTATATATTATAATATAATAAACATAAATATAATAAACTGTTAGCATTTTTTTAAATATACGTTCAGTGAAAGTCACTCAGTCGTGTCTGACTCTTTGTGACCCCATGGACTATAGAGTCCATGGAATTCTCCAGGCCGGAATAGTGGAGTGGGTAGCCTTTTTCTTTCTCCAGGGGATCTTCCTGACCCAAGAATCGAACGGGATCTCCTGCATCACAGGTGAATTGTTTAGCAGCTGAGCTACCATAGAATATATCAAATAAGAAGCCATAATTTTCACATCTCATTTCTGGTCTTTACTCTTCCTGGGTATGTTTTATAAGCCAGCAAGTAACTTTATATACATTCTCCTTTTTTTCAGCTACTTTATGGAAGAAGATTACTTGAATTCTACCTTAGATGACCCATTAGGTGGAAATGTGTCATTTCTTAGTGTGGTTGAAATTACTTTTAAGGAAATCAATATTTTCATAATAATTTAGCCTCCCTAATTTAACAATTGGCAATAAACCTATAGCATGATGCTTCAGGTTTATATACTCACTAATGAAAAGAAGGAACTTATTCTTCAGTAAGAGATGCTTTGTCTTTTTCATCCTGCCATTTCAGGACTTGATTTATGACAAGCTGATGAAACACTATGATTAAATTTTGAGTATATTAATAAGTGTACATAACCCTTGAATTCCCAGAATCAAATTGTTGTTATTTACTGACATCTAGCTAATATAGAATACCTACTCACTCCCACAGAGGATACAAGAGCCTTTTCCTTACTTGTTAGTTGAAATGACCCAACTGTCAAGGCATAATTTATTATTTCAGAGAGCTCCATAGGGCAACGATTTATTTCTTTAAGCAACTTTCTGCTGATAAAACAAGCTTTCATTTTTGTTTTAAATCAAATTTACACTGTCATTTCCAATTCTAATGGTAATTTTTCATTGTGAATTAGCCTAATGCTATGCTTTTGACTGCTTTCCAAAAGTGTATTTTAAAATTCAGATTCCCTATGTGTGCATATATTATATTGACTTGTCACATAACATGAAAATGGATTTAAGACAAATTTTTATTTAATTTTTAAAATCAGTTGCAAATATATATATATATATATATATATATGTATATATGTATACGTATATATATATGAGATACTCAGTCCAGATCTGAAGAACTAGAAACCAGCTTTCTAGAGCCGTCCAAATTCCAAAATGGCTCAGAACCAAGTCATCAGAAACTAAAGATCCAATGATATATATCAGCTCCTTCATGGTGGAAAAAGGAGGGTTTTGATTGTAAAAGGATAATTTTCACCTATATACTTGTGAGAGGCATGGAGGAAGTGAAAAGAAGAGAGATGAGCAGAAAACTCTTCAGAGCTGACTCAAAGTGAGCCCTTACAGCGAGAAACAGCAAATGTTTCAATATAACAATAATTAGAGTTGCAAACTCCCCACTCCCATCCCCCCAAAACGGTCCTGTATCAGTCGCTTTTCCTGGATTAAGACACTGGAGACACTAAAGAAGAGTTTCTGATGCTGCCATTCCCTCCTCCAGGGGATCGTCCCAACCCAGGAGTCAACCCTGGGCCCCCACATTGAAGGCAGGTTGTCTACCATCTGAGCTACCAGGGGAATCCCTCACACACATATACTAATAGCAACTATTTACTGAGTACCAGATGTGTGCCAGGCACTTATTTTAATACACACTGCAAATTTTTGTGCCTTCACAACAACCCAAAGAGAGAATTTCTGTTATTAGCCTCATTTTGAACACGACAACACTAAGACCCAGAGAGGCATAGTTAGTTGTTTAAACAGTACCAGTACGTGGAACTCAGATTTCAGTCCAGGACTTTGCTTCAGAGTTCACAAACCTAACCTATCACCTCCTCCGATGAATCTGAGTTTCTGATGATTGTTTTGTCTTTCTGCTAAATATGAATATCATTCAGCAGAGATGCCATGAGAAATTGATCTTTTATTAAGTGTATTCTCTCTTTACACTTTGGCTCTATTAACAATGAAATATTAAGGGAAACATATCCATTGCTCAGCGTTGCAACAGCAGAGGTACCTCTTCCAACACGAAGCAAGAGTTGTAGGCTTTGGAAAAGGCCCACCTGGGGGCTCAGAGGTTAAAGTGTCAGTCTGCAATACGGGAGACCCGGGCTCAATCCCTGGGTTGGGAAGACCCCCTGGAGAAGGAAATGGCAACCCACTCCAGGATTCTTGCCTGGAGAATCCCATGGACAGAGAAGCCTGGTGGGCTACAGTCCATGGGGTCACAGAGTTGGACATGACTGAATGACTTCACTTACTTATTACATTGAAGTAATCAATTTTCTTATCAAAATAAGGTATGTAATATGAAAGAAAAAAAAAAAGACAAAGCCCGATTACATGTACTGTTTTTGTTTGGATTTTTCTTTGCAATGCTCTCCATTGAGAGGGGATTGAGGTTGTATACAGCACTCTGTTTAAAGCTGTATATTAATCAGCTACACATCAGTTCAGTTCAGCTACACATCAGTTCAGTTCAGTTCAGTTGCTCAGTCATGTCCAACTCTGCAACCCCATGAATCACAGCACCAACTCCCAGAGTCCACCCAAGCCCATGTCCATTGAGTTGGTGATGCCATCCACACATCTCATCCTCTGTCGTCCCCTTCTCCTCCTGCCCCCAGTCCCTCCCAGCATCAGGGTCTTTTCCAATGAGTCAACTCTTTGCATGAGGTAGCCAAAGTATTAGAGTTTCAGCTTTAGCATCAGTCCTTCCAATGAACATCCAGGACTGATCTCCTTGCAGTCTAAGGGACTCTCAAGAGTCTTCTCTAGTTCAAAAGCATCAATTCTTTGGTGCTCAGCTTTCTTCACAGTCCAACTCTCACATCCATACATGACTACTGGAAAAACCATAGCCTTGACTAGACAGACCTTTGTTGCAAAGTAGTCTCTGCTTTTGAGTATGCTATCTAGGTTGGGCATAACTTTCCTTCCCAAGAGTAAGCGTCTTTTAATTTCATGGTTACAGTCACCATCTGCAGTGATTTTGGAGCCCCCAAAATAGTCTGACACTGTTTCCACTGTTTCCCCATCTATTTCCCATGTAGTGATGGGCCCAGATGCCATGATCTTAGTTTTCTGAATGTTGAGCTTTAGTAATTCAGACAAATGATATCTCAAAGAAATATGCCGCTCTTGATAGACAAACATAATTAAGGTCAAAGAAGAAAGAACCTTTAAGGTACTGCTCTATCTCTTTTGCAATACACAGGATTATATAGTATCAGGGCTTCCATGATGGCTCAAGCAGTAAAGAATTTGCCTGCAATGCAGGAGACTTAGGAAACATGGGTTCAATCCCTGATTAGGGAATATCCCCTGAATGAGAAAATGGCAACATACTCCAGTATTCCTGCCTGAGAAACCCCATGGACAGAGGAGGCTGGTACACTACAGTCCATCATAGTGCAAAGAGTCAGACATGACTAAACACAAATGCACCTAATTACACAGGATTATATAGTGCTAGTTCTGCAAAGATAGCTCCAAGTCAAAAGATAATCATAGCATATTCTATACCATTCATTTCCTAATATAAAAGCAGTTAGTCAACTGAGCATGCACACATTCTTAATGAAACTTTTTATTGTTCTTATAAGTTCAAATTGTTCCACCCAGGTATTGTTGTAGAAGGATAGTAGAAACTTAGTTATTATAGTTAAGATTCTAAGAAGTAGATATTTCTTAAGCCTCAAATTGTATTTCAAAAAAGACATGCCCTTTGGAAATAGCTAATTATTTCAGTGACAGCTAGGGGACATCAGTAGTTGAAATGAAGACTAGAACTTTCTGGAGGAGGCTACATATTTCTAAAACATGACCTGAAAGATGGTTGCCTTAGCCTTAGAGTCACTGATTAGTTTTGCAGAATAGCAGCCATATTCTACTTCTTAGTTTGTTAGAATTTACTCCTCAACACTGAAAAAGAAGCAAATGTGAGCAAAATGCAAACTAGTATCAGTGACTCTCATGAAAGCAAATTCCAGGTCTCTACTTTGTACGTGCCCCTAAACCTGCTCTCCTGTTATATCTTAGCCACCCCAAGAGCTAATGAGCTAATGTTCACACTAATTTTCTTGAATTTTCATGAAATTATTTAATTGCATTTACTACTGTTTGAGAAAGAAGGGGGAGGGAGAGGCAGTTTATCTTTCTAAGGAATTCCATGGTGAGAGGATGGGGATGTGTAAAGTATAAAAGTTTTGCCCTAGAGCCAAGGAGTTAACATTAGATGATAAGGTTTTTCCTTTTTTGTTATTTCATTAAATAAACACAGAGAGAGAGAGACAAAGAGCTTTGTTGCTAAACACCATAATTGAGTTTAAACATTTCTTTCCAATTAATTACCTTTTTCCTTCTATTTATCTTTTAGCTCTATCTTGTGGCTCAGCTGGTAAAGAATCCGCTTGCAATGCAGAGACCTAGGTTCAATCCCCTGGGCTGGGAAGATCCCCTGGAGAAGGGAAAGGCTACCCACTCCAGTATTCTGGCCTGGAGAATTCCATGGACTGTATGGTCCATGGGGACTCAAAGAGTCGGGCACGACTGAGCGACTTTCACCTTCACTTTCCTTCTAATAAGAAGGCAGTAGCACAGGAAATAGATATGTCTGCCTTCCTGGCAGAAGTTTCAAACAGAAGAATACATAGGGACTTCTCTGGTGGTCCAGTGACATAATCTGTACTCCTAATGTAGGGGCTCCAATTCCATCCCTGGTCAGGGAGTTAGGTCCCACATGCTGCACCCGCAAGTTCGAATGCCACAACTAAGACCCAGCACAGCAAACTAACTAACGAAATAAATACATTAAAATAAGAATACTTAGATTGTGATATGCTCTTATCAGTAGCATTGTAACTCATTTCCAAACTGGTTCTTTGAAAACATTAACTTTTATTCACCTTCTCAGGAATTATATCTGTTATTATTTAGAAAGATTTAAAAAGCAAACTAAGAATAAATATGACTATACTAATACTCTCTTCTTTAAAAACACCCTTTGGTAGACAGGGTCTGAAATAGGATTTGCCTCTCTTCTGCCTACCTCCTTGTAACTGTGCCCTTTTAGACTGTAGTGGGTTGTTGGGAGGAATCCAACATGAAACATGGTAAACGGCTGACCTCTTCTTCAGGAAGTTAGATTTAATCATTCTACTCATAAGAGCAAACAATTCCTTAACTTAACCCTTAAATGGTTTTTAAAACCCAATGCAGTGTTATCCATATGACATTTGGACAGTAGGACATTGGTCTTTGAGGTCAAATTTTGACACAGGAATAGAGTGAAATAAATTAAAACTTATTAGACAAACTAATTTCTTTCATACTTTTATTCCCCATTTTCTGTATCTCAGGGGGTCGTTTGAAGATTCTACAACCAGATTTTATACAGCATGTGTGGTAGAAGCTTTTGCCTATCTGCATTCCAAAGGAATCATTTACAGGGACCTCAAGCCTGAAAATCTCATCCTAGATCACCGAGGTTATGCCAAGCTGGTCAGTATGTTTCACACAGGGTTTCTGCCTGCATTTTAAATACTAGTTTTTGAAGCTGTGTTCATTTGTGAACATGACAACCTCATTTTTCTTTTAATATATAATATTTTAAAAAACAGGTTTCAGCATTACATTTTTCAACTGACTATTCTTTCAAGTTAAATAAAGTTATGAGAAATTAAATTGGCTAGCTTTGAATTAATAAATCCTGGCAAAACACCCTTAAATAGGTGTTAATCATGCTTAATCACATGTATCCTCAGACCCAGAAAAGCTTCATAGAAGTCCTTTTTCTAGCTGGCTTTCTGACATCCAAAGGGAATAGGTATTTGTATTATGCAGAATCATTATTTTAGATTTAAGAATAATGCGAATGTGACAGCCCTGGTGGTCCAGGGGTTGGGAGGCCAGATACAGGGAATGCGGGTTTGATCCCTGGTCCAGGAGGATCCCACATGCCATGAAGTAGCTGAGCCCATGCAGCACAGTTCCTGGAGCCTTTGTGTCCTAGGGAGACCGTTCTCTGCAACAACAGAACCCACTGCAATGAGAAGCCCACACATCGCAACTAGAGAGTAGCCCTTGCTCCCCACAATTAGAGAAGAGCCTTCATGCAGCAGTGAAGAGCCCCTGAACTGCAACAAAGACCCAGCACAGCCAAATAATAATAATGATAGTGGAAAAAAATGGGCTTTACAGGCAGTGTTATCCAGTCCATGTTAGTAATAATATTAGTAATAATAAAATTGGTTAAGAGCTCTAAAGATTTACTATAGAAAGGAAGTTCTCTTATTTTAAAATGCATAACTTTTGTAGACTTTGCATCTTTCAGTCCCTGAATCTACTTTTTAAGTTTGGGGAATTTTTATTCAACCTATGGTTTTCAAAGAAATTTATATGCCATTAATAAAAAATTAATGGCAATTAATTATTTGTATTCTCAACCAGTTGCTTTAGAAAAAATAGGTTTTCTGCATTTGAGACTCCTTCAAAGTTTTCTAGGACAATGCAGACTACATTTCAATTTTATCTCTGTTTCCTAAAGGCAGAGTTATTGGTTCCATAACTTTGTTATTCAGCTCCTTCAACAATCAAAATAACTTCTCAATTAATGGTAAATGAATTGTCAACTTCATTAAATCCAGTAGATATCTGGAAAATATGTCCAAGTAAAGGACAAATTATTTGTTTATGCCCCAATTTCAACTAGCATGAAAGAAATAAAAATGGAAAGTATTTCTGCAAAGAAAGGTTTGCCTTTATCTTCAATGATGTGAATTTTATCCTATGTTAAGATTTCCACTTTTCCTGTTTAAGGGGAACAGATCAGGAAGGCTTTATTTGTTTGAAATATAGAGATGAGTCCTTTTAGAAGACAGGACTACAATAGTTTGTGTCCGTTTTTATGATTATCATCAGTATACTTCAACAAAGTAACTTTTCCACTTTTAAGCTTAATTGAAAGTGGCTTGAAATATCTTGTTTCTCTCTTTGTAAGGTTGACTTTGGCTTTGCAAAGAAAATAGGATTTGGAAAGAAAACATGGACTTTTGTGGGACTCCAGAATATGTGGCCCCAGAGATCATCCTGAACAAAGGCCATGACATCTCAGCCGACTATTGGTCACTGGGAATCCTCATGTACGAGCTTCTGACTGGCAGGTATGGACATTGATAGAGAACTGCCGATAAAGATAGGCCAGCAAACAGCCACTCCCTCCTGCCTTTGTCACTCTGATCAGGCTATCCTAAAGTACTTTCTCAGATCTTGTCACCACACTTTTTAATTAGTTATGCAGATAACCACAGAAAAGGCAATGGTACCCCACTCCAGTACTCTTGTCTGGAAAATCCCATGGACAGAGGAGCCTGGTAGGCTGCAGTCCATGGGGTCGCTAGAGTCGGATATGACTGAGCAACTTCACTTTTCACTTTCATGCAGTGAAGAAGGAAATGGCAACCCACTCTGATGTTCTTGCCTGCAGAATCCCAGGGACGGGGAGCCTGGTGGGCTGCCGTCTATGGGGTCGCACAGAGTTGGATATGACTGAAGTGACTTAGCAGCAGCAGCAGCAGATAACCAGGGATTCTTAAAGCAAAAACTAAAATGGGTCAGATGAGTGCAACAAACTCAACATCAGCTCTTGGTCTCATTATTTATATATATGCGAATGTGGAAGGATCTAGTGTCTTTCTGTGAGATCTGAGCCTAGTCATTTAGTCAGCAAGAAAGATGATAGTCATAAAAATATAGTCTGTTTTTCATAGAAGTTAAGAGAACCAGTTAGCAATTGTTATATCTAATTGAACTGTTAATGCAGATCTGTTGTGTAATATTGTAGTTACCAACAACTAAAAAAGGTGCTACAGATACAACCAGGCATAAAACAGATCATAAACTCAAGGCAAAGAAAAACAAATAACACCATGAAGCCTTGGGCTCGTTCAGCACAGTGATTAAGAGGGTCATGGTCATTACAAAGTAAAGAGTTCAGAAGAAGGTTAAATTTGTCCAGGGAGGCTTTTGAAGCACATAGGACTAGCTGGATCTTACGGGAAGAATAATGGAAAGTACAGCACATTCCAGGTAGAGGTATGGCTTAAATAGAAGGGGAGTACTGCACAAAGACATGAAAAGGGCTGATGGTAAGAAACGAAAGAAGATCAGTAAGAGTCACGTTTCAGCAATAATGAGTGCTATACCTCAGTGTTTGGACTCCATCCAGAGAGGCAATCATTGAGGAGTTTCTGACAAAGGAGTGACGTGTTACAGTATTTAAGAACAATCTAGTGCTAATGTGTAGAGCAAACTGGAAGGATGGGGAAGCTAGTTTGAAGATCATTCCAATAATTCAGATCTAAGAAGAAGCATGCAGTGTAATATAACGAATTACTAATGAAAACCTAGTAGCTATAGTGAAAATGAGAAAGACGGCACTTTTGGTCTCACCATTATGAAGATACAATGCATCTATGAAGTACTTAGAAAGTCTAGAACGTAAGAAGCACTTCATTAATGCTGACAGCTACTCCTAGTACTACCATTGCCAGAATAGTTATGTGGTGGTTTTTTTTATTTCACTTGTGGACAGTGTATATCACTACTTTTGAAACACTTATGTTGAATTCAAATTAATAGACTTTATTGGTGTTTTCTGTTAATTTTAGATGAAAGATACATAGGCAAAGGTAGCTAAATAATATACAGGAGAAATGATTCAAAGAAACATATGAAGAGTTCAGACTAACTGATCTAGAATTTATCTGTGGCTGTTAAGCATGATTTCTTTAAAAAAAAAATCTTCAAAGATATCTGAGTGTTCATAGATGACAAAAGTTGTAAACCTGCAGAGTTCACAAACAGTACAAAGCTGAAAATCAGATTATAAGCAACATAAAATCATATATAAGCAACAGAAAATAGAATAATAGCAATTAAAACCCAACCAGGGAGAGAGTAAACAGATTTAGGAGAACTAATGGAAAAGAAAAATAAAAAGGATATATAAATTGTTACAGAAAGAAGATACAGACATCAAAGGAAATAGGAAAAACAACTATACGTCCCCAGCTGTTTCTGATCTCATGAACTTCCCGGCTCCTCTGTCTGCTATGTATATGAAGAGATGATTACAAATGTGATAGGAAACATACTCAATTAGATAACAGAAAACCCATGACATAGACTTGACTCAGGGGATCCTTTTGATCGGCACCATGGAGAGACAGATTCAGAGTAATACCACCACCACGTGTCCTAGTGTAATTTGCTAGCTTCAGTGATAGAAATAATAACATAATCATATGGGTCTCTAAGCTACAAAAGCATTTCATATATGGGATGGGACTGAATTAAAGTTGGCCTCAACCTTCTCAATAGTACCTTCAATGCCAAAAGATGGAATATCAAGAGCTATGTATTTCTGAGAGAGACAGAGTATAACAACTAATTTGTACAAGATTAAGTTATTCTTAAAATATAAAGACAATAAATAATGTGGGTATCCCAGGCCTTTCTTGGAAACACTACTATATGACCAAGTCAACTAAGAGATGAATCAAAATAACTTTGGTTATTAAGCAGATGGAAACACTTTGACAATCTTAAAAGTTTCAGATGGGAGAGAGAAGGTAAGAAAAACTACAGGCATACTTATTTGTCATCATTCACAATTAGGAATCTTAAGTACCTTTTACAATTGAATTATGTCATTATAAAAGAAAAACTCCAAAGTCAGTTTTTAAAATATTTTTTTCTTTTTTTTTTTAATTTTATTGGAGTATAGTTGATTTACAATATTGTGTTAGTTTCAGGTATAGAGCAAAGTGATTGAGTTATACATAAGTCTACTCTTTTTCAGATTCTTTCTAATATAGGTTATCACAGAATACTGAGTAGAGTTCCCCGTGCTATACAGAAGGTCCTTGTTGGTTATCTGTCTTGTGTACAGCAGTGTGTTTGTTTATCCCAAGCTTCTGACCTACTCGTCCCTGCTGTGTTTCCCTTTGGTAACCATAAGTTTATTTTCAATACCTGTAAGTCAGCTTCTATTTTATAAATAAGCTCATTTGTTTTGTTTTGTTTTGTTTTTAATTAGATTCCATATATGAGTGATATACGATATTTCTCTTTCTCTGACTTAACTTCACTCAATATGACAGTCTCTAGGTACATCAATGTTGCTACAAATAGCATTATTTGTTCTTTTTATCGCTGAGGAATATTCCATTTTATAGAATGTATGTACCATATTGTCTTTACCCTTCTGTTGACAGACATTTAGGTTATTTACATGTCTTAGCTATTGTAAATAATGCTGCTATGAACATTGGGGTGCATGTATCTTTTCCAGTTAGAGTTTTCTCTGGATATATATGCCCAGGAGGGTGATTGCTGGGTCATATGGCAACTCTGTTTTTAGCTTTTTAAGAAACATTTATAATATTTTCCTTAGTGGCTACGCCAGTTTACGTTCCCACCAACAGTATTGGTTCCCTTTGCTCCACACTGTCTCCAGCATTTGTTGTTTCTAGATTTTTTTGATGATGGCCATTCTGACCAGTGTGAGATAATACCTCAGTGTAGTTTAGATTTGATTTTTCTAAGGTCTATTTAGGTCTTAACCCAATCAAAAGTGGGATTGTTGTTTTTGTGATACAGAGCTGCATGTCTTCCTCCAAGAGTTTTATTGTATCCAATATTTCAGTTAGGTATTTGAGTTTTGTGTATGGTGTTAGAGAGTATTGTAGTTTTACACATAGCTGTCTAGTCTCCACAGTACCACATTTTTAAGAGACTGTCTTTATTCTTGCCTTGTCTGTTGTAGATTGACCATACGTGTGTGAGTTTATTTCTGAGCAAAAAAGTTTTCTTAATTTAAGAGACGTTTAGGAATCAATATTGTTGGTGAACAAGTACATATTGAAATTCAGCATTTCTTTCAGTTTTATCCTCATGTTAACTTCAAGTAAAATTAAATTAAATAGTTTTTTTTTAATTTTGAAAAGCAATATAATAATCTTGTAGGACTCCCCATCTACATAGAGAAATGTATGAAATTATCTTTGTAAGTATCTATTATTACCTAAGGGCATTGGGTGATTTTTACTTTTAAGTAATTGTATATGTTTCACATATTGCATGAATATCTTGGACAAAACATCACCTTTAATAAGTGATTTTTGTTATCTTTCTAACGAAAGTGAAAGTTGCTCAGTTGTGTCCAGTTCTTTCTCTAAGCCAGAATACTGGAGTGGGTAGCCTTTCCCTTCTACAGGGGATCTTCCAAACTCACGGATAGAGCTCAGGTTGCAGGTGGATTCTTTACCAGCTGAGCCACAAGGGAAGCCCTGTCTTTCTAAGATAAATACAAAAGCAAAAATATAAGTTAGAAAAAAACATGAAGCTGTTAACAATAAATCCAAGAAGTGGCGATCCTTCATTTTATAGTGAAAATAAAAACTGGCAGGTTACCTTGAGAGCAAAGAGAATATTCAACCATAACATTATATAAAGAGAAAATCCTTAAATTCTAGGAGAATACTAAATAGAACTGAATGTTAATACATTATAAAAGTTGTTTAAACTGACAGGTAACAGTTAATGACAAAGTAAACAGAAAATACTTATTACAAAAATAAGCTCAAATGGATTAAAGACCTAAATGTGAGACTGGACACTATAAAACTCCTAGAGGAAAACATCAAGTCCAAAACACTCTCTGACATAAATTGAAACAATATCTTTTTTGATCTATCTCCCAGAATAATGGGAATAAAGCCAGAGACAAACATATGGGACCTACTTAAACTGGAAAGCTAAGAAAACAGAATGAAAAGACAACCCACAGATTGGGAGAAGTTATTTGCAAATGATGTGCCCAACAAGGGATTTAGTCTTCAAAATTTACAAACAGCTCATGAAGCTTAACATCATCGAAACAAACAACCCAATCAAAAATGGTCAGAAGACCTAAATAGACATTTCTTAAAAGAAGACATAAAGATGGCCCAAAATCACATGAAATCAATATCACTATTCAGTTCAGTTCAGTTGCTCAGTGTTGTCCGACTCTTTGTGACCCCATGAATTACAGCACACCAGGCCTCCCTGTCCATCACCAACTCCCAGAGTTCACTCAAACTCATGTCCACCAAGTCAGTGATGCCATCCAGCCATCTCATCCTCTGCCGTCCCTGTCTCCTCCTGCCCCTAATTCCTCCCAGCATCAGAGTCTTTTCCAATGAGTGAACTCTTCGCATGAGGTGGCCAAAGTACTGGAGTTTCAGCTTTAGCATCATTCCTTCCAAAGAACACCTAGAACTTATCTCCTTCAGAATGGACTGGTTGGATCTCCTTGCAGTCCAAAGGACTCTCAATAGTCTTCTCCAACACCACAGTTCAAAAGCATCAATTCTTCAGCGCTCAGCCTTCTTCACAGTCAAACTCTCACATCCATACATGACTACTAGAAAAACCATAGTCTTGACCAGACAGACCTTTGTTGGCAAAGTAATATCTCTGCTTTTGAATATGCTATCTCGGTTGGTCATAACTTTCCTTCTAAGGAGTAAGCATTTTTAATTTCATGGCTGCAATCACCATCTGCAGTGATTTTGGAGCCCCAAAAAATAAAGTCTGACACTGTTTCCCCATCTATTTGCCATCAAGTGATGAGACCAGATGCCATGATCTTACTTTTCTGAATGTTGAGCTTTAAGCCAACGTTTCACTCTCCTCTCACTTTCATCAAGAGGCTTTTAGTTCCACTTCACTTTCTGCCATAAGGGTGGTGTCATCTGCATATCTGAGGTTACTGACATTTTTCCCAGCAATCTTGATTCCAGCTTGTGCTTCTTCCAGCCCAGCGTTTCTCATGATGTACTTTGCATATAAGTTAAATAAGCAGGGTGACAGTATACAGCCTTGACGTACTCCTTTTCCTATTTGGAACCAGTCTGTTGTTTCATGTCCAGTTTTAACTGTTGCTTCCTGACCTACATATAGGTTTCTCAAGAGGCAGATCAGGTGGTCTGGGATTCCCATCTCTTTCAGAATTTTCCACAGTTTATTGTGATCCACACAGTCAAAGGCTTTGGCATAGTCAATAAAGCAGAAATAGATGTGTTTCTGGAACTCTCTTGCTTTTTCCATGATCCAGCGGATGCTGGCAATTTGATCTCTGGTTCCTCTGCCTTTTCTAAAACCAGCTTGAACATTTGGAAGTCCACGGTTCAAGTATTGCTGAAGCCTGGCTTGGAGAATTTTGAGCATTACTTTACTAGGGTGTGAGATGAGTGCAATTGTGCAGTAGTTTGAGTTTCTTTGGCATTGCCTTTCTTTGGGATTGGAATGAAAACTGACCTTTTCCAATCCTGTGGCCACTGCTGAGTTTTCCAAATGTGCTGGCATATTGAGTGCAGCACTTTCTCAGCATCATCTTTCAGGATTTGAAACAGCTCCACTGGAATTCCATCACCTCCACTAGCTTTGTTCGTAGTGATGCTTTCTAAGGCCCACTTGACTTCACATTCCAGGATGTCTGGCTCTAGGTGAGTGATCACACCGTCATGATTATCTTGGTTGTGAATATCTTTTTGTGCAGTTCTGTATATTCTTGCCACCTCTTCTTAATATATTTTGCTTCTGTTAGGTCCATACCATTTCTGTCCTTTATCTTGCCCATCTTTGCATGAAATGTTCCCTTGGTATCTCTAATTTTCTAATATCACTATTAGAGAAATGGAAATCCAAACTACAATGAGGTATCACCGCACACCAGTCAAAATGGATATTATCAAAAATCTACAAATAAATGCTGGAGAGGATGTAGAAAGAAAGGAATTCTCCTATACTACTGGTAGAAATTAAATTGGTACAGTTGCTATGAAGAACAGTATGGATGTTTCTTAAAAGACTAAAAATAGATCTGCCATATGATGATGTAATCTCACTCCTGGACCTATATACAGATAAAACCATGGTCAGAAAGGATACATGCACCCCCATGTTCATTGCAGCACTGCTTACAATAGCCAGGACATGGAAGCAACCTAAATGTCCATCAGCAGATGACTGGATACAGCGGCAGCGGTGGTAAGTATATACAATGGAATATTACTCAGCCGTAAAAAGAATGAAGCAATGCCACTTGCAGCCACGTGGATGGACTTAGTGACTTTCATGCTGAGTGAAGTCAGAGAAGGAGAAATATCGTGACATCCCTTGTATGTGGAATAAAGAAAGAAAATATACAAGTGAACTTATTTACAAAACAGAAACAGACTCACAGATTTACTGAACAAACTTATAGTTGCCAGGGGAAAGGCCTGGGGGAAAGGGAAGGTTAGGCAGTTTTCAACTAATGTGTACACACTACTACATTTAAAACGGATAACCAACAAGGTCCTACTGTATAGCACAGGAATTCTGCTCAATGTTGTGTGGCAATCTGGATGGGAGGGGATTTGGTGGGGAGAATGGATCCATGTGGCTGAATCCCGGTGATGTACACCTGAAACTATCACAGCCTTGTCAATCTGCTATCAGTTCAGTTCAGTTCAGTTCAGTCGTTCAGTCATGTCCGACTCTTTGTGACCCCATGAATCGCAGCACGCCCAGGCCTCCCTGTCCATCACCATCTCCCAGAGTTCACTCAGATTCATATCCGTCAAGTCAGTGATGCCATCCAGCCATCTCATCCTCCGTCGTCCCCTTTTCCTCCTGCCCCCAGTCCCTCCCAGTATCAGAGTCTTTTCCAATGAGTCAACTCTTCGCATGAGGTGGCCAAAGTACTGGCGTTTCAGCTTTAGCATCATTCCTTCCAAAGAACTCCAATATAAAAAAATTTTTTTTAAGTACTTGCTATAGGAAATAGGGACACAAAATTTAAGGCAGATACTATCCAACCCTTTTAAGTAATTCATTGTTTTCAGCTTTCTCAGTAGAAAGAAATAATTTGAACTGCTATTAATAAATATGACAGACAGAAAATAATCCATAAAATGTCTTCCCCCAAGAAATATGAATAAACACTGTTTAGAATAATTTCCAAGGAAATCAGCTATCAAGTCACATCATAGTTATTTCTGAACTTGGGAAATGTGGTGGAAGGAGTTGACTTTCGTCACTTCTGTATTCCCTGAGCCAGGCACAAAGCCACAGTCCAAGGATGGATAGGTAAATAAACCAAAAGATTTGGTTAAGAGGGATTGGCTACTACATCCTTTCTAACAAAGAAGAGGTCTTATGTTAGGTTATCTCTAAAGGCTGATAAAGAAGGAGAAAAGGATAGGAGGAGCACTATTCTGTAGGAGCATTAGTTCAACAAATATTTACTGACAACTTACTCTGTGCTGTGCGTTCCCCCAGACTCTGGGAATACCAGCATGGAACTGGAAGAGAATATGGGTATAAAACAAATACCATAATGAAGTAGTTACAAAGCACAATAAGTGGCAAAAAAGCAGTTCTATAAGCGAGTATGATAGGTGAATCTAACTTTAAGTTCTGGTATTAGATCATTACATTATGTTAGTTGATAATGGTTATGTGATTGGCTGTATTAAGTTGATCACAGTAGGCCTTTTAAGTAAGCAACCTAACACTTAAGCTAAGACTTCATAAGTGAGGCATTAACCAGGAGGCCTGGGAAGAAACTTTCAGGCAAAATGAACAGTGCCCTGAGGTGGGAGAATATTTGGTCCTTCAGAGGAGCGGAGAGAAGACTGGTATGCCTGGATCCCTGTGAGTGAGGGTAGAGCTGGCATAAGATGGGGTCATATCAGTGATGTTCCTGTTGCCGATTCTAATGATGTTGGACTTCAAGTGTAATCAGTGATCTTGCAAATGTGAGAAAGGGCCAAAAAGTAGAAGAGGCTTTCTGAATGACTAAGGACAGCAAGAGGGGTTAGTCACCAGCACTAAAAAGAAATGAGAACAGTGGACAAACCTGACCCATTTAAGGGTTTTGCTAAATGATTTACTTGGCAAGGTTTCTACACCGTTTTGCTATTAATCAAGTTCCGTTCCACTACCCCTATTAATACATGTCTCCACATAAGCACTGATGGCACTTGTGGAGTTGCTGTTATGACACTGTAACTTTTGATTGATGTTGATGTATGGCAAAACCAATACAGTATTCTAAGTAAAACATAAATAAATAAATAAAATGAAAAAATGCACTAAAAAAAAAGAAAGAAAACTAAATACTATCTCTCTTTTCATATCTGTCATTCTTGCAGCCCCCTTTCTCAGGCCCAGATCCTATGAAAACCTATAACATCATATTGAGGGGAATTGACATGATAGAATTTCCAAAGAAGATTGCCAAAAATGCTGCTAATTTAATTAAAAAACTATGCAGGTGAGCATTTTGACCACATTGTTTTTCCCATTGTGATCCTTTAAAAAAATAGATTTTTAAACAATTATTATTTTATTTTTAGGGATAATCCATCAGAAAGATTAGGGAATCTGAAAAATGGAGTGAAAGACATTCAAAAGCACAAGTAAGTGTTCTTATAACTTACAGTTTAAGAGTTCAGAGAATATTCCCCGAGGCTGATGTCTTTAAGTTAGGAGTCATACAGCTGATGCCACTAGTCCATAGGAGCATGCGATGAGACAGGCAGACTGGTCAGCCTTGTTATTCAAGATCTTTCTAGTTCTGTCTCAAGGACTTTATGTAGATGCATCTGATCCTGTGACATTCTAAACAACAGATTCATTGAATTTAGTTTTTCCCAGCTCCTACTAATTAGGACTTTTCCTCTCCAGCATGAAGAAGAAATATATATTTTTAATTCTGAAATTCTATTCTCTACCAGAATATTAAAAACAAAAGTGTGCCACCATATATCATGCCTCATATCTTTAACTAAAGCATATTTTTTCAACCGTTTCCTAATTGGATGCTATGACAGTGGGGAAAAAAAGTAGAGTACAGTCATTTTTAAAACAATAGCAACATCTTAAATAGTAAACCTTACCCATGTTGATTGAAAGTTCTAAAGCTAAACCAAGATCATATTGGTCTTTCCCCATTGGTTTCTGTAACATGCAGAGGAAATTCACATTCCTACCAAAGGAATGTGTTTACCGCAATACCTATGAATGTCTAAAAAGCCTGCGGGAATTTCATGTAATTATTTGTTAATGATGAAACCGTTCAAAGACAACAACAACACAAAGACCTTTGTGATATTTGGTCCCATTTCCACAAAAGCCATACTCAAAGCACCTTCATTGAACCAAAAAAAGAAAGAAGAAAATGAGATACAGATACGTAGAGACCGAGACGGCGACGAGAAAAGGCTAATTAACTGAGGCTGCCCAGCGACAAAGGTGGACGGATACTTTTCCCCCTGACATTTCATTCCCTGATTCTGCCTTCTTAAAATAGCAACCTGTAGGGCACAGGGCCAAGCATATTATGGCATTTATTAAGTTATGGTGATCATTTTGGAACAAGATTGACTGAAATAACTAGAATAAAAAGCAGTTGCTAATTGGTCTTTACAATTTTGACAATTAGATAAAAAAAAAACGCATTCCACTTAATAAGCTAACATTTAAAATCTTCAATTAAGTAGAAAACATTATTCTCATAATGAAAATATTTGCTTACCTGTTTTCCATCAGTCATAGACATCATATAAGTTGTTTTGAGATGGCTTTAACTGAGGTAAAATGCCTTTAACTATCTGTTTTTTCCTTTTTAGATGGTTTGAGGGCTTTAACTGGGAAGGCTTAAGAAAAGGCACCTTGACACCTCCTATAATACCAAGTGTAAGTAAACTTTCCAGCTTGTAATTGTGTGATACACATGAAGGTATTTGTCAGTCATCAAAGATCTGCTATTTCAAATTTTTTATCCTATGATCAGCTTAAAATATAGGAGAAATAGCAGATTAACATAATGACATCTTCTAAAATTCAAACTTATAATGTGTTAAATATACAAGTGTTGACAGAAGAGTATAATGAATCTCTTTTTCCACATATTAGAAAAACTTTATACATCTTTGCCCAAGAATATATTCACAACCTTATTTAGTCATATTCATAAATTATGTTAAATTTCTTCACATTCATGTATTGTCTATATAAGATGCATTAAGTTCTGCAGTGTGTACTTGAGTATACTTAGATGAGTTAGGATAATCTGTTATTCTTACCTTCTGGTTATGACTCCACCATGCTCTGTCTCCAAGAGTCCAATCCAAATGGGCCACATCGCAACATTCCCTGCCCTGTGGCTTTTTGTTGGGTTTAGACAACAGTTCAGCTACCAGTTTCAACAGCTTTCAATTCCTGGCCAATATCATTTCATTTATGCTCCACAGACTTCCTCCTCCTCTGCCCCCATAGTTCTTTAAAGTATTCCTAAGCACAGTTCTTTTCTTTTATTGTTTGATCAGGCTCTAAAAGAAAGACATTCTCTTCTAATATATCAGATGTTTTGTTAAACTACTAGTCCACGAATTGAACTAAGTGTTTACACTGTGTTAACCTGAAATGGACTTCATCTGGCTGCATTTATATTTTTAGTCAATACAGCATCTATCTAATAAAATTTGTTTGGTCTAAACTAATGAGGAGAGGGCTGTTTTGCACTCCTGAGCTCTTCATTTATATACATCCTTTTTTCTGGGACTAATTTACAATCACTCCTTATACAGAAACAATTGCTGTACTTATTATTTTAATTTGTATGCTTATGTTTATTCACAAACAAAGTAAAGTCCAGATGTTAACTGCATTCATGAAGTTTTCTTTTTAGAACAAAGGCAGAATAAGAAACTTTAAGAGGAAAATAAAAGCCTAAAATATCCTAACTTATACTCACCAGGGGTCTCCTTTTATGCAGCAGTAGTATTAAATTAAATGGAGGAATATATATATATATATAATATATATAAATATATATAATAGAATATGAAGTTCTAAATACTATAGAATATGAGAGAAACTAAAATTCTGCTTCTTCACCTCTTTTATTTATGCTCTGCGTTTTGAACTGCCAGTAAACTTATAAGAGTTTACAAAGATCTTTTGTAATTATTTCTTTTAATCACACAACTTATTCTTTCCTAGAGTGTAAACTCTAGAAGGGCAAAAACTATGCCTATTTTTATTCACCACTGTAATCCTCAATGCAAAGGACAAATCCTGCTCATGGTAGACATGCCAAAAATAGCCACTGAATAAGGAATGAATAAAGAATGCTTTTAAAAATCTAGCTTGGAATTCCACTAATACTCTTGTTTACAGGTTGCATCACCCACAGACACAAGCAATTTTGACAGTTTCCCTGAGGACAATGACGAGCCACCACCTGACGACAACTCGGGATGGGACATAGACTTCTAATGCATTTCTCTTACCTGCTTCTGCCTTGCTGGAGACAGCTTTTTCTAAGACACAGCTGCCAGCAAACCTGAAGGAAAGAGAGAAGATGAGTGCTCGGGGTCACCATGATGCCTTTGATCGATGCTGCTCCAGTAACTACAGTGGCATTAGGACTTATTGCTTAGATGGCAGTAGTGCTCTTTACATGTTTTCTGTTTGAACCTAAATATAGCAGTTGACATGGTGGTCCTGAAGCAAAGCCTTTCACCAGTAAAGAGATGTTCTCCATTGTTGCAATGATCTTGCTTTGCTCTGATTATAATTTGTAAGACTGTAAGAAACACTTCAGTCTAGTGAAAGAGTCAGTACCTTGCTAGAATTATCAAGAAGATAAAAAAATAATATATTGGGTACGATAAATTACTATGGTACAAAAACTGGACTCTTCCCTTTCTTCAAGTGAGGGCTGTCGCTTCTGTTACCGAAAGCCGGTGTATATACCGCACACAAGAGGACCACACATCTGTGGGTCACAGAGGTCATGGCAAACCAGTGCTAGAGGTCTCATGATTTTATTTCCCAGCAGTGCTGATGACGAGACTGAATGTGCCCTTTCCTTTCTGACAGATTTTAGACATTGGTATGATAAAAGCACAACTGCTGTGGCTCCTGCTGAGAAATCTCATAGCAGGTATATGCGTGTTTCACAGAGGACTGAAGAAAAGCCAACATGCATGATATATCTGTTCATTTCTTTTTGATAAATTGGCATGACAGAGTGGAGAAAAAAGGCAATTCACAAACCATTTCATATATTTTTAAACAGTGTGCTTAAAGATGGTCCTGGAAATAAATGACTAGCAGCCAATTGGTTTTAATTTGTTACCTAACACACCCTCAAACTGAGGCTTAAAATATTCCCTTTTATAAAAATAAACCCTTACGATAGGGTGGGGTGGAGAGGGATTAAGATCCATCCAAAAAAATTAAAAACTATATAGGTGCTATGTATATTTTTCATCTGTAAATGTCAGTGTCTGAACAGACAACACAAATTCTAATCATTCTATGTGTAGCCAGAGAATCAAGCATTTTCACTCAAGTTATCAAACATAACTCCTGTCAGATTTCACTTAGACAACATAGTCTAAGGTTAAGGGAGAAAGGTGACTAAAAATGTATTTGAACTAGCTTCCTGTCTTAGGCCTGAACCAAAAAGAAAAGAAAGAAAGCACAAAACCATTGATTCACCAGATGAGAAACCTAACTTTATGAGGTCAGGAACAAGAGAAGAACCTGGCCAGGTGTGAGATTACCTTTTGTCCGTGGCAATATGTGTCTATTAACATGTGAAGGGAGAAAGGAAGGAGAGAGAGAGAAAGAGGGGAACCTGCTATCTTAAAAGTAAATTAGAGCTAAATAGAACAGAAATATTATAAATCTGAAATATCATAATAGCTAGGAAGAGATTAGGTTTGGAAATAACAAATTGATTTCATAGAGAAAAGAATTGCCAAAGAGTCCTTTATTGGCAGGCCAGTTGACAACTATTAGCTGTCCTAAGTAGCAGAGCCAACTAGCATTATACCTCCTTAGACAAATGTGTCATTTTACAAGCTGTCATCCTGATTTGAAACTTTGTGAATATGGCATATTAAATAGAGGTTTGCTTTTTTTTTTTTAAAAACTCAGTCAAATGTAGGCATTTCTATAAAATATATGTCCAACTAGATCATTATATAGTATTCAAGAAGGCATATATTATGATTTTTGTTTGAATTTTTCACAAGAAGTTGTTAGAATATGATATATTATCAAAACAGCAATCTAAGAAACATTTGGAGAACAAAAGTACTAAGGGCATATTATATGTAATTACAATAAATTTAACATTTTGATCTTAAGATATTATCCTCATATTATTGGATTTTTCCTCCCTTAATCATTTCTCAAAATTGTTCCTCAAGATACCTTCTTCTACAGGTTTTACAAAACAATATTAAACATATCAATCTAATATCCAGCTATTAATGCTACTTCAGAAGTTTAATATTGCTTTTAATTTGGACTTTTAAAATATATAATTGCAACTTTACAGTCAATGTTAAGTGATTTTTTTTTTTTTAAAAGACAGTGGTTTAGGCGTGCTAAAGGTTTGCTAGAAAATGAAATTTACCTAGTCATTTTAAATGAGAATCTTCTCCTGCAACTTTTAAAATATCCCAATCGCCCCAGAAATTAGCGCTTACCCTGGGTTTGGAACTATGGTTCAAGTCTAAGACAACCAATCTGTTCAAGCTTTGTGCAGAAGGAAGAAGTGGCATTGAGCGCAGTGCACCTGCAGGCCATTTCTCCCACCTGTTATCGCATCTTTGTTCATTTCACTGGTGGCACTGCATCAGGCTGTCTAAAGCAATCACCAAAAAAATACAGGTGAGCTACATCTTACAAGCGTTACTAAGAGAAAACAGTCATCTAATGTTCAACAATGAATTTTAAGGATTCAAATCCTGTCTTAATGATGACACTAGGGCTAAAATTCATGGCTGGCTTCATAAAGCACAGCTCACTTTATTTCTGAATTTTTCATGCCCCTTCTCATTTCTTACAAGAACATCCAAAAAAAAAAAAAGAACATCCAGAGAAGTTAGAATAGTGCCAACTTGTTTGATCTGTTAACTCAATTTCTTGTTAATATTTCAAGTATGGGATACAAGGGCTTTCTGTGTGTCCTGACTCACAGGAAAACTGAAAACTGCCAAGGAAAGAACATCATTATACTTGCGATAGATTGACTACATTAGGAAAAATGATTTCTGGACATTTGCTATGAATGATTTTTATGTTTTTACCTTCTTTAATATAGGAATCAGATCCACATGCCATTTAAAACAAATTTATTTTTACTATATTCTTCACAAATCCTAATTTTTACCTAAAATTATGGGATATGCATGTAAGCACACATGTATCCCATATAAATTCAGCTACTGAAGTTTTCCTGTCTCATTTCTAAAAGACCGAACTGATGGTGAACTTAAAGAAGTCAGCTACCATGAAGATAAGGCTATTAAAGTTGATTTCATACAGTAGAGGTAATTTGTGCATTCTCCATAACAATGTTTTCTTTCACAATAGGACCACAGACAAATATTTATGTAAATAGATATTTTTGTGTGATATTTTGTGGTACATATAACTTTTTAGTGTTTCACAGCATTATTACTTCATTTAATTTGTATGGAATAAAGTTTTTAGGTCCAAGTAGACTTGAATTAATGTCCTGATTGTCAGTATTATTGAAAATTCTGTCAATTGTACTGTTATTCATCTGTCCCATAGTTTAGAACATGACCTGGCTATCTGGCATTGTTGCAAGTGCCTTAAATTCATGGCATCCTATTAAAAAAACAAATTTGGTGTTATGCTGCATGACAAAGACAAACACACCTCAAAACGTTGTCCTTTCTTAGCTTGCTACGTTTTACAGTTCTTTCTGCTGACAATTTATAAGCCTTTATTATATAATATTGATGAATTACAGAAATGATGAAGTTGTTCTCTTATTTCTGTTCAATGTACCAGAGCTGTGTATCTGTTAATGAGATACAGCGTCATTTCTGTGAAATGTATAAATGTATGTGCAGGTCAAATTAATATATGACATACTATCAGTCTGTATACAGGTATTCCTGTTTTGCTAAGTTGTGCAGATTCAGTTTAAAAAAAAAAAATTAGTGCAGTCAAATTGTGAAATCTCCTTTTTTAGACTCCGAAAAAACATCCAACTCAAAAGAAAAATTGGAAAATGACTGCTAACCAAGCCTCATCATGAAACCTATGATGAACAAAGTACACCACTCAACAAAACAGGATGCTTCCTCTGAGTTCTTGTATATGCAGATCACTTATAAGGCAAGTTTTCAACGGACCTAGAAAGCTAAACTTTGAAAGTGTGTTGTTAGCCCTCCTGTTTATCTGCCCTTGCATCGACAGACAGAGCTCTGGGGCATGACAGTGACTCAGAGGTTTGGACTTCCAAGTAAAGGGACGTTTCTTGAAGCATCATCTGTCAAATTTATTTCAATGTATGATGTTTTTACAACTGGTCAGTTCTTTTGTATTCCTACAGCTATGGTTATTTGATTGTCCTCTTACAATTTGTTCTACATGAAAGAGTCCTTTGTTAGTCAGAATGCAACAACTGTCATCTGGTGGTCACTGGCCACTTGCACTCTTTGATGTAGATTAAAAACTTTTTCATAAACTTAACCTGCTTTGATTTGCTCTGTATTTTTCCTGCAGCTGTAATTGCCGAGTGCCTGTTGTATACTTTATAGAGTTGAAATAAAAAAATAATTACTTTTGAACTTAGTTGATGTTTAATTTCAGGCAAGATTCCAAGGGCAGAATTGGTGTATTAAAACTGAAATACCACGTAGTGCTTCTGTAGAATGTCCCTATAACATTGTAGAAAATACTTATAAATCAAATGTCCCTCAAAAAGTGATATATTATTTATTGTTTAGTTGCTAAGTTGTGTCCGACTCTTGCGACTCCACGGACTGTAGCCCGCCAGGCTCCCCTGTCCATGGGATTTTCCAGGCAAGAACACTGGAGTGAGTTGCCATTTCTTTCTCCAGGGGATCTTCGAAACCCAGGGATCGAACCCGCATCTCCTGCATTGCAGGCAGATTCTTTACCACTGAGACACCAGGGAAGCCTGATCTAGTCCAAAAGTAATCCAACAAATCGGCTTAAAGAATTCAATAAGTGTCACACTTAGCAGTTTTCTGTACACAACTACCACACCACCACCACCACTACTTCCACACACTCCTTTGGGACTACCCCCACCCAAATTCTTCAGCTAGACTGAATGCATGCATGCTAAGTCGCTTCAAGAGTGTCCAACTCTTTGTGACCCTACGGACTGTAGCCTGCCAGGCTCTTCTGTCCGTGGAATTCTCCAGGGAAGAATACTGGAGTGGGTTGGCATGCCCTCATCCAGGGTGTCTTCCAGACCCAGGGAGCAAACCTGCTACTCATGTCTCCTGCACTGCCAGGCGATTTCTTTACCACGAGCACCACCTGGGAAGCTTGAACTAGGCACACAATCAAAGAAGCAATATATAAGAACATAAGACAGGCTAGGAGGGAATTATTTAATATGAAAAGTAACCTCATGAATCTTTGTCTAAGGTTTGTTCACCTAATCCCTCTGTTAAAGTTTACATGCATAAAGAATACAAATTTAAAGGAAAATATGATAAAAATCAATTATTCAAAGCTCTGGTGAACATTCTTGCTACATTACTTGAATGATACACAAATTAAAACTGGTTGGAACATAATCTAACTGCCTTTGGCGTGTTGACATCATATTATCAGTGACAGTGAATTAAAACCCATTTGTAATGAAAACTAGAAATTTAGCTTTCTTAGACAGGCCCTCCCCAGAAAAAAAAACTTAAAAATACTGTGTCACTATAGCACATTCAATAATTTCATTTTTTCCTACGAATAGGACTGAACTGTAAGTTTGTAGTATTCACCATTTTTAAGTTCTATTATTTTCATATACTTTTCTAAGAATGATCTTCTTTGATCCCAGAAAATTATTTTGTTTGTACTGATCACACAGTTTTTGCAGAGGCACACAGATCAGTCCTCATGATCATTAATGGAATTGGAAGAAGAGGATGTGGCATCCACGCCACTTTCACATCCTATATGTTAATTGCAATTGAAACAAACAACTGAACACTTATTTGACTACAATGATAAGAATCAATACTAAATTTGAGATGAATGAATTAGTAGTCTGATCATCCAAGATGATCACGTCATGTTTGCAGACCTGCCCTAACACTCACAATTATAGCCCTGAATATGTTACGTACATAATATACGAGTCACAATGCTTATATTCTTTTCCCAAGAGTTCTATTCACAGTTTTCTTCTGTATTCCATATTTCTCCTAATTCAAAAGGACTATAAATTGATAAAATAGTAGTGTTTACCTCTGGCAATTGTTTCTCACCCAAGATGATTATATGAAGCAAAAGACAAATCTATCCATATGCCAATATGCAAAGACAAACAGGTTAAGTCTCAGCATCATAAAAAAAAAAAAAAAAGGATAAAAAGGAAAAGACCAAGGTGTCCCTGGGATTCCCTGGTGGTTCAGACGGTAAAGTGTCTGCCTGCAATGTGGGAGACCCAGGTTCGTTCCCCGGGTCAGGAAGATCCCCTAGAGAAGGAAATGGCAACCCACTCCAGTACTCTCACCTAAAAATTCCATGGGTAGAGGAGTCTGGTGGGCTACAGTCCATGGGGTCACAAAGAGTCGAACATGACTGAGCGACTGCGTTTCGTTTCGTTTAAGGTGTCCCTATAAGCCACAAAGTCTGGCCACAGAGTTCATAAAAATTAATCGGCTGATGATATATATTCTAGGACAGTGTTTTCCAAACATCAATGTCATAAAATATCTGTAGGAAATATGGCAAAAAACATAAATTGCCAGCATTATCCAGTTATTTTGAGGCACAGTCCAGTAATCTTAATGTATAACAAGCTCCTACCTTAGTTTATTCAGATGGAAACATGTATATGCATTTATGGAAGAAATGCAGGAAAATATGGCCCATGGGAATGGTAGGATCAAGGAGGAAAGAAAAAATTAACAGTCATTGACGTCTAAAGCCTATTAAATACCCTCAAAAGTGTTAAATAATATTTAGATTCTACCTATATAGAGGTCCTTTCCATTTTCCATATTCAAATAGTATATTACTAATAAATTATTTTTGTAATGGAATAATGCACATCTTTTGCGTGTGTGTGTTGCTAAGTGTTTCTATTGGAGTACAATCGACTTACAATTTTGTGTTAGTTCCTGCTGTGCAGGGTCAATCAGCCCTGCGTGTGTGTGTTCCCCTTCCTCTTTAGTCCCCCCCCGCCCCCTCCTTCCGTCCCTCTAGGCCAGCACAGAGCACTGAGCTGAGCTCCCTGTGCTATAAAGCAGCTTCCTGCTAGCTAGCTATTTCACACATGGTAGTGTGCATATGTTAATGCTGCTCTCTCAGTTCAACCCCCACTCCTTCCCACTGTGTTCACAAGTCCATTCTCTATGTCTGCACCTCTATTCTTGCCCTGCAAACGGGTTCATCAGTACCATTGTTTTAGAGTCCATATATATATACCTGTCTGTGTGTGTTAATACACGATATTTTTTTTTTCTGACTTAATTCATTCTATATGACAGGCTCTAAGTTCATCCACATCACTACAGCTGACTCAATTTCATTCCTTTTGTGCCTAACAACTCCATTTTGTATATGTGCCACATCTTCTTTATTCATTCATCTGCTGATGGTCATCCAGGTAGCACCCATGCCTGGCTATTGTAATAATGTTGCAGTGAACATTGGGGTACAGATGTCATTTTGAATTATGGTTTTCTCAGGGTGTATGCCCAGTACAAGAATTGCGGGGTCATATGGGAATTCTGTATCTAGTTTTTAAGGAAACTTGCTTATTGTTAGAGAAATGTAAATCAAAACTACAAAGTATCACTTCACACTGGTCAGAAAGGTCATTATCAAAAAATCTACAAACAAATGCTAGAAAGGGTGTAGAGAAAAGGAAACCTTACGTTGTTGGTGGGAATGTAAACTGGTAGAGTCATTGTGGAGATCAATACATCCATATCTTGATTTAAGAAACTGAAAGATGAATTTACACCACTTCTGGTATCTGGTATACCAGGGCAGAAGGAAAAGTGAAAGTGTTAGTGGCTCAGTCGCGTCCGACTCTTTGTGGCCTCATGGACTGCAGCATGCCACGCTTCCCCGTCCATGGAATTCTCCAGGCAAGAATACTGTAGTGGGTAGCCATTTCCTTCTCTAAGGAAATTTTCCTGACCCAGGGATCAAACCCAGGTCTCCTGCATTGCAGGAGAATTCTGAGCCACTAGGAAAGCCCCCCAGGACAGGATACTAGGAGCTTAATTTGCATGATGGATCTTAGTCCTCTAGGGAGAAATGATAATAGAGACTTCAGCAGGATTTTGACTTCAGTTCACCAATCTCCTGTAGCCCTCCCTGAGGAATTCCCTGCCTCAGGGAAGGCAGGGTTAGCCCTTTGGCTTGCTTTGGGCATTAAAAAGGGAGCCTGTCACTCTAAGCTCCTGGGTAGCTCAGAGGGTAAAGAATCTGCTTGCAATGCAGGGGACTGGGGTTCCATCCCTGAGTTGGGGAGATCCCCTGGAGAAGGAAATGGCAACCCACTCCAGTATTCTTACCTGGGAAATCCCATGCAAAATGGATCACAAATCCCAAACGCCAGACAGAGGAGCCTGGCAGGCTGAAGTGGATCACAAAGAGTCAAACAGGACTGAGCAGCTAACACACATTACTCTAAGCAGGAATGTTAAAAGGCAATTCTTGCTTCAGTACATCCTCCCTTCCCTCTAATGCTGCAGTGGGCAATTCTCCATCTATGGCTGATGTGTGAGCTGTAGAAGCAGAGTGAGGACTGCAACCAAGAAAAGCAGAGCTCCTACCAATTCACAAAGGTTATATGGTGGAATATATTGTCGTTTGGAAACACTAAGATTTGATTTTACCTATTTTAAGATCATAACCTTGCCCGTTCTTGCTGATACAACTAGCAAGCACAGAATAAAGTCAAGGGCTGATTAGACTCAGGGTGGGAATTCAGCAATGTGAATAACCCACTCTCAGGTAGAATGTACCAGACTATGTCATTAAACCCTGAGTGAGGGGGCAGTAAAGACTTGATAGAGTTCACTCAAATTTCTAGTCCTTTGTTATAATGAAGATAGTTGTGCCAAACATACATTTCAACAGGGTACTGATGGAAACATGCTTAGAACCCAGACCATCTAAAGTTGGTGCAGCAAGTTACCAACCCTCACACTTGGGCCACTTGGGGCAAGAAGCATGAGGGTTAGTGACCTGAGAAACAAAGAGTCCTAGCAGAAATCGCATAAGTCACAGGACTGGGAAATTTACAGTCCCTAGGGAGAGCATGATTCCCCAAGATTTTTTTCAGAAGAGATGAAAGCCTGAAGATTTTAGTAATAAATGGTTGGAAAAGGAAAAAAACGCTACCTTAACTATAATTATGATGTCATATATATAACTCCTTGCTAGGTTATAAGTGCCACAAATTGCTCCATAAAGTGGTGTGAATTACTTGGGACTTGATTCTCTTATCCAAATGAGGATTACTAAAGTTCCTTTAGTAATAAAATTCTGAAACTTAGTTTCTTTTACTTTTTGAACCTACTTTTCCTTATTTTTCAAAAGCAGAGTTTGGCATACTACAGCCCATGGGCCAAATCCACTTCAATTCCCAGTATATTTCTGTAAATAAAGTTTTATTGGAACAAAGTCAATACATATTGTCTAAAGCTGCTTTCACACCACAACAGCATGTGGGTTGAATAGTGAGAAAGAAGCAATATGCCAATGGAAGTCTAAAATATTCACTGTCTAGACTTTTCTAGAAAAGTCTACCAAACCCTATTCAAAAGAAAGAGCTTACAATAGACCAGTGATTTTCAAATAGAGTTTTCCATAGAACCCATAGGATATGGAAGTAATATCTTAGAGTTCACCAGAATGGAATAGGTAGAGAAGAACAGTTGACTCTTGAACAGCACAGGGGTTATGAGCACAACCTCTGTACAGTAGACCATCTTGCAACCTTACAATCAGCCCTCTGAATCTACAGTTCTATATACAACTGACTGTGGATTGTGTAGCACTATAGCATGTATTTAATGAAAAACTTCATATAAGTAGATGGACCCATGAAATTCAAATTTGGGTTGTTTAAACATCCATTGAATATGTGTTAAAGGAAGGGGATATGCAATGAGTATGCTTCTCAAGCTCCAGAATTTTTATTGTTTTTAATATATTTTTGATTGGAATATATTTATTTTACAAAGTTGTATTAGTTTCTGCTGCACAACTACATGAATCACCTATAAGTATACATATATCCCTTCCTTCCTGAGCCTCTTTCCTATCCACCTCCCCACTCCAGATTTCTAATTCTGAGTCAATCAGAGAAATTCTGTTATCTGTTTCACATATTGGGGATGTATGTGGCATTTCATTTTGAAAAAAATATTCTATTGTTTATTTTATAAACAATATTGTTTATTGTTTATTCTGTTGTTTATTTCAAAAAACACTGAACTAGGTTAAATTTGGGGCTCTTTTCATGTTCAAGATTCCAGTTATAGTGGTAGCTCATTTCTTAGGAGAAAAATTAATTTCAAAGATCCATAGGGATCAAAGTTAAGATAATAGTTTTACCTGGAGAAGTATAGACTGAGGGGAAACAAGAGAGGCTCTCATAGGGTGCTGGTCATTTAATTTCTTGATCTGAATGGGGACAGGGGTGTGTTTCTTTGTGAACACTCATAAAATTGTATGTTTGCATATTTTACTTAAGTTTACTTAAACAGAATTGAAACATATAACAAAATAAAAGGATATGTGTGCTAAAAGTTTTGAGCTTCATACTGCTTCTTTTCTCTGTGTCTGAGTTCAAGGTAACGTTACTACTTTGCCCTTACTCCTCATGTATAAAATTAATTTTCTCATGTGTAAAAATAACATATATATATATATATATATATATATGAAATCTCTACTCCTTTACTCCTTATATTCTTCCAATCTATTCATATTCAGGGACAATGCTTTTTAAATGCCCATTTTATCTTGGCATTCCTAGCTCCCTTTCACAGCTCCTGATGCCCTAAGGATGCAATCAAACCCATGAAAGAAGTTAGCTCCCCATGCTCCCAGCCATGTGCTGGGCTTCCAGGCTTTCCAGTCATCTATGCACCTTTGTATTCCTTTCTATCTTTCCACTTTTCAATGACCAACTCAGTTGTTCTGATCTCAGCACAGGCTACCTTCAGAAAAGTCCCTCTGACTTACACTACTTTCTCTGTTTAAATGCACTGACTCAAAGTTTAGATACAAAGAATAATTGTTTGAATGACTGGAGAACAACTCCGTGAAAGCCTAACAGTTTGTTTCCTTTATTCTTTTGGCTGGGAGACGTGATGGAAATTGTGTCATCTTGAGACTAACCTGAAGCAGCTAGAAAAGCAGTAATGTTATAGGGGTAGTAGAAGGACTCTTTGGAGGTAAGGTTATCACAGAGCGTAGAACAAATTTGGGCATACTTCACTTCAAAAGATTTGATATGTGAAAAGATTAGCTTTATCCAGAAGACAATTTAAGAGTTGTTTGTTTGTATTACAATAAGATGATTTTCTTTTCGACTTAAAATGATACATGGAAAGAGATGGCCAAGATGATAAAGTAGGAAGACCTTCAGCTTACCAACTCCACGGGCACATCAAAATTACAAGTCTTTATAGAGCACCTAATTTTTAACTGGAGGATAATTGCTTTACAATGATGTGTTGCTTTCTGCCATACAACAATGTAAATCAGCTATAAATATACATATATCCCCTTCCTCTTGAGGCTCCCTCCCAATCCCCCATCTCATCCCTCTAGGTCATCACAGAATTTCAAGTTGAGTTCCTTGTGCTACACAGCTGCTTCCCACTAGCTATCTATTAATATTTTGCATATAATAGTGTATATGTCAGTGTTACTGTCTCAATCTGTGACTCCCTTTCCTTCTTCTATCATGTCCACAAGTCCATTCCCTATCTCACAAAGCAACTAGTGATGAGAAAGTCCTAAAGACTGAAAGAAAAGATCTTCAATGACTAAAGATATAAAGAAGGATTCACAGGGGAATGGGTAGGAGGGATGGAAATGTTGTATAGTTAAGACCCAGAGTCCTGGAAGGGTAACCCCAAATCAGGATGATTATTAAAATTATAGAGGTTCTCCCTAACGAGTGAGAGATCCCAGCCCCACATCAGGATCATCAGCCCTGGGGTTTTGGCACTGGGAAGATTTGCTCCTAGAATATTTGGCTTTGAAGGCCAGTGGAAATTTTGGAGAGCCAGAAGGCTATAGGAAATAGAGACTCTGTTCTAAAATGGAGAAGGCAATGGCACCCCACTCCAGTACTCTTGCCTGGAAAATCCCATGGACGGAAAAGCCTGGTAGGCTGCAGTCCATGAGGTCGCTAAGAGTCGGACAGGACTTCCACTCTTCACTTTCACGCATTGGAGAAGGAAATAGCAACCCATTCCAGTGTTCTTTCCTGAGGAATCCCAGGGATGGGGGAGCCTGGTGGGCTGCCGTCTATGGGGTTGCACAGAGTCGGACACGACTGAAGCGACTTAGCAGCCAGAAGAGCCCACAAAATCTCACGTGTTTTGAGACCCAGAGTAGAAGCTGTAATTTGCAAGAAACGTGAGTCAACCCCACCTGCTGATCTTGGAAAGTTCCCCTGCCCCCACTGAGAGGCAAGAGGCAACTGGAACTCATGCTGGGAACATTGAGCTTGGTGGCAATCATTTTGGGGAGCTCATACTATCACAGGACACTGATGCTGACAGGTGCTATTTTGGAATTCTCCCTCTAACTGCTTAGGACCAGAACCTGGCCCTGTCTACTGGCACTAGTTTTGGAACCCTCCAGGGACCCTATCCACCAACAAGCCAACGTTAGTTCCAGGACCTTTAGTCCCACAGTCAGTCACCCTATAATCCAGCCCCACCCAGTAGCAGAGAGAAGCCTCTGAACAAGACAGGGCCTGGAAACCAATTAGACCGGGGGCCAGCTACACTTTCTAGACTATCCATCAAAAACCAGCCTTCCACAATAGAAGGGCCCACATAGCCCCCATAGCAGGCACCCCTAGAGCATATAGGTCTGGTGAACAGAAGAGAGTGGGTTGGAGGGTTACAGAGATCTCTCCTACAAAAAACCACTTCTCAGAGTACACAACACTGCACATGGGTTGGGAATCAACACAAAGCAATAATACCTTCATGGGAACCAGGGCTAAACCTAACTAGGGGTCTGGAAGGGTCTGCTGGAGAGGTGGAGGTTAGCTGTCGCTCACTGTGGGGGCAAGAACACAGGTGGCAGACTGGCCCCCAAAATATTGATCAGCATGCATTTTGCCAGAGGTCCCTATTTCAGCCCCATGACCCAGCCCCACCCAATAGCCTAAAGGCTTAGAGCTGGTAAGCCTCAAGCCAAGCAATCAATAAAATAGGAACACAGTCCCACCCATCAGCAGACAGGGCACCTAAAGTCATCCTGAGCTGACAGCCATCTCAAAACACATCCCTTAAAATGTCCCTATCCATCAGAGGAAAGCAGCACAAGAGATAACTATACATAGACATCACCAGATGGTCAATACTGAAATCAGACTGATTGTATTCTTGGCAGCCAAAGATGGATAAGCTCTGAGTCAGTAAAACCAAGACCAGGAGCTGACTGTGGCTCAGATCATGAACTCTTTATTGCAAAATTCAGACTTAAATTGAAGAAAGTAGGAAAACCACTAGGCTACACAGGTGTAACCTAATCAAATCCCTTATGATTATACAGTGGAAATGATAAATATATTCAAGGGATTAGATCTGATAGAATGCCTGAAGAACTATGGATCAAGCTTCATGACATTGTACAAATCATTTTGATGGTGATCAAATCATCCCAAGGAAAAAGAAATGCAAAAAGGCAAAAAGGTTGTCTGAGGAGGTCTTACAAATACCTGAGCAAAGAAGAGAAGTGAAAGGCAAAAGAGAACTAGAAAGATATACCCATCTGAATGTAGAGCTCCAAAGAATACCAAGGAGAGACAAGAAAGCCTTCTGAAGTGAACAATGCAAAGAAATAGACAAAAATAATAGACTGGGAAAGACTAGAGATCTCTTTAAGAAAATCAGAGATATCAAGGGAACATTCCATGCAAAGATGGGCACAATAAAGGACAGAAAATTGATACAGACTTAACAGAAGCAGAAGATATTAAGAACAGGTAGTGAAAATACACAGAACTGTACACCAAAAAAAGTCTTAATGACCCAATAACCACAATGGAATGATCACTCACCTAGAGCCAGACATCCTGGAGTGTGTAGTAAAGTAGGCTTTAGGAAGTATTACTACGGACAAAGCTAGTGGAGGTGATGGATTTCCAGTTGAACTATTTCGAATCATAAAAGGTGATGCTGTGAAAGTGCTACATTCAATATGCCAGTGAATTTGGAAAACTTAGCAATGGCCACAGGATTGGAAAAGTTCAGTTTTCATTCCAATCCCAAAGAAGGGCACTGCCAAACAATGTTCAAACTATTGCATAATTGTGCTCATTTCACATGCTAGCAAAGTAATGCTCAAAATCCTTCAAGCAAGGCCTCAACAGTATGTGAACTGAGAACTTACAGACGCACAAGCTGGATTTAGAAATGGCAGACAAATGGCAAATTGCTAACATCCACTAGTTCATAGAGAAAGCAAGGCAATTCCACAAAACCATCCACTTCTGCTTCATCAACTATGCTAAAACCTTTGACTGTGTGGATCACAACAGACTGTGGAAAAATTTTAAACATGTTGGAATGCCAGACCATCTTACCTGCCTCCTAAGAAATCTGTATGCAGGTCAAGAAGCAACAATTAGAACCGGACATGAAACAGTGATCTGGTTCAAATTGAGAAAGGAGTATGTCAAGGTACGACAGGCTGCATACTGTCACCCTGCTTATTTAACTTATATGCAGAGTTGTTGTTGTTGTTAGTCACTCAGTTGTGTCTGACTCTTTGTGACCCCATGGACTGTAGCCCACCAGGCTCCTCTGTCCATGAGATTCTCCAGGCAAGAATACTGGAGTGGGTTGCCATTACCTTTTCTGATATGCAGAGCACATCATGTGAAATGCTGGACTGGATGAATCTCTAGCTGGAATCAGGATTTCCAGGAGAAATATCAATAACCTCAGATAAGCAGATGACACCACCCAAATGGCAGAAAGCAAAAAAGAACTAAAAAGTCTCTTGATGAAGGTGAAAGAGGAAAGTGAAAAACCTGGCTTAAAATTCAGCATTCAGAAAACTAAGATCGTGGTATCTGATGCCATTATTTCATTGCAAATAGATGGAGAAAAAGTGGAAACAATGATAGACCTTATTTTCTTAGGCTCCAAAATCTCTGTGGATGGTGACCACAGTCATGAAACTATAAGATGCTTGCTCCTTGGAAGAAAAGCTATGACAAACCTAGACAGCGTATTAAGAAGCAGAGACATCACTTTGCCAACAATAGTCCATCTAATCCAAGCTATGGTTTTTTGAGTAGTCACGTGAGATGTGAGAGTTGGACCATAAAGAAGACTGAACACTGAAGAATTGATGCTTTCCAACTGTGGTACTGGAGAAGACTCTTAAGAATCTCTTGGACAGCAAAGAGATCAAACCAGTCAGTCCTAAAGGAGATCAACCTTGGATATTCACTGGAAAGACTGATGCTGAAGCTCCAATACTTTGGCCACCTGATGTGAAAAGCGGACTGATTAGAAAAGACCCCGATGCTGGGAAAGTCTGAGGGCAGGAGGAGGTGGGGCTAACAGAAGATGAGATGGTTGGATGGCATCACCAACTGAAATTACATGAGTTTGAGCAACCCCCAGGAGATACTGAAGGGCAGGGATGCCTGGCGTGCTGCAGTCCATGGGGTCACAAAGAGTCAGACAAGACAGAGCGACTGAACAACAAAAATGAATGTTGAATCAACCACGTTTGAATAAATATCAACAACATTTTTGGCACTTAATGTATTTATTTGCAACTTTGTACATGTCTTATTAAAGTGTTCTAATGTTTCATTAGAGTGTGATAGGCAGTGTAGAAGGCACCTCTGTGCAGAGGAACAGAACATCTATTATAAATATTACATGTGTTTCCCCTTGGAAAAGCAGATTTAACACTTCGTGGTGACATTTTTAGTCCTGAGGTATTATTTCCTCTAGAATGTATTCTTTTATTTTACCTGATAGTTGAAAAGATCGATCTTTATGTAGGGTTCTTTTAGAAAGAGAAATTTTGCAATGTGTCATTTTTGAAAAATTTATAATAAACTTGCATTCATAATATACACAACATTGAAACAAAAACCAAAGAGAGCAAAATGTGAGTGATAATGACAATTATAAGTTGAATAATGAACACTTGATCACTTTACAGCTTTAACAACTTTGCATGGTGATGTTAATTGTATCATGCTCTAAAAATATACTGATAATGTCTCCCATCAACAATGTGTTAAAGTGAAAATTACACTAGAAGCAATTGATAGTAACAAAAATTAGGCAGAAAAATGAATAAGTGAACTGGAAGACAGAGTGATAGAAGTCTACACAGAATAAAGAAAAAAGAATGGAAGTGTCAGGCAAGTGTACACTCCTCGGTTTTTGTCTCGTCACAACAAAGATTTGGAGTGACAGACATTAAAGCCTCCTTGGTGTGTCACAGCTCTCGGGTCTTGGATAGACCGTGTTATAACTCTTAGACAAATCAGTGTTACAGCTCAGTGTTACAGCTCTATTTTATTTAGAAAATAGCAGGAAAATCCATCTTCAAAGCATGAGGGAGCATTGATCCATATACATGAAGCAAAGAGCGCCCCACTGCACGGAAGAGAGGAAGAGAGAGAGAGAGAGCCCTTTGGCTCTTCTTTTCATATGTTTTTTCTTCCTGCTGGGCCTGCCCTATGCAAACTGGGCTTAGTCAGGAGTGTTATTCTACCTGAAGTCCTCACTCCGGTCCTCGGACCTTCCTCTGACCTTCCTCTGTTCTATTTTCAGGGGCTTTTCTCTTCTTTGTCTTTTAACCACTGCCATTTTGGACTCCTTTTCCCTATTCTACCTACCTAACATTCCCCCTCAAGAGATGGGAGGCCCAATTCTGTAGGAATTGGGGCATCGAAGTCTTTCTGGCTACTTCCTGCTGAACTGGGATGGCGAGGGGTACTGGGCCTCCCCCTCTTGCTAGTCTCAAGCCTCAGAGTCCTTATAGCGGTGTCCATCTAAGGGTGAGTGATATTTTCTGTGGTCAGCTGTAGCTTTATATCTTTGTGGAACTGGCACTGCATGTTGTAGCTTGTTGACCTGGACAGAGATAAAACAGGTTAGACAATTGATAATACGTGGAGCACTCATAAGCAGCATCAATATGGCATAACAAGGACTAGTAGGGGCATTAGCCAATTTTAAATTCACATTGCCTGGATGGCTCATGTCCCTCCTTTTTCCGGGATCACAAGATCTATCCCCTGTCTGTTTTGGAGTACAGTCTCTGTCAAGCTGTGTTGGCTCTTTAGAGTTATCCTGAGAAATCTTATCCCCAGAAACAAGATTTGGGGGTATTCATTAGAATGGCACTCATTGGTAGTCCTGAATAGGTATCTGTGATCTCCCAGGGGCTCACAGGTGTGTTGAGTGTCCTCTTCTGTTTTCTTCCATGGCTTGACTCATGAGTAGTGAATCCAGGAGTCATGTCCTGGTACCTTGACTGCTGTGAGGGTAGAAAGTATTACAGGGTAGGGGCCCTTCCATGTTGGCTGGAGTTGAGCCTTTGGGGACCCATCTTTCCAGACTTTAATTAGGACTTGAGTCCCTGGAGCATATAGTGGTGACTCCTTAGAATCTTTTGGGTCCTGATTCATACCCTACAAGTGTATAACCTGTTGGAATTGTCCAATGGTCATGGTATAAGACTGGAGGGTCTGAACCTCTGGATCTAGGAAGAGGTCACTGATATAAACAAAAGGTCTTCCATAGAGCATCTCATAAGGACTAAGACCAGAGATCATTCTGTCGTTTTTGAGATTGCATCCAAGTACTGCATTTCGGACTCTTTTGTTGACCATGATGACTACTCCATTTCTTCTGAGGGATTCCTGCCCGCAATAGCAGATATAATGGTCATCTGAGTTAAATTCACCCATTCCAGTCCATTTTAGTTTGCTGATTCCTAGAATGTCAAGGTTCACCCTTGCCATCTCCTGTTTGACCACTTCCAATTTGCCTTGATTCATGGACCTGATATTCCAGGTTCCTATGAAATATTGCTCTTTACAGCATCAGATCTTGCTTCTATCCCCAGTCACATCCATAGCTGGGTATTGTTTTTGCTTTGGCTCCATCCCTTCATTCCTTCTGGAGTTATTTCTCCATTCAATATCACAGTTATCCAAGTCTATGATCCAACCAGTAATGCTGAAGAAGTTGAAGTTGAATGGCTTTATGAAGACCTACAATACCTTTTAGAACTAACACCCAAAAAAGATGTCCTTTTCATTATAGGGGACTGGAATGCTAAAGTAGTAAGTCAAGAAACACCTGGAGTAACAGGCAAATTTGGCCTTGGAATACAGAATGAAGCAGGGCAAAGACTAATAGAGTTTTGCCAAGAAAATGCACCGCTCTTAGCAAACACCCTCTTCCAACAACACAAGAGAAGACTCTACATATGGACATCACCAGACGGTCAACACTGAAATCATATTGATTATATTCTTTGCAGCCAAAGATGGAGAAGCTCTATACAGTCAACAAGACCAGGAGCTGACTGTGGCTCAGATCATGAGCTCCTTATTACCAAATTCAGACTTAAATTGAAGAAAGTAAGGAAAACCACTAGACCATTCAGGTATGACCTAAGTCAAATCGCTTATGATTATACAGTGAAAGTGAGAGATAGATTAAGGGTTTAGATCTGATAGATAGAATGCCTGATGAACTATGGAATGAGGTTCATGACATTGTACAGGAGACAGGGATCAAGACCATCCCCATGGAAAAGAAATGCAAAAAAGCAAAATGGCTGTCTGGGGAGGCCTTACAAATAGCTGTGAAAAGAAGAGAAGTGAAAAGCAAAGAAGAAAAGGAAAGATATAAGCATCTGAATGCAGAGTTCCAAAGAATAGCAAGAAGAGATAAGAAAGCCTTCTTCAGCAATCAATGCAAAGAAATAGAGGAAAACAACAGAATGGGCAAGACTAGAGATCTCTTCAAGAAAATTAGAGATACCAAGGAAACATTTCATGCAAAGATGGGCTCAATAAAGGACAGATATGGTATATACCTAACAGAAGCAGAAGATATTAAGAAGAGGTGGTAAGAATACACGGAAGAACTGTACAAAAAGATCTTCACGACCCAGATAATCATGATGATGTGATCACTAATCTAGAGCCAGAAATCTTGGAATGGGAAGTCAAGTGGGCCTTAGAAAGCATCACTAAGAACAAAGCTAATGGAGGTGATGGAATTCCAAGGAAGCTGTTTCAAATCCTGAAAGATGATGCTATGAAAGTGCTGCACTCAATATGGCAGCAAATTTGGAAAACTCAGCAGTGGCCACAGGACTGGAAAAGTTCAGTTTTCTTTCCAATCCCAAAGAAAGGAAATGCCAAAGAATGCTCAAACTACTGCACAATTGCACTCATCTCACAAGCTAGTAAAGTAATGCTCAAAATTCTGCAAGCCAGGCTCCAGCAATACCTGAACTGTGAACTCCTTGATGTTCAAGCTGGTTTTAGAAAAGGCAGAGGAACCAGAGATCAAATTGCAACATCGGCTGGATCATGGAAAAAGCAAGAGAGTTCCAGAAACACATCTATTTCTGCTTTATTGAGTATGCCAAAGCCTTTGACTGTGTGGATCACAATAAACTGTGGAAAATTCTGAAAGAGATGGGAATACCAGACCACCTGACCTGCTCTTGAGAAATCTGTATGCAGATCAGGAAGCAACAGTTAGAACCAGACATGGAACAACAGACTGGTTCCAAATAGGAAAAGGAGTACGTCAAGGCTGTATATTGTCATCCTGCTTATTTAACTTCTATGCAGAGTACATCATGAGAAACGCTGGACTGGAAGAAACACAAGCTGGAATCAAGATTGCTGGGAGAAATCTCAATCACCTCAGATATGCAGATGACACCACCCTTATGGCAGAAAGTGAAGAGGAACTAAAAAGCCTCTTGATGAAAGTGAAAGAGGAGAGTGGAAAAGTTGGCTTAAAGCTCAACATTCAGAAAATGGTTCCATCACTTCATGGAAAATAGATGGGGAAACAGTGGAAACAGTGTCAGACTTCAGTTTTTGGGGCTCCAAAATCACTGCAGATGGTGATTGCAGCCATGAAATTAAAAGACGCTTACTCCTTGGAAGGAAAGTTATGACCAACCTAGACAGCATATTCAAAAGCAGAGACATTACTTTGCCGACTAAGGTCCGTCTAGTCAAGGCTATTGTTTTTCCTGTGGTCAGGTATGGATGTGAGAGCTGGACTGTGAAGAAGGCTGAGCACCGAAGAATTGATGCTTTTGAACTGTGGTGTTGGAGAAGACTCTTGAGAGTCCCTTGGACTGCAAGGAGATGCAACCAGTCCATTCTGAAGGAGATCAGCTCTGGGATTTCTTTAGAAGGAACGATGCTAAAGCTGAAACTCTAGTTTTTGGCCACCTCATGCAAAGAGTTGACTCATTAGAAAAAAAACTCTGATGCTGGGAAGGATTGGGGGCAGGAGGAAAAGGGGACGACCAAGGATGGGATGGAAGTGAATCTGAGTGAACTCCGGGGAGTTGGTCATGGACATGGAGGCCTGGCATGCTGTGATTCATGGGGTCGCAAAGAGTTGGCCATGACTGAGCGACTGAACTGAACTGAACTGAATTTGACTTGTCATCTTGGATCCAATTGATTTTAATTGGGTTACATTATGCCCTTGTGCTATGTCATTCTTTCAAAGGTTGTGCTCTTCCGCCTTCCCTCCTGTTTCATGCTCCTTTCCTCAGCCCCATCTGGGCCCACAATGTTGCCTCTACAATCTTCTGGAGAAACAACCAGAAAATAGCTGGCCTTGGGAGGGAAATACTGTATAATATCCAACCCCTTAATTCTACCCAGCACTGGTTACGCTAGAGAGCTTGGGGATGCCCAAACTCCAGTCCAGGGGTCCCAGGAGGTCAACCTGCCTTGATCTGCCTAGGGATCTGTTCCTCAAAAGGTTGTCATGCCTCAACTTGCTCAGGGATCCGCCAATCCTAGGGGTCCCAGGAGGTCAACCTGCCTTGACCTGCCCAGGGACCTAATTCTCCAGAGCCATCATGCCTTGACCTTCCTGGGGATTTGATCTCTAGGAGGCTGTCACGCCCCAGGATCTGCACCCTGACCCAGGAATGCCTGGCTCTCAGGTTGCAACAGTATTGGGTAGGATAACTTCAGGAAGACTCACCCATAAGGAAGTCCACCCATAGAAATAGAAGGAAGCCTATTACTTGTGGGACTGTACCCAGTCTCAGCAATAACTCACGAGCCCATTGAGAACCCAATTGCCCTTCTGGAAAGGCTAAAAGAGACCCTCCAAAAGTTTCCCAGTCTGGACTTAGACTCTTACAAGGGACAGGTGATTTTAAAGGGCAAATTCCTGTCCCATTGTGCATCAGATATCCTTATTAAGTTACAACAGCTACAGCAGCATAGTCTTTTATGTTGCAGGAAGGGGGACCCCTTCCAGGGCCTGAAACTGGGCTCTTGTCTAACACTCGGAAATGAATTGTCTGCGAAGACACATCTGCTGACAAAGCAAGAGATTTTGTTGGGAAAGGGCACCCGGGTGGAGAGCAGTAGGGTAAAGGAACCTGAAAGAACTGCTCTGCCACGTGGCTCACAGTCTTGGGTTTTACGGTAATGGGATTAGTTCCTGGGTGGTCTTTGGCCAATCATTCTATTTCAGAGTCTTTCTTGGTGGTGCATGCATCACTCAGCCAAGATGGATGCTAGCGAGAGGGATTCTGGGAAGTGGATGGACACGCAGTGTCTCCCTTCAACCTTTCCTGAACTCTTCCAATTGGTGGTGGCTTATTAGTATTCTTTATCAAGATCTCCTGTCATAAAACAACTCATGCAAATGGTTACTATGGTGCCTGACCAGGGTGGGCAGTTTCAATCAGTGTGCTTCCCCTAACATTTAGATGAGATGATCCAGACAGCCACCAATACCTTTTATAACAGAGAACAGGAGAAGGAGGCTAAGGCCTAGGAGAGGGAGAGAAGGAAAGAGACAAGGCATGCCCAAATGCTGGCCACCCTCCAGAGAAGCCCTATGGTACACCCCGAGTCCTTGAAGGACAAGGCATGAGGCAAATGCCTAATCTGTAGACAGGTGGGGCACTGGGCCAAAGAGTGTCCAAACAAGTCTCCTAGAATGGTTTGCCACAAATGCCATCAACTGGGACACTGGGCCGCACTCTGCCTTTGGGACCCAAGAGTGTCAAGGTCAAGTGCCAAGCCTTCCCTCATGATGGTTCAAGAGGACTGAAGCGTCCCGCTCCAGCCAGGCTGCCTGTCACAGATAACCATCATGGGGCTGGAGCCAAGGGTGCAGCTGGATGTGGCTGGTAGATCCGAGAATTTCTTGGTTGACACAGGGGCTACCTACTCTGTCTTGATCTCCTACTCTGGAGCCTTCTCCTCCCAAACCTGTACCATTTTGGGTGCTACAGGATAAACAACTACTAAGAGACTCACCCGAGCACTTCTTTGTTGCTGGGATGAACAAATAGTTTCCCACCAGTTTCTGGTGGTCCCTGAGTGTCCTACTCCCTTAGTGGGAAGAGACATACTCACTAAACTGGGGATCACCCTTGTGATGGGAAGCTTTTCAGCCCCTAGAGCCCTACAGCTCCTGGTTACTTACTACTGCAGAACCCATTGCATCTTCTCCAACAGGGAGAGACCAAAAACTATAGAAAGACAAAATTAACCTTCAGGTGTGGGACCAGGGGATTCCTGGACGAGCACACCAAGGTCATCATTGTCCTCCGAGATCCCACTCAGTTTCCTAACCAGAAAAACTATCCCTTCAAAAGAGAGGCTCAGGAGGGACTACAGCCTTTGAAAATAAATTCCTTGCTTGTGGGCTATTGGTCCCCACCAGTTCGCCATGTAACACCCCAATCCTGTCAGTAAAGGAAAAGGTTGGAACCTGGCGAATGGTTCAAGATCTCCAGATCATAAATGAAGCTGTAGTCCCCCTCCATCCAATAGTACCCAATCCCTATGTAATCTTGGGAGAAATTACACCCAGTACCAAGTGGTTTACAGTCTTGGATCTCAAAGATGCATGTTTTTTGCTTACCACTGGCTAAAGAATCCCAGTATCTTTTTGCCTTTGAGTGGGAGGCCCCAGGAGAAAAACACCAACAGATGACTTGGACAGTATTACCCCAGGGTTTCAGAGATAGCCCCCGCTAGTTTGGACAGGCCCTTAGCCGGGGTCTCCTAGATCTGGACCTGGGACCTAATGGGAAAATATTACAAAAGAAATGAAGAGAGTCTCGGAGACCTCTGAAACAACATTATACACACCAATATTCTTTTTATCTTTTCTCAGTAGGAAAAGAGAAAGAGAAAGGACAAAAGAAAACATCTGAAGATACAACTGAAACTTACCTAACGTGAGAAAGAAAACACTCAAGTCCAGGAAGGGCAAAGAATTCCGTTCACGATGAAGCCAAGGAGGAACACCGCAAGAGACATAGTAACTGAACTGACAAAAATTAAAGACAAGAAAAATATTAAAAGCAGTGAGGGAAAAGGAACAAATAACATGCAAGGGACTCTCCATAAGGTTATCATTGGATATTTCAGCAGAAATAGTACAGGCCAGAAGGGAGTAGCATGACTATTTAAAAGTAATGAAAGGGAAAAACTATAATCAAGAATACTCTACTTAGCAAGGGTTTCATTCATATTCAGTGAAGAAATCCAGAGCTTTACAGACAAGCAAAAACTAAGGGAATTCAGCACCTCAAAACCAGCTTTACAACAAAATGCAAAAACCTTTGAGTGCGGGAGGGTGGGGAGGGGTGGGGGTGGGGAAACGTCCACAATAAAAAAGAAAATCTTAATTGGGAAAGCTCACTAGTAAAGGCCACAGGACTGGAAAAGGTCAGGTTTTTATTCCAATATCAAAGAAAGGCAATGCCAAAGAATGTTTAAACTACCGCACAATAGTATCCACTTCATATGCTAGCAAGGTAATACTCAAAATCCTTGAAGCCAGGCTTCAGCAATATAAAAATCAAGAACTTTCATAGAAAATGAAATGAATGGTCACTGAATCAGAGAGAAACCAAGAGAATTCCAAAAATGCATCTACTTCTGCTCCATTGAATAAGCTAAAGCCTGTGACCATGTGGATCACAACAAATTGTGAAAATTCTTAAAGAGAAGAGAAAAACCAGACCACCTTGTCCATCTCCTGACAATACTATATGCAGGACAAGAAGCAACAATTAGAACTGGACATGGAACAACAGACTGGTTCAAAACTAGGAAAGGAGTACATCAAGCCTGTCTATTGTCTCCCTGCTTATTTAACTTACATGCAGAGTACATCATGTGAAATGCTTGGCTGGATGAAGCACAAGCAGGAAGCAAGCTTATCAGGAGAAATATCAACAAGCTCAGATATACAGATGATACAACTCTAATAGCATAAAGTGAAGAGAAACTAAAGAGCCTCTTGATGAGGGTGAAAGAGGAGAGTGAAAAAGCTGACTTAAAACTCAACATTCAAAAAACTAAGATCATGGCATCTGGTCCTATCACATCAAGGCAAATAGATGGGGAAATGTAGAAACAGTGTCAGAGTTCATTTTCTCCAGACTCAAAAATCAATGTGGACGGTGACTGCAGAAATTAAAAGATACTAGGTCCTTGGAAGAAAAGCAATGACAAAACTAGACTGGGTATTCAAAAACAGAGACATCATTTTGCTGACAAATGTTTGTGTAGTCAAAGCTATTTGTTTTTCTGCTTCCCTGGTGGCTTAGACAGTAAAGAGTCTGCCTGCAATGCCGCAGACCTGGGTTCAATCCCTGGACTGGAAAGAGCCCTGGAGGAGGCATGGCAACTCACTCCAGTATTCTTGCTTGGAGAATCCCAATGGACAGAGGAGTCTGGTGGGCTACAGTCCATGGGGTCACAGAGTCGGACATGACTGAGCAACTAATTGTGTGGGTTTTTCCAGTAATCATCTATGGATGTGAGAGTTGGACCATAAAGAAAGAATTGATGCTTCTGAATTGTGGTGCTGGAGAAGACTCTTGAGAGTCCCTTAGACTGCAAGCAGATCATTCAATCCTAAAGGAAATCAATCCTGAATATTCACTGGTAGGACTGATGCTGAAGCTGAAGCTCCAATACTTTGGCCACCTAATGTGAAGAGCTGACTCATTTGAAAAGACCTTGATGCTGGGAAAGACTGAGGGCAAGAGGAGAAGGGGACGCAGAGGATGAGATGGTTGGAAGGCATCATTGGCTCAGTGGACATGAGTTTGAGCAAACTCCCGGGGATAGTGAAGAACAGGAAAGCCTGGCATGCTGCTGTTCATGGGGTCACACAGAGTTGGACATGACTTAGAAACTGAGTAACAACAACAGTAAAATCAGGAAAATATCCATACAGAAATAGGATGCAATGAAGAGAGTAATGCAGAGTACCAATGCAGGAACTGAGAAATGCCTTTGAAAGTAAGAGACCAGCAGAGAGACTTGCCTGGTGGTCCAGTGATTAGCAGCCCATCTGCCAATGCAGGGGACAAGGGTTCAATCCTTGGTACCAGCGGGTCTCAGATGACACATAGCAACTGGGCTAACGTGCCCCAGACTACTGAAACCACACACCTAGAGCCCATGCAGCACAAGAGAAGCCACCACAGTGAGAAACCAGTGCACTGCAACAGAGAGTAGTGCCTGCCCACTGCAACTAAAGAAAGCCCATGCACAGAAATGAAGACCCAGCACAGCCACAAATTAATAAATAAATGAGAGACCAGCAGCTTAAAAACAACCTTGTATAGTTACAGGCTGCTATATCAAAATCTCCCCGGGTTGGGAAGATTTCCTGCAGAAGGACATGGCAATCCACTCCAGTATTCTTGCCTGGAAATCCCATGGATACAGGAGCCTGGCAGGTTCAGTTCAGTTCTGTTCAGTTCAGTCACACAGTTGTATCTGACTCTTTGCGACCCCATGGACTGCATGGACTGCCAGGCCTCCCTGTCCATCACCAAACTCCAGGAATTCACCCAAACCCGTGCACATCAAGTAGGTGATGCCATCCAGCCATATCTTCATCTGTCGTCCCCTTCTCCTGCCCTCAATCCCTCCCAGCATCAGAGTCTTTTCCAATGAGTCAACGCTTCACATGAGGTGGCCAAACTACTGGAGTTTCAGCCTTAGTTCCTTAGTTCCTTCCAATGAACACCCAGCACTGATCTCCTTTAGAATGGACTGGTTGGATCTCCTTGCAATCCAAGGGACTCTCAAGAGTCTTCTCCAACACGACAGTTCAAAAGCATCAATTCTTCAGTGCTCAGCTTTCTTCACAGTCCAACTCTCACATCCATATATGACCACTGGGAAAACCATCGCTTTGAGTAGAGGGACCTTTGTTGGCCAAGTAGTGTCTCTGCTTCTGAATATGCTATCTAAGTTGGTCATAACTTTCCTTCCAAGGAGTAAGCATCTTTTAATTTCATGGCTGCAATCAACATCTGCAGTGATTTTGGAGCCCCTAAAAATAAAGTCTGACACTGTTTCCCCATCTATTACCCATGAAGTGATGGGACAATATACCATGATCTTAGTTTTCTGAATGTTGAGCTTTTAGCCAACTTTTCCACTCTCCTCTTTCACTTTCATCAAGAAGCTTTTTAGTTTCACTTCACTTTCTGCCATAAGAGTGGTGTCATCTGCATATCTGAAGTTATTGCTATTTCTCCCAGCAATCTTGATTCCAGCTTGTGCTTCTTCCAGTCCAGCATTTCTCATGATGTACTCTGCATATAAGTTAAACAAGCAGGATGACAATATACAGCTTTGACATACTCCTTTTCTTATTTGGAACCAGTCTATTGTTCCATGTCCGGTTCTAACTGTTGCTTACTGACCTGCGTATAGGTTTCTCAAGAGACAGGTCAGGTGGTCTGGTATTCCCATCTCTTTCAGAATTTTCCACAGTTTATTGTGATCCACACAGTCAAAGGCTTTGGCATAGTCAATAAAGCAGAAATAGATGTGTTTCTGGAACTCTCTTGCTTTTTCAATGATAAAGCAGATGCTGGCAATTTGATCTCTGGTTCCTCTGCCTTTTCTAAAACCTGCTTGAACATCAGGAAGTTCACGGTTCATGTATTGCTAAAGCCTTGCTTGGAAAATTTTGAGCATTACTTTACTAGCGTGTGAGATGAGTGCAGTTGTGCGGTAGTTTGAGCATTCTTTGGCATTGCCTTTCTTTGAGATTGGAATGAAAACTGACCTTTTCCAGTCTTGTGGCCACTGCTGAGTTTTCCAAATTTACTGGCATATTGAGTGCAACACTTTCACAGCATCATCTTCCAGGATTTGAAATATCACAACTGGAATTCCATCATCTCCGCTAGCTTTGTTTGTAGTGATGCTTTCTAAGGCCCACTTGACTTCACATTCCAGGATGTCTGGCTCTAGGTGAGTGATCACACCATCATGATTATCTTGGTCGTGAAGATATTTTTTGTATAGTTCTGTGTATTCTTGCCACCTCTTCTTAATATCTTCTGCTTCTGTTAGGTCCAGACCATTTCTGTCCCTTTATCGAGCCTATCTTTGCATAAAATGTTCCCTGGGTATCTTTAATCATCTTGAAGAGATCTCTATTCTTTTCCATTCTGTTGTTTTCCTCTACTTCTTTGCATTGATCACTGAGTTCAGGCTTTCTTATCTCTCCTTGCTATTCTTTGGAACTCTGCATTCAGATGCTTATATCTTTCCTTTTCTCCTTTGCTTTTTGCTTCTCTTCTTTTCACAGTACTTACTTCATGACAAATAGAAGGTGAAAAGGTGGAGGTAGTGACAGATTTCTTCTTCTGGGCTCTAAAATCACTGTGGATGGTGATTGCGGTCATGAAATTAGAAGACAATTGCTTGTTGGCAGGAAAGAGATGACAAGCCTAGATAGTGTGTTGAGATGCGGAGATATTACTCTGCTGACAAAGGCCCATATACTCAAAGCTATGGTCTTCCCAGCAGTCATGTACAGTTTTAAAAGTTGGACCATAAAGAAGGCAGAACACTAAAAATTGACACCTTCAAACTGTTGTTCTGAAGTAGACTCCTGAAAGTCCTTTAGACAGCAAGGAGATCAAACTCGTCACTTTTAAGGGAAATCAACCCTGGATACTGGCTGGAAGGACTGATGCTGAAGCTCCAGTATTTTGGTTATCAAACAGCCAATTCATTGGAAAAGTCCCTGATGCTGGAAAAGATTGAGGGAAGAAGAAGAAGGCATCAGAGGATGAGATGGCTGGACAGTATCATTGATGCATTGACATGAACTTGGGCAAACTTCGGAAGATGGTGATGGACAGGGGAGGCCTGGTATGCTTCAGTCTATGGGGTCACGAGAAGTTGGACATGACTAGGCAACTGAACAACAACAAGAAGAAAAGTCTTTCCTAACCACAACACTATAGAAATGTAATTGATTAGAAATCAATTACAGGAAAAAAATGCAAAACCCACAAATATGTGCAGGGGAGTCTAAACAATGTTACTAAACAACCAATGGATCACTGAAGAAATCAAAGAAGAAATGAAAAAAAAAAAACTATTGAAAAATGACAATGAGAACACAATGATCTAAAAGCTATGGAGAGAACAAAAGTAGTTCTAAGAAAGAAGTCTATGCAATATAATATTCTCAAAAATAAGAAAAATCTCAACTAAACAACCTAAACTTACCCCTAAAGCAACTGGAGAAAGTACAAAACTTTAAGTTAGTACAAAGAAAGAAACCATAAAGATCAGAGAAGAAATAAATGAAATAGAGACAAAGAAAACAATAGCAAAGAACAAGTAAACTAAAAGCTAGTTCTTTGAGAAGATAAACAAATTATAAATCTTTAGCCAAACTCATCAAGGAAAAAAAAAGAGAGCACTTAAATTAATAAAATTAGAAATTAAAAAGAAATTACAATGGACAACACAGAAATACAAAGGATCAGAGAGTACTACAAGAAACTGTATGCCAATAAAATGGGAAAGCTATAAGAAACTGATGAATAATTAGAAAGGTACAACCTTCCAAGACTGAAGCAGAAAAAAAAAAAAAAAAGAATATATGTACAGACCAGTCACAGTTACTGAACTTGAAACTGTGATTAATAAATTTCTAACAAAAGTCAAGGATCAGATAGGTACACAGGTGAATTCTGTCGAATATTTAGAGACGAGTTAACACCTATACTTCTGAAACTCTTCCCAAAAATTGCAGAGGAAATAACACTCCCAAGCTCATTCTATGAGGCCACCATAACCCTGATACCAAACCCAGACAAAGATACAAAGATATCACAGCATAGAGAAATAACAGGCCAATATCACTGATGTACATAGACACAAACATTCTTAACACAATAACAGCAAACTGAACCCAACAACACATTAAAAGGATCATACACCACAATCAAGTGGAATTTATCCCAGGGATGCATGTATTCTTCACATATGCATATCAATCAATGTGATACACCACATTAAAAAACTGAAGGATAAAAATCGTATAATCAACTCACTAGATACAGAAAAAGGTTTTAAGAAATTTTAACACACATTTATGATAATTAGAGAAAAAAAAGCTCCCCAGAAAGTGGATAGAGAGAGAACCTACCTCAACATACTTAAGGCAATATACAACAATTCCGCTGCAAACATCATTCTCAAAAGTGAAAAAACTGAAAGTGATCTTCTCTAAGATGAGGAACAAGACAAGGACGTACAATCTTGCTACTTTTTTCAACATAGTTTTGGAAGTCTTAGTCATGGCAATCAGGGAAGAAGATAGAAAGAAAACTGGAAAAGAAGGAAAACGTTCACTCTTTGCAGATAACATGATACTACACATAGAAAATTGAACATGCAGTCCAGCAATGAATTTAGTGAAGTGAAGTTCAGTCCAGTCGCTCAGTCGTTTCTGGCTTTTGCGACCCCCATGGATTGCAGCACGCCAAGCTTCCCTGCCCATCACCAACACCTGGAGCTTACTCAAACTCGTGTTCACTGAGTCAATGATGCCATCCAACCATTTCATCCTATCATCCCCTTCTCCTCATCTTTCCCAGCATCAGGGTCTTTTCAAATGAGTCCATTATTCGCATCAGGTGGCCAAAGTACTGGAGTTTCAGCTTCAACATCAGTCCTTTCAATGAATACCCAGGACTGATCTCTTTTAGGATGAACTGGTTGGATCTTCTTGCAGTCCAAGGGACTCTCAAGAGTCCTCTCCAACACCACAGTTCAAAAGCAGTTCGGCGCTCAGCTTTCTTTATGGTCCAACTCTCACATCCACACATGACCAATGGAAAAACCATAGTTTTGACTAGATGGACTTTGTTGGCAAGGTAATGTTTCTGTTTTTAACATACTGTCTAGTTTGGTCATAACTTTTCTTCCAAGGAGCAAGAGTCTTTTAATTTCATGGCTGCAGTCACCATCTGCAGTGATTTTGGGAGCCCTAAATGTACAGTCTCTCACTGTTTCCATTGTTTCCCATCTATTTGCCATGAAGTGATGGGACCAGATGCCATGATCTTAGTTTTCTGAATGTTGAGTTTTAAGCCAACTTTTTTCACTCTCTTCTTTCACTTTCGTCAAGAGAGATTCTTTAGTTCTTCTTCGCTTTCTGCCATAAATGTGATGTCATCTGCATATCTGGGGTTATTGATATTTCTCCCAGCAATCTTGATTCCAGCTTTAGAGGTTACAAAATTAATACATAATCTCTTGCATTCCTATCCACTAGCAATGAAAGACAGAAAGAGAAATAAGGGAAACAATCCCATTTACATTTGCATCAGAAAGAACAAAATACTTACGAACAGACCTACCTAAGAAGACAAAAGACCTGTATTTAGAAAACTATAAGATAATGATGAAAGAAATTAAATAAGACACAAACAATGGGAGATATACTATATTCTTGGATTCAAAGAATCAATATTCTGAAAATGACTACATTATCCAAAGCAATCTACAGATTCAACACAATTCCTATGAAACTACTGTTTTGGTTGCTGTTTACTCTATAAGTTGAGCTGGACTCTTTGCAACCCCTCTGGACTGCAGCACACCAGGCTTCCCTGTCCTACACTATCTCCGGGAGTTTTCTTAAATTCTATCCATTGAGTCAGTGATGCTATCCAACTATTCTTCTTCTCCTTTTGCTTTAATATTTCCCAGCATCTGGGTATTTTCCAATAAGTCAACTCTGCATCAGGTGGCCAAGGTATTGGAGCTTCAGCTTCAACATCAGTCCTTCCCATAAATATTCAGGGTTGATTTCCTTTAGGACTGACTGGTTTCACCTCCTTGCAGTCCAAGGAGCCCTCAAGAGTCTTCTCCAACACCTCAATTCAGAAGCATCGATTCTTTGGTCCTCAGCCTTCTTTACGTTCCAACTCTCACTTCCTTATGTGACTACTGGAAAACCATGGCTTTGACTAGATGGACCTTTGTTGGCAAAGTGATGTCTCTGTTTTTTAATATGCTGTCAAGGTTTGTCATAGCTTTTTTTCCAAGAAGCAAGCATCTTTTAATTTCATGGCTGCAGTCACTGTCTGCAGTGATTTTGGAGCCCAAGAAAATAAAATCTGTCACTGCTTACAATTTTTCACCTTCTATTTGCTGTGAAATGATGAGATCAAATACCATGACCTTAGTTTTTTGAATGTTGAATTTTAAGCCTGCTTTTTCATTCTAGTCATTCACCCTCATTAAGAAGCTCTTCAATTCCTCTTCACTTGCTGCCATTAGAGTGGTGTGACATTTTTCAGACATAGGGTTTAGAAAAGACAGAGGAACCAGAGATCAAATTGCCAACATCCTCTGGATCATGGAAAAAGCAAGAGAGGTCCAGAAAAACATCTCTTTCTACTTTATTGACTATTCCAAATCCTTTGACTGTGTGAATCACAATAAACTGTGGAAAATTCTGAAAGAGATGGGAATACCAGACCACCTAACCTGCCTCTTGAGAAATCTGTATGCAGGTCAGGAAGCAACAGTTAGAACTGGACATGGAACAACAGACTGGTTCCAAATAGGAAAAGGAGTACGTCAAGGCTGTATACTGTCACCCTGCTTATTTAACTTATACGCAGAATACATCATGAGAAACGCTGGACTGGAAAAAACACAAGCTGGAATCAAGATTGCTGGGAGAAATCTCAATCACCTCAGATATGCAGATGATCTCACCCTTATGGCAGAAAGTGAAGAGGAGCTAAAGAGCCTCTTGATGAAAGTGAAAGAGGAGAGTGAAAAAGTTGACTTAAAGCTCAACACTCAGAAAATGAGTCCCATCACTTCATGGGAAATAGATAGGAAAACAGTGTCAGACTTTATTTTTTGGGGCTCCAAAATCGCAGCAGATGGTGACTGCAGCCATGAAATTAAAAGACGCTTACTCCTTGGAAGAAAAGTTATGACCAACCTAGACAGCATATTCAAAAGCAGAGACATTACTTTGCCGACTAAGGTCCGTCTAGTCAAGAGTATGGTTTTTCCTGTGGTCATGTATGGATGTGAGAATTGGACTGTGAAGAAGGCTGAGCGCCAAAAGAATTGATGCTTATGAACCGTGGTGTTGGAGAAGACTCTTGAGAGTCCCTTGGACTGCAAGGATATCCAACCAGTCCATTCTGAAGGAGATCAACCCTAGGATTTTTTTGGAAGGAATGATGCTAAAGCTGAAACTCCAGTTCTTTGGCTACCTCATGAGAAGAGTTGACTCATTGGCAAAGACTCTGATGCTGGGAGGGATTGAGGGCAGGAGGAGAAGGGAATGACCGAGCATGAGATGGCTAGATGGCATCACGGACTCGATGGACATAAGTCTGAGTGAACTCCGGGAGATGGTGATGAACAAGGAGGCCTGGTGTGCTGCGATTCATGGGGTTGCAAAGAGTTGGACACGACTGAGCGACTGAATTGAACTGAACTGAACAATTTATATGGAAACACAAAAGACCCCATATAGCCAAAGTATTCCTGAGAAAGAAAAAGAGTTGGAGAAATCAGGCCCTCTGACTTCAGACTATATGATAAAGCTACATTAATAAAAACAAGATGTTGCTGATAAACAGAAATTTATATCAATGGAACAGAATAGAAAGTATAGAAATAAATCCACACACATGGCAAAGGAGGGAAAATAATATACAGTGGAGAAAAGACCACCTCTTCAATAAATGGTGGTGGGAAAATTTAGCTAAATGGAAAAAGAATGTAATTAGAATACTCCCTAATCGTAAGGCTGGATATTATAAAACATTTAAAGAAAAAATAAGTAGAATCCTGTCAGACATTAATCACAGCAAGTTCTTTTTAGTCCACCTCTTGGAGTAATGAAAATAAAAACAAAAATAAACAAACAGGACCAAATTAAATTTAAAAGTTTTTGCACAGCAAAGGAAACTATTAAAAAAGAATTATGAGAATGGAAGTAAATATTTGCTAATGAACCAACAGACAAGGGATTCATCTACAAATCATACAAACAGTTCTTACAACTCAGTATCAAAAATCAACCAACCCAATCAATAAATGGGCAGAATACCTAAGCAGACATTTATCCAAAAAAGACATACAGATGGATAATAAACACAGGAAAAAATGCTTCATTTTGCTCACTATTAGAGAAATGCAAATCAAAACTATGATGAGATTATCATCTCACACAAGTCAGAATTGCCATTATAAAAAAATCTACAAACAATAAATGCTGGAGAGGATGTGGAGAAAAGGGAACCCTCCTGCTCTGTTGGTGGGAATGTCAATGGATACAGCACTATGGAGACAGTAAGATGAAAGTCACTCAGTCGTGTCCGACTCTTTGTGACCCCATGGACTACACAGTCCATGGAATTCTCTAGGCTAGACTATTGGAGTGGGTATCTCTTCCCTTCTCCAGGGGATCTTTCCAATCCATGCATTGAACGCAGGTCTCCTGCATTGCAGGAGGATTCTTTTCCAGCTGAGCTACCAGGGAAGCCCAGGGAGAACAGTATGGAGATTCCTTTAAAAACTAGAAATACAACTACCATATGTCCCAGCAAGACCATGAGTGAGCATATACCCTGAGAAAACCATGATTTAAAAACAGCAACAACAACAATACATGTACTCCAAAGATCACTGCAACACAACTTAAAATAGCTAGGACATGGAAGCAACCTAGATGCTCATTGACAGATGAGTGGATTAAAAAGTTGTGAGATATATATATATACACACAATGGAATATTACTCAGCCATATAAAGAATTCATTTGAGTCTGTTCTAGTGAGGTGGGAGAAACCACAACTTGTTTTACAGAGTGAAGTAAGAAAAACAAATATTATGTATTAATGTAAAAATAGCTGTGAAAAGAAGAGAGGCGAAAAGCCAAGGAGAAAAGGAAAGATATAAGCATCTGAATGCAGAGTTCCAAAGAATAGCAAGAAGAGATAAGAAAGCCTCTTCAGCGATCAATGCAAAGAAATAGAGGAAAACAACAGAATGGGAAAGACTAGAGATCTCTTCAAGAAAATTAGAGATATCAAGGGAACATTTCATGCAAAGATGGGCTCGATAAAGGACAGAAATGGTCTGGACCTAACAGAAGCAGAAGATATTAAGAAGAGGTGGCAAGAATACATGGAAGAACTGTACAAAAAAGACCTTCATGACCCGGATAATCATGATGATGTGATCACTAATCTAGAGCCAGACATCTTGGAATGGGAAGTCAAGTGGGCCTTAGAAAGCAACGCTACGAACAAAGCTAATGGAGGTGATGGAATTCCAAGGAAGCTGTTTCAAATCCTGAAAGATGATGCTATGAAAGTGCTGCACTCAATATGGCAGCAAATTTGGAAAACTCAGCAGTGGCCACAAAACTGGAAAAGGTCAGTTTTCATTCCAATTCCAAAAAAGGCAATGCCAAAGAATGCTCAAACTACCGCACAACTGTACTCATCTCACATGCTAGTAAAGTAATGCTCAAAATTCTGTAAGCCAGGCTTCAGCAATATGTGAACCGTGAACTCCCTGATGTTCAGGCTGGTTTTAGATTAGGCAGAGGAACCAGAGATCAAATTGCCAACATCCACTGGATCATGGAAAAAGCAAGAGAGTTCCAGAAAAACATCTCTTTCTGTTTTACTGACTATGCCAAAGCCTTTGACTGTGTGGATCACAATAAACTGTGGAAAATTCTGAAACAGATGGGAATACCAGACCACCTAACCTGCCTCTTGAGAAATCTGTATGCAGGTCAGGAAGCAACAGTTAGAACTGGACATGGAACAACAGACTGGTTCTACATAGGAAAAGGAGTACGTCAAGGCTGTATACTGTCACCCTGCTTATTTAACTTATATGCAGAGTACATCATGAGAAACGCTGGACTGGAAAAAACACAAGCTGGAATCAAGATTGTTGGGAGAAACTCAATCACCTCAGATATGCAGATGATCCCACCCTTAAGGCAGAAAGTGAAGAGGAGCTAAAAAGCCTCTTGATGAAAGTGAAAGAGGAAAGTGAAAAAGTTGACTTAAAGCTCAACATTCAGAAAAGGAAGATCATGGCATCCAGTCCCATCACTTCATGGGAAATAGATGGGGAAACAGTGAAAACAGTGTCAGAGTTTATTTTGGGGGCTCCAAAATCACTGCAGATGGTGACTGCAGCCATGAAATTAGAAGACGCTTACTCCTTGGAAGAAAAGTTATGACCAACCTAGATAGCATATTCAAAAGCAGAGACATTACTTTGCCGACTATGGTCCATCTAGTTAAGGCTATGGTTTTTCCTGTGGTCATGTGTGTATGTGAGAGTTGGACTGTGAAGAAGGCTGAGCGCCGAAGAATTGATGCTTTTGAACTGTGGTGTTGAAGACTCTTGAGAGTCCCTTGGACTGCAAGGAGATCCAACCAGTCCATTCTGAAGGAGATCAGCCCTGGGATTTCTTTGGAAGGAATGATGCTGAAGGTGAAACTCCAGTACTTTGGCCACCTCATGCGAAGAGTTGACTCACTGGAAAAGACTCTGATGCTGGGAGGGATTGGGGGCAGGAGGAGAAGGGGACGACTGAGGATGAGATGGCTGGATGGCATCACGGACTCGATGGACGTGAGTCTGAGTGAACTCCGAGAGATGGTGATGAACAGGGAGGCCTGTCGTGCTGCGATTCATGGGGTTGCAAAGAGTCGGACACGACTGAGCGACTGAACTGAACTGAACTGAATGCATATATATGGAATCTAGAAAAATGGAACTGATGAACCTATTTAAGGGCAGGAATAGAGATACAGGCATAGAGAACAGACTTGTGGTCACAGCAGGGGAAGGAGAGGGCAAGGTGGATGGAGAGAATAGCACTGAAACAGATATGACCACGTGTGAAATAGGGAGCTAGTGCTTCCCTTGTGGCTCAGACGCGGAGACCCCGGGTTCGATCCCTGGGTCAGGAAGATACCCTGAAGAAGGAAATGGTAACCCACTCCAGTATTCATGCCTAGAAAATCCCGTGGACAGAGAAGCCTGGTAGGCTACTGTCCACGGCAAAGAGTCGGACACAACTGAGCAGCTTCACTCACTCATTCACTCACTCAGTGAGAAGTTGCTGTATCACATAGGAAGCTCAACTCAGTGCTCCTTGGCAGCCTAGAGGAGTGGTAGGGAGGGCCAAGGTGGTGGGATATAAATATATTTATCTGATTTAATTAAGATGACCATTATATCTACTACTGTGGGCAAAAATTGCTTAGAAGAAATGGAGTAGACCTCATAGTCAATAGGAGATTGAAATGCAGTACTTGGGTGCAGTCTCATAAATGACAAAATAATCTTGGTTCATTTCCAAGGCAAAACATTCAATATCACATCAATCCAAGTCTATGCCCCAACCACTAATGCTGAAGAAGCTGAAGTTGAAGGGTTTTAAGAAGACCTACAGAGCCTTCTAGAATTAACACCGAAAAATATGTTCTTTTCATCATAGAGGACAGGAATGCAAATGTAGGAAGTCAAGAGATACCTGAAGTAACAGGCAAGGTTGGCCTTGGAGTTCAAATTGAAGCAGGGCAAAGACTAACAGAGCTTGGCCAAGAGAACACACTGGTCATAAGACACTCTCTTCCAACAACACAAGAGACGACTCTACACATGGACGTCACCAGATGATTAATCTAACAGATCCTTACCATTTCTGTCCTTTATTGTACCCATCTAACAGGTGGCAAAAATACACAGAAGAACTATACTAAAAAAAAAAAAAATCTTAATGACCCAGATAACCATGATTGTGTGATCACTCACCTAGAGCCAGATATCCTGAAGGGTGAAGTAAAGTGGGCCTTAAAAAGCATCACTGTGAACAAAGCTAGTGGAGGTGATGGAATTACAGTTGAGCTATTTCAAATCCTGAAAGATGATGCTGTGAAAGTGCTGCACTCAAAATGCCAGCAAATTTGGAAAATGCAGCAATGGCCACTGGAAAATGTCAGTTTTCATTCCAATCCCAAAGAAAGGTAATGTCAAAGAATGTTAAAACTACCAAACAATTGCACTTATCTCACACACTAGTAAAATAATGCTCAAAATTCTCCAAGCCAGGCTTCAACAGTATGTGAACAAAGATCTTCCAGATGTTCAAGCTGGATTTAGAAAAGGCAGAGGAATCAGAGATCAAACCGCCAACATCCATTGAATCATACAAACAGCAAGAGAATTTCAGAGAAACATCTATTTCTGCTTCACTGACTACACTAAAGCCTTTGACTGTGTGGATCACAACTATGGACGATTCTTAAAGAGATGGGAATACCAGACCACTTGACCTGCCTCCTGAGAAATTGGTATTCAGGTCAGGAAGCAACAGTTAGAACTGGACATGGAATGATGAACTGGTTCAAAATCAGGAAAGGAGTCTGTCAAGGCTGTATATTGTCACCCTGCTTATTTAACTTATATGCAGAGCTCATCAAGTGAATGCTGGCTGGCTGAAGCACAAGCTGGAATCAAGATTGCTGGGAGAAATACCAATAACTTCAGATATGCAGGTGATACCACCCTTATGGCAGAAAGCACAGAGAAACTAAAAAGCCTCTTGATGAAAGTGAAAGAGGAGAGTGAAAAAGTTGGCTTAAAAACTCGATATACAAAAACTAAGATTATGGCATCTTGTCCCATCACTTCATGGCAAACAGATGGAGAAACTATGGAAACAGTGAGAGTCTTTATTTTCTTGGGCTCCAAAATAACTGCAGATGATGACTGCAGTCATGAAATTAAAAGATGCTTGCTGCTTGGAAAAAAAAAGCTGTGACAAAGCTAAACAGCATATTGATAAAGCAGAAACATTGCTTTGCTGACAAAGGTCCATCTAGTCAAAGCTATGGTTTTTCCAGTAGTCATGTATGGATGTGAGAGCTGGACTTCAAAGAAAGCTGAGCACCAAAGAATTGATGGTTTTGAATTGTGGTGTTGGAGAAGACTCTTGAGAGTCCCTGACTATATAGTCATGGAATTCTCCAGGCCAGAATACTGGAATGGGTACCCTTTCCCTTCTCCAGGGGATCTTCACAACCCAGGAATCAAACAGAGGTCTCTCACATTATAGGTGGATTCTTTACCAGCTGAACCACCAAGGAAGCCCGAGAATCTCCTGCAGATCTTCTCGACCCAGGAATCAAACCAGGGCCTCCTGCCTTACAGGTGGATCCTTTACTAACTGAGCTATTACGGGAAGCTCACCAGTAAAGACCCTGATGCAGGGAAAGAGTGAAGGCGAGAGGAGAAGGGGATGACAGAGGATGAGATGGCTGGGTGGCATCACAGACTCGATGGACACGAGTGTGAGCAAGCTCCAGGAGTAGGTGATGGACAGGGAAGCCTGGCATCCTGCAGCCCATGGAGCCACAAAGAGTCAGCTACCAAGGAGTGACTGAACTGACTAACCAAATCAACGACATTTTGAAAAGTTTGACTGAGGTCAGTATGTTTCAAAAAGTCGTTGTTGTAAATATATTTTAGATTATAATACTGAGCAGTGTACAATTTTATACTTTGTATCAACGTAGCTAAGAATTCAGTATACCTCTAAGGTATTTCTTAAATTGAATGTTTAGGTAGTGTTTGGCACATATCTTTCAGAATCCTGTATGCAGTAAAATAAATTCTGATAGTAAAACACTTTTTCCTGCAAGGACTTGTGTTTAACAAAAATGAGTTATAAGAAGAAACTTGGGGAGAAGTTTAGAGTTTGTTGTTGCTGTGTTTAGTTGCTCAGTCGTGCCTGAATTTGAGACCCTTTGGACTGTATCCTGCCATGCTCCTCTGCCCATGGGATTTTTCATTTCCTTCTCCAGTTTAGAATTATTAACTGTTAATTAACAACAATACATTCAGTTCAGTTCAGTCACTCGGTCGTGTCTGACTCCCTGCGACCCCATGAACAGCAGCACGCCAGGCCTCCCTGTCCATCACCAACTCCTGGAGTCCACCCAAACTCATGTCCATTGAGTCAGTGATGCCATCCAACCATTTCAACTTCTGTTGGCCCCTTCTCCTCCTGCCCCCAATCCCTCCCAGCATCAGGGTCTTTTCCAATGAGTCAGCTCTTCACATCAGGTGGCCAAAATATTGAAGTTTCAGCTTCAACGTCATTCCTTCCAATGAACATCCAGGACTGATTTCCTTAGGATGGACTGGCTGGATCTCCTTGCAGTCCAAGGGACTCTTGAGTCTTCTCCAACAACATTGCTGGTACTAATTTTAACTGCTATGTGTATTATGGAGGAGCTGTATTCCATCACGTTCTTTTATTAATTTTTCTGCTGTTCTTTTTCTACTTGTATAACATGTTGACGGTAAAGAAATGGAAGTATTAAATAGGGTATATAACTGTTACTTTACATAAGCCTGTAAGTTTATATCTTCTTTTCTGATAATGTGACTCCAAAATGGTTAATATTTTCTCATTCAAATAGATGAAAAAAGTAATATTCTTTTAAAATTTTATTCTCGCTGAAGTTATATATGTATGGCCTTTCTGAAGATTTATTTGGCCTAGGATGTTCCTATAATAGGATATTTATAACAATCTGTAGACCTTGACATTTGTATCCAGAAGTGCAATATATCCGCCCTCTTCTTCAATCAAACAAAACGAACATTTTTTGAGAACCTATGTCTAGAATCCCAGTTGTCATTTTAATTTTAATCTGTTGAAGATTTAAATCATTCTGTGAACAAAGAATTTTGTTGAACATTAAGAAGTACAAGAGGTTATTCTACTTCGAATATGCTGAAGCATGAAGAAGGTATACAATATACAAATAGCTAGACCTGGAGACTCAATCTCAAGAATAACTTGCGTGATTAATAAATCGTTTGTATCTTCCCTATGAAGAACTTCTAAGAATCTTCCACCAGGGGGCAGCAGAAGAGCGGCTTTCTCCCACTTGCGGCCAGACACAGGGGGAGCCCTAGTGCGCCTGGGGCTTTTTATCTTCCTCTCCATCGCCTTTCCTCTCACCCCCTTTAATTAAGTCAGAAGGGCCCTATATTCATTTGCCCATGAACTGACAGAGCAAACTAACAGCAGCTATTGTAGTGTGAACGGATTTGTGACCAGGCAAGGGGCTTCAGCCGAGATTACTCGCCCCGCAGCCGGATGAATGTGCTGAGCACAAAGTCTGCTCAAAGCCGAGCAAACGGACTATTTGTGAAAATGCCATCCTGGCTCAAGTCTGATTAAGACCGGGGTCCCCAGGCCGTTTGATCTTCACTCATCAAAGAGAGTCTTTAAACAAGCTTCATTTTACACTACTATATGCTGGCGACGGGTTCTGACACCAAAGTGCAGCCACCGTGAGCAGCCTCCAGGAGCACGTGAACAATGGGAATTCTTGCTTCCTTAAGCGCAGATCGCCGAGGCCTGCCTGCTGGAAATTGTCCAGGGCTGGAGGCTGGCCATGGAGCGCAGGCTTCCCACTTTGGAGGTTATTGGGTCTGTCCAACAGGTAGCTCCCCCAACTCGCCCCCTTCCAATCTTCTATACCCCTGAACTCATTTGAAAATTCTTTTTAGTTTTGGGACTTAGGGGTAAGGAAGAATCTTTACCCAATTTTTGCATGTGTCTCCTTTCCTGCCAAAAATAAAAGTTCTGTCTCTAGTCTTTATTCTGGTCCACTCTGGCAATCTAAGACAGGGTCTCAGGACAAAAGTGTTTCCAAGGTCCTGATTTCTATTTTTCACCTTAAGACCCCAGTATAATTGACTAGCCTGAGAGTTAGTGATCGTTGAAAAAAATCAGCTCTAAAACACCACAATCAACTTTGTGAGGCAAAAATATTTCTCTCTTGCTTTCCATCCATATATACGTGTTTGTGGGCACGTGTGTAGAAACTGCATGGTGCGTTTGCACATGGCATTTGTTTTTGAACTCTCTGTTGAATTTTCTAGGACATATGATATAAACCACAAATCTATATTTATGTCTATCTATATCCATCTTTTAAAAACATCACCTGGTTCAAGTAATTTACCTTATTTCCAGAGACTTAAAACCTGGTTGTTTTCTTCAAAAACTTTACATATTTTCTTCAAAATCAAAATACAGTATTGATGTCAGTGACTATTACTGTATCTTAAGGCTGCTTGAAAAAGGTCTCTTGCAGTATGTTCTTATTTAATCAGAGTACAAAAGGCCTCGCCCTGGCAGAGCTTAAAGAGGGAGGGAGGGAGAAAGGTGAGGAGGGGAGGAAGAGACATGCTTTTGTCATCAGAAGAGACCTCTACACACACACCCCCAACCCCATTTTATAAGTGAAAGACCAACACCAGCACTGAGAGTTAAGTGGCTGGAGCAAGTTCCCACATTTACCAGTCAGCTGCTGGCTGTCACAGTTCCCTGGTGCACAGAGATCCAAGCCCCAGAATCCTGAAAGCAGGGCACAGCACTTCTCTTGGGCATGACCCTTGCAGAGTGCTTGCATTATAAAGGGGGAATAATAGGAACTCAATGACGCAGAAGAAAATGATTTTTCTCTGGCTCTGGAGACTGTTTTAAGAAGATCTCGAATCCCGCCTTCTGCTGTCATTTCATGGCTGGAAATGTCAAGTCCTTTAGGGAGTATTAAGGAGGCAGTTTTGTACTCCTTGAAACTACTGGGTTGGTCAAAAACTTTGTTCAGGTTTGTCATAAGTTGTGGAAAAACCCAAAAGAACTTTTTGGCCAATATATCCTACAGGATCTTTCTGAGTGTCGGGATATCAGAAAAGGTCCTCTCTGAGTTTTAGTTAAAAGTTTCTGGGTTCTGAGCTCTAGTTTCAGATTAGCTTTTAACATCCTGCTTCTGAAAAACACATCTTCTCAGCCAGGGTAGAAAGCTACCATGGAGCCTGATTTATCAGGGCTGGCCATCTCCACTGACCAAATAAACATAATCATTGTCAAATCTCGCCTTCTGTTTTTACTGAGGAGTGCAGAAAAGCCTAATCTGTCCTCTCGGGAGTCATCACATGGGCCTGGTCTAAAAGCTCATTTAACATCAAGAAGAACATTGAGACCAAAATCTTTTGAAGGCCAATGAGAAAGTCATTACACTCACATACACAAATACACTATACTCAAGAATGAGGAATCCCTACTAAAAATTCAAGAGCAGTACCTCCAAAAATGTTGGCAACACTCACCATAAATGACATTTATTCAGTGTTTTCCCATGAAGCAAAATTATATGACAACAGATCTGCTTCCTTTAACAAAGAGAAAGAAGTTGAGAAGGAGGAAGAAAGGGAGAGAGGGCCGAAGAAGAGAGTTACGTAATGAATTAAAAATGTAGCAGTCACCTAAGAATCTGAAACAGCAAAGATAAAACTAGCTTGCAAATCATATGGTGTTTGTCTGTCTCCCTTATGGATAAAAAGGTTGATGAATATCCCATGGCAGACACTAAGCACTTAGAATGTGAGGAAGGCACACAGTATGCCCTTTATGAGTTATGTGGTTCAATCCCACATTGGTAAATATTTCACCATTTTAAAATCTAATGAACAATATTAAACTTATTGCATTGATTCTGGTTCTATTTAAATCAGATCAAATAAGAGGTAGGCTTTCCCTTCAGAATGAAATAAACTAGGTTGGGAGAAGTATCAACAACCTCAGATATGCAGATGATACCACTCTAATGGCAGGAAGTGAAGACAAACTAAAAAACCCCTTGATGGGGGTGAAAGAAGAGACTGAAAAGCCTGGCTTAAAACTCAACACTCAAAACAATCAAGATCTTGGCATTCAGTCCTACCACTTCGTGGCAAATAGAAGGGGGAAAAGTGCAAGCAGTGACAGATTTTATTTTCTTGGGCTCCAAAATCACTGCGGACAATGACTGCAGCCATGAAATTAAAAGATGCTTGCTGCTTGGAAGAAAAGCTGCGACCAACCTAGACAGTATTTTAAAAAGCAGAGACATTACTTTACCAACAAAGGTCCAGTTAGTCAAAGTCACAGTTTTTCCAGCAGTCATGTATGGATGTGAGAGTTGTACCATAAAGAAGGCTGAGTACCAAAGAATTAATGCTTTTGAATTGTGGTGCTGGACAAGACTCTTGAGAGTACTGTGGACAGCAAGGAAATCAAACTAGTGAATCCTAAAGGAAATCAGACCTGAATGTTCATTGGAAGGACTGATGCTGAAGCTGAAGCTCCAATACTTTGGTCACCTATGCAAAGAGCCAATCACTGGAAAAGACCCTGATGCTGGGAAAGATTGAAGGCAGGGGAGAAGTGGGTGGCAGGGATGAGATGGTTAGGTAGCTATCCCTGGACTCAGTGGGCATGCATTGGAGCAAACTGCAAGAGATGGTTAAGGACAGGGAAGCCTGGCATGCTCCAGTCCACAGGGTCCCAGAGTCAGACACAACTTAGTGACTGAACAACAACAAATAAACTAAATACACCTGCCCTGGTTCCTATCACCTCTGTCATCTATCTGCTTAGGGAGACTCAGTCATCAGAACATTCTGTTCCCCGAGACGTGCTGGTCATATTTCCTAGACGTAATATGTCTCTAAATATAATCTTCCCCATGAACTAATAGTTAACAAAAAATAGTCTATTTTGGGGGAGTTCTCCCCCATTCCATGTGGGTATATTTGTTTCTCCAACTACTCTCAGATACAAAGCTTTCTGAGGACGAAAAGACTGCCTTTAATATTTTGTGGGCATGCTCCCAAAGGAAGTAGGGTAGCATTCTGCATGTAATGGGAACTCACTGAATAAAAACTGTATGTTCTTGGTAATCCTTCTTACTCATCCTGCTCTTTTGTGGCCACTGAGCAAACTCAATCATGAAAAGAATTTTCAAATGGAGATTCCATTGACAAACTAAATTTTTCCATTTTGGTACAAAAGGTTGGCATGCTAGAGACCCAGGTCTCTCTAAGGACCTCCTGCAAATGTTCATTCCTGTATAATTTAAGAGCTTACTTCCTCCCCTCACTAAATTATTGTAGATAGATAACATGAGTGTTAGTCACTCAGTCACGGCTCAGACAGTAAAGAATCTGCCTACAACGCAGGAGACCCAGGGTTGGGAAGATTCCCTGGAGAAGGGAATGGCAAGCCAGTATTCTTGCCTGGAGAATTCTATGGACAGAGGAACTTGGCAGGCTATCACCCACAGGGTTTCAAAGAGTCAGACACAACTGAGCTGACTGATGCCAGCGTTAACATGATACTCATCTCTCTTCATACAGTATCACATATAGTGCTTAACTCATAGCAGGAATTCAGATACCGACCAAATCACTATTATTAGCTTTCAAGTCATGATTACAGGAGGAATGTGGAAAGTAGGGAAGGATTTGATCATGAAACCATACTCTTGACTTACCTCCCCAAACTCAATGTATCAGGCTCTGTCCAAGTTTAATGAGTATCAGACCATATCAGATGTACATGGTCAAGGATCAAGACTGAATTTATGCAACATGGCTTTTTGTTAAAGTTTTCCTTTTATGAAGCTGTTCCATGTTTTTCTTTCTTTCTTTCTTTCTTTTTTGTCTCTAGACAATGGCTTCATTTGTAAATTCAAGCTCTTAATGGACTAAGGTCTTTAAGTGGATTCACATGTACCATCTCTTCCAAAAAAGAGGAAAAGAAATTGGCCTTCAGTGTGGCAAAGCATATTTTGTATCTAAACATTTAAATAGGAGAATGGTTCTAGGAAGAAACATTTTAAACCCATCCCAAGGGCATGGGATTCTCTCTCCACATTTTTGCAGTGTAAGAATTTAAGATAGACTCTAGATTTTCTACCACAGGGAAGGGCTCTACACGCTGATTACTGGCATTATTGCCAATATTCTGCAAGTGATAATACAGCACCTAAAATCCCCTACGCCTTTACCTTTTTCTGCTAGAATACCTCTCCATCTATAAACATGTAAACTGCATCTTGGCTGAGGGTGATAGTGTATCTGCCCAGGGAGGCCTGGTTCATTGCTGATTCTCAAAAGGTGTACTGACTTGTTCATTTCTTCGGCTCATTTTTCAAAAGCCAATATAAACAACCTCCCCTTTGTTTCCAAATTTCAATTTGTTCCAAAATTTTTTAGGGTAGTAGCCAAGTCTGGGTCATTGTACATGTTCTTAACAAAATCTGAAGAAATAGGTGAGAGTTAATCCATGTTGGAATCTTGAGGAAGAATTATCAGTAAGCCAGAGGAGATTTCACAGGATAGATAGAGTTTGGGATAGGAGGGAAGGGCACCAGTGGAAGTAGAGGCATTATTAAATAACTGTTTAGAAGATAATCTTAATATGACCTCTGAAACCCAAGGAATTAGAACATAGACCATTGCAAACTTCTTTTAAAATCACCCCTTTCCCTCTCAACTTTTGGATTATTATACTACTTCAAGACCACTGAGGGTTACCCTTGGTAGTGGTCTCAGTAATGAATATTGTAGGTAATTATGCAAAGTGATTATAAATACCCTGGAGGTTAGGGAGCACAAAATATATATATCCTAATCTTTTTTACTCAACAGTGATTATTCAATCATCTTTTTCTAAATTCACACAGTAGTTGTCTATCTTCTGATACTTATAACATCAACCTGCTTTAAAAAGAACTGTGTACTGTTTATTAACTTTCACCATTACTTTAGTCAGAGTATTTGTATTCAATATACCCCCACCCCCTCCTCCAGAGGGCAACAAAGCTAAGTACAGACCACGGCGAGGGCACTAGGCTTCCAATATATTTTTGTTGAATCAATTACTTGTAATGCATCAGCAGGACGACATTCTTATACACTAGCCTTGCTTTATTATTTTTAAACACTGCTTTAAATGATGATAAATTCACTTTCAGCTTCCCCTTTCCTGAAGCTAGTCTCTTATCTCCCTAGAGCGGGTCCCAGGAACGGGCTGACTTGGGATCAAACACAGGCGTTTTCAAGCTTCGCAATATGAAATACTAATGAGGAAGTCAGGCGCTAAGCCTTAAGGGTTTCTTATCTCCTTGAGTTAACCCACCATTGAGAAGGGAGAATCAGGGAAGGACCACTGACCCAGTCGTTGGACCCTGTCCGCTTTCGCTCCGGCCGCTTTGATCTTGCGTGTCTGCCTAATCAAGTTCATCTACAGCCGAGACTGCTCAGATTCAAAGGACATTAAATAGCTTGATTATCGGATGGTCATTTCCCTCTTCCCTCCGCCCCTGATCTAATTTCCAAACACCAGTCTCTCGCCTCCCTCTCTAAACTTCGCATCAAAAGAGCATTCGTTCTTCTTCCTTCTTACCCTCGTTTGATGTGCAAATGCTCTTCTCTTTGCACATTTTTCTCGTGGGGGCGGGGGCAGGGCAAGAAGGAGGGGGACTGGAATTAACGAACTTAAAGCCAAGGATCTCACCCCAAATCTGCAAATCGTGGCTCTAAAGGGTTAATCAGCAACTCGCAACAGCCACCTGGCCCTCTCGCTGAAACGTTTTCATAGGGACTTTGAATTACTGATTGGGTTGTATTAAATATTATATGCACAATAAAAAAAAATAGTACTAGCGTAATGAAGAGAGGAGGAAAGTGGCTTTACAGAGAATATCACAATGCCTGTCTGAAAGTGTTTCAGATGCCAGTACTCCTACTCCAAGGCAAGGGCACCCGAGTTCCCGAGGTTCCTCCCACTTCCCGCATTTATTAAAGTTGTCTCCTCTAATGCTCGCTGATTACCGTCACCCCAAGGTGAGCTGGACGGGGGCCGGACTTCGCAAGGGAGGGGTGGGGTGAAGAGTGTCAAAGGCTCCCCTTCATGTACACAAACACACCCCCTGCCAGCCCCTCCCAACGCTTTGAAATCCCAATCCGGCTTTGTTTTCCTCCCCGGAGGGGCCGGAATGTTCGAAGCCCGCAGTATAAAGGCAGCCTCGGCGGCGGTGGCGGCGCAGAGCCCTGCAGTCAGGGTCAGGACTCGGGACTGGAGGCGGCGCTCCGAGGCCTGGCTGCAGCTGCGCCAGCACCGCTCCGCGGGGGCCGGGCGTGCAAAGTGGCATTCCTCCTTCCTCTTTTCTCCCTTGAGTCCTTCTGAGATGACGGCTCTGGGCACAGCGGGTGCTGCCTGGGTCTTGGTCGCCCTGGTGGCTGCGGCTCTTTGCGGTCACCCTCTGCTGGGAGTGAGCGCCACCTTGAACTTCGTTCTCAATTCCAACGCCATCAAGAACAACCCGCAGCTGAGCGGCGCTGACGGGCGCCCAGGCTCCGCGGTCAGCGCGGCCCCCGGGATTCCGTTCGAGGGAGGCAACAAGCACCCTGACAAACACCAGGTGAGAAGGGGCTTGGGGAGCGGGAGTGCTGCGATCCTAAACGGGTCTCATCTGGGGAAGAGGGCGCAGAGCGGGCCGGGCAAAGCTAGTTCAAGGCGCGTTTGGCAGCTGCCTTTGCGAGCAGGGAGCGGCAACAGTTTTTGGAGAGCTGGGCTGAAAGGGACTGGGAGGAGTCCAGGAGTGTGGTACTGGGTGCCCGAGTGCCTCACCCTCTCCCGGCCCGCTTCCCGCAGCCATACCCGTGCGCCGAGGACGAGGACTGCAGCACCGGCGAGTACTGCGCGAGCGCCCCCCGCGGAGCCGGTGCGCAAATCTGCCAAGCCTGCAGGAAGCTCCGAAAGCGCTGCATGCGCCACGCCATGTGCTGCCCTGGGAATCACTGCAAAAACGGTGAGTCGGGCAGCTCTCTTTCGGACTCAGACCATCCTCTGCTTGCGCGCCTGCAGCTGAGAGACACGGCTCGCAGCTGAGAACACTTTGGCACTACCTTGCCAATGGGAGTTCAACGTGCGAGGTTCCCCAGAAAGGATTTCAGGCTAGTGTTTAACCTGGGAGCAAAGATAAGTACGGAGGTCTTGGAGCTCCTTATATCCCTTTGTGCCCCTCGATTACTTAAGAGGGCGTCTTACCTCAGAGTGGACACTTCCATGAGAATTTGTCTAGAAAGCCTTGATACAACTTGAGAATGAAGATGGGCAGGGAGGTGGAATTTACAGAGACCCCCAAGGAAATCAGAACGGGCATTTAGTTGCCTGTTCCATCTTTCTTACCGTGCTTCTCACAGCTCTGCCGGATAGCCTCTTTCAAGATCTGCGTTCAAGCTATTGTCATTTCGAGCGATTTATCTGTGCAGATCATTCTTAAAGGAGATCTTGATGCCCTCACATCCTAGCTTCTCCATCTTTATCTGCCTCTACCTCCTGCTGTCTTAAAATAAGTACTCTTCCCCGCCCCCCCACAACCACAGATCCACGAAATTTTAATGTCTCAGAGAGGTAGACTCAGCCCAAGAAGGCTCCAGAAACAAACTTAAGGGTGGCGATCCTCCTTAGGATCCAATAATACTCTGGGATGAACTAAATCTCTCTGTAATATAGAAATTATACAGTGAAGTAACTGGTGGAAAAGACTGTAATCTTCCAGGCAGCAGGCATTGCATTTGCTTAACTTAGTCTGAAAGAATCCTTATAGCACAGAAGGCAGAAAAGTTATTTTTAAATACAATTTTTAAGTGACTGATTTTATTTTTCTTACCCCAAGGGTGATATTAAAAGAGGCAGAAATTTCCTTGCCACTACCATGGTTGCTGAGAAAGTATTTTAAGTGTCTAGATTGGGGCTGTTATGTATGAGTGAACAGTGTACACACTGATGCTGCTGTCCATTAGGGAGTTTTGCTTTAACACTAGGAAGTTTGGCTCATGTTTAATGTCACTACAGCGAGGTAGCTCAGGTTGGCATAGGCATAGCAGACTGCCACAGTCACAGCTATTAGCAGGAACATATTACAGGTTAATCACTATCTCCTGCTTCCCTAGGGATATGCATGCCTTCTGATCAAAATCATTTCCATCGAGGGGAAATCGAGGAAACCATTATTGAAAACTTTGGTAATGAACACAGTACCTTTGATGGGTACTCGAGAAGAACTACACTGTCTTCGCATCAAACCAAAGGTAGGTGAAAGGATCTAAAGACTTTTTGTTAGCACAGTTATAGTGTCTTTTGGATTACCTTAATGAAATAATGCAGGCTTAGCAGTGACCAAGTACTCTTCCTATTGTCTCCCTAGCACAAGAAGGTTCTGTCTGTCTTCGCTCATCAGACTGCGCTGCAGGGTTGTGTTGTGCCAGACATTTCTGGTCCAAGATCTGTAAACCTGTTCTCAAGGAAGGTCAAGTGTGCACCAAGCACAGGAGAAAAGGCTCCCATGGGCTGGAGATATTCCAGCGTTGTTACTGTGGAGAAGGTCTATCTTGCCGGATGCAGAAAGATCACCATCAAGCCAATAATTCTTCCAGGCTTCACACCTGTCAGAGACACTAAGCCAGCTGTCTGAACACAGTGGACTCCGTTTACATAATATATGTTATGAAAACCATTTGTGACTTTTGTGAGCTCAATCCTTAAGGATGTACAAGTTCTGTGATTACAGTTAAGCATTCCAATAATACCTTCCGAAAATCTGGGGTGTAAGAGCTTTGTTTCTTTGTGGAACTCTCCTGTCATTGATTGCAGTAAATTACTGTGTTGTAAATTTTCAGTGTGGCACTTACCTGTAAATGCAACAAATCTTTTAATTATTTTTCTAAAGGTGCTACGTTGTCTATTGTTCCTCTTGTCATGTAAATTTTTGTACACATTGATTGTTATCTTGACTCTGATAAATACTCTATATTGAATTGAAATAAATACTTTCAGCTTATTCTATATTGAATTGAAATAAATACTTTCAGCTTATACTTCCTAAATGTAAAACCTTTCCCCCTTTTAATTCTAGAATTTAGAGTGTAAGGAGATTTTGGAATGATGATAGGTATGTAAGATTTATCATAAAAATATTATTTTCCAAAATGTATTATCTCAGTACTTAGATCCTATTTATCTCTAGGTTGTGACAGTCCTTGAAATAAAATTTAACTTAATACCATGAAGTATTAAAAGTATAGATAAATTTTGGCAGTGTGATCTTAGAGGGCTGTATGTGCCAGGGTGTGTGGGAGTGTGTTTGTGTGGGTGTATAAATACAGTTGACAAATACATGCAGATTTTGTACCAAATTAGTCCATCTGAACTATCTTAAACACTACTTCATGCCAGGAACACTTGTTCCAACTACTTTGCTTTGTAAATAATTATTACCCCCAAATCACAAATCCTCTCTCATTTTGTTCTTTGCTTCTCTTGCTAGGTGAATTGACTATTTCAATTTTTGTTTAACCAGACATCTGTTCACTGGAAAAGGATAGGATATACTGTTTAAAAGAAAACCCACAGAAATGAAGCCTAAACTGGCTTTGAATTTTCATTTGCCAACTTTGATACTGACAAATCTGATACTCTCTCTGAAGAAGAGAACAACTGCCCCGGTTCACACCTATTCTGTAATATTCAAAAAGTCTACATCAAAACCACAAAATGCTGGGTCCAAGGCATTCCAGAGGAAAGTCACTGATCAATTTGTCTAAAAGGTTCATTAAATGACACAGATGTCCTAGAATGTTTGTCGTTTTTGTATTCCTGCAAGTGGTTCAATTTCAAGGGGTTTTGCCAACAGGACACAAGGGTTGGTTGGTTCCTGCCTGAGAAGGGAACTGGCAGGATGTCTGTGATTACAGTCCTTTTGTTTGGAAGCTTCGGTGTCCTTACCCTGGAGAAACTTTCTTTTTCTACCTGTACTAGTTGGCTGATGTGCCAAGAAGGCCAAATCTAAGGCCTGCCATCTCCAATAAAGCACAAGAGAGGAGAGGAAACATGAAGCCCTTTCTTCGAAAGAAGGGCCTCTGTTTCCAGAAGGGAGAGGAGCAATCATTTAAAAGGCCTTGGTGATGGGATCCCTTCATTTATATAGGAACCAGCTGAGGCCAGACTTCACCTCTGCGTGTATCAGCTTATCAGCCCTGGTTTTAGCCCTCCTTGCTTCCCATCCCATAATGGGATGGGAGAATGAGAAACCCACCGAGGAGGCATGCCTCTTCCTCCTGCCCAACTGAGTACTTAGGAAGGGATATCACAAAGAGATTCTTCACATTGAAAAAGGTGAAAAAGAATTTACCAAAACTATAGACACTTGGCTCAGAGGTTAAAGCATCTGCCTCCAATGCGGGAGACCCAGGTTCGATCCCTGGGTTGGGAAGATCCCCTGGAGAAGGAAATGGCAATCCACTCCAGTATTCTTGCCTGGAGAATCCCATGGACAGAGAAGCCTAGTAGATTACAGTCCACAGGGTTGCAAAGAGTCAGACACGACTGAGCGACCTCACCTTCACCTTCATAGACACTTTCATTAGTAATGGAGGCTAGAAGTTGGAAGTCAGATACAATACAAAAGCAAAAGGATCATGTAAAGAATCTCAAACATTTGAGATAATGGCTGCTGAAACTTGAATTTCTAAACAATTTATTTGAATGGAAAATACATGAACTTGGGAATGCATTTCCAAGGTATTTTATCAAATGCGTTTAGCGTACTGTACACTGTCCTATACCTTGCACTTTTATTTAATGTGCCTTGCAGATTTTCCTGTGTAATACACAGAGAGGTGTCTTATTCCTTTCAACAGTTGCCTTAAGAGTGTAGCCTACTGGAAAAGCTATACCTTAGAGTCATTATTGAGAGACATTGAAATTGTCTCCAGGGTTTTTGTTATGGCAAATACTGTGCCATCAGTATAGATTTTTTTTTCTGTGTGTTTTCCTGTGCTGATATAGTTGTAGGATAAGACAATGACTCATTTTTGAAGGAAAATTCATATTTAAAAAGCATGCTTGCTGTAGCTACTCATAAGGTGTGATGTGGGCAAAATGACAAGATGTCTGCTTATCAAGGATCTAGTGATGATAATTCTTGCTAAATTGCATAAAAGGAGGAAGAGAGAAGTGTATATCTTATCAATTTCACAGTAAATGGTACTCTGTGACATTCCGTTAAAGGTAGCCTTGTTCTATTGCTTTGATTTTGAAATAATTATTAAGTAAAAGTGCAAACAAGTAATTTCCCTATCCTCTTTTCTTATTTTGCTAGGATAATTCAGTAGTACAAATTTTGCTTTACTTGAAATCTATTGATAGGAATGAACATGGGAATATATTGTTTAAAAGAACAATACAGATATGCAGGCTAAATTGTTATTCATATTTGGCAGCAGATCAAAATGCTTTATGGACTCTTCCCACGGTAAATCAAATTGTACTAATTCAGTCATGGCATTAGAAACAAAATTATAGAATTACAAACTGTGTCAGTTTCAGGATTTCTAATTGCATAGTCATACTAGTACTCATTGCCACTTAATGGAAATATCAGCTAAAATCGTCAAAATTTCCTTCACTTCAAACCTGAATATTGTACCTAACTTAATCGTGTTACTAGCTTTTGGACCGCAAGGAGATCCAACCAGTCCATTCTAAACATCAGCCCTGGGTGTTCTTTGGAAGGAATGATGCTAAAGCTAATTCCACTACTTTGGCCACCTCATGCGAAGAGTTGACTCACTGGCAAAGACTCTGATGCTGGGAGGGATTGGGGGCAGGAGGAGAAGGGGACGACAGACGATGAGATGGCTGGATGGCATCACCGACTCGATGGATGTGAGTTTGAGTGAACTCTGGGAGATGGAGATGGACCGGGAGGCCTGGCGTGCTGCAGTTCATGGGGTCGTGAAGAGTCGGACACGACTGAGCGACTGAACTAAACTGAACGGAAAATGGACATTGCAGCACGCCAGGCCTCCCGGTCCATCTCCATCTCCCAGAGTTCACTCAGTCTCATGTTCATCGAGTCAGTGATGCCATCTAGCCATCTCATCCTCGGTCATCCCTTCTCCTCCTGCCTCCAATCCCTCCCAGCATCAGAGTCTTTTCCAATGAATCAGCTGTTCGCATGAGGTGGCCAAAGTACTGGTGTTTCAGCTTTAGCATCATTCCTTCCAAAGAAATCCCAGGTTGATCTCCTTCAGAATGGACTGGTTGGATCTCCTTGCAGTCCAAAGGACTCTCAAGAGTCTTCTCCAACACCACAGTTCAAAAGCATCAACTCTTCGGTGCTCAGCCTTCTTCACAGTCCAACTCTCACATCTATACATGACTACTGGAAAAACCATAGCCTTGACTGGACAGATCTTAGTTGGCAAAGTAATGTATTTGCTTTTGAATATACTATCTAGGTTGGTCATAACTTTTCTTCCAAGGAGTAAGCATCTTTTAATTTCATGGCTGCAGTCACCATCTGCTGTGATTTTGGAGCCCCAAAAATAAAGTCTGACACTCTTTCCACTGTTTCCCCATCTATTTCCCATGAAGTGATGGGACCAGATGCCGTGATCTTTGTTTTCTGAATGTTGAGCTTTAAACCAACTTTTTCACTCTCCTCTTTCACTTTCATCAAGAGGCTCTTTGGTTCTTCTTCACTTTCTGCCATAAGGGTGGTATCATCTGCATGTCTGAGGTTATTGATATTTCTCCCAACAATCTTGATTCCAGCTTGTGTTTCTTCTAGTCCAGCATTTCTCATGATGTACTCTGCATATAAGTTAAATAAGCAGGGTGACAATATACAGCCTTGGCATACTCCTTTTCCTATTTGGAACCAGTCTGTTGTTCCATGGTCCAGTTCTAACTGTTGCTTCCTGACCTGCATACAGATTTCTCAAAAGGCAGGTTAGGTGGTCTGGTATTCCCATCTCTTTCAGAATTTTCCACAGTTTATTGTGAGCCACACAGTCCAAGGCTTTGGCATAGTCAATAAAGCAAAAATAGATGTTTTTCCGGAACTCTATTGTTTTTTCGACGATCCAACAGATGTTGGCAATTTGATCTGGTTCCTCTGCCTTTTCTAAAACCAGCTTGAGCATCTGGAAGTTTACAGTTCACATATTGCTGAAGCCTGGTTTGAAGAATTTTGAGCATTACTTTACTAGCATGTGAGATGAGTGCAGTTGTGTGGTAGTTTGAGCATTCTTTGGCATTGCCTTTCTTTGGGATTGGAATGAAAACTGACCTTTTCCAGTCCTGTGGCCACTGCTGAGTTTTCCAAATTTGCTGGCATATTGAGTGCAGCACTTTCACAGCATCATCTTTCAGGATTTGAAACAGCTCCACTGGAATTCCGTCACCTCCACTAGCTTTGTTTGTAGTGATGCTTTCTAAGGCCCACTTGACTTCACATTCCAAGAAGGCTCTAGATTAGTGATCACATCATCATGATTATCTGGGTCGTGAAGATCTTTTTGTACAGTTCTTCCGTGTATTCTTGCCACCTCTTCTTAATATCTTCTGCTACCATTAGGTTTATTAAATGTGTTCCACTGAGTTTTATATTACAATTTTCATACTTTCTAAAATACGAGTGAGTACAGTATACAGTACCAGAAAAAGTAGCTGCTTTGAAGAAAGTAGGGAAAACCACTAGGTCATTAAGGTATGACTATATCAAATCCCTTACCATTATACAGTGGAAGTGAAAATTAAATTCAAGAGATCAGATCTGGTAGACAGAGTGCCTGAAGAACTATGGATGGAGGTTTGTAACATTGTACAGGAGGTGGTAACCAGAACCATCCCCAAGAAAAAGAAATGCAACAAGGCAAAATGGTTGTTTGAGGAGGCCTTACAAATAGCTGAGAAAAGAAGAGAAGTGAAAGGCAAAGGAGAAAGAAAAAGATAATACCTATATGAATGCAGAGTTCCAAAGAATAGCAAGGAGAGATAAGAAAGTCTTCTTCAGGGAACAATGCAAAGGAATACAAGAAAATATAGAATGAGAAAAACTAGAGATCTCTTCAAGAAAATTAGAAACACCAAGGGAATATTTCAAGCCAAGATGAACACAATAAAGGAGAGACCTAAAGGTATGGACCTAATGGAAGCAAAAGAAATTAAGGTATGGACCTAATAGAAGCAGAAGAAATTAAGGACAGGTGGCAAGAACACACAGAAGAACTATACAAAAAAGGTTTTAATGACCCAGATAACCACGATGGTGTAATCACTCACCTAAAGCCAGACATCATGGAGTGTGAAGTCAAGTGGGCCACAGGAAGCATTATATGAACAAAGCTAGTGGAGGGCATGGAATTCAGCTGAGCTCTTTCAAATCCTAAAAGACGATGCTGTGAAAGTGCTGCACTCAGTATGCCAGCAAATTTGGAAAACTCAGCAGTGGCCACAGGACTGGAAAAGGTCAGTTTTCATTTCAGTCCCAAAGAAGGGCAACGCCAAAGAATGTTCAAACAATTGCACAATTGTGCTCATCTCACGTGCTAGCAAGGTAATGCTCAAAATCCTTCAAGCTAGCCTTCAAACGTATGTGCACCAAGAACTTCCAGAAGCACAAGCTGGATTCAGAAAAGGCAGTGAAACCAGAGATCAAATTGCCAACATCCACTGGATTATAGAGAAAGCAAGGCAATTTCAGAAAAACATCTACTTCTGTTTCATTGACTATGCCAAAGTCCTTGACTGTGTGGATCACAATAAACTGTGGAAAATTCAAGAGATGGGAATACCAGACCACTCAACCTGCCTCCTGAGAAAACCATATGCGGGTCAGGAAGCAACAGTGAGAAATGGACTGGTTCCAAATTGGGAAAGGAGTGTGTGAAGGCTGTATACTGTTACCCTGCCTATTTAACTTATACACACAATACATCATGCAAAATGCTGGGCTGGATGAAGCACAAGCTGGAATCAAGATTCCTGGGAGAAACCTCAGATATGCAGATGACACTATCCTAAGGCAGAAAAGGAAGAAGAACTAAAGAGCCTACTGATGAAAGTGAATGAGGAGAGTGAAAAAGCTGGCTTAAAATTCAACGTTCATAAAATGAGGATCATGGCATCTGGTCCCACCACTTCATGGCAAATAGATGGGGAAATAATGTAAACAGTGACTGACTTTATTTTCTTGGACTCCCAAATCACTGCAGATGGTGACTGCAGCCATAGAATTAAAAGATGCCTGTTGGAAGAAAAGCTATGACAAACCCAGACAGTGTATTAAAAAGCAGAGACATAACTTTGTCAACAAAGATCTGTATAGTCAAGCTATGGTTTTTCCAGTGGTCATGTATGGACCAAAAATAAAGCTGAGCACTGAAGAACTGATGCTTTGGAACTGTGGTATTGGAGAAGACTCTTGAGAATCTCTTGGACTGCAAGGAGATCAAATCAGTTAATTCTGAAGGAGATCAACCCTGAATATTCACTGGAAAGACTGATGTTGAAGTTCCAAAACTTTAGCCACCTGATGCAGAGCTCACTCACTGGTAAGGACTGTGGTGCTGGGAAAGATGGAGGGCAGGACGATACGGGGGTGACAAAGGATGAGACGGCTGGGTGATATCATCCACTCAATGGACATGAGTTTGCACAAACTCCAGGAGACACTGAAGGACAGGGGAAGTCTGGCATGCTGCAGGCCACGGGGTCACTGAACAACAACAGTCCAAAAATATAAAACAAATACATTATCTCCACATTGAGAAAACAGAAAATTAAGAATCTCCATAATTTGGGTACCTGCTGTTTGTTGTTTAGTCGCTTAGTCATGTCTGACTTATTTGTGACCCAAATGGACTGTAGTCCACCAGGCTCCTATGTCCATGGGATTTCCTAGCCAAGAATACTAGAGAGGATTGTCATTTCTTTCTCCAGGGTATCATTCCCATCCAGCAAGTGAACCCATGTCTCCTGCATTGGCAGGCGGACTCATTACCACTGAGACATCAGGGAAGCTCTTGGGCATCTGATGTTTGTACAAATGCCCATATATATGTGGGACTTTATATGTTTGTCCTAATATTAATGGCTTAGAAAGAAACAGATCAGTAATCAGAGATTACAATCTGGGTAATGCTAGAGAATTTTAATTTAATGTTAACCTATATTGAGCTTTTGGTGCTCAATAGGTACTATCCCTACATTTGAAACAATGTACATAAGTGCACTAACTTCAAGGAGCTCACCATTTAGCAAGAGAGATTATAAACAACTATTAGTGCTGGGGGTAGGTTTAATATAGTGGTTTGAGATGTGCTGCTTGAACTTAGGCAGATTTGATATGCAGTCATGGCTCCTTGTGTTTCCAACAATGATGTTGGGCAAAGGATAAAACCTCATTAATAATAATGGAGTGAATGCTAACTTTAAGAGTATTGATGTGAGAATAATACATGCATTATAATAATACTTAACATTATGTATAGCTTATAGTGAGCACTCAATTTTAGGTCTTCACTGGAAAAAAAAATTGACAAGATATTGTTGCATCATATGTACACATACCTAACAGATTAAAAGTGATTTAACTGGTCTACAGGCACTCAGTAAAAGCTTCAAGAAAGCAGTGATATTTGATCTACCTTCTTTTCAACATCCTTTTATTTTAAGGGCGAGAAATGGTTTAAACTAGGAGAAAGTGCAGATGGATTGGAATGCTACCTCTTATGAAAAGTCAGTTGTGGAAACTATTCTGCAGACGGGCTATGGTTTCTGCCCTGCTTTAACTGTTCATGTCTAAGATTTGTCACAGCAGCATCTATTCTGTCCCCAGTGCCCGTTGCCCCTCAGTTTCAGCTCTGCTCAGCCTCTCGGAGACTATCCCAGATTCCTCGGCAGTGTTTGGTTCAGCTCAGCTTTGTTCAGTGGTTCTCCTCTGGTGCACCTGGCTAGCCTGGTTACCCAGAATCCTACAGTAGAAACAATGCTGTCTATGTCCGGTCCACTTTTAATGGGAAGGAACTTCAGTAGTTCTACCAGGACTGTGTAGGAACAGGCATCACATGTCGTATCTGCCACATGTAGTTTTTTAATTTATTTATTTTAACTGAAGGATAATTTCCTTACAATATTGTGGTGCTTTTTGCCATACATCAACACGAATCAGCTATGCGTGCACGTATGTCCCCCATCTGAAACACCCTCCCACCTCCCTCCCCACCGCATCACTCTGGGTGTCCCAGAGCATCGGCTTTCAGTGGGCTGCTTCACGCATTGAATTTGCACTGGTCATCTATTTTACATCTAGTTCTGAAGAACGAGAAGAAGCTCACCAAAACAGGGTATTGGAGGCAGAGGAAGCAGTGTGAGCCAGACTACAAAGGGATAAAAATGCATACTGTGTTTTTAAAAGTACAATAATCCACAGTGGCTAGAACATGAATATACCTGGGAGAAGCAGGATTTTGCTCTGATTTTTTTTTTTCCTGTAATTTGTTACCCAGGAAAGATAAAAGGTTAAAACTCTTCATTTTTGGCGATAGTTACCACATTAGGTAAAAGTGGAGTTGAATACAATACATTTGAGACATATCTCATCTCAAAAGATAATAAACTGTCTGTCTTGGTGATTATTTTGCCAAAACAAAGTTACAAAATAGGGATACTGTTAATCCATTTCCAGAATGAGTTGTTATATTAGACAGACTTGAAGTTGAAGAAATTATATTTGAGAGAATTTTGTTTTTGACTGAAGTACTTAATATATGTGTCTGTCTGTCGCTCAGTCATGTCTGATTCTTTGCGACCCCATGGATTGTAACCCACAAGGCTTCTCCATCCATGAGAATTCTCCATGCAAGAATACTGGAATGAGTTGCCATCTTCCCCATCCAGGCACTGAACCTGGACCTCCTATATAGCTTTCATAAATCATGTGGTTTTTTTCCCAAGTTTTAAATTAAAATCGTATGACAATTTTAGAAATGTAAAATTACATTTGAAGGCCAATGATAATCAACCCCCTAAAATTATAAACTAATAAATTCTAATAGAAAAGTTAAATTGGTAGAAGACATGAAGCATGTCTGAGCATAATAATTGCATATTACATTTCACAAAATTACAAACTAACTTTATTCTGATAAGAAAAATTTACTTTTTTGAAAAGTGATATTTTTGCAACATTTCAAATATCTGTGAGATTCTGAAGTTCGAATTAAAAGGGGATGTGTAGTACTTAGTCTCAGCACAGGGGCAAAAAGCAGGACATTTTCATACATCATTAGTAGGAACTGCAGTCAGCATTAACTTCCTGAAAGGCAATTTGGCAAGTGTTTTTAAAATAAATTCTTTTATTTTAGTTTAAAGCAATTTTAAGAAAAGAATCATGAATGTATACAGTCTAACTGCAGTGATATTATCATAGCACAAATTAAAAATGAATTGTATCCAATGAAAGAAATGTTAGACAAATTATGATATGTCCTGAAAATATCCTGCAATCAAGTTTATCTGGATAAATGTTCAAAATTCTACATGTAAGATTTTAAAAATCATATTACAGAACAAATATATTGAGTTGGCCCAAAGTTTGTTCATTCATACTATCTTATGGAAAAACTTGAGTGAAAAAAAAAAAAGAAAAACTTGAGTGAACCTTTGGGCCAACCCAATATTTTATCACTTACCCATAGCAACATTAAATATGTTCATCTAGACAGCCATATCTGGAAGATAAGATTATGAGAACTATTGATATTTAATCTTACTTTTCATTGTTTTCCGTTTTTCTATAATAATCAGGCAAGAGATTACTACTAGCAGAAAATCTAAACTAAAACTTGGATTCTTAAAAACTTTTAGACATATTAGGCAGATATCTTCATTCTAATTAGGAATGTTACTGGCAGTGCAGAGTTTCTCCTCCCTGAATTGCCCAGAAAGTACAGAAAAAAATACCCTTCCCTTACTGACAAAATTATTTTCCGTACAAGGAGTACTAACTGGGAGACCCTTATCTGGTACAGAGAAGACCCTTAGCAAGTATTTGCAGAATGAAGAACAATGAATAAGGAAACAGGAGGGTGTTTTTTTTTTTTTTACAAATTGCAGTAAATTTACAAAACACACTAACACTCTTTAAAGCAGGGGTCTCCAATCTTTTTGACACCAGGACCCAGTTTCATGGCAGACAATTTTTCCACTGTCAGGGGTGGGAGATGGTTTTGGGATTATTCAAGCACATTACACTTATTATGCAACTCTTTTCTATTATTATTACATCAGTTCTACCTCAGATCATCAGCCATTAGATCCTGGAGATTGAGGACCCCTGCTTTGATGAACGAAAAGAAGGACAGGGGACTAGACAAAGGAATAAAATAGCAATTCCATCTTAAAACAGATACACTGTTTCCTATGAGCTTCCAATTTAACTCAGATGACCATTATATCGACTACTGTAAGCAGGAATCCCTTAGAAGAAATGGAGTAACCATCATGGTAAACAAAAGAGTTCGAAATGCAGTATTTGGATGCAATCTTAAAAATGACAGAATGATCTCTGTTCATTTCCAAGGCAAATCATTCAATATCACAGTAATCCATGTCTATGCCCCAACCAGTAACGCTGAAGAAGCTGAAGTTGAACAGTTCTATGAAGACCTACAAGACCTTTTAGCACTAACACCCAAAAAAGATGTCCTTTTCATTATAGGGGACTGGAATGCAAAAGTAAAAGTCAAGAAACACCTGGAGTAACAGGCAAATTTGGCCTTGGAATATGGAATGAAGCAGGGCAAAGGCTAATAGAGTTTTGCCAAGAGAACGCACTGATCATAGCAAACACCCTCTTCCAACAACACAAGAGAAGACTCTACACATGGACATCACCAGATGGTCAACACCAAAATCAGGTTGATTATATTCTTTGCAGCCAAAAATGGAGAAGCACTATACAGTCACCAAAAACAAGACCAGGAGCTGACTGTGGCTCAGATCATAAGCTCCTTATTGCCAAATTCAGACTTAAATTGAAAAAAGTAGGGAAAACCACTAGACCATTCAGGTATGACCTAAATCAAATCCCTTATGTTTATACAGTGGAAGTGAGAAATAGATTTAAGGGCCTAGATCTGATAGATAGAGTGCCTGATGAACTATGGATGGAGGTTCATGGCATTGTACAGGAGACAGGGATCAAGACCATCCTCATGGAAAAGAAATGCAAAAAAGCAAAATGGCTGTCTGGGGAGGCCTTACAAATAGCTGTGAAAAGAACAGAAGCAAAAAGCAAGGGAGAAACGGAAAGATATAAGCATCTGAATGCAGAGTTCCAAAGAATAGCAAGGAGAGATAAGAAAGCCTTCCTCAGTGATCAATGCAAAGAAATACAGGAAAAGAACAGAATGGGAAAGACTAGAGATCTCTTCAAGAAAGTTAGAGATACCAAGGGAACATTTTATGCAAAGATGGGCTCAATAAAGGACAGAAATGTTATGGACCTAACAGAAGCAGATGATATTAAGAGGTGAGAAGGAAATGGCAACCCACTTCAGTATTCTTGCCTGATGAATCCCATGGACGGAGGAGCCTGGTGGGCTACAGTCCACAGGGTCGCAAAGAGTCGGACACTACTGAGCAGATTCACTTCACTTCACTTCATTTCAAGAATACACAGAAGAACTGTACAAAAAAGATCTTCATGACCAAGATAATCACGATGGTGTGATCACTCACCTAGAACCAGACATTCTGGAATGAAAAGTTAAGTGGGCCTTAGAAAGAAAGCATCACTATGAACAAAGCTAGTGAAGGTGATGGAATTTCAGTTGAGCTATTTCAAATCCTGAAAGATGATGCTGTGAAAGTGTTGCACTCAATATGCCAGCAAATTTGGAAAACTCAGCAGTGGCCACAGGACTGGAAAAGGTCAGTTTTCATTCCAATCGCAAAGAAAGGCAATGCCAAAGAATGCTCAAACTACCACACAATTACACTCATCTCACACCCTAGTAAAGTAATGCTCAAAATTCTCCAAGCCAGGCTTCAGCAATACTTGAACTGTGAACTTCCAGATGTTCAAGCTGGTTTTAGAAAAAGCAGAGGAACCAGAGATCAAATTGCCAGCATCCACTGGATCATGGAAAAAGCAAGAGAGTTTCAGAAAAATATCTATTTCTGCTTTATTGACTATGCCAAAGCCTTTGACTGTGTGGATCACAATAAACTGTGGGATATTATGAAAGAGATGGGAATACCAGACCACCTCATCTGCCTCCTGAGAAACCTACATGCAGGTCAGGAAGCAATAGTTAAAACTGGACATGGAACAGCAGACTGGTTCCAAATAGGAAAAGGAGTATGTCAAGGCTGTATATTGTCACCCTGTTTATTTAACTTCTATGCAGAGTACATCATGAGAAATGCTGGGCTGGAAGAAGCACAAGCTGGAATCAAGATTGCCGGGAGAAATATCAATAACCTCAGATATGCAGATTACAGCACCATTATGGCAGTAAGTGAAGAGGAACTAAAAAGCCCTTTGGTGAAAGTGAAAGAGGAGAGTGAAAAAGTTGGTTTAAAGTTCAACAGTCAGAAAACTAAGATCATGGCATCCAGTCCCATCACTTCATGGGAAAGAGATGGGGAAACAGTGGAAACAGTGGCTGACTTTATTTTTTGGGGCTCCAAAATCACTGTAGATGATGATTGCAGCCATGAAATTAAAAGATGCTTAAAAGGAAAGTTATGACCAACCTAGATAGCATATTGAAAAGCAGAGACATTACTTTGCCAACAAAGGTCCATCTAGTCAAGGCTATGGTTTTTCCTGTGGTCATGTATGGATGTGAGAGTTGGACTGTGAAGAAAGCTGAGTGCCAAAGAATTGATGCTTTTGAACTGTGGTGTTGGAGAAAACTCTTGAGAGTCCCTTGGACTGCAAGGAGATCCAACCAGTCCATCCTAAAGGAGTTCAGTCCTGGGTGTTCTTTGGAAGGAATGATGCTAAAGCTGAAACTCCAGTATTTTGGCCACCTCATGCAAAGAGTTGACTCATTGGAAAAGACTCTGATGCTGGGAGGGATTTGGGGCAGGAGGAGAAGCGGACGACTGAGGATGAGATGGCTGGATGGCATCACCTACCCGATGGACGTGAGTTTGAGTGAACTCCGGGAGTTGGTGATGGACAGAGATGCCTGGCGTGCTGCAATTCATGGAGTTGCAAAGAGTCAGACAGCACTGAGTGAGTGAACTGAACTGAAACATTGTGATAGACTGTTTGACATGATACATAAATCATACAAATACATAAACTACCAAAGCAGGACATGGCCTTTAGTTTATACATGTTTTTTGGTGAGAAAAATCTCACCTTCCTGACAATATAGTTAGCCTTCTCAGACAGGCTGGTTTTTAATCTCACAGGCAAGGGCACTGGATTTTATAACTAACCTAAACAGAAAGCTAGAGACAAGGAAGATGGAAATTCTTTATTCAGGGATCTCTACACATCTCACTGTTATATCACCAGTCTTAATTATCTTTATGTTAAAGTAGGACTAAGTATTATGTTTGACACTCAGGAGTCATATTGCAGAATATGTTTAAAACAAACAAAAAGCCAGAACTTCCACTTTTCTACACGTGGGCCACTGTCTGGAAAAATTCAGAATCTATCCAGTGTTTTCTGACATTAGCACTTCATTCAGCAACTTTCTCCTCGCTGCTCCTCACACCATCATCCCTCTCCCTTTAAGAAACGCTATTTCTATGTCTAGTTTCATTCATCCCATCTCATCTACTCCCTTACTCTTTTCCATAAGACTGTCAATGTCTTCATTTTTTTCCCCATTCTGTATTAATAGTAAATTTTTTCATAGCTGCATCCTTCCAGATGTGTCCTGTCAGACCCTGTGGCTGAAACTGTCATCTGTTTACCAAACTAGTTTCCCTTTCCTCCTAAGCATGTTTTCCAACCTTCGTTGCAGTCATATGACCGAACTTGGCCAAGGGGATATTTGCTTAGAGACACCTCACTAGCTTTTCCTCCATCTGTGAATCTCCAGGGAGATAATTACAGCCCTGCAATTTAGTGAAAGAGCCAACCACTCTCAGCCTGCATTTCTCAACAGCAGCAGGAACAGATTCTCCTGTCCCCACTCTCCATTTATATGAACAAGAAATAAACTAACTGTGACATGCCACTGAGCTTTAGGATTTTTGTTTTACTTTAACCAATACACGGATTTACATTTCTCCTTCCCTTTCTTCTCCAAAACTCTACCACCCTGCTATTGATAACAATAAGGGCATGAAAATGTGGTGTGCAAATGAATTCATATTGTTACCATTCATATGAAAATATGAAAGCAGGCATCAGTGTGCTGATCAGTAATAGGAATTCAGTTAATTACTTTTTCATAACTGGGGCCTGTACAAATAAAACCTCCTCCCAACTAAGGAATATACGTGGCAGGAAATGATCATAGTAATTTTTGAGAGCATCTTTCAGGTACCAAAGATGAACAATACATATATATGTATCTGTTTCATTATCATAGGACCTCTATGAGGGAGGTATGTTTATTACTCCTATTTTAAAGATGAGGAAACAGAAACTAAGAAAACTTATGGCATTTACCTGAGATTGTGTAGCTATTAAGTGACAGCCAGAATTTGAAAACAGAGTCTGCTCCAAATTCTAGGTTCTTAACACTATGAGTATGGATGGGCATTCAGCCATCTAAAGTTTCTGCATCCCTTAAGTTACTTAATGTAACTCTGTGTGCTCAGTTGCTTCCAACTCTTTGTGACCCCACAGGCTGCAGCCCACCAGGGTCCTCTCTCCATGAAATTTTCCAGCAAGAATACGAGAGTAGGTTGCCATTTCCTCTTCCAGGAGATCTTCCCAATGCTAAGATCAAACCTGCATCTCTTATCTGGGAGGCCCAGGTTACTTAACAGTATACTTAAAATAGGCTAATGATTTATCTGATGACTTGGAAAATGCAGTATGTCAAGTTTCTGAATTGAAAAACTTGAAATTCTATATAAAGATATATTTGAAATGTAACACCCTATATGGTCTTTTATTGTGTGTGTTTAGAAGAAAAAAGTCAAAGATTAAATTAATAAAATTGTTTAACTGCTTTAAATTTAAAAATTATCATCTCTTTCATTAGATAAATAGTTTAATAAATTCCCAGAAAAGTTGAAAGTCACTATTATATCTTTATGCTATTTCTCCCATCTAGAAGAATGCTTTCTACACAGTAATATAACTACATTATGCCAAAATACTTGCATTTTAAGTCCACTTATCAAGCCACCTATACACTATGTGTACAATTTCACAAATGTTCTTGCATTCTGTTTATAGCTACTTTTCCTTCAAGTCCAGCCTTCAAATTATACCTTGTGTAGTGACAGCAAATGATAACCATAGATGTAGTTATTAACAAATGAGGGCTGAGTGGTTTCAACTTCCAGAAGGAAAAAAACCTGGCATAATTATATAATGGATTCATCCTGAAGAGCTAAAAATTGCTGATACACACATACACATCTAAGTTCAGTGTTTAAGACTCTTAGAGCCCCAAATTGATAAACTCACAGCTTTGAGGTAGAATTTGGAGTCAAGGTTGAATTTTAAATAGTTTTAGATCTTAGGATAGTGCCTGGCATAAGCATGAGAGTAATAAGTGGTTGTGCTCTACAACCATGAATCAACTTCAGTGTGGGAGTTTCCAGTGTATCCTTGAGTAAAAACCATTTCAGCTGGCATGTTAATTCAAGACGCTGTAACTACATCACAATGTGATGTGTCTCGTGTGATCAGGAATGGATTTTCGTGCCCAGTTTAGGTTCAATTAGAAGTCAAGGTATTGAATTTTACTCCTATATATGCTCTTGATTACATTTCAAAAGGGATGATAATTTTATAACTCTCTTAGGTAAGTGGTTTCTAAACTCAGCTCACCATCTGAAATACATGATAACTGGGCCCCTTATAAGAGCTACTGTGTCAAAATCTCTTGGGATTATACTACACACTTTTAAGCTTTTCCATTGATTGGTATTGTACATCTAATTTTAAACCCCACTTCTATGTGTCCTTTAATTAAATGCTTTACTTTCAACACAAGTAAAGAAGGAGCTAGTGGTTGAGACTCATATACCAGTGCTTGAACTTGGGGTGTCTCACTGCATATGATTCATTAAAAAACCCTAGCACGTGTATATGCACATGTTCCCTGTAATCAACAAGGCAATAAGAAAAGGAGATATTTAGAGATAAACTGGTATCATTCATGTCGCAGAGCTAGGAAGTGGCCTAGTGATGACTGAGAATTCTGTGCTTATTGTCCCAAACTCACTTTATGCCAATGGCGATAAAAATGGTAACTCCAGGTGCTACTTTTTATGTTTGCGGACACTTCTTTGAGAAAACTCATTTCTACTCAATTTCAAATTTGGATGAAACAAACAAAAATGAAAACCTTTCACTGGAGTCACCCCCATTTTCTGCTAATACAAATTTTGTCTCATGAAGTCCCAGATTCCTTTTGTTCAGAAACCTTTCCTTAACTCACCACTTACTACAGGCCAAGTCAGATATTTCATGCTCTCTCATAAGTTATTTTTCATAGTTCTTATTCCAATACTAACAAGTTGTTTTTATATTTATTTAAGTGAATTTCTTCCTCATTAAACTATAGACTTCACGAGTATAAGGATCTTGCCCATCATTCTACCCAGAGCACCCAGTTCTGGGTTTCACCTATAGAATTTAAGGATAAGTTCAGTTCAGTTACTCAGTCAAGTCTAACTCGTTGCAACCCCATGGACTGCATCACGCCATGCTTCCCTGTCTGTCACCACCTCTTGGAGCTTACTCAAACTCATGTCCATGGAGTCAGTGATGCCATCAACCATCTCATCCTCTGACATCCCCTTCTCCTCCTGCCTTCAATCTTTCCCAGCATCAGGGTCTTTACAAATGGGTCAGTTCTTCACATCAAGTGGCCAAAAGATTGGTGTTTTAGCTTCAGCATCAGTCCTTCCAATGAGTATTCAGGACTGATTTCCCTTAGGATCTACTGGTTTGAACTCCTTGCAGTCCAAGGGACTCTCAAGAGTCTTCTCCAAACCACAGTTCAAAAGCATCAATTCTTTGGTGATAAACTTTCTTTATGGTCCAACTCTCACATCCATACATGACTGCTGGAAAAACCATAGCTTTGACTAGATAGGCTTTGTTGGCAAAGTAATGTCTCTAATTTTTAATATGCCCTCTAAGTTGGTCATAGCTTTTCTTCCAAGGAGCAAGAGTCTTTTAATTTCTTGGCTACAGTCACCATCTGCAGTGATTTTGGAGCCCAACAAAATAAAATCTCTTATGGTTCCCATTGTTTCCCCATCTATTTGCCATGAATGATGGGACAAGGTGCCATGATCTTAGTTTTCTGAATGTTGAGCTTTAAGCCAACTTTTTCATTCTCCTCTTTCACTTTAATCAAGAAGCTCTTTAGTTCCTCTTCCTTTTCAGCCTTAATGGTGGTGTCATCTGAATATCTGAGATGATTGATATTTCTCCTGGAAATCTTGATTCCAGCTTGTGCTTCATCCAGCCCAGATTTTGCATGATGTACTCTGCACATAAGTTAAATAAGCAGGGTGACAATATACAGCCTTGACATACTCCTTTTCCTGTTTGGAACCAGTCTGCTATTCCATGGCCAGTTCTAACTGCTGCTTCCTGACCTGCATACAGGTTTCTCCAGAAAGCAGATCAGGTGATCTGGTATTCCGATCTCTCTCAGAATTTTCCACAGTTTGTTGTGATCCACAGTTAAAGGCTTCAGCATAGTAAATAAAGCAAAAGTAGATGTTTTTCTGGAACTCTGTTGCTTTTTTGATGATCCAACAGATGTTGGCAATTTGCTCTCTGGTTCCTCTGCCTTTCCTAAAACCAGCTTCAACATCTAAAAGTTCATGTACTGTTGAAGCCTGGCTTGGAGAATTTTGAGCATTACTTTGCTAGCATGTGGGATGAGTGCAAATGTGCAGTATTTGAGCATTCTTTGGCATTGTCTTTCTTTGGGATTGGAATGAAAACTGACCTTTTTCAGTCCTCTGGCCACTGCAGAGTTTTCCAAATTTGCTGGCATATTGAATACAGCACTTTCACAGCATAATCTTTTAGGATTTGAAATAGCTCAACTGGAATTCCATCACCTCCACTACTTTGTTCGTGGTGATGCTTCCCTAAGGACCAGTTGACTTCTCATTCCAGGATATCCGGCTTTGGGTGAGTGATTACACTATCATGGGTATCTTGGTCATGAAGATCTGTTTTGTATAGTTTTTCTATGTATTGTTGCCACCTCTTCTTAATATCTTCTGCATCTGTTAGGTCTATACCATTTCCGTCCTTTATTGTGCCCATCTTTGCATGAAATGTTCCCTTGGTATCACTAATTTTCTTGAAGAGATCTCTAGTCTTTCCTATTCTATTGTTTTCTTCTATTTCTTTGCATTGATCATTGAGGTAGGCTTTCTTATATCTTTCCTTGCTGTTCTTTGGCACTCTGTATTCAAATGGGAATATCTTTCCTTTTCTCCTTTGCCTTTAGCTTCTCTTATTTTCTCAGCTAATTGCAAGGGATTTGATTTAGGTCATACCTTTACAGTCTAGTGGTTTTCCCTACTTTCTTTAAGTCTGAAATTTACAGTAAGGAGTTCATGATCTTAGCCACAGTCAGCCCTGGGTCTTGTTTTGGTATTGACCATCTGGTGATGTCCATGTGTAGAATCTTCTCTTGTGTTGTTGGAAGAGGGTGTTTTCTACGGCCAGTGTGTTCTCTTGGCAAAACTCTGTTATCCTTTGCCCTGCTTCATTTTGTACTCCAAAGCCAAATTTGCCTGTTACTCTAGTTATCTCTTGACATCCTATTTTGCATTCCAGTCCCCTATGATGAAAAGGACATCTTTTTTGGTGTTCTAAAAGGTCTTGTAGGTCTTCATAGAACTGTTCAACTTCAGCCTCTTCAGTGTTACTGGTTGGGGCATAGACTTGGATTTCTGCGACCCTGAATGGTTTGCCTTGGAAACAAACAGAGATCATTCTGTTGTTTTTGAGACTTTGTCCAAGTACTGAATTTTGGACTCTTTGTTGAATATGAGGGCTACTCCATTTCTTCTAAGGGATTCTTGCCCACAGTAGTAGATACAATGTTCACCTGAGTTAAATTCACCCATTCCAGTCCATTTTAGTTCACTGATTCCTAAAATATTGACGTTAACTCTTGTCATCTCCTGTTTGACCACTTCCAGTTTACCTTGATTCATGGACCTGACATTGATGGCTCCTATGCGATATTGCTCTTTACAGCATTGGACTTGACTTCCATCAGCACTCACATCCACAACTGGCATTGCTGTTGCTTTGGCTCTGTCTCTTCATTCTTTCTGGAATTGTTTTTCCATTGTTCTCCATTTGCATATTGTGCATCTACTGACCTGGGGAGTTCATCTTTCAGTGTCCTATTTTTTTGCTTTTTCATATTTTTCATGAGATTCTCAAGGCAAGAATAATGAAATGGTTTGTCATTCCCTTCTCTAGTGGACCATGTTTTGTTGGAACTCTCCACCATGACTCTTTCATCGTGGGTAGCCCTCATGGTTTCATTGAATTAGACAAGGCTGTGGTTCATGTGATCAGATTGGTTATGTTTTCTGGATTGTGGTTTTCATTCTTTCTGCCCTCTGATGGACACGTCAAAGCCTTTGACTATGTGGATCACAATAAACTGTGGACAATTCTGAAAGAGATGGGAATACCAGAGCACCTGAGCTGCCTCTTGAGAAATCTGTATGCAGGTCAGGAAGCAACAGTTAGAACTGGATATGGAACAACAGACTGGTTCCAAATAGGAAAGGAGTATGTCAAGGCTGTATATTGACACCATGATTATTTAACTTATTTGAAGAGTACATCATGAGAAATGCTGGACTGGATGAAGCACAAGCTGGAATCCAGGTTGCTGGGAGAAATATCCATAACCTCAGATATGCAGATGACACCACCCTTAAGGCAGAAAGTGAAGAAGAACTAAAGAGCCTCTTGATGAAAGTGAAAGAGGAGAGTAAAAAGTTGGCTTAAAGTTCAACATTCAGGAAATGAAGATCATGGCATCTGGTCCCATCACTTCATGGGAAATAAATGGGGAAATAGTGGAAACAATGGCAGACTGTTTTTGGGGCTCCAATATCACTGCAGATAGTGATTGCAGCCATGAAATAAAAGATGCTTACTCCTTGGAAGAAAAGTTATGAACAATCTAGAGAGCATATTAAAAATCAGAGACATTATTTGCCAACAAAGGTCCATCTAGTCAAGGCTATGGTTTTTCCAGTAGTCATGTATGGATGTGAGAGTTGGACCAGAAGGAAAGTTGAGCACCCAAGAATTGATGCTTTTGAACTGTGGTGTTGGAAAAGACTCTTGAGATTCCCTTGGACTGCAAGGAGATCCAACAGTCCATCCTAAAGGAAATCAGTCCTGAATATTCATTGTAAGGCCTGATGTTGAAGCTGAAACTCCAATACTTTGGCCACCTGATGCGAAGAGCTGACTCATTTGAAAAGACACTGATGCTGGGAAAGACTGAAGGCAGGAAGAGAAGGGGACAACAGAGGATGAGATAGTTGGATGGCATCATCAACTCAATGGACATGAGTAAACTCCAGGAGTTGGTGATGCCAGGTGCCTGGCATGCTGCAGTTCATGGGGTTGCAAAGAGTCAGACATGACTAAGCAACTGTTCTGAACTGATGGATAAGGATAAGTGGCTTATGGAAGCTTATGGGAGAGACTAAGGGGAAACTGGGTCTTTTTCTGATGGGCAGGGCCATACTCAGTAAATCTTTAATCCAATTCTCTATTGATGGGCAGGGCTGTGTTCTCTCCTTGTTGTTTGACCTGAGGCGAAACTATGGTGAAGGTAATGAAGATAATCATGACTTCCTTCAAAGGTCCCCTGCAGGCACTGCTGCACTCCTGCCTCCCCAGAGACTTCTGGACACTCATGAGCAAGTCTGGGTCAGTCTCTTGTGGGGTCACTGCTCATCTCTCCTGGGTTCTGATGAGCCCAGGGTTTTGTTCATGCCCTCCAAGAGTCTGTTTCCCAGTCCTGTGTAAGTTCTGCTGGCTCTATGGGGGGGGGGGGGGGAGGTGTGTGGTGGTGGTGGTTAATGGTGCCCTCCTCAAGAGGGCTTATGCCATATTGCCATATCCTGGTCTGCTGCACCCAGAGCCCCTGCGGCAGGTGAAGCTGACCTGTGCATTTGCAGGAGACACTGAAACACTCAAAGACAGGTCTGGCTCAGTCTCTGTGGGGTCTGCTGTTGCACACAGGTTTTGTCTGAGCCCTCTGAGCATCTCTGGTGGGTATGGGGTTTGATTCTAAACGTGATTTTGCCCCTCCTACCATCTTGCTGGGGCTTCTCCTTTGCCCTTGGACATGGGCTATCTTTTTTTGTTGGGATCCAACATTTTCCTGTTGATGGTTGATCAGCAGCAAGTTGTAATTTTGAAGTTCTTGCAGGAGAAGCTGAGTGCATGTCCTTCTACTCTGCCATCTTGGAGAGCATTTAATCACAAAGGCCTTGTTAAATCAGTCAATAAACTTCTGTGTTCTTTCAACCCTGAACAAATATGTCTGTTATTTGTGATATATGTAAGTATAAAAAGGCTCAGTAACTACATCATTTTTTTGCTATAACAGGACCATTTAAGAGCATTAAATAAGTTTTAATTACCCAGTTACAAAGGATTAGGTAATTAATAAAGTTAGGTAATAAAGCTAACTCAAATAAAATCATAATTATTATAATTTAGACAAAAATTACTTCCTGATTTATTTGTCATTGCTTTGGTACTTATTACAGACATAATCTGATCAAAAACAAAAGTTAATCACAAAACATTAAAATAGGTACTAATTTTTCTGCTATAAAATAACCTTATATATTTTGCTTATATAATAATGATTAGATGGTTTTGGGAAGAACTTGATGGATGGCTTGACTTTTCCTGGCTTTCAAAACAGAAATTTTACTTTCTGCTTCAATTTACATTCATTGAGATAAAGTAACCACAGAGATTCCTCTGGCCTCACTTGTTCCTATAGGTTGACCATAAAAAGATATTTTCATTATTATAGACTCTACCATTCAAGAGACAGAATGGTAGATTCAATACCTGGGATGAAACTAAAGTTTTTGTGGATGTCATTAATTCACAGGTCCCAATGTTTTTTGTCACATAGAGGTCACCTGGAAAGCTTTAAAAGTTACAGATGCCTATGATCCTTGCCCAGAGATTGTGATTGACTGGTCTGAGGTTCAACAGTTTTGGAATTTTGACAGATGATTCTAATGGAAACAAGTTTGGGAACTACTATCACTAGTTTCTGCCTTCTTCAGGCAAAGAAGCAGAAGTATTGATGGTTCCACCTTAATTCTGAAATAGACTTGTACAATGCCATGTTAACTCTGGAAACAAATTCAGATCTGAATTTCTAGACCTAAGCTTGCCTCCATAGGATTGCAGCTAGCACTGAGAATGCTTAGAGCATTTCTGAATTTGAGAATCTTTCATAACCTGTGTGTTAAAACCTGAGACTGGGACCAATACAAGCTTTTTTTAAAAATATAAATTTATTTATTTTAACTGGAGGTTAATTACTTTACAATATTGTATTGGTTTTGCCATACATCAGCATGAATGCACCACAGGTATACACGTGTTCCCCATCCTGAACCCCTCTTCCTCCTCTCTCCCTGTACCATCCCTCTGGGTCATCCCAGTGCACCAGCCCCAAGCATCCAGAATCATGCACTGAACCTGGACTGGCGATTCATTTTGTATATGATATTATACATGTTTCAATGCCATTCTCCCAAAACATCCCACCCTCTCCCTCTCCCACAGAGTCCAAAAGACTTTTCTATACATCTGTGTCTCTTTTTTCTGTCTCGCATATAGGGTTATCGTTACCATCTTTCTAAATTCCAAATATATGCGTTAGTTTACTGTATTGGTGTTTTTCTTTCTGGCTTACTTCACTCTGTATAATAAGCTCCTGTTTTATCCACCTCATTAGAACTGATTCAAATGTATTCTTTTTAATGGCTGAGTAATACTCCATTATGTATATGTACCACAGCTTTCTTATCCATTCATCTGCTGATGGACATCTAGGTTGCTTCCATGTCCTGGCTATTATAAACAGTGCTGTTATGAATATTGGGGTACACGTGTCTCTTTCAATTCTGGTTTCCTCAGTGTGTATGCCCAGCAGCCAAATGGGAAAGTTGAAAAGGAGTGAGAATAATTGAGAGTTGGACTGTGAAGAAGGCTGAGCACTGAAGAATTGATGCTTTTGAACTGCGGTGTTGGAGAAGACTCTTGAGAGTCCCTTGGACTGCAAGAAGATCCAACCAGTCCATTCTGAAGGAGATTAGCCCTGGGATTTCTTTGGAGGGAATGATGCTAAAGCTGAAACTCCAGTACTTTGGCCACCTCATGTGAAGAGTTGACTCACTGGAAAAGACTCTGATGCTGGGAGGGAATGGGGGCAGGAGGAGAAGGGGACGACCGAGGATGAGTTGGCTGGATGGCATCACTGACTCGATGGAAGTGAATCTGAGTGAACTCCAGGAGTTGGTGATGGATAGGGAGGCCTGGTGTCCTGCGATTCACGGGGTTGCAAAGAGTTGGACGTGACTGAGCGACTGAACTGAACTGAACTGATCCCTACTCATCAAAATATAGCTGAATTGAGCAGGATGAATTATAACTCTATTAGTTGAAAAGTAGGGATTTGAGTTTAACATGATACAATTTATTAGCTGAAGAAATTCATCATAGCATGCTCTGCTAAATTACCAGTCAAATTATTTTAACAGAGCAATTTATGGTCTGAGAGGGGAATACACACATTAGCACTATAATTACTATTGTTGTGTGCTGACTTCACAAAATGTTCTTTCCAAAGCATAGAAGGCAACTCAAAAATCAGTTGTTTCTAAACCACAGAGACCACAAAGACAATTTAAAAAATCAGTGAAACTAAGCTGATTCATTTTTTAAGCTAAAAATTGGCAAACCTTTAGCTAGACTTATAAAAAAAAAAGGGGGAGAGAGAGAGGACTCAAAAATCAGAAATGAAAGAGGAAATATTACAACCAATACCAATGAAATACAAAGGATCACAAGAGACTATTATGGGAAAATATGCTTAACATCACTAATCAGGAAAATGCAAATCAAAGCCACAATCAGCTATCATTTCACACCTGTCAGAATGGTTATAGTAAGAAAGACACCCCAGTCTACATACCAATAGAAAATTAAAAACAAAAGAACACTGTAAAGCAATTATATTCCAATAAAAATTAATTAAAAAAAGACAAATGCCAAGCATTGGGCAGGAAGAAAGGGACCCTTAATGCTCTGTCAGTTTGAGTGTAAACTGGGGCAACCATTATGGAAAAAAAAATGGAGATTCTTCAAAAAATTTAAAAGAACTATCATGACCCAGCAGTTCCACTTCTGAGGATCTATCCGAAGACAACAAAAACACTGACTTAAAGACATATGCACACACACCCCCCTGCCCCCATGTACACTGCAACTTTATTTACAAAGCCAAGATATAGAAGCAACTTAATTATCTATCAATTGATGAATGGCTAGCAAAATGTGATATGCACAGGAATATTATTCAGCCATAAAAAGAATGAAATTTTGCCATTTGTAACAACATGGATGAACAGTGAGGGCATTATGTTATGTGAAATATGTCAAAGAAAGAAATACCCTGTGATTTCTCTTACATGCGGAATCTAAAATAAACAAAGTTCAGTAATACAGAGAACAGAAGGCTGATTGCCAGAGGCAGGAGTAGAGTGAAGGGGATTAAAAAGAATAAACTTTGAGCCACAAAATAAAATCATAGGAATGTAAGGTATAGGATGGTGACTATACTTAATAATAGTGTGTTGTGCATGTGAAAGCTTGTAAGAGTAGATCTTAAAAGTGCTTATCAAAAAAATAATAATGTGTGATTGTGTGGTGATCGATGTTAACTAGACTTACTGTAATAATTTTGCAATTACACAAATATCAAATCATTGTATTGTACACCTGAAGTTAATGTTCTCTCTCAATTAAAAGAAAATGGGAAAGAAGCAGGTGGGGAGGAAAGGGAAGACTTGTCAGCTTAACTTGAGGCTTCAGAATTTATAATTATGGTGGTCATTGATTGAGTCTTTTTAAATGTTTGTTTCTCCAGGTGATGACAGGCTGCTTTTTCCAACTAGATTGATCTGGATTAACCAAAAGTAGCATGAACTGCTTAAGAGATTTGAACACAGATAACAAGACTGAATATGAACTATCACTCAATTTTTCTTAAACCAAACCAAAGCAACTTGTCTATAGTTATCGCCTTAATAGCAAAGACACCAAATTTAGTTAAAAATTTTTTTTAAATGATCTATAAAACCAGACCCCAATCATTTTCAGCAAAATTTTCAGAGTCCAAATACACCTGAGGCCACTTTAGGTAAGAAGCCGAAGGAAGAAACAAAGCTTCGCTTTAACTGCACAAGGCATTCCTTATGCCAAATTTTTTATACTGACTCAAAAAACTCACAGTACGATCTCTAAATCTCTAGATCTCCAGCCGGGACAAATCATCTCTGTTACACGATGGGGGAGGGAGATTAGGCGAAGAACGGAGTTCCTGTTTTTGGTCAGAGTCACAGTCAGTCATAAGCAAAGGCAGAAGCGTGGCTCAAGTCCATTCAGACTGTCTCATGTCACTACTGGTTATCACAGACGACTAGTTTCGAAACTAGTTTACTGAAATTACCTAAATAAATTCATAGTAACGAAAATAAAGTTCCTCTGTGCCCTGCCCCACTTCCACTTCACCAGACCAAACCCCAGCCAGCAGGCTACAGAGCTGTCTATTTTCCCTGACAGCAAAGGAGGAAGACAGCTCTCTGAGACTTTCCAGAGGTCCTGTAGTGGGGCGACGGCATATCTAGGGACCGGAGGTTGATTCATCCAGACTTGAGGTCGGAGCACCAGAAGAGCAAGAAAAGAAAGAGGAGCGGGGAATCGGGAACAAGACAGCTGGCGTGGAGAGGGGGCGGGACAGGCACGAGGTCAAGCCGGATTGGCTGGGCCAGGTTGCGCCGCCCGCTCCTGGGTCTTTTCATTGGTGGAATTCCCACCCCCGCCAGGCAATTTAAATGTTTCTTGATCGCACTTCCAAGCCACATCAGGTTGTGGCCATTTACACAGTGGAAAGGGAGAACTGAAAAAATTACATAAACCATTTTCTTAATCTCTGCCGAAGACAGCATTCCCTCTTTTGAGAAAAAGAATCTCCCTCAGTGGGGCTCAGGGTTGAGCGCACATTTCTAGGCTGCCCCAGCTCCCCAGCTCACTCAGAACTCCTAGTTCATTCTTCACACGCACAGACACAAAACCAGAAAAAACAAAACCTGTGGTTTCTGTGCCTAAATGGACATTTAAAAACCGGTAAACTTTTGAAAAGCTTGTGGTCTTAAAAATGGCTGAAATTAGTGTTCCAACAGCAGGTATTCAAACACCTACTGTGGCCATAAGGTGTTTTATGCTTTTTGTTTTTAATGGATGAACAGACACATATTCCATCACCCTGAAAGCTTTGTTCAGCGGCTGCCAGGTGACACAGTCCTCTTGTATAGGCACAGAGAATATGTAGAAAGTTGTTTAAGTACAAAAGAAGGAAAAACAGTACACCACCTGCTTAAGCGGATCTCTACTATCTTCTAATTCTTTTGGCTCTGCTCTCTAAATAATTGAACCTTGATCTCATTGAGGTGAGAAAATACACACAGGTGGCCTAACTTCTAATTATTTTATTTCCAATGAAAGGCACAGGTGTCAAAGGCTTAAGGACTGCGCTCCTTTATTTAGTGCTCTAAATCTTGTTTTTATCTTTTAAACAAAACACCAACTGCCCTGTTAATCCAGCGTGATGTCTGTGGCTCCTCTTACCTTGCACTATTGCTTCTCCTGCTTCCTCTGGCTCTTCTGATTTGCTGTGGCTGCTGCTGCTCTGAAAGTCTTTCATGTTCTCGACCACGCTGGTTTTCAGCCTTAGCTGTTTTTCACATCACGTGGGATGCTTGAAAGACAACTGAGGCCCAGGGTTTCATCAATGGAGTTTCCACTATAATTGATGTGGAGTGAAGCCCAGCCACTGGGAGGTTTTAAATCTCCCCAGGTGATTCCATATGTTGCAAAGTTCCAGAATGACTCTTCCAGGATCTTTATTCAGAGCTGGCTTGCGTCAGCTATGTTCGACCTCACATTCATGAATGTGATGAAATCACATTTAGTGATGAAATGCACAATGCAAGTACATAGTAGGAGGGCATTGTCGACTTCGTAAACCTGTTGAGTGTGTGTTAAGAAGTTATTACATTTACTTTTAGCATAGACTGGACTTGGTGCTTGCAGAGTAGACATATATGTGTGTTGCCAGAGTACAGAACATGTCAGAACATTATCTGACATGACAACTGTTTATCCAGTTATGCAAACAGATGAAAAGAAATGGAATAAGCATATCCAGGGAGAGCTATACTTATTTCTGATTCTAAATCTAAGTAATATTGGGAAGTAAAAACCACCAATGAATGCATAATGAAAATAAAAGCTTGTCTCTATCTGACAATAAGCAGTGACTTAAAACTTTAATTTGGAGTAATGATGCAAGGAATAGTAAAACCATACTAATCCAGATTTCACTGATTCAGGCTTCGTAATTCTGAAATGGCCTAGCTAATTCTTTCTGCATTCAGAGTGACTTCTCTCTCTCTCTCTTTTTAAAAATAAATCTGTGAATTTCTTAAAGCAGGAAGAATTTGAATGAAAAGAATTGTTTTCAAATGGCTTTAATCAAATGACAATTCTGGGCTGAGCTATTCTTTTAGAGTATTTACTGGATCCGCACTATTATAGCAATAGAAACCAAGTTAAAAGAAAACAATTTTAAAGGCAGTGATAATATCCCAACAGATATAGTAGTTCCAAACCTGAAGTTTAACTTTCTATTTTTGTATCTATAGGCAAGCAATTTATTAACAATTTCTCTAGGCAAATATTTTCTTTCTGATACTGATACATTGTTATATCAATAGCCTTTCATGGCTTCATTTTTATTGACATGCTTCATTTTATTTATTAAACTTACACTGTAGTTTATAAGGGGAGAGGGGTGGCTTCCCAGGTGGCTCAGTGGTAAAGAATCCTTCTGCTAAGATTGCCTGGAGAAGGAAATGTCAATTCAGTTCAGTCACTCACTCATGTCTGATTCTTTGTGACCCCATGGACTGCAGCACGCCAGGCCTCCCCTGTCCACCACCAACTTCTGGAGTTTACTCAAACTCATGTCCATTGAGTCAGTGATGCCATCCAACCATCTCATCCTCTGTCATACCCTTCTCCTTCTACAATCTTCCCAGCATCATGTTCTTTGCAGTGAGTCGGTTTTTTGCATCAGGTGGCCAAAGTATTGGAGTTTCAGCTTCAGCATCAGTCCTTCCAATAAGCATTCAGGACTGATTTCCTTTCGGATCGACTGGTTGGATCTCCTTGCAGTCCAAGGGACTCTCAAGAGTCTTCTCCAACACCACAGTTCAAAAGCATCGATTCTTCAGTGCTCAGCTTTCTTTATAGTCCAATTCTCACATCCATACATGACTACTGGAAAACCATAGCCTTGACCAGACAGACCTTTGTTGGCAAAGTAATGTCTCTGTTTTTTAATATGCTGTCTAGGTTGGTCGTAACTTTCCTTCCAAGGAGTAAGCATCTTTTAATTTCATGGTTGCAGTCACCATCTGCAGTTATTCTGGAGCCCCCCGAAATAAAGTCAGCCACTGTTTCCACTGTTTCTCCATCTATTTGCCATGAAGTGATAGGACCAGATGCCATGATCTTGGTTTTCTGAAGGTTGAGGTATAGGCCAATTTTTTCACTCTCCTCTTGCACTTTCATCAAGAGTCTCTTTAGTTCTTCTTCGCTTTTTACCTTAAGGGTGGTGTCATCTGCGTATCTGAGGTTATTGCTATTTCTCCCAGCAATCTTGATTCCAGCTTGTGCTTCATCCAGCCCAGTGTTTCTCATGATGTACTCTGCATATAAGTTAAATGAGCACAGTGACAATATACAGCCCTGATGTACTCCTTTTCCTATTTGGAACCAGTCTGTTGTTCCATGTCCAGTTCTAATTGTTGCTTCCTGGGAAAGTTATGATCAACCTAGATAGCATATTGAAAAGCAAAGACATTACTTTGCCAACAAAGGTCCATCTAGTCAAGGCTATGGTTTTTCCAGTAGTCATGTATGGATGTGGGAGTTGGACTGTGAAGAAAGCTGAGTGCTGAAGAATTGATGCTTTTGAACTGTGGTGTTGGAGAAGACTCTTGAGAGTCCCTTGGACTATAAGGAGATCCAATCAGTCCATGCTAAAGGAGATCAGTCCTGGGTATTCTTTGGAAGGAATGATGCTGAAGCTGAAACTCGAATACTTTGGCCACCTCATGTGAAGAGTTGACTCATTGGAAAAGACTCTGATGCTGCAAGGGATTGGGGGCAGGAGGAGAAGGGGATGACAGAGGATGAGATAGCTGGATGGTATCACCGACTCATGGACGTGAATCTGAGTGAACTCCCGGAGTTGGTGATGGACAGGGAGACCTGGCGTGCTGCAATTCATGGGGTCACAAAGAGTTGGACACGACTGAGTGACTGAACTGAACTGAACTGAACTGAACTGACCTGCATACAGATTTCTCAGGAGGCAGGTCAGGTGGTCTGGTATTCCCATCTCTTCCAGAATTTTCCACATTTTATTGTGATCCACATGGTCAAAGGTTTTGGTATAGTCTATAAAGCAGAAATAGATGTTTTTCTGGAACTCTCTTGCTTTTTCCATGATCCAGCGGATGTTGGAAATTTGATCTCTGGTTCCTTTGCCTTTCCTAAAATCAGCTTGAACATCTGGAAGTTCACTGTTCATGTATTGCTGAAGTCTGGCTTGGAGAATTTTGAGCATTATTTTACTAGCGTGTGAGATGAGTGCAATTGTGCAGTAGTTTAAGCATTCTTTGGCATTTCCTTTCTTTGGGATTAGAATGAAAACTGACCATTTCCAGTCCTATAGCCACTGCTGAGTTTTCCAAATTACTGCTATATTGAGTGCAGCACTTTCACGGCATCATTTTTTAGGATTTGAATTAGCTCAACTGGAATTCCATCACCTCTACTAGCTTTGTTCGTAGTGATGCTTCCTAAGGCCCACTTGACTTCACGTTCCAGGATGTCTAGGTGAGTGATCATTGTGATTATCTAGTTCATGAAGAACTTTTTTGTACAGTTCTTTTGTGTATTCTTGCCACCTCTTAATATCTTCTCCTTGGGTTAGATCTATACCTATTCTGTCCTGTATTGAGCCCATCATTGCATGAAATATTCCTTTGGTATCTCTAATTTTCTCGAAGAGATCTCTTGTCAACCCACTCCAATATTCTTGCCTGGAGAATCCAATGAACAGGGAGCCTGGTGTGTTATTGTCCATGGGGTTGCAACATAGTCGGATACACCTGAGGGAATTAACAACAACAAAGTTGATAAGGGCAACTACTCTTGAAAAATGGAGATTAAGATGCATTTTTTAAAAATAATGCCCATAAGCAAACCTCTCCCAGTTCTTGAAAATGTGTGTGTATGCTTAGTTGTGTCTGACTCTGCAACTCCATGAACTGTAGGCCCTTCGGTCCGTGGGGATGCTCCAGGAAATAATACTGGAGTGGGTTGCCAAGCCCTCCCTCCAGGGGTTCTTCTGAACCCAGGAATTGAACCCAGGTCTTCCACATATGCACTGGATTCTTTACAATTTGAGCTACCAGAGAAGCCCACCTACTGGGGTGGGCAACCTATCCATTTTCCATAGGATCTTCCTGACCAAGGAATCGAACCAGGGTCTCCTGCATTGTGGGTGGATTCTTTACCAGCTGAGCTTACCAGGGAAGCTCCCAAATTAGTGACACTTTGCTGTATTAAAAAATCTGCTTATTTTTCAACTTTGGTGCTTATTTTCTTATTTCCTCTTTCAGTCTATATCTTTTTAAATGTTTTTACAATAAAAAACATTCATGTATCATTTCTGAATTATTTTCTTCTACCTCCTTTTAATTCAGAAATAATACACGAATGTGTTTTTATTGTAAAAACATTTTTTAAAATATAGGCTGAAAATCTTCCTTATGATTTTCTTTCCCTCTCCCAATCCTTTCACTTGCCTAGTTATAATTATTAAATGTTTCAGATTTACCCTTCTTATATAAATGGGACAGTTCTATATTAATTGGCTTTAAATTCTTTTAACCCACTAAATATGTCTTGGAGAGTTTACAAAGATTTTATACTATTTTATAGCACACATGTTCCTGGGGTCTTAATCATTTCCTTCTTGATTGACGATATGCTCCCAATTTTGTATTCTTCCAAGTAAAGAAATGCTGAACATTCTTATACATTCATTTCTGCATATATATAAATTTTCCATAAAGAAACACTTTCTTTTATAGTTGATAAGTACTGCTAATTGCCTTCTAATAGTTTCTGCCATATTATATTCCTACCATCTGTGTTTGTGAGGGGATTCAATTCCTTACATCTTTACTAGCAGTTCAGTTCAGTTAGGTTCAGTCCCTCAGTTGTGTCTGACTCTTTGTGACCCCAAGGACTGCAGCACTCCAGGCCTCCCTGTCCATCACCAACTCCCAGAGTTTACTCAAACTCATGTCCATTGAGTCGGTGATGAAATCCAACCATCTCATCCTCTGTTGTCCCCTTCTTCTCTTGCCTTCAATCTTTCCCAACATCAGGGTCTTTTCAAATGAGTCAGTTCTTCGCATCAGGTGGCCAAGTATTGGAGTTTCAGCTTTAGCATCAGTCCTTCCAATGAACATTCAGGACTGATCTCCTTTAGAATGGACTGGTTGGATCTCCTTGCAGTCCAAGGGACTCTCAGGAGTCTTCTCCAACACCACAGTTCAAAAGCATCAATTCTTTGGCACTCAGCTTTCTTTATAGTCCAATTCTCACATCCATACATGACTACTGGAAAAACCATAGCCTTGACTAGATGGACCTTTGTTGGCGAAGTAATGTCTCTGTTTTTTAATATGCTGTCTAGATTGGTCATAACTTTCCTTCTAAGGAGTAAGCATCTTTTAATTTCATGGTTGCAGCCACCATCTGCAGTGATTTTGGAGCCCCCAAAATAAAGTCAGCCACCGTTTCCCCTGTTTCTCCATCTATTTGCCATGAAGTGATAGGACCAGATGCCATGATCTTAGTTTACTGAATGTTGAGCTTTAAGCCAACTAGCAATAGATAATGCCAATCTTTAATTTTTAACAACCTAATGGGTGAAAATAATTCACTTATTGCTTTAGGCTGCTTTTCACTACTTACTAATGAGATTAATTTTATTTAAGGCAATGGCACCCCACTCCAGTACTCTTGCCTGGAAAATCCCATGGACGGAGGAGCCTGGAAGGCTGCAGTCCATGGGGTCGCTGAAGGTCGGGCACGACTGAACGACTTCACTTTCACTTTTCACTTTCCTGCATTGGAGAAGGAAATGGCAACCCACTCCAGTGCTCTTGCCTGGAGAATCCCAGGGACGGGGGAGCCTGGTGGGCTGCCATCTCTGGGGTCGCACAGAGTTGGACACGACTGAAGCGACTCAGCAGCAGCAGAGTATTTATTGTCCATTCATATTTCTTTCCTAACTTTATTGCAGAATTGAACTCTTGAATCTCTTTTATGGCTGCTGGTCCTCATACCAGCATTCTAATTAAGACCAATCTCCTGGGCAGAATTTTCGTGTTACTACAAGGAACCAATACACAGTGGTTTACTAAAGTACCACGTTGTCCCATGATATTTCTGTTGATCTCATAACCCTGCTAACAATATGAGTGTTCCTTCACCTGGGCTGCCTTCTGAAAAATACTCAGGTCCTTACGTAAAATGTCAGCTCCACAGTCTTTGGGTGACTCATGGTATCTGGGAAGGAAAACATGAAATCTGCATTTCAAATAAATTACACAGAAAATTCTGAAGAATAGTAAATCCCTAAGGAATTAACTAGACATGTTTTGGACTTTATTTTTAAAGTAAAGTGGGAAATAGGTTGGATTAAAGAGGGCACAATTCCTTAAATTTCCTTGGGAAAAATGACACAGACATTATTAATTCAATGACATTTATAAGATCTCTCAAAGGAGACAAATAATGTTAGAAACTTAAAAATTTGCTTCCTGTGAGAACTGATCAAGTAATTTCTATTTCTATAATTAGTAGAAACATTCTAATCACAAAGACAATCTTTTTTTAAGTTGTCTCTGTGGCATGCTAATTGCTAGCAGGATTTTCACCTATGGGAAAGAGGTCCTGGGAATGAAGGGGAAGGGGCGCTGAGATCTCAATTCAAGCCCGTGATGGAATGACATGCTGTGCCCCAGACAGACAGGAGAGGAACGCTGGGGGACATCTGCCAAGCAGAGATGTCACTGAGGAACAAGAGCCAGAGGGAGAGGGCAGGGGAGAGATGGTGACGCTGCTGCTGCTGCTGAGTCGCTTCAGTCGTGTCTGACTCTGTGCGACCCCAGAGACCGCAGCTCACCAGGCTCCCCCCGTCCCTGGGATTCTCCAGGCAAGAACACTGGAGTGGGTTGCCATTTCCTTCTCCAATGCATGAAAGTGAAAGTGAAGTCGCTCAGTTGTGTCCGACTCTTAGCGACCCCATGGACTGCAGCCTAGCAGGCTCCTCTGTCCATGGGATTTTCCAGGCAAGAGTACTGGAGTGGGGGTGCCATTGCCTTCTGCCGATAGTGAAGCAGGAGGAACCAAAAATCCATCTTTACAAAAGAAACCTGGGAGTAGGGGGAAGGAAGTATAAGGAAAACACATTAGGAACACATAGAATTTGTTTTTAATTAACAGTTAATTTCCAAATAAATAATTATAATTTTCAGCCCTTCATTGTGACTTTGAGCAACATTTTGGTAACTCATGACGTTTATTTGCATATCTTTCACTTCTTTGCTGAGAGTTTCATTCAAACCACTGTTGATGGGTTTTTTTTTCACTCGATTAACTATTCTAGAAATTAAACTCAGAAAATTTAAAAAGTAGGAGCAAGATTTTGAAACAAGAATGGCCTCTGATTAGTGGTTTACTGTCAGTGATATCATAATCTAATCTTCTTCATTTCTTAGCCTTTTTACTTTGAAATGGATTTTCCTATGACCACAGATATATGATAAATGTCTTAATATATTAGAAAAATACATGCTGATTGTATTGAATAAAGTTCCAAGTCACCAAATTTAAGGCATTATATGAACTGTAAGGAAGTCTTGATTGCTATAATCAGTATTTTAAAAAATAATTTACATTGATGTCTTGATAAACAATATAATGATTAGTGTATCCATCTCACCTTTAAGCCTTTCTTATCTCCCTTCCACAGTAGGAAGCAACATCTCTTCATATGATATAGAATGTTAGAAGCAGGTTATAGAATTTTGCCATAAAAGCTAAAGGAGAGAAAAAAAAAAGATTATACTATTTCCTGCTTGTTTTAGGAAAATCAAAATGAAACACTCATATTGAAAGAGTCTTTTGGATCAAGCTACACGTATGCGTATAAACTCAAGCAAGTTCACTGATTCTCATTTTATGCATTTATCACTTCACAGGTAAAGGACATCTCCAAAACATGTATTGATTCTGTTGCCATCTTTTGAATTTCAGTGATGTAATTATGTTGAGTGATAACCTGGAACTTCTAATTATAGGCTCCAATCTTGACTGTTATTTGGCCTTAATTATTAAGTTTATAAAATAAATACTGCTAAATTGCCTTCAAATGCTTCTAAGTTAAAAGCACTTTAATGGATGCTGCATATTCCTGGATTTAAAGTCTAAACCAGAACTAGCTATTCTAAAAATTGTTAATTCCCACTATACTTTTTACTTTATTAAAATATCACTCTAATTCCTATATTGCTGTGAAAGATAATTCTTTTGAACTAAAATCAAAGAGAGTGTTTATGGATAACCCTTTTCTATGTAGTAAAGGAAAGATAACATGAAGTATAACTTAATGAATTCTTTTTGCCCCTCTGTATTTTGCTAAATTATCTGAAGACTTAAAAAAAAACAAAAACAAAACTTGGAGTATAATGCTTTACAGTGTTTGATAGTTTCTGCTGTAAACCAATATGAATCATATATATATTCATCATCGCTCTTAAGCTTCCCTCCAACTCAAAACATCCCTTTGCTAAATGAAAGAATAAAAATCAGAACTTAGAGGACCGTGCAAGGGTGATGAAGTTCTAGGAGAGTCTTATGTGGTATAGCAGAAAGAGCATGGGCTTTGAAAGTATTACAGACCTAGGGTTAAATTTTGACTCTACTTATGATACATTGTCCATTTAGTAGCTATAAAAAAAGAGAAGAACCTATCTTGCATGATTATTTTTCAGAGTACATAAGAATGTAATAATATGTGTGAAAACATGATCCTTGCAAATGGCTAATGTTATTAAGGCTTTATTACCACCAGATACTGTACTAAGGGTTTTTAATAGATTTAGCTCTTCTGAACTAATCCACAGTATAAATATGATGATTATTATGCTTTTTAAGGTAACTACTCCAAAATCAGACAACTAGTCAGTTGTAGACAGAAGCAGCTCAGTAGAGAATCTACACTCCGGACTTTAACCAGCCTTTCTCATCTGCTAGTCAAGTGAACGAGCATTTCAAGACTGTAGACTGGCATCTGAATCAAGCTTTACATAGATGAAGTTTGGGCCTTAGGCAAAGTACTTTAATTCTCTCAGTCTAATTTTCCTCCTACTCACAACAGGAATGATAGTACCTACCACATAGGAATGCGACCAAGTTTAGGCAGCCTGAGCACTAACTCTGCATATGAAGTACTTATTATAGTTCCAGAGCAAAATAAGCTGTAATATGGGATTTTCAAAATGTTAATCTAAAAAGAAATATTAATCCCTTTCCTTGTAGTTCTGTGTAAAGTTTTTTTATTTTTATTTATTTATTTATTTTTGTGAAATCAATTGCAAAATGTTGCTAATGCTCCAAGCTGACTGATTCTCACAAATTTCCTCTATTTTAAAATATTCACCCTGACTCTCCGTACTTTCCCTCCAACTTTTTTTTTTTTTGGTGGGGGGGAGGAGGTTGAAAGATTAGTACAGTGAAAATCCTTCCCCTAAATTAGTAACGGTAAACCTTTTTACCATTTCATTTTTCTCTTTCCTATGTATATATCGCTGAAACATTTTGAAATAGATTGAAGATATTACGCCGTTTCCACACCCCAACCTGAACACTCCACGGTTTTTTCAGAAAGAGGATATGCTTCTGTTGTTGTCATTTAGTCACTCAATCCACCTGAATCTTTGCGACCCTGTGGACTGTAGCCCACGGGGCTCTTCTATCCATGGGATTATCTAGGCAAGAATACTGGAGTGGGTTTCCATTTCTTCTTCCCAGGGGTTCTTCCTGACCCAGGGATCAAACCCATATTTCTGGTACTGCAGGAGGTTTCTTTATTTGGGAAGCCTCAAATATGCTTCTACATAACCAAATTAACATTATCAAACCCAATAAATTTAACCTAGGCAAATAATATCATCTAATATGCAGTATTTGAATGCAGTCAGGTTGTGTCACTTTCCTCCACAATGCCCTTTATCACTTTTATTCCTAAATCTAATTTAAAACATCACATGTTTGATTTGGCTATCATTATCTCTTTGATGGAGAAGTTGACCCATCTGTTTTTCCATGACACTTGAAGGAAAAGTTTAAGACAAGACCAGGCCAGTTGCCATGTGTACCACAGTTTGTATTAACATGATCATTTACTCTGGTCAAACATTTTGGGCAAGTTCACCACTATCACATCTGGAGCCCCCAAAGATCAGTTTGTTCCATTACTCATGATGTGAAGTTTAATTATTTGATGAAGGTGGTATCCACTAGATCTTTACATTGTAAAATCACCCTTTTTCTTTTACGATCAATATACAAGTACCCTGAGGGGTAATAGTTTGAGACCATATGAGCATTCTATTTCAGCAACTTCTCAGACAATAGGTTTTATGTCCACTGATGATCTTCACCAGAGGCATTAGTAGGGATTCATTTTTTAAAAAATATCTATTTTTTCTAGCTCTATTGAAATAATCTAGAAGCCATGACATTAGTAGCAATAAGCACAACTCATGTACAGATCTTGATTGCTAAATATAAAGTATCTCTTGGGGGGAAAAAAAACCAAACACTGACTGGGGGAAGAAACTCTTTTAAGAAATTTCTAATTTCAAGTCTGGGACAGGCGGAAACAAAGCAAGCCCCTGAAACCCAGGAGATGCGCCAGTGCTAGAGGGGACATGTAAGGAATATGCCATAATCAGACAAGGGGCTCTCGCTGGCCAAATTTGAGTGTCAGAACAAAAAAATTACCACATTATTCAATAATGGTACAATGTGTATAAAAATATATTATGACTCTAATAAGATACATAACTCTAAATTTATTTAGAGTTTAGAAGAAGTGAATTTAGAGTTATAGGGAGCTTAATTAGCTTCTGTTTTTTTGAATTTTTGCCTGATGATTTAATAGTGTTCTATAGGTCACAGATGGGAGAGCAGCTTCTGGTTTGTCTTATTTTTACTTTTACTATGAAGAAAAGAGAAAAAGAAGGAAGTTTCACTGTTACTATTTGGTCTTAACACTTCCAAACTGATCTACTGAGCAGGAATGTGTTCCAAATTCTAAAGCAAGGTAGTTGAACAGCTTTTCTATGCCTGGAACCAATCTTCTGAGTTGACTGTGGAAACTTTGAGGATGCTGGATTTTAAAATATATTACAAGTTGGGAGAAAAGCTAAAATAACAAAGCCTGTATACTTCAAAAACATGACAGCTGGAAACAGAATTCCATTCAGAGGGGTTTTATTGAAAAGAATTTAATGAAGGGGCTAGTTATCAACATGCGAGCAGAACTGAGGAATAACCAGAAATTCTGAGAACTATCCCTAGTAGGAAGGAATGGCAAGAAATCATGTGACCCCTTGGCTTGATGGAAAGTCAGAGCAGAGAGAACCAGAGCCATGGGGTAGGGGATGCCGAGAATAAAAACAGAGACAGGGAGAGGGGAAGGGGAAGAGATATCCACAGAGAAATATAAAGTTTGGGAAACTAGTTAAAGGTGAGTGAATGTGTGAGAAAGAAAACAATGGTAAATGAGAAAGGTTCTGCTTGCAAAGCATTTACTAACTACTGGGAGGTGAAGAGCTGATATACAGGAACAATCCAGCATGATAAGTGCTAGAGTGGAGGGGTATGAACAGGATGGTCAGGATGGTTTTCACACTGTCTGAGGATAAGGGAATAGAAAAATACAAGGTACCCATAAAGTCCACATGCATAGATTATTTTATGAGATATTAGAATGCATTAACAAATCATGTACTATATATCCACCTGTCTTTTCAGACTCGGTGGCACCCCACTCTAGTACTCTTGCCTGGAAAATCCCATGGACAGAGGAGCCTGGTGGGCTGCAGTCCATGGGGTTGCTAGGAGTCGGACACAACTGAGCGACTTCACTTTCACTTTTCACTTTCATGTATTGGAGAAGGAAATGGCAGCCCACCCCAGTGTTCTTGCCTGGAGAATCCCAGGGACGGGGGAGCCTGGTGGGCTGCCGTCTGTTGGGTCACACAGAGTCGGACACGACTGAAGCAACTTAGCAGCAGAAGCAGCTACCCTATTGAGTCCAACTAAATACAACATACAAATTGTCTTGGGACAATATAAGAGATGATGATGAATGTTGTTAAAAACATTGTGGTATGTCATGCCATTAAAATTGATTGGTTGTCTAAAATCTAGAATGTCTACATCTAGGTAAGTGGTGTTTGGGGTTTCCATTACAATCTTAACTCCTAAATAATGCAAATATTTCTATTTCTTAGAATAAATACATAAAATACTAGTATAACTTCACTTAAATTTCACTCCACATGGGCCACAAATTAAGCTTATTTTAGCTTCAATTTCTCTCATAAGTAATTTTGGCAACCAAGGGTTATAGTCTCATGTCTTGCTCCCAAATGAATGAACTACCATGTGATCCCCACCTAGGCTATGATGCTATATTTTTTAGATACTTCATCTCCCATTGGACCCAGAAGCTTTTGCTGAGTGTGACTTCTTCTGAGTATTTTGACATCTACTGAGCAAACCAGGCTGTCTCCTCTAGTTCTAGCTGTAGCTCTCCACTGAGCAGTTAAGCCCCTCAAATAAACACCACTACAATTGTTGACAAGCTCCCAACATGCCTCAGCCATGGGCATTCTGAGCACCATTCAGGAGAATGTGAACAAAGTCCTTGCAATTTTTAAAATTTTGGTTCTAGCCCTTCTTTGATAATTGAATTCTGAGAGGCACTTCTAACATCCTATGATAAAAAAAAAGCCACCTTCTCTTATTTAAATTTATTTTTTTTGTCTGTAATGAATGTCCTAATTAATACCAAGGTGAAGGTGAAGGTGAAGTCACTCAGTCGTGTCCAACTCTGTGCGACCCCATGGACTGTAACCTACTAGGCTTCTCTGTCCCTGGGATTCTCCAGGCAAGAATACTGGAGTGGATTGCCATTTCCTTCTCCAGGGGATCTTCCCAACCCAGGGATCAAACCTGGGTCTCCTGCATTGGAGGCAGACGCTTTAACCTCTTAGCCACCAGGGAATTAGACAAAATATTCTTTTGTGACTCTATTTTGGAATCAGAAAAATAAAATTTTGAATAGTATGACTCAATATCCATTCCCACTATTTACAGATATTTAATAAGGGGTATTTGAGGAAAAGTATATGTAATAACATAATGAATTGTTCAGTACAGTTCAGTTGCTCAGTTGTGTCCGACTCTTTGCAACCCCATGAACCACAGCACACCAGGCCTCCCTGTCTATCACCAACTACCATAGTCCCCCTAAACCCATGTCCATTGAGTCGGTGATGCCATCCAATCATCTCATCTTATGTCATCCCCTTCTCCTCCTGCCCTCAATCTTTCCCAACATCAGAGTCTTTTCAAATGAGTCAGTTCTTTGCATCAGGTAGCCAAAGTATTGGAGCTTCAGCTTCAACATCAGTCCTTCCAATGAACATCCAGGACTGATTAGTGATTATAAATTACTTTCATACTATTTCCCCCTGCTTCCCAAAAATAGTTCTATAAAGGATGGAAAAATCTCATCCACTTGGAAAGATGTGACATGGTCTGTTAGAGATATGGTGTTCTTGCTAGGGTTTTGGATAAACTGAGATGGGGGGCTAAGAAAGGGATCTGGACACAGGCAACCAAAAAATATATGAGGAAGAAAAACAAGTGTTGGTCTTCTTGAGGGATCTCCAAAATGATTGCATTAGACTGGATTTTCAGGGCTGAGCACAAGAGTGTTTCAAATATAAATTTGGTCACTATCAGATGCTGATAGTGATGATGAACATAGATCAATATAGGTTCCTTAGGAACAAGATACTATAGAACCGTGCTTGAATTAATAGACATTTTCACATTGAATTCTCACAAAACTGTCCTAAGAAGGTACTGCTATTAGCTTCATTTTACAGATGAGCAAATTGAATTCCAAAAATATTAAGCAACTTGCTTAAGTCTCCCAACAGGTAAATGGTAGAACCAGGATTCAATCATAATCATTTCAAGTTCAGAGCTTGTGCTTTTGAGAGTTAAGCTACACTGCCTGAAACATCCTACTGTAGAGATCACAAATTTGTATTTAACACAGCAGCTGAGCGGAGACCTTGATCCAGTAACAAGTTTCAGAAGGTACATTGACTGCAGTGTCTAAGGGGAGTGGATTAAAGTGAAAATTACCCAACAGGTAAAGGATCTATTAGGAGGCCTTGCTAATGCTAGGAGGAACATGCCTAAGCTGGAAGACAGAGTGAATTTTAGAGAAAGTTTACAGGGACAAGTATTGTCTTCAAGTTGGTTAGCTGACTATGTCACAGGACTTGTGCAGATGGTGTTAAAGCTGGTGAAGTGCTATAAAGTCCTTATACCCACCTCTCTTCCATAAATTGGAGAGTGCAGGTAGGGAAGCTGGAGAAGGTGGGGAGAAGAAAGGAATGGAGAGAGATTCCAAAAGCTTGGAAAATAAAGTTCTTGTCCTTCACAGGGTTTAGGGTTTTATTGAAGAGCTTAATGGAGACAGATTGGAACTTATGAAAAGACTGGAGAACAATTGAAGATCACTGGCAATTGTGTGAAGTGAATTCCAGTGACGCAGACTTTGGTGAAAGGAGAAAACAAAGGAACAGGTGAAGGGTGGGAGGCCTCAGATCCATGGAGAGGACACTGACCTCCTTAAAGCGCAATCTCAGAGTGGACTAGGAGAGGTCCCTGAGACGGATTACCAAGCTCTGGAGCCTCGAAGCTTCCACTCTCCTAGGCTCTAGTATGTGCGCTTCTCTGCTTTGCTTTTTGACGGTACATTATTTACAAGCATCAGTCCATTTTGTCACTGTTTGAGGAAATCTCTGGGTAAGATCAGTTGGTTGTTAAAGATTGACTCAGCTGTTTGGCATTTCTAGGGGTTACATCAGTATTTTTCAATTGCTCACAGTGTTTACAGCCTTCTGTGTGTTGAGCCTGGTTGGAGTCACTTGAAAAACTTGGTTAAGATGTAGATTCCTGGTCCTTAGACTTAGAACACTCTGCCTTGGGCTGGCTGTGTGACCTCGTTCTGCATCAATTTCCTCCCTAGTTAACAGGAATAATAATATATAGTGGATGACTAATGAAAACATACTGTATAAAACAGTGGGAAACAAAAGAAGCTATACTCTGTTTGTAGGACATATATTAAGTTAACTTAAAATGCATTCCAATATACAAGTGCAGAAAAATACTGTTTGATTCCACTAATACGAAGTACCTAGAATAGTCAAATTCATAGAGTCAGAGAATATATTGGTAGATGCTGAAGGCCAAGGGGTGATGAGGAGATGGAGAGGGAGAGTGGGGAGTTAGTGATTAATGGGGGCAGAGTTTCAGTTGAGGAAAGTGAAAAATTCAAGAGACGGGTGATGGTGAGAGTTGCACAACAATGTGACTGTACTTCATACCACTGAAATGTACAGTTAAATATGGTTAAAATCGTATGTTTTATATTAAGTGATTTTTACCACAATAAAAAACACTTTTAAATAATCCCTCCACCCATAGAACTGAAACTACCAAAAAAAAAAAAAGAGAGAGAGAGAGAGAGAGAAATAATACCTACCTTTACAGGATTTGGGGATAGGATAAAGTGAAACTACACCTACATACAACAGGTTTAGTACAATGCGTGGGATATAGGCTTCCCAAGTGGCACTAGCGGTAAAGAACTTGCCTGCCAATTTGGATGATGTAAAAACCAGGGTTTGATTCCTGGGTCAGAAGATCCCCTGGAGGGGGTTATAGCAACCCACTTCAGCATTCTTGCCTAAAGAATCCCATGGACAGGGAAGCCTGGAGGGCTACAGTCCATAGAATCACAAGAGTTGAACACAACTAAAGCGGCTTAGCATGGCGCATAGTTAAGATCTGTCAAGTTTATTTTAAATAACATACTTCATATTTTAAAATTTCTAGTGGGACTTCTGGAGAAAAGAAGAAAGAGAACTGCTGCTACAGTACTCCTTTCCACAGACCACCTTCAGGGCTCCCGGGCCCCAGGTTTTCTCACTCTGAACTTGACAGAGCCTCCTCTCCAGCCTACACGCTCTCTTTGAGCTGTCCTGGTGTCCTAGCGAATCTACAGGCTCCAGCCTGATGCATGTTCTGGAACTATGGTGGTATTCTCGAGAACATTATGCCACACGACCATTTAGTTTATTTGAAATAGCATTTATACAACTGACCTGGTTTTAATGGCGTCAGTGATACGTCACAGACAATTAGAAATACTTCTCAGATTTACAATAACTAAGTTTGTCAAATGTGTTTTGCTAAAACGTTGCATCAATGATCCGTGAGAAGAAAACAACTTCTAAGCTGTTCTTTGATGCCTCTTGTGACTGATTTCTGCAGCAGAGGTTGGCAAACGTTTCCTGTACAGGGGCCAGTAATGAATATTCAGGCTTTGCAGGCCATACTCTCTCTGTTGCAGCCATACTATTCTGCTGTCTTTTGTAAAAGCAGTTGTTGGTAGTATGTAAACTATAATATCTGTATTTCAATAAAACTTTACACATGGACATTGGAATTTGAATTTCATGGAATTTTCATGTCATAGTCTTCATCTTTTTGGAAGGTCTAAAAATATGAAAGGAATTCTTAAGTTGTAGGCTGAACAAAAATAGGAAGTGAGTTGGATTTGGCCTACAGATCATAGTTTGCCAATTCCTGTCCTAATCTCATGTTTTTGTTGCTTTGTTTTTTGTAACAGGAGAGAAATTGCCTTAATGGACACAAAATGGCACAGTCTATCCACAATATGATTTTAAGAACAAGGCAGTTTGTATACTCTTGTCCGTATCAGCATTATTCATAATAGTCAAAATATGGAAGCAACTCTAATATCTGTCAACAGTTGAATATGGTCTGTGCATACAATAGACTACTATTCAGCCTTAGAAAAAAAAGAAACTCTGATACATAAGTGAACAACAACAAGGATGAACCTTGAGAACAAAAAGACATACACTGTATGATTCTACCTGTAAATGTTACCTAAAATAGTTAAGTTCATAGAAATAAAAGACAGAGCAGTGGATGTCAGGGGTTGGGGGAGGGGGAATGTGAAGTTGTTTAATGAGTACAGAGTTTCAGTTTAGAAGATGAAAAGAGTCCCTGAAATTGATTGCACAGCAATATGAACGTACCTAACACTACTGAAAAACACTATCCGTTTGAAAAATGGTTAAGATGGCAAATTTTATGTTATATGTGTATATACATACATAACTAAGAATAAAAATAAGTAACTTAAGATTTTACAAATAAATTCTGAGATGCAAACTGAATATCAGTATGCACAGTTTGCAATGAATATCTCTGGTTCATGTGCTATTTTCATGGTTCTTCTCACCATTTCCTTTTAGCCACATTGATGAAAGCAACAACTATGCTGTTCAGTTCAAAAACACTTTTTAAAATCACCGCTATGTGCCAAAGATTCACTTGGAAAGTATGAATACAAGCATGATTAAAACAGTCCCCAACTGTTGTAATCTTATGGGTCCTAAGTTATCACTCCCTTCTAGTGGCATTGTGAATTTATACCTTTGCATGGCTTTATGGCAAGGGCGGGTATAGTTTCTTTGAGCTTTGAGCTTGCCCATGTGATTCATTCTAACCAATGGGATGTGGGTATTAGTGGACTTGAAAGGAGCTTGCACTTCTGCCATTTCCATAAAAACATTTCAGAATGAGATATATGGAACTGACTTGACTGGACCAGAAGCCAAAAGCCCTGTCCAGCCCAACCCAGCCCAAATTTGTCAAACCCTAATCCATCCACATGGAGAAGGCAATGGCACCCCACTCCAGTACTGTTGCCTGGAAAATCCCATGGATGGAGGAATGGGAGGCTGCAGTCCATGGGGTCGCTAAGAGTCGGACGCAACTGAGCAACTTCACTTTTACGCTTTGGAGAAAGAAATGGCAGCCCACTCCAGTGTTCTTGCCTGGAGAATCCCAGGGATGGGGGAGCCTGGTGGGCTGCCGTCTATGGGGTCGCACAGAGTCAGACACGACTGAAGCGACTTAGCAGCAGCAGCAGCAGCAAGCCATCCACAGACTTGTGAAAATGAAAATCAATGATTTTTCTTTCAAGCAGGACAAAATTATTGTGGCATGATTTGTTCTTTCAAGCAGGACAAAATTATTGTGGCTAGAGCAAGGGATATATTGTCTTTGAGAAGCCTACAGGCTTACATAGGTGCACAGACATGATTCGTTCCTCTTCTAAACTTATCTCCACAAAGCAGTAGATGTCAAATCTGGCATGTATAAGAATAACCTGAAGAACGTGATACAACTTTGTATTCTCAGCGACCACTGGCAGAGATTTTGGCCTGGTAGACATGGTGTAGTGCCCAGAAATGCAGTTTTTGGAAGCAACTCAAACAATTCTGATGCAGGTGAATCAGTGATTCTTTGGCAGCACAGTTGTTACTTTCCAGGCTTGTACTAGCTTCACCGTAGTGTAGAGTATTAGTGATGGCAAAAGGTCCTTGCTTCCAAAAGCTCACAGGGCTGAGAGAGAATTGATAGCAGAAAAACAAAACTAATATCTGCATATTCAAAAAGTCTATATACTAACTGTGCCAGCAGTCACCTCCTTAGGTGAAAGATCTAAGGTAACTCCACAGGGCACACTGAAATAGCACCACAACTGAGCTGGCTTTGCCTTCTTCCAGCCTGAAATTCACCCGATAGAGTCATTCCTACAGGTCAGTCGGAAACCTAATACATCTCCATTTCTTCTGTCACCGTCATAGTACCAGGCTCTCATCAAATCAGAGCTGATTTTTCAGAACCCTCCTAAACCAATGTTTCTCCCTCTAGGCTTCCCCCTCCCTAGGTAGCCTGCCTTTCTGTCACCAGTTTTCTCGTATCACTCCTCAGCTCCTCTATCTACAGTTATTATTCACCAACACTTTGATGTGATATCCAATATTACTCATAGTTTTTAAAGATTTTTTTTTTTTTAGTGACAAAACAATTGTACGGTTAAGTTCATCACCTGGCTATCACTCAAGAAGCTAGCAGCCTTTCCCATTATAAGATTGATCACTTCAATAACACCTTTTGTGATAACATCTCATCCTTGACAACTCATCACCTTTACTATATTTAGCTTGTGTTCAATTTAGTGGTTACCCAAATACCATCTTTAGAATGCCCTTTAATTATTTCTTTAAATACCCGTTTGTTGTATTTCCAAAATGGAAAAGCACTTTTATATTTGTTTAATATCTACCCTTAGAACTGGGATACTATTGATCCCATAGTACTGGGTGAACCAAACTGAACTGTGGCACTGAACTGTTAACATTTTGAAATGTATAACGACGGCGATAATAACAACAAGTCAAAATAAGAGCATTTGAAATTTGATTGCAGATTTTTATGCCCCAGATAATATGCTATTTAATTACACTTTCTGTTTAATTTACTCTTTATGACAATCCAGAGGGAAAGTGCTCATAGTATTGTCCTTTGTCAGATGACAAAAGTGAAGGATGAGGTTTGTGTAAGGTAACAGTGCTTCCTGGTGAGGATTTGACCACAGACAGAGCAATGGGCTATTTCTTTACCTTGCCTGCATTTAAACTAAGGTTAGAAAGACTGATGCTGAAGCTGAAACTCCAATACTTTGGCCACCTCATGCAAAGAGTTGACTCACTGGAAAAGACCCTAATGCTGGGAGGGATTGAGGGCAGGAGGAGAAGGCGGAGACCGAGGATGAGATGGCTGGATGACATCACCGACTCGATGGACGTGAGTCTGAGTGAACTCCCAGAGTTGGTGATGGACAGGAAGGCCTGGTGTGCTGCGATTCATGGGGTCACAAAGAGTCGGACTTGACTGAGTGACTGAACTGAACCAGCAACAAGAGGGCTTCCCTGACAGCTCAATTGGTAAAGAATCTGCCTGCAATGCAGGACAGCTGGGTTTGATTCCTGGGTTAGGAAGATCCCCTGGAGAAGGAAATGGCAACCCACTCCAGTTTGTTATTTTGATTTTCTTTACATCATTAAAATGATGCAGGGTTAAGGGTGTGCATGAGATTTGCTAGAGCTAAAGCTTTGCCAATTTACATTAATAAAAGGCATATTTTAGCTACTTAAAACCCATTTCACCTATTAATAAAAAAATAGAAATTGTAATATCACCTAACGCATAGTGTTGTTCTGACCATTAAAGAGCAAAATTCAGATAAAGGGTATAATTCAGAGGCTAGACAGAGTAATCAATTAAGGAATGTTTGCTAATACAGTGATGGTGATGGTGATGAGTTTCTGCAGAGACCCTCTTTCTGAATGGGCAAACACTTCTCCCAGGCTGTAGTCCTTTCTCACAGGGGGAAAAAAAAGATATAGTATAGGATCGTCATTCATATTTACTTTAGCTGTATGTTTTTGTTTAAAAAAAAAAACAGTTTTAGACATGGTGACTCTCTAGAATGATTTGTAAAATAAAACAGCATCTTCAGCACTTTACGGACTCAACTTTCTGAAAGTAAAAATCTTGGATAACTTTTAAATCGAGATAGATATACATATTCATGACATTATGCAAAGGAAATCCTTTCAGACATGGAGACCTAGGACTCAGCTGAAATATCTGTACAGTAATTTGAAGGGAATCATAAACTGAAAAGTATACTAAACTTACTACTCATCTCCCTATTTTCTTCTGTTCAGTACAGCAGTTCTGGTAGGTTTTTATTTTCTCACTGAGGACTGCACTACTCTTAAATAAACATGATTATAGCCTAGAAGAGCTACAGACTGCTTCAGATGCTAAAAATAAAATAGTTAAAATGGAGAGACTTCAATTAGATGCAGGCTGCTCAACAATTTAACTTCTAATTGTCTTGTGGTTATTCCACAACTAGGAATTGACCATATTCCGTTTAAAGGAGATTGAAGGTCTCAGAAAAAAATAAGAAATGAAGTGGAAGGTTTTTCTTCCCAAATCCTAATCCCCAGAAACATGAGTAAAAATAATCATATATCTCCTCCAAAACAAAAATATGGATTCCAGTCACATCTTAGGATTGTCTTTTCTCAAAAGAGCTTAGTATTATCACAGTTATGGAGATTCAAGCAAATTGCTTATGAGTAATTGTGTTTCAGTGAAAACATTCACTTATTATTGAGAATGACAGTAACAAATAGTTCTTAATAAAGTAAAATTTAGTTATTTTCTCAGTTTCCACTTCATTCCATGAAAATTCTCAATGCCATATGCATTAATTGGATACTTTCTAACTTGTTTTCTTAGAAACCTACTGTTACTTTATAAAGTCTATTTGTATTTCTTTTGGCTTGTGATATTGAATTGAAAAGAAGCAATTTGATAATTCAGTGTGAAGGCAAGTATATAATTTTTCATATTATGTTGGTGAAAAGGCTATTTTAAAAGCATGTGAAGAGTATAGAAAAATATACATATATAGGAAAAAATATAATTATATATATTTATAGTCTTGCCACCCCCAGACCTAAATCCATAGTTATTTAGATATACATAACATTTAGATATTATTAGTATCCCAATCTCATGCACACTGAAATAAAGTCTCGGTTATTGGGTGGGTGAAGTGAGTTTTAAGTAACTCAAGTGGACAATCTAGTTCGCAACACAGCATATTTTACTGACTGGATCTTCTAGGATTATGTGGATATTTTTTTCTCTCTGTACCTTGTCATCTGGGCTTCACTCGTGTCTGTATTCTCAATTATCACTTCCCCTACTTTCTTTGAGCAATTCTAACTTTGGATTCTGTTTTAACCACCATTTACACACTGATGATTTCAGTGTGTGTATGTATTCAAAATATATGCATATATCTAAATATACATATATGTATGTTAGGTATGTGCATATGTGTATTAAAGTTACCCATAAACTATAGAATCTTTTCATCCAGATGCTGACTGAACATGTCTGTCTACCCTGAAGACCCACAGATATTCAAAGTCAATATACCTAAAACCAAACTTGAATGTAAATGTCTAAATTGCTATTTCTTTCTACCTCAGTTTTCCAATTGGTGGCATCCATACTATCACCAAAAGAAAAAAAGGCGGGGGGGGACTTAATCAATACTTTTTCTTAATTCTTCCTTCTATATCCATTCAACCCATTTCTAACATGATTCAAGGTTTTAAACTACTTAATCTTTATTTTCACTGGTGTATTTAGGTCTTTTAAATCTTTCTTTGCATTACTGGAACACCCTCCTAACCATTTCCTATAAAAAATATGTCTGACTAGCATGTGAGTGTTTTGGGGGAGGAGGGAAGAATATGGTTTTATGTAACCTAATCCTCAGTCACCCCCATTTATTCCTCTTCTCTACTATTCAAAATACTGAGAAATTCTAATATACCAAACTCTTTCAAATTCCTCCGTTCTCTCACAGTTTCCATCGACTGGAGTGCTTTTTCTCCATTAGTTGCCTAGGTAATCTCCTTGTTTACCCTTACAAACCATACTCAGATTTCATTTCATTTGAAGACGCTTTTCTGAGTCAGACAAAATTAATCACTTCCTGTGTTCTGATTATATATTTCTGGGTAGCAAACAATCCCAAAACTTAGTAGTTTAAACTGACATCCATTTTATGATGTTTCCTGATTTTGTGGGTCAGAAAGTTAGGCAGTGCTCAGTTGGCTGGCTCATTACACAATACATGGTTACTTGGTGAGATTCAGCTGGTAGCTGAGGATTTAACACGGTTTCACTCACAAGCTGAGCACCTGGATGCTATTGTCCTTAAGTCGCTAATTCATGTATGACTCTTTGGGGACACCATAGACTGAAGCCCTCCAGGCTTCTCTGTCCACGGAATGTCCCAGGCAACAATACTGGAGTGGGTTGCAATTTCCTTCTCCAGAGGATCTTCCTGACCCAGGGATCAAACCTGCGTCTCTTGCATTGGCGGGCAGGTTCTTTACCACTGAGCCATCGGGGATGCCTTTGCATCTTGATGGGAATGATTGAAAAGCAAGGCTCAAGTGAACCCCCTATTTTTCTCTCTGTAGTCTCAATAGCTCTCCATGTGATGTCTCCAGCAGAGCAACAGAGTTTCTTACATAACAGCATAACCTCCCAGAGACCAAGGAGGCAAGCAGCCAGTCCTCTTAAAACTAGGTAGGTATAGCCTAAATCATTGTATTTCTTTGGTCTATTAATCTTTTCTACAATAAAGATTCATCTGAACTTTGAGATCTCATTTTCAAAACACTGTTCAGTCTGTATTTATTTGATTCAAATGTAAGATATAAATTTCATACAGGATGCAAACAGTATATTCCTGAAAAATTCTTAGCAATTGATCATCTCTGTGATCCACTAAAAATCAAAGGAAGTTCCTACTGTCTGTTTATAACATGCCCACATGCCAGTTCAGGGACTGATGTATAAACTTTTTTTTTTCTTTTATAAAGATGGTATCAGGAATTGATAGAAAAGCAGAATAGAGTTGAGCATAGGAGTATGTATCAGGAGATCCAATCACTGAGAGACCTTAGTTAACTATCCATTCTATGAATTCAGAATGTCAATAGCTCACTATTTGGAATCACTCTAATTCTGTTATTAGTGTTATCATTTCCCCATATTCAAATCTATGTATTGTCAAATGCCAAATACATTTGGTCCTTAAACAACATGGTTTTAAACTGTGTAGGTCCACTTACATGCAGATTTTTTTGAACACATATATTGGAAAAATTTTGGAAGACTTGCAACAATTTAAAAACTTGTAGATCAACTTCATAGCCTAGAAATGTTTTAAAATATTAAGAATGTATGTATGTAGATAATAGTCTATCCTTACACAGACATAAAATGATGTTTAATATAAAATTAGTGTGTTAGTTTTCTTACAACTTTATAACTTTGCTTTCAAAGAATTATATTGGCATACATAGTCTGGTTTGACTAAAGGCCACAGAAAGCCAAAGTTGTTTGAATAACTAAGTAAATGAATGAATAAAGGAATATTTTGTGAGTATAATTCCCTAATGAGTTCGTTCCTTTGTAATTGAAGAAACTATGTATCAGCCTATCATCATAGGTGTTGTTTTAAAAAATGTAGCAATGTTTTAAACACTGTATTATGAACATGACTATAAGACTGCATACCATAAAAATCTTACAACCATTCATAATGTAAAAGCAAGGTTATTTTGAAGCAATTATATCAATTTCACTAGGTACCATACAGCAATCAGAGTGAGCTTCTTCATTATCATTGCCTGAACTGTTATAACCGTAAACAATATGAATTACTTTTTCACATTATCTTTATTTTGTATGTCTAGTTTTAGTAATATGCATAACATCTAGAGTGTTTTGCTTTCATATAAAACAATATTGATGTAGGTACAGACAGACAATATATCTTGTAAACAGATGACAAACTTATGATATAGGTAAATACAGTACAGTATTATAAATAAGTTTTCTCTTCATTATGATTTTCTTAATAACATTTTACTTTCTCTAGCTTACTTTATTGAAAACACTGTGTGTAATGCATATAACATAAAAAAAGTGTTAACCATCTGTGTTATTGGCAAGGCTTCTGGTCAACAGCATGCTATTAGCAGTTCAATTTTAAGAAAGTCAAAATTTATACATATTTTTGACCTCACACACTCTGTGTCCCAAACTCCTTCATGGTTTAAGGGTCAATTGTAATGATACTTTTCTTTAAAAAGATCCTGCACATGTGTCTCTACTGACAATTCTGTGTTGACTCTTCTCGGGGGTTCGTTATCTCTCCAGGGGTTTGGAGAGCTTCTGGATTGGCGAACAAACACCCACCCACATGCAAGGGGAGTGACGTCCTCAAACTCCACAGGGACAGAAGCTCCTTACCTTGGGACTCTGAGACCTCACCTTTGAATTTCTTCATCTGACTGTTTATTCCTATCCTTTAGTATCCTTTATAATATACTGATAATCTAGTAGGTAAACTGTTTTCCTGAGTTCTGTGAGTCACCCTAGAAAAATAATCCACCCAAGGAGTCGGTCATGGGAAATCTGTGATTCACATTCGTCAGTCAGAAGCACAGGTAACGACCTGGATTTTCAGTGTCTAACTGATTGTAGGACTCCCAGCTGGAGCTGCAGAATAGTTTAGTGTGGAAAACTCCACACACATTTGGAATACAGAATATTCCATGAGTAGTGAGTAAAGGGCTTCCCTGGTGGCTCAGAGGTTAAAGCGTCAGCCTGCAATGTGGGAGACCTGGGTTCGATCTCTGGGCTGGGAAGATTCCCCTGGAGAAGGAAATGGCATTCCACTCCAGTACTCTTGCCTGGAGAATCCCATGGATGGAGGAACCTGGCGGGCTACAGTCCACGGGGTCGCAAAGAGTCGCACACGACTGAGCGATTTCACTTTCAATTTCAGTGAGTAAAGGAAAATGACAGTGTTTCCATGACACTTCGTATGAGGTTTTACAGCAGAAATTCTTACAATCATTTGAACTATTTCCAGTCTTTCTACTCTGATCTATCCACACTTGCCACTGATTCAGTCTCCATTAAACAAGGCTATAATTTACAGCTTCAATTTGACTTTGACAATTGGCCCTAATTTTTTTTTCCAGAGTATACCTTATTATTTTAATCCAACTAGTCTTACCACTCACTGTTCTCCAGGAATATTTTGGATATTTCTCACTTTTGCTCTAGCTTTTGCTTTTGCTTGTATTTCAAATACATGCCTCACCTCACTTCCATATCCATGAGTATTTCATAAATATCCATCTTCTATGAAGCTTAATTGAATCCCCATATCAAAAGACTCTCTCCACACTTGAGCTGACATAATGCTTTGCTCACACTTCTGCTCCTCTTTATTGTTTCTTTAATGTGAGGAATAGAGGCTTTAGGGGGAAATAAACATTGATCTCCTTACTATGTGAATTTAGGCAAGTATCCTAACTTCACAGCATCATAAACTCACCTATAAAATAGGGTGGAAGGTAATGGCCATTCTTACCTTGTGAAAATTACTGTGAGGATAAAATGCAACAAAATTTATGAAGAGACCAATGCAGAGCTGGTTCAAGAATGAATGAAAACTATCATTTACATTAAGTTAGATATAAATTTAAAAATATATAATTAATACAATATATGCCTTATAAATGACAGAGGCTCAATAACTGACTTGAATTTAAAAACTAGAGAAATCAGGAATTCCCTGGAATTCCAGTGGCTAGTACTCCACACTTTCACTGCCGAGGGCCTCAGTTCAATATGGTTGGGGAACTGAGATCCCAGAAGCCACGTGGTATGCCTTAAAAAAATAAAAGACTAGAAAAATCATCACTTGAAAATTTTTTCTTTCACTTGTAGGTAAGCCACCTACTGTCATGATGAGGATGACCACATTACACAGTTTTAGAGGTTTTACTACACAAATAACCAATGGGGTATCAGTCACTACAAACCTACCATAGTAACAAATTTAAAGTAGCTGAAAAAATTAGAGCAGGAAATAAATACCTAAGGCTTTCCAGCTGTCAGCAGAATGCTAACCTGCTTGAATATTTTCTCGGTGTCTGTTTTAAAAACATGAGGGCTGAGGTACTAAAATTTGTGACCCAAAATAAACTTAGTAAGACACAAATCACAGTGTAAGCGTTTTGGTTGTGTTACCCTTCCTACTTTGGTTGATGGGACTTGGGGAAACAGACAGTGATGTCCATGACTGATCACTGACACATCCTGTATTATGCAACTATGGATTGGGCTCATCAGAAAAATTTGACCTCTGTGCTATTCGTGGCTCAGAATGTGATATTGACATGGCAAATGACATGCTGCTCAAAAGAGACCATAGTCCTTAATCTGAGTACTTTACCAGCAAAACTAATTCTACTATCACTACTTCCATGAGGCCTTTGGCCAACATCTCAAACATCTCTATTCAGTCAATAAATAGAAAAGGGAATTTGGGAATAATATGGGAGCAAGTGGGAAGAGAAACCCTTTTGATTTCACAGTGCGTATGATCCTAAAAAGAACTAGAAAAATTACAGTTGAGGATTTACCTAGTAGTTCTTCCCTGGGTTTGATCCTAAGCACTTTCATCTTCAGCTCCTGGGGTTAAGTATTCCCTCTGTAAACTTCTATTCCACCCCCTCTCTTTACTCCTGACCTTTTAAATTCAAGATGAAGACTAAGCTCTTTCTATGACAAGTATTCAATATTAGCCATTTGCAATAGCTGAGGCAGCATTTGGCTTGATATATTCCAGGAAATAATTCATTATAGCATATCCAATGTATTCTAATTTGCAATATTTTATAGAAAATATATTCAGACTCAACAGAATGCTACTCTTCCCCTTTCTTCCTAGTTTATAAAAATTGCCTCACTCATCAAATGGGGATAATAGTATACTCTTTTGAAAGTTTTTGAAAATATTAAATAAGAAAATTCACACACAGTTCCTGATATCTAATAAGCATTCTATAAATTACGTGTGCATGTGCTAAGTCGCTTCAGTGGTGTCTGACTCTTTGTGACCTCGTGGACTATAGCCCACCAGGCTCCTCTGCACTCTATAAAGTGTAGTTATCCTTAATTGTGCTACCTGGCAAGTATTTGTTGAACATCTATTTTGCACAATGCCCAGGGATTAAAAAGACTGTAATTCCTGCCCTCAAGGTATTCTCCTGCTAGAAGAAGTAACATGGTTTCTTACAAAATAAGATGAAAATAAGTAGATGCTATGAGAGCTCTGAGGGGGATGACCTGACTCAGTCTGGGATGGAGGAAGATGTCAGGGAAGGTGCACAGGGGAGATGAAGTTTTAAACAACTTGATAAGTATAGAATTGACTTAGTAATAAGGGCTTCCCTGGTGGCTCAGTGGTAAAAGAATCTGCCTGCCAAAGTTTGAGCCCCGGATCAGGAAAATCCCCTGGAGGGGGGATGGCAACCCTCTCCAGTATTCTTGCTTGGGAAATCCCGTGGAGATAGGAGCCTGGTGGGATACAGTCCATGGAGACTCAAAGAGTCAGACATGACTGGGTGACTAAACAATAAAGAAGGTGAGGGAAAACATTGAAAAGGCCCAGAAATCAGAGAAAGGCTAGTGTATCTGAAAAATTGAAAGAGGCTAAGCAAAATGGTTTAGAATTTGTTGGGGGTGGGAAAAGACAGGGAGAAAGGCTTTGGAGAAAGAAGGCTGGCATGAGCAAAGAGCTGGGGCCAAGAGCCTTGTGTGCCAGGGTTAGGAGGTTGAATTTAAAGCTGAAGGAAATTGGTAGGCACAGAAAATTTTAAGGGAGGGCTTGGGAATGACAGGATTAAATCCACATTTCAAAAGATTACTGACAGTAGCCAGGATGGATTAGAGAGGATTATACCAAAGAAAGGAGGCCAGTTTGGGAGCTATTCCAACAGCTCACACTCAAAGAGGTAAACCAGGCAGGAGGGGAAAAAGGAAGGTTTAGACTGAGTGCTTTGGGTTAGTCCATTGTTTTTCACTCAGTCAATGGGATCTTATTTATTTAGTTTTGAAATTTTGGTACTTAAAAATTTAAAAATTTTGTTCATGGAGAGTACACATTTCTAAAATTATTCTTCTGTCTTATTCTTAGTTAGAAACTGCAAAACAGTGTGAATTAATTGAAGAGCTTTTCAGGTAGCTGAGTGTAAAAAAATAAAAGTGAGCAAGCAAAAATAATCAGGAGAAGTGACTACACTGTATTTTCTGCTTGCTCTGTACCAGTCATATTGCCCAAATGCCTCACAAGCAACAAAAACAGAGAAGTGAAGTTTATCAAACTAAAATGCTACTGCACAGCAGAGGAAGCCACAGCGTGAGAAGGCAGCCTATGGAATGGGAGGAGATACTTGCAAATCATACATCTGATAAAGGGTTGCTATCTAAAATAGTCAGAGAACTCACGACTCAACAGTTACAGCCAAATAAATTAAATAAATAAATAAATTTATTTGTTTAAATAAATTAAATGAATAATTTAAAAAGGGGCAAAGGACCTGACTAGATATTTTTCCAAAGAAGACATATAAATGGTCTATATGAAAAGATGCTCAACATCATTAATCATCAGACAAATGGGAATTGAAACCGCAATGAGATATTACCTCATACCTGTTAGGATGGCTACTATGAAAAAGAAGAAGAACCAAGAGAGAAGTGTTGGTGACAGTATAGAGAAAAGGGAATGCTCGTGCACTCTTGATGGGAATGTAAATTGATACAGCCATTACAGGATGAAGTTTCCTCAATAAATTTAAAAATAGAATTATCATATAATCCAGCCATCTCACTTCTGGGAATATATCCAAAGAAAATGAAAACATTGTCTCTAAGAGATATCTGCATTCCCAGGTTCATTGTGGCATTGTCTACAATAGCCAAGGTATGGACACCGTCTTAATGTCCATTAAGGATGAATGGATAGAGATGATATATATATATATATATATATATATATATATATATATAACACTATATATACAACAAAATATTATTCAGCTATTTAAAAAAGGAAATTTGACATTTGTGACAACATGGGGATGAACATTGATGACGTTATGCTAAAAACATAAGTCAAAGAAAGATACTGTATGATCTCACTTTCATGTGTTATCTGAAAAAGTTGAACTCATAAAAACAGAGCTTAGAATGATGGTTGCCAGGGACTTAGTGGGGAGGGCAATGGAGGTATTAGTCAAAGGATACAGACTTCCAGTTATAAGATGAATAAGTTCTGGGAATTTAACATTTGACATGGTGATTGTAGTTAACAATACCACTGTATACTGGAAATTGGCTAAAAGAGTAAATCTTAAATGTACTCATCACAAAAGAAAAAAAAAGTATGTGAGGTGATTGATGTGTTAACTAATTTTATTGTGGCAATCATTTTACAATATGTATGTATATCAAATTGCCATATATTTTAAATGTATATGATTTTGTTTGTGAATTATACTTCAGTGGAGCTGGGGGGAGGAGGGAAGAAAAAATGCCTCAAGGCAAGTACTAAGGAGGTAGGTAGCATACCTTCATTTTACCTAGCAGATTCTGCCCTTGAGAGAGGGCTAGACTTTACCAAAGCCACCCACCTAATTAGAAGTGGAGCAGGGCCACCATGCCTGCCATATCTCCAGATCACATTAGAAGGAATTTGGACATTTACCTCCTGGGGAGGAGTAGCTTAAATTCTTCAGGGAAAGATGGGAGTGGTGATTAACTTCCTGCTCCAAAGACATTATGCAGAATATTTCTAAACCCTAGAAACTTATTACACACACACACACACACACACACCTTTCATGTGGGTTGGGGTGAAAAATCTTTCGAAGGAACCTAGAGGTAAGAGGTGGAGTTCACGTTCTATCACTTTCTATCTAAGGTACAAACTTTCTCAGTCTTTCAGTAACACTTTCCCTAAGTCACACATACAGACATCCTCTTCACACTCTCCGCATTTACCTCCAAAGAAAATTAACAGAATTTCTTATAGCATACCGGGAACGTAGCCAACGAATCCTTTGATGCTGGGTTTTAACCTCAGGAGAAAGCTGGACTGGGATTCTAGCACCAGACCACATCAAGTAACATGGGTGATAAAGATAAGGGTTGATCAAAATGTAAAAGGAACAGCAATAAATTCCATCCAAACCAGGATTCATCCTGGGCTTTTACAGGTAAATGCTGTTAGCACTACTACTTGTTTCTCTCCATTCAGTTATATTTTCCAAGTACATTGTATGATGCCTGACTAAAGAGTTAAATTCTTCTGCTTTTAATCTTTGGTATGCTCTTGATAACCTTTACAAGCAGGTTAGATAATGTATTTAGTGCTCTATGTTTCTGGGTTTTGATCTTTGTCTTGCTGATATTCTACATGCCTTCTTTTTTCTCTTTTCCTTAACAAAGGACACTAGCAATATATTAGACATTTATTTACCAAAAATTAGTTGTTAGTGGATTAAGATAATATTTTTATCCCATCAAGGCTAGGAATAATGACATCACAATGGAGTTTGAAGCATTTCTTCAGTTTACACATTTATCTAATTCCTTTTCTTTTTCTTTTCCTTTCCCCACCCTTAATCAGCCCTGTAGAGACTTTAAGGATAGGCTTAATCAAGATGAGAAAACACAAATAAAGATAAGTCATATAACTTGCCAGTCAATAGGTACTGTATATGTTCTTTTGAATTGCATACCAAGGCTCTGACTGCCAGCCAGTAGGTCAGTGAAATTTAGAGCAATTAATAATTAAATCTACATATAGAGGATGGGAGTGAATAGCAAAATCAAACACTTTCAATTGTGTAAACAAAAGAGTTGAGCACATTTTTAATGTTTGTAGAGTGATAAGCAGTGATATTTAACTGACTTTCATATTATCTTTCATAAAGACTGGAAACTGCCTAAGTTTGGAATCCAATCAAAGATTAGATCTTCTACCCTTCTCTAATATAATGCTTTTCCCTTTGAAATGGTCTTGCTATTTAAATAGAAAAAAATTTCAGCAAGCAAATATGATATCTTATCCATTTATAAACCACCTATTTTTTTATAGAAAGAAATAAAAAGTTTTAACCTTTCCTTGGCTCTTCATATTGAGAATATTTTCTTTACTGTTGTAAATTGACTTAACCCTTAGTTGAACTGAGATTATATAGGATTTTAAAACATGAAACAACGCATATTAAAGACTACATGGAACTCTAGGAGTCAATCTTTGTCTTCATTTACCACAAATTTCTCCCACATTCCTGGCTTTTCCAAGACAACATTAACAATCACTGAAGAAGTAAAGAAAATAATATCTGTTTAAAAAAAAATTAAAATCAATATAGAGTGAAAATTAGACTAATTAATCCATTATTCAAATCAAACATTATATAGCTACTACTAAATGAGCCAAATCTTAATACTCTGCTGTAATTTTTTCCTACCAATCACATGCAAGTTATACATTTTTCCTCCTCTCTCCCCAAATTTCTGCTCTTTTCATTTGAGCAGCATTGAGATGCATTGAATAAATATGATTAGCTTGATGTAGATCAAATTTACTTTCATTCTAAAGAAAAAAATCACTTGCTCAGCTTCTCTATCCTGACTGGGGACTTTGTTATCACCCATATCTTTTAAACACACAGCATCCCCTTCTTCCTTCTTATCCAGACTGTCACCAAACCTTTTTACTTCTTGCCCAACAGTCTCTTAAACCATATCTCCTCTTAGGTCTCTTTTGTCAAAGCCCATATGTTGATTAGGTCTTCCCTGTTTGCTTTAAACTCCTTGATTTTCCTTTCCCTGCTTGCCATCTCTTTTCTAGAACTATCTTTTGTTTCTTTCTATTAAAGCATTAAAATTTTTTTTTCTTTCTAAATGAAATTTTAAATGTCTGCCTAATAAGCACCCAACTGTTGCCAGGAATAGAGATATCCATTTGGCTTACCATGTTTTTATCCTATTATTTTCAGGGAAGGCTGTTATATATTTTTTAAATGTATGCTAGTATTTAGAAATACAGAACATTAATATTTCTTGTATTTATCAGTTACTTACTATATACCAGTCACTTCATAAAAATACTATTTACCTCTAACAACTTTTCAGGCAATAAGCACTATCTCCATTTTCCAATTGAATGGACTGAATGCAGATAATTGCCTTGTACTTTGTTGCATATCATACAGCCCCTTCATTAACAACCACTCATCTTTTATCTCTACATTGCTCATTTATTTCTTCTGTGATAAACTTCATTATGTCACCTTCAGTCTCTTCAAGATTTTCTGAAAGAACTGAGCTGACTAGAAATACGGTTCTTGGCTCAAGAGTGATTTTTAGACTCCTGCAGCAAAGCTCTGGACTTGAACTATGAGGAAATGAGCATTGTCTTGCTTCTCAGCTAGACATTAAAGGTGTGGTTTTGTCTACTTTTCATTAGTACAAATGAACTGTTCCTTTAAATTTAAAGGCAGAGGATGAGATTTAAGATAAAGACATGTTTGAAAGGAAGTAGAAAAACTTTTGAAGACATCTGAAGAGGTAGGTCTAGGGAGGAGTACCCAAGACCACAAAGAAATTGACTAGGCCTCCAGGACAGAACAGAAGTTCAAGAACAGCAAAATCTTAATTCATAAAGATATAGAAAGAGTCAAATGTTCTCCTTACTTTCTAGGATCTCCTATCTAAAAATGTGTCCCTTTTCATTCTTATTCATAATTTGATCATTTATTGAGCCTAGAGAAAATTATTTTCCATGTAATCTTTATAATAATCACATGAGTTTGATAATGTTATTTCCATTTTTAATATGTGTAATAAATAAGTCTTAGAGAAGTTAAGTGACTTTCCTACCATTACTTGTTAGCAGTAGGTAAAAGGGGGAGAATTTGAACACAAGTCACTCTGACCTCAAAAGTTAGGGCTATTAAACATTACCCTCAACTGCTTTTTCTAAAGGTTTTCATATATCTACTTTGTGCCACTGAGTATAAGAGGATGAATTAGAAGTTATCCCTAACACACACAAAAATAAAAAGTTAGGGTTATTAATCATTACCCTCAACTGCTTTTTCCAAAGGCTTCTGTGTATCTACTTTGTGTCACAGAGGATAAGAGATTGAGTTAGAGGTTATCCCTGATGTCAAAAAATTGATTGCTCAAAAAGGAAGGTTGACAAGAGGAAGAGTATTTTGTTATGTGGTAAGGAGTTACTGCAGAGAAATTAGCTGTGGGTTAGAAATCTAAGGGGTGATAGAAAGCAATTTTTTTTTTTCCTATACCCTGCTCGATCACCATTCTGTAAAAGCAGATTGGCCAAAGCTTTCTTCTCTAGAAGATTATTTAGGAATAATTCACATAATTACATAAGCAGGAGGTGAGAGCAAAAGGCAGCACTGGTTGAAAGGCAGAGAAAGAAAGGAAATTATGTCGTTGCCTTCATCTTAAGAATGTTAAGTAACCATTGTAAAAATTCATAATATTTTAAGCTTAAAATGTTAATGATATGTTTTGAACCATTCTCTTTCCAAAAGAATCCTTATTATTTTTATTACTTAAGGGGAAGGGAATGATAAGGAAGAGGAAAGAAATAATATTTATTTGAAGATATTTGACTAAGTGTTAGACTTTGTGTTCAGAACTTTATAAAATGACTTCATGTGTTTGATACCATCAACACCCCCAAAAGGTAGGCATCATTATTTCCATCGTACAGATAAGAAAACAGAGGAGTATTGATGACTGTATCTTGCCCACGGTCACACTATTAGTTATTAGAGTCAAAAGTCAAATCTAGACCCATGAGACATCAAAGGTCATGTCTTTTTCTAATACCACCACCATGGAACTCGACCACGTGCATTTATTACACTGGAAGTATGTACCCACAATCCATTTTCCTTTTTCTGAGTGGGAATCCTTACTGGGTGAAATCAAATCTGATATTGCCACCGATACTGGGGCTTTTTTTTTTTTTTTTTTGGCTTTAAAAGGGCACAGAGAGTGTAGGAAAATACTGATGGAAGAGGAAGAAATAGCTCCAACTTGATTGTTGATCTTGGTCAGGAAATTTGTCCTTGTTTTGTCTCAGCAAAGTCACATACTCTCAATATTACTAACTAAAGAACATACTTCAGTGTATGATTTTAACAACTGATATTTAGTAAGCATTTCCTATAAGCCCAATACTTCAATCACCTGCAGTTCTGACCACAACTCAGGAGAACAGGTATTATCAACCACTGTTTACCAACGAGGAAAACAGAGACTGGAGAATGAATAAATTGCCAGAAGTGCTAAATCTAAGACTCTAGCACCAGCGTGCATGACTTTAGAACTGGTCTATAGGATTGCGAAGAAAAAATAAAAAGACTAGAGTGTTCCAGAATTCCAGACCTGCAGACATGACCAGGGGGACTGTCTGCATTCTGACCCTCTGAAAAGGGATTATGATTTTTTTTTTTTTTCAGTAATGACGACAAAGCCTTCCTCAGAAACAATTCCATGAACAAGCTTTTTTTTACTGAACTCTTCCATAGAAGGAAATACTTTTGCCCTGATATAGAAAAAAAGGTAAGTATGTCTCAACAGAGATTGCAAAGACATGTAAGCATTTCCCTGGTATATCCAACAGTATCTTTTTCTGGCTACATAGCAATAGGTCAATATAAAATAGTTAAAAATAATATTTAGCTATACAAATAATCCATGTGTGGTAAAAATAAATTATATAAAAGTATGATAAAAATACTCCCCCATCCACCTACTGTTAATCTCTGTCTTCCAGAAAATAATAACTTACTGTATATCTGATTCAATATTTCATTTGAAATAAGGATTAGGTATTGTAAGGGAAATATGAAGCAGGTTAGATATTAAAGAATTATTATTTAGCTAGCAACACTTTCACAGAGCAAGAGGGAGCTTCAGTTCAGTTCAGTTCAGTCGCTCAGTTGTCTCTGACTCTTTGTGACCCCATGAATCACAGCACGCCAGGCCTCCCTGTCCATCACCAACTCCCAGAGTTCACTCAGACTCATGTGCATTGAGTAGGTGATGCCATCCAGCCATCTCATCCTCTGTCGTCCCCTTCTCCTCCTGCCCCCAATCCCTCCCAGCATCAGGGTCTTTTTCAATGAGTCAACTCTTTGCATGAGCTGGCCAGAATATCGGAGTTTCAGCCTCAGCGTCAGTTCTTCCAGTGAACACCCAGGACTGGTCTCCTTTAGAATGGACTGGTTGGATCTCCTTGCAGTCCAAGGGACTTTCAAGAGTCTTCTCCAACACCACAGTTCAAAAGCATCAATTCTTTGGCACTCAGCTTTCTTGATAGTTTAACTCTTGCATCCATACATGACTACTGGAAAAGCCATAGCCTTGACTAGATGGACCTTTGTTGGCAAAGTAATATCTCTGTTTTTTAATATGCTATCTAGATTGGTCTTAACTTTCCTTCCAAAGAGTAAGCATCTTTTTTTTTCCCAACTTTTAATTTTATTTTATTATTTTTTTATAAAAAGGTAAAAGTTTACAAAATTTTATTTTACAAAAAATTAAAATTTTTAGATATTACATTAATCTTGATTAAATTTTATTTTTTTTCTTTTATTTATTTATTTATTTTAAATTACAATACTGTATTTGTTTTGCCATACATTGACACGAATCAGCCATAGGTGAACACAATCTCCCAATGCCGAAGCCCCCTCCCACCTCCCACCCCCATCCTCTACTTGAATCATCCTGTGCATCAGCCCCATGCATCCTGCATCCTACATTGAACATAGATTGGCGCTTCGTTTCTTACACGAAAATATACGTTTCATTGCCATTCTCCCAAACCATCCCACCCTTTCCCTCTCCCTCAGAGTCCAAAAGTCCACTCTATACCTCTGTGTCTCTTGGTTGTCTCACATACAGGGTCGCATCTTTTAATTTCATGGCTGCAATCACCATCTGCACTGATTTTGAAGCTCCCAAAAATAAAGTCTGACGCAGTTTCCACTGTTTCCCCATCTATTTCTTATAAAGCATTAAAAACACTGAACATATAATTTTTTTCTGTTTCTTCCCTCTTCAAGAAACAGATTATTACAAGATATTCTACTCTCATACCATACTCATCCAGTTTTTTGTGACGTCTTCCCAGTTCTACTTTCTTGGACCATGTCTCCTATTAGACCTTCCTTTTTTTCTTCCTGTTGCTCCTCTCCTAGGTCAAATCTCCATTTCTTCTACTTGGACAGTTGTGAGAGATTTCTCAAGAGCTCTCTCTACCTGACTCTTTCCTACTCCCATCAGTGCTACAAAAACCATTGTTGTTGTTGTTGTTCAGTCGCTCAGTTGTGTCTGCCTCTTTAAGACCCCATGGACTGCAGTATGTCAGACTTCTCTGTCTTGCATTATCTCCTAGAGTTTGCTCAAACTCATGTCCACTGAGTTGGTGATGCCATCCAGCCATCTCATCCTTTGTCACCTCCTTCTCCTCCTGCCCTCACTCTTGCACAGCATCAGGGTCTTTACCACATCAGGTGGCCAAAGTATTGGAGCTTCAGCTTCAGCATCAGTCCTTCCAGTGAACATTCAGGGCTGATTTCCTTTAGGATTAAATGGTTTGATCTCCTTGCTTTCCAAGGGAATCTCAAGTCTTCTCCGGCACCAAAGTTTGAAAGCATCAATTCTTTGGCACTCAGCCTTTTCTATGGTCCAACTTCCATCAGTGCTGCAAATATACTGCCAGATTAATTTCCTAGAATACAGCTCTACCTGTGTTACCTATTTCTCTCATACACTTTTAAAAGAAGGTTTACTGAAGTATAATGCACACACAATAAAATTCACCTGTCTTAAATGTACAATTTGATAATTTTTGGTAATTTATGAAGTTATACAATAATCGTCAAATTCAGTTTTAGAACATTTCTGTGATGCCTAGAAACCCTCTATGCATGTTTATATTCAATCTTTATTCTCTCTCTGCAGCCTCTGGCAAATACTAATCTATATATCTGCCTCTATAGATTTGCCTCTTCTGCACATTTTATATAAGTAGAATTTTACAATATATGGTCATTTCAGTCTGGCTTCCTTCACTTAGTAAAATATTTTAAAAATTTAATCATGTGGTAGAATTTATCAGTAGTTAATGTTATTTAATTTTGTTTATTCAGTAGTTGATAGATATCTGGATGGTTTCCAGTCTAAGGCTATTGTGAATAAGCCTGCTATAGAAATATATTTACAAGATTTTGGGTAGGTTTATGTTTTCTTTCCTTTTGAATATATCCTATGAATAGGAATCACTGGATCACAGAGGAACTCTATGTTCTTTGAGGAACCGTCAAACTATTTTCCAAAGTGGTTTCCCCATCTTGCGTTCCTTACAGTAGTGTGATAAGAGTTTCAGTTTCTTTATATTTTCGTCATTGCTTATTCTAGTAGGTGTGAAGCTGTGTCTTGTTCTAATTTCCTTTTCTCTAATGACTAATGAGGTTGAGTATCTTTACTTGTGATTATTAGCCATCAGCGTATCCTCTTTGGTGAGATGTCTATTCAAATCCCCACCTCCTTAAAAAAATGAGTTGTATTATTATTGAGTTGTAAATGCACATTATTTATTCTGCATATGAGTCCCTTATTGAAGTGATGATTTGCAAATGTTTTCTCCCAATCTGTGTCTTGCCTTTATACTTTCCTACTAGTGTTTTTAACTTTAAATTATAAAGTTTTAATTATGTCCAACTGCAATATTTTTCATTTAGGTATCATATATTTTGTGTCCTATCTAAAAATTCTTTGCCTAACCTAAGGTTATGAACATTTTCTACTGTTCTCTTCTAGAAGGTTTGTAGAATCTTACATATAGGTCTGTAATCCACTTTGAGCTAACTTTTGAGTATGGAGTGAAATAATGATTTAAATTCATCTTTTACACATGGATATTCAACATTTTAATAGTTGGTTTAAAAAAACTCCTTTCCTCAACTATTGAAAATTGATTGAAAATCACTGTACTCTGATAAATTTTAATGGCTCCACATTGCCTATTGAATCACTTCAAAGTTTTGAGCCTGAGACTAAAGCTCTCCCACCCACAAACTCAGAGATCCATCACAACTTATTCATAACCAATATGTTTCGCTATCTTCTTTCCATCCACACTCTGTGTACCAATTAACCTAAATTACTTGATTTTAGCCTGTGTGCTGCTCTTTAGTTCATACTGGCAGTGCTGGTGACTTAGTTTACAGCATTTTTCTCCCTAGACACTCCTAGATATTTAAATCCTACCCATTCATTCAAAATCCAGCTTCAATGCACCTCTTCTGAGAGATTTTCTCTACTAGGTGTGATCTTTGCTTCTGTGTATGCTCCCGGCTCTCATTCTGTCCCTGTCTTAGGATATGTCTGCTTTCCATTTTACATTGTAATTGTTTCTGAAAATGCTTTATCCCCATTATATGGGTAAAAGTCTTTGAAGAGCATTTGATTTGTATTTAGTTGATCCTCAGTCAATACTTATTTAATGTATGTGAAAACTGTGAATGAATAAGATTCACATATAACTGCCCTTACAGGTTTAATGGGAAGCAGTTTACTGATTGTCAAACAGACTGCACTATCGGAATCCAAATCCTAGGATCTTTGCTGATTGTTTAGGAGAACAGTACAACTACGTTTTATCAAGACAGAGAGTGACGGTGTCTGATTAAAATGTGTTTCCTTTTATCGGAAGGGTAAGACTCTTATCTTGTTTTCCAAGGGCTTGGTGGCTGTTTTCGAACATAAAGATCAAAGAGTTTTTGCCCCCTCTTCCAAAACAAATTGCAAGATATTTCAGAAAGTTAAATGTGAGGAATATTGTATTCAAATGTGAATTATTTGAATGTGAATCCTAAACATTATTCACAGTTATTCATTTGACATTTTGAAACAGTGGCAAGACAAATGTCTTAGATTTACAGGTAGTCGTGAATGTTTCCATTGGCCAGTCAATATATTTTTGTTTTCATAGCAACATTTGGAAGCTAGGTGCTTGAATCACAACTTTCCATTAGACTCTTTTTTAAAAAGCTTTTTTTTTTCTAGAAATGGACTAATGAAGTTTCCAAAGATCTGACTTTTGAATACACTGGATACACAAGAGACACATGACAAGGAAATCCACTACATTCTGACTTAAGAAACTTGCCAGTGCAGTAAGGTCTTTTCAAAAGAGAGGTGGAAAATCAGAATAAAATAGGGAAGTTTAAAGTAGTGTGGTCTGGAGAATGACAAAAAGATCAGAGTGGGAGTAGGGAGGATTATGGCAGAAAGAAGAAATGATGAGATGGGGCGAAGAAGTGGATAGTTTCTCCATAGATTAAATAAGCTTTGGGCAATTATCTGAACTTTGAAGGGAATTATCTGAACTGCACATCTAAATTTGTTGAGATTTCTCCATTGTAGCTAGTATCTGGTTAAGGTTTGCATGGTAAACTTGCTTTCTTGTGTCATGAGTGGCTTACCAGTCAAAAAGATCCAGTGAAATCTTCAAAGCAAATCTGTGTTCAGCAAAGCAATTCACAGGTCTGTTTATAACTTTTCCGTCTGTCTCCTAGACTATCTCCAAGGATGCAAACTTTGGATGTTACATTTGTTGTTTAGGCATAGAACTCATTTGATCAAAAGGAATGAGTGCATTCTGGCCTACAATTTTAATGAATCCCTTAGTACAAATTTCAGAATCCTACCTATAAGAAAAAAGTTCACTAAGCAATCATTGGAATGCCTGACTGACAATTGAATAATTAAGATGATCGGCAAAGATAATTCTTGATTGCCTGAAAAATCACTGGAAAGACATTTAGTTTTGCCTATTATAATGTGGTTCAGAACCTTAAACACACACAGATTAAAAAAAAAAAAACTGAAGGACTCTGATAATCAGGTTATAAGTTGAAACAGTAATGAGAAAGGAGAATCAGGCAAAAACTGAGGAGGAAGTGGCAAATTTATGAGTAATGCAAATTCCCAAGCACTCTGCAGAATGCCTGGTCTATGAATGTTTGAGTTCAGGTATTACTAGTTGTAGTTTGTCGGTGATTATATATTAGAACTGATCACAGGGAGTTCTAGATATAATTTATCATATTAAAACAGGCCTTTCTCATTCCACAGTCAGATATTGTAGAATCCACAAAATAACAGAATTCCCTGGGAGGAAACTACTTTGTAGTTACCTGATGAAGCAATGGGAGTCACACAGCTTTCATTGAACTGCTGGGGGTAAAGTGGATTGCTGGGCTTTTATCTTTTATCTCTGAAATTGGTCTCCCAGTAGTGACTTTGTTAAATCTGACACATCTTGAATTTACCTTTTTTGAATTGCAAATTTAGCAGCTAATGGTTTATCTTTTTCAGCGCTGAAATTTCCACATTTTGAAGAGATTATTTTTAATGAGAGCCTATTGGAAACTATTGTTATTCAGGTTTTAGAAGGTTCAGTTTGACTTGCCCAAACCCAGATACATGCTTACAAAACAAACAAAAAGTAAAAGATGAAGGCAGTAAATATGGCTTATTTGTGATGTATGGAGACATGTTTTGAAAAGAGACAGCATTGAGCACAAGGAAGGGAAGTTAATCCTAAAACTTTAAGAAAGTGTGTGTTAGTCGCTCAGTCGTGTCTGACTTTTTGTAACCCTGTGAACTGTGGCCTGCCAGGCTCCTCTGTCCATGGAATTTTCCAGGCAAGAATATTGGAGTGGGTCGCCATTTCCTCCTCCAGGGGATCTTCCCAGCCCAGGGGATCTTCTTCAAACCTGGGTCTCCAGCAATGCAGGCAGATTCTTTACTTTCTGAGCCATCAGGGAAGCCTTGTAAAATACCTTTGAAATACGATAATCTGAGCCCAGATACCTTTACTTTTCTGTTCTCCTGGCATCTGGAGAAATATTAATTTTAATAGCTGTTTCTTGCTGAAAAATAAACATTGGATTATAATATAATGAAATACAATAAAAATACAATACAATAAAATACATACCACAGGAACATGTGATATAAAGAGCTTCTTCGAGACTTTTGATTCAGATGGTTTCCTATGAAGTTGACAAATAATGGTTAGAATTTTCCTTTTTACAATTTTAGTTATTTAATTTTAGAAGATAAACTGACTCAGTCAGCTTTAGACATCACTTGTTTTTGCAGAAGCTAATTTAACTTTCGTGTATTCTATTTCCTTCCTCAATTACTAATTACCAAAGATTAATGTTTCAAACAAGGCCTTTTCTCCATATAATCCACCTCCCCTTCCTGCTCTGATCTAGCAGGAAGCCTGCTGAAAGAGGTCATAATCCTTTTGTTTCCAACATTATAGTCTGTGACACTGGGAATGTTCAGTGTGTAAAAATTTCAATAAGAATCTTTTTGAACAAGTAGAAAGTATAGATCATGAAAAGATCAATGCAAATTTCCCCCAGTAGGTGAATGAGCTGTTGATGGCTCTTTTTCTCAGCATGCCAAGGACCTGCCTTTCGAATGGGACTGAGAGACTTGAAACTGACTAAAATGGAATGTGCAGCAACACTATACAATATTGTGTAAACTCTACCAAAGCAGAAGTTTATTTGTCATTGACTTCCTATCTCTAAACCTCACCAAGTGTATTCAATAAAATAGAGAGAGAACAGCGTTCTTGGGATTGACCACCAGGGAAATTTAACCTCCTTTGCAGACAGATAGGTATTGGTTAGCAATTCTCTTTTAATTCATTTATGCCCATGCTTTTATAATTTTGGACATATATGCATTTATTATATAACTTTCATAATTTTATGATAACTTGTAGGTATTATTATAGTGATCCACATTCAGTTGGCTGCCAATTAACTAAAGCCCTGAATCAATACTTTGGTATTGGTAACAAATCTAATTTATTCAAATTTGAGAAGACCCCATAAATACACTATTTGAATTTAAAATATTTGATTTTCCCCCTAAAGAACCTTAAAAAAATTTGAAAACAAAGCTAGCCCAGAATTCATCACTCATTATATAATTGGACTACATTATATAATTGAATTACAAAAATATTTAAGGTAAAGAATATGACTTAACATTTCTTATAACGGCTTTGTTGATTTTCACAAAGAAATCTATATTCATAGTGAAGTGAATTCACTCAATCGTGTTCGACTCTTTGTGACCCCATGGACTGTAGCCCACCAGGCTCCTCCCTCCATGGGATTCTCCAGGCAAGAGTACTGGAGTGAGTTGCCATTTCCTTCTCCAGGGGATCTTTCTGACCCAGGGATCGAATCCAGGTCTCCTGGATTCCAGGCAGACGCTTTAACCGCTGAGCCACCAGGGAAGCCCATTTATATATAAATGATCATATTTTTCAAATCCAAATAATTAAAAATTTGAAATGATATGATACAAATATAATTTTTACTTAGTAGTTATGTAAGCATTGATTTTTGTTTACAAAGATGGAGAGCTTTCCAAAAATTATTTAAGCAAATATAAGTATCCATTTTGGAAAAAGGCTTTTGAATGCTGCTATGCTTTTTTTTCCCTTGCTTCTCTTTCTTGTGACCAGTCAAAAATCAATCAATGCCCAACCCTAAGAAATTTGTTTCTAATTTAGAACCTAAAAGTTGTTTGCTCTGGAATACTTTCATGAATTTAATCCTTTGTCCCACTGGATTTTACAACTTTTGTGAAGGAGCAAATTAAGTTATATGAAAATGCTGTGAAAGCATGGAATGACCCAAAAATGTACACTGTGATTATAATTATTTACTTAATTTAAATAAAAAATTAGGAATATTTGGCATTAAAAATAAATAATATAATCCAGGAAAATAAGGAATTATAGCTCACTGGAAAGCAGTAGTAATTTATGATACTGATAACATATAGCTAGGTAGCTAGCCAGACCAATAGAAAAATAGGAGAGAAGAGGTTTTTTAATTTTCAGAATATTAACCCTATACTTGTTGAAGATACAGTAGAGTTGAAAAAAAAATGCCATTTTGCTTATCTTCAGAGTGAAGATGCTCATGAATGAATACTAAATTTATAGAGAAAAGATTGATGAAAATCAGAATAAATACATGATTTTGATATGACCCTTCACAGATTATTTACTAGTTGCAAAGGGAAAAACAGTAACTAGTCAGTGGAAAACAGAACAAAATTCTAAGTAGATGATTGAAAAAGATACCATAATCAAGGTGCTGATGGGCATAGCATGACTCCAAATGTGGTTCCTTAAGAAGGATATAGCATCATCTACATACTATTTCTGAAAGAAAATATAAACTGAAAGAGGAAATGTCAGGCAGACCCAAGGGAAGGAACACTTTATAAAATGACTGGACTGTGTTCTTAAAAAAAATGCCAAGATTATAAAGCTAAAAATGAGAAAAATCAGTAATGCTAAAGTGGGTAACTCTTCCAGATTCAAGGGAACTAAGAAACATGACAACTACGTATAGAATATGATCCTGATTAAAGGGTGGAGAAACTCTTAAATTCATTGTTGGAAAAATTGACAAAATTGGAAAAAGGAATGATAGATTTGATTTAAAATTATTGCATTGATGATAAATATTGGACATAACTCCTAAGAAAAGAAAATTCATATTCTTAGAAAATACACATGAAACTATCAAGATATGCATCAGGAAAAACTGTATTATGTACATATATAAATCTTTATGTAATATATACATAGTTATATCTATATAATTTAAATAAACATATACTATATATAATACATACTATGAAATATAACATGTATGATATTATTATTATTATATGATATGATATAGAATGTATATATTATACATTAATGGATGTATTATGCATGTATGTATGTATCAAAAAAAGGAATGCAAGTATCAAAATGTTAAAGACTGGTGAATCTGAATAAAGCACATATAGTAATTCTTTCTATTATTTTTGAAACTTCAGTGAGTCTCAAAATATTTCAAAAGAAGTTTTTAATAATGGCATAATTTTGGCAGTTATTTTAATATTCAACAAATAAAAATGCATGTGTATATCTGTATATAATTTTCCAAAGAGTAATTCTGTTTGAATCATGGTCTTGAGAAATATTTCACCTTTAATTGGTAATTTGAGATGTATATTTTTGGCGGATAGTAAATAACCACTAAATATTTATTTGGTTGCATAAATGCATTAATATATAGCTGGATCTCTCATTTCTGTTTCTTGTTTAATTTTTCCCTCTAATTCTTCAGGGATGAGTTAATGCTCTTATTACAGCGATATATTCACCCCAATAAACTTTACTTTTTGGATATTTTGTGGACAGTATTCCAGCTTGTGAGAATATTTTGAACTAATTTCTCAGGTATCATTGTTCATTATATCCCCAAGATCTGTATCATCCATGTGTTTAAAAGGCCTTTATTCTCATCTTCATTTAAACTCAATAAAAAAGGGGAGTTAAATGATAGAGCCTTGCTCAAAACTACTATAAATTTCCCAATCAGATGATAGTCAGCGAAATTCTCTACATGAATCTCTTCTCATGGCTTTGAAACCATTGTGCAGATTTTGAGAACATCCACATTTCATAAGTTTATCCATGAGAAGAATGAGATGAGACTGGCCAAAGGAGAGAGGGTCCGAGGAAAACCTGCCAGTGACAAAACAGCAAGAAAGGAGGAAAGCCTCGGCTTGGAGTAACAGACTAGAATTTCTAGCAAAACAGACTTCAGATGCAAGAGGAAGGAATAACCACTAAGGCCGACCAGATGCACAGAATCGAAGAATGGGAGATGGAGGAACAGGATGTCTTAGGGCTCATGGTGGAATGCTGTCAGCACCGTGTATCTCTAGATTCAGACTCTGTGTAAAGGGGGCCCACAGGTTGAGATGTCTAGTAAGGCAGGGTTTCCAAATGTGGCCTATGGTAAAGATTATCTGGAAGCATAGGCTTGAAGAACAGATTTAGGGGCCCTGCTTTCACATCTACTGAATTGCAAACTCTCTTAAGACAGCCCTTGGAATCTGTGTTTTTAATAAGCAAGTCAGATGATTCTTAATGGGCAAGTAATGGAGCTCAGCTGAAAAGCAAAGGGGCCAGAATGTTTTAAAATGTTTTAAGGTTTCTATGAGTAAATTAAAGACTGAAGTGGGTGGATATTTGTTATCAAGTTTTGATTTTGAGCACAATTTTAAGTACTGTGGATAGCAATATGTTACCACAATCTCGTCTCTACAAATCCAAAATTCAGAAAGGTCATCTGAAAGTTACTGAATTCTGAAAAACATTTGACTGTAAAAATTTTGGATAGGAGATCCAGATAACTCTACTCCAATAACCATGTTAATCAGAATAGTTAATATTTATTGAGATTAACCACGGCGCTTGTCACTGTAGGAAGTATCTTCAGTTCAGTTCAGTTCAGTTCAGTCGCTCAGTCGTGTCTGACTCTTTGCAACCCCATGAATCATAGCACGCGAGGCCTCCCCTGTTCATCACCATCTCTCGGAGTTCACTCAGACTCATGTCCATCAAGTCCATGATGCCATCCAGCCATCTCATCCTCGGTCGTCCCCTTCTCCTCCTGCCCCCAATCCCTCCCAGCATCAGAGTCTTTTCCAATGAGTCAACTCTTCGCATGAGGTGGCCAATGTACTGGAGCTTCAGCTCCAGCATCATTCCTTCCAAATAAATCCCAGGGTTGATCTCCTTCAGAATGAACTGGTTGGCTCTCCTTGCAGTCCAAGGGACTATCAAGAGTCTTCTCCAACACCACAGTTCAAAAGCATCAATTCTTCGGTGCTCAGCCTTCTTCACAGTCCAACTCTCACATCCATACATGACCACAGGAAAAACCATAGCCTTGACTAGACGGACCTTAGTCGGCAAAGTAATGTCTCTGCTTTTAAATATACTATCTAGGTTGGTCATAACTTTTCTTCCAAAGAGTAAGCGTCTTGTAATTTCATGGCTGCAGTCACCACCTGCAGTGATTTTGGAGCCCCCCAAAATAAAAGTCTGACACTGTTTCCACTGTTTCCCCATCTATTTCCCATGATGTGATGGGACCAGATGCCATAATCTTTGTTTTCTGAATGTTGAGCTTTAAGCCAACTTTTTCACTCTCCTCTTTCACTTTCATCAAGAGGCTTTTTAGCTCCTCTTCACTTTCTGCCATAAGGGTGGTGTCATCTGCATATCTGAGGTTATTGATATTTCTCCCGGCAATCTTGATTCCAGCTTGTGTTTCTTCTGGCCCAGCCTTTCTCATGATGGACTCTGCATGCATTTATTTCTAGCTGGGGTGGGCCTTTGTTGCGGGAAGCAGGGGCTATTCTGTTGCGGCGTGCAGGCTTCTTATTGCAGCGGCTTCTCTTGTGGAGCACGGGCTTTAGAGAGGTGGGCTTCTGTAGTTGGGGCTCTTGGGCTCTAACAGGCTCAGTAGTTGTGGCCTATGGGCTTAGTTGCTCTGTGGCACGTGGGATCTTCCTGGACCAGGGATGGAACCTGTGTCTCCTGCTTTGGCAGGCAGATTCTTAACCACTAGACCACCAGGGAAGCCCCAGAGTACCTTGAATTTATTATCAAATTTAGTTCTCACAACAAAAACAAGGGGCTGGATTTGCAGGATGCATATTCATCCTTTTATAAAGGAAAGTGAACCTGCGGGAATTTAGATAACCTAAATGTTAAAGGTTACAAAATGTATTAAATGACAGAGAAAGACATCAATCCCATGCTTTCTGATTCAATAGTATACATGCAAACCTTGCCATTATTCAGCAAAGAGAATAGGATAAAATATAAAACTGTTTGTTTTGCTATATACCCAGTGATTTAGACAGTGATAATGAATATGACTTGCTTTTTGTACTGTACTTAAGAGAGTGGAGTGAATCAGAGGGCTCTTTTTCTGTACTCCTTGTAAGTGACAGAGAACAGGATGTGAGGGAACAAGAGTCATCAGTATCTGCAGGATACTTTTCAGGCCATCCTCGTGCAGAATTGTAGGTATTCTAAGAAAAACATCTGTTATAGTTCCTGAATGATCACCTGACCCATGCATTTTCACTTAGGTGGGTACACACTTATCTGTGCACACAGACATATACACATTCAGATAGGGTTATGGCAGAAAAGAATTTCTTTGTCTGACAAGGATCAAGAACTGTCATCATCCTGCAATTAGGAGTTTAGGGGTCCTTAATCAGTAGTCTTCAAAGTAGAGTATGGGAAAAAAATACTAGAACTTGTGTCTATATTTATTTTTTTATTATTTAAAAATTCCATTTTCATGTTTTATATTGTTCATCATACAATAGTAATTTATGAATAAATATACACATATTGAAAAGAGTGGAAAATAAATGAAATTTGGAGGTCACTGAGCTAAAGAAACAAGTAAATGTTTTCATTTAGTAAGCAGCTTGAGGGAGTGAGATAAATAACAATAGCTGGCATTCAGTCTATAGGCTTTTCAGACAAATGGTTACTGCTTATGATTATGTACAATAGCTTTGCACAACTCTAGGAGGCACCCTCCGTCTCATGGTCATAGATTTCTACAGCTGTTTTACTTCCCAGCAGATGGCAGTGAAGTGTCTTTAGGAATGAGCACCTTATCTTTGAAGTAGTGGACAGTGCTGAGGACCACACAAGGCACACGAATTCTTGTCCTTCTCTCACGTGCTCTTGCCCAGGGACTGTGACGATGGCGCCATTAAATCATATACTCTGGTTTATTGTTATTTATCTTCAGCATTCTAGAGAAACAATGTTTAACTTTCATCACTGTATTGTTGAAATAAAAATTTACCATATCAACACCATTTCTTTAATTTGCTGATCTAATGATGATAATCAATACTACTAATAAAAAAGACAGCCCCTGCATATGTTTTTAATGAATCCATGATTGCTTCTAGTAAGCACTTACAAAACATTAATTTCATCACCTGTTTTGAAATTTTTTCTGACAGTTATGTAAATATCATATTTCACAGTTTCAGGAATATGCTTTTCCAATTTAGCCTTATTTCTAAACTCTCCCAGCCTTTTGAATATGATTCATCTGGGTCTATAAGATTACACCTACTTCTTAGGGCTCTATGCTTTCTTTGAATTTCAGATTTCCATTCCCTCCTCCTTCTGCTGAATTGAGAAGAGAATGGAAATAAAGAAATTATATCTTTTCTGCCATTTATATACATTAATTCAATCTCTGCAAGGAAATAGGACCATTTTTAAATGGTGTTTTAATTAGATCCTGCATAAGATATGATTACTCAGTCAACTAACATTGGTTTTTAAATCCAGTGCTTAGCACTTTAATGCTTGTCTAACTCAAATTTTGAACTGTGCATCTCTCTAGAGAGTTAATTCTGTATCTTTGCTCCACTCTTAATTTCTCATAAAATGCCACTAATGCAAAATAGTATAGTAAATTGTCAATATAAAGTTCAGTTAATATTTAATAATCATAAGAAAGTTTGAGGAAAGAAACAGCAGATAACATTGGAGTTTCTACTACATTGGTAGATGTGCTCATCCACAGTATTGTATTCAACAAGAAATATTTATTATGCAACCACAGAGACTTATATGGAAAGGTAAGAATGTAAAGTATTTCATAATAAACAATGCCCAAAGCAAGTGTCTTTAGTTTGCACATTCCATGGTTAAGTTTTTAATTTATGTGGTTTAGTTTTTAATTTATGTTCCCATCCAAGGAAATTCTGTACAGAGAAAATACCTGTAATCAAATCCTAGTTCTGCCATGTACCAGTCATGTGAGCTTTAGTAAATTACTTGCTACCCAGAGCCTCAGTTTTCTCATCTATAATTTGGGAAGCATAATGTCTCCTTAAAAAGTAGATGTGGGGATTAAATCACATAATTTTCAAAGGAATCTGATATAATTCCTGATACCTGCTTCATTATATACATGTTTATATTAGGGTTTAGGCCTTTTTTTGCTGTGCCATCATAGTGGGATGCTTTTGTTCTGTTCCATTAAGTTACTCAGAGAAAGAATTCTCTGGTTCTAAGAAATTTCAAGAAGAGCCTGTGCTTAGGCTTCCAATCTTCTTGTTCCTCCTTAGGCTGCAGGACACCTTTTGAAGTTAATTTCTGTTCTGTTTTAGGAAAAGCAGATACTGCAAGGAAGGATGGAGCACAATCCCTGGATTTCATGTTTCCTGAATTATGAAAATATTCTACGATTATGCTTGCTGTTTTCCCAGTTGGTACCTTGCTTCATTTAAGGTGAAAAAAATTTTTTAAAGAATTAATCCAAGCTAAACAGGAACTCCTTAATAAGTTCCCATTAGGGGGTGGCATGTAGCTCAAAAGACTATTATTAAGCATTTATATAGCACTTTGTATTTACAAAGTAGTTTATAATTACTCTTTTGAGTAGTTTATAATTCACAAAGACCCTCTCAGCTAAATTGACATTGTTATCTCCATCTCATAAACGGGAAACAAAGGTAGTTAACTAAAGTCATATAATTCGCCTAAGGCTTCAAACAGAAACCACCTCAGAGTGGTTTTCCAAAAGCAGATATAGTCTCAACCTCTCTCCCTAAGGCACGAAAGAGCAAAATAAAATAGCAGCTCCTTACTTATCATAGTCGCATTACAGAGTCACTTAAAAAAAAATCTTTTCAAGTGACCATCTAATATTTCAATTCCGCTTTTTATCCTAGATGTCTGAAGACTTTGTTTGTTTGGCTTATTTGCCCGCATCAGAAACCTCTTTCATAAGAACCTAAGTGAAATAAGGAAGTTTCTTTCCAAAAACAAACCTTTTCATCATGCATCCCAACCCTTACCAGTGTGCAATCAGTAGCGTGCTCCCTCTAAGCAGTAGTTTAAGGGGTGCGGTAAGGAAAGAGGTACTTCCTGTCAAAGTCTATAAGTCCCCAAATTGGGCTATGAGCAGCTTGCCCCCACCCCGCTGGCTTCCCCGCCTCTCACGTATTTCTTTCCTGTATCTAATGGGTAAGGGCATTTTCTTTTAGGCCCATGCAATTATTCGTTAGCAGAATAACGAATAATTCTCTCCTGTTAACGAACCCTATTCTCTTCCTCAACTCTCCAAACTGCTTCTCCAGTACCCCAAAATGCTCTGTATCTATGCGCTAAGTTGCTTCAGTTCTGTCCTGCTCTTTGTGACCCTAGGACTGTAGTCTGTCAGGCTCCTCTGTCCATGGGATTCTCCAGGCAAGAACACTGGAGTGGGTTGCCATTTCCTCCTCCAAGCTGGTCAGAATTCAGCATGCAACTTACTTTCAAGTGGTTTCAAAATAAGTATATGCATTCCAGAAAATAAAAATGTGTTTACTTAATCTTCACAGCAATACTTTGTGTGTGTTGTATTATAAAATTACTGATATATTTATATAAGCAACATATGGTCCCATTTAAAAAATCTATATACTTAGACATTATAGTCATACATTTAGTATGTATAATATATACTTTACCCTCGAACAACACATGGTTGAACTGTGCAGATTTACTTATATGTGGGTTTTCTTTCAATAAATGCTACAGTACTACATGACCTGTGGTTGGATGAATCTGTGAATTCAAAGTTAGGGATACAGATGATTGACTGTAAAGTTGCAGGCAGATTTTCCACTGTAGCCCCCATATTGTCTGAGGGTAAACTGTACACATATTACATATTTATATCTAATATATAAATATAATTTATACACAAACATTTTATATACAACAAACATTTTCTGTATTATATATATTTATGTTAATATATAGGCATGCATTTATAGATAACATATAGTTATGCATTATATAATAAATATGTATATATAATATCTAGATATATAATAAGCATTTTTTGGAAGCTACATTGTTTATGTAAACAAACTAGTTTTAAATATGAATGGTAAATTTACTATTATCAAAGCCCTTTGAAAGCAAGTCTCAGGCATCATAACACTTGAAATACTTCAGTTTTAAGCATGGAATATGTCTTGTAAGATTAAGAACACTTTTCTAAATAACTGCATTAAGATAATTATACCTGAAAAGCATAACAATAATTTCTGGTATGTTCTAATATCTAGGTCACACTGAAATTTTCCCAAACATGGCAAGAATTCTTTGTTTCTGTTTGCTTGCTTTGTTTTGGACCAGGGATCAGACTGGGTTCAGTTCAGTTCAGTCCCTCAGTCATGTCTGACTCTGCAACCCCATGACCCACAGCACGCCAGGCCTTCCTGTACATCATCAACTCCTGGAGTTCACTCAAACTCACTTCCGAGTCGGTGATGCCATTCAGCCATCTCATCTTCTGTCATCCCCTTCTCTTCCTGCCCCCAGTCCCTCCCAGCATCAGAGTCTTTTCCAATGAGTCAACTCTTCACATGAGGTGCCCAGAGTATTGGAGTTTCAGCCTCAGCATCAGTCCTTCCAATGCATACCCAGGACTGGTCTCCTTTGGAATGGACTGGTTGGATCTCCTTGCAGTCCAAGGGACTCTCAAGAGTTTTTTCCAACACCACAGTTCAAAAGCATCCATTCATCAGTGCTCAGCTTTCTTCACAGTCCAACTCTCACATCGAAACATGACCACTGGAAAACCATAGCCTTGACTAGATGGACCTTTGTTGGCAAAGTAATGTCTCTGCTTTTCAATATGCTATCTAGGTTGGTCATAACTTTCCTTCCAAGGAGTAAGGGTCATTTAATTTCATGGCTGCAGTCACCATCTGCAGTGATTTTGGAGCCCCCAAAATGAAGTCTGACACTGTTTCCACTGTTTCCCCATCTGTTTGCCATGAAGTGATGGGACCAGATGCCATGATCTTAGTTTTCTGAATGTTGAGCTTTAAGCCAACTTTTTCACTCGCCTCTTTCACTTTCATCAAGGGGCTTTTTAGTTCCTCTTCACTTTCTGCCATAAGGGTGGTGTCATCTGCATATCTAAGGTGATTGATATTTCTCACAGCAATCTTGATTCCTGCTTGTGCTTCTTCCAGCCCAGCGTTTCTCATGATGTACTCTGCATATAAGTTAAATAAGCAGAGTGACAAGATACAGACTTGACGTACTCCTTTTCCTATGTGGAACCAGTATGCTGTTCCATGTCCAGTTCTAACTGTTGCTTCCTGACCTGCATATAGGTTTCTCAAGAGGCAGGTCAGGTGTTCTGGTATTCCCATCACTTTCAGAATTTTCCACAGTTTATTGTGATCCACACAGTCAAAGGCTTTGGCATAGTCAATAAAGTAGAAATAGATGTTTTTCTGGAACTCTTGCTTTTTTGATGATCCAGCGGATGTTGGTAATTTGATCCCTGATTCCTTTGCCTTTTCTAAAAAGAGCTTGAATATCTGGAAGTTCACGGTTCATGTATTGCTGAAGCCTGGTTTGGAGAATTTTGAAAGGTACTTGGAGAAAGGTACTCTTTCTACCCCCTTCTGATATCTATGTCAGAAGCTTTCTCTACCTCCTTTATACTTTAATAAAACTTTATTACACACACACAAAATAGCTAAGATAAAGAGAACTAAGTTAAGGAGATGTAAGCTAAGGAGAGCTAAGGCATGCTGAGCTAGGCTGAGGAGAGCTTAGAAAAGGGGGGCTGACCTAAGGACAGCTGAGCTACCCTAAGAAGAGCTAAGTTAACTGGGCTGAGCTATGGGGAGCTGAGCTAAAGAGAGCTACCTTAAGGAGAGCTATGAAGAGCTGAGCTGAGGAGAGCTGAGCTAAGGAGCGTTAAGCTAAGGAGAGTTATGGAGAGCTAAACTAAGGAGTAAAGTTGCTCAGTCGTGTCTGACTCTCTGTGACCCTATGGACTGTAGCCTACCAGGCTCCTCTATCCATGGGATTTTCTAGGCAATAGTACTGGAGTGGATTGCCCTTTCCTTCTCCAGGGGATCTTCCCAAACCAAGGATCATACCCAGGTCTCCCACATTATGGACAGATGCTTAACTGTCTAAGCCACCAATTACTTGGCTCAGACCGCAGGAGCGGCCAAGAGGAGCTACCCCATGTCCGAGGTCAGGGGTGGTGGCTGAGAGTGCCAGGCTGTGACGGTGCAGGAGCGGCTAAGAGGAACTCCCCACGTCCGAGGTCAGGGACGGAGGCCAGGAGGAGCTATCCCCCACCCAAGGCCAGGGGCGGCAGCCGGGAGGAGCTACTCCACGTCCAAGGAGTGGTGGCTGTGCCTGCGCAGGAGGGCAGAGAGGAGCTACTCCACGTTCAAGGTCAGGAGGGGCTGCGGTGAGGAGATATCTCTTGTCCAAGGAAAGGGAAATACAAATAAGACGGTAGGTGTTGTGAGAGGGCATCAGAAGGCAGACACACTGAAACCATAATCACAGAAAACTAGTCAGTCTAATCACATGGACCACAGCCTTGTCTAACTCAGTGAAACTAAGCCATGCCATGTGGGGCCACCCAAGATAGGCGGGTCATGGTGGAGAGGTCTAACAGAATGTGGTCCACTGGAGAAGGGAATGGCAAACCACTTCAGTATTCTTGCCTTGAGAACCCCATGAACAGTATGAAAAGGCAAAATGATACAATACTGAAAGAGGAATTCCCCAGGTCGGTAGGTGCCCAATATACTACTGGAGATCAGTGGAGAAATATCTCTAGAAAGAATGAAGGGATGGAGCTAAAGCAAAAACAATACCCAGTTGTGGATGTGACTGGTGATAGAAGCAAGGTCCGATGCTGTAAAGAGCAATATTGCATAGGAAACCGGAATGATAGGTCCATGAATCAAGGCAAATTGGAAGTGGTCAAACAGGAGATGGCAAGAGTGAACGTCAGCATTCTAGGAATCAGTGAACTAAAATGGACTGGAATGGGTGAATTTAACTTAGATGACCATTATATCTACTACTGTGGGCAGGAATACCTTAGAAGAAATGGAGCAGCCATCATGGTCAACAAAAGAGTCCAAAATGCAGTACTCGGATGCAACCTCAAAAATGACAGAATGATCTCTCTTCATTTCCAAGGCAAACCATTCAATATCACAGTAACCCAAGTCTATGCCCCAACCAGCAATGCTGAAGAAGCTGAAATTGAACTGTTCTATGAAGACCTACAAGACCTTTTAAAACTAACACCCAAAAAGATGTCCTTTTCATTATAGCGGACTAGAATGCTAAAGTAGGAAGTCAAGAAACACCTGCAGTGACAGGCAAATTTGGCCTTGCATACAGAATGAAGCAGGGCAAAGGATAATAGAGTTTTGCCAAGAGAATGCCCTGGTCAAAGCAAACACCCTCTTCCAACAACACAAGAGAAGATTCTACACATGGACATCACTAGATGGTCAACGTCAAAATCAGACTGAATATATTCTTTGCAGCCAAAGAGGGAGAAGATCTATACGGTCAGCAAAAACAAGACCGGGAGCTGACTGTGGCTCAGATCATGAACTCCTTATTGTCAAGTTCAGACGTAAATTGAAGAAAGTAGGGAAAACCACTAGACCATTCAGGTATGACCTAAATCAAATCCTTTATGATTATACAGTGGAAGTGAGAAATAGATTAAGGGACTAGATCTGATAGATAGAGTGCCTGATGAGCTATGGATGGAGGTTCATGACACTGTACAGAAGACAGGGATCAAGACCATCCCCATGAAAAAGAAATGCAAAAAAAAAAAAAAAAAGCAAGATGGCTGTCTGGGGAGGCCTTACAAATAGCTGTGAAAAGAACAGAAGCGAAAAGCAAAGGAGAAAAGGAAAGATATAAGCATCTGAAGGCAGAGTTATAAACAATAGCAAGAAGAGATAAGAAAGTCTTCCTCAGTGATCAATGCAAAGATATAGAGGAAAACAACAGAATGGGAAAGACTAGAGATCTCTTCAAGAAAATTAGTGATACCAAGGGAACATTTCATGTGAAGATGGCCTCGATAAAGGACAGAAATGGGATGGGCCTAACAGAAGCAGAAGATATTAAGAAGAGATGGCAAGAATACACAGAAAAAACTGTACAAAAAAGATCTTCACGACCCAGATAATCATGATGGTATGATCACTCACCTAGAATCAGACATTCTGGAATGAAAAGTCAAGTGGGCCTTAGAAAGAAAGCATCACTATGAACAAAGCTAGTGGAGGTGATGGAATTCCAGTTGAGCTATTTCAAATCCTGAAAGATGATGCTATGAAAGTGCTGCACTCAAGATGCCAGCAAATTTGGAAAACTCAGCAGTGGCCACAGGACTGGAAAAGGTCAGTTTTCATTCCAATCCCAAAGAAAGGCAATGCCAAAGAATGCTCAGACTACCGCACAACTGCACTCATCTCACATGATAGTAAAGCAATACTCAAAATTCTCCAAGCCAGGCTTCACCAATATATGAACTGTGAACTTCCAGAAGTTCAAGTGGGTTTTAGAAAAGGCAGAGGAACCAGAGACTGGGTTCAGCTGCTACAATCTCATCTCAAATTTGACCACCTAACTCTCTCCTTCAAGAAGCATTTCTCTGGATGAGTGTTTTGTGGAACACACCTGGAGAATCATGTATACTGAGCACAGGAACATTTCCAAATAAGGTTGACTTAGTACTGGCACAGAATGTGGGTTAAATAACCAATTAATGAGTTGGGAGAGTTGGAAGTCCAGCCAAGGAGGCAGGACCTAGGCATGGTTTGTCAGGCAGGAAGAGAAATACGCACTATGAGATGAGATGACAGCACCAGCCACACACGTTTCCTTCTTTACAATTTCTTTCTCTAGTTTTGTACATGTGTTAAACAAAAATACCTAACTATACAGTTTTAGAAACCCAAACAGATATCCACAGGCACACACATACACATGAATGTACAAGCTCACACACATACAGTGGTCAAGTGGAAAGGAGAGAAAGAGAGAGGGGGAAAAATAATGGAAAGAAGACAGGAATAGACACTGTCCTTTTAGAGAAAATTTGGAAAATATAGAAAAATGAAAGAAGAAAAAACAATGAAGAGATGAGTGCTTAATTGTGATTACTACCCTATCTTTCATATAACTTAGCTTTCCTGGTATCTCAGATGGTAAAGAATCTTCCTGCAGTGCAGGAGACCTCGGTTCAATTCCTGGATCAGAAAGATCCCCTGGAGAAGGCCTAGGCTATCCACTCCAGTATTCTTGAGCTTCCCTGGTGTCTCAGTCAGTAAAGAGCTCATCTGTAATGCAGGAGACCTGAGTCTGATCCCTGCGTTGGGAAAATCCCCTGAGAAGGAAATGGCAATACACTCCAATATTCCTGCCTGGGAAATCTCATGGACAGAGGAGTCTAGCAGATGCCTCTGGGTTCTCAAAAGTGTTGGACACAACTGAGCGACTAAACAACAACAGCAGTTTAACTTAAGATGAAAGGTTTTTGTAGAGTTTGGAATGTGGGGTGGGGAGAGCCGGGAGGGGGGGGAAAGAGGAAGAGGATTTTACAGAAATTTAGGGAGATAACTGGCATACCTAAGAATGAGAGCTTTGCATTGTGTGTTGTTCTTTACTCGAAATACTCTTGCTATTCAAGATCTGGGCCTTGCTTGGACATAATCTGTTATTCTTGCCAAATGTGTGTGGTATTTTAGGGATGTGGACAAATCTCCACAGGAACTTGGCTGAGACCTACAGATATATTTTTACCTCCAAAGGCAAACAACCAAGGCATTGACTTGCTCTGCCATTTAGCACTTAACATTGGAACCACAGTGGACTAGTCTAGTGTGGTCCTTCATGAGCTCAAATTAGAGTGCTTTCACTTGCTTTTTAGGCTTTGATTTTTTTTTTTCCTTAAGATTTACAGAGAAAGAAATCATAGAAATAAAAGCTGGATGAACCATTAGTGATAACTGCTTTGTTTAACAAATGAGGAATTCTTATCCAGGGAGAAGCACACAGGATGGAAAGCCTGGAAATTAATAGCTACACTCTTCTGGGCTAAGCATAAAACCATTCTGAAACTCAGTTTCCTCATCTGAAAATTGATGTTATTAAAACCACAGTAACTTGCAAGTGTCATATAGATCCCAAATTCCCAGATCCAACAGACTATGAGTTTGTGATTCTATGAAAGTAGAAAATTTAAGTGGTTTTTGCTGTAATTCTTCAAATGGAGCAATGGAATTTTAAGTACCTTTTTTTTTTTCTTTTGCTGTAATTTAAAAAATTTAGGCTAACTTAGAAGAAAATATACTGAATCCGGAGAAAAAGAGTTCAATAATCAGCCACCTGCCATGTCTGATTTGATGAGCTGTTGGTACCAAATAATATGAAAAACAGAATATCCCATAGAGTAATTCAATACTGCTGACATCTGCCCTTGTCTTCTCTGTTCTAACAAAAATTGGAGGATGGGAGAAGGGATGATGGGTAACAATAGATATATCACCTTCAAACAAGAATTGATTCTTTATATGTTTATACAGAGTAGGCATGGTCTAAAAATATCTGCATGTAATAGAGATATTCATTTGACAATTGTCTGGACCATTACTATTGAAGTCATCAAGTTCATAAAAATAAGGAAAGGAGAGAAGGAGAAAAGAAGAAAACCAGGGCATGCCTTCTTTTATATAATATGCACAGTTTTGAAATGTATGTGACAGTTGGTCTGTTTTAGAGATAACAAAGTTGAAGCTACCGGTGGCTATTTTTGCCACAACTTGCCTATTTTGCCACAACTATTTAAAAGTCAAAATTCAGAACCCAAACTACTCCTGCCTAACTATGTGGATTATTCACTTATTAGGAGTACCTGCTTGTTAGTCAATACAAGTCTTTCCCCAAATTGATAGTTACTCTGGTCAGCCAGGCCTGGGACCTGGTCCTTAAACATTCCTGTCTCTTCAACTCTGCACAAAGCTCCTAGTCTCTGTAATGAATCTGATCAAACAAAACCTGTTTCCTGCGAGAGGTCCCTTCTGGTTACCCAGCTCTCAAGGGCTCTCTCCCATTTCTAAACTCCAATGGCACTTTTCTTTTGGCGCTCCTCTATTGACAACATTTAGTTCTCTTCTCAGTGGGAAGTTTCTTATCCATTTAAGGACATTGACTCTTGAGAGAGGAGTCTTTAGAAAAGGTGGCACATGGTATAGCTTCATCACCAAGCCCATGGCATATACGTGTCTCTCCATTGCTATCTGAGATAACAGAGACTTGTTTGTGTTCTAGTGTACAAGGGCATGGGTTAACAAGGGGTCTCATTCTTCCATTCTACCATCTTCTCATGCTCTCTAGAAACTGATCCAAATTTTCAAAGAGGAAGAAATGAGTGCCATATCTGCAATCCTTCTTAATTCTGCCTTTAAGGAAAACTTGGTTGAAAATTGTAAAGCTTTTCTTTTCCTTCTGTGTTTTGAAGCCAAACACCAAATGGAAAAAGACACAGGTCATACATATTCACCTGTTCTAGTCAATGGTTTAAATATAAACACTTAACGGACTAAGGAGCAAAAATGAGGGAAAGCATTGATTAGTGACCCTTGTACATCCTGTTCAGAGATCAAAGGGACCAATGAGCAGGGATCAAAGTTGGGGGAAATACAGAATGTAGCACCCTTGCAAAGTGGCATTTCTCACGATGTATATGGCTTAATCAGAACCACTCTGTTCAGCAGCTGCAGAGGAAAAGGAAAACAACCCTGAAAATTATTAATTAGGTAAGCTTATGCTCCGTATGCTTTGCATGACATAGAGTCATTCTCACCAACTTGTGCCAACTTTCAGTGGAGAGGTATTTTTGCAGGAGGGCAACCTGTGTTGCACGTAGGTTCCTTTTAGAAATGGGCACAAAAGCTCATTGTCACAGCAGCCACACAACCACACCTAGTTAGACTCAGGTCTGCGAAAATCCAATATGATGCATCATGTTTCGAGCTTCTTCACACCACAGGAACCAGTTTCTTAGCACTTCATCTGCGAAAGGTTAAAAAAAAATATTCCTTAAATCTATAGATAGCCAACTCGGAAAATTACAAAATTTAAATGTTTGACAACTGTATGGTGCTGTTCAGTTTTCAAAGTACTTTCACATAGAACCTTTCATTTGCTAGTCACAACCTTACTTAGGTAACTTGCCATGAGGCCAGACAGTTGTTAATTAGCACTTTCTTCCTGGTCTAAGCACAATGATACTTCTACCTGTGCTAGGTCATAAAATAGAATATTTCACACACAAACAAATGGCAATGTTTGAGAATTCAAACAGTAAGAACCTTGGAAAGGAACAGTAATGAATGAAGGAAGTAGAATGCTTGGATCTAAGCAAGGCATTCAAGCAGGATAGTGATAGAAATGCATTGAAAACTAGTTTCTAAGGCCATACATTTCCGGCTCTGTGCTGACCTCTGATATGCTTTGACTTGGCTGATGATGAATTTCTCCGTGGTATGTGTTCGTTCTCTTAGGGATCTAAGGGATTGGAGATGTTTCCTGAGGCAATGGAGTTGGCAATGTTGGTAGCGGCTCTACTCCCTGCTGTTCCACAGGACAAGCATGGGAGTTAGGAACATCCCTGGCCCCACTGCAGGGGTTCCTACAGAGTGAAGTCATCGGAGGTATGGTGGGATGAGATGAGAGTCTCTATGCTCAAAAAGGTGACAAGCATAAGGATAACACATGGCTCTTTCCCCTTTGTTCTCTGTCCTGGAAGAATGTACACCAGCTGCCTCAGCTGCAAACTATTAATCCAGGAAGTTAGACTGTCCCTAGAAATTCCCTGTGGATCCATATAGATTGTCTGTGGCTATTTTTTACCCTTTCCTTTTAAAATTCATTATTTCAATTATAGTTGAAAACTTATTTTGGGGGAATGATTTAGTATATCCTAATATCGTATCTATTAATGTTAATGTTAATCTGCTTTCTCTTAAGTGTCCAATGACATTGACTTTCAATATTTTGTCATTGTTTTGGTCAATTTTTTTCAGTTATTTAAAATAATTTTAATCTAAATTTTGAATTTTTCATTAATCAGTCCTTTTTCCTGCAACTGACGTTTCTATATTTATTTTAAAATCTGTTTTGTTTTGTTGATTTTTTCTCAATCACCTACAATGTCAGATCATTTATCCCTTCTATATCTTATCAGAAATACAATAAGATACTTTAGACATGTAGGACCAATCCACCTTTTTTCCCTTCTGTTTTACTCCCAAATCTGTTCCTATTCAGTAATGCACACATTTTATATTATATAAAATTTGAGTTTTATCCAAAAACTTATAAGCCAGTATTTCTTCCCCCTCTTAAAAAACCTCAAATGCAACTCATTTTTTCATGTTCTGTGCATTGTTATATGGAGATCTGACATTATAAGTATTGATATTCTTCTTTTTAAAAATTTAATGCTTATTTTATATTGGGATAAAGGCAATGGCACCCCCACTCCAGTACTCTTGCCTGGAAAATCCCATGGATGGAGGAGCCTGGTGGGCTGCAGTCCATGGGATCGCTGAGGGTTGGACACAACTGAGCGACTTCACTTTCACTTTTCACTTTCATGCACTGGAGAAGGAAATGGCACCCACTCCAGTGTTCTAGCCTGGAGAATCCCAGGGACGGGGGAGCCTGACAAGCTGCTGTCTATGGGGTCGCACAGAGTCGGACACGACTGAAGCGACTTAGCAGCAGCAGCATAGTTGATTTACAATGTGTGTGTTGCCTCAGATGTACAGTAAAGTGATTCAGTTATACAAATATTAAAATATGGAGCACTTCATGAATTTGCATGTCATACTTGTGCAGGGGCCATGCTAATCTTCTCTGTATCATTCCAATTCTAGTACCTGTGCTGCTGAAGCAAGCAGTGGTATTCTTCCAAATATTTTAATTCTTATTGATATTACTGGATACTTTGAAGTATTCCATAGAAATTCCCCCAGCCTCTTCGGGTGGTATTTTGATTCCCAGTTGAATCAAATGTATTGTACAGATGTCTCTGTGGGCTGTTACTTCTTGGATCCATGCTTCAGAGAGCAGCACACTTCAGTATTGGACTCTTGATCCACTGACAGTGTCAATCACTCACCAAATACTTATTTTTCCCAAATATAAGATTTTCTAGAATTTAGAATGATTCCTCCTTATTAATCTAATCACTTATTCATTCAACAAATATTTGTTGAGGGACTTTTGTATGTAGGTTCTGTAGGAAAGAGCTCTTCTCTTAAATATTAGATATAGTCTTTATGGATGTGCTCTCTATGCCCCTGACTTTCCAGTGGGGCCATTTCTTTGTTCTCTCTTCCTCTTCTGTGCGTACTTAAAGAGGTGCTATAGGAAAACAGAGTTTCTACTTTTCTTCCAATTTTATACCACATTCTTTTATTGAATGCTCTTTGTAATGGATCTGAGTCCTGACTGTGTAATAAGAGTCTTGGTTTCCTAGCTTCCCTTCTGAATTATTATTACCTCCATCTACTTAGGAAGTCATCCTGCCTGATAAACCAAAATGTCGAGAGGTCCAACCCACCTCTTCCAGCAATGTGGCCACATAGCTGGTATTTGCCACAGAAGGAAGACAAATGTAACACATTCCCTTAAACTGTTTGGAAATAAGCCCCTTGGTTTCTATATATATATTTTTTTCTTGGTTAGTGTTGAATCTTAAATAGAATTAGCAAGCTTTGTAACTCCTCTTGATAGCTTTTCCTTAGATGACCCTCTAAGTGAACAATTCTCACCTATTTGGTTCAGGCTTTGATCTTCTGGAGTTATAAGAGTTCGCTTTATATATAAACTACTCCCTTCTCCCACTATCCTGAACTGTTTTCCTCTACAAGGCAATGCACAGTTGGTTGGCAACTGCCAGCAACTAACACCAATTGCCACCAAACTTCTAGCTCCTCAGAGTAACCACTAGATTACAAGAAAATTGCTCACCTTTTCCAACTCACTAGCTTTTGCTGCAAAGACAATCTACACTTGTCCATTACTAGGTTCATTACTTTAAAATGGCAACCCATAGAATGAAGAGTTCATTCTACTCTGTGGATGGTTCAGATCAGGTAATTTCAGCATATTAGAGAGAGAGTTTAAGGAAAATAAGGGAAACGGCTAATACCTTAGTACTTGTTATCAATCTTCTTAAATTTTACCTTGGGAAAGTTTTTCTAAAAAAATTCCTGTTGCTTAAATGGGCATATGATTCACTTTACAGAAACACTTTGAATTAAGAATTCAATAAAACTCATTGAAAGTTTATTTGAATAAACATTCAACATGTAATATTGTTGAGAGATTTTGTCGAAACATACTAAGGTCAAACTATTTTTGGAGAATCAAATGCAATAGAATCACCAGCAGGCACTGATAACTAAAGAAAGAAGGTATAATAACGTTCCTTGCCTGAAGGAGTCAGAAATCTGATTGTTTTGTAAATGTGCCTCCCTTTCTCCAGAGAAGGCAATGGCACCCGACTCCAGTACTCTTGCCTGGAAAAATCCCATGGACGGAGGAGTCTGGTGGGCTGCAATCCATGGGGTTGCTAAGAGTGGACACCACCGAGCGACATCCTTTTCACTTTTCACTTTCATGCATTGGAGAAGGAAATGGGAACCCACTCCAGTGTTCTTGCCTGGAGAATCCCAGGGACGGGGGAGCCTGGTGGGCTGCCGTCTATGGGGTCTCACAGAGTCGGACACGACTGATGCGACTTAGCAGCAGCAGCAGCTCCCTTTCTCAGATTATATAGTGAAGTGAAGTGAAAGTCCCGAAATCATGTCTGACTCTTTGCGACCCCATGGACTATATCCACGAAATTCTCCAGGCCAGAATACTGGAGTGGGTAGCCTTTCCCTTCTCCAGGGAATCTTCCCAACCCAGGGATCGAACCCAGGTCTCCTGCATTGTTTACGGATTCTTTACCAGCTGAGCCACAAGGGAAGCTCTCAGGTTATACAATATAGTTCAGTTCAGTCGCTCAGTCATGTCAGACTCTTTGCGACCCTATCAATTGCAGCACACGAGGCCTCCCTGTCCATCACCAGCTCCCGGAGTTCACTCAGACTCATGTCCTTAGAGTTGGTGATGCCATCCAGCCTTCTCATCCTCTGTCGTCCTCTTCTCTTCCTGCCCCCAATCCCTCCCAGCATCAGAGTCTTTTCCAGTGAGTCAACTCTTCCAATGAGGTGGCCAAAGTACTGGAGTTTCAGCTTTAGCATCATTCCTTCCAAAGAAATCCCAGGACTGATTGGTTGGATCTCCTTGGCAGTCCAAGGGACTCTCAAGAGTCTTCTCCAACACCATAGTTCAAAAGCATCAATTCTTCGGCGATCAACTTTCTTCACAACTCTCACATCAATACATGACTATTGGAAAAACCATAGTCTTGACTAGACTGACCTTTGTTGGCAAAGTAATGTCTCTACTTTTCAATATTCTATCTAGGTTAGTCATAACTTTCCTTCCAAGGAGTAAGCTTCTTTTAATTTCATGGCTGCAGTCACCATGTGCAGTGATTTTGGAGCCCCCAAAAATAAAGTCTGACACTGTTTTCACAGTTTCCCCACCTATCTGCCATGAAGTGATGGGACCAGATGCCATGATCTTAGTTTTCTGAATGTTGAGCTTTAAGCCAATTATTTTACTCTCTTCTTTCACTTTCACCAAGAGGCCCTTTAGCTCCTCTTCACTTTCTGCCACAAGGGTGGTGTCATCTGCATATCTGCTGCTGCTGCTGCTGCGTCATTTCAGTCGTGTCCGATTCTGTGTGACTCCATAGATGGCAGCCCACCAGGCTCCCCTCTCCCTGGGATTCTCCAGGCAAGTACGCTGGAGTAGGTTGCCAGTTCCTTCTCCAATGCATGAAAGTGAAAAGTCAAAGTGAAGTCACTCAGTCATGTCCAACTCTTAATGACCCCATGGACTGCAGCCTACCAGGCTCCTCCATCCATGGGATTTTCCAGGCAAAAGTACTGGAGTGGGATGCCATTGCCTTCTCCACTACATATCTGAGGTTATTGATATTTCTCCTGGCAGTCTTGATTCCAGCTTCTGCTTCTTCCAGCCCATTGTTTCTCATGATGTACTCTGCATATAAGTTAAATAAGCAGAGTGACAATATACAGCCTTGAAGTACTCCTTTTCCTATTTGGAACCAGTCTGTTGTTCCATGTCCAGGTCTAACTCAGCTTCCTGACCTGCATATAGGTTTCTCAAGAGGCAAGTCAGGTGGTCTTATATTCCCATCGCTTTCAGAATTGTCCCCAGTTTATCGTGATCCATACAGTCAAAGGCTTTGATGTAGTCAAAAAGTAGAAATAGATGTTTTTCTGGAACTCTTTTGCTTTTTCGATGATCCAGTGGATGTTGGCAATTTGATCTCTGGTTCCTCTGCCTTTTCTAAATCCAGCTTGAACATCAGGAAGTTCATGGTTCACGTATTGCTGAAGCCTGGCTTGGAGAATTTTGAGCATTACTTTGCTAGCGTGAGAGATGAGTGCAATTGTGCAGTAGTCTGATCATTCTTTGGCATTGCCTTTCTTTGGGATTGGAATGAAAACTGACCTTTTCCAGTCCTGTGGCCACTGCTGAGTTTTCCAAATTTGCTGGCATATTGAGTGTAGCCCTTTAACAGCATCATCTTTCAGGATTTGAAATAGCTCAACTGGAATTCCATCACCTCCACTAGCTTTGTTCATAGTGATGCTTTTTAAGGCCCTCTGTACTTCGCATTCCAGGATGTCTGGCTCTAGGTGAGTGATCACACCATTGTGATTATCTGAGTCATGAAGATCATTTTTGTATAGTTCTTCTGTGTATTCTTGCCACCTCTTCTTAATATCTTCTGCTTCTGTTAGGTCCATACCATTTATGTCCTTTATCGAGCCCATCTTTGCATGAAATATTCCCTTGGTATCTCAATTCTTGAAGAGATCGCTAGTATTTCCCATTCTGCTGTTTTCCTCTATTTCTTTGCACTGATCACTGAGGAAGGCTTTCTTATCTCTTCTCACTATTCTTTGGAACTCTGCATTCAGATGGTCTAGTGGTTTTCCCTACTTTCTTCAATTTACGTCTGAATTTGGCAATAAGGAGTTCATGATCTGAGCCACAGTCAGCTCCCAGTCTTGTTTTTGCTGACTGTATAGAGCTTCTCCCTCTTTGGCTGCAAATAATGTAATCAATCTGATTTTGGTGTTGACCATCTGGTGATGTCTATTGTAGAGTCTTCTCTTGTGTTGTTAGAAGAGGGTGTTTGCTTTGACCAGGGCGTTCTCTTGGCAAAACTCTATTAGCCTTTGCCCTGCTTCATTCTGTATTCCAAGGCCAAATTTGCCTGTCACTGCAGGTGTTTCTTGACTTCCTACTTTTGCCAAAAATCACATGAAATCAGTATCACTATTCAGTTCAGTTCAGTTGCTCAGTCGTGTCCGACTCTTTGTGACCCCATGAATCGCAGCACGCCAGGCCTCCCTGTCCATCACCAACTCCAAACTCACATCCATTGAGTCAGTGATGCCATCCAGCCATCTCATCCTTGGTCTCCCCTTCTCCTCCTGCCCCCAATCCCTCCTAGCATCAGAGTCTTTTCCAATGAGTCATCTCTTTGCATGAGGTGGCCAAAGTACTGGAGTTTCACCTTTAGCATCATTCTTTCCAAAGAAATCCCAGGGTTGATCTCCTTCAGAATGGACTGGTTGGACCTCCTTGCAGTCCAAGGGACTCTCAAGGGTCTTCTCCAATGCTGAGTTAATACTTCAGTCTATTATTACTATGCTGATAGATATGCCCTGCTACGTTCATAATTTCAGTTTGCATGAAAATATAAGTGATTGTCCTGATATATGTCGATTGTACCCTGCCATTTTGTTTTTGTGTTTCAAACACCATAGAGTCCCAGATTTCTTTCTCTGCCTCAAGTCTTATTCAAGGCATCTTCTATCTCTTTCCCTCTCTTATTTTTTTTTTATATTTAAAAAATTGCCTTTCAGATGTTTCCTAATTGCTTTCTCCTTTCTACGAAACCAGTGTGAGGAAAAGAAAATATATGTATTATTGGTAGCTAGCATGCTCTTGCTGATGGGCTTCCCACTCCCCATGAATAAAGTTAGGGAGCAAAGTAGATTTTTAACTGAGACCACAACTGGTTTCCAGTTTAAGTGATCTATTGGCTTGCCCTGCCTTTTAAAATTGTTTTGCTTCATTTTAAACTAATGTAGCCCTTACTGACAAAGTCAAGCTGTACCAAACCTCAGGCTAATTAAAACCACCAGTAAACAAATTCACACTTGGTATTTGTAAAAGGGACTTGGTTCTTTCAGAAGAAGATTTTGAGTATTCAATTTAGTGTTTACTCGGAATGACACAGCTATGTCTGCAGGGGTACCTGCAGTCCCTTCCTGCTTCTGCTGTGTCTTTTAGAAGGAACACAGGGGTGAGTGCGTTTCAGTATGGCAGATCTCCTCTCCTCATGGAAAGCTGGGGAGGAGCCCTTCAGTGACTTATCAGAAGTTTGCTCTTGGACTTTTAGGTTTGAAAGTTAGGCTTGTTATATATACCATTTGGTTAAAATTTACTGTAATTTTTTTGAGTTTGAGTTTAATTACTCCTCAATGTATGAATTATATTCCTTGTCTTTAATCTTAATGTATTAAAATACTCCTTAGAAGGCATAGTTGAGCAGCAGGAACATTTCATTTCATATATCACCATTTAAAAAAATAATGTATTACCACATACATACGTTTAATATATTACCACATAATACGTTTAATATGAAAAACAACACTCACACACACACACATGTATGTGTGTGCAATGCACGAAATGTGGTTTCAGTCCCTGGGTCAGGAAGATCTCCTGGAGGAGGATGTGGCAACCCACTCCAGTATTCTTGTCTGGAGAATTCCATGGATGGAGAGGCCTGGCAGGCTATGCTCCAGAGGGTGGCAAAGAGTTGGACACAACTGAAGCAACATAGCATGCACACATGCATACACACAGACACACACACACACACGCACATATACACACACATATACATTGGAAAAGGAAATGGTTACCTACCCCAGTATTCTTGTCTAGAGAATTTCATGGACAGTGGAGCCCGGTGGGCTATCCATGGACACCAAGAGTTGGACACTACTGAGCGACTAACACACACGCATGTACACATATTTATATACATGCATACACACATTTATATATATATGTATATCTGAATCACTTTGCTACTCACCTGAAGCTACTACAACAATGAAAAGTAAATATACCTCAATTCAAAAAATTGTTTAAAAATGGTAAATATGTCATAAGAAAAATACAAACTTAAAAAACCACTGAGTGAAGTTGGAAGCAGATCCTATCCCACTATGAACCTGTGCCAGAATCTTGGCTGCAGTCTTGTAAAAGGTGTGGAGCTGGAGGGCTCAATTAAGCTATTCCTGAGTCACAGAAAGTGTGAGAAAATAAATGTATTCTATTTTATGCTTCTATGTTTTAGGGTAATTGATTATATAGCGATAGTTATCTGGTACAGACTATATCCTCAACCATGTTCTTAGTTATAGTTTCCTTTAGGTCTCCTGAGAGGTTTTTGTTTTCTATACCTTTTAAGTTTGAACATGTATCCAGATATAACTTCATCCCTGAAAATATAAAACTGTATTTATGTTCTTGATATGTTTTTAAGTTTTTATTACCATTGCAAATGTTAGATATAGTCTGAATTACTTGCTGAAGGAGGCACTGCCATTGGACGTGAAGTACAGTAGCAGCTCATTTTTCTGATAAACTCAACTCCTTGGAGATGGTCAGGAAAAAGGTCCACAGCTGAGACTGTCCTTAATTACAATTTATGTAAAGTCTCTTCTCTGGACCTTTTTCAGTTTGAACCACTGTCCCTCCCCTTCTCCTTTACTCCTCTTTCTGCTTCCTTACCTTCTTCCTTTCTTTCCTTTCCTTCCTCAATTAACAAATATTTACCCACTGCCCATGATGAAACAGGTAATATGCTAACAGTTGGGGAACTGTGGATGATGAAGCAAAGTAAATACGATCTCTGCTCATGTGGAACTTGTAGTCTATTGGGAGGGTTGACTGTTAATCCCATTATTGTTTTTGGGAATGTTTAATAACCAAGTGGAGAGTGAAAAAGTTTGCTTAAAGCTCAACATTCAGAAAACGAAGATCATGGCATCCGGTCCCATCACTTCATGTGAAATAGATGGGGAAACAGTGGAAACAGTGTCAGACTTTATTTTTGGGGGCTCCAAAATCACTGCACATGGTGACTGCAGCCATGAAATTAAAAGATGCTTACTCTTTGGAAGAAAAGTTACGACCAACCTAGATAGCATATTCAAAAGCAGAGACATTACTTTGCCAACTAAGGTCCGTCTAGTCAAGGCTATGGTTTTTCCACTAGTCATGTATGGATGTGAGAGTTGGATTGTGAAGAAAGCTGGGCACTGAAGAATTGATGTTTTTGAACTGTGGTGTTGGAGAAAACTCTTGGGAGTCCCTTGGACTGCAAGGAGATCCAACCAGTCCATTCTGAAGGAGATCAGCCCTGGGATTTCTTTGGAAGGAATGATGCTGAAGCTGAAACTCCAGTACTTTGGCCACCTCATGCGAAGAGTTGACTCATTGGAAAAGACTCTGATGCTGGGAGGGATTGGGGGCAGGAGGAGAAGGGGACGACCGAGGATGAGATGGCTGGATGGCATCACTGACTCGATGGACGTGAGTCTGAGTGAATTCCGGGAGTTGGTGATGGACAAGGAGGCCTGGCGTGCTGCAATTCATGGGGTCACAAAGAGTCGGACACGACTGAGTGACTGAACTGAACTGACCTAATAACCAACTGATATAAGCATTCTGTGGAAAAGCAGCAGATCCTAGAAATTAAGAAGGAGGGCTCTGAGTTGCCTTGATTTGGATCCTACGCCCAATGCTCCCTAGTTTTGTGCTTTTGTATTTGTGCCTCAGTGACTTCATTTGTAAAATGAGAATAATAGGGTCTGTAAAACAAGGTTGATGTGAGGATTAAATAAATTAATTCAGGTAAAATTCTTAGAAGAGAGCTTGGCACATAGTAAGTACTCAGTAAGGATACTTAACAAAGGAATTTGACCTTGAGGTAGGTGTGGAAGTCCTTCCTGAGGAACTAAGGCAGGAATTTGAAGCCTGAGGTATGGCTCCTATCTCTGAGGTCATAGTGGATTAAAAGAAATTAGTGGACAATTCTCACCTGTTAGTGATTAATTTCCTAGCCTGTAGAGTGATAGTAGATAACAGGAGAGGAGATACAAGCTGTATAAATTAAGCACAGGAACAAAACACATAGAAAATTCTAAATTATTATCTTACCTAATGAAATAAGGCAGAAGCTGTATATTAGCCTTGCAGGCATCACTATCAGAATAAATTATTATCTCAGTAGGATGCACTTAGTTACAAATGACAGGCAACCCAGCTCAAAACCAATATGTTTCTTGCCTGACACAGTTGGAAGAAAAAGGGAAAGAGAGACACAAATGCAGAGAAAGAAAAAAATTTGATGAATGGTTTGATTTAGCTACTCGATGTCATTACAGGCTGGTAGTCTAAACTATTGACCATTAGATACTTTTCATTGTATGTTTTGCATGTATTATTTGCTGTTGTACTCTTCTGAAATTTATTTCACAGTTTTATGGGTTGTGGTTAAATTTCCCAGTTTTCAGTAGTTTACAAGATTACTACTAGCTATGTAAAGTCAACAGGAGTGATCAATGACCAATCTATAAAGAAGCTGTTGATGGAAGTAATAAACAATCTATTGTAAGGAAAAACAAAGTGTTTTATTTGAGCCAAATGGAGCACAAGAGCTCCAGAGACACTGAATCAAGAACTTGAATTGTGTTTTGCTGGACTACAAAATGGTGATGACTGATAAAGGCAAAAACCTTTATGCATTAAAAATTATATAAACTGCTCATCAAGAACTAGGATTGGAGCTACAAGAAGTAAGGATACTTGTTAAGCAAGGATAAGTTGGTGTCCAAAATGGTTGCAGAGTTAAAAGGGAAGACCTTGAGATCATAATGTTGCAGCTACTAAAGGATGTTAATTTGAGAACGACTGGTGTTGTTGAATCTGAAATCAGGAAATTCAAGTTCTCGGTGATGCAGTAACATGTCTGAAACTATGTCCATTTTGGATGACTAAACCACAATGACTCCATGTTGGTTTTCAAATGTACTCTTTTCTTAAATGGTTAAAGCAGATTTGCAATGTATGTTCAATAGACCACAGGCAGGCCTTTCTAATTAGCATAAAGTTCAACTTAAATCAGGTATAAGCCAGAATGACTTTCTCATACCTCAACAAGTGAAAATTTCTCCCATCAATAATAATTATCACCACCCATGCTTTCAGAGTAAAAAATAGTAACATGACTTAGATTTCTCTCATTCTGAGTGCATAGATTTGTGGTTACATATGTGTATTTTGTTAAGTAAGAACTTTTAAAAAATAATAGGTATGGAAATTAGAGTACATATAGGTGGACAAGAACTGTACCATAGCAAGTAACCATTCTTTATTATATTGGTATACATTGGGAGCAAACCTCATTGATTGATAACAAAACACTAACATGTTGGGGAATTGTATGCTAGCACTGTGCTGATTTACTATAAGCTACATGTATTATGTAAAAATTAGTTTAAAGCTGAGAATCTAAAAACTAGCTCCAACATGTACTATCTGTATTAATTTTGTTAAATTACTTAATTCTTCACACTTCAGTGTTCTCATAGGTATATGCTACTGTAAAAATTTAATCTTTATATTATAAATAGCTATGACTTTGTGATAAATGTTCAAAATAAAATAAATAACATTACTTTATGAGGCAGATACTGATTATTCTCCTTTAATAAAGGAAGTAGTTGAGACCTCATGATGTAGGTAAATATCCAAAAGTCTCAGATAATAAGATATAAGCCAAGCTTGAGGGCTATATATGACTTTTATGACTTGATAAATAAGTAAGTGAAGTTGCTCAGTCATGTTCAACTCTTTGCAACCCCATGGACTGTAGCCTACCGGGCTCCTCTGTCCATGGGATTTTCCCAGGCAATAGTACTGGAGTGGATTGCCATTTCCTTCTCTAGGAGAGGATCTTCCTGACCCAGGGGTTGAACCTGGATCTCCCACATTGTAGACAGATGCTTTACCACTTGAGCCACCAGGGAAGTCTCAATAACTGCAACTAAATCCACAGATACATAGTCTAGTACTGGAAATCTGGCCGAGGCTGGGTAAATTAGAGTCCATTTCTAGGATTTTTTTGTTTTTAAACTCAAAATAAAAAAGACTATCAATTGCTTTCTTAATTGGAAGATGTTGAATCTGAAATTCATGATTTGCAGATTTCATCAGGTTGAGAAGGCTTAGGGTGAAGCCAGAGAAGAGTGAGAGACAGAGAGAGAGAGAAGGGAAAAAAAGAACTCAAGTACCCAAGGCCCTAATTGTCAGTTTTCATGAGCAGGAAGGGCCCAGTTGCTTTACTATTCCTTTCATCCTCTCCTTTCCACATTTAATTTGATTTTATAATCTAATGAATTATTTATTTACTTTTGCCTGTACTAGTTTGAAATTAAAAGATGCTTACTCTTTGAAAGAAAAGTTATGACCAACCTAGACAGTATATTCAAAAGCAGAGACATTACTTTGCCGACTAAGGTCCATCTAGTCAAGGCTATGGTTTTTCCAGTGGTCATGTATGGATGTGAGAGTTGGACTGTGAAGAAGGCTGAGTGCTGAAGAATTGATGCTTTTGAACTGTGGTGTTGGAGAAGACTCTTGAGAGTCTCTTGGACTGCAAGGAGATCCAACCAGTCCATTCTGAAGGAGATCAGCCCTGGGATTTCTTTGGAAGGAATGATGCTAAAGCTGAAACTCCAGTACTTTGGCCACCTCATGTGAAGAGTTAACTCATTGGAAAAGACTCTGATGCTGGGAGGGATTGGGGGCAGGAGGAGAAGGGGACGACAGAGGATGACATGGCTGGATGGCATCACGGACTCAATGGACGTGAGTCTGAGTGAACTCCAGGAGTTGGTGATGGACAGGGAGGCCTGGCGTGCTGCAATTCATGGGGTCGCTAAGAGTCGGACACGACTGAGCGACTGAACTGAACTGAGTCTACTTTGCTCTTTTCTGCCTTCTAGTCTGTAACAGAAACCCTAACAAGGTGGTTTCAAGGTGGTTTCGAATCTGGCTACTCTCACAGTTGAACTGTGGCTGTTAAGTCCTGGTAGCTAACTCCTGGGACATCATCGACTATATGCAGAAAGATTTAGGAAGCTTTCACTTAGAAATCCCAAGGAAATACCTTCTGTATTCTCATGGGCCCAAATGGAGTAGAAACCTGACTGTAAAACAGAAGTGTGGGGATAGCATGGTATAATACAGTTGCCTGAGATAGCAGCCTCTCATCTCCATGCCAAAGAAGGTGGGAGTGGGAGACACAGCGCCCCAAGCCTGGATGGCATGCTGTTTGGGAGAGTGGGGCATACATTTTAGGGCATAAATCCTTGGGGATGTACTTGTAATGTCATCATGCTAATGTCCACAATGATAACCTTGAATTACATAAGGAAATATATCAATGACAATAAATATAATTCAGGGAAAAAATCTGTTTGAATTGCTTAAAATTTTGCTTAAATGTGGGAACATTTTAGCTAATTTAGATATTCACATAAGTGAAATATTATGTTTCCTGTCAATGTCTCCCAGATATATCTCATTATTCTTAGTTAGATCTTGCCTGAGAAATTCTTGAGCATATTCTTGCCAGTAGGAATATCGAAATGCCATATGAAGCAGTGAGAATGATTTCTTTTGTAACATATCTAGTTATTCCTAGAAACAGCATGATGCTAGTGACCTCAAAAAACCTTAAGTAATGACAGTTCCCATGTCCAATATGATCTTAATTTTTTAACCTTTGATACTTAGTTAAATCGAATTAAATAACTCTCAGGTATGGAGAAAGTTTGACAAAATTAAACAGAAATTTATAAGTAAAAGAATATATAGATTCAAAGAAAGAGTTACTTGTGACTTTTCTTTGCCTTTTAAAATGAATTTAAAGTTAACTGGACATTTGGTAGAAAAATATGCAATAAGAATAAAGTGCTATAAAGGAGGCAGGGTCATTTATGAGAGAAAAAGTTAATTAGCAAGGATTAAAAATATATTAGGGTCATGGGGGACTGATTCAGAAGCAAATTTCCAATTGCCACAATTGTCTTTTTGGTGATCAGAATTCCATACATGCTGCACATAAACACATTCATTTTTTAATGTTAAACAGTTCCAGAGCTATTTTAAAAAGAGTTTTTTCAACACATGTAGAAGTTTAAAGTTACAGCATTATGAAACTATCCTTTGGTATAGATTCATGTGTTTATCATTTACTGTAGGAATATTTGTGCCCCCAGTTCTTTGTGAGGAGTATTTAGGTGGTCTAGACTGAGTATTTCATATCTATGGGAAATTTTAATTTGCTAAGGAAATTTTTCAAAGACATTAAAGTTAACACAATCTTGGTATTTCTGACTTACATTGAAAGAAGCTGTTTCAGACAATGAGTAAACAGAACATTTTCTACTGTAACGTGCTCATTCAGTCGGGTCCAACTCTTTGTGATCCCGTGGAATGTAGCCCGCCAGATTCCTCTGTCTGTGGGATTTTATAGGCAAGAATACTGATGTGTGGGGTGCCATTTCCTTTCAGGGGATCTTCCTGAAACAGAGATTGGACCTGCATCTTTTATGTCTCCTGCATTGGCAGGCAGATTCTTTACCACTAGTGCCACCATAAAATATAATTGTAAGTAAAAGTAAAATTATTAAGACTTGGTCTTATTTTTCTTTGAAAAAATTTACATGCAGTTATTTTTTCTTTTATGCCTCCTTCCTATCTCTACTCTTCTCTTAGTTTGTATATTAGAAGTAACTTCAAGTTTTGCAATTTTCATTTCATTTGAACAATTTCAACTGCCCTAAAAGTTTTAAGAATTTTGAGAGCAAATTACCCCATCACATCTAAAATCCCGAGTGTGCATTTCATCAAATCAAAAACACTCTCCAAGACAATACAGTATAACCATCCAAATCAAGAAATCAACACTGATACGGCTATTGTCCGGTTTACAGACCTCATTCAAATTTTGCCAGTTGTCCTAATAATATTTCTTTTCTGTTTTGGAAAAAAATGATCCAGTCCAAGAATTCATATTACACTTAATAGTTGTATCTCTCTATTGTCCTTCAATCCGGAACGATTTCCCTAGCTTTTCCTATTCTTCATGATCCTGAGTTTTAAAGCATAGTCTTATCTTTTATTTTGTGTGATATCTTCAGAGATACATTCAATATTTCTTTTTTTTTTAATTGGAGGATAGTTGCTTTACAATGTTCTGTTAGTTTCTGTTGTACAGCAGAGTGAGCTATGCTTATACATATACTCCCTTTATTGGATTTCCTTCCATTTAGGTTACTACAGAGCATTGAGTAAAGTTTCCTGTGCTATAGAGTAGGAATGTTTTTATTATTATTAATTATTATTATTATTATTATTGCTACTGGAATTGAGCTGTCTTCTCTTGTCAGGAATAACCCAGAGATTATTTTTTAATGGATCACGTTGGGAGGAACAATGTCAAAACTGGTTTTTTTTTTTTTAATCAGTTGCAAAAATCTGGAGATTTTATATTAAACTTGGAATGCAGACTCTTGGAATGCTTTGGTAGATAAAACTCCACTGGAGCAAATTTATTTACATGTCTTCAGACAAGGATTATTTTTACATTGCAATCAGTTTTCTACAACTTGTAGAGTTATAAAATAATAGCTCCCTACAGACAATGCATAGCTTTCCAGTGAAGAACACATTTTTCCCTATAGTAATTACATTATCAAAGTCATATGTACATTTTCTCTACTTGGCTCCTTTGCTTTCTTTCTAGAGGTAGTCAGAAAGTAACATCAATTTAATATCTTCACCAACCAACCCTTAATAAAAATGTGACTTTTTGAATGAGGTCAATACATGTGGAAATAGATACATTTCAGTTTTGAAATTTGGCATTTAATCTGGTTTTGCTTCATGAAGTTTTTATCTGAACTCGAGAAATTAATGGATTAAATTGAATTTTATAAATAATTTTAAAAGAAAAGTGTTATCTATGAGATATTTAACCATACATAATTCCAATAAAGAACAAAAAGGAAAAAAATACATTTGCTCATTAAAGATTCTAATTAAAAGAGAACAAACCACTGAATTAAAGTTGAAACAATATGGAAATTCCCTTCTGCCAAAATATACTTGGCTCCTGCAAATGGGGAATGCCTGCATATTTGTTTAAATATTTAAATTCCCTTTGGGCTTTGTCTTTTGATAAAATGATATTGTCTGTTCATTGTGTTTCCCTATCTGCTGGTTTCTTCTCTTTCCAAACCCAAAGGGCATGTCTGTAAGGGTCTTGCCTGTTCCCTGAATGAATAACACATTTATAATAAAAGATTCTTTGTTAGAGGGTGGAGTCATTTCACAATAAAGGCATTGACACTAAGATCATAAAATTTGTGAACTCTTTCATGAATAGAGACTTCCAATGACTTTCTAAATGACTATGTAAATGCACTATGGAATTTGACCAGGATAGTCTTGATAAAATGGTGATACTAGCTGAAATTACCTGAGAAATTTTCTAGTTCTAAGGTTTCCCTTCCTTGAAATATTCCTTTTATTTATATCCTTCTTCAAGGGCCAACTGTGGTATATTTGAGCCCTATTTCCAGAATTTCATACTCCAGGGTCTGTTTAGTTAGGCTCTGAGCCCTCAGGTTTCTAAACTCCAAGAGTTTTTCCTCTGTTTTATTATTCCACCCCATTTTACGTCATAATTTATTGCTTCTACATTTTATCTCTTCAGAGTCAGATTCTTCCACTGTGAACCTTCGATGGTGTCAACTATTGGTGTCAACTTCAATGGTGTCAATCATCATTGCCTTAACCTCTGCTAAGACAGTAATTGTATTCTCTAGCTTAAAGTAGGTTATTTGTTATGTGAAATCTGTATGTACTGCTTATATCTCTATCCCTGTCTATTTTACTAAACCCTAAAAATAAGAGAAACTGGCAACCAAATCATGTTAACATATAAGAAGAGAGGACAATTACATATATAGGCATTTTACAAGCCCTTCTGGATACTAAATATTCTCTTCTTTGGTTATTTCTTTTCGTAAAAATTAGCTTTTTTTTTTCTATAATTCTGAAATCAACATTCTTATAGGTATAGATTTACCAACATCACTTGAACCTCTTCTTTTTAAAAGATTATTTCATGGGGTCTGATTAAAGTAAATAATTTTATAATATTATATGTGGTGTGAATGTTTGAAACTCACGCTGCTTTGTAGTTATAATTCATAAGCATCAATAACAATGATATTCTGTAACTTCTTTCCCAGAAAGAATTAAGCCTCTATTTTGTCCTTCATATCATGCTTGTGTTGATCTTTCAAGACAGTGCTCTAAATTGTGATCTAAATGACCCAGAAGTTCTGAAAAGACTTTTGCTGCTTTTCACTGCTCACCTGAGCTTTGGATGGATCCCATGACCACTGTATAACTTAATGATGACTGGTGGGAGAAAAAGAGAAGTAACAAAATGCTATTGTAAGCAGTCAGCTTAAACCTGAGCTTGAAATCTGTGCAGCCCCAGTGGACAGCATTGGCCTCCTTGCTTGTTCCTCAAATGTCTGTGGACTACTTCTGCCTCAGGGCCTTTGCACTTTCTCTTCTTCTGGATATATCATTTCCTCAGTTTTCAGTCTTTATCAAAATGTTCTAATTTCAATGTTGCTGTTCTGTGGACAGTTCTTTAAAAATCAAGATGTCTGCTGCTTCTTACCACTCATTATCATCTGACATATATTCTTATTGGTTGATCCTGTTTTTTTCCCCATCTCCTTCACTTGATTGTGGGAGAAGGCAATGGCACCCCACGCCAGTACTCTTGCCTGGAAAATTCCATGGACAGAGGAGCCTGGTGGGCTGCAGTCCATGGGGTAGCACAGAAGCAGACACGACTGAGCGACTTGGCAGTAGCAGCAGCAGCAGCACTTGACTGAGAGTCAAGGATTGTCAAGGATTGTTATGTTTGGTTCATTTCTGATTCTTCTGGGTCCAGAGCAGAACTTGTTACATAGTAAGCACTCATTAAAAACTTGTTAAAGAAATGGTTGCTTCTTGAACTTCCTAGCCATGGAGCAGCATCCAAAAACATACAGTTAAAAAGCACCAGAGCAGCTAGTATGTCATTCAGGGAACTGGCCTTCCTTCCATTCAAGAAGCCTTTATTCTACCAGCAGTTTTCAACCTGAGACCTGAGGGGTGATCACAGGAGTGAACTTTCTTAAATTAAAAAAAAAAAAAGAAAATTTATTTGCACCAATGAAAAGATTAAGTCTTCCCCTGCTGCCATCCTCAACTGGTTAGTATGAGGTGGGGAGGTGTGGAAATAGCTGGATATTCAGTATCTTTCGCTAAAAATGATAAAGCAAATATATAAGAAATACAGTTTATTTGGATTGAAACCACATCTTTCAAACATTTATCCATGATAAACATATTAAGAGTTTTTAATTATAAAAATAGAAGAATTCTTATTTTACATGGTTAATGCAGAATTTACCTAATAAGTAACGTTTCTCATACAATATTAAAATGCTCTGAAGGGATGATTCATTGATTAGCCCTATACCTCAAATTGTTTACACAATTTACTTAGAGAATAAGTAATGATTCCCAAGTGGTAAAGAATCCTCCACCTGTCAATTCAGAAGACACAGAAGAGTCAGGTTGGATGGAGACTATCCCTTGGACTAGGAAATCACAACCTACTTCAGTATTCTTGTCCAGAAAATTCTATGGACAGAGGAGCCTGATGGGCTACAGTCCATGGAGTTGCAAAGAGTCAGACAAGACTGAACACATAGACATATATACCAATGATAGAATATGATAAACACAAATAACATATTACTTGATTTTTGCTTATGTCTTATGTTGTATAAAACACATAGATGTCATAGACAGATAAATTATATATGTAAATTATACATGTAATATGATGCATTTCTGAATATGGCACTAACTAAAGCCATGCACAGTAAACAGAGGTGCTGAAGAGAAAACAATTGGTTAATTTAAGCTCTATTTTTAGAGAATTCCTGGGCCAAACCAATTTTAAGAGAATTAGAATATAATGTAAGCTCTCTTTGAAGCATTTATAATAGTCTAAGAAAATTTAAATTACTCAGATTCATTTTTGTAAAGATACCTTGTACTGTGGTGCAAAAATCATTCTGGCGATTCCCATCTTTAGCTACTTCAATTCTGAAAAAGAACGAGTATTGAAAAAGTGGCATTACCAATCCTTCACGTGAGCCCTCTTTCTCAAAGTCCGCCAGGAATCAGTAACCTCACCATAAGATCTCTAAAAATCAGGCATCCAGCCAAATTCCTACTCAAATAATTACATTTTATCTATCTAAATCCCCTATGTAACTGCATCGGAATAAAGGCTTAATTTTCCATCCATTAATTTTCTTTCATTTTAGCTTAAAAGTGCTTGCAATTTTCTCATTCAGAAAAGAAGTCCAAGGAGTAATTCTGAGCTTCCAGTATGATCTGGGGAAATGGAAAGCTTATGCAGATCCTTCTAGTATCCATTTCTTCTTTTGCTAATAACAGTCCAATGTTTCTTGAGGAACATGCCAGTTCCTCAGAGATAAAATGTATCACTTACACATGGTATCAAATAGACTTATTTAATAAAATGTGGTATTGATGAAAAAGCATTGATGAGATCTGTGATAGTCCAGTCATGAGCGGTCATATGACCTACTCTATTTTTGAGCCCCTGGCCTAAGTGGTTGGTTCAGGGGTGACAAGTGACCTAAGTTAGCTCAGTCTAGCCTCATTCATTCATTCAATCAGCACTGAACAACTACCCTGTGACATGCACCATAGGTTCTGGGGATATGACGGTGAAAAGAGACACAGAAATCCCTGCCCTCATGGAGCTTACATTCTAGCAGGTGGTGCCTTCTGTGGTAAAAAGAGAGTTTTCTCAGAAAAAAAAAAAAAAAGCCAGCGTTCTTCTCTGCTGGACTTAGTGCTGACTGTGAGCATATAAAGCTTGAAAGGCTGGGCTTAAGAAAGGAGCCCAGTCAGAGAGAAGCACTGCTGAGAGAGGAGATGGGGAGATTAGGTCCTGGATACGTAAACTCAGAATGTCTATCATTAGTCTTTGAGCCCTTGGATGTCTAGTTAGCCCAACACCTGGACTTTCAGTAATATGAACCAATTAATTCTTCACTGGGTTAACTTAGCTGTAATAGAGTTTCGAGTGTCCCTGGTAGGCTCAGTGATAAAAGAATCCACCTGCAGTACAGGAGATGCAGGTTTGAACCTGGGTTGGGAAGATCCACTGGAGAGGGAAATGGTAACCATTTCTAGTATCCTTGCTTGGGAAATCTTAAGGACAGGAGTGGCCTGGAAAGGCCACAGTCCATAGGGTTGCAAAGAGTTGGACACAACTGAGTGACTAAACAGCAACAACGATGGGGATGCAGTCACTTGCAGTGAGAATGTCCTGATTGGCCACCAGCCTTGATGATTTGTGTACGGTGCCACTGGAACTGCAGCGCCTGTGCTCACCTGTAGAAACAATAAAGTAGGCCTGAGTGATCCATCCACAGCTCCCAGGTGGATTCTTGATTTACCTGGCCTGGTTGGAAGAAGGAAAGGTCCACAGGACAATCCAGGGATGGTTAATTTTGTGAAAATTAGTTAGGGACTCTCTGAGGCTGGTTGCAGCACTGTACAACAGTGATTTTTGTTTGCTCTGTTTGAAAATTTAAGCTGATTTTATTTTGGAGTATTGTGTTATGTATTGATAGATGACTAACACATACACAGAATTTGTATAAAGAGCAACATACATGTTCAATGAACATTTTAAGAGTTTAGCTAATGAAACACAGGCAAAAACCTATAGATATAAGCTTTTAGATGAACAGGTGCACATTTAACATTTAAAAATAATTCAATTTGACAATCAGTTCAGTTCAGTTACTCAGTTGAGTCCGACTGCAGCAGGCCAGGCCACCCTGTTCATCACCAGCTCCTGGAGTTTATCCAAATTCATGTCCATTGAGTCAGTGATGCCACCCAACCATCTCATCCTCTGTCGAACCCTTCTCCCTCTGCCTTCAATCTTTCCCAGCATCAGGGTCTTTTTCAAATAAGTTAGCTCTTTGCATCAGGTGTTCAAAGTACTGGAGTTTCAGCTTCAAAATCCCTCCTTCCAATGAACAGTCAGGACTGATATCCCTCAGGATTCACTGGTTGGACCTCCTTGCATTCCAAGGGACTTTCAAGACTCTTCTCAGACACCACAGTTCAAAAGCATTAATTCTTTGGCACTTAGCTTTCTTTATAGTCTAACTCTCACATTCATACACGACTACTGGAAAAACCTTGACTGAAGGATCTTTGTTGGCAAAATAATGTCTCTGCTGTTTAATATGCTGTCTAGGTTGGCTATAGTTTTTCTTCTAAGAAGCAAATGTCTTTTAATTTCATGGCTGCAGTCACCATCTGCAGTGATTTTGGAGCCCCCCAAAATAAAGTCTGACACTGTTTCCACTGTTTCCCCATCTATTTCCCATGAAGTGATGGGACCAGATGCCATGATCTTCGTTTTCTGAATGTTGAGCTTTAAGCCAACTTTTTTCACTCTCCTCTTTCACTTTCTTCAAAAGGCTCTTTAGTGCTTCTTCACTTTCTGCCATAAAGGTGGTATCATCTGCATATCTGAGGTTATTGATATTTCTCCAAACAATCTTGATTCCAGCTTGTGCTTCATCCAGCCCAGTGTTTCTCATGATGGACTCTGCATATAAGTTACAAAAGCATGGTGACGATATATAGCCTTGATGTACTACTTTCCCGATTTGGAACAATCTGTTGTTCCATGTCCAGTTCTAGCTGTTGCTTCCTGACCTGCATACAGATTTCTCAGGAGGCAGGTTAAGTAAGTGTTAGTCACTCAGTCATGCCCGACTCTTTGTGACCCAACGGACTGCAGCCCACCGGGCTCCTCCATCCTCAGTCCATGAGATTTTCCAGGCAAAGATACTGAAGTGAGTTGCCATTTCCTTTGATGATTTGGTATTCCCATCTCTTTCAGAATTTTCCACAGTTTATTGTGATCCACACAGTCCAAGCCTTTGATATAGTCAATAAAGCAGAAATAGATATTTTTCTGGAACTCTCTTGCTTTTTTCAATGACCCAGTGGATGTTGGCAATTTGATCTCTGGTTCCTCTGCCTTTTCTAAAACCAGCTTGAACATCTGGAAGTTTGTGGTTCACATATTGCTGAAGCCTGGCTTGGAGAATTTTGAGCATTACTTTACTAGCATATGAGATGAGTGCAATTGTGTGGTAGTTGGAGCATTCTTTGGCATTGCTTTTCTTTGAGATTGAAATGAAAACTGACCTTTTTCCGTCCTGTGGCCACTGCTGAGTTTTCAAAATTTGCTGGCATATTGAGTGCAGCCTTTCACAGCATCATCTTTTAGGATTTGAAATAGCTCAACTGGAATTCCATCACCTCCACTAGCTTTTTTCGTAGTGATGCTTCCTAAGGCCCACTGGACTTTGCATTCCAGGATGTCTGGCTCTAGGTGAGTGATCACACCATTGTGATTATTTGGGTCATGATCTTTTTGTGTAGTTCTTCTGTGTATTCTTGCCACCTCTTCTTAATATCTTCCGCTTCTGTTTGTTCCATATCATTTTTGCCCTTTATTGTGCCCATCTTTGAATGAAATGTTCCCTTCATGTCTATAATTTTCTTAAAGAGATCTTTAGTTTTTTCTATTATATTGTTTTCCTCTATTTCTTTGCAGTGATCACTGAGGAAGGCTTTCAGATCTCTCCTCACTATTTATTTGGAACTCTGCATTCAAATGGTTATGTCTTCCCTTTTCTTCTTTGCCTTTTTCTTTTCTTCTTTTCATAGTTATTTCTAAGGCCTCCTCAGACAACCATGTTGCCTGTTTGCATTTCTTTTTCTTGGGGATGGTCTTGATCCCTGCCTCCTGTACAATGTCATGCACCTCTGTTCATAGTTCTTCATGCACTCTGAAGAACTGTCTATCAGATCTAATTCCTTGATTCTATTTGTCATTTCCACTGTATAATTATAAGGGATTTGATTTGGGTTATACCTGAATGGTCTAGTGATTTTCCCTACTTTCTTCAAATTAAGTCCGAATTTGGCAATAAAGAGTTCATGATCTGAGCCACAGTCAGCTCCTGGTCTTATGTTTGTTGACTGTATAGAGCTTCTGCATCTCTTGCTGAAAAGAATATCATCAATCTGATTTCGGTAATGGCCATCTGGTGATGCCTATGTGTAGAGTCTTGTCTTGTGTTTTTGGAAGAGCATGTTTGCTATGACCAGTGCATTCTCTTGGGAAATGCAAGCTTTTGCCCTGCTTCTTGTACACCAAGGCCAAATTTGCCTGTTACTGCAGGTATCTCTTGACTTTCTACTTTTGCATTCCAGTCCCCTATAATGAAAAGGGCATCATTTTTGGGTGTTTTAGAAGGTCTTGTAGGTCTTCATAGAACCATTCAACTTCAGCTTCTTTAGCATTACTGGTTGGGGCATAGACTTAGATTACTGTGATATTAAAGGTTTGCCTTGGAAACGAATGGAGATCATTCTGTCATTTTTGAGATTGTATCCAAATATTGCATTTTGGACTCTGTTTTTGGCTATGATGGGTACTCCATTTTCCCTCAGTAGTAGATATAATGGTCATCTGAGTTCATTCACTCATTCCAGTCCGTTTTAGTTCACTGATTCCTAAAATGTCAGTGTTCACTCTTGCCATCTCCTGTTTGCCCACTTGCAGTTTGCCTTGATTAATGGACCTAACATTCCAAGTTCCTATGCAATATTGCTCTTTACAGAAATGGACTTTACTTCTGTGACCAGTTACATCCACAGATGGGTATTGTTGTTTTGGTTCAGTCTCTTAATTCTCTCTGGAGTTAGTTCTTCACTGATCTCCAGTAGCACACTGGGCACCTTCCAACCTGGGGAGTTCATCTTTCAGTGTCCTATTTTTTTTTGCTTTTTCATACTGTTCATGTAGTTCATGAGGAAGTAGTTTGCCATTCCCTTCTCCAGTGGACCATGTTTTGACTGTAGAAAGACCTCTAAAAGTGTAGACCTTTAGGAGCAATTTGATCCCAGCATCTTTGGGCTCTTATTCCATATGACTATATTACAGACTGTCAGTTTAATTCAGTTGCTCAGTCATGTCTGACTCTTTGCGACCCCACGAGCAGCAGCACTCCAGGCCTCCCCTGTCCATCACCGACTGGAGTCCACTCAAACTCATGTCCATTTAGTCAGTGATGCCAACTAACCATCTCATCCTCTGTCATTCCTTTCTCCTCCTGCTTTCAATCTTTCCCAACACCAAGGACTTTTCAAGTGAATCAGCTCTTTGTATCAGGTGGCCAAAATATTGAAGTTTCAGCTTCAACATCAGTCCTTCCAGTGAATACCCAGGACTGATTTTCTTTAGGATGGACTGGTTGGATCTCCTTGCAGTCCAAGGGACACTCAAGATTCTTCTCCAACACCACAGTTCAAAAGCATCAATTCTTCAGTGCTCAGCCTTCTTTATAGTCCAACTCTCACAACCATACATGACTACTGGAAAAACCATAGCCTTGACTAGATGGACATTTGTTGACAAAGTAATGTCTCTGCTTTTGAATATGCTATCTATGTTGGTCATAACTTTCCTTCCAAGGAGTAAGTGTCTTTTAATTTCATGGTTGCAGTTGCCATCTGCAGTGATTTTGGAGCCCCAAAAATAAAGTCTGACACTGTTTCCACTGTTTCCCCATCTATTTCCCATGAAGTGATGGAACCAGATGCCATGATCTTCGTTTTCTGAATGTTGAGCTTTAAGTCAACTTTTTCACTCTCCTCTTTCACTTTCATCAAGAGGCTCTTTAGTTCTTCTTCACTTTCTGCCATAAGGGTGGTGTCATCTGCATATCTGAGGTTATTAATATTTCTCCTGGCAATCTTGATTCCTGCTTGTGCTTCATCTAGCCCATTGTTTCTCATGATGTACTCTGCATATATGTTAAAAAAAGCAGGGTGACAATATACAGCCTTGATGTACTCCTTTTCCTGTTTGGAACCTGTCTGTTGTATAGATTTCTCAAGAGGCAGATCAGGTGGTCTGGGATTCCCATCTCTTTCAGAATTTTCCACAGTTTATTGTGATCCACACAGTCAAAGGCTTTGGCATAGTCAATAAAGCAAAATAGATGTTTTTCTGGAACTCTCTTGTTTTTTCAGTGACCTAGTGGATGTTGGCAATTTGATCTCTAGTTCCTCTGCCTTTTCTAAAACCAGCTTGAACATCTGGAATTTCATGGTTCAAATATTGCTGAAGCTTGGCTTGGAGAATTTTGAGCATTACTTTACTAGCGTGTGAGATGAGTGCAATTGTGCGGTAGTTTGAGCATTCTTTGGCATTGCCTTTCTTTGGGATTGTTATGAAAACTGATCTTTTCCAGTCCTGTGATAACTGCTGTGTTTGCCAAAATGCTGAAGTATTGAGTGCAGCACTACACGCAAAAGAAAAAAAAAAAGGCCTTAACATAAATGAACTATTTCAGAGATACACTTTCTTTTACTGTTTCTAGCTATTCCATTTAAATGAAGTATGCTCCCTCTAATAGAAGAATCATAATGATATGCTTTTCTGTTTAGACTATAACTAGATGAAATGATCTATACTGCTCAAATTATATAACCTGCTCCATCCTTGATGTTATGTTTCCATAGGAGATTGAATGATGCTCTCTATTCAAGCAGTGATTAGGAGCTGAGGCATTCATCTCATAAACTAAGTTAAGTAACTCTCATGAAAGACTGACCATCACATCATAGATTAGAATTATAAAACTTAATCAGAATGTCAGAATTTGGAATCCTAAGAAACCTTGGCAAAGCATCTGGATCACCAATTCTCACACTTCAGTGTGCACAGAATCACCTGGGGATGGGTGGGGGGTTGTTAAAACACGTATTGCTAGATCACATCCCAAACTTTTTTATTCAGTATGTCTGAACTGGACCTTGAAAGTCCGTATTTATATCAGATTCCCCAGGCTGCTGCTGTGGTGGTGGTTGTGCAACCACACTTCAAAAGTCATTAATTTAGTCCTGTCTTCTTTCTTTAAGCAGAACAGTATTTTTAGCTCTATTTGCTTATGGGACCATGGGAGTTGAGAAAAGCTACATATTTTTTGGAGATCATATAACTGATAACTAGATATTTTTAAAGCAATGATATCAGAATTTTCTTGACAATGATGCTGGTCATGTGACTTTAGCATTGTGACCTCATTTACTCACTTCTGACAAACAATTGTTCTCATCTTTTCGAATTTTAATGGTATTCAATTCTGAAAATTGATATATATATATATATGAAGGTGAAGTTGCTCAGTCGTGTCTGACTCTGTACGACCCCGAGGGATTGTAACCTACTAGGCTTCTCTGTCCGTGGGATTCTCCAGGCAAGAATACTGGAGTGGATTGCCATTTCCTTCTCCAGGGGATCTTCTCGACCCAGGGATCGAACCTGGGTCTCCTGCATTGGAGGCAGACGCTTTAACCTCTGAGCCACCAGGGAAGCCCATATATATATATATGGGCCATATATATATATATATATATATATGTGCTAAATAATATAATCAAAGTTGAAAGTCAAGCAGAAGGACTGGAGTTGATTTTAATAGAAATGGGAGCCTCAGTTTAAATACAGGACATAAATAGACATAAAGAGTAGGTGCATTAAACATTAATTTTGTGTGATTTGATTAGAAAAACAAACTAGAATAAAGCTAACCAGCAAACAAGATTGCAATCACATGAGTATTGAGAGAATAGAGACTTTCAGAAATAGAGAGGAGTCAAGAGTTGAATATAGCCAGGCCCTGCTCTGGGGGATCTTCCCAACACAGGGATGGAACCTGCATCTCAAGTCTCCTGCCTTGACAGGCGGGTTCTTTACCACTAGCGACACCTTGGAAGCCCTACTGAAAATGTGCTGTGTTTAGTCGTCAGTCATGTCTGACTCTTTGCAGCCCTATGGACTGTAGCCCGCCAGGCTCCTCTGTCCATGGGAATTATCCAGGCAAGAAATACTGGAGGGGGTTGCCATGCCCTTCTCCAGGGAATCTTCCCAACCCAGCAATAGAACCCAGGTCTCCCACATTGCAGGCGGATTCTTTATCATCTGAGCCACCATAAGCAGAGGGAATTATCATTATATTTTGCAAAAGAATGTAAATGGTAAGTTGTGTAAGGCATTTCAGTAGAGTGATGAAGGGGGAAGCCAGATTTCAAGTGGTTAAGAAGAAAATGTATAGATGGGAATGGCAATTTATGAGTTATAGAGCACTTGAACAAAATTTAAAATCTACTGTTTTCCTTTTAAAGATCTATTTATGGTTCTGTCTGTATATCCTGTCCTGAGGCTTTAATTTCTGATACTGGGAAGTAATTTAAAGCTATAAGACATTCTTCAATAATTTGATCTCCACTATAACTGCCATAATCTGAACTATACAGACAATGGCAACAAGAATTTAGAAGAAAAGCAACATTTTTGAGTCTTGGATTATTACTTTGGCTTAGCTGGATGGACAGCTATAATGTCAGTGTCCCAGATTAAGCATCTAAGGAAAATAAGCCATTGGAGAAAAAACTGAGCTAACTTCAACTGACTTAATTACTGGAGGTAGACATTCATTACTGAGAAAATTTCCTTAATAAACTCGTTAGATAGTCTTGTTTCTGAATTGTCTTCCAAATGCTTTCATTTATATTAGTTCTTGTTACACTGCACTAACACCCAGTTAATAAGTTTACGTAAGGAATCTAAAGATCAGAAAGGTTAAGTTATTTTACCCTAAATCACACAGCATGTGAAATACTGAGGCGGAAAGAACACTAAGGCTTCTTGACTGTGTTAAATGGTGATATTCAATACATACAGGCTTCCCGGGTGGCTCAATGGTAAAGAATCCGCCTGCCAGTGCAGGAGTGGCCAGAGGCACAGGTTTGGTTGCTGGGGGAAGATCCCTTGAGGAGGAAATGGCAACCCACTCCTGGATTCTTGCCTGGGAAATCCCATGGACAGAGGAGCTTGGGTAGCTACATACAGTCCATGGGCTTGCAGAGTCGGACATGACTGAGCATGTGTGTGCACACACACAAACACACATACACACACACACATGCACATTCATTAGGTATATAATGTTAAGTCAAATATGTAATTTTAAATGTTTAGTAGCACCCCCAAAAAACAGAAATGAATGAATTTAATAACTTCTCTTATTTTAATATGACATATCCAAAATATTACTTCCAAAATTTGTATATCAACATGTGTTAATAGGTACTGTATTGTACAATGGCAACCCACTTCAGTATTCTTGCCTGGGAGATTCCATGCACAGTGAGGCCTAGCAGACTATGGTCCACGGGGTTGCTAAAGTCAGACATGACTTAGCAACTAAACCATTGTACAGTATAGCTTGAATCTACCTACTTGCTTAAGGTTGCAGCTTGTAAGGGTTAGTGGCAGAGGTCTTATTCATGAATACTAATGACTACATTTATCCTTGACGCAGGTTTGCACTGGGAGGGGCCACTTTCATGCAGATATTTTTCAATAAATACTGCATGATCTGTGGTTGGTTAAATAAGCTGAATACAGATATGGAGGGATCTCTACAGGACTTGAATATCTGGAGATTTTGGTATCCTAGTTCTAAGAACCAATCCCTGATGACTATCAAGAGAGGGCTATATTAATAAGAGGAAATATATTTGTAATATACTTCAGCTGACGGCTGGTGGTGTAGAGATGCCCTATCCAATAGTAGCTGCTATTCCCAGGGCTATTTAAATTAAAAATAAATTTAATTAAATTAAGTAAAATTAAGAATCCATTTGTTCAATCACACTAATCATGTTTCAGAAACTCCACAGTCCCATGTGGCTAGTGGTTACTGGATAGTGCAAGTGTAGAGCTCCTTTCACTGTTCTCTTTAAAGATTCTCTTTAAGCATTCAACAATACAGAGATATATTATTTTTCTTCAATTCAGAGTCCCCATTCATGCTCCTGATCCAATTTTCCCTCTACTTTCTAGAGGTATACCCTGTAAACAATTTGATATACAATTTTCTAATCTCTTTCTATGTAGTTTGTACATATGTACATGCATACGTGTTACTTTCTGGTTACTTATATGAATGGCATCATTCTTTATGGATTTTGTAGTTTGCTTTAATTCACTTAAGATTTCTTGGGAGAATTCCATATTCACACACATATGTCTACATCATTTATTTTAATAGTTTATAGTATTCCATTATGTTTACAGTATATATTAAAAAATACATCTCTGTGTACTTAGTCTATTTTTAATATTTTGCTCTTGTAAACAATGAAACAATGAGTATCATTTTGCATACTCTTTTGCATTTGTGATAGTTTTTCTTTGAACAGTTTTCTAAAAGTTTACTTCATCCTGTTATAAGCATATCTAATTTTGATAGATATTTGAATCTGCCTTTCAAAAATACCTTCATATTTGAAATGCCACCTCTATCTCAGGGTAAATTTCCATATACAAATGACTTACTTCTTAACTAATTCTTTCCCATGATCAATTTTCCTATCCCTGAGTAAATATTTTTAATTTACCAAGGATCTTAGTATCTTTTAACACCTACTATCACAAGTCTGATCATTCATTCAATCATTTCATGTCTTTATTAATTCTGACAATTATTTCTGTCATATGAAACTTAGATCACTCCTTCAGCCTGAACTCAAAGGCCAAATCCATTTACAATACAATATTGTATTTAGAGTATTTGGGTACATTTCCTTTGAATTTATCAGAAATCAAGATATAGTAGGCAGTGGGCAATGCATAGATTTGCTAGTTAACAAACCTATTTCATCTAGAAGACAAGAGATGTTTTAGGGAGTTTCTCAGTCTTTATTGAATGAGGAAGATCAACCTTACAGGTAGCTTTTAAATCATGTATTTTAAGAATAAATATCCTCCTTGCAATGATCACTAACGTTCATATTTTGATGTGTTATGTTTTGGTATTGATTTATCTCCAAAATCCTTTAGAATGTCATCTCTCCAAAATTCTTTTCTTTTCTTTTTCATATCTCCAAAATTCTTTAACACAATTAAACCTATGTTTTAGGAGTTCCTTTCTGAAATAAGAGAAAGTAAACATTTCAATTATGTTTTTCTATTGTGATTGCCCTTCAGCTCAGGATACATGTAAAAATGATAATTTAAAATGCTTAAGAATTGAAATACAATTAAATGTTTGTGTGGATCAGCTGGCATAACATATTTATTCATTTCAAATAAAGAGGGTAAAAGGATGAGAAAAACTTTCAAATCTTCTAGCTGTTTCCCTAGTTAACACCATTTATTTTAAATTTAAAACATTTAATGAAAGTTTTGCAGTGTTAAGAAAAAGCTGCAAAATTCAAGCCTTGCAAATGAAAATCTGAAGCAAGAAAAGAAAAGCTTCTTTCTTTTTAATAAGTCATATTCAAGGGAGTCGTTTTTTCTCTGAATTCTCTTCTGTTTACTATAAACCTAAGAGAAAACTTTGTGGGTGTAGAAGACTTGAGCACATGCCTGGGCTATTTGAAACTAAACTAAAAGGAGAAAAAAAAGTCCTAGGCATTGATGCAGTCTAAATCATAAACCACAGGTCTGTATTTCTCCCCATTCAATATATGCAGTTTGAGAGTTTCAAAGATATCTTCCAGACTTCTATCAAAAACTAAATTAAAAAAATAAGAAAATTAACTATGTGAGGGTAAATAAATTTCTAAGGTGATGTATTAATGTGTATTTTAGTGCTCTTTGTATTTTTACTGTATTTTTTGTACCAGTGTGCCAAAGAACATTTTCATACTTCAGTCATCTGTGTGATTAATTCAAAATTGCACATTCTTACAATTGGAACATGTTGTGTTAATTTGTTTCAGTTTCACACCACTAAGATACAGGATGTCACACTTTTAGAAACATCAAAATAGCAACTGAAACCCAGTGAACGTGAAACTCTGTTGAGAAGTTAGTTCCATATTCTGCAAAAATCAGATGTTTCATTTTGTCTTCTTTGTATACCAAACAAAAAGCATCCAGAGAACAATTTGAGGACTGGAGTCATTTTATGTGTGTTCTATTAAAAAAAAATCCCTTGTTTTTTCTATCATCAAAGACTCTTTCTGGGTCTGAAACAAGTCCGAGTGGAAGGGTAAAGAATATTTTCAAAGGCCTTGCCATGCAATGTACAGTGTACAATTTACTGGGACTCCAGTAAATCATGATTTCTTACTTTATGACCTCACCTCACAACACTAACACACGTGGATTCCTGCAGTGGAAATGGTAGGACCGACCTCCCTGCAGATGACTGAAGTCTTTTGAACTATCATTTAACAAGTAAAAAAAACATGTCAAAAAGTGGTGCTTCCGAAAGTATCCGTGTTTGGTTTTCCCCAGGCCACTAAATTGATTCAAATATAATTTTATATGCTTCGGAAGAGGGAAAGATAATTTAAAATCTAGCTATTATAATATATCTAACCAAATACAATTATGTTGAAGATTGTGCTGGAAAACATCCAAGTAAATATGTTTTTAACATTTATGGTACTATATCTAGATCAGGGTTTCTCAATATTGACACTGTTAAAATCTGGATCCAATAATTCTTTGCTGTAGTGGCTGTATCATGTATCATAGGATGTTTAGCCCATCCCTGGCCTTTACGTAGGTCCTGGCAGCCAAGCTTCCCCCACGCCACCCCACCACACACACACAAGAGTTGTGACAGCCTAAAATATCTCCACTTCTTGACAATTGTCACCTGGAACGCAAAATATCCTAGACCATGGATTTGCTTGTTTTCCAAGTCCAAAGATAGTTTGCTGATGAGTCCATTCACCCATTCATAATTTTGATTTTAATTTAAAAGTTTTAGTGTAAGGAATCAGAACATTTTTCCCTTGCGAAATCAGAATGATTGAATTCTATCAAAACCTCATTTAAGTAGGGTCAGGAAAAAGAATATGTTGAGTACATTTGAAGGGATCAAACAGGATAAAAATCATTGCAATTGATAATCGTCTTGCTGCAGTAGGTAAAATATAATTAGAGCTGGGAGGGTATCAATATTCCTATAGAAGTACTAAAAATCTATAGATTCGTTACTTCCTCTTGATGAACTTCCATACAGAACAAAAACGGAGGAGGGAGAAAGAAAGCTGGCTCCACTAAAGAGCTGATGAAGATGGTCAGCATTTTAGGGTAGAGCGTCCGCCTGCAATGCGGGAGATCGGGGTTCGATCCCTGGGTTGGGAAGATCCCCTGGAGAAAGAAATAGCAACCCACTCCAGTATTCTTCCCTGGAAAATTCCATGGACAGAGGAGCCTAGTGGGCTACGGTCCACGGAGTCGCGAAGAGTCGGACACGACTGAGCGACTTCACTTTCACTTTACTCTGTGCCAATAATGTTATTACATACTTAACAGATGTGACTTCATCCTTGAAAAATTACCACTATTATTCTGATTATACAAAGGAGAAAACTGGTATTTAGCAAGATTAAATAACTCCCCCAGTTTTATATCTAGAAAGAATTAGAATTAGAGTGAGGTAGGCTCAACTCCTAGGCCAGTGAAATATGATGCACTGACTATGTTGGTTTACCTTTGAAAGATTGCATTGTTCATGAAAAATATTTATCTTCCAGACTATTTTAAGATATACAGTGACTTTAAATTCATCAATATGTATTCAGCAAAAAAAAAAAAATATATTTTGTGACTAATGAATCCAAGGGGCTTCCCTGGTGGTTCAGATGGTAAATAATCTGCCTGCAATTTGGGGAGACCTGGGCTTGATCCCTGGGTGGGGAAGATCCCCTGGAGAAGATAATGACAACCCACTCCGGTGTGCTTGCCAGGAGAACTCCATGGACAGAGGAGATGGAGAGTTACAGTCCATGCATGGAGTCGCAAAGAGACACAACTGAGTGACTAACACAGACACAGACACAGACACAGACACAGACACACAGACACACACACACACACACACACACACACACACACACACAATGAATCCAAACATCTTTAGATCAGTTCATATAAAATAGTGGGTAGCTCAGCTGGTAAAGAATCTGCCTGCAATGCAGGAGACCCTAGATGGATTCCTGTGTCAGGAAGATCTGCCGGAGAAGGAATAGGCTATGCACTCCAATATTGTGTTTCCCTGGTGGCTCAGCTGGTGAAGAATCTGCATACAATGTGGGAGACCTGGGAAACCTGGGTCCGATCCCTGGGTTGGGAAGATTCTCTGGAGAAGGCAATGGATACCCACTCCAGTATTCTGGCCTGGAGAATTTCATGGGTAGTATAGTCCATGGGATCACAAAGAGTCAGACACGACTGAGCAACTTTCACTTTCACTTTTTCAGGATAATATATATGTATGAGTGTATCTGGGAAGAGAAAAATAATATAGTCCAAGAAAAATACAAATAATTTCTTTAAAAACACTGTTTCAGAATATTTTTACATTCTAGTTCTTCTCATTACTGTGGACAATTGGCCATACTGAAAATTTAAATCTTCAGGACTACAAAATCTCCTTTAGGTGTTTTATGTTGCCAATTCATAATTTGTATAACATAAAGCACGTGTATCTCATTTTATGAATTATACACACTCCAAGAGTTTCCAACCCATCAAATTTAGTTATAAAGTGTAAGAGCATAGGTTTCAGGTTTTGTTGTCAGAAATCTTTACTGTCAGATTCCATTTTCACTGTATTCTCTCTGTAATTTTAGACTTCAATTTTTTTTTATCTGTAAAAATGAGTATAAAAATAGTGTTTCAGTTCTGTTCAGTTCAGTTCAGTCGCTAAGTCGTCTCCGACTCTTTGTGACCCTATGAATCACAGCACGCCAGGCCTCCCTGTTATCACCAACTTCTGGAGTTCACTCAAACTCATGTCCACCGAGTCAGTGATGCCATCCAGCCATCTCATCCTCTGTTGTCCCCTTTTCCTCTTGCCCCCAATCCCTCCCAGCATCAGGGTCTTTTCCAATGGGTCAACTCTTTGCATGAGGTGGCCAAAGTACTGGAGTTTCAGCTTCAGCATCAGTCCTTTCAATGAACACCCAGGACTGATCTCCTTTAGGATGAACTGGTTGGACCTCCTTGCAGTCCAAGGGACTCTCAAGAGTCTTCTCCAAATAGTTTTTACCTCATTAATTTCCTGTATGTTTCAGATGATCAGATATAATGTATGTAAAGCAATTACCACCTCATTCTCCTTTGCAATAAATTTTCATTAAGTGGTTGCTGTTCATTAAGTGGTTCATGCATCTGTGTGCTTTGCTGTTTAGTTGCTAAGTTGTGTCCAACCCTTTTGCAGCCCGTAGTCTGCCAGGCTCCTCTGTCCATGTGATTTTCCAGAAAAGAATACTGGAGTGGGTTGCCATTTCCTTCTCCAGGGGGTCTTCTGAACCAAGGACTGAACACCCATCTCCTGCATTGGCAGGTGGGTCCTTTACTGCTGGGCCCCTAGGGAAGCCATCTAGTGTATGCGTAGGCCCGGTGCTTTTTCATGAAGAGATAGTTAAGTTCAGTCATGTTTCTACTGAACAGCTATCTTCAAGCCATGCCTACCTTACCAGGAGTCACTTGAAAGCTATATCTATTATGGTCTTAGTAATTGCTCAGACATTAACAAAAGTTGTGGCCATGGTCCTGTAGCTGGTGAGGCAGGTGAGGAGGAACTGATGATCTTGCGAAACTCCTAGCAGCAGTTCTGGCGGCATTTTCAAGTAGAGAAGTGACTGGTACTCCAGCAGGGGTTGTAGACTGAAGTCATCTGCTTGATATCTTCAATTATAGATGCTTCTTATCTTCTAATCAAGACCCTGTTTAACAGGGTCTCTAGGGAGCCTCTTTATTACCCTCTACCTCCGTCCTTTCCCTCTGAGTTGGTTCCCACCATTAGGTATTATTGCTGGCCTAGCATCCATGTCCTCGTCTTTGACCTACACAACCCTAATTTTTCTTTGTGAAGCCACCCCTCTATTTTCTGCCATGTGGTTTTGTTGGTCTTGATCCTTTCCTTAACCCAAAGCTGGCCCTGATTGGCTTAAGCCAATTAGAATACCCACACTTCTGGTCAAAATGATTGGTTTGGGATTGAGCACTTAAGACAATCATAGTCCAAGTGATGAGAGGCGACTTTGCTGGGGTGTCCATGAAACAGACTCTTTCTCTTTTTGCCCTAGATGTGGGGTAAGAATATGTGAGCTGTGGAATACTGATAGCCGCGTTGCTACCATAAGGTAAGATCATGGGGCTCAGGGCAGCCACTGGGAAGAGATTCAAATTGTTGGATGAAACCTAGCCTGCAACTAGATCTTCACTGGTGCATTATGGCTAAGGAAGCCAGTAAACATCTTTTTTCTTTTTTGGCCAGCTTGTGTAGGGTTTTCATTTACTCTATAGAACTCTTGATCCACCCACATTTTCTTTTCACAATATCCTAATCTTTTATTATAGAATGACACTGTGCCTTACATTATGGTTATTTATGTACATGTATTCTTCACTAGTTTCAGGGGTGGTGGTAAGATAGAAAGGAAAATTTAGATGACTTTCTTCTTTCTCTTTCTCTGGGAAATGGCAGTATTTTTATATGTAGTTAATATTTAGCGGGGATTATGGTTGAATAAATGAATGAATAATGAATATACACCTGCAATAATACAGCTGTATTTAAATGCAGTTTTAAATTTTTCAGGATTGGCAAGGTGATCCTATTTGCAATTTGCTTTTCGAATCCCCAAAGAACTAATGAGTTCAGTTCAGTTCAGTTCAGTCGCTCAGTCGTGTCCAACTCTTTGCGACCCCATGAATCACAGCGCTCCACGCCTCCCCTGTCCATCACCAACTATCGGAGTTCACTCAGACTCAGATCCATCAAGTCAGTGATGCCATCCAGCCATCTCATCCTCTGTCGTCCCCTTCTCCTCCTGTCCCCAATCCCTCCCAGCATCAGAGTCTTTTCCAATGAGTCAACTCTTCCCATGAGGTGGCCAAAGTACTGGAGTTTCACCTTTAGCATCATTCCTTCCAAAGAAATCCCAGGGTTGATCTCCTTCAGAATGGACTGGTTGGATCTCCTTGGCAGTTCAAGGGACTCTCAAGAGTCTTCTCCAACACCACAGTTCGAAAGCATCAATTCTTCGGCGTTCAGCCTTCTTCACAGTCCAACTCTCACATCCATACATGACCACTGGGAAAACCATAGCCTTGACTAGACGGACCTTAGTTGGCAAAGTAATGTCTCTGCTTTTCAATATGCTGTCTAGATTGGTCATAACTTTCCTTCCAAAGAGTAAGCGTCTTTTAATTTCATGGCTGCAGTCACCATCTGCAGTGATTTTGGAGCCCCAAAAGATAAAGTCTGACACTGTTTCCACTGTTTTCACATCTATTTCCCATGAAGTGATGGGACCAGATGCCATGATCTTCGTTTTCTGAACGTTGAGTTTTAAGCCAGCTTTTTCACTCTCCTCTTTCACTTTCATCAAGAGGCTTTTAGTTCCTCTTCACTTTCTGCCAGAAGGGTGGTGTCATCTGCATATCTGAGGTTATTGATATTTCTCCTGGCAATCTTGATTCCAGCTTGTGTTTCTTCCAGCCCATCATTTCTCATGATGTACTCTGCATATAAGTTGAATAAGCAGGGTGACAATATACAACCTTGACGTACTCCTTTTCCTATTTGGAATGAGTTAGTTGAGTATTATTTATGTTTAATTAATCTGTCTCCATTGGGATAAAAGGGAAAGATAAAAGATTATGAACCATTGCTCTGATCTTGGGTAGCAGAAATTTTTGTGGTCCCAGAGTAGAAATAAGAAACAAATCCATCTGTTACTTTTAGTTATCTTTCTTTCTCCCTAAGAAAATAGTGTGTGATGAGGTTACATATGCCAGTGGGTGGCGGTCCCAACATTAGATATAGATAACAGGTACCCTGAGACTTGTTTAATTCACTAGGAAAGGCAAGAATAACAGCTCCAGCAGCCACCAAACAGCAGGTGGATGTCTCTCAGAGCTTGGGAATAATAAGCTCAGGACTATCCTCTGAGTATTCATGGTCCTCCACTACTTGTTTTTTTATATGTTTATTTATTTATTTATTTTTATCAGAATGATTTGGTATCTGTGTAAGGATCCAGAGGGGTCATGCTGCTGGAACAATAATATCATTTTTTAGAAAGATTCAGTTTGATCAGTATTGGACTGGAGTTTAATATGCACTCATGTCACCTTCTCTGGTGGCTCAGAGGTTAAAACATCTGCCTGCAATGCAGGAGACCCAGATTCTATCCCTGGGTAGGGAGGAGCCCCTGGAGAAGGAAATGGCAGCCCACTCCAGTATTCTTGCCTGGACAATCCTATGGACAGAGGAGCCTGGTGGGCTACAGTCCACAGGGTCGCAAAGAGTCAGACACGACTTTGCGACTTCACTTTCACTTTCATGTCACCTTATAAGTGATACAAACGATACCAGTTTCATGCGCCACTCTTCTCTTAGGGAGCAGTGACTTCTTCATATGGAGGTCACCTTTGCGTGTGTGTGTGCAATTGGGTTGGGGGCGCACAGTGCAAGTTCCTCTTTACTCATGCTAAGTTAGCCCCATCTAAGACAGAAGACGGAGAAGGCAATGGCAGCCCACTCCAGTACTCTTGCCTGGCAAATCTCATGGATGGAGGAGCCTGGTGGGCTACAGTCCATAGGGCTGCTAGGAGTTGGACACGACTGAGCGACCTCAGTTTCACTTTTCACTTTCCTGCATTGGAGAAGGAAATGGCAACTCCTTCCAGTGTTCTTGCCTGGAGAATCCCAGGGATGGGGGAGCCTGGTGGGCTGCCGTCTCTGGGGTCGCACAGAGTTGGATACAACTGAAGCGACTTAGCAGCAGCAGCAGTAGCAGCAGCAGCAGCAAGACAGAAGAACAACAGCTAGATAAAACAGGTCTAATTCTGTGTTATGTGAAGGTCAAGTTTTTGTCTGGTAAAGGCAAAGGCCCTGATCACACCCACTCTGAGTGTTGCTGATACAGCTTCGTGTGTGATGCTTAGCTGCTTCAGTCATGTCCCACTCTCTGTGATTTCATGGACTGTAGCCCACAGGCTCCTCTGTCCATGGGATTCTCCAGGCAAGAATACTGGAGTGGGTTGCCATGCCCTCCTCCAGTGTATCTTCCCCAACCAGGGATCGGACTTGTGTCTGGTATGTCTCCTGTGCTGGCAGGTGGGTTCTTTGCTGCTGAGCCCTTGGGGAAGCCCCCTGATATAGCTTCACTGGAGCTCAGATGTTGGCTACTATTCTGTGAATATTGAGCTATAGTTTCTCACTGTCTCAGAGCTGTTTTCTTTTGATTGATGAGCACCTGGTTCTTCCTTGTTATTTTCATTACAATCATTATTTGATACTTCGTCAAACTGGTGAGTCTGATTCCTGAATCTGTTCTAAAGAGAGGATCTAATCCCTTAAGAAATTGTGCACCACCTCTTAAAATAGATTGGAGTTATGCCCATGGGGCCACTGGGATTGTCTCTGGAAGATGGCTGCAGTGGCAGTTTAGACCCTCAAACTGCTTGTTGTGAGCTTGGCTTTGTCCCTGTGCCCTGTGATTCTGGAAAAATTGCTTATTTTCTTCATGTTGCAGGCTCTCTTCTGAAAAATGGAATAAAAACAATAATGTTTTCATAAAGTCAAACAAAGTAAGAGATCTGTTTTGCGACTTTTTAAAATTAATTAATTAATTTAATTGGAGGCCAATTATAATATTGTAGTGGTTTTTGCCATACACTGACATGAATCAGCCATGGGTGTACACGTGTCCCCCATCCTGAACCCCCCTTCCACTTCCTTCCCCATCCCATTTAGCACAGTACTTTACTGGCATTTAACTAATGCACAGAACATGTTAGCTATTATGGTGAAAACTCTATGTTTACCACACTGAATTTGTAAAAGGACAGAAACAAGAAAAGGATAAATTGGTACTGCCTTAAACTCCTGCAATCCCTCTCAAGAGAAAACTCATCAGTGAACCCGCATCATTAAATTCTGAGCTGCTGGGTTGGCAAGTCCATGTCTGCTCAGGAATAATAATAGCAGATGTCAGCATCCCCACGCCAGCCACTGCAAGACACAGTGAGAGGCCCTGAATGCTGCTCTATGACTGAAAGTACCCTTTCAAGGGGCAGTTTTATTTTCTCTTAACCTTTCTCACTCTGTTGTTTTTCATACAAACAAGTGAAACTTTTTTAATTAAAAAAATGTAAGGTCAGTTAAGAATATCCTGGTGACTCTTTTTTGTAATGTATAATAAATAGACTACCTGAAGAAATAAATCATACTAATCTCTGGTTAGCTGGCTCACACTGATTTGAAAGCAGTCTCCTACACCCTTCTTCCAGAACATGTAGATACTTTCTCCATATCAACCATCTCTGCCAGTTTATCCAGTCTAGGAAAACAGAGACTGTGTCTCTTTCCTCCACATTTTATCCTTAGGAGCTAGTATGATACCTGATTCATTTACAGTGTAGTGCCATTAAATATTTGGTAAATTGTTAGCTGAATGTTAAAATGCTAGCTAGAAAATTAAAGCATGTTGAATATCAGCATCAGTTGCCTTGGAAATAATAGGTCAACTATTGCTAGAGAACCAGGCAACTACTCTCTGAAGAACTTTTTCATGAATATTTGCAGCTTGATTAAGTGAATATTGACCAACGAATGAAAATTGATGAATGATATTTTGGGGTGACAAATTACATCTCTTTTTAACTAGAATTTATACAGAGCTAGAACAGGAATCATACCAAAGCCATACAAAATTCTTCCTTGAGAAATCCCTTTAAAAGACTATAAATGGAAGGGAAGAATTGTGTTAACCCAAAAGTTAACAGTTAACCCAACTTGGTAATAGCCTTTACATTGCTCTTTGTTTTACAATGGATGATCATGGAATACTGAGAAATACAAATACCCACCTCCCAAAAAAGTGAAAGACATGCTTTCCATTTATTTTCAACCAAGGATCATTTAGATTAACAATTGAGTGTATGTTTTACTAGTCACATAGATATATAAAACTAAATTATTTTACTAAAACCTGAAGGAGGAAATGGCAACCTACTCCTATATTCTTGCCTGGAGAATCCCCGTGGGCACAGGAGCCTGGCAGGCTACAGTCTGTGGGTTTGCAAAGAGTTGGATACGACTGAGCGACCAAGCACAGCAGCACACTTTACTAAATTACTTTACTTTTCTCTTCTCTTTATTTAGAAATAAAATGTGCATTAAAATCAAACTACATAAAATATAAAGAAAGAAATGGAAAGTTTTATGTAATCTCACGCTCTGGAGTCGGTCTACTCAAAATGTGATTGACAGACCTTGGATGGTCTGTCGCAGACTGTTTGTTACTAGTCTGCAAGGAGACAGGAAACAAAAACTTTTGTAGCAATTTGATATTTTAATTATATTTTACAAAATGTGGATTCCCATGGGATTAAGATAATAATAAAAACTTTAAAAACTGCTTCTTCACTACAGATTGAATAAAAAGCACTGGACTAAAGAGACACTTTTCAATACATATGTTACTGTATTTATATATTTTTAAACCTTGTAAAATTTTTGTTTATATATCTTGTGAATGAATATATGTATGTAAATAAATTTGGACAATGTATATGGACAAGTAGATATAAATAGTATTATATTGATATAAGTAGTTATAATATAATAAGTAGATATAATATAATAAGTAGATATAAATATTATAACAATATAAATATTATTGTAACAATAACTTTTAAAGACTGGTTCTTCATTACAGATGGATTAAAAAGCCTTGGACTAAAGAGACACTGATGTTTATATATGCTACTATGCTACTATGTTTATATATATTTATATCTACTTATCCCTATACGTACATACATATATTTATTCATGAGATATATCAGTTCAGTTCAGTCGCTCAGTTGTGTCCGACTCTTTGCAACCTCATGAATCACAGCGCGCCAGGCCTCCCTGTCCATCACCAAACTCGGAGTTCACTCAGACTCACGTTCATCGAGTCAATGATGCCATCCAGCCATCTCATCCTCGGTTGTCCCCTTCTCCTCCTGCCCCCAATCCCTCCCAGCATCAGAGTCTTTTCCAATGAGTCAACTCTTCGCATGAGGTGGCCAAAGTACCGGAGTTTCAGCTTTAACATCATTCCTTCCAAAGAAATCCCAGGGCTGATCTCCTTCAGAATGGACTGGTTGGATCTCCTTGCAGTCCAAGGGGCTCTCAAGAGTCTTCTCCAACACCACAGTTCAAAAGCATCAATTCCTTGGCTCTCAGCTTTCTTCACAGTCCAACTCTCACATCCATACATGACCACAGGAAAAACCATAGCCTTGACTAGATGGACCTTTGTTGGCAAAGTAATGTCTTCTGCTTTTAAATATGCTATCTAGGTTGGTCATAACTTTTCTTCCAAGGAGTAAGCGTCTTGTAATTTCATGGCTGCAGTCACCATCTGCTGTGATTTTGGAGCCCCCAAAACAAAGTCTGACACTATTTCCACTGTTTCCCATCTATTTCCCATGAAGTGATGGGACCGGATGCCATGATCTTTGTTTTCTGAATGTTGAGCCTTTAAGCCAACTTTTTCACTCTTCTCTTTCACTTTCATCAAGAGGCTTTTTAGCTCCTCTTCACTTTCTGCCATAAGGGTGGTGTCATCTGCATATCTGAGGTTATTGATATTTCTCCCAGAAATCTTGATTCCAGCTTGTACTTCTTCTAGGCCAGCATTTCTCATGATGTACTCGGCATAGAAGTCAAGTAAGCAGGGTGACAATATACAGCCTTGATGTACTCCTTTTCCTGTTTGGAACCAGTCTGTTGTTCCATGTCCAGTTCTAACTGTTGCTTCCTGACCTGCATACAGGTTTCTCAAGAGGCAGGTCAGGTGGTCTGGTATTCTCATCTCTTTCAGAATTTGCCACAGTTTATCGTGATCCACATAGTCAAAGGCTTTGGCATAGTCAATAAAGCAGAAATAGAGGTTTTTCTGAAACTCTCTTGCTTTTTCCATGATCCACCGGATGTTAGCAATTTGATCTCTGGTTCCTCTGCCTTTTCTAAAACCAGCTTGAACATCTGGAAGTTCACGGTTCACATATTGCTACAGCCTGGCTTGGAGAATTTTGAGCATTACTTTACTAGCATATGAGATGAGTGCAATTGTGTGGTAGTTTGAGCATTCTTTGCATTGCCTTTCTTTGGGATTGGAATATATACATGAAATTTTACAACAAAGTTGAAATTTTAACAAAAATGTAATTCTAATAGTAAAACACACATGCAGAGTATATGTTTTACTGTTTAATCCTCATAATACACCAGGAATGTGCTACAATGATTATCCCTCATTCACAAAGAGATGTCTGTAATGTCAACCTGGTAGTAATTTTCAGCAGAAGCTGCTTAAAGAAATTCCAACTAGAAATATGCGTATAGAAATTATTAAAAGATAAAAAGTAACTTCAGTACTGTCCTGTCAGTCCAGTGGTTAAGACTCCTGCTTCTACAGCAGAAGATGTAGGTTTGATCTCTGGTCGGGGAACTAAGATCATACATGCCACACAGCACAACCAAAAGACAAACAAACAAAAAAGAGGGCAAGGAAACAATTTTGAAATAACTCAGGAATCCAGAGAGTGGACTTAAAGAATCAACAAAATCCCACTGCTTTATGTTATAGGTGAAGACACTGAAATCTATAATAAATATGTGCAAACTGGTTAAGTTGACACTGTGTTAACCTGGAAACGTGTATGGACATTGTTAGATTCAGGATGAATTTCCGAGACTCCAGAGTTTCTTTCCTCTGTTACTCTGAGGAATTGATGGTAGAATCACTGTTAATTGTAGATATTGCCACCTACTCTCTCCTTCAGGTAACAGCTGATATTGATTCCAAAGATGGGAGTCAGGACTGGAGTCAAGGGTGGGTCCTCCTTAGAGGAAAGCAAGAGTGATTGTGTTGACCATTCTACTCTAACCAGACAGGAACGATCAGTAAAAATTTCTGGGAAATTCTCTGGAAATCTGAGATAGGTCTACATGGTCAGATAAGATAATGCAAGAATAGGAGAATATTTTGCTAACAATTTGCTTGATACTTTCATTTGCTTTATGTCAACATATCCCTGAATTTGGCATTTGAGCAAAGATCTGGGTCACTGATTTTGCTTACTACGAGCTTATTCTATAGACGAAAAAGGTTTTATCTGTAAAAAGCTAACTGCATGCTTCTTCAGTCAGCTCAGAAGTTGAACATTCATGACAAATTATTCTTTGTTTCTATTTTCCCCTTCCTCTGAAAGAAAACCAAATGTCTACTTTATATGTATGGCAATTCTGATAGAGGAATTTGACATATATGTTCACTGAAAAGTTACTGATGTACTTTATTTTTAATCTTCAATAAGAACTTAATTCATCAGTCAAGGAACTTTTTCCCCCTTGCTCTATGAGAAAGTGAATCATAGTGATGAAGCCAAGCTAATTTATCTCAATTCTGAGAGGCTTTTTTACCAGCCACACCTGTATCATCCTGTAGCCATCTGAAATACTTCACATTAAGTCTGGCTATAATAAGGTCAACCATCTGATATAGATCATTAATCTCACACTTCAAAAGAAGTGAGAATTTCAGTGGGAAGCTTTCACATCTGGTATTCTACTTGCTGATTTTTGCAATCCAAATCCTGATAATTGATTGCCAAATCTCTATCATCACTTACTAAGCCCAGAACAAAGAAAAAAAAAAAGGGGTTTTTTTTTAGTCACTTTGTATTTCAAAGGATATGTAGTACTGGTTCTGTTTTTTAGATTTATATGTAGCTACTTATATAAAAAGTCAAAAGAGTATATAAACTAAATGATAAAGAAGTTATCTACAATGAGAATTGTGTTTTTATTTCTTATTTGGTTTGTATTTAAACTTTTCAATGTAATTATTATTGCTTGTTTAAAAGTAAGTTTTTAAGAGTAGAATATCATATATAATTTTAGTTAGTTAAATAAACTTTTAAATGTGAAAATTATTTTAATTTAATGAGAAAATGAGTGTGCTTAGTAATTGTTATATATGTGGTGGGTATAATAAGGAAGAAGTAATATATACTTGAGTTTTACACACAATAAATCTGCATTTAAAAGCCTGACTGTTTATTGTTCAAAGGGTTGCCAAGTGAAAAACAGGCTAAGAAGATAAATCTGAATTTCAGATACCATGAGAGCATTTTTAAGTATAAATATGTTCCAAACATTTTATGGAATATACATTTCAAAAATTATTTGTTGCATGGTGAAATTTAAATATAGTAGTCTTCTACTTTTATTTGAAAAATATGGTAACTCTAATAATTGGATAGGTGATCTCTGTCTGATTAACCTAAGAAATTTTGTCTTATGTTAGATAGAAAGAATATTATGTATTAATATATCATTGGTTGCTCTGAAAATTACAGGAGGAACCATCAGAGAGATTTCTCATGAAAAGTTAATGAGGCTTATGCTTCACCTCAGTGGCATGGGATGCATGCATATTTCTGTAAATTTCATATTCATAATTTCCTTAGAGGCTCTGGCATTGCTAATACGTAAGGTTTGGGGCTTTCAAATTTTTCATCTCTTAGAAAACATATTAATGTTTATTTTGTACTTCAACAGAGAAGGCACTCAATAAGAGTAAGTCCTTTTTTCCAACAATAAGCAAGCTATGAAATTGAGACCTCTACTGCAAATAGGACAAGTGACTTCCAAATGACCATACTTAAATCTGCCTTCTGTATCTAAAGTAAAAAAGTGCCATCCTATAGATTGTAGAACAAGTCTCCCCTGCATGTCTAGATCCCTAGCCCCTTCTGCACTGTGTTAAGAACAGAGGAGCACGGAATTCTAGAAATCCAGAAGTTTGGGGCTATTTGTTGAGAGCTCTGGAAGATTTGTAAATAATGAGTGGTAAGCCTGATTGCTTGGTGCACAGCAACTTACTCTGATGAATCTGCAATAAAGGTAGCTCAGGGCCCTGAGCAGAAAACTCCATACCGATGAATTTAGCTCTTATACAAACTGCTGGACTCCAGCTTTCCTGGAATCAAACACACATACTCAAATCTGGCATCACAAACTCATTAATCACTAGAAGCTCACATTAAATGTGATAAAGACCTTCCTTCTCACTGCCGCCCTTCAACACTGTCATTCATTTCACCTTCTTCTCCAGAAGTCTCTTTTCCCACTTGCAGTCACTAAGCACTCAGTTTCCACTCATGGCCCCTGAGGAACCATAGGAAAAATTCTTCACATATCACAGAAACTGTATGCTCTCCAAGTGTTTGATTTTGGCCAGTAACATGGCTAGCCCCATGCCTGATTGTACTTTCAAACCATATTGCCTGCCTTAGGATAATCTGTTTCAAAATTGCCATCTCTATGTAGCGTATCTAGAAGGATCCGAAGAACCAGTATTGTGTGTACTGACCTTAATTTATCCTACCTTAATTATTTTCCAATCTATTTATCTTTCCCATTGTTTATATTTTCCACCAAGTGGTCAGTCTTTCTTCCATTGGTATGTATACATTTCTGGAAACTACATCAAATTCTTTCTTCAAAGGAGAAGTGTTATATAAACACATAAATAAATAAACATTTTTTGAGTAGCACTAAAGGAACATTATGGTTAAACCTTTAGCCAGAACTTATTTAAATGAAGAGCATGGCGGTCTGACCTTCTTAAATGTTTTCAAAATTTCCTAGCATTCTGTGAGGGCGTGAATGATAAATGATACATTATCTGTAAAAATTTTATTATGAGAATAATACTAATTTTGACCATATAGGAGGTAAACAGGAAAGTGAAATTAGATTTGATTCAGTTTGGCACTTATAAACAAGATGGTATTTGAATGTTGTTTGAGGGGATAAAGTTTGATTTATGAGGTATAAAGTAGGTCAGAAAATGTTTTCTTTTAAGTTCTCACCACCCACAGATGGAGGCCAGCCTAGAGATGGCTCCTCATAAGTACCCACAGGAATATAATTATATGGATTCCAAGAGACTAGTAACCTTCCTTTGTTGGCAGCCAGATAAGTCAACAGAGACTCAGGAGAGAGTCCACTCTTCCTCTGTGAAAGAACTTAGACCAAGAAATGAATCACAGTAAAGAGAGAGTTGTTTACCTTCCCCTCACCAAAAGAATGAGTTTTCAGTACCCCGCTGGAAAAACACTGGGTCCTTTGCATTCTTGCATGTATTTCTCCCTTCCCTTCATCTGGCTAACTCTGGATATTTCTTTCTGAAGAACTCTTACAAAGCACGGTTACTGTAAGTTTTATTTAATAATGATCCCTCAGTACTTAAAAGAAACAAATTTCCTGATGTTTTTGCCATAAAATAAAATTTTAAACGCAAGAAAGCAAAAATGAAAAAAAATCAAAATTTGTACATTTTGGAATTTTTTTGGCACAATGAATTTTAATGCTGTTTCGTATTGTGTGACAATATGCTATCCATATCTGCAACAGAGAAGGTGATGGGCTGTCATTAGTCTCAAGGCAATTAACTGAAAATAAGACAGAAAAGGAAAAAAATAGCATCTTTGAACTTCAGAATTTGACCACTCTGAGTATTATATTCTTCTACTCCATGAAAAGGATTATTTTCTAACAGACTAGTTTCTGAAACCACATTGAGAGGAAAGGAAATTCAAAGGAAAACATTCTCAAAAATAAATGAGTAGACTATTGATCTGCAAAGGATATTTGCTCAGAAGGGTGACAAAAATCAACACGAGGTTTGGTAGCCAAGTCTTTTTTCCAGCTTTTCACAACAGGTGCTTTCAGGGCTTTAGCAGAATTTGACACATGGACCCAGGCTGGTAGCTCTGCATCAGGTGACTGTGTAAGCACTAAACGCGTGCAGGGGCGTCCCAGCTTGCTCAGTTATGGGACAGCATCAAAAGCGTACCTTCCTTCCTCTACACCTATTACTTAGAATATAGCAATGAATGTTATATACACTGGCCAAATTTACATGCCGCTGTTATTTTTTGTTACAGAGACCAAAAAGAGGTATGCTATGAAAGCACAGGAACTTTTCCTAGTAGGTAAGAAAAACAAGAAAGGAGAAAGGTCCATTTCATGGCTCATTAATCTCAGAGAGATTATTACTAAATTGAGGCTAAAAACTGAGTCTAATGTGGCATTGAACTGCCCGAGTCTGAACAGCAAGGTAAGTTTACAAATTAGCATCCATGATTCTGCAGCCTGTCCTGGGACACTCACTGGCACTCTCAGTTTAAGTGTACTTGACCCTTCCCTCCAATATCCAAACCAGAATTGGGGCCTGAGTATCACTGGTGGAGTATCGCAATCTCTATTTCAAGGAAAGTAGGAATGAATACCAATGTGAAAGGGAAATTTCCTTTCCAGGCTCCATAACTTGCTTTTAGTATAGATTAGTTCATTAAACATGCTGCCTTTTTGATTATTCACACTCGTTTGTGTACCTCAGTGGCTTGCAGTAGATCTTTTTCAGGCTCCATGACGTAAAATAGACCATCTTCTGGGACAAAACATATTTATTAGCAAATATCTATAAATATATTTCCTCTGTGATTAGATCCTGCTTCCCTGGTGAATCAGAAGGTAAAGAATCTGCCCGCAACATGGGAGTGCTTCGTCACTCAGTCATGTCTGACTCTTTGTGACCTCATGGACTGTAGCCCACCAGGCTCTTCTGCCCATGGGGTTCTCTAGGCAAGAATACTGGAGTAGGTTGCCATGCCCTCCTCCAGAAGATCTTCCTAACCTGGGGATCAGACCCACGTCCCTTGCATGACAAGCAGATTCTTTACCATCTAAGCCACCACGGAAGCCCAGGGAAGAAGAGCCAGAAACCCAGGTTCAATTCCTGGATTGGGAAGATCCCCTGGAGAACAGAATGGCTACCTTCTTCAGTATTCTTGCCTGAAAAATACCATGGGATCATCACAACAGCTCTATAATAATGTGGAAAGGCTGACTTGTCATGTTATATTAGACAGGGAGAAATCGAGGCTCTGTAATATAAATGAGTTGCCTCAGTCATATAAATGGAAAGACTTAAGTCCTATTGGGCATTCCACCATCAAATACTATGCTCTTTCATCTATTCTGTGTAAGTCCCTCTTCACTAAAACATAGAACAGTCAAAATAGTTGATATTCTTGTCCCTGTTGCTTTGCCAATTCTGAGTTTTGGCCACAAAGTAAAATTTCTTGAGTATGTAAATAACAGTTTGAGTGATACCTGTTGAAAAGTATTCACACCGAATATACGTTTGAGCAGTTTCTTTGCCATCTGACTACCCTGCACTGGTTTAACATTTCTACTTTTTCCTCATGTTTTTCTTTAACATCAGAAGCCAACAGAGTTATTAAGAGGCTAAATATAATAAAATGCTTAAGCATAATTTCAAGGGTTACTGAAGAGACTGTGTTTTATGATAATTATCAGAATTCTTCTAAAATTGTCTGTATGTTGATGGTCTCATAGCTAGTTGTCATATGAGCTAGTTGGAGTTATCAGCATTCCTGAAACTTGGAGATTACAGAATCCTGGGAGGGAGTCTTACTCTAACCTGGGATGGTTCCAAAGATGCTAGAACTTTTCTGCAGATGGTAGTTTTAGACAAATTATATTAAAATTAAAACGAGAAAAATTATATTAAAGTTTGCTCATTTTCATGAACTCTTTAGCATAAGAAACATATTTAATGCTCCTTTATAAACCATGGTCATGAATAGTGAAGTAAAACATATATTTGAAAAAAGGATGTCCATATTTACTGCTCTTGGTAATTACTTTTCAAAGAGAAGGATATAGTCAATTTTCATTTTTTAAAACTGCTCTTTCATAGGTGTCAAGACTTTGACTAAGACAAAATTTGGTCATTGTATTGTTAGAATTTGAAAGTACTTTTTCTTCATTTACATAAAAGTCTGTCACTAGGGAAAAAAAAATCTTGCTTTTCTTATAAATAAGCCAATATTGTCCTAAACCATGACATTTGGCTACCTGATTTTTTTGTTTCCAGGTCATATTATTAGTATGAAAGACATGATTACTAAACAGTGTAAAGTCAATGACATTCTGTAAATAACTTTTCTTTTCTCATTTCTCAATGTCTTCAAATTAAAAACAAAATCATTTTGGACATAGGCTAATAGAACCAGAATATACTTAGGGCACGGAAACTTACTTAATGAACAAATAAGTTTCTTTTAGTTCAAATTTAAACTAACAGTGTACTTTTCTGTTTAAGATATAAGTCTGAAACTAGATTTGCAGTCTAAATTTTCACTTCTTCAGAAAATACTTAATTTTCTCATATCTTCTGTTTGAAGTTGTAGGTACTATGATGCCACTGAATTTAAAACTATTTTTGTCTCTGTAATTTGAAGTTTGATCCCAAAAGACTGGTTGTTAAGGATGAACATGCTTCTTTCCACTCATTTTAGAAATAAGAACTGCAATATATGGGGATATAATAAATAATTAACATAAAAATACAGAATCTCTTCATTCTTATATGGCAAAATAAAGTAAAAGTCTCTTATTCTTAACCACCTCCTTCTGAAAAGGTGTATAATTCCACCATTTGTTCTCCTCAAAAGAAAGATTTGGGCTGGAGAGAGAGAGAGAGAGAGCTTAAACTAGTCTCATTTGCTTGCTCAGCTCTCCAAGCAGGTAATTGCAGAGAGAAAAGACAATTCTTTGATCTCAGCAAGGTGCTAATTTGTAAGATTTTTGAGCTGTTTGGGCCTTAGGAAGCAGGGATCAGTGCCTAAACAATGGCATTTATCTGGCAGCCTATTACTGACACATTACTATCTCGGTACTTACGCATTTACACTGGCGTTTGAAGACAGGACTATGTGTCAATAAAGGTATTAGACCAGACACCTCAGTCCATCAGGTTTATCTCAGTTTGCTGACAGGAACAGTAGGTGACATTAAGCAACAGAAAACACTTCAAAGTTTCCTAGTCTTGGTTTTGCAACTAAGACAAACAACATTTACTGCTTTAGAAGCAACAAACAATGAGTGTAAGACTGCAGCAGGGAGATGAAAGAGCACAGCAAGTTATCAAACGTAAAGCCTGCCCATACCCCATTTCTAGTTGTCCCCTGAATTTAATTAGAGAGATTAAAAAAAAAAAGATTTCAATGATAAGTAGTGTTCATTTAGACTTTTTAAAAGGAAACCATCTTGAGAAGGATGGTAGGAAATGAATGGATGAGTGAGAAAACTTGACTATTCACCAGCTACTCAAGGATTTCAGTATTAATACATTCACTCATTTCAACAATTTTTTAGTAAACAACCAGGATGTGTTGCTACCTATATAAGGAAAAAGCTATTACAACTATAGAGCTTTGAAAAATAATGTGAGGCTATAGTACTGTAACATTATTAGGCAGATATAAAGTTATATTTGAGGTGCTGTAGAAATGAGATAGATGATGTCTCAAGTTGGTAAAGGCTGCCTATATTTTTGGTTTTATCTAAATTGAAAGAACCTTGAAAAGATATTTTATATCATCTCAAACGAAAACATACCCTGGATTTCTTCTTCTATACTTCTAAGTTCAAAATTATTCACCAGAGTATTTTATACACAATTTTGTTCATCTTTTGGGATATAGATTAATTACTATATTCCACAAGTATTTATCAGATACTTATCAGTTCTGATTTAGTCTGAGATAAAGCAGAGAACAGGATGGACTAGATACTTGCTCTCATGTGAAGAGACAAATAATAAACTGTTAATTTTGGAGTGTCAAGAAAAATAATACAAAGTGAATAGAATCAAGTGGTGTGATAGTAAACAGAAGGAGATAGAAAGAGTATTGTTGATACTGGTGTTTTAGAGTGGGTGGTCATGAAAAGAAACTAATGATAAAAAGTAATAATGAGGAGAAAGAGCATTTTAGGCAGTGAGAATGACAGAAAACAAAATATAGACTGGCTGGAAAAACAGAAGGAAGACCAGTGTCTACAGCTAAGTAGAATGGGAAGGACAGTGAGTAAGGAAGCAAGACTGCCGAGGTAGTCAGGAGGCCAGGCTATACTGAAGAAGGGAGAGAATAACAGACAAAGTCAGAGAGGTAACGGAGATCAGACACGTAGGTGCTTTCAAGTTCCACTAAGAGGAATTTTAGAACATATTATACTTAGTCTAATTTTGCTCAACCTATATGAGGCCTTTAACAAAGCTAATTTCTCCTTCCTCCTTGGTTCTCTTTTTTTCACTCAGCAGAAGACCCAGGTTCAATCCTTGGGTCAGGAAGTTCCCCTGGAGAAGGGTATAGCAACTTATTCTAGTATTCTTGCCTGAAGAATTTCATGGACAGAGGAGCCTAGTGGGTCTATAGTCCATGGAGTCGCAAAGAGCTGACATGCTGAGAGACTAACACACTTTCAGATACTACATGCTACCCATTCACCTTCACCTTCACGGGCTGTTCCTTCTCGGTTGCCTTTGCTGCCTCCTCCTTATCTTCCAGTGTACACTGGGTTAAGTCTTCAGAACTTCTCCCCTTATCTATTTGCAGTCACTGTTTTGATGATCTCAACCAGCCCCACAGCTTCAAATAATATCTATATATGAATAACTACCAAATATGTATCCCTAGCCTGTCTCTCGCCTCTGCACTCTAAACCCCACTATCCAACCCCCTACTTGAAATCTCTGCTTGGAAATCTAATATGTCTCAAATATTAGACTTTTTGTCCCATGCAAAACCAAGTTCTTGATATGTCCTCCCTAAATCTTTTCTTTCTTTGGACTTTGTCTTAGATAATGGCAACTCTGAGCTTCCAGTGGATCAGACTAAAAACTTGGAAGTCATCCTTGATTCCTTTCTGCTCCACTTACAGAAGCTGAGCATATTTTGGCTCAAGTATTACAGTGAAGTTTTAGCTAGTATCCTTGCCTCAGTCCTTGTTCCCCTTCAGACAACCCCATCACAGTAGCCCATGTTCCTCTTAACCAAGTCAGAGCACATCTCTTCCCAACTCAACACCTCATCCAGATTCTATAGGATCCTAGTCTCTAATCTCAGATTCCTCTGATTTCTCTCACCCTCACTCACTCTTCTTCTTCACTGTTCCTTGGAAGGTGCCTCTCTTCTCCTTGGAAGATCATTCCCTGCAACTCCATCTGCCTGCTGCCTCACCTCCATCAGATCTTTACTCAGAAGACACCTTCACAGTGGCGCCTTTTCCTGACCATTCTATTTAATGTTGTAACTCCTCTTACCCTTGCCCATTTCCCTAATTTATTATTTTTCACAGTATTTATCACTAACTAACATGCTTCCTGGGCTTCCCTGGTGGCTCAGAGGTTAAAGTGTCTGCCTCCAATGAGGGAGACCCGGGTTCAATCCCTGGGTCGGGAAGATCCCCTGGAGAAGGAAATGGCAATCCACTCCAGTATTCTTGCCTGGAGAATCCCATGGACGGAGAAGCCTAGTAGGTTACAGTCCATGGGGTCGCAAAGAGTCGGACACGACTGAGCGACTTCACCTCACCTCACCTCAACATGCTTCCTAATTTATTTCGTTTTTTCCCATTTTATTGTCTATTTCCCCTCTTTAGAATGTAAGTTACATGAAGCAAGAATTTCTGTCTTGTTCCCTGCCATATCTCAGCTATGAAATTAATTCCAGATACATGCTGCTCCTGCTAAGTCACTTCAGTTGTGTCCGCCTCTGTGCGACCCCACAGACGGCAGCCCACTAGGGCTCCCCTGTCTCTGGGATTCTCCAGGCAAGAACACTGGAGTGGGTTGCCATTTCCTTCTCCATGCATGAAAGTGCAAAGTGAAAGTGAAGTCGCTCAGCCATGTCCGACTGTAGCTCACCAGGCTCCTCTATCCATGGGATTTTCCAGGCAAGAGTACTGGAGTGGGGGTGCCATTGCCTTCTCCATCCAGGTACATAGTGAGCAGATAATAACATATCTAATTAATGAGTGTGTGTGTAGTGGGGGAGAAATTAAAAAAAAAATCTTAAGCAGGGAGTGGCAAAATATGACTTCGATCGTAAGATGATCGTTTTCTACCTGTAGAGAATAGATTGGAGGGGTGGAGCTGCATTTGAAAACAGAAGAAAAGACAACATTAGAAGGCACAATGGTGGTTCATGTCAGTAACAGTGGGGTCTCCAGCTAATAGTAGTGGAGGTGGAAACAAGTGGATGTATTTCAGATTTGTTCAGGGGTCTGACTTTGCTGCTGATCTTTTGCAGCTGGGTCCTTCCTGACCCATGTCATGTTATTGGAGCCAAATATCAAGATTAAATTCAGTTTAGAAGCAAAGGAAAGTGTTTTTCTTTAAGAGTGGAAGGCAGGAGCTTGAAATTTCCAGTATAGGCTATGCCAACTAAGCCATGTGAGGGGCTGTTATACAAGGATCTTGTCCGCAGGGAGGGGGTTGGAGTTCACGCAGGTCGGCGCAGGCGCAGGTGTGCTCCTCTTGGCCCCAGAGGCAGTGTGAGAGGAAGCGTCTGGGCACAGGGCTGCGGCCGACATCCTAAATTGAGGTACCTGTGCAGTGCTTCTTTCTGCACATGGTCTGTGTAGCTGAAGTGCCAAGGGCAGCATCTGAAGTGTGGAGGCCAGGCCTCTGCATGCAGCACCCTGTAAGCAAGTGAGACTACACAAATCAAAAATAAAAGGTTAGATTTTGTTTTATTACCCAGAGCCTATTTTTTATTTCCTGGGAATTGTTTGTGGATTTTGCCAGTGACAGCTTGATGATATTTACATGTACTTTTATTATGAGAATACATATGATTATTTCCGTTTTGAACACAGCTGTCCAGAGTCTCAACTCTCCTTTCTTATACAAGATGTATTCAAACAAATGTTGGCAGATTGGATTGTGTGGGAAAGGTTTTAGGAAATGAGCTAGAAGGGCACTGAGATTTTTGGTTTGATAACTGGATGTTAGAGTGTCATTTACTGAGAAGAAGATGAGGGTAGGGACAGTTTTAAGAATTGTTATGTGAGACATCGCTTAGACATCCTTGCACGTGCAATAACTGACAAATATTTATACCACAAATAAACTGTTGCAGAGAAGCCACCTCTGACTCCATGTTGGAACTGTTTCTTTGACTTGCTTTTTTTTTTTTTTTTTTGCATTTGTTATTGTAATCATACAGAATGGCCTGCCTCAGAGAACCCTGTCGTTTTGCCTGACTGTTTAAACTAAAGCGCCTTTGTTTGGAACCCTGTCCACCTGGATGGATGGATGACAGGAAAGAATAAATTAACATATCCCCTGCCTGAGGCCTGCCTTTCTGGGAAATGTTTTCAAGATTAATGTCCTTTTAATCTCACCTCCCCCACTGCACTCCCCATCTCTAATCCAGCCACCCATGAAAATGAAAGTGTTAATCGCTCAGTGTGTCCAACTCTTTGTGACCCCATGGACTCTAGTGCACCAGACTCCTCTGTTCTTGGATTCTCCAGGCAAGACTACTGGAGTGAGTAGCCATTCCCTTCTCCAGGGCATCTTCCTGACCCAAGGATAGAACCAGGGTCTCCTGCATTGTAGGCAGATTCTTTACCATCTTGAGACATCGACAAACTTCTCCTCATCCTGATACGGTAGTATTTAGAGGTGCTAGTGGTCCACTGGAGAAGGGAATAGCAAACCACTTCAGTATTCTTGCCTTGAGAACCCCATGAACAGTATGAAAAGCCAAAAAGATAGATAGGACACTGAAAGCAGAACTCCTCAGGTCGGTAGGTGCCCAATATGCTACAGGAGATCAGTGGAGAAATAATTCCAGAAAGAATGAAGGGATGGAGCAAAGCAAAAACAACACCCAGTTGTGGATGGGACTGGTAACAGAAGCAAGGTCTGATCATGTAAAGAGCAATATTGCATAGGAACCTGGAATCTTAGGTCCATGAATCAAGGCAAATTGGAAGTGGTCAAACAGGAGATGGCAAGAGTGAAAGTCAACATTCTAGGAATCAGCAAACTAAAATGGACTGGAATGGGTGAATATAACTCAGATAATCATTATATCTACCACTGTGGGCAGGAATCCCTGAGATGAAATGGAGTAGCCATCACAGTCAACGAAAGAGTCTAAAATGCAGTACTTGGATGCAATCTCAAAATAACAGAATGAACTCTGTTTCAAAGGCAAAACATTCACTATCATGGTAATCCAAGTCTATGCCCCAACCAGTAATGCTGAAGAAGCTGAAGTTGAATGGTTCTATGAAGACCTACAAGACCTTTTAGAACTAACACCCCCAAAAGATGTCTTTTTCATTATAGGGGACTGGAATGCAAAAGTAGGAAGTCAAGAAACACTTGGATTAACAGGCGAATTTAGCCTTGGAGTACAGAATGAAGCAGGGCAAAAGCTAATAGAGTTTCTCCAAGAGAAAGCAGTGGTCATAGCAAACACCCTCTTCCAACGACATAAGAGAAGATTATACACATGGACATCACCAGATGGCCAATACCGAAATCAGATTGATTATATATTCTTGCAGCCAAAGATGGAGAAGCTCTATACAGTCAGTAAAAACAAGACCAGGAGATGACTGAGGCTCAGATCATGAACTCCTTATTGCCAAATTCAGACTTCAATTGAAGAAAAGTGGGGAAAAACAACTAGACCATTCTGGTATGATCTAATTAAATCCCTTATAGGTATACAGTGGGAGTGAGAAATTGATTTAAGGGACTAGATCTGATAGATAGACTGCCTGATGAACTATGGATGGAGGTTTGTGACATTGTACAGGAGACAGGAATCAAGACCATCCCCAAGAAAAAGAAATGCAAAAAAGCAAAATAGCTGTCTGAGGAGGCCTTACAAATAGCTGTGAAAAGAAAAGTGAAAAGCAGTGGAGAAAAGGAAAGATATAAGCATCTGAATGCAGAGTTCCAAAGAATAGCAAGGAGAGATAAGAAAGCCTTCCTCAGTGATCAGAGCAAAGAAATAGAGGGAAGCAATAGAATGGGAAAGACTAGAGATCTCTTCAAGAAAATTAGAGATGCAAAGATGGGCTCAATAAAGGACAGAAATGGCGTGGACCTAACAGAAGTAAAAGATATTAAGACGAGGTGGCAAGAATACTCAGAAGCACTGTACATACAGAAAAGATCTTCACAACCCAGATAATCATGATGGTGTAATCCTCACCTAGAACCAGATTCCTGGAATGTGAAGTCAACTGGGATTTAGGAAGCATTACTATGAACAAAGCTAGTGGAGGTGATGGAATTCCAGCTATTTCAAATACTGAAAAATGATGCTGTGAAAGTGCTGCACTCAATATGCCAGCAAATTTGGAAAACTCAGCAGTGGCCACAGGACTGGAAAAGGCTAGTTTTCATTCCAATCCCAAAGAAAAGCAATGCCAAAGAATGCTCAACCTACCTCACAATTGCACTCATCTCATATGCTAGTAAAGTAATGCTCAAAATTCTCCAAGCCAGGCTGTAGCAATATGTGAACCGTGAACTTCCAGATGTTCAAGCTGGTTTTAGAAAAGGCAGAGGAACCAGGGATTAAATTGCCAACATCCGCTGGATCATGGAACAAGCAAGAGAGGTCCAGAAAAACATCTATTTCTGTTTTATTGATTATGCCAAAGCCTTTGACTGTGTGGGTCACAATAAACTGTGGAAAATTCTGAAGGAGATAGGAATATCAGACCACCTGATCTGCCTCTTGAGAAACCTATATGCAGGTCAGGAAGCAACAGTCAGGCAGAACTGGACATGGGACAACAGACTGGTTCCAAATAGTAAAAGGAGTATGTCAAGGTTGTATATTGTCATCCTGTTTATTTAACTTATATTCGGAGTACATCATGGGAAATGCTGGGCTGGATGAAGCACAAGCTGGAATCAAGATTTCTGGGAGAAATGTCAATCGCTCAGATATGCAGATGACACCACCCTTATGGTAGAAAGTGAAGAGGAACTCAAAAGCTTCTTGATGAAAGTGAAAGAGGAGAGTGAAAAAGTTGGCTTAAAGCTCAACACCCAGAAAACTAAGATCATGGCATCTGGTCCCATCACTTCATGGGAAATTGATGGGGAAACAGTGGAAACAGTGGCAGACTTTATTTTTCTGGAATGCAAAATGACTGCAGATAATGACTGCAGCCATGAAATTGAAAGACGCTTACTCCTTGGAAGGAAAGTCCTGACCAACCTATACAGTACATTAAAAGCAGAGATATTACCTTGTCAACAAAGGTCCATCTAGTCAAGGCTATGGTTTTTCCAGTGGTCACGTATGGATGTGAGAGTTGGACTATAAAGAAGGCTGAACACTGAAGAATCGATGCTTTTGAACTGTGGTGTTGGAGAAGACTCGAGAATCCCTTGGACTGTAAGGAGATCCCACCAGTCATCCTAAAGGAGATCAGTCCTGAATGTTCATTGGAAGGACTGATTTTGAAACTTAAAACTCCAATACTTTGGGCACCTGATGTGAAGAACTGACTCATTTGAAAAGACTTTGATGCTGTGAAAGATTGCGGGCAGGAGGAGAAGGCGATGACAGGACGAGATGGTTGGATGGTATCACTGACTCAGTTCACATGGGTTTGGGTGAACTCTGGGTATTGGTGATCGACAGGGGAGGCCTGGGGTGCTGCAGTTCACGGAGTCACACAGAGTCAGACATGACTGAGTGACTGAACTGAACTGAACTGAGCCTGACATCCTCTCAGCCACCTGGCATTCTGAATAAAGTAATTTTCCTTGACTCAACACCTTGTCTCCTTGCGATAAGTAGAGTGACCTTGGACTTGGTAACAAAACCTAATCATATCATGGAAATATCTTGTCAATAAAAAATGAAATAGTTGCCACAAAATACCAATAGCTGAATATGTTCAATTAGAAGGACTCAATTTACTGTTAATTCAAAGAAAGTCATTCTACCTTTAAATTAAATTTAAATTAAATTAAATTTATGGGAGAGAAAGTGTTTAATCTGACTGATTTTTAAGTTCTTGAAAAGATTGTGAAGGATAACAGCACTTACCCAAATAATTCATATCAATAAATGAAATGAAATCCTAATTGTTTAGGTTCACATTTATTCCTGCTTGTCCCCTAACCCAGATACTTAAGAATAGTTTCCAGGATAAAGTGGGGGATTATTTCAGATTTGAGAATTAGCTGTTGCTACCACGTTCATTATTTTCTGTTATTCTACATTCTCCAAATGTATTCATTTCTCACACTGAAATCCTGGAAATTTACCTTTCCTGTCAATTTTTTTAAATTGCTGTGGCAAAACACACATAGTACACAATTTACCACCTTAACCATTTATAAATGTGAAGTTCATAGTGTGAATTATACTTACATTGTTGTGCAACCAATCTCCAGAACTTTTCATCCTGTAACACGACAACCATATACCCTTTAAGTTACAAGTGCCCCCACCTTCTCCCTCTCTCCAAAGCCCATGCCAACCACCATTCTATTTTCTATTTTAATGAATCTGACTATTCTAAATTCCTTACAGAAGTGGAGTCAGACAGAATTTGTCTTTTTGTGACTTATTTCATTAGCATAATGTCCTTAAGGTTTAATATAACGTGGTGTGTGTCAGAACTTCTTTCCTTTTAAGGCTAAGTAATATTCCAGTGTGTGTATATATCACATTTGTAATGAGACACGTAGTTTGTCTTGGCTCTGCTGCTGTTAATGACATGACTTTTGGCAAACCATTTACTGCTCTAATGCTTTGTAGGCTATTTTCGCATTATTACCTATCTGAGTGCACACTCAGCAGTGCTTTTCTGTTTAATTTTTATGATATCACTTTTGTTGATCCATTTAAGAATCCAAGTGTTCTTCCATGGATGGGTCCTTGGGTTGCTTCCGCCCCCTTGGCTATTGTGAGTAATGCTGGTGTGAACAGTGACCATGTGTGCACAAACATTACTTTTTATCACCCTAGTTGAATGTCCTCAACTCTGACTACACTCCTTTTCATAGAGACTTTTAAACTATTTTTCATGAGGCATGACACATAAGGAGGTTTCCCTGGTGGCTCAGATGGTAAAGAATCTGCCTGCAATGCAGGACACCTGGGTTTGATCCCTGGATCAGGAAGATCTCCTGGAGAAGGTAATGGCAACCTACTCGAGTATTCTTGCAGAAACAGAGAAGACTGGTGGGCTATATAGTCCATGGAGTCACAAAGAGGCAGAAATGGCTGAGTGACTAGCACTTTCACTTTCACGACACATAAGAGGGCTCTTGCGACAGATGAAGGGAAAGCACTTCTCCATCAGGAAATCTGAGAGAGTCTAGAAAACCTGTCCAGGAAATGTCTCTTTCTCATTTTTTTTCCCCACTAATATTGAAGTGTACGTAATCACTCTGAACATATGTTATTGAAGAAAGTGAGGCAAGAGAAAAGGTCCAGGGTTAGGAAACAAGTGCTTAGGCAGATTTACATCCAGGGGCCCAGGGGGAATTGCTAAGAGCACTGCTAATAAATTTGTGCATGTTGGGTAGTTGGTCAGAGGCAGCGCACAGTCCTAAGCATGTGGCAGGGGGATCAAAAGTAGGACTGAAGTGTATAGAGAACAAACCTTTAAACATTTATAAGTACAATAGATTTATAAGTAAAACTGATAAAACTTTGTAAATCCAAATTTGTGAACTAGAACTAGGGAAGGGACTTTGTAATGAGACACGTGAGTTTGTCTTGGCTCTGCTGCTGATTAATGACATGACTTTTGGCAAACCATTTAACTGCTCTAATGCTTTGTAGGCTTATTTTCAGCATTATAATACCTATCATGAAGTGCACACTCAGCAAATAGTAGCTCTTTATCTGTTATAATTTTTATGATTATTGTTGATACATACTGAGAGCAAAGCTAAGGAAACTCTTCTTTTCCACAGGAGAACACACCCATTATTAATGAGAAAAACAGCTTTAGTATTTTAGTAAAAATATAACCTTTCTAGCTTAGTGTACATATATGCAAAATTACAGATTTGACAAAATGTATCCATCAAAAATGCCCTTTCTTAAGAAACTTTAGATGCTAAACATAGGTACTCCTAAAAAAATACACATATTCCAGGTTGATGAGTAATTTGATATTTATAAAGCTGGTGTTCAGACATGAGTGCCGTTTGGAGAAATCTTACTTTTCATTCTGTCTGTGCCTGGATTAATGTTACACATCAGAGTCTAAGAATCCCTAAATAAATACCATACGCCTCTGAGTGTTGATTTTCTGATTCTGTAGCCAATCCTTTTCATGAATTTCTGTGCACAACTCAGAGCTGGCATCCCATCCCCTTAAAATGTGCATTTGTTGTTGTTTAGTAGCTCAGGCATGTCTGACTCTTTGTGACCCCATGGACTGCAGGTTGCCAGGCTTCCCTGTCCTTTACTGTCTCCCAAAGCTTGCTCAAACTCACGCTCACTGAGGTAGTGGTGTAGTCAACCATCTTGTCCTCTGTCGTCTCCTTCTCCCCCTGCCATCAGTCTTTACCAGCATCAGGATCTTTTCTAATGAGTTGACTTTTCGCATCAGGTGGCCAAAGTATTGGAGCTTCAGCTTCAGCATCAGTCCTTCCAGTGAATATTCAGGGCTGATTTCCTTTAGGATTGACTGGTTTGATCTCCTCATCAAGTGGTAGAGAAAGATGTTCCTCAGAATGTTGGATATTCCAGTTGAGCATGTACACGGTCTGCTAATTCCTAATTTCTCCTGTTTAGAATTGCATATGACACAAAGAGTATCTTTCAGAGTTGTGTAAATAAAACTGTGGAATGAGATTTCCCTGGGTCTACTGTTCATGTTTCCTCTCCTATGTCTCCTTGCCACTAATGTTTCTTACTCTTTGGAGAAAGGGAATGAGCACGGATGACCTCTCTCACCTTTAGGAAGAATGGGAAGCATTCTTATGGGGGACATTGGGTTACACACTTCAAGTCTCATTCATCATTCCCATCTACATCATAAGGGGGAGGGGGCAAGGCTGCTGAGATCATCAGTAAACAATGGTCTTTTACAGAATTCTATTGCTCTAAGACACTGAAAGACACAGAATATGACTTTTCCTCAGTGTTTTTCAACATAAATGTGTTGAACACTGTCGTGTGTTCTGACACCATGGTGAGGTGCAGTGATGAGTAGCTAGAAGTCCCATCCCAAGGTCCTACTGTATTAGGAGAGAGAAGATGTACACAATAGTGGCTTGCCTTTACACTGAGTACTTACTGGGGAAACTTACATATATTAACTCACAGTCTTCTCAACAATCCTCTGATGTTGGTACTCTCATGGATTAATCCTTTCTCAGATTCACATAAGTATAGCCAGAAATTAAATCTCAGGGAGTTTGACTCCCTGTAGTTTCACCATAGTTTCTGGGAGTTTCACTCCCAGAATATAGTGATTCTTTTGCACAAAAGCATGGAGGAAAAAGGTTATCATAGAACATGAGTAAATATATTGACGTGGATGTTCAGAGAAGGCAATAGGAAGGCTAATACTCACGTGGAGCTCTGAGAATTGGATACTATTTGGATATGAGAAAAGGAACTTGGGCAAACTTAGAAAGGTTAGTGATCACAGTCTGAACTGATATGAAGCATTGCTCTGTTCTGTTTGAGTGTAGCACGAGTGAGAGACTGCTGGGGAACAAAAGACAAGTTGTAACAGCTCTTATGTACGTGCTTAAATTGCTTCAGTTGTGTCCTTCTCTTCCTGACCCTATGACTGTAACCCTCCAGGCCCCTCTGTGCTTGGGATTTCCCAGGAAAGAATACTGGGGTGGGTTGCCATTTACTCCTCCAGGGGATCTTCCTGACCCAGGGATTGAACCCGTGTCTCGTGCATCTCTTGTATTGAAGGCAGATTCTTTACCCACAGAGCCGACTGGGAAGCCCTGTAACATCTCTTAGAAGACTAAAACACAGGATTAAATACTTATTATTTTATTTGGTAAGCAATGAGAAGCCTATCCTGAACAGAAAAAATGACATTTTCTCAGTGGTTCTTTGGGGCCATTACACTGTAGATGTTGGCAAACAGCATCAGTGGAGAAAAAGACAGAAGTCGAGGAAATGTTAGGGTGCGGTTGCTATACTTCCAGCAAAGAATAATAAAGATGTAAGCTAGAACATTGGCACTGGAGACAGAGAGAGAGACGGATTTGAGAAAAATGCAGATACAGAATCAACAAAGACTGAGCAAAGGAGTAGATTTCAGAAGATGGAGACAGCAGTGTGTGAAGGGTTTTGAAATAAGCCCTGAAAGATACACTTGGTTTTTATTAGGCAGAAAAGAGAGAGGATATATTCTTAGTGGGGAAAATAGGCAAATATTTGGTTTCTGTCTTTCTCCAGCTATTCTGAGAATACCCAGGATTCAGTATCCTACTTTGGGACTGATGTTCATTTTTACCATGTCATTCTTGAGTTTAACAAAAGATAACTAGATATACAGTGGGTGGTCATTAAATTCCTGATGACTTTCAAATGAGAAAAAATACAAATTATTACAAATTATCCATCCACATCTCCTAACTCACTGAAAATGGTTTCCAATGTTGAATCAGTGTTTTTATTCTATATTTTCTTCCTTCCTTCCTAAAATCAGAAGTCTTTAAGAATGACAACTAATTCAGAAACTTGAATGGATTAAAAATTTGAGGTGTTTTCTAGCAGATTAACACTGCTCTACTGTTCAAACTTAGAAGAAATCATGTAATTATGGATAATATTTATCCTGCACAGATTGCTGCTATGAAGTCATCTTTGTATGTATAAAAACATTCATAACTGGGAAAACACTCACATGGTAGCCACCTAGTTAGAGTCCAGATTACACATGCATATAAAAGCTATTTTATGTATTTTATATTTTTTTCTAACATCTATTACTTGTGGTTACTGTTCTTTCATTGCCTTTAATTTGTGGACACTTTCTAACCACCACTTGCGGGTCTTCAGGGAGCAAACTCTTTCACAGAAACATTTATTTGCCACCACGAAGACCATGAGGATAGAGAGACAATTCAATATTTATTCTGTGTTTAACAGCATCATTTGAGAGCTGGAGCATGGCTTTCAGAGGGGGAAAAAAAAGCCGCAGATCCCAAAACCCCCTGGAGTTCTGGGGAGAATGGAACAAATAGAGCTGTTTCTAATACATACAGTATGGGAGGTATTTCATAGGATATTTGACATAATAACAGCACTGGAAAAACGTAACATGAGAAAAAGAGAGTCAACCTGTAAAGTAAAATATGAAGACCATTGGTATACTTTTCTTATATGGATAGAACTATTTACCTAGTTTTTGTGTCTCTGCAGTGCAAAGTTACTAATAGGCCTACCTAGAAGAAGCTGAAGTTGAACGGTTCTATGAAGACCTACAAGACCTTTTAGAAATAACATCCTAAAAGGTGTCCTTTTCATTATAGGGGACTGGAATGCAAAAGTAGGAAATCAAGAAACACCTGCAGTAACAGGCAAATTTGGCCTTGGAATAGAGAATGAAACAGGGCAAAGGCTAATAGAGTTTTGCCAAGAGAACACCCTGGTCATAACAAACACTCTCTTCCAACAACACAAGAGAAGACTCTACACAGGGACATCACCAGATGGTCAACACCAAAATCAGATTGATTCTAGTCTTTTCAGCCAAAGATGGAGAAGCTCTATATAATCAGCAAAAACAAGTCTGTGGCCCTGATCATGAACTCTTTATTGCCAAATTCAGATATAAATTGAAGAAAGTAGGGAAAATCACTAGACTATCCAGGTATGACCTAAATCAAATCCCTTATGATTATACAGTGGAAGTGAGAAATAGATTTAAGGGCCTAGATCTGAGAGATAGAGTGCCTGATGAACTATGGATGGAGGTTCATGACATTGTGCAGGAGGCAGGGATCAAGACCATCTTCATGGAAAAGAAATGTATAAAAGCAAAATGACTGTCTGAGGAGGTCTTACAAATAGCTGTGAAAAGAAGAGAAGCGAAAAGCAAAGGGGAAAAAGAAAGGTATAAGCATCTGAATGCAGAATTCCAAAGAATAGCAAAGAGAGATAAGAAAGCCTTCCTCAGCTATCAATGCAAAGAAATAGAGGAAAACAACAGAGTAGGAAAGACTAGAGATCTCTTCAAGAAAATTAGAGATACCAAGGGAACATTTCATGCTAAAATGGGCTCAATAAAGGACAGAAATGGTGTGGACCTAACAGAAGTAAAAGATATTAAGAAGAGGTGGCAAGAATACACAGAAGAGTTGTACAAAAAGATCTTCACGAACCAGATAATCACGATGTTGTGACCACTCACCTAGAGCCAGACATCCTGGAATGCAAAGTCCAGTGGGCCTTAGGAAGCATCACTATGAACAAAGCTAGTGGAGGTAATGGAATTCCAGTTGAGCTATTTCAAATCCTGAAAGATGATGCTATGAAAGTGCTTCACTCAATATGCCAGCAAATTTGGAAAACTCAGCAGTGGCCATAGGACTGGAAAAGGTCAGTGTTCATTCCAATCCCAAAGAAAGGCAATGCCAAAGAATGCTCAGACTACCACACAATTGCACTCATTTCGCATACTAATAAAGTAATGCTCAAAATTCTCCAAGCCAGGCTTCAGCAATACGTGAACTGTGAACTTCCTGATGTTCAAGTTGGATTTAGAAAAGGTAGAGGAACCAGAGATCAAATTGCCAACATCCACTGGATCATTAAAAAAGCAAGAGAGTTCCAGAAAAAACATATATTTCTACTTTATTGACTATGCCAAAGCCTTTGACTGTGTGGATCACAGTAAACTGTGGAAAACTCTGAAAGAGATGGGAATACCAGACCACCTGACCTGCCTCTTGAGAGACCTGTATGTAGGTCAGGAAGCAACAGTTAGAACTGGACATGGAACAACAGACTGGTTCCAAATAGTAAAAGGAGTACGTCAAGGCTGTATCTTGTCACCCTGCTTATTTAACTTATTTGTAGAGTACATCATGAGAAACGCTGTGCTGGAAAAAGCAGAAGCTGGAATTAAGATTGCTGGGAGAAACATCAATTACCTCCGATATGCACATAACACCACCACCCGTATGGCAAAAAAGTGAATAGGAACTAAAAAGCCTCTTGATGATAGTGAAAGTGGAGAGTGAAAAAGTTGGCTTAAAGCTCAACATTCAGAAAACTAAGATCATGGCATCTGGTCCCATCACTTCATGGGAAATAGATGGAGAAACAGTGTCAGATTTTATTTTTGGGGGCTCCAAAATCACTGCAGATGGAGATTGCAGCCCTGAAATTAAAAGACACTTACTCTTTGGAAGGAAATTTATGACCAACCTAGATAGCATATTCAACAGCAGAGACATTACTTTGCCGACTAAGGTCCGTCTAGTCAAGGCTATGGTTTTTCCTGTAGTCATGTATGGACGTGAGAGTTGGACTATGAAGAAGGCTGAGCGCTGAAGAACTGATGCTTTCGAACTGTGGTGTTGGAGAAGACTCTTGAGAGTCCCTTGGACTGCAAGGAGATCCAACCAGTCCATTCTGAAGGAGATCAGCCCTGGGTGTTCTTTGGAAGGAATGATGCTAAAGCCAAAACTCCAGTACTTTGGCCACCTCATGTGAAGAGCTGACTCATTGGAAAAGACTCTAATGCTGGGAGGGATTGGGGGCAGGAAGAGAAGGGGACAACAGAGGATGAGAAGGCTGGGTGGCATCACTGACTCGATGGACGTGAGTTTGAGTGAACTCCGGGGAGTTGGTGATGGACAGGGAGGCCTGGCGTGCTGCGATTCATGGGGTCGCAAAGAGTCGGACACGACTGAGCGACCGACATGACTGACCTGACCTGAGATGGTTCCTTCACTTCTTAAAATGCAGAACCCAGGCAGAAACTTCACCTTTCTGAATTCTACAGTTCTCATATGTAAATTGGAGACAATGACACCTGATTATTTTTATGTTTTCACAGGGTACTGTGAAGGTAACAACCAAAATCAAATAATATATGTAAAATTGCTTTATACACTTTTATAAATATGTGTAACATATGACATACAGTAGATGGTATTAGTGGTAGTGGACCTGCTTGCCAGTGCAGGCGATATAAGAGATGTTGGTTCAGTCCCTGGGTTGGGAAGATCCCCTTGAGAAGGGCAACACGCTCCACTATCCTTGCCTGGAGAATCCCATGGACAGAGGCGCTGGTGGGCTACAGTCATAGGGTTGCAATGAGTCAGGCAGTGAGTCAGGCACAACTGAAGTGGCTTAGAATGCATGCAAGATTTTATTATCTTTAGATAGACACACTAATACTTTTTTTACTTTATAAAGATGTCATAAAGGGAAATATGTAGCACACATCAAGGACTGAGGACAATAAATATATACAAGGACTGAAAAGAAATATATGCAAATTAAAGGTATTATTATCTCTTACTATCTAATAATTAATTGTATGAACATGCAATGATAATTCAACAGAAAATACAACTGTTTGAATGTGAAAAAAAAATATTTCCAAGATTCGAGGTACTAGATAGATTTTCTTTTGACTCAGATGACCAAAATCTGAACCAAAAACAAAAAAACACCTTGATAAGTTGAGGGTCATCCTGAATTTTGGCAAGGATATGTCCATAAAAGAAGTATTTAATTATGTATCCCTTCAGTGTCTTTCAGTGTTGAAAATCTGAAGGCCTCTTTTTCACTTCAAATTGAAAGCCAGAACTCAGACTTTTATCCCTGAACTTTGTAAATACATGCTTCTTCAAACTGTAGTGCTTTGTTGAATATGAAGAATATTCAAACATTTAGTAATAAAGGCAAAAGTTGTTCCTGTGATCTGCCCTTTGAAAGTCTTTATCCCATTCATTCCCAACAGAAATAGGTTCAATGCCACGTAAGACTGAGCAAAGCAACTTTAAATCAGTGGTGGAGGATGGGGGCGATACTCACATTTTTCATATTTATTGGTTCATTCTTAAAGAAGAATGGCTGGATTATGTGCTTTGAAATTTGACAACTCTATTAATTTAAGATTAATGCAAAACATACTGTTTCAGTCAGAGTTATTATTTGTTTCTCCCTTACCTTCCACACTGAATTATCTTTTAAAAATGGGCATAATGTTGGTGTTCAAAGGTGCCTATGATGCCTAAAAAAAATAAAATTGCCTCAAAACAAAGATAATGCATTGTTTCTAACATATAGGATCAATGTAAACTGTTATGTTGATCCAATCTTTATGATGAGTACTGGAAGAGCCACTGGGAATTAATCATACATATTTCTGACTTATAAAATAGCATCATTAAAGCATTTTGGTCTAGGAAAGCACTGTTTGCTGTATATTTCTTTTTAAAGACCAATTTTCTAAAATATTTACCAAATATGAAATAAAACAGTGGACATTTAATTGTAATGTGGTATCACTAAGTTTGCACAAAGATCATAAATTGATAGTGAGATTTTAGAATAGTAATCCTGACATTCCCCAATCAAGGAAGCATCTAGTTTATTGAAACTCACAAAATAATTCAGATAAAAGAGTGATCAAATTCTGATTTGAAATCTAAAAGCCTAGCCATGGCCATAAGACAAAAGACTGGGATGAACACCAGAAGAGTAAATGTTCTTTGTCTCCCTGACCTCTCTGTAGCTTGAACTGAAAGGGTGGAGAGTCAGAGAGAAAGGAAGTTCCCTCCAGAGACCCTTGCACCCTGACTGTGGTTCAGGACTTAGGGGAGGGAACAACAGAAGGAAGAAAGCTGTGTCTTCCTTCCTAGGAAAGCCTGGGATGACTATATATTGCTTCTAGAAAGGAGGGCTCCACAGATAGCCCCACAGATTCCTTGCATCCAGGCTTGGGATGGAGGTTGTAGAATGATTCCACTGCATGCAAGAGCAGAGGGGAATTGTGAAGTCACAGAATTAGCCTTAGCAAAGTACTTGAAGCATCAGAGAGAGAAGCAGTAGAAAATCCCAGTATTAATGGCTGTGGCTCTGAGTTCAACAAGAGAGCTGGTGGACTTGAATAGGCTTTTTTTTTTTTTAACAATAAATGGGATAGAGCCCTCCCTATGCTCCAAAAATCCTTTGGTGCTGTATAACTCTTCCAGTTCTAATATGATCTGGTGCGCGGGTAGAGAGGAGATCACATTTCCATCACCTGGCACTGTAAGGGATGCCAGTATTCACAGGGAAAAGCAGAGTTTATGTACCTGCTCCTGTCACCAAATCTATAGATTCCTCACAAACTAGGGAATGTGTAGGCCCTGTATCTTTCTAGAATTTTTCCCCAGGCCCCTTCCCAAGCCTTAGTTCACCTTGGGTTTGGCTCTCTAGAGCTCACTGCCAAGCCACCCTCTCTTTTCTACTACCTGTAAGTCTGTCTAGCTCAAGCAAGAGCATACTCAACACTGAACTCATTTTTTGGTTTGTTTTTGTTTTTATGATGGCTTCTGTGATAGCTTCCTTTAATCACATATACTCAGGTATAGCTTTTAATGTCATTTAATAGCTTGATGCTGCTTTTAAGGCACTATACTACCTTTACCAAATGGAGGGAGTCAGATGTATGGCTGGAGACTGCCATACGACTAAATAGACTGCACTCACTGCTCTTTGTCTTTTCACTGCAATGGTTCTATGGGTTTGTGCCTGGGCAAGAGCACAGCTTTAAAGGATTTTCTAAAGACTTCCTTGCCTACTCTTCCCTCTTCCTCCACCTACAACTCCTGTGTATACCGCTGCCACACTCCAGCTCATCAACACACCTCTATCTTAGCTTGCTTTCTTCAGAAACAAAGTTTCCTTATAAACTTTGTGACAAAACACTAGCCCTTTTTTTTTGATTCATACAATATTTTAAACTGTTCATTCCAGCTGTCTGGCTTGGGGAATCATCTTAGAATTCTAAGAGCAAAAATAAAATCAGTCCTGTAGGATGAGTGAGGTATAGTGTTTCCTTGAGCTACCAAATTGTACTAGTTAACAAAAGTGACCTCTCCAGTTTTTAAGTGGTGAATTTCAACCACACCCTGTAAAAGAGAGGATACTGTATAGCTTGGCTAAGCTTTGAGAGTGGTGTCTATAATTAGAATGCTGCACTGAAATGGCTTGCTGGCATGTTGTCATCTGTGCATACTGAATACATTTCCATAAAATTGTTTCAGTTAATCCTCCTTTGGGGTCCATCGTGGGGGTCTGTAATTCACTGCTCTTGTACTTCTTCCTACCACTGGGCCTCTGTGAGCATAAGCACGTTGCTGAGCTCTTGTGAGGTACATGAGTGGTGTGCCTATCATTTTTTTCCATGTGTGTGTGAACGTGTGTGTGTGTGTGTGCATGTGTGTGTGCATGTTTGCATGTACATGCTTGCATGGGGAGTGGGGAAGGGAGTATCACAAAGTCAGAAATGAAATCTAAGTCTCATTTTAAGCCCTAAAGCTGAGCTCCACATACAGCTCTTCCTCAGTGTGTTGCAATCTACAACCAAGGATGTTGTTGTTCAGTCACTAAGTCGTGTCCAACTCTTTGCAACCCCATGCAGGACACCAGGGTCCTCTGCCCTCCACTGTCTCTGAGAGTTTGCTCAAAATCATGTTCATGAGTTGGTGATGCTCTCTAACCAAGTATAGCAACCAAGTATAATAGAGCATTAAAAAATGCATCTTAGAAAAAAACACACAGTGTTGCTATTTTAAAAGTTTCTCACTTACTGGTATTTCACCTTGCCCTTGGTCAAACTAGTCATCACTTTAGTACAGAGGTTAAAAAGTGTCTGTAATAGGTTAGAGAGACTGTCAATAGTTTAGGCTTTTCAGGCCATAAGATCTGTGCTACACTGAGTCAACTCTACATCTGAAGCTTGCAACGAATCAGAGACAATATGTAGGTGAATAGTTGTGTTTGTATTCCAATAAACTTTTATATGTAGGCACTGAAATTTGAATTTCATATAACTTTCATGTATCACAAGATATGCTTTTGATTTCTTTTCAGCTATTTTCAAAATGGAAAAAACATTCTGAGTTTGCAGGCTATCTGAAAACAGGGAGGAGGCTGGACTTGGCTTGCAGGCCAGAGTTTACAGACCCCTATTTTATCACCATCCAGATATAGAAAATCCTAGTCACTTGGCTCTGGAAAAAAAACGACTGTTTGTTGTATAACTTCAACTTGACTACTCCCTATGGCCACAGCCAAACAACAAGTATGAGGAGGAGTTTTCATTCATCCCTCAAATGCTTCCATTTCTTAAGCCAACAGCTTCAGTGATGCAGCAGGAAAAGTTCTAAGCTGCTTACAGCTTACGCATGTGCCGCCTGGGTGTCCCAGACACCGAATTTGATTATTACCACACGACTCCAATGGAGTTCCTGCAGGCCAATTTGCTTGGCCATCTAAAAAAAGCTTCCGCCGCCTGTCTCTGTGGGTAAATTCAGTAGTGGAAATAGGCAGGACGGTCCTCCCAGGAGACAAGCCCAGAGGGCGCTTTGGCCACTGGGGTGCTTGTTGCAAAGATGCCAAACCGCAGTTCTGAAGGGAGTGTGAAGGGACGAGTCTGGAGCAGCCCAGGAAATAGCTCAGCTGGAGAAGGATGTCAGGAAGTGAGACAGCTTAGGCCAGGCCTCAGAGGAGTAAGAGCTGCTGGCCTGAGTGCCCTCTTAACCAGCCAGCATCATGTGAAACTTCAGGGCTTGTGACTTCCCCTGAACTCGCTTTTCCTTCCTTGGCAGTCTGTTCAGCTGTGCACCCTTCCAGCATTCTCGAGCTCTAACTAGGCAAATGAGGTACTCTACATTCACGATTATCCGTTCCTCTCTTCAGTCCTGGAGAAACGGGTGTGTATACTGTGGAGACAAAGGAATCTTTTCATACACTTTACTCCAACCATCAACAGCCTTACATGTCATTTCATCCTAGCAATCTTCCCTGGTTGCTTTCCCACTCTTATTTCGGCTTCCTCCTCTCTGTACTCAGAGATTATTATCTCTATTCAGACTTTGCAACACTCTAATTTATAATAGACTTTTTCATGGCTGTATCATTTAGATTTTTTTAAATTATGGGGCAAGAACAGTGATTTATAATTCTCCTAGCATATAGTACCCCCTGGCATATTACTGCGTATTGTGGGTCTTCCATTAGTACATTTCATTGATTAAATATGGAGGAAAGCATTTCAGAAGATGCTTGTGGTAGACTAGCTGTCATTCCTTTAACTTAAATATTTACTCTTCATCAGGTAATCTCTTATGTCTGTTTTCTTATATTATTCCTCTGATGCACTCTATTGCTAGACATAAGAATGATCTACTGCCTGCAACACTCATTACCCCACTGATGTTCAACATCAGTTTGATGGACCTGGTTTTTAGAATTCACCTTCTTTTGCTTTTTTCATTCACCCACTGTTTCTATTAACAAAATATCACACACATGCACATAAGCATATACACACTCACCTGGAAATAGGTGATTTTAAATAAATATATAACTATACATATTATATTTCTATAAATCATCTATTTCCATGTGAGAAGCATAAAAAATAAAATTATCCATGATTGCACCCCCTAAAATCATTGTTAATATATTGGCACCAAATTCTTTATCCTAAAATGAAAATGAAATCATTCAGCTTTGCCCCATGGACTTTGTGATCCCATGGACTATAGCCTACCAGGCTCCTCCAATCCATGGGATTTTCCAGGCAGAAGTACTGAAGTGGGTTGCCATTTCATTCTCCAATTATTTGTAACTCTTTTCAAAACATTTATTGATATACTATATTGAAGGAGGTGAGTACATCCATATTCACATATCAAGGCAATTAGTCTAGCATTTCTATTGATGGTATGTAAAATAATTTTAGGTGGTACTTGGGTGAATTTATTTTCTTATAAGCGTATTTATTTTCTTATTGTAAGGGATACATTTTCCATCTATGTTAGTGATAAAAATTTTCTTGCTAAAGGTAATAAGTAAAAGAAAAGTGAGTTGACTTATATGAACATGGCAAAAGTCACTGAGGGAGGTAATGTGAGTAATTCAGGTCTGGGACACATCTGAGTTTGTCATCAATTCATAGATTGTATAAGTGACCATATTAGACACCATAGTAGAGTCAAATGTGGGTGATATATGGATCTATCTAGGAAAGCACTCATGAAATTCTTTACCAGAATGCTGTAAAACAGGGGCATGCTATGCTTTCTGTGGTTAATATTTCAGTTCTCTTATGAAATGGCAAAATATAAGTTGGGTATTATGATAATAGTCAATGTAGTCTAAATGTAGTAACGTGGACAACTATCTGAGGCCAGTCTTGCTTCCTTATGAAACAGCTCAAGCATGGCTCCTGGGGCGACTCTATTATGAAATTTTAAGGGTGCAGTTTTCACAGCAGATGCCTGTGATCCAAGTACTGTGGTTCTACAAATTCCACAATGTCAATGAAATTGTGGCTTACTAAAGTAAGGACAGATGGAGAGGCTATAGACTGTGTTGGACTGAGGAGAAAAATAGTATAGTTGACGATCACAGGGTTAAGAGCTTGGTCTTATTGAGGAAGTGGCTGCTGCTGCTGCTGCTGCTAAGTCACTTCAGTCGTGTTCAACTCTGTGCGACCCCACAGATGGCAGCCCATTGGGCTCCGCCGTCCCTGGGATTCTCCAGGCAAGAACACTGGAGTGGGTTGCCATTTCCTTCTCCAATGCATGAAAGTGCAAAGTGATAGTGAAGTCGCTCAGTCGTGTCTGACTCAGCAACCCCGTGGACTGCAGTCCACCAGGCTCCTCCGTCCATGGGAGTTTCCAGGCACCAGTACTGGAGTGGGGTGCCATTGCCTTCTCCGTTGAGGAAGTAGAGGGGGGAAGAAAAACTGAACTCATTAAATTGGCTTTTAAATCTATTTCTTGTAAAATGGTGTGGCCACTTGGAAAATAGTATGGTTTCTTTTTTTTTTTTTTTTTTACAAAATTTAAAGTAGAACTACTATATGATTCGGTAATTCCGCTTCTGGGTATATGTCTGAGAGAAGTGAAAGAAGAAGCTTTAAAAGATGTTTGCATTTATGGCAGCAGTATTTACAATAGCCAAATGGTAGAAGTGATCAAAGAGTCCATCAATGGATGAATGGATAAATAAAATGAGATATAAACATGTAATGAAATATTATGCAACCTTAAGAAGGAGGGAATTCTGATGCATGCTATGACATGGAGGAAGCTTGATGGCATTAGTTTAGTTAGTATCAGTTGCTTGGTTATGTTTGACTCTGTGTTACCCCGTGGCCTGTAGCCCGCCAGGCTCCTCTGTCCATGGGATTCTCCAGGCAAGAATACTGGAGTGGATTGCAATGCCCTTCTGCAGGGGATCTTCCTGACCAAGGGATCGAACCTGGGTCTCCTGAATTGTAGGCGGATTCTTCACTATCTGAGCCACCAGGGGCCATGTGAAATAAGCCAGTTGCCAAAAAGACAAATTTTGTATAATTCCACTTTTATGAGGTACCAAGAGTAGTCAAATTTATACTGATGGAAGTTAGAATGCTGGCTACCAGGAGATGAAAGAAGGAAAACTGGGCAGTTACTGTTTGATCTGTATAAAGTTTCAGTTTGGGGAGATGAAAGATTTCGAGATTGATGATGGTAATGGTTGCACAACAGTGTGCATACATTTAATGCCATTGAATTGTACACTTAGAAAAAGTTAAAATGCTAAATTTACATTATATATACTTTGGTACAGTTAAATAAAGAAAAGTTTATTTTCTGTCTTATGCCTAGTATAACTCTCTCTGAACACAGTCTTTGTCAGCGGCCTGTTTTGTGTAGCAGCTCAGATGTAATGCATATGTACAATGAAGAAGTTACGTTCTGGATTTTTTTTTTGCAGTAATCTTTTGCTTCTAGGTTGTCTTACTCCTGCTGGAATCATCTTCCTTGTAAGGAAAAGTTTCACTTTAGTATAAGTGGCACTTTTTGTGTTTGCTCCCGGAAATGTCACAGGTCATAGTTTAATGACCCAACAATGGTGGAGCTGAACGAAACTGTCTTTGGATAAAGTCTGCTGAGTAGTATATTCTTACCTCCATCACTGATGCTTCCTATGGACCTGGATTCCTTCTCCATGAAATGAGCCAAGCACTGACTGAGGCTCAGTGTGGAAGTGAATTTATTCAAGTTGGATTCTGACAATCAGTAAATACATAAGCAAAGCAATTCCTTGGAAAAACAGTGATGCTGCACTTATTCTTTATAGACTTTTCTATAATTTGCTTTGAGGCTTGTGTGTGTATATGTGTTTGTCACTCAGTCGTATCAAACTCTGTGACCCCATGTACTCTAGCCCACCAGGCTCCTCTGTCCATGTGATTCTCCTGGCAAGAATACTGGAGTGGGTTGCCATTCCCTTCTCCAGGGGATCTTCCTGACCCAGGGATGAAACCCAGGCCTCTTGCATCGAAGGCAGATTCTTTAATGTCTGAGCCACCAGAGAAGCCCCTAGTCTTGAGGTTTACCTAGCACCAGAGGTGACCATCCTCTCCTTTAACATAACTGATAAAGGCAAGTCGGTTACACCGCTTAATGTTGTTGTTAGGCACATAGGCGCTGAAGCCAGGTAGCCTGTGTCCCAGGTTTATTGCTAGCTGTATGATCTTGGTTCAAGTTTTGTTTTTTTTTTTCTTTTCTTATCTATAAAATAGCATGGTAAGAATGGTACCTAATCTGTAGGGTTGCTGTGAGAATTACATGAGTTAATATTTATAGAGTACATAGAGCAGAGTTTAGCACCTAGTATGGACTATATGAATGTTCATTATTATCAATAGCTATAGCATGCATGGATAAGCAGTTTCAGGGCTATTGTAAGGATATGATGGCATCCCCTAGAGTGACCCATGATGAGGTGATGGAGAGGGCACTTGTTAGGGTCTAAGAGCTGACAATTTGTATTCTAGTTCAGGTTTAGCCATTTATTCACTTTGTGACTTTTGGCAATTTACTTAAATGTAAATTAAGCCTTAGTTTCATCACTCGGTGCTGTGCTTAGTCTCTTAGTCATGTCCAACTCTTTGCAACCCCATGGACTGTAGCCCACCAGGCTCCTCTGTCCATAGGGATTCTCCAGGCAAGAATACTGAAGTGAGTTGCCCTCCTCCAGGGGATCTTTCCAACCCAGGATTGAACCCAGGTCTCCCACATTGCAGGTGGATTCTTTACAGTCTGACCCACCAGGGAAGTCCATGAATACTGGAGTGGGTAGCCTATTCCTTCTCCAGGGGACCTTCCCAACCCAGGAATTGAACTAGGATCTTCTGCATTGCAGGTGGATTTTTTACCAGCTGAGCTACCAGGGAAGCCCATGTAAATTAAGTCTTAGTTTCATCATCCTAAAGATTAGTGATATAAGAAGCGATCTTCTTCAGTCTCTTAACATGTAGCTATAAGCATCTAAGTTGTGAAGTTATAATGTTTCTGTTAGAGTTATTATTATAGCTTTCATTTTGTTCTCCTTATCTCCTTTTGTATTACGGCAAAGGAAAACTTTTCTACTTAAAAACTGGTTATTTTACATGATAGAAGTGGTACATGCCTACTGTAGAAAGTGTGGAAAAAAAAAACTATCATTTTGCCCTACTATTAACACATTCTTTCTTATTTAATATAAAGTATCTTAATGCTTGAGATTCCCAGACGGTGCAGTGGTAAAGAATCCTCTTGTCAATGCAGGAAACACAGGAGACATGGGTTCAATCCCTGGGTTGGGAAGATCCCCTAGAAGAGAAAATGGCAACCCACTCTGATATTTTTGCCTTAAAAATCCCATGGACAGAGAAGCCTGGCAGGATACAGTCCATGGTGTTGCAGGGAGTTGGACATAATTTAGTGACTGAGCATGCATGCATATTAATGCTTTAAGTTTTTATATAGCTTTTTTCTGTTTTCTGGCACAAGATCCAAGCTAGGGAGACCTATGTATGGAGAAAGTTACTTAAACTCAATTTTTATGCTTAATTTTGTTAGGAAATGGAATTTTTTTAATATTCAGATTTTATTGCTACATGAAGAAAATGATAATAAATTGACTACATTTACATTGTCACCTGAGAAGAATTTTCAAATATGCATAAGTCCTAATATCCCACGACATTAAAAATGGCTTTATTTCATAACTACTATATAAATATAAGCAATGAAAATAATGAATTATAAATTTCTAAGTATTTGAAATAACTGGGTTTAACGATTATAAACAACATAGGAACATTCTCAAAGTAAGGCTGTTCTCTGCATGGAAGCAATAGTCAAAATAAATTTTTAGTTCTGGAAATCTAATCAGTTTGTGTTAGGAATGTTTTGACACAATGAGATAGCGGAAGTGGATACAATGTCCTCCACAGGGAGTATGGTTCAACTTCTTCGTTAACTGCTTTAATGGCTGTAGGTATGAGAAAGTGAAAGTGTTAGTCCCTCAGTCGTGTCTGACTCTTTGCCACCCTATGGACTATAGTCCACTAGACTTTTCTGTCCATGGGATTCTCCAGGCAAGAATACTGAAGTGGGTTACCATTCCCTTCTCCAAGGGAATGAGAAAGTCTTGGAAAAAGTCATGGAGACATCAAAGATGGTGGGCGATTTCCTTTTCCCATTTACATAGTGCCTTTTGTGGAAAAACTGGCCACTCCTGCTCTTTGTCATTTGTTGTTCCTCAACTTCAGCCATCCTCTTTCATCCTTTCTTCCATAATCGCTGCCTCCTATTAATTGAGTCACAGAAGTTTCATATTATACTTTGTGATTCTCTGCAATAAATAGAAGTTTAAGGTTTTTTAATGAGTCATTAATCTTTGATATTATTTTATTAGAAATTGAAAGAATTCCTCCTAATAAAACTTATAATAAAACTCTCAGTAAGTGGTAATGCACTTGATCCTCCCCACTAATATAAATGGCTCTGCTGGTGTTGCTAAAAGATATATCTGTTTGGTCTCCCCACTATGCTTGAAAGTAGAATGGCAGCTTTCTTTCACTGAAGAGAAGGCCACAGAAGAGAAGGTAGAGTTTATAGCAGTGGAGAAAAATATTAAGGCCACAGACATCTAACAGTAAATACTTTCTCCCAAATATCTACCTTTCCTGGCCAGCAACAGATTAAAGACTATGAAATGAAGTCTCTTCTAACTCGAATGCTACATGTTTAATTGAGGCAATCTAGTGTTCAAGTTCGGAGAAGGCAATGGCACCCTACTCCAGTACTCTTTCCTGGAAAATCCCATGGACAGAGGAGCCTGGTGGGTGGCTGTCTATGGGGTCGCACAGAGTCGGACATGACTGAAGCGACTTAGCAGGAGCAGCAGCAGTGTTCAAGTTAGAAGAGACTTCTTTTCATAGTCTTCAATCTGTTGCTGGCCAGGAAAGGCAGATGTTTGGGGAAAACTATTTACTGTTGATTGACATATGTCTTTGAGAACCTTACCAATAGCACACGGGAAACAAAGAAACCTACTTTGCTTGTTCCAAACCACCTCCTGGAAGCCCTTGCTCAGTTCAGTTGGAGCTCTTAGGTCAACCAAACACAAAATTGAGAAAACATTCAAAGAACTAGTGTGTAGCAGAGGAGTTGGAAGGATTGGAAAGGGCTCAGTATTTGCTTTATTTCCTCTGAGCGCATTACTTACTCTGAGTAGTAATGCTTTGAGTTAGCCAGGAAGGTAAGATAAACACTATTTGGTTAATAAGTTCTGTAAGAACCCCACAGAATGTCTTTTCTGATTTACCATTGTATAGATGAAAAAAGCATAATATCCTCTTTGCTTGCACTTTTTTCTCATTCAGCTTTGAAGCTGGTGGATAATTTAGAGTGTGAGTGAATGGTGAGAGCTTGCTTGTTCACATCTTTCTCAGGTTAGGAATATTAAATGTGTGTAAGAAACGTTATGAGAAAAGGGTATATTACTTGGGCTTCATCTCTTAATGCAATTTTAGATCAAATGGAGATGTTTCCTCACTCAGTATTTACAGCCTAAAACTGATTTTCTTATTTCTAATTTGAAGAATTAAAAAGCAGAAAGAAGTGTGTCTGTATTTTTGGTGCTACAGTGCCCCAAATTGACCCTCATGATTCACTCATCAACTTTGGTTTCTACCAAATAAATAAAAATACCTTTAAGAGCTGGTTAAATGCAGTTGTTGGATAAACAGATTTTCCTTACATGCTTGAACAATGGGGCAGCCTTGGTTTATGCACCATAGTACCAAATGCAAGTGTTCCAATTCAATTAATCTTAAAACATATATATGGGAGTAATGGTGAGAAGGAAGGACAAGAACAAAGAAGGGGAGGGTGGAGGGAAAGGATATACTATATGCACTGACTGTTTTTATGAGTCCTCTGCCCACCTTGGCCTTCACTGTGGTTGACCATGAGCACTGACGAAGGACTGTAAAGATTAGAGCAATAGAGTGATTCTCTATATGAAAATATCTCACCTGTATTAAGCCATTTCTTAATACAGATGAGAAAGTTGAAAACAAGTAAAATTTTAAAACACGAGAAAGCCTATGAATTCTACCATCTAAGTCACTGTTGTGCTATGTGCTAAGTCTCTTCAGTCATGTTCAACTCTGTGTGGCCCCTGGACTGTGGCCTGCCAGGCTCCTCTGTCCATGGGATTCTCCAGGCAACTATACTGGAGTGGGTTGGGGTGCCCTCTTCCAGGGGATCTTCCTGACCCAGAGTTCGAACCTGAGTCTCTTTAGTCTCCTATGTTGGCAGCAGGTTCTTCATCACTAGTACCATTTGGAAAGCCCAAGTCACTGTTGGTCAGTCATTACTAAAATCACTATCTGTGTCATAGGACATCATTAAAATTATAGCAGAAAGTGAAGAGGAAATAAAAGCCTGTTGGTGAAAGTGAAAGAGGAGAGTGAAAAAGTTGGCTTAAAGGTCAATATTCAGAAGATGAACATCATGGCATCTGGTCCCATCACTTCTTGGGAAATAGATGGGGAAACAGTGGAAACAGTGGCAGGCTTTATTTTTTGGGCTCCAAAATCACTGCAGATGATGACTGCAGCCATGAAATTAAAAGATGCTTACTCCTTGGAAGGAAGGTTATTATCAACCTAGATAGCATATTGAAAAGCCGAGACATTACTTTGCCAACAAAGGTCCATCTAGTCAAGGCTATGGTTTTTCCAGTGGTCATGTATGGATGTGAGTGTTGGACTGTGAAGAAGGTTGAGCGCCAAAGAATTGTTGCTTTCAAACTATGGTGTTGGAGAAGACTCCTGAGAGTCCCTTGGACTGCAAGGAGATCCAATCAGACCATTCTAAAGGAGATCAGCCCTGCATGTTCTTTGGAAGGAATGATGCTAAAGCTGAAACTCTAGTACTTTGGCCACCTCATGCAAAGAGTTGACTTATTGAAAAAGACTCTGATCCTGGGAGGGATTAGGGGCAGGAGGAGAAGGGGACGACAGAGTATGAGATGGCTGGATGGCATCCCCTGACTCGATAGACGTGAGTTTGGGTGAACTCTGGGAGCTGGTGATGGACAGGGAGGCCTGGTGTCCTGTAATTCATGGGGGCACAAGAGTTGGACATGACTGAGCAACTGAACTGAACTGAACTGAAAATTATAGCTGATCCTAAAGCAGTCTTTATGGGTCAGTAAAAATTTTGTAAGCACCTGTTTTACCCATTAGATGACTAGCATTAAAAATCTGCTCCTATGAAAAGTATCAAACTTTGGGATATTATATCAATGTATAGCAGAACTGAAAAAAATTTATAGCTTGTTTCCAGTTGATTTTTTTCCATTTCAGTGTATTTCTTAAATGCACAAAATGCAATGCAGTTTTGTGGTAGCAATAGGTGAACTGTGAACTTCCATATAATCAAGCTGGTTTTAGAAAAGACAGAGGAACCAGAGATAAATATGCCAACATCCACTAGGTCATCGAAAAAGCAAGAGAGTTCCAGAAAAACATCTACTTCTGCTTTATTGACTATGCCAAAGCCTTTGACTGTGTGGATCACAATAAACGGTGGAAAATTCTGAAGGAGATGGGAATATCAGACCACCTGACCTGCCTCTTGAGAAATCTGTATGCAGGTCAGGAAGCAATAGTTAGAACTGGACATGGAACAACAGACTGGTTCCAGATCAGGAAAGGAGTACACCAAGGCTGTATATTGTCACCATGCTTTATTTAACTTAAATGCAGAGTACATCATGAGAAACACTGGGCTGGATGAAGCACAAGCTGGAATCAAGATCGCTGGGAGAAATATCAATAACCTCAGATATGCAGATGACACTACCCTTATGGCAGAAAGCGAAGAAGAACTAAAGAGCCTCTTCATGAAAGTGAAAGAAGAGAGTGAAAAAGTTGGCTTAAAGCTCAACATTCAGAACACGAAGATCAGAGTATCTGGTCCTGTCACTTCATGGCAAATAGATGGGGAAACAATGGAAACAGTGTCAGATTTTATTTTTTGGGCTCCAAAATCACTGCAGATGGTGATTGCAGCCATGAAATTAAAAGATGCTCACTCCTTGGGAGGAAAGTTATGACCAACCTAGATAGCATATTAAAGAGCAGAGACATTACTTTCCCATAAAAGATCCATTTCATCAAGGCTACGGTTTTTCCATTAGTCATGTATGGATGTGAGAGTTGGACTATAAAGAAGGCTGAGCACTGAAGAATGGATGCTTTTGAACTGTTGTGTTGGAGAAGACTCTTGAGTCACTTGGATTGCAAAGAGATCCAACAAGTCCATCCTAAACATCAGTCCTGAATGTTCATTGGAAGGACTGATGCTAAAGCTGAAACTCCAATACTTTGGCCACCTCATGCAAAGAGCTGAGTCATTTGACAAGATCCTGATGCTAGGAAAGACTGAGGGCAGGCGGAGAAGGGGATGAAAGAGGATGAGATGGTTGGATGGCATCACTGACTAATGGACATGAGGTTGGGTAGGCTGCATGAGTTGGTGATGGACATGGAGGCCTGGTGCACTGTAGTCTATGGGGTTGCAAAGAGTCGGACACGACTGAGCGACTAAACTGAACTGAACTGGACTGTGGTAGATGTTATTGAGGGAACAAGAGTTCCACAATGAGTAGAGATGGCTATGGTAAATGATAGTTGATCATTTTGTTGCTTATTTGGTGGTTTGGTTGCTAAAGAAAGTGAAAGTAGCTCAGTCACGTCTGACTCTTTGCAAACCCATGAACTATATGGAATTCTCTAGGCCAGAATACTGGAGTGAGTACCCTTTCCCTTCTCTAGGGGATCTTCCCAAGCTAGGGATAGAACCCAGGTCTCCCGCATTGTGGGCAGTTTCTTCACCAGCTGAGCCGCCAAGGAAGCCTGGTTTAGTTGCTAAGTTATGTCCAGCTCTTGGGACCGCGTGGACAGTAGCCTGCCAGGCGCCGCTCTCCATGGGCTCCTCCAGGCAAGAATACTGGAGTGGGTTGCCATTCTGTTCTCCAGGGGACCTGCCCAAGCCAGGGATCAAACTTGGTCTCCTGAACTGCAGGCATAGTCTTTACTGACTGAGCCACCTAATACAATGTTTTAAGGAAAGTTTTAAGAAAGAATATATCATGATGCCCAAATCTGGGCCTAAAGGTGTGCTGTTTTAAAAACTCAGATCCCAAACAGATAGTAATAAAGAAGCAAAAACACACTGAATTTAACCGAACACAGAATACTTATGTTAGAGAGAAAAGTTGTGTTACCCAGAAAACCACGTGAAAGTTAATGTTGGAGCCTCAGATAGTTACCAACAGGCCTGTCTTAAAATCGTTGCTACCAAAGTTAGTGGGAACCTCCTGTATAGTGCAGATTTCCCTGGTGAAGAACACACCGGCCAATGTAGGAAGTACAAGAGATACAGGTTTGATCCCTGGGTTGGGAAGATCCCGGGAAAGGCAAACCACTCCAGTGTTTTTGCCTGGGAAATCCCATGGACATAGAAGCCAGGTGGGCTACAGTCGATGGGGTCACAAAAGAATCAGACATGATTCAGCGACTATACGATAGAATAACTCCAGTGGGAATGTACTGTATAAGGCAGAGAGCTCAGCTTGCTGTTCTGTGGTCACCTACATGGGTGGTATGGGGGCAGGGGTGGGAGGGAGGTCCAAGAAGGAAGGGATATATGTATACATATATAGCTCACTCACTTTGTTGTGCAGCAGAAACTAGCACAGCATTGTAAAGCAACTATATTTCAATTAAAAAAATGAATTTTTAAAAAGAGAAAAAAGAGAACTTGCAGTTGTAAATAGACCATAAAACTCTGTAAATAGTTGTAAGGGTCCTAATACAATAAATTGAACAACTCCCAGCCAGGATGGAGAAAGATTAGCATGGGTCACACAGAGGAAGGGCAGGAAGGGAACTATAGAAAAAGGGACAATGAATGAAAGAACGAGAGGTCCGATTCAAACAGACACCCTCCTTTTAGTCAGATCTGGGTAGCCTTTATGCTTTCTCAGAAGGACACAACTAGAGATTCATATCAAGGTGTTTGGTTGCTCAGTCATGTCTGACTCTTTGCGACTCCATGGACTGTAGCCCTCCAGGGTCCTCTGTCCATGGGGTTTCCCAGGCAAGAATACTGGAGTGGGTTGCCATTTCCTCCCTCTAGGGGGTCTTCCCAACCCAGGATCAAACCTGCATCTCCTGCAATTGGCAGTTGGAATCTTTACCACTGAAATACCAGGGAATCACATTTATATCAGCACCTACTACATATTATATTTTGCTAAATATAAATGTTAGAAAATTATACAGTAAGTTAGATGAGCAGCACATCAAAGATTATTTTTTCTAGAATTTGTGCCAAGACCTTCGAGAATACTCACATTTTCATGTAGAAATGTCTGTATAAGCTCTTGGCTTTTCCCTGAATCACATTAAACGATCCCATACCATTTTAACATACATAAATTCTCAATTTTCATTATAGTCTTATTGTTCATTTTGTTAAGCTATAGGATATTTGTAAACAGAAGAATGGGTGATAAACTACAAAGCTATCTTAAGGACCAAGTGCTAGGCACTGACTGAATTTTGCCTACCTGATTTGTGAGTGTGCTTTTCAAATTGTGAGTGTGTGTGTGTGTGTGCACACGCGTGTGTGTGTGCACACGCATGTGTGCTCAGTCACGTCTAACTCTTTGAGATGCCATGGACTGTAGCCTGCCAGGGTCCTCTGTCCATGGAATTTTCCAGGCAAAAATACTGGTGTGGGTTGCCATTATCTATTCCAGGTGATCTTCCTAGCCCAGGGATTGAACCTGCATCCCTCGCACCTCCTGCATTGGCAGGCAGATTCTTTAGCATCGTGCCACCTGGGAAGCCCTGCTTTTCTAATTTTCACCCATTAAAATCATATGACCGTCTCATGGACTGTCATACTGCTCCTCGGTAGTATAGCACCTCATTCTTCAATTCCAACATGCCAAAGACCTTTCAAGGTTTTCATGTGACAGTGTGAGCTCAGTTCTAAAAAAAAAATCATTGTGTTGTTTTCATAAAGTTCTGATTTAAAGAACTCAGGTTTTAAGTTGCTTCTCTAGATGGAAATTTGGCAACAGTCTCCTAACTTTAAAAACTTCATATTAGTGAAACTTAAAATTTATCCTCATGGGCATGCTCAGTATTTAACTATAAATATGCTTGTGATATTATTGAAATTAATGTAAAACACTGGAAGGAAAAAAATCTATAAATGTCTCCCATGGTCAAATAAATCATGCTACATTTGCTCAATGAAATAAATGCTTTTTATAAAACTTAAGAGACTGGAAAATTTTCATGAATGATATGGATATCATTGAGTGTTGGACTTATTAGAAGTACTTTTTTTTTTTTTTTTACATCTGTGATTTTCCACAGTCTATTGTAAGCATATGTTACTGTGAACCTAATAGATATTAACAAAAATTCTAGTTTTCCAGAATGTGCAGTTTAGTGGAACTGTATGTATTGTAGAATGTGTCTTTACCATGGCTTATTTTCCGCTGTATGTATCATGGTATGCTAGTAAATCCTACAGTGATAAAATACAAATTCCCAGATGCAGTGAGTCAGAACCTCTGGAGGTAAGGTCTGGTCCACGGATTAGTATCAGGCAACCAAGAGAATCAGTTTAGGGAAAGACTTTATGCAAATACAAGCATTCAGCCAATGAAAGTGGGATTGCTGTATTGAAGCAGTCCAATGTGAAGTAAATTGTGAGTGATTTGAAAAGGTGGGGTTACTAAGAACTAAGGCCCCACCCTAAGCACAGCTGAGAAACCATCATTTGCACTGTTTTCCTTTCTATGGTTTGTGCCTTCTTCCAGGAAATCCTTCTTGGCTATTGGGAATCTGTTATCAGTAATGTACAACTAATGTAAATTTAACTCGTTATATTACTCCTCTCAGGAAGATTTGTATTTTAAGCCTCATCTTTACATGGGAAAAGGAAAACTTTTTCTTTTGAAAGATTTGGATCTTCAACAAGCAGATGATGGCTGAGAATGCTGATGAAAAAGGGAAGAAGGTTTTATATTCATTTAAAATCCCATCAGAGAACCATGAACTACTCAGCCAATCACTCAGGAAGGTAACTAGTGAACTTCTAGGTTTCTGAGGATTCCAGCTTTAAATTAAACAAGGATTCATTAAATTATGGGCTTCCCTTGTGGCTCAGCTGGTAAAGAATTCGCCTGCATTGTGGGATACCTGGGTTTGATTCCTGGGTTGGGATGATCCCCTGGAGAAGGGAAAGGCTACCCACTCCCATTCTGGCCTGGAAAATTGTCCATGGGGTCAGAAAGAGTCAGATATGACTGAGTGACTTTCACTTTGTTAAATTATGGAATATTCTGGGCATTTGGGATGTTACATATTTGTATACTCAGCTGTTTTGAAGCCCTCCAGAAAGTCTGTGAAGGGTAGAAATTTGTACCTAAGTGGAAGCACCAATCAGCACCTTGAACTCTAAAAGACCATTTTATGGGAGTAACCCCGTAGGGTAGACTAGCTGACCATCCAGCACCTGCATTTCAATATGGCCTTGTACAGTCCTCTCATCCTTAAATATGCAGCAATTCTCAGGAAATTTTGTTCTTGGGGAAAATTACCAAATAGAAGACAAAACAGATACAATTTAAAGCTTTGCAGGATATCCCTTTTATGACTACTTCCCCCCACCCCCAAGTTAAATACCTTCTATTATTTCCTAGAAAAGAAATACTATGTAACAAACATTTGTGTAACACTCACAATATGACATTTCTTGTCCTCAAATGTCTGTGAATATTAATGTGTTTAATCCACATGATAATGCTATGAGTTAAGTCTAGTATTATACTATAAGCATCCAAGGAAGAGGTACATTTTCTAAGACCAGTTTTCTAGTAAATAGGGGTGATGGGATTGAATCCATGCTATTTGGTTGCAGAGTTCTTGCTTTTAGGAACTATGTTATGTGGCCTCTCACACTCTTGCACTTTAATTTTTCAATTAAAAGAGAAGTCAGTGAATCATCAGACTAGGATATGCTGTGGTAACTAGTGACCTCAAAAATCTCAGTGGCTTGCAACCTCAAAAATGTATTTTATATTCTTGCTACTAGTACATCTCAGGGTGGTTGCAACTGTACTCTATGTTTTCTTCACTTTTGAGCTTAGACTGACAGAGATGCTTCTGTTTGGAATACTGCTTGTCATTGTGATAGAGGAAAAAAGATAGCAAACCATATATTGGTACCTGAAGTTCTTCAGCAAAATAATTCATGCTATGTTCTCCTACATTTTGTTGGCCAATAAAGTGTCTCCTATTGGCCAAAAAGCCTGCCACTAATAGGACTGGGAAGTAAAATCCTTTCCCAAGGAAGGGTATCAGACATTCATGAGAAATCCATCAGAGTCTTAATTACTTATTGCAATTTTAATGACATATTTTTTATTAATACCATTATTCTCCCTTATTCAACTTTAAGCCCCAAAGCTCCGTTAATCACCACTTCATATTTAGTGTCACTTATGGTGTTTGGCCCCAAGGTCAGGGGCGGCAGCCAAGAGGAGCAACCCCACATCCAAGGAGAGGCGGCTGTGCGGGCACATTTCAGGTCAGGAGAGGTGACCTTGTCCAAGGTAAGGAGCAGCAGCTGTGCTTTGCTGGAGCAGCCGAGAAGAGATAACCCACATCCAAGGTAAGAGAAACCCAAATGAGATGGTAGGTATTGTGAGAGGGCATCAGAAGGCAGACGCTCTGAAATCATAATCACAGAAAACTAGGCAATCTAATCACACAGACCACAGGCTTGTCTAACTCAGTGAAACTAAGCCATACTGTGTGGGGCCACCCAAGACGGGCGGGTCATGCTGGAGAGTCTGACAGACCGTGGTCCACTGGAGAAGGGAATGGCAAACCACTTCAGTTTTCTTGCCTTGAGAACCCCATGAACAGTATGAAAAGGCAAATGATAGGATACTGAAAGCAGAACTCTCCAGGTTGGTAGGTGCCCAGTATGCTACTAGTGATCAGTGGAGAAATAACTCCAGAAAGAATGAAGGGATGGAGCCAAAGCAAAAACAATACCCGGTTGTGGATGTGACTGGTGATAGAAGCAAGGTCTGATGTTGTAAAGAGCAACATTGCATAGGAACCTGGAATCTTAGGTCCATGAATCAAGGCAAATTGGAAGTGGTCAAACAGGAGATGGCAAGAGTGAACGTCGACATTCTAGGAATCAGCGAACTAAAATGGACTGGAATGGGTGAATTTAACTCAGATGACCATTATATCTACTACTGCGGGCATGAATCCCTTAGAAGAAATGGAGTAGCCATCATGGTCAACAAAAGAGTCTGAAATGCAGTACTTGGATGCAATCTCAAAAACGACAGAATGATCTCTGTTCATTACCAAGGCAAACCATTCAATATCATGGTGAGCCAAGTCCATGTATGCCTCAACCAGCAACACTGAAGAAGCTGAAATTGAACGGTTCTATGAAGACCTACAAGACCTTTTAGAACTAACACCCAAAAAGATGTCCTTTTCATTATAAGGGACTGGAATGCAAAAGTAGGAAGTCAAGAAACATCTGGAATAACAGGCAAATTTGGCCTTGGAATACGGAAAGAAGCAGGACAAAGGTTAATAGAGCTTTGCCAAGAGAATGCACTGGTCATAGCAAACACCTGTTTCCCACAACACAAGAGAAGGCTTTACACATGGACATCACCAGATGGTCAACACCAAAATCAAATTGATTTTAGTCTTTGCAGCCAAAGATGGAGAAGCTCTATACAGTCAGCAAAAACAAGACCAGGAGCTGACTGTGGCTCAGATCATGAACTCCTTATTACCAAATTCAGAAGTAAATTGAAGAAAGTAGGGAAAACCACTAGACCATTCAGGTATAATCTAAATAAAATTCTTTATGATTATACAATGGAAGTGAGAAATAGATTTAAGGGACTAGATCTGATAGACAGATGCCTGATGAACTATAGAATGAGGTTCATGACATTGTACAGAAGACAGGGATCAAGACCATCCCCATAGAAAAGAAATGCAAAAAAGCAAAATGGCTGTCTGAGGAAGCCTTACAAATGGCTGTGAAAAGAAGAGAAGTGAAAAGCAAAGGAGAAAAGGAGAGATATAAGCCTCTGAATGCAGAGTTTGAAAGAATAGCATGGAGAGATAAGAAAGACATCGTCAGCGATCAATGCAAAGAAAAGAATGAAAATAGAACACTTTCTAACACCATACAAAAAAAAAAAAACAACTTAAAATGGATTAAAGATCTATATGTAAGTCCAGAAACTATAAAACTCCTAGAAGAGAACATAGGCAAATCACTCTTCGACATAAATCACAGAAGGGTCCTCTGTGACCCACATCCCAGAATACTGGAAATAAAAGCAAAAATAAACAGTTCAGTTCAGTTCAGTTGCTCAGTCGTGTCCAACTCTTTGTGACCCCATGAATCGCAGCACTCCAGGCCTCTCTGTCCATCACCAACTCCCGGAGTTTACTCAAACTTGCGTCCATCAAGTCAATGATGCCATCCAGCCATCTCATCCTCAGTTGTCCCCTTCTTCTCCTGCGCCCAATCCCTCCCAGCATCAGTCTTTCCCAATGAGTCAGCTCTTCGCATGAGGTGGCCAAAGTACTGGAGTTTCAGCTTTAGCATCATTCCTTCCAAAGAAATCCCAGGGTTGATCTCCTTCAGAATGGACTGGTTGGATCTCCTTGCAGTCCAAGGGACCTAATTAAAATTAAAAGCTTCTTCCCAACAAAGGAAACTATAAGTAAGCTGAAAAGACAGCCTTCAGAATGGGACAAAATAATAGCAATTGAAGCAACTGACAAAGAGCTAATATCAAAAATATACAAGCAACATATGCAGCTCAATTCCAAAAAAATAAACAACCCAATCAAAAAAATGGGCCAAAGAACTAAATAGACATTTCTCCAAAGAAGACATACGGATGGCTAACAAACACATGAAAAGATGCTCAACATCACTCATTATCAGAGAAATGCAAATCAAGACCACAATGAGGTACCATTTCACACCAGTCAGAATGGCTGCGATCCAAAAAGTCTACAAGCAATAAATACTGGAGAGGGTGTGGACAAAAGGGAACCCTCTTACACTGTTGGTGGGAATGCAAACTAGTACAGCCACTATGGAAAACAGTGGGGAGATTCCTTAAAAACTGGAAACAGAACTGCCTTATGACCCAGCAATCCCACTTCTGGGTATACATACTGAGGAAATCATTATATATTGAATTGAAAGAGACAGGTGTACCCCAGTGTTCATCGCAGCACTGTTTATAATAGCCAGGACATGGAAGCAACCTAGATGTTCATCAGCAGCTGAATGCATAAGAAAGCTGTGGTACATATACACAATGGAGTATTACTCAGCCCTTAAAAAGAGTAAATTTGACTCAGTTCTAATGAGGTGGATAAAACTGGAGCTGATTATACAGAGTGAAGTAAGCCAGAAAGAAAAACACCAATACAGTATCCTAACACATATATATGGAATTCAGAAAGATGGTAACGATAACACTGTATGTGAGACAGCAAAAGAAAGAAAGAAACACAGATGTATAGAACAGTCTTTTGGACTCTGTGGGAGAGGGAGAGGGTGGGATGATTTGGGAGAATGGCATTGAAACATGTAAAATATCATATAGAAACAAATCGCCAGTCCAGGTTTGATGTATAATACAGGATGCAGAGGAACCAGAGATCAAATTGCCAACATCCACTGATCATGGAAAAAGCAAGAGAGTTCCAGAAAAAACATTTATTTCTACTTTATTGACTATGCCAAAGCCTTTGACTGTGTGGATCACAATAAACTGTGGAAAATTCTGAGAGAGATGGGAATACCAGACCACCTGACCTGCCTCTTGAGAAATCTGTATGCAGGTCAGGAAGCAACAGTTAGAACTGGACATGGAACAACAGACTGGTTCCAAATAGGAAAAGGAGTACATCAAGTCTGTATCTTGTCACCTTGCTTATTTAACTTATATGCAGAGTACATCATGAGAAACGCTGGACTGGGAGAAACACAAGCTGGAATCAAGATTGCCGGGAGAAATATCAATAACCTCAGATATGCAGATGACACTACCCTTATGGCAGAAAGTGAAGAGGAACTAAAAGCCCCTTGATCAAAGTGAAAGAGGCCGAGTGAAAAAGTTGGCTTAAAGCTCAACATTCAGAAAACGAAGATCATGGCATCTGGTCCCATCACTTCATGGGAAATAGATGGGGAAACAGTGGAAACAGTGTCAGACTTTATTTTTTTGGTCTCCCAAATCACTGCAGATGATGACTGCAGCCATGAAATTAAAAGACGCTTCCTCCTTGGAAGAAAAGTTATGTCCAATCTAGATAGCATATTCAAAAGCAGAGACATTACTTTGCCAACAAAGGTCTGTCTAGTCAAGGCTATGGTTTTCCAGTAGTCATGTATGGATGTAAGAGTTGGACTGTGAAGAGGCTGAACATCAAAGAATTGTTGCGTTTGAACTGTGGTGTTGGAGAAGACCTTGAGAGTCCCTTGGACTGCAAGGAGATCCAATCAGTCCATCCTAAAGGAGACCAGTCCTGAATGTTCATCGGAAGGACTGATGCTAAGGCTGAAACTCCAGTACTTTGGCCACCTCATGCAAAGAGTTGACTCATTGGAAAAGACCCTGATGCTGGGAGGGATTGGGGGCAGGAGGAGTAGGGAACAACCGAGGATGAGATGGCTGGCTGGCATTACCGACTCGATGCACATGAGTTTGGGTGAACTCCGGGAGTTGGTGATGGACAGGGAGGCCTGGCGTGCTGCAGTCCATGGGGTTGCAAAGAGTCGGACACAGCTGACTGACTGGACTGAACTGAACTGGTTATTTGGGGAAATTCTTGGTTAGGACAAATGAAAATGAAAACACCTGTAACAAAAATAATTTTATAGCACAGCAATTAGAAAAACAATGGCTAAGTTTTGGGGGCCCTTACTGTGTGCCAGCTACTTGACAAAGCTTGTTTTTCCTAAATTTTTAAAATTAAATATTTTATTTTGAATAAGTTTCAAACCTACAGAAAAGTTGCAAAAGCAAACAAAGAACTCTCACATATCCTTTGTTCAGAGACCTCTTTCAAATTTCACCAATTATCCCACTAATATCTGAGCAAAGAATTCAATGCAGGAATTATGCTTTGGATCCATTAGTCTTGTCACTCCAGTTTCTTTCAACTGGAGCAGTTCTCCAGTTTTTCTTCACTTTCATGACTTTGAAATTCTTAAAGAATTATTGACTCTTCCTTTGTAGAAGACCCTTGAAGTTAGGGTTAGTAACTAACTTTTGTACATTCTTTTGAGTGGTAATGATTTTTACTAGTACTATTAACTTTGATCATTTGATTAAAGTGATGTCTGCCAAGTTTTTCTCCACTGTAAAATCAATTTTCTCCCTTTGCAATAAATATTTCATAGGAGGATATTTAGAGACCATATCAAAATCCCATTCCTTGGATCTGTAAACAGCTTCTGGTACTGAACAAAATGTATATTCCTACTAATGATAAAGGTTGGTGAAATGATCATACTAAATATGAATAATGACTTAATTTTAATATAAACTCAAAGGCTTACCTTTGAATCAGGCACAATCCTTATGTGAGCTGTCACAAGGATGTCTTAAGCAGAAATGTTTAGTTCTTTTTGAAATAAATTTGTGATAGTTGAGAAAAAAAAATCCAGTTCCTTAAATCATGTTTTATCACAACATCATTAATATTTCTTTTCTGAATTGTTATACTAATGGTTGCTAAATGGTGATTTTCTATTCTTATCACTTCTTCTATATTTATTAGTTGGTTTTCTATAAGGAGGAACTTTCTCACTAATTTCTTTATTTCCCAGGGAACCCATGGGTTTCTATTTTATTGAATGCTTATAATTTACTGTTCATACTGTTCATGGGGTTCTCAAGGCAAGAATACTGAAGTGGTTTGCCATAATAATTTACTACTGTTATGATTTAATTTAATGATCAAAGATTATCCTAGATTTGACTAGTTTACCTCCTTTAAGCTAGCTTCTCTTATTATTTTGACAAGTCCGTATTATTCTTTAAGTATTTCTGTACTATCTGGTATAACAAGAAATTCTATGCTTGTTCTATTCATTTCTTAAATCAGACCTAGAATCAGTCATTTCAGTAAGGTGCCCTGGTTCCTTTTAATGCAAAATATTCTTTGGAAACATTAGCAAGGTCTTAACATGAGGCATGCCCATTGCTATTGTAATATTTCTTTTCCCAAGCTCTTCACGGTAAATAGAAAATACATGCATGTACACACACACACACACCACAGACTTAGCCCTAACAAAATACCAGAGAGTAGTGGCTTATAAACCATAAAAATTTACTTCTCACAGTTCTGGAGGCTGGAAATCTGAGTTTAGGGTGCCAACATGGTTAGGTGACAGCCATTTTCCAGGTCCCAGACCTCTCATTGTATCCTCACATGGTAAAAGAGGTAAGAGAGCTCGTGGAGGGGGTGTCTATTTTATACAGGCATTAATGCCATTCATGAGGGCTCCACTCTCATGATCTAAGCACCTCCCAAAGGCCATACCTCCTAGAATCATCACTTTGTGAGTTACATTTAAACATATGAATTTAGGTCAGACATTCAGATGATAGACCATATAGACTATAGCAAATGTTGTGCCCAACTCTGTGTGACCCCATAGACGGCAGCCCACCAGGCTCCACCGTCCCCGGGACTCTGTAGGTAAGAACACTGGAGTGGGTTGCCATTTCCTTCTCCAATGCATGAAAGTGAAAAGTGAAAGTGAAGTCGCTCAGTCATGTCTGACTCTTAGCGACCTCATGGACTGCAGCCCACCAGGCTCCTCTGTCCATGGGATTTTCTAGTCAAGAGTACTGGAGTGGGGTGCCATTGCCTTCTCTTTCTCTATGTATGTATGTATGTATGTGTGTGTGTGTATATATATATATATATATATATATACATATATATATAATCTATAAAATAATGAGTTTCTGTTGATACCTCAACTCTAGTCCAACATCACAGGGTCCATATAGCTTTCCTCTCCACGTTTGTATCTCCCTTCTTTGACGGTGAAGAGTCCGGCTCTCATTACCTCAAGTGCCTAAGCATAGTCAGTTTCATGATACCACCTGGCTGCCACTCTCTTTCTACACTGGCTCCACTTGACATTGAGGCCTGACAAGTCTGGACTATGCTTTTTTTAATGACTTTTGATAAAGAAAAGAAGAAAGGCAATAAAAATGATACTTTTGAATTGGAAGAGTCAATATCATCAAAATCACTATACTATCCAAGGCAACCTACAGATTCAGTGCAATCCCTATTAAATTATCAATGGCTTTTTCATGAAACTAGAAGAAAACATTTTAGAATGTGTATGGAACACAAAAGACACTGAATAATCAAAGAAAAAATAAGAAAAAAGAAGCTGGAGGAATCAGGCTTCCTGACTTCAGACTATATTACATAGCTACAGAAATCAAAATAGTATGATACTGGCACAAAAACAGAAACATAGATCAATGAAACAGGAAGGGAAACTCAGAAATACACCTACATACCTATGATCAGTTAATCTCACTACTGCGGGCATATCCAGAGAAACCATACTTCAAGATACATGTACCCCAGAGTTCATGGAAGCATTATTTACATTAGCAAAGGCATAAAAGCAACCTAAATGTCTATTGACAGAAGAATGGGTAAAGAAAATGTTGTACATATGGAATATTCAGTTCAGTTCAATTCAGTCGCTCAGTCGTGTCCGACTCTTTGCGACCCCATGAATCGCAGCACGCCAGGCCTCCCTGTTCATCACCAACTCCCTGAGTTCACTCAGATTCACATCCAGAGAGTCAGTGATGCCATCCAGCCATCTCATCCTCTGTCGTCCCCTTTTCCTCCTGCCCCCAGTCCTTCCCAGCATCAGTCTTTTCCAATGGGTCAGCTCTTCTCATGAGGTGGCCAAAGTACTGGAGTTTCAGCTTTAGCATCATTCCTTCCAAAGAAATCCCAGGGCTGATCTCCTTCAGAATGGACTGGTTGGATCTCCTTGCAGTCCAAGGGACTCTCAAGAGTCTTCTCCAACACCACAGTTCAAAAGTATCAATTCTTCGGTGCTCAGCCTTCTTCACAGTCCAACTCTCACATCCATACATGAGTACTGGAAAAACCATAGCCTTGATTAGATTGACCTTTGTTGGCAAAGTAATGTCTCTGCTTTTCAATATGCTATCTAGGTTGGTCATATTACTCAGCTACAAAAAGAATGAATAATGCCATTTGGAGCAGCTGAATGGACTTAAAGATTATCATGCTAAATAAAGTAAGTCAGACAGAAAAAGATAAATATTAATATTATATGATATCACTTATATTTGGAATCTAAAAAATGGTACAAAATGAACTTATTTATCCAACAGAAACACTCACACAGACTTCAAAAACAGACTTACAATTATTAAAGGGGAAAGGTGGGGAGGGATAAATTAGAAGTTTGTTTTTAACATATACACATTACTATATAAAGCAGATAATCAACAAGGACCTACTATATAGCACAGGGAACTCTATTCAATATTCTGTAAAAATTTATGTGTGAAATGAATCTGAAAAAGAATGGATATATGTATGTATATAACTCAATCACTTTGCTGTACACCTGAAACTAACACATTGTAAATCAACTATTCTCCAAAGTAAAATAAAATATTTTTTAAAAGCAAAAGAAAAGAAATAAATCAAGAGAAAGAAAAGTAAGAAAGGGAAGAAGAGAAAACATTACATATATTAATACATTTAAATCTTGTTATAATCTTATGAGAAAAGTTATGATTATTATCTCCATGTCACAGAGGCTAAGGACTTGCTCAAGATCATACAGTTAGTAACTAAAGAAGCTGAAATTAAATGCAGGGAGTTTACGTCTGGCCTACAGATTCAAACATGATAGTCTGTAGACCTTTATCTGCCTTCCCTTGCTATTATCTACATCATGCATTTAATACATTTCTTCCTTCATTATTCTTTGTGCCTACCCTGGTTGAAATTGCTTAGCACCTAATACAAGAAGAGTTTGCTCTAAGTGCTAGAACTAATGTAAGCAGGAGTTACATTATCACAGCAACATGTGGTGCTATAATTACATCAGAATGCAGCTCAGTCACTGGCGCATCGTACGCGCCACAATGTCGCCATATTTGCAGATGTTCAGTCTTACTTTTATTAAGCATGACAATGCCCAGCAGGATCCATTTTGTCTGATTATCCTCAAATGGAGAAGAATATTAAAAGGCAAGATAATTAAAAATATATGCCCAAACAAAGGATGTGTCTACAATTCCTTTTCTAGTGCTTTGAAATAGTTCAAATTTCTCAGCTGGCTCTCGTGCACACAGCACTGAAAGGATGTCTTAAATTTAGACATATGTCTTCGTTCTGTTTAATGTGCCAGAACAAAAACATAGCTTGAGACCACCATGAATTGATGTCTAAGTGCTGGAATGCTAGAGAACACTCGTATTTCCATGGGGCTAAATGTCAGCATAGAGCTTGTGATTGCACTTTCCCCTGTGAGAACACAGCCTTCTATTTTTAAGATTTTCCTTTCCCAATTCTGTGTCCTTATTCCTCCTTGAGTCCACTTAATGGTTTTCTTTTATTTGATGCAACTTCAGAGAATTCAAATTATACTTCCATTAGCAGATGCTTTTATTGAGAGAATGGAAAAAAAAAAAATCTCATCACTTCCACACAAGGCAGTAGGCCTAACACATTATTTTCAAAGATGAAAAATGTTAGGTAAATTTATTAGGTTAGTTCCAGTTTTTAATGTATTTTAAAACCTTTAAGAAAAAAGAATCCCATAGGTTTATATCAGACAGGTAAGAAATTTCTAACTTATGGCATGCCAGACAATGGGGTTAGGGTTTTGATGAAAATAGTGTGGCAGTGAGAATGTTGGAAAGGAAAGCCCACCCTTCTTTCTTACCAACGTGAGGTTGTACCAATAATCTAGTCCCTGAATGCTGGGCCATGAAATTTTCAAAACTTAGGACAGTTTCTTTTGGAGGTGGAGTCAAAATAGAAAAAATTTAATTGGGCTGATATTTATCTTGACATATTTGAAAGAATATCTTGTAAACAAAAGATTAACTTCTGGCCTGACCCAAGCATGTAGAACTGAAACCTACAAACAGAATTCATAGAGATGTAAACTTGATCTCAGTGTAAGGAAGGGCTTTCACTTTCACTTTTCTGTATCACTAGGACATTTAAGAAGATATTACCACATATGAGTGACATCATAGAGCAGTGCTTCTATAATGTAATATGCATACATGTATATCACCTGAGGTCTTGTTAAAATGCAGATACGGATTCTGTGGCTGTGAGCTGGGGCCTGGATTCTCCTCCTAGGTGAAGCACTTATGGTTGGATCACAGATCACTCTCTGAAGAGTAGCAAAGTCTTAGAGAAATGAAGAGGATGAAAAGTTGGTTCCCAAGATGTCAGGGACTTAAAGGTTTAGCATATCATTATGAAATGGTAATATACATTTGACTTGATAGGAATAGGAGGGAAATTAAAAGAAAATGAAGTGAGAAATCTTCTTACTGCTACAGCTGAGGGTTCCAGTGAAAAACCTGCAGCAACAAAAGGAGATATTCCTAGGATCAAAACAATCTCAAAGCAAGGGAAAACCATCCCAAAGAGGAAAATATTTGGTGAGAGCGAGGGAAACTGACAGCAGTGGGAGCCACACATGACTTAAAAAAAAAAACAAAAAAACTTTCAGCTAAGCCCATGAACTCACTAACTGGCCATAAAGGCCGCTGAGATGGCTAGTTGAGCAAATGCTGAAAAAGGGAGTGAACTTCATCAGTGGGATTTTCCAGACAGCCTTCTGTCCTTAGGTGAGAATGAATGGCGATAATATAAACTTCTGAAAATACCAGCACGAAGCAACAAAAATCCTGATCTCAGATAGACTCTCATCATCATTGGCTGCTTGGTGGTATTCAGTGATGGTCCAAGAGGAAAAATTAGCCAAGACTCTATGTGCATTTACCCATCTAGAAACCAAAAGCAACTTTCTCAAAATGTTATTCTACTCTTGAAAGGGAATATTTTCTTTTCCCTAGTAGCAGTGTTATAGAACTGAGAAACTTTAGGAACACATATGATTGTGATTAGCTGAAGAATATTCCATAGCTCTTAATTGTCAAGTCTATTAAAAGTCCAATTTGACCATTTAGATGTGGTCATAACAGGTTCTTTCCACACACTAATGCTCTTTCCAGAACTCAGCTTTCATCCAAATTTGAGATTCCTATATTCATGTATATGTTCTGTATTTATTATTTCAATTTCACATTTCAATCTGGGCTCCCGCAAAAATGTGTGCTTACTTTAAAATGATGACTGAGTAACTCGTTACATTAGGGGTTTTCACAGATCCGTGGTGTCTCACTGAGGTTGAACTTGGCTCTCTGATATATCCAGATTGGAGCTTCAATTCCTTGGCATTAACAGAAACCTCTTACTTTCTTTTAAGGTGGCATTCAAATTTAAATGTCCAAATCACAATCAAGCTTTTTTTTTTTTTTAATTAGAAGAAAGTGATAATAAAATGTAAAGAAAAATTGTGTAGCCTCCTTAAACCAACATCTCTGCAGAGAAGCAACATTCTGGTATATTTAGTGCAGTTCTCTTGATACTAAAGTCAATAGCAATGTTGGTTGTTTGACTTCTTTGATTTAAAACAATTAAATCATTACAGAGATGTCAACTAATACTGGATATTATCTCAAAATTATATTCAGGTGTGTATACTGCATTAAATTTGGAGAGAGTTCAAAAATAGTAAAGATGAGTAATGCTGAAAAGTAAGCCTGGTAATAAAGAAAGAATTGGGGAAGAAACATCTTGTAGAAAAACAAAGAATGAGAATAAAGAATTTTCAATATTATTATACATTTATTTTAAAATATTTGATATGGGGAAGGAGGAGGGAGCAGGGGTTCAGGATGACATAGGTCTTGGGGTATACCTGTAGTGGATTCATGTTGACATATGGCAAAACCAATACAATATTGTAAAGTGATTAGCCTCCAATTAAAACAAATAAATTTATATTTAAAAAAAAAAAATTTGAAAGATCATTAAAAACAAAAATTTACTTATAAGCTATATAAATCAAGGAAGTTTTTAAACAAGAATTCTGTGTGTGTGTGTGTGTAATGGTGTGAAAGCACAAAAGAACATAAGTTGACTATTCAGCAAGAGTTATTCACATGATTTATAACAACAAAAAAACCTCTTATGAATGTTTTTTTATTTTCATTTTGATTTTTGACACTGAGGCTCAAATTTATGAAATTATTTTTAAAGAAGATACGTACAATGAGTTTTACCAGCCTGAAAATTATAGAAAGACCAAAATATTAATAATTATTAGTAATCTTGTCTTACTTCAGTTGCCATATATCTGTAGAAAGACTGTGTGCTTGGATGTTTTTTGAATCTTGCTATTGCAATGAGGGTTGATAAGCTTACAGTTTTTTCTTTTTTGGGGTGAGATACAAATATTCCTTGACTTTTGTAGTTCTAGTAAAGTTTTAAGCAATTTATAGAAGTTTTCCCTTTGAATGTTTTGCAACTGTTTTCACTTTAACATGTGACTTATAAATATAACAGTATTCTGGCCCTCAGCAAATCTTTCTTATGCCAAATAAAGAGGACAGGAATGTGTTAATAATTAGACTGGCAAATATGTGCATTTTCTAGAAAGCTCTGTTTTTAAAATATTCACTTTCAATGTTTTACTTTATACCTAAGTTCAAAAGAAGTGATGTGTAGTCTTTAAAATGCTTAACTCATTGTCCTGAAAGAATAATTTTGTGAATGATACAAATTACTCTTAATTCCAGAATACATATCAATTTTAGACATTTTTATCAGCTAGAGCACAGCTTTAATGTTAGAGGATTGGCACAGATCCACACATTAAACCTAAGCCTGTGTTTGGGTATTGTTTAGACGTATGATAAAATAAGCTAGCTAGTTACTTCTGTTTGATGTTATTTTAGAGTATATAAGAAGAAATAAAAATATGAAATGCTAGGCGGTACAGTGAAATCTGGGCTAATTATAGTGATCTGAGGGTTAAAAATTTATGCTTTTGTTTGTTTAAGCTGAAATGTATATATAGATCTTCACATACAATAACTTTCTCAGACTTTTTTAAAAACATGAGTCTAGGTTAGAGTATTATAACAAATATGAGGGATCAAGACAGACTGACATATCCTGGAGCTTTAGGGTTCTTATAATGTAATCAGGGAAGCAGGACAGCCAGAGAAAACATAATTAACAGAATCAACTAGCAGATATAGTGATAGAATGGAGATATAATTAATATGCTCTAAGGACTTACTATTAATATTTTAGAGTACTATGTCATATTTTAAGAGGACAGTGACCAGAAGAATAGGTTTTTGAGGTGGAAGGAAGATATTGAAATTTTGAGAAGAAACTAATTCTACTTAACTTAGATTAAAAAAAAAAAATAGGGCCTCTGAATGATTAAAATAAATATATGGAGGATGTCTTCCCACCAGGGCCTCATTGTCTGGAATATTACTATATCCAGTTTTCTCCTGAAGGGGTAGTCAGAGTCTGGTGGGTATGTTTCTATCATGTGACCCTCACTCCCTAAACCACAGCTGATTGAATGAAGGGTCAGTGGTTTCAAATTCATCAGGTTAGGAATAAAATATAGGCCCCAGTTCCAACTAATTTCCAGTTGCTAGGATCAAATTTGCTCTTATTTTCTCTTGAATCATCTTCACTGAGAAGCATACCTAGGACCTGGTATGCCTTGTATATGCCCTATGCCCCATACAGCTGTTTTTATTTTAGTATTTCCTACCTTCTTTCTATTGCTATTGGGTTGACCAAAAGTTCTTTCCAGTTTTTCTGTAAGATGTTACAGAAAAAAGCCAAATGAACTTTTTGATCAACGATTAGAATAGGAATTCTGCTTGCTTCCATTTTTAAGGGTTTATTTTAAGTCTTCTAAGTGACTTGCTTTCGAACTTCGAAGACCATCAGAGAAAAAAACCTGGAAGGCTTGTTGAAACACTGGTTTCGGGTTCCACCTTTACAGTTTCTGATTCAATGGGTCTGAGGTAGAGCTCAACATTTGCAGTTCCCAGTTGAGACTGATGCTCTTGATTCAGGGAACTACGCTTTCAAGACCACTATAAATTATATAGGGTATCTCTTTTAAATTCTCACAGTAATCCTGTGAGAGAGTAATAATTATTTCCTCCATTTTACAGTTGTGGAAACAGATGCTCAGATGTTAAAAGAAATTTGCTTCAAAATACACCGGTTAGAGGGAGTAAGCTATAGTCACTCCCCAAGTAATCTGATTCCAGAAACAATGTCCTAACATGGAGCCTGCCAGGCAGCTTTGCTTATGCCTCAAGCACCCTTTCGAAATGAGGCACTGTCTTGCATCTGCTGGCAGCTGACATCCTTGAATATTGCCTTGTTCTTGCTAAGCTTTCTTTTCAGTTCATACATCTTCATACTTAAATGCTGTAACCTAAGCTATTTTTAATAATGCTACAATCCTGAAACACCACTTGCTTAGGACTGACAAGCAATTGTGACTCTTTGTCACCACCTGGTGGCAGAAAGTATTATACAGCAGAAACTGCATACAGTGAGTGCTCTCTCTCAGTGGTATCCAACTCTTTGCAACCCCGTGGATTGCAGCCCGCTAGGCTCCTCTGTCCAATGGATTTCCCTGGCAAGGATACTGACGCGGGTTGCCATTTCCTCCTCCAGAGGATGTTCCCCACCCAGGGATCGAACTCACTTCTCTTGTGGCTACTGCATTGGCAGGCAAAGAGATTCTTTACCACTGAGCCATCTGGGAAGCCCCATAGTCTACAGAAAACACAGTAATAGGAAGAGACAATTTTGAGTCTCAAAAACGCAACGAAGTAGCAGCGTTGGTCTTAGAACTGACAGCTGTTTACTTTATGTTCTCTGGCTGAGGTTAACAAAGATCCACAAGCCAGAGCCAGTGCTGATCAATCCCTTTTCTGGTCTTGCCCGAGACTAATTTTTATTTTACTTTCAAACGTAAAGCTGTCAACTAAGTAAAATAGGAAATAATCTTTTTTTCTATTGTACTTTTTTTTTTTTAAGTGAAAGCTTGTTGAAGTTTGGCTAAAGTTAGTTGACAGTGATTTGGAGGGATTCAGACTGGGTAAGAGTAATTGTCATTTTCAGTTATTAAAAAGTGAGCATAATAACCATATGATAAAACATATATTAACTACAGTTCTTCAAAGTTACCTGTTTCCAATTATCACTTACCTGTTACCAGTTACCAGTTTAAACTCTAATTGTTGCTTCATAATTATATACTAGGGAGACAGTTCTGAAAAGGCAGAAGTGATAATTTTTGAATGCTTATATACTCAATTCATCAACTGTGTGACTTTAATTAAATAATTTAAACTTTCTGAATCTTAGTTTCCCTGAATATAAAACAGGGTGAATATTTATATAAATTATGTAGCCTAATGCCTAGCTTGTGATAAATGGTAAATGAATTAATTACTACTAATACAAATGATGGAAGCTGTCCATATTTGAAATGTGAATTGGGCAAGTAACATGATCTGCTAAACAATTTATATTTTGCTTAGATTTATTATATGTTCACTACTTAAGAGCACAGACTTTAAAGCCAGACTAATATATCAAATCCTGGCTACTGTGCTAATTTAGCCTTGTGATCGCAAGCTTAAGTTCTCTAACCTCAGTTATTTTGTTTTTCTATCTGTAAAATGGGGATGCTAATTATAACTACCTCATCACATAACTGTAAAATATGCTTTTGTATGTCAAATTACTTAGAATAGGTATGAACACATGGAATATTTTCAATAAATGTTTGTTGTAGTTGCTTTTGCTATTGTTTTTCACATTATTTACCAAGTAATGCATTAGGTTCCAAGACACTAACACTGTCCAAAATTATTAAAAAGCTTGCTGCTGCTGCGTCACTTCAGTTGTGTCCAACTCTGTGTGACCCCAGAGACAGCAGCCCACTAGGCTCCACCATCCCTGGGATTCTCCAGGCAAGAACACTTAGTAAACAGTAAAAAGGGAACATGCTGAAAATATTAAATTGTACTTAAATGTACCAAAAAAGGTAAGCAAACATCTCAACGGCATGCCTGTGTAACTTTAGTTTTACAAGATTGTTTAGACAGTCTTGCATTAATTTACTGTCCCTTACTTTTAGATAGAATATGTCAAACTTAAATTGGAATGAGTTTTGGACTCTGTATCTGCTACCTTTTCTTTCTCTCTTCCTGTTGCCTCCTGTCTCACATTAACCGCTGTTAGCATAGTGGGGGGGAGGGTAAGCCTGACTGCATTTTGGAGGAAACAGGGACATTTAAACCACCAGAAACCCATGATTGTGCCTCAGCAGTCTCTTCTTCTTATGGTTGACATTTAATCTACAGTAGTGAATAATTTAAGAAACCATTTAGTACTCAATTCCCAGGTAGCCCAGTGGCAGAGTCTGCCTGCCAATGCAGGAAACACGAGAGACACAGGGTTAGGTTCCTGGGTTGGGACAATCCCCTGGAGAAGGGAATGGGAACCCACTCCAGTATTCTTGCCGGGAGAATTCCATGAGCAGAGGAGCTTGGCGAGCTGCAGTCCATGGCGTTGCAGAGTCAGACACAACTGAGCACACACAGATGCATTCCTTTAATTTAATATTTAAATTATATTAAGGCCAACCCATATTGTTGATGTTTGTTGTTGATATACTCAAGACACATTTATTTGCCTAATAGGATCTATTTAAAATACATGACCTTTAAATTTGTGTATTTGCCTAATTAAAATAAAACATGCATATAATTGTCTGTCTACAGATTTCAGTTTAAAAATCTGGACATAGTGAATAAAGGCAGGAATTTCATGTAAGACTGTCAGAACAACATTTTGTAATAGCCTTCACATGTTCTAAAATATAGGAAAACCATAATCAAAGAACCAGTAATTGAAAAGGAAATGCTCTTATTTAATGTTTACCTTTGATCAAAATATCACTCAAAGTTTCCAGAATCAACTCATTCATTCTTTCTACTGAGAATTGTTATGAATCATCCCAGCAGTTGGGCAAGTTCAGGACTTTGAGGTATCAGTTACCATTCTAGCATGTTCATTCTTATTAACTCTTCTTGGTCTAAGATAATAATTGTTATTCCTTTCTTCTCTTGTGCAATTGAAGGAAAGAAGCATATAGCTATTTGCGAATAAAGAAAATAACCTTTTCTTTTCTTACCTTGGGAAGAAAGAAATGTGAAAAACCATGTACTCCCATCATGAGCTAAAACCTCTAAGTGATACTTTTACGCAACTGAACAATGTAAAGGAAGGAAATTCAGGATTACATTCCAATGGTAATAAATACTATATTTTCAAAGTGCCTTCACACTTATGTGATTTAATTTTTATAAACGTTAGCAAAGAGATGTTTCAACCCAAACTCTTTATTTTTTTCCTACAAGGTACTCAAAGAACAATGTGGCAGTTATACCTGCACTGTAAGAAATGTAATATAAAGAATGCATTATTTAAACATTTATTGTTAAAGGGTTTAAGATAGAGACTCTAAAATTTATGGTTATTATCTTGAGCAAGTGTCCCTTGAAAATGACCCTGGGCTAAGTTGATTACCTCTAATCACTTGATTAATTTTGATATTTTCTTTTATCAGATATTATGCTTCTTATTTCATCGTGATGACTAGATGTTCAGAGATAAATATAATGTTCACAGCAGTTAGGTTAGCTTAGATAATTGCTTTTGGGTTATTTAAGAACACTCTACATTTCCATTTATTTTTAACTGTCTTAGTCTACGTCTTACAAAAATGTTTCTAATTCTTTCCAAAAGCAAAGCATTATAATAAAATAGGAGAATTAATTCTTAGAGTGATCAAAGTCAGGCTATCTATAACATCAGAAACATCTTGGAAAGGTTTATGTGGTGTAGGCTGACAAATACAATAACTTCTTGCCAAGGGACTGAATTGTATTTTTAAAAAATGTGTTTTCAACCATTTTTCCTATTCCAGCCAGAAACATAAATAAATTTATGGCCAATCAAAAGAGCTGAAACAAATATTGGATCTCAATTTTTATTTTTGCATTGGCCTCAACACTGACTTTTATGTAACATGAGACCTTAATTATCTGCTCATTGAAATGAGTCACATGTAAGGAGCATATGAATCAATTTTTCTATGAAGAAATACACTAAAAAACTAAATAAAATTTTTCGCACATTCAACAGATTCTCACCCTTCTTGACTCTTCTGCATTAAATTCAAAATGCAGAAAATAGATATTCATTATTCTAGAAGTGTTTGAATACATCTACCCTAGTTATTCTGAATTTTATATTCATAGTTTTTAGAGATGGAAAATACATACTTCAGCAATATTCTTGTCTGTCAGGTGCTTAGAAGAATGAGATGATTTTCCTATAGTCCTTCAAATTCATGAATGAAACACTCTTGAGGCTAGGAATTTGAATGGTTTGTTCAGGGCCTAGTTAAGAACAAATTATGTAGTGATCTTTAGCTTCAGTTTTCTCATCTGAAAATGGAAACATAATATCTGCATGAAAGTGAAAGTCGCTCAGTCATGTCTAACTCTTTGTGACTCTATGGTTCCTCTGTCTTTGGAATTCTCCAGGCCGGAATACTGGAGTGGGTAGCAATTCCCTTCTCCAGGGGATATTCCCGACCCAGGGATTGAGCTCAGGTCTTTCGCATTGCAGGTAGTTTCATTACCGTCTGAGCCACCAGGAAAGCCCAAGAATACTGGAGTGGGTAGTCTCTCCCATCTCCAGGGGATCTTTCTGACCCAGGAATCCAACCAGGATCTCCTGCATTCCAGGCAAATTCTTTTCCAGCTGAGAAATAGATCAATAAGGAGAATACATGGAAAGTACTTCACATAAGTGGTCTATTGTTATTGTGTAGTCACTAAGCCGTGTAAGTCGTGAGTTATGACCAACCTAGAGAGCATATTCAAAAGCAGAGACATTACTTTGCCGACTAAGGTCCGTCTAGTCAAGGCTATGGTTTTTCCTGTGGTCATGTATGGATGTGAGAGTTGGACTGCGAAGAAGGCTAAGCGCCGAAGAATTGATGCTTTTGAACTGTGGTGTTGGCGAAGACTTGAGAGTCCCTTGGACTGCAAGGAGATCCAACCAGTCCATTCTGAAGGAGATCAGCCCTGGGATTTCTTTGGAAGGAATGATGCTAAAGCTGAAACTTCAGTACTTTGGCCACCTCATGCGAAGAGTTGACTCATTGGCAAAGACTCTGATGCTGGGAGGGATTGGGGGCAGGAGGAGAAGGGGACGACCGAGGATGAGATGGCTGGATGGCATCACGGGCTTGACGGGCATGAGTCTGAGTGAACTCTGGGTGTGGATGATGAACAGGAGACCTGGCGTGCTGCGATTCATGGGGTCACAAAGAGTCGGACACGACTGAGCGACTGAACTGACTGACTGAGTCACTAAGTCGTGTCCAATTCTTTTGTGACCTTACGGACTGTTGTCCAACAGGCTCCGCTGTCCATGGGATTTTCCATACAAGAATACTGGAGTGGGTAGCTATTTTCTTCTCTAGGGGATCTTCTGAACCCAGGGACTGAACCCCACATCTCCTGCACTGGCAGGCAGATTCTTTTCCACTGAGCCACCTGGGAAGCCCTAAGTGGCATATGGTAAACACTGAATACTTTTCTGATAATTTAAAAAAATATATGTTTTTAATACCTTGTCCTAAAGTCAGAAATTTAGAGGGCTGTTCACTCTCTTTATTCATAAATGTTTAATTCCCTTGGGTGTAGACTCCTGTACAAATCAGTAATTTGATATCTTGAAGGCAATGGAATAAGTGCTTCTATATAATTTATGAATTATTTGAAGAATAAAGAAAGATGAAATACTTTCAATGCACTCTCATCATTTCCTAGGTCCACACAATATGGACAAACCAAAATAAGGACAAAATCTGTCCAAATATTTTAACATCAAAATTATGTATTCTGGATATTGTTTAACCTGGCAGGTGTAATGTTTCTTGGTCCCAGTTTCTATAACTGTAAAACAGAGAATTTGACTTAGCAGGCCAAGATTCCTTTCACTAAGACCGTCTTTTTCAGATGGTTGTATGAAAATAATTTCTTCTAGGAATCTAGTCTCATATCTATCAGTGTTTTCCCACCTATTTTTAAAAATCAGTCTTGATGATATGTTTTAGAACTCAATAGAAAATTGGGACAGATTTTCCAAGTCATTCACCTGTGGTAGAACTTGAACCTTGACCATAATTTAGAGGTAAAAGAGCTTTCTTAGTATATAAAAGGTACCTGTGGACACACGGGCGCTGGGAGCAGCTGTAGTAATCAGAATTCTTACTATTATCTGACTACTAGTGTGACAGAGACCTTTCTTTGGCTAGTAATTTTCCTTTCTTCCCATCTCCATTTTCTGCCACTCCTTTGCTCAGCCAGCCTCCATCCTATAATTGTAGAGAGAGTCCACACTTTCAGGGCCCCAGTTCTTTCTATACTATAATCACATATAAGATATTTATAGTAAATAATTTTTTTTGAGGACATATTGTATCTTGCCTGGAAAATCCTGTCGACAGAGGAGCCTGGCGGGCTGCAGTCCCTGGGGTCGCTAAGAGTTGGACACGACTGAGCGACTTCACTTTCCCTTTTCACTTTCATGCATTGGAGAAGGAAATGACACCCCACTCCAGTGTTCTTGCCTGGAGAATCCCAGGGACGGGGGAGCCTGGTGGGCTGCCGTCTATGGGGTTGCACAGAGTCAGACACGACTGAAGAGACTTAGCAGCAGCAGCAGCAGCAGCATTATATCAGAGGCACATTCTGCTAACTCTATTGCGTACATTACACTGCAACTTCATGTTTTATGAGTTAGGTGATTATGTCCCAACAAGCAGTGCTCTTTATGCTATGCATCTCTATTCTCTCAGTATCATTAATGATTGTGTCCCCTTTTATTCCCCAAGTGAAGTGAAGTCGCTCAGTCATGTCCGACTCTTTGCGACCCCATGGACTGTAGCCTACCAGGCTCCTCCCTCCATGGGATTCTCCAGGCAAGAGTACTGGAGTGGGTTGCCGTTGCCTTCTCCAGGGGATCTTCCTGACCCAGGGATCGAACCCGGGTCTCCCATTCCAGGTGGATGCTTTAACCTCTGAGCCACCAGAAAAGACAACAAGTTATATAGTCATGATATCTGTATATTAAGTGAGTTTCCTAAGGATGTTGTAACAAATTACACAAGCTTGGTGACTTAAAAGAATAGAAAGTTATTCTCCCACAGTTCTGGAAGCCAGAAGTCTGAAATCAAGATGTCAGCAGGGTTATATTCTCTCTGAAGACTTTGAGGATGAATCCTCTCTTGCTTTTTCCAGCTTCCAGTGGGCCTGACATTCTTGATTTATGATATCATATTCCCCTCAGTCTTTGGGCTTCCCAAGTGGTGCTAGGTGGTTAAGAAACCACCTACCAGTGCAGGAGAACATAAGAGAAGGGGGTTCAGTCCCCGGGGTTCATCTTCCCACTGGCTTCCCATGGCAACCCACTCCAGTATTCTTGCCTGGAGGATCCCATGGACAGAGGAGCCTGGTGGGCTACAGTCCATAGGGTCACAAAGAGTTAGACATGACTTAAGTGACTTAGCACCCATGCACACATGCACATATGCCCTCAGTATTTACTCCCATCGTCACATGGCCTTCCTCTCTGTGTCTTTGTGTCTTTCTTCTTCTATCTCTTATAAAAAGACTTACTGACCTGAAGACCTACCCTAAACCAAAATAATCTTATTTCAAGACCATTACCTAAATTACACTGCAAAGACCCTTATTCCAAATTAGGTCACATTCTGAGGTTTCAGGTAGACATACCTTTTGAGGCCTGTAAGTCAACCCAAAATTTATATGTGTGTGTGTGATAAAATTAGCAAATAAAGGAAAATTGTGTCTTGTTAAAATTGCCTATGAAAAATTCCCCATATAAAAGTATCGCATACACAATATTGAATATGCCATCTCTATATGGTAATTTTTATTCACATTAAAGTTTGAAACTTGGCAAACTAAAAGCAAAAATATAAGAAAAGTCCATATTCAATTATAAGGAAATTTAAATATTTTGTTATATTTTTAAGGTGACCAACTTCCAGGTCTTAAAGGGGGGAAGCATGGAGAATTAAGGAAAAATACTGTCTCCAGAGTACACTTCATTCTGTTAAATTAAGCCTGCTCAAGCTTAGTAGACATTAATAAGTTCAATTTGCAAGAATTAAGTGAAATAGTTAATTCTTTCTTAATTGTATCTCATTTAATCCTTATTTCCAATTCATAAGCTCTCCTTACATCACAAGAAATATGTTTTTGGCTCACAGATGTTAAGTTTCCAGGCTAAGTGCACAACTAGACAATGGTATAACTAATATTCTAGTCCTGACAGTAAAACAGATTCTTTGAAATATTATGTGTTTGATAGGAATGAATTATTATATAATAATTATAATAGATGTAATAATTATATATAGCAGGTATAATGTAATATAAATAACATATATGACAGGGTTTAATAATATATACTAATCAAATAACACTTCTGATAACAAATGCAATAACTTTTAAATTAGTATTTTAAAAAAGAGTAATTTGCACTCATAGCTTTAAAAAACAAAAATGGTAATAAAACTATGGAGATTGTTTTTATAATTCTTGTAGGTTTCCCAGTTTGTCTAGAGAAATTACTATGATTCTAATGCATATTGTCTATGCATTAATGAGAATTTTCTATGCATATATAAGCATATACATGTAATACTATAAAACACTCAGAATCCTTCTAATTTTATGCAAATGAGACCAAACTAGGCACAATGTTCTAGAATCATTTTTCACTTAATAGAAAAAAATACTGTCATATAGATCTTTTTTATTCTTTGTAACTGCTGCCTCCCATGTATGGATTTTTAAAAACAATTTATTAGATGGTTTTATAATAATACTCCAAACAATATAACATGTATTTTGAAAATATGTGTGTTATAGTTTCAGGAATAATTGCTTTAAATAGAAATCTTTTGTTAAAAGGCCTGTACATTTTGAATATTGAAAGATACTGTTAAGTAAAGGACATGTTACATTTTGAAACAGAAAATATGTTGTTGAAGATTATGATTGTTATAAGTTCATCCTTACATTGAACCAAAATCAGTCTTACTGTAAATTTCAACTATTGGTCCTGCTATGCCGTTTGGAAGAATAAAAAATAAGGAGTTTCACTCATCACTGTAACATACATTTGAACGTTTTTTAAAAGCCCCATGTGAATATTTTCATCTACCTGTAAAACATTCTGTTATTGCAGCTATTTATGTTTGCTATAATTTCCAGACTTTACCTTCCCTTTTAATCCTCTGATAATTTAGTTTATCAATATCTGCTTTTATGTGTAATGCCAAGTACAGTCTTATGGTAAACAAAGAGATTCCCCTTAGGACTGATGTGGTCTAAGGGACAGCCTCCTATATCCTCACCTCATATATCAGTGTGTAACAATACACTATTTCATTTGTTGAATTTATTTGTTGAATTGAAATGAATTGAAGCTACATTCCATCATGGCCTAGACATATATTTGTCCTACTTAGTATGAGATAAAACATATATTATTTTAGACAGAAAATTTTAATGAGTATATTACTACATTGGTAACATTTTTTTCTGAAAGCATCATAAACCATTTGTTTAGCAGCTGGTACTTTGTGGGAATTAACATTGTTCATACTTCTCCATAGTTTCTATTTCTTATCTGTTCCTTGTTTAGAAGATTATAAATCATTCCTCCAGTTTTCTCCACTATGTCTCAAAGATTTCTTCAAGATTGCTCAGTTTTTCTCTAAGATCATATCAAGTAAATCTTCTCAGTACCGAGAGATAAATTAATTTGGCTCTTGATCCTAAATATTTTGGATAAGCACCCTCCTACTTTCTTCTAACCTGGCTTCAAATATCTCTGAATGATGTTTTCTAAACCCTGTAGGATTTGAGTATCCTTCTCTCAAGGAGTCAAAAAGCTTTTTTTCCTTCCTTTTTTTTTTTTTTTTTTCTGTATGAATATACACCATCTTCTGGAGAGATGTTCATTTCTACAGTTATGTTTTATGAGAATCTTTAGAATTCTATTTTCATAAAATCTAGAAATTCATAAATTTCATGGCATTTTCATCAAGCATATTGTGCATTCTTTTTTATTATTATTTTTTTCTTAATTACTTTTTTTTTTTTACTGTATTTGTTTTGCCATACATTGACATGAATCAGCCACAGGTGTCCACGATCCCCCAATGCCAAAGCCCCCTCCCACCTCCCACCCCACATCCTCTCCCGGAATCATCCCATGCACCAGCCCCATGCGTCCTGCATCCTGTATTGAACATAGACTGGCGCTTCTAACAGGTGGTGCTGGGAAAACTGGTCAACCACTTGTAAAAGAATGAAACTAGATCTCTAACACCATACACAAAAATAAACTCAAAATGGATTAAAGATCTAAATGTAAGACCAGAAACTATAAAACTCCTAGAGGAAAACATAGGCAAAACACTCTCCGACATAAATCATAGCAGGATCCTCTATGATCCATCCCCCAATATATTGGAAATAAAAGCAAAAATAAACAAATGGGATCTAATTAAAATTAAAAGCTTCTGCACAACAAAGGAAACTATAAGCAAGGTGAAAAGACAGCCTTCTGAATGGGAGAAAACAATAGCAAATGAAACAACTGACAAACAACTAATCTCAAAGATATACAAGCAACTCATGCAGCTCAACTCCAGAAAAATAAACGAACCAATAAAAAAATGGGCCAAAGAACTAAATAGGCATTTCTCCAAAGAAGACATACGGATGGCTAACAAACACATGTGCATTCTTGATATGAAGCATCTGAATAAAATATCTGTAATAAATTCCTGTTTCTGATTATTCAAGTAGGTCCATAGGACATTATGGGCTGCACAGTGTCAGAATTGTAAGGTGTTTCAAGATTTGCTACCCATTTAATCTGTAATTCTCTGGGGGAAAGAATACTAAAAACTATAGAATATATTTTCTATATACTAGAAAATATGGGTATTTAAAAATAGGGTTTAATTTTCTCATGTCCCAGGATAGTACAATTATGGTAGTCCAAGGACTATTCCTTTATTTTTAATCCTTTGATTGTAAATAACTAGTACTCCTAGAAATAGAAATAGGAAAGGAGTCAATGATTTAAGAAGATACGATAACAGACCTAAAACCACATGTAACTTACTTTTCCATCTGGTGTATAAAGCTTGTAAATCCCTTGGCAGAACTTCAGACCTTACCACCAAAGTCTTATAACTGCAGAGAAGAGTGGAAATAGCCAGGTTATGGGGTATCTTAAAGAGTTACCTAGATCTAGCCCATCGTAAGTGTTAAATTGTGATATCTAGAGTTTTTATCTTGAGAAGTGATTCAGTTTTGCTTTATATGTTATATTAATGGTATTTATGTTGTTTTAATACGAAGAAAATCTAAGCATTGAGTATTCCTTTCAAAACTCTTGGTAAAACTCACAGTCCAGGAAGATGTCCCATTTAAAAAAACAAACAAACAGATTTATTGATGTATAGTGGGCAAATAATTAACTGCACATATTTCAAGTGTACAATTTAATAAGTTATGACACATACACACATGCACACACACACACGTGTGTGTGTGTATTAGTGAAACCATCACCACAATGAAGATAATGAACATATCCATCACTCAAGACCTTCCTGCGCCCTTTGTAGCCCTTCCTCCTACCTGTCTCTGACATCTCCCCATGTGTAACCTCTGATCCACTGTCACTATAGATTTGTTAGTATTTCTAGTATTATTTTATATAAGCAGATTCAAACTGTATTTACTCCTTTCCCCTATTTTTTACTCTATATAATGGATTTGAGATTCATCCATATTATAGCATGTATAATTTGTTCTTTTTATTGTTGAGTATTACTCCATTTTATGGCTATACCATACAATGGAATGATAAACATTCTAATGGTAGACATTTGAGTTGTAGTTTGGGGATGTTACAAATAAGTGAACACTCATGTGCAAATCTTTGTATGAGAATATGTTCTATATTTATACTGTGGTTTTGTAGCAGCCAAGTACACATATCCTTGATAAGAGCATGGCCTTAAAAGAGTCCCAAGAGTATACTTCCTGGAGTATAATCCTTGCACATGGCTTATGGTCAGGCAATGTTTTTTAGAGTGAATAAATAAATAAATAAATGAAGAATTTGTAAAATAAAAAAAAAAAAACAGAAATGCTATTATGAAATGAAAAAGATCTTCAGCTGAGTCAGGAGATTTCAACACCTATCCCACCATGAAGCATTATGGCTATTGCGACCCCACAGACTATAGCCTGCCAGGCTCCTCTGTCTGTGGAATTCTCTCATCAAGAATACTGAAGTGGGTTGTTATTTCCTTCTCCAGGGGATCTTCCTGACCCAGGGATCAAACCTGGGTCTGCTGCATTGCAGGCAGATTCTTTACTGTCTGAGTCACCGTAACGAAGCATTGTGCAAGTATTCAATCTCTTACATGGTAGCTCTTTTACCTGTAAAAAGAGATAATGTAGGTATACGATTCTTTTGCCACAATACTGGAGTCTCAAATCTCTAAAACCAAGAAATTTTTTATGATAATTTTGTGGTGAAATGTAACCAACCAGACCTGTATTAGTTTATTGGGAAAATCAGGTATAAACCAATGAAAAGCTATTTTTAGCTGTATTTATCTCATTTACTGTATTTTGATATATTGCTGAAAAAATATTAATGAATTTGATTATATGTTACTGCTCCAGATACTATCGATATATTACCTAATGTACACTTTACACATTGTATTATCCTGCTAAAAATCCCAATATTTTACTTTTGAAACATGTCTGACACCTTAGTAGGAATTGTGAGCTCTTTATTTACCTATATTACAATTACATATGGTTATAGATAGAAAACAGACAAACACAAATGGCTGAAATAAGAGATTTATTTCTCTCTTATACAAAAGCCCAGAGATAAGCAGCTTTGAGTTTTAAAATAACTACATACTGGAGGCCAAGTCTCCTTCTGTCTCCCGATTCTGTTGCATAATGTTTAGGCCTAAGGTCACAGGTAATACAGCTGCTTGAATACTAGCATTTCTTTTGCTTCTCAGCTAGCAAGAAGGAGGAAGAGAAGAGTGATTTAGATCATGGCTACATCATAGCTCTTAAGGACACTTCCCAGAAATTGTACACACTACATCGGTCAGGCATTAGTGACATGGAGTTATCTAGCTCAAGAGAATGAAGAAAGTGTGATTTTTTTTTTTAAAGAGTATAAGTCCAACTGCAAATGGGAGGTCCTATTACTAAAAAAGAAGGAAATAGAAAATTAATTTTATTAGGTACTTGTGGTAATAAAGAGAAATAATAGACATAGAAATAACCTGAGTTAAAAGCTTTGTGTTAACTATAGGTTTATAACAAGGAGGATCTTAAATAAGGTATTTTTTAAAAATTTATTTTTACTTTATTCTACTTTACTGTATTGGTTTTGCCATACATTGACATGAATCCACCACAGGTGTATATGAGCTCCCAATCCTGAATCCCCTCCCACCTCCCACCCCGTATCATCTCTCTGGGTCATCCCCGTGCACCAGCCCCAAGCATCCTGTATCCTGTATCAAACATAGACTGGCGCTTCGATTCTTACGTGATAGTATACATGTTTCAGTGCCATTCTCCCAGATCATCCTACCCCCTCCCTCTCCCTCAGAGGCCAAAAGTCCGTTCTATAGCTCTGTGTCTCTTTTGTTGTCTCACATACAGGGTCATCATTACTATCTTTATAAATTCCATATATATGTGTCAGTATACTGTATTGGTGTTTTTCTTTCTGGCTTACTTCACTCTGTATAATCAGCTCCAGTTTCATCCATCTCATTAGAACTGAGTCAAATGTATTCTTTTTAATGGCTGAGTACTACTCTATTGTGTATAGGTACCGCAGCTTTTTATCCATTCATCTGCTGATGGACATCTAGGTTGTTTCCATGCCCTGGCTATTATAAACAGTGCTGTGATGAACACTGGGGTACATATGTCTCTTTCAATTCTGGTTTCCTCAGTATGTATACCCAGCAGTGGGATTGCTGGGTCATAAGGCAGTTCTATTTGCAATTTTTTAAGGAATCTCCACACTATTTTCCATAGTGGCTGTACTAGTTTGCATTCCCACCAACAGTGTAAGAGGGTTCCCTTTTCTCCACATCCTCTCCAGCATTTATTGCTTGTAGACTTTTGGATCGCAGCCATTCTGACTGGTGTGAAATGGTACCTCATTGTGGTCTTGATTTGCATTTCTCTGATAATGAGTGATGTTGAGCATCTTTTCATGTGTTTGTTAGCCATCCGTATGTCTTCTTTGGAGAAATGTCTATTTAGTTCTTTGGCCCATTTTTTGATTGGGTTGTTTATTTTTTTGGAGTTGTGCTGCATAAGTTGCTTGTATATTTTTGAGATTAGTTGTTTGTCAGTTGCTTCATTTGCTATTGTTTTCTCCCATTCAGAAGGCTGTCAGAGCAGAAAAAGAAATAAAAGGAATCCAAATTGGAAAAGAAGAAGTAAAACTCTCACTGTTTGCAGATGACATGATCCTCTACATAGAAAATCCTAAAGAGTCCACCAGAAAACTACTAGAGCTAATCAATGAATATAGTAAAGTTGCAGGATATAAAATCAATGCTCAGAAATCTCTTGCATTCCTATACACTAATAATGAGAATGTAGAAAAAGAAATTAAGGAAATAATTCCATTCACCATTGCAATGAAAAGAATAAAATACTTAGGAATATACCTTCCTAAAGAAACTAAAGACCTATATATCAAAAACTATAAAACACTGATGAAAGAAATCAAAGAGGACACTAATAGATGGAGAAATATACCATGTTCATAGATCGGAAGAATCAAAATAGTGAAAATGAGTATACTACCCAAAGCAATCTACAGATTCAATGCAATCCCTATCAAGCTACCAGTGGTATTTTTCACAGAACTAGAACAAATAATTTCACAATTTGTATGGATACAAAAAACCTCGAATAGCAAAAAGCAATCTTAAGGAAGAAGAATGGAACTGGAGGAATCAACCTGCCTGACTTCAGGCTCTACTACAAAGCCACAGTCATCAAGACAGTATGGTACTGGCACAAAGACAGAAATATAGATCAATGGAACAAAATAGAAAGCCCAGAGATAAATCCACACACCTATGGACACCTTATCTTTGACAAAGGAGGCAAGAATATACAATGGAGTAAAGACAATCTCTTTAACAAGTGGTGCTGGGAAAACTGGTCAACCACTTGTAAAAGAATGAAACTAGATCACTTTCTAACACCACACACAGAAATAAACTCAAAATGGATTAAAGATCTAAATGTAAGACCAGAAACTATAAAACTCCTAGAGGAGAACATAGGCAAAACACTCTCTGACATAAATCACAGCAGGATCCTCTATGATCCACCTCCATCTCCCAGAATACTGGAAATAAAAGCAAAAATAAACAAATGGGATCTAATTAAAATTAAAAGCTTCTGCATAACAAAGAAAACTATAAGTAAGGTGAAAAGACAGCCAATAAGGTATTTTTTAAACAAATATTCTCACAGGGTTTTGAGGTATCATTTTATTGTTTCTAAGTATCACTGGGATTTTTATTGTAAATGATGAGCAAAGGCTAATTTCTAATATCACTCAGATTTTCTCAGTTGTTTTTTTAGTAATGACATCCCACTCCAGTACTCTTGCCTGGCAAATCCCATGCACGGAGGAGCCTGGTAGGCTACAGTCTGTGGGGTTGCTAAGAGTCAGGCACAACTGAGCAACTTCACTTTCACCTTTCACTTTCACCTTTCACTTTCATGCACTGGAGAAGGAAATGACAACCCACTCCAGTGTTCTTGCCTGAAGAATCCCAGGGACAGAGAAGCCTGGTGGGCTGACATCTCTGAGGTCGCACAGAGTCAGACACCTCTGAAGTGACTTAGCAGCAGCAGGAAATCCAGTGTCTTTTTAAAGACACTTGAATACTTGGCATGTTTCCAGAAAGCCATAATACAAAGCTGAAACAGCTTTAGCTTTAAACATAGCTTTGTTCACTTTCTAGCCACCCCCTCCCCAACTAGTGTGTGCGTGCGGCATGCACACAGACACACACAGACACAGACACACACACACACATGAACACACACATTTCTGAATCTTTTCTTAGAACTGTGAACTTGGTAACAACTCTGTGGCTAGTAATTCTTATTTTCACTTACTTGTGCAAGTGCTAAAATAATTTTCTAAATATCTTTTCTATTTCTGCAGGATGACTCTTTAATACTTGCTATCATAACTTAAAACAATAAAAGACACAAGGCTATCTAACCAAGAGAAGAATAAAAGCAGAATAATTAAATTCAGTTTCATTTAGGTATTAGAGGATGTACATTTCTATAAGTTGAATATAATTGTGATAAATAGGTAAACGGTCTTGGCACAATTTATTGATACATCCTCTCCATGCAGTAGATGGCTGGAATTCTGCTTCTTTGCCTATAACTGGTTGTTCAGTCACTCAGTTGTATCTGACTCTTTGTGACCCCATGGACTACAGGCCCCCAGATTCTTCTGTCCATGGAATTTACCAGGTGAGATATCTGGGGTGGATCGCCTTTTTGTCTTCCAGGGATCTTCCCAACCCAGGGATCAAAGCCAGGTCTCCTGCACTACAGATGTATTCTTTACCACTGAGCCCTCAGGGAAGCCCTCTGTAACTGGTTTAGTTCAGTTTAGTTCAGTTTAGTCGCTCAGTCGTGTCCGACTCTGTGCGACCCCATGAATCGCAACACGCCAGGCCTCCCTGTCCATCACCAACTCTCAGAGTTCACTCAGACTCATGTCCATTGGGTCAGTGATGCTATCCAGCCACCTCATCCTTGGTCGTCCCCTTCTCCTCCTTCCCCCAATCCTTCCCTGCATCAGAGTCTTTTCCAATGAGTCAACACTTCGCATGAGGTGGCCAAAGTATTGGAGTTTCAGCTTTAGCATCATTCCCTCCAATGAACACCCAAGACTGATCTCCTTCAGAATGGACTGGTTGGATCTCCTTGCAGTCCAAGGGACTCTCAAGCGTCTTCTCCACGTAACTGGTTAAATGAGTTCAATTTAGGCAGCAAAGATTAAGATATTTAACTTTTCTGGGTTAAAGCTACATTTTTCACCTCTATCATGCCTTCAATAAAGATAATATCATATTTTACTCCTCTTGATTGTAGTACCAGTTTACAAACTAGCTTAGAATCTGAAAAGAAAATGGGATGACGCAGGCCCCCCAAACCCAGCAATACAACATGTACAGTTATCTGATAAATGGAGGATGGTTGGTTGAGTGAATAAATGAGCCAGGGGGCTTTCCAATGATAAAGAGACCCTAGATGTTCAGTGAGTGATCTTTATATTCCAAAGTAATGTTTGAGCTATGTATAAGACAAATAAGGGCATTTATGTTCTGCTGAGCAGAGAGTCAGAATTTGACTTCAAGTAAATAAGGAGGGATTGAATCCAGTGTGCTGGTGGGGCTTTTTAGGAGAGAGTGGACTGATGGCTGTTACCTAAGGAGAAGCTCTCTAATTCAACCAAAAGAAGGATTCCTGGGATATCTGTATCCTGGGATATCTACATCTGGTGGCTTCCCACATGACGTAGTGGTAAAGAATCTGCCTTCTAGTGCAGAAGATGCCAGAGATGTGGTTTCAATGCCTTGGTTGGGGCTATCCCTTGGAGTATAGAATGGCAACCCACTCCAGTATTCTTGCCTGGAAAATTCCATGGACAGAGGAGCCTGGCAGGCTTCAGTCCATGGGGTTGCAAAGAGTTGGACATGACTGAGCATGCAGACTGCATCTCTAGTCTAGTTTAGCCTAGGGAGTCTAGTAACATCTAGTGAGTCTAGTCTCAGTCACACTTACCAGTCTTCTAGTCAGTCAGTCAGTCAGTCAGTTCAGTCACTGAGTCATGTCTGACTCTTTGAATCTTGTTTTATAATAATTCTGGTAAATGTTTATTTTGGTTTAAAAAATTAGGAGATAAATACAAGCTGGGGCTGATTTCATTCAATAAACCTGTTAGCAGAGTCTAAACTAGTATAGATTTTGGACTGGTAGTTAGGAAGTGTAATTGGCCAAGGGATTTTGTCCAAAGGCTATCAATAAGAGTGTGTCTCTGTTCTCAGCACAGCTTACCCTCTTTGCATCCCTCACGCTTTTCTACTTACTGTTCTATCACTCAGGATAAAATGATCATTTTCCTATAGGATTTAGGGAATTCAGTCTTGATGGCTCCACAGTGTCCACACAGATGCTCTAGTTAAAACAGAAGAAGGCCTCTGGGTTGGTGCCTTATTTTATTCTATGTATTATTAGTTTCCATCCAATGAAAGGGAAATATGACATTTGGTTTTTTCCCTTAGGTTTTCACCATGAACAGACACATTCAGAACTTTTACCAAGGGCAGTCCTCGAGAATATTGTGCTACAGCTGTTTTCATTCTTGCTCCTAGGTGGCCTTGCTGAAATACAGTTTTTCTCTTTAAATGCATCAATATTTGGCTGGAAAGTGTAAGTAAATTGAGGGCCTTCTAGTTTGCATGAATAAATTTGTAGTAACTTAAAAATATTAGAAATTCTACAACTCCATTAGACCAAAGAAAGAAAATAGGCTCAGTGTATTTTAGAATTGAATATTTGTACTTTTAGAGACTTCAGAGATAATCTAAATGGGATGTCTTAAAAACAAGGAAGCCAAGGGGCAGAGATGTTAAAGCAATATTCCTAACACCACACAGCCATCAAGTGTCAGAACTAAGATTAGAACCCGTGTTTCCCAGAGTCCAATCCAAGACACCTTTTTTTTTTTCCATGCCATGTTGTCATTTTCTTAAAAAAAATATTATTATGATTGTTTCCTGGAAGTAAACTGACTGATGCAAATAAGACAGTCTACTATGGTACACGTTGACCAGCATTGTGCTGCTGGAGGTAAAGGGATGTCTTTCAGATCGTAACCCTTTGTGGAGGTCAGGAAGTTTCCTTTCTCCCTCTATCTCTGCCTTTCTCTCTCTCTCTTGTTATGAATACTCCTCCTATTTAGTAGCTCTTAGCTTCTCCACTTAAGTCTCCTTTTCTCCACAAAAGAGATGGTTGTAAAGACGTAAGTAAAAATGAATCTCCTCAGATTTGCTGAATGTTTGTGAATCTTACTTTTATCAGCAGCAACAACAATAAACTTTGTCTTGCAGGAGAGTCTCAAGGACCTACCTCATCTTTTCTGATCTTAAAGCTGATACCAGCTCAAGTAGATTGTGAAAACCTGTCGTTTCTTCCAAAGATAATAAGAAACAGACCCTCTGAGTGTCTGTTGAAAAGAGGAGAAAAGCTGCTGTCTGCCTTTGTATTCCCCAGAGGGCGAGGGCTATTGTGCGGATGCAGACAGGCCCTGTGCCGCAGCCTGGCTCACAATGGCACTTGCTAGTGACGAGAGACATAGCACTGGGGCTGTGGCTCCTGCTCGGCTGCAGCCATGGATACAAGTTGTGTAGACTTGTAGTTGTTACGACTTCAATCGAAATGCTGCATTCCAAGTGGTAATCAGGACCATACAAGCATTTCCAGTGTGCACTCCTCACCCTAATTAAACAAAATTTAAAAGTGATGGAAGTCCACGTTTGAAAGCAAGTTTTAGTCCCTTCTATGGATTAAATTATCTTTTATAAAGATTAACACTTGAATAAAGACAAATAGAAAGAAAAGCAACATTTCCTTTATTACTGAAGGAAGCCAAAAATTTTAACATCCACGGATAAACTGAATGGGACTGTCTTTCATGTCTTTGGAGGATGTATCATACATATGCAGTGTTTTGCAATCCAGCATGTTTAAATTCTGTGTGCAGTGTGTGTGCTTGTACATGTGCAAAGCAGTAACCTAGAGAAATTAAGAGTTTTAAAATGAGACAGGGACTTTAATATACCCTAATCCAGCCATTCCATTTTACAGTTATAGAAATTGAAACGTATGGAAGATTAAGGATTTGTCTTTTAGCCAAAAAATAAGAACACAAATCCAAATTCTGTTGAGTTTTCATTTTGCTCTGTTGGCCAAGATTTTTACCAGAAATTATTAGCCTCATTCACTGAATCCCTTGTTTAGTGGAAAACTCTGAAAATTATACCCATTATAACTCTGTTTGTACAGGCAACCCAAAGTGAGAAATTTATACCATATTCTGGTTAGTCATTTTTATTTCTTATACGAAGAAGAATTTTAAAAGTTGCTTATATCAAACAAGACAATCTATGTTTTTGACTAGATAAAATTTTTTACTGGTATGAACATATTAATAGGTGGTATTAAAAGTTTTTACATAAAATTTCTAGCAAATTCCTATCACCAGAAAAAAATTAAAAACAAACTAGAGAAGAACATAAAGAAGGAATCTTTTGCCAGGTGCTAATATAAGAATGCAGGGTCACACTTACCCTGTAAAAATTAGGTTTTTGGAAAAGGGAGAGACTTCATATCAGTTTCTAAGTGTGTTTGAAAGTTTATTATATAGATGATAATGACTGAAAAGAGGAAATAGACTTAAATCATCAATTCTCAAACCTTAACATGATAATTGAACAAGAGAAATTTGAAATGTGTCTAGTCAAAGCTATGGTTTTTCCAGTAGTCATGTATGGATGTGAGAGTTGGAGTGTAAGGAAAGCTGTGTGCCACAGAATTGATGCTTTTGAACTTTTTAAACTGTGGTGTTGGACAAGACTGTTGAGAATGCCTTGGACTACAAGGAGATCAAACCAGTTAATCCTAAAGGAAATCAGTCTTGAATAGTCATTGGAAGGACTGATGTTGAAGCTGAAACTCCAATACTTTGACCACTTGATGCAAAGAACTGACTCCTGGAAAAGACCTTGATGCTGGGAAAGACTGAATACAGATGACAAGGATGAGAAGTTGGATGGCATCACCAAGTCAATGGACATGAGTTTGAGCAAGCTCTGAGAGTTAGTGATGGTCAGGGAAGCCTGGCATGCTGCAGTCTATGGGGTTGCAAAAAAGCTGGACACGGCTGAGCATCTGAACAGAAGCATTTCTTTTCTTTAGATCTATACGACCTATATCTATCTATCTATCTATCTATCTATCTATCTATCTATCTATCTGTCTGTCTATATGTATATATACAGTAATTAGGTGAATGAATTATGTGATAGGTAAGGGTTAGTAAGGGGCTTCCCAGGTGGCACTAGTGGTAAAGAACCCAATCTGCCAATGCAGGGGACATGAGAGAGACAGGTTCAACCTCTGGGTCAGGAAGATCCCTGGAGGAGGGCATGGCAACCCACTCCAGAATTCTTGTCTAGAGAATCCCATGGACAGAGGATCCTGATGGGCTACAGTCCGTGGAGTCCAAATGAGTTGGACACGACTGAAGTGACAGCACAGACCAGCAAGGATTAGTAAACACGTGAGGTGAACCAGGAAATAGGAAGCCTTGAACTATAATTTCTAGCTGAATTTTCAGTACTCCGATTTTGGGGCTAGGGAACAGAATGTACAAGGCATTCTTCCTCATTCTTCTAAATCCTAGTTACAATTTTGTAGAGTTAAACATATATACAAAGTAATCATTAAGCAAGTTAATATATGTGCAGTATTCATAGCGGAGGTACCAGATGCTATAGGAGTTTGGATGAGAGGGATCATAGCTGCCTGCCAAAGATTTAGTGAAAGCAGTGGAACTGAATTTAATGTTGAAGATTTTCCATGATTTAAAAAATATATATAACTTTTTCCTATCACAGAGGCAATATAAACTCTGGAAAATGACAAGAAAAATAAACACATGTGTAATTATACTAGATAAAAGTAACCAAAGTTCATATTTGTGTATGTTTCTTTACCAAAAGTAGTAATAGAGAATATTTTATTAATTTTAAGTGTAGTATGAAATAGTTTCCATTTCAGTAAATATTCTTCTATAACACACTCTTTAGGGCTACATATGTACCTAAAGGATGAATCACAATTTATTTAAATAATTATATACTGATGGGCACTGTTTTGCCATTAGAGACATTGCTGTGGTGAGATGGTTGAAAATTCAGGGGGCATGACAGGGGATGAAGGCAGGTATATTCAAAACACTTAGATAGACATGAGCTGAACTGTGAGACTAATAGATTACTCTATTTTGGGAGACTTGGCAAAGATAAAGGACAGAGAAAAAGCCTAACAAACCTTTCTCTGTTTTGATTAAATATAGGGTGGATACTTTGTGCTAACAGAGGCCTAAAGTTAAAGAAGGCAGTGCAAGAATACAGTAATTAAGAATACTATTAGCTATAGATTCAGGCTCTGTGGTTTCTAATTCTGCCACTATCTGTTGATCCAGGGCAAGTGATTGCATTCGTCTGAGCCTCATTCCTCACATACAAAATGAAGGTATTTATATTTGGTTAACAAGATTACTCCTTGGAAGGAAAGTTATGACCAACCTAGACAGCATATTAAAAAGCAGAGAAATTACTTTGCAAACAAAGGTCTGTCTAGTCAAGGCTATGGTTTTTGCAGTGGTCATGTATGGATGCGAGAGTTGGACTGTGAAGAAGGCTGAATGCTGAAGAATTGATGCTTTTGAACTGTGGTGTTGGAGAAGACTCTTGAGAGTCCCTTGGACTGCAAGGAGATCCAACCAGTCCATTCTAAAGGATATCAGTCCTGGGTGTTCATTGGAAGGAATGATGCTAAAGCTAAAACTCCAAAATTTTGGCCACCTCATGTGAAGAGTTGACTCATTGGAAAAGACTCTGATGCTGGGAGGGATTGGGGGCAGGAGGAGAAGGGAATGACAGAGGATGAGATGGCTGGATGGCGTTACTGACACGATGGACATGAGTCTGAGTGAACTCCGGGAGTTGGTGATGGACAGGGATGCCTGGCGTGCTGCGATTCATGGGGTTGCACAGAGTTGGACACAGCTGAACGACCGAACTGAACCGAACTGAAGGATTGATACATGATGTTTCTGAAGTGCCTGGCATGATGCTTATAACACAGTCAGTGTGTCTCACATATTATCTATTGTTATTTTGAGGCCCTTCAAAAAATATAAAACAAAAATTTTGAAACACAAATACTAACACGGTAATAAAGATGGGTCTATATAAAGTCCTAAAAAGAAAGAATATAGTTTTGTATGTATAATTGATTTTTTCCCAGTAGCAATGGTTCATTTTCTTCAAAGTCTGTTAAAGCCATTTCTGCTCTGATGCTTACCTGCACACTCAGAGGCTGCAAATTTTTAGGTAGTGCCTACCTCACCCTCCACAAGCATTTAATGAAAATGAAAAATGCATAGCATTTTAAAGAAATCTCCAAACTCTTCTCTATAGTGCCTGTACCAATTTACATTCCCACCAACAGTGCAAGAGTGTCCTTTATCTCTACATTGTCTCCAGCACGTATTGTTTGTAGACTTCTCTTAATGATTGCCATTCTGACTAGTGTGAGATGATGCCATGTATATTACCATATGTAAAACAAATAGCCAGTGGGAATTTTTGTATGATGCAAGGAGGTCAACCTGGTGCTCTGCGTGACAACTTAGAGGGGTGATATGGGGGTGGGAGGTGGGAGAGACATTCAAGAGGGAGGGGTTATACATGTATACCTATGTTGATTCATGTTGATGTGTGATAGAAACCAACACAACTTTGTAAAGCAACTATCCTCCAATTAAACACACACACACACACACACACACACACACACAGTATTGGTTAACCATTCTCTTTCATTAAAGTGATTTGATCAAATGACAACGCTCTTAAAAAATTATCCGTGTATTTCATTTATTTTTCCTAATGAGAAAAATACTTTCTGAATATGTGTCATATATATGCATATGTATATATATATATGGAGATATATTAATAATCGTCGTAACATTACATTAATTTTAGGCCTACAGCATAATGATTTGACATAATTATATATTGCAAAATAATTATCACATTAAGTTTAGTTAACATCCATCACCATGCATAATTACAAATTATTTTCTTCTGATGAGAAATTTTAATATCTACTCTTTTAGCAAGCTTCAAATACATAATAAAGTAGTTATCTCTAGTTGTCATGTTGTATATTACAACTCCAGAATTTACTTACCTTATAACTAGGAGTTTGTACCTTTTTTACTAAAAATACAAAATAACTATGCTCTTGACCAGAAATCAACGTCTAGACAAGATCAGGCACATTCAGGGTGGAATGACTATAGATTGAAATCTACCTTTAGAAATGTTAGGTAGTTAGAACAGGGAAAAGGAGTCCAGAATGGCGGTGGCTGAAAGATAAGGAAGAGAAAAACCCACAAAAATAGAACAAAGGAAGGTCGGAAGACCGAGGACCAGAATGAGGACCTCAAGTAGAACAAACAGCACTCTTAGCTGGCCCAATTTACATAGGGCAGGCCTGGGGCGGTGGGGGGGGGCATATAAAAGAGGAGCCAAAGGTCTCTCTCTCTTCCCCCTCTGCCTGCTGGGGTGGTCTTATATTATCTGAACTTTAATAAAAATGCACATTTACTTTTCTAGGGTTAGCACCATAAACAATAAATCTCTATAAAGAGCAAAAAAGAAGGCTCTAAGTCCTTACATGTTAAAAGCACACTCAATATAAGAAAGCAGCGCACACACACACACACACACACACACACACACACACATACATGCACACACACGTCTAACTGTTGCATGAGGAATCGCTATGAGAACTTTATGAGTTCAGAGGAGACCCAAGCAATGAGTCATGGTATGTATCAGAATAGTCCTACTTTATGTTTGAAGAATATGTATGTATGTTAAAGGAAGATCAAATGGGAAGGCAGAATTCCTGTGTCAACTTGATCTACCATTGTGACAGAAAGCCTTAGATGCTGTTTTTTTATTGCAGATATTCTCTATGTTATTATTACTAGACTTGTTTCATATCTAAAGCTGTGGAGTTATCTTATCAGTTAGGATTATTTAGATTGTGTATCACACACACAAACATGAACACCTACACACCCCAAACCAAAATGCCTTAATCAAAAAGAATATATTAACTCATATAACAAGAAAAAGAAGAAAGGGAGACTGTAAGCTCAGCTCAATTGAAACTTGAAGGATATACCAAAATTCAGATTTTCTTTTTCAAAGGTCTGCCTGCTTCTGAGTATTGATTTTTGCCAACACACAGTTTTGCATGTGGTAGCAAGATGGTGAAATTAGCCTCAGCCTACATAATACAGTGATAAAATTCTAATCACTTTAAGTAAGACCATGTTTCATTGGTCTTTTGGGTCATGTGTTCATCACTTGGGTAACCATTGTGATCTAGGTGAAAGTAATCAGAACAAAAACAGAGAAAAATCAATGAAACCATAAATAGATTCTTTAAAAAGATTATTAACATTTATAAGTTTTAGAGAAACTGATCAAGACCAAAAGAGAAAACACATATGATCAATATCAGAAATGAAAGAAAAGACACGTCTCTAGCTCTCACATACATTAGAAGATTAACAAGAAAATGTCATGAGCGACTTTATGGATTGCATTCTTTTGATGAAATGGACTTCAGAGATGACAATACTTTATAAATTATTACAATACTCTCAAAAATTATTGGATAAGTTGTAACGTTAAGAAACATTCTTCCCTCTATTTGTAGGGCAATTTGTGTCTGGTTTATTAGATCATTTAACAAATGTGCAATATGCATGTCTTCCCTTTCTCCTTTCATGGATTATCTTCTCATAAATAAGTATTTCTTGAAAGGAAATTTGTTTCATTTTCTCTAACATCTGCCCTTGTCATTTACTTTTATAAAGAAGACTTATCAATGAGCTGATATTCTTCATCAGACCGCTTGCAAATATGTTGGGTTTATAGGTTGATAGATTTGTAGGAAGAAAGGATGCCACATGGCATATCATTGATTGTGTCATATCATTGTTCTAAAGTTTTTAAAGATTTATTCTCTAAAACTTACAACAGAAAATGTCTATGAGCTAAATTTTTCTTCTGTCTCTGACTGCTACCATCTTGCTTAACTCATCACTCTTCCTTTTCTCCCAGGTTTTCCAATCTTTTCCAACAGCTGTCAACAGCCCATGGAAGCTTTCTTATTGTTTTCTCTTATAAAGCAAGCTTAACTATTTTTAGTTCATATGGCTACTGCATTAAGCTATCTATACCATGCTGCTGCTAAGTCGCATCAGTCGTGTCTGACTCTGTGCGACCCCATAGACAGCAGCCCACTAGGCTCCCCCATCCCATCTATACCATGAGGAGGCTTAAATATAGGCTACTAATTAACCATAAATGCTATTCAAAAAAAGAAAAGATTCTTTCCTTGGAAGGGGTTCTGTGTTTCTCTTTATACAACTGGCTCAAATTTTGCCTCATTTCAAGAACAATGTACCCCATTTTCTATCTTTTCATCATTATTAACTGAATGCTGTTACTAGTATACTATATGCTTAATTATACTGTGATATTGGTGCTATTATCACCATAATACTGATGAGAAATCCAAGTCCTTCGAGAAAATTCTATAAAATCTAAACAGATTTTCTAAGATCATGTTAATTAGGGGCAATGCTTTGGCATAGTAGAATCTGTCTTATTGATCACTGATTTCTAGGTCCTACCATGACACTACAGGTTAGAGGGAGGCAAATTATACTTTGTTTATTAATATAGTGCTATTGTCTTACAAGTTTCAGGACATAGTAGCTGTTCTGTAAATATGTGTTGTTCGGTTATGAAAAGCTCCTAGCATTATAAACATATTTGTGGTTGATTGCAAACAATGATAAGAATGAAGAAATAATTTTACAAATCAGTGAGACAGTATGTTTTAGCCAGATGATCAGAAGTTAAACACATGTTACACAGACATAGAAATCTATTTATAGTTTCTTATTTTCCAAGTAATTTTACAGGCAAAGTACTTTCGGAAGAGAACATTCAAATTGAAATGGTCCACTTAGTTTTAGCTTACATTAGGGAAAATTAATCAGACGAAACCAACAATTGGCTGTTTTTATTGAGTAATTAGAACAGTTTTTTTTTAAGTTTGAAAAAATAAAGAGCTTCTAATTAAAAGTGTTAAAAAAATCCTAAGCTCAGCTCCTGTAATAGTTGGGTGTGTTTTCTACACTTTGTTTTATTACATGGAAAGCCGCAATAGAATCTCCTTAAGACAAGGTGTCTCTGACCAAGTTTCTAACCACCCTCCTACTGTCCACAGTGTCTTGTTTCATTCTTTTGAAAACCTCAGACATAGTTTTCTAGGAAGAAAATCATTATTTCTAGGAAGAAAATCATTATTAAATCATCATTATTTCTAGGAAGGAAATCATTATTGAGATACAGATTCATTGCCCACTTTAGATATACAATGGCCAAAATTTCTCTCTCAAATGTGGAAAGCTGACATCTGAAATATGAGAAAGATCCAGTTTTACAAAGAACCAGGAGAACGTATCAGAAGGAACAGCAAATATAAAGGCCTTAAGTTGGGGATGACCTTGGTATGCTGGAGAAATGAACAAGACCCAGGCATGGTTAAGGAGAAAATGTCTGAGTTCAAGTTGAAGAGGAGCTAGAAAATGCAGGATATACTAGGCCATGGTAAATTGTTTTGAATTCTTTTAGGAGTTTTGTTAAGCCATGGGAGAGGGGTTGTTAGTAAAGGAGTGACATTACATACTATATATTCTTCAAAAAGAAAAATTAAAAATATCAGTCTAGCATTGGACATTTAGATTGTTTCTATGTCCTGGCTATTGTAACTGTGAGGCAATGAACATCAGGGTACACTTGTCTTTTTGAATTATGGTTTTCTCAGGGTGGATGGGTGGGATGAGGGGGTTGGGAGGGAGGTACAGGAAGGGAGGGGATTGTGAATGCATATGGCTGAGTCACTTCACTGTACAGCAGGAACTAATACAATGTTGTAAAGCAATTATGAAGGAAAAAGTGAAAGTCACTCAATTGTGTCCAACTCTTTGTGACGCCATGGACTGTAGCCCACCAGGCTCCTCTGTCCACGGAATTCTGCAGGCCAGAATACTGGAGTGGGTACCTGATCCATTCTCCAGGGGATCTTCCCAATTAAATTAAAAAAAATTTTGTAGCAATATGGAGAGTAGATCATTTTGTCGCGGTGGGGCACGGATGGTGATTAGGAAAGCAGTTAGCCATGTCATTATTCACTGATGATGGTATTGACTAATGTGGAAGCAGGACTTTGGAGAAAAGCAATGGATTCAAGGAATTTTTTTTCTAAGACTGACAGTGTTTGCTAATGGATTAAATATGGTAGTGAGAAATAGAGCTGGAAATGGCTGAAGAATTTGGATATGGGCAATAGGAACAACAGACTGGCTCCAAATAGGAAAAGGAGTACGTCAAGGCTGTATCTTGTCACCCTGCTTATTTAACTTATATGTAGAGTACATCATGAGAAACACTGGGCTGGAAGAAACACAAGCTGGAATCAAGATTGCCAGGAGAAATATCAATAACCTCAGATATGCAGATGACACTAGCCTTATGGCAGAAAATGAAGAAGAACTAAAAAGCCTTTTGATGAGAGTGAAAGAGGAGAGTGAAAAAGTAGAGTGAAAAAGGGACTTAAAGTGAAAAGTAGAGTGAAAAGTAGAGTGAAAAAGTAGACTTAAAGCTCAAAATTCAGAAAAAGAAGATCATGGCATCTGGTCCCCTCACTTCATGGGAAATAGATGGGGCAACAGTGGAAGCAGTGTCAGACTTTATTTTCTTGGGCTCCAAAATCACTGCAGATGGTGACTGCAGCCAAGAAATTAAAAGACACTTAGTCCTTGGAAGAAAAGTTATGACCAACCTAGATGGCATATTCAAAAGCAGAGATATTACTTTGCCAACTAAGGTTCGTCTAGTCAAGGCTATGGTTTTTCCAGTAGTCATGTATGGATGTGAGAGTTGGACTGTGAAGAAGGCTGAGCATGGAAGAAATGATGCTTTTGAACTGCGGTGTTAGAGAAGACTCTTGAGAGTCCCTTGGACTGCAAGGAGATCTAACCAGCCCATTCTGAAGGAGATCAGCCCTGGGATTTCTTTGGAAGGAATGATGCTAAAGCTGAAACTCCAGTACTTTGGCCACCTCATGCGAAGTGTTGACTCATTGGAAAAGACTCTGGTGCTGGGAGGGATTGGGGGAAGGAGGAGAAGGGGGACGACAGAGGATGAGATGGCTGGATGGCATCACTGACTCAATGGACGTGAGTCTGAGTGAACTCTGGGATTTGGTGATTGACAGGGAGGCCTGGCGTGCTGCTATTCATGGGGTCGCACAGAGTCGGACACAACTGAGTGCCTGAACTGAACTGAACTGAATAGGGTAGATGACAGCTTCTTACATGGGAGAGGGCTAGGGGAGAAGTCAAATGTTTTTAGGTGTTTGCGGAACCCCTACAGTTTTGCTTTTCACAAAGGACAAGGCAAGAGGTTTTGGTTTTTGCTCTATTCTGTTTCTAAAAAGCTCTTTGATTTTGGCCTGACAAAATTTATTTGACTCTTGGTGTGCCTGTTTGTAAATTATACTGTGCTTCCAGAGTGCTTATTTTATAAAGCATAATATAATAATTCCACAATAATGCAGGACTTGAGAGACCTGAGTGCGTAAACTCCAGGAGTTGGTGATAGTCAGGGAGGCCTGGCATGCTGCGATTCATGGGGTCACAGAGTCAGACAAGACTGAGTGACTGAACTGAACTGAACTGAGATGAGTGCAATTGTGTGGTAGTTTGAGCATTCTTTGGCATTGCCTTTCTTTGGGATTAGAAAGAAAACTGACCTTTTCCAGTCCTGTGGCCACTGCTGAGTTTGCCAAATTTGCTAACATATTGAGTGCATCACTTTCACAGCATCATCTTTTAGGATTTGAAATAGCTCAACTGGAATTCTGTCACCTCCACTAGCTTTGTTCATAGTGATACTTTCTAAGGCCCACTTGACTTCACATTCCAGGATGTCTGATTTTACATGAGTATGTGTGATCACACCATCATGATTATCTGGGTTGTGAAGATCTTTTTGCGTAGTTCTTCTGTGTATTCTTGCCAGTTCTTCTCAATATCTTCTGTTTCTGTTAGGTCCATATCATCTCTGTCCTTTATTGAGCCCATCTTTGCATGAAATATTCCTTTATCTCTAATTTTCTTGAAGAGATCTCTAGTCTTTCCCTTTCTATTGTTTTCTTCTATTTCTTTGCACTGATCCCTGAGCAAGGCTTTCTTATCTCACCTTGCTATTTGGAACTCTGCATTCAAATGTGTATATCTTTCCTTTTCTCCTTTGCTTTTCACTTCTCTTCTTTTCACAGCTATTTGTATGGCCTCATCAGACAGCTATTTTGCTTTTTGCATTTCTTTTTCTTGGGGATGGTCTTGATTCCTGTTTCCTGTGCAATGTCATGAACCTCTGTTTATAGTTCATCAGGCACTATCAGAACTAGTCCCTTAAATCTATTTCTCAATTCCACTGTATAGTCATAAGGGATTTCTATGCTTTACCTATCTCAGCATTTGTCAATCAGCTTTACATTTGTCTGTGTGGTTATTTTATTAACTCTGTTTCCTCCACAAGGACAAGAGTGTGCACATTGCAGTGCCTGACAGTTGATAATGTTATTGAATAATGATTTGTTGAATGCAATAATGAGGGGTCAGAACCCATAATGGCTGGCTAATGTTCTTCCAAGCACTGAAAATTCCAGTTCTAAGCAATAAAATGATTTTTTAAATGCATGTGATTTTTGTTAATATGTCATTTTTCATACTTGATTCATGTGACCTAGAATATTTCCTGCTTGTAAAAGTTTTTCTAGTTTCTACTTCAAGTCTCATCTCTTTAAAGAAAACATCTCTACAGTTAGGAAGTTTGGGATCATGGTGTACATACTGCTATGTTTAAAATGGATAACCAACAAGATCCTACAGTGTAGCACAGGGAACTCTGTTCAGTTTCATGTGGCAGCCTGGATGGGAGGGAAGTATGGGGGAGAATGGATACAATAATCAAATAAAAATTTTAAAAAGAAGTAATTTCCACCATGCACAGTTCTTACTACCTTTTTAGAGATTCTGAGGTATATATTGTTATCGGTTGAATTATGTCCCCCTCCACCCTCCACTAGCTTCCCAGACATTGCTAGTGGTAAAGAACCTGCCTGCCAATGCAGGAGAAATAAGAGATGTAGGTTCGATCCCTGGGTCAGGAAGATCCCCTGGAGAAGGACATGGCAACCCACTCCACTGTTCTTACCTGGAGAATCCCATGGACAGAGGAGACTGGCAGGCTACAGCCTACTGGGGGGGTGCAAACAGTTGGACACAAAGTTGAAGTGACTTAGCAAGCATGCAGCCCCCACAACAACTTTATTGCTGAAGCACTAACCGTGAGTGCCAATGATCATGACCTTATTATAAATAAGTTCTTACAGATTTAAACAAGTGAAGACGAGATTATTAGGTTGGATTTCATTCACTATGACTAGTGTCTTTGTATGATGAGGGAAACTTTGAACACATGTGAAGATGGAGGAAAGAGACTGAAGTGATAGAGTCACCCAAGGAATACCCAGGCTGCTTCAACAGAAGCAAGAAGCACAGGTTCTGCCGCAGAACTCTCAGAAGGAACCAACCTTGCCAATTTCTTGATTTTGGACTTCTAGCCTCCAGAACTGTGAGACCATGAATGTGTGTCATTTTAAGCTAGTTTGTGGTGCTTTGTTGTGAAAGTTGGGAAACTAATATAATCATCATGCAGTTGCCTTCGTTTCCTACTTGTGTATCCTCTTCTCTATATACAAAGTCTCCATGCATTCAATGACTGTCTTATGCAGTGTGGATGCTGGTGCAGTCTTGACATAAGTGACTGCTTTACATTTAATGCTGAATATAATGAGTGAGGTTTCTATTTCCCCAAGGCTAAAAAAAGTATCCACTTTGATAACTCCCTTTCTTTCAACCTACTAAGATGTGATTTATTTATTTTAATAAAATAACCGAACTTTTACTTTGGAGTCCACCTTGGATTTGAGGTATTTAAAGAAAAATTTATGAAATGACCCAAGAAGTTAGCAAAACAATACCTTTACTCTCCTAAGACATTTAAAGCGGTCTTATTTTAATACAATAAAAATTGGCTCAATTTGTGTAATTGATAATGACACTCGGAATCTGTTCAATTTTAGGTCTTGGGTTCCAAAATTATCTCTTAAATATGTTTTTTAGAAGGGAAATGAATACCTTGTATTCTTTCCTGATTTTCTTTATTTTTGTTCTTTTATAAAATATAAAAATACTAAAACAAAAGACAATGTCATATCTAAAATTAATCCTTGTTAATATTTTGAGATATTTTATTGGTTTCTTGAAAGAAGTGAGAATCATTCAGATAATGTCCATTTTGTTCCTCACCCTGAAGACTAACAAAGTATTTTTAAATGTGTATATACATAAATGCCTCATATTGGAATATCAGTCTGCAACTTCCTTTTCTCTAAAAATCGTATTTTGAGGCCTAATCATTTTAAGATATAGAAATCTAGTTTGTTTCTAAACTGTAGTATTACTTCCTACATTCTTCTTATATTGTTTCCCTATTGATATTTCCAATATTTCTCTCTTAAAAAGCAATACTGCAATAAATGCTTTCCCTATGTTACACACTGAGAAACAGAAATCCTGGTCCATAGAAAATATACATTTTCGACCATACTAGATTCTGACAAATTGTCCTTCATGTTGTTTTATTAACATCAATTCCACCAGCATAAACCATTTTGCATATCCTCCTGTAAACATTAATCTGGTGTACTCTAATTGTATCTAATCTTGCTAGTGTATGAGGTGATATCTCAGTGTGTGTGTGTGTGTGTGTGTGTGTGTGTGTGTAAGTGCATTTTTTTAGCACTTTTGGAGATTAATCAATTTTGGGGATTGATGTTTTGTAGGCTGTATATTTTTAAAATATGGCCTCCTGATCAATCACTTATATTTTAAGTTTAAATATTTTTAAATTTTAAATTAAACACACAAATTTATATAATTTTTCTTAATAGTTTGTGATTCTGTGTTCATTTTGTTTCAGAAATTCTTATCTGAAGTTCACAAGGTTATTTTCTGTATTTTTCCTAACTTCCTATAGTTGCAGTCTTTTCATTAAATAAACAGTTGGCTCACATATGATTGTTTTTTTTCCTTACTAAGTCTTAGTCCATTTTTATGCTTCTTCTAAAAATTGCATCTATATCCTAAATCTTACAAAGACACCTAGATTGTTTTTGCCAAAAATGGATAAATGTGTTTTATTTTTTTGCTTGAAAACAGTAGGAGAAATTCCTTAACAATGTCCCAAGTTCACATTGTTTCCTAGTACATTTTGTAATTTCTCCAGAAAACCTAAGCAATGTGATATTTTGCCTTTTATTTTATTGTTTTAGAATTTCACAATGCTATAAACAACTGAATGACTCACCTGCCTCTGCCCTGTGCTCTGCTATATCCTCTGCTGAAGCACACCACTCCCTCTTCATAGATCCATACACTGCTTTTACCCTGAAGCCAGAAAACCTTCCTTGGTTATCTACTTGAATCTTCCTGGACTTAAGTTATGGAGTGGAGCCATGTTTCAGCATGTCCAAAACTGAGAGCTAGGTTGTTTCAGGATCATTAGGAAGTGAAAGACTTTAGATGCCATCCATTTATTGTGATGAGGGAACCCACACGTTGCAGGGATCACACATTTCCCTTGGCTGATCTTACATTTTGATGCACTAAAGCAATTCACATTCATGCAATAATTCTTCCTTCTGTTCAATATTTTGTATCTCCCTCTCTTTTGAATATGAGGCTTGCCAGGTAGCCCTAATGGTAAAGAAGTGTGTTAGTTGCTCAGTTGTGTCTGACTCTTTGTGACCTCATGGACTATAGCCTGACAGCTCCTCTGTCCATAGGATTTCCCAGGCAAGAATACTGGACTGGGTTGCCAGAAGCCACGTGCCAATGAAGGAGACACAAGAGACATGGGTTCAATCCACTATAGTCCATGGCATAGCAAAGATTCAGACATGACTGAGCAACTGAGTACACATTTTGAATATGGCTTTTTTTTTTTCTCTTCAAAGACATTTAAAATATTTTTATAGTGGTATAAATATGAGTCCTTAGCCCTAAATACACGAATAATTTATTTTTCTATATCACCCTAATTTTTATATCAAGACTTCATTCTGCAGGAGAAGTAAAGGGTTTTTCCAAGGGTTTGTGTAGTACTGAGATATTATGGCATATCTGGCTCTTGAGTCATCTATTGAAGCAAGAATCCTCAGAGACCTACCTTTTCCTATTTAGTCCTTAGTCATTCAGGAATTAAGGTTCCTTTTGAGTCCACCCATGTTCCTGTTCTCAAGGTTCCTTCTAGTCTGCTGGCATCTCTCTTCTACATCAGAGTCAGACTTCGGGCATGAACATCATCCTGCAGCTTTTATTCTATGATGTGGCAATGGAAATTCCCAGTGTCTGTCCAGGGCTCTGTCTGGATCCATTATACAGATTTTTCTTTACTATCCCTCATGGTTTCCTGATTTCCCCAGCCCCACTCTGAGCATCCTGTTTTGAGATCTGGGCACTGGGCCCCTTTCTCAAACACTGTAATTTCTCTTTTTAAAGTTCTTTACCATCTCTTCTCTCTACCCAGCAGATTACTTTTCTAGTCCAAGTGGAAGTGGGACGTCCTTTTTTATCTTTCTTTTCCTGTATATTTTATTCTAAATCCTTAAAAGTTCTCCAAAGGATTTTAAGCTTTTGGAGTACAAAAGGCAGAGTCTGACAGGCTCCGTCTGCTTTATGTCCTGTGACATTCTGTTCAAATGATGAGTGCAGAGTCAAGAATTAGCCTTCATATAGCAACAGATTGAAGAAAAATGTCTGGAAAATTTTTTGAAAAGGAAAATAGAGGTTAACTTCTTTAAAATATGTTCCTGCCATTGTTGTTATTTAATTGCCAAGTCATGTCTGAATCTTTTGTGACCCTGTGGACTGTAGCTCACAGGCTCCTCTGTGCATGGGGTTTCCCAGGGAAGAATACTGGAGTGGGTGCCATTTCCTTCACCAGGGATTCTTGACCTGCTTACACTTATTATTTTAGTCTTATTAGCTTTGATTTCTGTATTTTAAAATTACTATTATTTTTTGATTGCCACTCATGAATCAATTTAGTAGGGCTCGTACTGAAAGTTCTATTTCTTTTCAACCATTCTAAGCTCTACTGTCTGCCAGACATGTATCTATTAAAATACATATTTATTAATGCTCATGGCTCATGGTTGGCTTTTCTAATCACACTGTCTTTCCTGTCTTAGCTTTCTTTTAAATCAGACTTTAAAAGATGTCTTCATTTCCTACTGTCAGTCATTAGTTGAGCATTGATTTGTTAAAACCTCTGTCTAAAAGCATTATGTTAGTAAAGTGATTAGACTTCGGGTCCATGTCTCTTATCATTAACTAGAGTTTCTGCATCTGATCCCTATAGCGATTCAAGTGGAGAATTGACTTCCATGAGCTGTTGTGGAGAAGGAGGTTATTATGACAAAAGATTCCTGCTAATTTATATAGTGAGGCTTGCTCACTAATTCTGGCGTCAGAGACCGAAGCAGTTACCAGTTGATTTCTATCAGTGCAGTGTGAGATGATAAATTTTAATCAGAGCTTTTTGGTCTCTATTAGTCTGGTTTTCTTTTTCTAATGGATTTCTCTCATTCATGCTTTCCCTAGTCTGCATTTTTATGACTGTGATGTGCTTTGATTTACTTCATTCAAAGTACGATGCTGCTCTGGCTTCAATTACTCCATTTAACTTTAAATAGACATTACTACAAGTCTTTCTTATACAAAAGAGCATCTGGTGTCAATAAATTGCAGCAGGAGGTGCCATGTGGGAAAGAACCCAAGAACTAAACACATCTCTGGGCACATCCATCAGGATGTGAGCATACATGTCATGGCGTTGTGCCACTTATCTTCTTAAATGTTATCAGAGTGGAGCTAGCTCTAGGAGTTGAAGCCAGCATGACATTTTGATTTTCACTGTAGCAATGCTTGACTCACTGATCTAAGGCTCCAGACACTAAACATTCTGTTCAGTTGATAACATCTTTGAGGATGACTTCTGCTAAACAAGAAAGAAACAGAGAGCAAGGGGACAATTTTTCTATGTCTTGTACAGAGTGTTTAATGAAGAATGTTGTAAAGAAATCAGAATAAAGAACACTATTTTTCACATTCCCTCCCTACCAAACACACCAGAACGAAATGTGCTGGGGTTTCCACAGGGAAATACACTGACTCTCTGCTATTTTTGAGGTTGATCCCAACTACAATTTTTAATAACTACCTAAGACTACCAAATTCAAATAATAGAATATACAATAATTAAAGAGAAACCTTTGCTTGTTTTTAAGGTTTGAAAATAAAGTCTCTTTAATTGCTAAAATAAGACTAATGCAAAAATAATTTATCCAAGATGTTATTTACATTTAAATTTTATTCTGTATACAAGAGCTTGTTCATAATCAGAGTTATGCACTGATAATTTGAGTCTTATAAAAAGAGAGTCCTTAATATAGGCTTTATTTAAATGATCTTTAAGTGAAATTATTTATGGATAATATATTGGGAAGCATGTGTCTGTTTGTCACAGTTTTGAAACTCAGATTCTCAAGCATGAGAACAAGGAACCTAACTTGACCTTGCTCTTTTTGTTTCCACTGCTTATTTCTGCTCAGCTTCATAGCTTTTTCCCGTACCAGAGCAGAAGTTGACCGGCAGCCAGAGACATCACATCCTCATAGTTTAATGAACTCTGTAGAAAGAGAGGTTGCTCTTTCCCAAAGTTCATCTGTTAATCTTGAAAAGGGTCCTAATTAGCCCAGTTTTGTGATGTGTTCATCTCTGGACCCATCCCAGCTGCCAAGAAAAGAGAACATGATGAGCCAAGAACTGAATCTACAGTGGAAGAGGGCAGGTTCTGTTCCCAGAGGGAAGGGATGAGAAAGCTTACTGGGTGAAAAACAATAAAAAACCCAAAAACTAAACCAAACAAACAATATTACCAGTATCCATGATTCTTAGCCAACCAACTCTGGATAAGGATTTAGAGAATGAGAAAGGCATGCATTTCAGACTGGTGACACTTTGTTCTACCTACTCAGACATGAAATGTTCTCATAAGACAGTCTGTCTTGTTCTGCCACGAGGCAGGAGGAACATCTCTTCAGCATTTCAGAAGAATGCAGTAGCAGTGAAAAGAATGTTTCCTTGGATGCAAATTTCAAAAAGTGTTAGACCAGGTTAGCACTTCTCCAAATGTGTCCTCATAGGATGGTGAAGTATTGCATTAAGCAAGTTAAAAAAAAAAAAAAAAAGGCGGGGAGAGAAGATTAGGTTACACAAAGTGAGAAAGCTTTTATTATTGGAGATTTTCATAAAACTTCTAATATAGCAAAATACTTCTGAGAATTTCAGAGGATGATATGATTTCCAAAACATGTTAATGAGAGAGTCTTTTTATTTTCATTCACTAAGAAGTTGAAATATTAGATGATTTTTAAATACCTTGCTTATTCTGATAGTCTCCCAATTTTATGATTTTAAGAGAGCACTGTAAAGTTGAGATTCCAATCCTGGAGGGTATCCTTTTTTTTTTTTTTTAATTAACAGATTTTTTTTAATTGGAGGATAATTGCTTTACAATGTTGTGTTGCTTTCATACAACATACAACAAAGTAAATGAGCCATAAGTATGCATATGTCCTCTCTCTCTCTCTCTTGAATCCACCTCCTTCCCCATCCCACAGCTCTAGGTTGTCACAGAACACTGGGTTGAGCTCCTTGTGTTATATATTACCTCCCTATTAGCTGTCTGTTTTACATATGGTTCAAGAAGATCCAACCAGTCCATCCTAAAGGAGACCAGTCCTGGGTGTTCATTGGAAGGACTGATGTAGATGCTGAAACTCCAATACTTTGGTCACCTTATGTGAAGAGTTGACTCATTGGAAAAGACTCTGATGGCGGCAGGGACTGGGGGCAGGAGGAGAAGGGGATGACAGAGGATGAGATGGCTGGGTGGCATCACCAACTCGATGGACATGGGTTTGGGTGAACTCCGGGAGTTGGTGATGGACAGGGAGGCCTGGCGTGCTGCGCTTCATGGGGTTGCAAAGAGTTGTACACGACTGAGCAACTGAACTGAATGTTTATGTTAATATTTAGGTGCTATGCTATCAATTTTTCCCACCCTCTTCTTCCCCCACTGTGTCCATAAGTCTGTCTTCTGTGTCTCTATTCCTGCTCTGCAAATAGGTTCAACAGTACCTTTTTCCAGATTCCATATTTAGCATTTATATAGGATATTTGTTTCTTCTCTTTTTTAAAATATAAATTTATTTATTTTAATTGGAGGCTAATTACTTTACAATATTGTATTGGTTTTGCCATACATTGACTTGAATCTGCCACTGGTGTACATGTATTCCTCATCCTGAACCCCCCTCCCACTTCCCTTCCCATCCCCTTCTTCTGGGCTATCCCAGTGCACCAGCCCTGAGCATCCTGTATCATGCCTCGAACCTGGACTGGCGATTCATTTCACATATGATAATATACATGTTTCAATGCCATTTTCTCAAATCATTCCACCCTTGCCCTCACCCACAGAGTTGAAAGACTGTTCTATACATCTGTTTCTCTTGCTGTTTCGCATACAGGGTTATCGTTACCATCTTTCTAAATTCCATATATATGTGTTGGTGTACTGTATTGGTGTTTTTCTTTCTGGCTTACTTCACTCTGTATAATGGACTCCAGTGTCATCCACCTCATTAGAACTGATTCAAATATATTCTTTTTAATGGCTGAGTAATACTGCATTGTGTATATGTATCACACCTTTCTTATCCATTAATCTGCTGATGGACATCTAGGTTACTTCCATGTCCTGGCTATTATAAACAGTGCTGCAATGAACATTGGGGTACATGTGTCTCCTTCAATTCTGGTTTCCTTGGTGTGTATGCCCAGCAGTGGGATTGCTAGGTTAAAAGGCAGTTCTATTCCCAGTTTTTTAAGGAATCTCCACACTGTTCTCCATAGTGGCTGTACTAATTTGCATTCCCACCAACAGTGGAAGAGGGTTCCCTTTTCTCCACACCCTCTCCAGCATTTATTGTTTGTAGACTTTTGGATCGCAGCCATTCTGACTGGCATGAAATGGTACCTCATTGTGGTTTTGATTTGCATTTCTCTGATAATGAGTGATGTTGAGCATCTTTTATGTGTTTATTAGCCATCTGTATATCTTCTTTGGAGAAATGTCTGTTTAGTTCTTTGGTCCATTTTTTGATTTTGTCATTTACTTTTCTGGAGTTGAGCTGCAGAAGGTGCTTATATGTTTTTGAGATTAATTCTTTGTCAGTTTCTTCATTTGCTATTATTTTCTCCTATTCTGAAGACTGCCTTTTCACTTTGCTTATAGTTTCCCTTGTTGTGCAGAAGCTTTTAATTTTAATTAGGTCTCATTTGTTTATTTTTGTTTTTATTTCCAATATTCTGGGAGGTGGGTCATAGAGGGTCCTGCTGTGATTTATGTCGCAGAGTGTTTTACCTATGTTCTCCTCTAGGAGTTTTATATTTTTCTGGCCTTATACTTAGATCTTTGACCCATTTTGAGTTTATTTTTGTGTTTGGTGTTAGAAAGAGTTCTAGTTTCATTCTTTTGAAAAGAATTGAAAAGAACAAGTGGTTGACCAGTTTTCCAAGCACCACTTGTTAAAGGGATTGTCTTTTCTCCATTGTATATTCTTGCCTCCTTTGTCAAAGGTAAGGTGTCCGTAGCTGTGTGGGTTTATCTCTGGGCTTTCTATTTTGTTCCATTGATCTATATTTCTGTCTTTGTCCCAGTATCATACTGTCTTGATGACTGTGGCTTTGTAGTAGAGCCTGAAGTCAGGCAGGTTGATTCCTCCAGTTCCATTCTTCTTTCTCAAGATTGCTTTGGCTATTGGAAGTTTTTTGTATTTCCATACAAATTGTGAAATTATTTGTTCTAGCTCTGTGAAAAATACCATTGCTAGCTTGATAGGGACTGTATTGCATCTATAGATTGCTTTGGATAGTATACTCATTTTCACTCTATTGATTCTTGTGATCCATGAACACGGTATATTTCTCCATTATTAGCGTACTCTTTGATTTCTTTCACCAGTGTTTTATAGTGTTCTCTATATGTCTTCTGTTTCTTTAGATAGATATATTCCTAAGTATTTTATTCTTTTCGTTGCAATGGTGAATGGAATTGTTTCCTTAATTTCAATTTCTATTTTCTCATTATTAGTGTATAGGAATGCAACAGATTTCTGTGTGTTGATTTTATAGCCTGCAAATTTACTGTATTCATTGATTAGCTCTAGCAATTTTCTGGTGGTGTCTTTAGGGTTTTCTATGTAGAAGATCATGGCATCTGCAAATAGTGAGAGTTTTACTTCTTCTTTTTCAATTTGGATTCCTTTTATTTCTTTTTCTTCTTTGATTTCTGTGGCTAAAACTTCCAAAACTATGTTGAATAGTAGTAGTGAGAGTGGGCACCCTTGTCTTCTTCCTGACTTTAGGGGAAATGCTTTCCATTTTCACCATTGAGGGTAATGTTTGCTGTGGATTTGTCATATATGGCTTTTATTATGTTGAGGTATGTTCCTTCTATTTCTGCTTTCTGGAGGGTTTTTATCATAAATGGATATTGAATTTTGTCAAAGGCTTTCTCTGCATCTATTGAGATAATCATATGGCTTTTATTTTTCAATTTGTTAATGTGGTGTATTACATTGATTGATTTGTAGATATTGAAGAATCCTTGCATCCCTGGGATAAAGCCCTCTTGTTCATGATGTATGATCTTTTAACGTGTTGCTGGATTCTGTTTGTTAGAATTTTGTTGAGGATTTTTGCCTCTATGTTCATCAGTGATATTGGCCTGTAGCTTTCTTTTCTTGTGGCATCTTTGTCAGGTTTTGGTATTAGGGTGATGATGGCCTCACAGAATGAGTTTGGAAGTTTACCTTCCTCTGCAATTTTCTGGAAGAGTTTGAGAAGGATAGGTGTTAACTATTCTCTAAATTTTGGTAGAATTCAGCTGTGAAGCCATCTGGACCTGGGCTTTTGTTTGCTGGAAGATTTCTGATTACAGTTTCAATTTCCGTGGTTGTGATGGGTCTGTTAAGATTTTCTATTTCTTCCTGGTTCAGTTTTGGAAAGTTGTACTTTTCTAAGAATTTGTCCATTTCTTCCACGTTGTCCATTTTATTGGCATATAGTTGCTGATAGTAGTCTCTTATGATCCTTTGTATTTCTGTGTTGTCTGTTCTAATCTCTCCATTTTCATTTCTTATTTTGTTGATTTGATTTCCCCCTTTGTTTCTTGATGAGTCTGACTAATGGCTTGTCAATGTTATTTATCTTCTAGAAGAACTAGCTTTTGGCTTTGTTGGTTTTTGGTATGGTTTTTTTTTTGTTTGTTTCTTTTGCACTTATTTCTGCCCTAATTTTAAAGATTTCTTTCCTTCTAATAACTCTGTTTTCTTTCCTTTCTAGTTGCTTTAGGTGTAGAGTTAGGTTATTTATTTGACTTTTTCTTGTTTCTTGAGCTATGGCTGTATTGCTATGAATCTTCTCATTAGCTCTGCTTTTACAGTGTCCCACAAGTTTTGAATAGTTGTCTTTTCATTTTCATTCATTTCTATGCATATTTTGATTTCTTTTGTGATTTGTTGGTTATTTAGCAGCGTGATGTTCAGCCTCCATATGTTGGAATTTTTAAGAGTCTTTCTCCTGTGATTGAGATCTGATCTTACTGCACTGTGGTCAGAAAAGTTGCTTGGAATGATTTCAATTTTTTTGAATTTACCAAGGCTAGATTTATGGCCTAGGATATAATCTATCCTGGAGAAGGTTCCGTGTGCACTTGAGAAAAAGGTGAAATTCATTGTTTTGGGAGGAAATGTCCTATAGATATCAATTAGGTCTAACTGGTCTATTGTTAGGTAAAATGATAGGATGCAGAAAAAGGAAATCCCCAAGTCGATAGGTGCCCAATTTACTACTGGAGATCAGTGGAGAAATAACTCCAGGAAGAATGAAGGGATGGAGCTAAAGCAAAAACAATACCCAGTTGTGGATGTGGCTGGTGATAGAAGCAAGGTCCGATGCTGTAAAGAGCAATATTGCATAGGAACTTGGAATGTTAGGTCCATGAATCAAGGCAAATTGGAAGTGGTCACACAGGAGATGGCAAGAGTGAACGTTGACATTCAGGGAATCAGTGAACTAAAATTGACTAGAATGGCTGAATTTAATTCAGATGACTATTATATCTACTACTGTGGGCAGGAATCCCATAGAAAAAATGGAGTAGCCATCATAGTCAACAAAGGAGTCTGAAATACAATCTTGGATGCAATCTCAAAAATGAACGAATGATCTCTGTTCGTTTCCAAGGAAAACCATTCAATATCATGGTAATCCAAGCCTATGCCCCAACCAGCAATGCTGAAGAAGCTGAAGTTGAACGGTTCTATGAGGACCTACAAGACCTTTTTAGAGCAAACACCCAAAAAGGGTGTCCTTTTCATTATGGGGGACTGGAATGCAAAAGTAGGAGGTCAAGAAACACCTGTAGTAAGTGGCAAATTTGGCCTTGGATACAAAATGAAGCAAGGCAAAGGCGAATGGAGTTTTGCCAAGAGAATGCACTGGTCATAGCAAACACCCTCTTCCAACAACACAAGAGAAGAGTCTATTCATGGACATCACCAGATGGTCAACACCAAAATCAGATTGATTGTATTCTTTGCAGCCAAAGATGGAGAAGCTCTATACAGTCAGCAAAAACAAGACCTGGAGCTGACTTTGGCTCAGATCATGAACTCCTTATTGCCCAGTTCAGACTTAAATTTAAGAAAATGGGGAAAACCACGAGACCATTCAGGTATGACCTAAATCAAATCCCTTATGATTATACAGTGGAAGTGAGAAATAGATTTAAGGGACTAATCTGATAGATAGAGTGCCTGATGAACTATGGACAGAGGTTCATGACATTGTACAGGAGACAGGAATCAAGACCATTCCCATGGAAAAGAAACGCAAAAAACCAAAATGGTTGTTTGGGGAGGGCTTACAAATGGCTGTGAAAAGAAGAGAAGTGAAAAGCAAAGAAGAAAAGGAAAGATATAAGCATCTGAATGCAGAGTTCCAAAGAATAGCAAGGAGAGATAAGAAAGCCTCTTCAGCGATCAATGCAAAGAAATAGAGGAAAACAACAGAATAGGAAAGACTAGAGATCTCTTCAGGAAAATTAGAGCCACCAAGGGAACATTTCATGCAAAGATGGGCTCGATAAAAGACAGAAATGGTATGGAACTAACAGAAGCAGAAGATATTAAGAAGTGGCAAGAATACACAGAAGAACTGTACAAAAGGATCTTCACGACCCAGATAATCACGATGGTGTGATTCCTCACCTACAGCCAGACATCCTGGAATGTGAACTCAAGTTGGCCTTAGAAAGCATCTCTGTGAACAAAGCTAGTGGAGGTGACAGACTTCCAGTGGAGCTATTTCAAATCTTGAAAGATGATGCTGTGAAAGTGCTGCATTCAATATGCTAGCAAATTTGGAAAACTCAGCAGTGGCCACAGGACTGGAAAAGGTCAGTTTTCATTCCAGTCCCAAAGAAAGACAATGCCAAAGAATGCTCAAACTACCACACAATTACACTCATCTCACACCCTAGTAAAGTAATGCTCAAAATTCTCCAAGCCAGGCTTCACATACATGGATGGAGGAGCCCGGTAAGCTGCAGTCCATGGGGTCGCAAAGAGTCGAACACGACTGAGCGACTGGAACCGAACTGAACTCATCTATTTAATCATTTAAAGTTTGTGTTTCCTTGTTAATTTTTGTTTAGTTGATCTGTCCATAGGTTTTAGTGGGGGTATTAAAGTCTCCCACTGTTATTGTGTTATTGTTAATTTCCCCTTTCATCCTTGTTAGCATTTGTCTTACATATTGCAGTGCTCCTATGTTGGGTGCATATATATTTATAATTTTTATATCTTCTTCTTGGATTGACCCTTTGATCATTATGTAGTGTTCTTCTTTGTCTCTTTTCACAACCTTTGTTTTAAAGTCTATTTTATCTGAGTATTGCTTCTCCTGCTTTCTTTTGGTGTCTGTTTGCATGGAATATCTTTTTCCAGCCCTTCACTTTTAGTCTGTATGTGTCCCTTGTTTTGAGGTGGGTCTCTTGTAAACAACATATATACGGGTCTTGTTTTGGTATCCATTCAGCCAGTCTTTGTCTTTTGGTTGGGGCATCAACTCCATTTACATTTAAGGCAATTATTGATAAGTATGATCCCATTGCCATTTACTTTATTGTTTTGGGTTTGAGTTTATACACCCTTTCTGTGTTTCCTGTCTAGAGAAGATCCTTTAGCATTTTTTGGAGAGCTGGTTTTGTGGTGCTGAATTCTCTCAGCTTTTGCTTGTCTGTAAAGCTTTTGATTTCTCCTTATACAAAGAAGAGAAGAGGGAGGAAGGAGACAGAGGTGGCCAGAGGGATAAATGGGGGAATCAAAAGGAAAGAGACAAATTCAGCCAGTAATCAGTTCCTTAAGTGTTCTCCACAGTCCGGAACACACAAAGAAGTTCACAGAGTTGGGTAGAGAAGAGAAGGGGGAGGGAGGAGATAGAGGCGACCTGTTGGAGAAAAAAAGAGTCCAAATGGGAAGAGAGCAGTCAAGCCAGTAATCTCTCTCCCAAGTAAAACTGGATACTGAAGATTGGGTTCTTAAAGGTAGAAAATTGATAACAAATACCAAAAAGCAAAGATTAAAAATCTAGAGTAGTGATTAGATTCTCAAAAATACAATATTAGAAAAAAAACAAAGTCACAAAAATTATAAAATATATATATGAAATTTGCTTTTAAAAATAGGGGTTTTCTTGCAAAGTAATATTAGGTTATAAAAATGAAAATTAAAGGAGTAATACAGGACTTGAAATAATTTTTTTTAATTTAAAAAATAACAGTAATAGTGTATCTAGGACTTTCTCTAGTGTTGTTGTGGGCAGTGTGGGGTCAGTTCATTTTTGGATAGTTGTTTGGCTTATATTTCTCAAGATCTATAGGCCCCTTCCTATGTAGTTGGTATTGACTACAGGGTTTTAGTCTATTGCACCTGTCACTTCCAAGGCGGTTCCCTCTGTTTTAGCTTCTTGTTTGCTGGTCTCTTCAGTGGCTAATTTCCACCCTGACACAAGGGGGCGGTGGTGGACACTTTTAGGCGCACTTGTTCAGCCGTGCTGTGGGGAGTGAGGAAGACTGCTAACCAATAACACTGGCATGTACTCGCAGTGTCTCGGCCACAATGGGTTTGCCCCTGCTCATGGCCTCTGTGCTTTCCCTGCCTACACTGCCTAGGCTCTAGGTTGCTCTGCCGGGAACTGTTGGAGGCCGGCCTTAGGTTGTATGCACTTCCCAGGTCTAAGCTGCTCAGGTTCAGGTACTCGGGTACTCCTCAAAGGCGCAGACTCGGTTGGGCCTGCGTTTTGTGCCCTTCCCAGGTCCGATCAGCTCAGGTGACCAGGTGCTTGGTGAGCCTGGTTGCTGTGACTTATCACTTCCCCCGGTCCCTGCTGCTCGGTTTTCTGGGTGTACAACTGGTGCACCTTCTCAGGTGGGCTGTATGTCTCTTCTGGGGAGCTGATCTCTGGCTGTGACCCTCCCAGCGGATGTTGACCATCCAGAATCCCAAGAAGTCTGGGTTAGCAACGAAGACTGCTTGCAGTTTGGTAGATGATGCCTCTCTGGGGCTGCGATTGCCCCTTCTGGCTCTGGCTGTCCTCACCTGCCTGTGTCCAGCAGGGGATGGGCAGGTCTGCAGCTGGCAGGCTCTGCTCAGTCTTTTGTTCTGTGAGTGAGCCGGGCAGTGTCTTAGGGCTTTTCATGGGATAGTTATCCCACAGTCTGGTTTGCTCTCTCAAGTTAGTTCCCTCAGATTGCCCTCGGGGCATTGCAATGCAACCCACTCCTCCCTGCCCAGCTCCCCTTGCTAGTGACGGATGCAGACGTCTGCGTTGCTTCTCCACTGGGATTTACCGTTGGGCAGGTAATCTGTGGGTTTTAATTAATTGTTTATTTTTTCTCCTGGTTATGTTGCCCTCTGAGGTTCCAAGGCTCACTACAGACTCGCCAGTGAGAGTGTTTCTTGGTGTTTGGAAATTTCTCTCTTTTTAAAGACTCCCTTCCTGGGACGGATATCTGTCCCTGCCTCTTTTGTTTCTCTTTTTCTCTTTTATATTTTTTCCTACCTCCTTTCAAAGACAATGGGATGCTTTTCTGGGTGCCTGATGTTCTCTGCTGGCATTCAGAAGTTGTTTTGTGGAATTTACTCAGAGTTCAAATGTTCTTTTGATGAATTTGTGGGGGAGAAAGTGGTCTCCCCATCTTATTCCTCTGCCATCTTAGGACCACCCTCCTCTTCTCTTTCTGACTTACTTCATTTTGTATAATAGGTTCTAGGTTCATTCACCTCATTAGAACTGACTCAAATTCACTCCTTTTATGGATTAATAAAGGACAGAAATGGTATGGACCTAACAGAAGCAGAAGATATTAAGAAGAGGTGGCAAAAATACACAGAAGAACTATACGAAAAGGAGCTTCATGACCAAGATAATCACAATGGTGTAATCACTCACCTAGAGCCAGACATCCTGGAATGTGAAGACAAGTGGGCCTTAGAAAGCATCACTATGAACAAAGCTAGTGGAGGTGACAGATGGAGGTGACAGTGGAGCTATTTCAAATCCTGAAAGATGATGCTGTGAAAGAGCTGCACTCAATATGCAACAAATTTGGAAAACTCAGCAGTGGTCACAGGACTGGAAAAGGTCAGTTTTCATTCCAGTCCCAAAGAAAGGCAATGCCAAAGGATGTTCAAAATACCACACAATTGCACTCATCTCACACAGTAGTAATGCTCAAAATTCTGCAAGCCAGGCTTCAGCAGTACATGAACCATGAACTTCTAGATGTTCAAACTGGTTTTAGAAAAGACAGAGGAACCAGAGAGCAAATTTCCAACATCCAATGGATCATCAAAAAGCAAGAGAGTTCCAGAAAAAACATCTATTACTGCTCTACTGACTATGGCAAAGCCTTTGTGGATCACAATAAACTGTGGAAAATTCTGAAAGAGATGGGAATATCAGACCACCTGACCTGCCTCTTGAGAAATCTATATGCAGGTCAGGAAGCAACAGTTAGAACTGGACATGGAAAAACAGACTGGGTCCAAATAGAAAAAGAAGTATGTCAAGGCTGTATATTGTCACCCTGCTTATTTAACTATATGCAGAGTACATCATGACAAATGCTGGGCTGGAAGAAGCAGAAGCTGGAATCAAGATTGCCGGGAAAAATGTCAATAACCTCAGATAAGCAGATGACACCACCCTCATGACAGAAAGTGAAGAGGAACTAAAAAGCTTCTTGATGAAAGTGAAAGAGGAGCGTGCAAAAGTTGACTTAAAGCTCAACATTCAGAAAACTAAGATCATGGCATCTGGTCCCATCACTTCATGGGAAATAGATAGGAAACAGTAGAAACAGTGTCAGACTTTATTGTTTTGGGTTCCAAAATTGCTGTGGATGGTGACTGAAGCCACGAAATTGAAAGACACTTACTCCTTGGAAGGAAATTTATGACCAACCTAGATAGCATATTCAAAAGGAGGGACATTACTTTGCCGACTAAGGTCCGTCTAGTCAAGGCTATGGTTTTTCCAGTAGTCATGTATGGATGTGAGAGTTGGACTGTGAAGAAAGCTGAGTGCCGAAGAATTGATGCTTTTGAACTGTGGTGTTGGAGAAGACTCTTGAGAGTCCCTGCAAGGAGATCCAACCAGTCCATTCTAAAGGAGATCAGTCCTGGATGTTCTTTGGAAGGACTGATGCTAAAGCTGAAACTCCAGCACTTTGGCCACATCATGGGAAGAGTTGACTCATTGGAAAGGACTCTGATGCTTGGAGGGATTGGGGGCAGGAGGAGAAGGGGACGACAGAGGATGAGATGGCTGGATGGCATCACCGAGTCTACGGAGGTGAGTCTGAGTGAACTCCGGGAGTTGGTGATGGACAGGGAGGCCTGGCGTGCTGCAATTCATGGGGTTACAATGAGTTGGACACGACTGAGCGACTGCACTGAGCTGAAATGAACTGAATATTCCAGTATATATGTGCCACATCTTCTTTATCCATTCATCTGTGGATGAACATCTAGGTGGCTTCCATGTCCTGGTTTTTCTAAATAGTGCTGCAGTGCACATTGGGACAGTTGCTATGTCCTTTTCAGTCATCGTTTTCTTAGAGTATATGTCCAGTAGTGGGATTGCTAGGTCATGTGGTAGTTTTACTCCTAGTTTTCAAAGGAATCTCCCTACTGTTCTCCCTAATACCAGTTTGCATTCCCACCATCAGTTCAAGAGGGTTCAATTTTCTCCACATCCTCTTCAGCATTTATTGTTTTTAGATTTTTTTTGTAGATGGCCATTCTGACAGATGATATCTCATTGTAGCTTTGATTTATAGTTCTCTATTAATGAGCAATGTTACATATTTTTTTCATGTGTTTATTCATCATCTATATTTCTTTGAAGAAATGTCCAAGTCCTCTGCTCATTTTTATTAGGTTGTTTGCTTTTTTGATATTGAACTGCTTATATATTATATAATGAGGTTCATGTATTTTAGAGATTAATCCTTTGTCAATGGTTTCATTTGCAATTGTTTTCCCCCATTCTAAGTGTTGTTTTTCATCTTGTTTATAGTTTCCTTTGCTCTGCAAAAACTTTTAAGTTTAATTTGGGCCCATTTGTTTATTTTTATTTTTATTTCCATTACTCTAGGAGGTAGGTCAAAGAGGATCTTGTTGCCATTAATGTCAAAGAGTGTCCTGCCTATGTTTTCCTCTAAGAGTTTTTATAATTTCTGACCTTGTATTTAGGTCTTTAATCCATTCTGAGTTTATTTTTGTGTATGGTATTAGGTAGTGTTCCAGTTTCATTCTTTTGCATGTAGTTGTCCAGTTTTCCTGGCACCACTTATTGAAGAGAAAGTCTTTTCTCCATTATATATTCTTACCTCTTTTGTCAAAGATAAGGTGCCTATAGGTGCATAGGTTTATTGCTGGACTTTCTATCTATATTTCATTGATCTATATATCTGTTTTGGGGTCAGTATTGTACTGTCTTGATTACTGTAGCTTTGTATTATACTTTGAAGTCAGAAAGGTTGATTTCTCCAGCTCCATTTTTCTTTCTCAAGATTGCTTTGGCTGTTGGGGGTCTTTTGTGTTTCCCTACAAATTGTGAAATTTTTTGTTCTAGTTCTGTGAAACTTGCCATTGGTACTTTGATAGGGATTGCTTTGAATCTGTAGATTGTTTTTGGTATATAGTCATTTTGAAAATATTGATTCTTTGAATCCAAGAACATGATGTATCTCTCCATCTTTTTATGTTTTCTTTGATTTCTTTCTTCAGTGTCTTATGGTTTTCTGCATACAGATCTTTAGTTTCCTTTAGTAGGTTTTTCCCTAGATATTTTATTCACTTTGTTTTAATAGTGAATGTTATTATTTACTTCTCTTTCTTATTTTTGCTGTTATTATATAGCAAAGCAAGGGATTTCTGTGTATTAATTTTGTATTGCACAACTTAACTAAATTCATTGATTAGCTCTAGAAGTTTTCTGATGATATCTTTAGGGTTTTCTACGTGTAGGATCATGTCATTTGCAAACAGTAAGGATTTTACTTCTTTTATATCTGGATTCATTTTATTTCTTTTTCTTCTCTGATTGCCATGGCTAGGACTTTCAAAACTGGGTTGAATAATAGTGGTAAGTGTGGTCACCCTTGTCTTGTCCCTGATCTTAGCAGAAATGCTTTTTCACCATTGTGAATAATGTTTGCTGTCAGTTTGTCATATATGCCAGGGCTTATGTTAATACACTGGATAGCTATGGGGTCATAAAGCTCAGTCATGAGATTAAAAATCTTTCTGTCCCCTGTTCTTGTCTTATTTATTTATTTATTTTTTAAAATCCCCACCAAATACTGGTGGTGGAAGGGCAGGGGAATCAGTGTTACCTCAATGTAAGATACCCGCCCTAATGAAATACAAAGAAAACCATGCCAAGAAAAGCATTATGGCATTGGCTGTTTATAATAGCCAGGACATGGAAGCAACCTAGATGTCCATCAGCAGATGAATGGATAAGAAAGCTGTGGTACATATACACTATGGAATACTACTCAACCCTTAAAAAGAATAAATTTGACTCAGTTCTAATGAGATGGATGAAATTGGAACCGATTATACAGAGTGAAGTAAGCCAGAAAGAAAAACACCAATACAGTATACTGACACATATATATGGAATTTAGAAGACAGTAATGATGACCCTATATGTGAGACAACAAAGAGACACAGAGGTATAGAGTGGACTTTTGGACTCCGAGGGAGAGGGAAAGGGTGGGATGGTTTGGGAGAATGGCAATGAAACATGTATATTTTCCTGTAAGAAACGAAGCGCCAATCTATGTTCAATGTAGGATGCAGGATGCATGGGGCTGATGCACAGGATAATTCAAGTAGAGGATGTGGGGTGGGAGGTGGGAGGGGGCTTCAGCATTGGGAGATTGTTTTCACCTATGGCTGATTGGTGTCAATGTATGGCAAAACAAATACAGTATTGTAATTAAAAAAAAAAATAAATAAATAAAAAGAAATATTCACTTAATAAGTGTTTAAATTTCAAGGTTTAAAATACAATCCATAGAAAGTTCTCAGGAGCAGGTTCTTGAGTTATCTATACTATATATTATTATTTTGTATTTATTTATGTATTTATTTGTCTGGTTGCATCATCTTAATGGTGGCACACTGGCTTCTCTCTAGTTGGGCTTAGTTGTCCTGCAGCATATGGGATCTTAGTTCTCCAATCAAGGATTGAATCCAAGTTCCTGGCATTAGAAGGCAGATTCTCAACCACTGGATCGCTGGGGAAGTCCCTGTATTACGAACAATTTGATATGGAAGCTGAAGGACAGGGGTAGAGATATCTACCTCCACCACGCTATGCATTTTACGAATCTGAATCATCTACTTCATACCGGAACTTCTTGAATCTACTACATCAATTCAAAATTTTTGGTAAACACAGCTAAAACCTGTAGGTTGAAGGAAAGAATACTCAAAACAGGTAAAAGTTTATCTTTCTATATCAGTTTCTCTGTGCAGAAACCAGTCATCTGACTATCTCTGGCTAATGAATAAACTTTATTTTACATCATAAAACAACACTCGAGCAGAGAATTTTTGTTAGCCGTTGTCAATCTTTTTGTTTTACCTAGATCCATGGTTTTAAAAGTCATTACGTTTGTGACATTTGCTTGTGTCTTGTTTATTTTACTTTCTCCTTTTTCCATACACCAAGGTTAATTTGTGAAATGGGAAAATTTGACGGAAAGCATTTTTGGTGTGGAAGGATAAGGGAGTATAACACACTCTCCTTTCAAAAACTTTGTCAAATGCAGTGGATTCTTTATTTAATAGCCCAGGAAAGGCACAGACAGTCCCTATCTCCACAGGCAGATTCATAAACACATTAACTTTTATCTATTCAGGGAAAACAGTTGCGTTAGTTTTTGTAGAATGAATATGCTTTTAGTTTGGATTGTTTCAACCACACTGAAGTGCACTGTAGTGAACAGATGCCACTAAATGCTGGTCAATTTCTGAAATCACTAATAAGTTTTCAGGAATTGATGCATACTTTTACATTTACTACTTATGCTTTGAAAGCTCATGTTTGGACAGTATGGTTAATTTAGCAGTTGGATCTCCTTTAAATGAAAAGAGTCTATGACTTATGAAGATTTAGAATCAAACTCCTTTTTAAATAGTTACGTATTTATCTGACTATGCTGGATCTTAATTGTATCATGCAGGGTCTTTGATCTTTGTTGGGGCATGTGGGGTCTTTGGTTGAGCTTGTGAACTTTTAGTTGTGGCATGAGGGACTAAGTTCTTTGACCAAAGATTGAACCTGCAGAATCTTAGCTACTGAACCACCAGGGAGGTCCATAGTCTCAAACACTTGTTACCAATCTGTCTCTTTTTGAGCCAATTATTTCATCTCCCTGAATCTCAGGCCCCTCATTTGAAAACTGAGGTGATAACAATAGCATTTATTTCTCCCATTCACAAAGGTGTGATGATCAAATGAGAGAATGTCTGTGGCAGTTTGTGTATTTTGAAATCTGTCACAAAATTTTATGTTGGGAACTAAGGCTGCAGTGATGGAAGAGAGACCCCTTGAATATATGGACTTTGCAGATAAGCCATTGCCCACATATGAATATAAATGAAGAAGGAATATATAACAACCAGCTTCCCTGGTGATTCAGCAATAAAGAATCCACCTTCAGTGCAGGAGCCATAGGAGACATGAGTTCATTCCCTGGGTCAGGAAGGTCCCTTGGAGGAGAATATGGGAACCCACTCCAACATTCTTGCCTGGAGAATCCCATGGCTAGAGGAGCCTGGTGGACTACAGTTCATAATGTCGCAGAGAGTCAGACATAACTGAAGAAACAGCGCGCACACACACGTGTAACAACTACAGTGTTATGTGGATAAATGCAAGAAGGCTATCTAATACAGTCTTAGAGGAGTGGAATAGACTTCTGGGGACAACTGTATGAATTGAAAGATAACTAGGTAAAATGAAGAGGGAGCAATTTTTTTCAGATGAAGAATTTGCGAAGTTCAGAATTGGAGGGAGAACATACCTGCTGAATGAAAATGAGCTCAATTTGTTTGGAGCATTAAGTTTGCAGGATTGGGCCAGAGAATGGCAAGATATGGAGTAAGAGAGGCAAATGGAGGACAGATGATTTTAAACCATGTGCAGAAGTTTGGACTTTAATCTGTCAGCAATGGAGAGTGCAAAAAAAATTATCTTTAAAATTTTAGAAAAAGAGATAAGCCACTTTAGGAATGTTGGTTGTTACTGTATTTTTGTTAATTATCTTATCAATAATATTCAAACAGTAACTCTAATTTGTCAACATTTAAGGTAACATAGTGAGATAATGTGTCTTAAGAATGTTGCCTATTTATATAGCATCTACCCCTTTAGATGGGTCTGCTTTTTGTTACTTTAGTTTTGACCATACATTTCTAACAGACTTAACCTGCCACTAAAGAAACTTGGAAAAATAGTGGCAAAGCACAATATAATTTGAAAATACAGAAGAAATACAGGCATTTCTAGAATTTTAGCTGAATTTTGATGATTCCTTCAGCATTTCCCATTAAATATTAATTTTGTCGGCTGGTGAGCTTGTAAAGCAACATAATTTGTATGAGTTGCAAACCAATCAATGCTCTATCAAAAAATAGAAATCATTTTCCAGGAAACAATCTGTCCAACTGATGATTCTTAAAGTTCACAACTTGACTGAGAGAGCTGTGATTAGAAGTGAATCCTTTACCATGTTTTCATTTTATTGTGTGTCCTTAGCCAGTATGAACTTATAACATTCTCTTGAGGAACTTGCTCCTTTAATCCTCATTATTTGGTGATGATGTTAGATTAAAGGAGCTGTCCCTATTAACTTGAGGTAAGGGGCAGTTTCTGTTATCATAGCTATTTGGACACATATGGAAGCACTTCTCCAGCAGATTGTTCAATTGCTCCCTCTTCCTTGCCTTTGCAGTAGTCAGCTGTGTAACTTACATTTCAGTCATAGTATAGTGATAGAAAGATATGACCAGGGCATGATTTTATAAGTGCCTCTTCATTAAGATCTTCTTTTAAGAGAGAGATATAAATTTACTAATAACTCATGTTCCCTATTAGCTTCAGAGCTTCCCAGGTGTGCTACTGGTGAAGAGCCCGCCTGCCAATGCAGCAAATGTAAGAGATGAGGGCTCGGTCCCTGGGTTGGGAAGATCCCCTGGAGAAGGAAATGGCAACCCACTCCAGCATTCTTGCCTAGAGAATCCAATGGAGAGAGGATCCTGGTAGGCTACAGTCCATAGGGTCGCAAAGAGTCGGACACGACTGAGCGACTCCACTTTCACTTTAGAAAATCATGGTGAGTTGAATTATTAGCTTTCTAAATGTGTTAATTATTTATTAAAACTTTTGTGAAAAGGAAAGTAAATCGAGAATGCTATTGAATGCTAAGGTGAAACAAATATGAAATTGTCTCTTCAGAAACCAAGTTTACTCTAATGATGCAAATTTATTCATTGTGATAGTCTGGCAAAGGCTGCAGAGTGAGGTGTTTAAGAGCCTAGTTCTGGAATCAAGAATCCTGACTTCAAATCTTGGCTTTGTCACTCACTAGAACTGACAAATTCTTAAGACTGAATTTCCTCTGCTACACGGTAACAGTAATAAGATAACCAATTTTATAAGGTTTATAATTAAAATCAACCTATATAAAGCACTTAGCACAATTCCAGGCAGAGTGATGGTATTTTATCCTATCCTTTACCAACTTTAAGATTTCTCACAAGCCATATCCCATACCTAGAACGTTCTTTTTCTGCTCTGTTTAGCAACCACTCCTGAACTCAAAAGAATCTTCTAGAAAAATTTAACAGACCTATTAGAAATTAAGTGGTTCCTCTAGTGTTTATAGAAATATACATCTGTGTCCATGCAATCCTAAGGGTGTTTGGGGTTAATTATAAGCTTACTGCTGTGGACTGAATGTTTTTGTCTCCCCAAATTCCTATGTTAAATCACTTATCCCCAGCAGGATGATATTTGGAGGTGAAGGCTTTAGAAACTAATTTAGATGAGGTCATAAAGATGGACCACAATTGTGGGATTAGCATCCTTGTAAAAGGAGGAAGGAATATGAGATCTCTCTCTCTTTCTGCATGTACACACCACGAAAAAGCAATCTGAGGACTTAACAAGGAAGAAGACCCTCACTAAGAACCCAACTGTGCTGACAGCTGCGTCTCAGGCTTCCAGCTTTCAGAGAAATGCATGTTTGTCGTTTAATTACCCAATCTGTGGAAATTTGTCCAAGCAGCCCAAACTGACTAAGATAGTAATTCAGTGGTATTGTGAGAGATTTTGTTGGTAGGACAATATTTTGATAGTTCTGGCAATGGTAGAAATTGATAGGGCTCTAGATGCCCTTAGTTAAAGACATTGAAATTCCTGGACAGGTATTCAAGGCTTAAGACTCAGGTCAAGTGTGCTTCAAATTTTGATTGCCAGGGTGTTTACACTGAAGATTTTTTTAAATCAATTTGACATGAAAGTAGTGGATAATGTGTTTGTGGCCATGGTAAAAAGTAGTGATTTATAAAGCTTCAGAAATAAACAGAGCCTAGAAAACCCATGAAAGTTGCCTTTTGCTCAAATAATATTAAAATGTTCGATCTTTCAGAATGGAAACTTACTGATAATACAGCCAAATTTCACTAGTTAATTACTACTTAATGATGCCTGAAATTAAAAGACACTTACTCCTTGGAAGGAAAGTTATGACTAACCTAGAGAGCATATTGAAAACCAGAGACATTACTTTGTCAACAAAGGTCCATCTAGTCAAGGCTATGGTTTTTCCAGTAGTCATGTATGGATGCGAGAGTTGGACTGTGAAGAAAGCTGAGTGCCGAAGAATTGATGCTTTTGAACTGTGGTGTTGGAGAAGACTCTTGAGAGTCCCTTGGACTGCAAGGAGATCCAACCAGTCCATTCTAAAGGAGATCAGTCCTGAGTGTTCTTTGGAAGGACTGATACTAAAGCTGAAACTCCAGTACTTTGGCCACCTCATGGGAAGAGTTGACTTATTGGAAAAGACTCTGATGCTGGGAGGGATTGGGGGCAGGAAGAGAAGGGGATGACAGAGGATGAGATGGCTGGATGGCATCACCGACTCGATGGACATGAGTTTGGGTGAATTCCAGGAGTTGGTGATGGACAGGGAGGCCTGGAGTGCTGCAATTCACGAGGTTGCAAAGAGTCGGACATGTCTGAGTGACTGAACTGAACTGAACTGTATGATGCATGCTGTCAATTAACAACACTTGTATTAAATATGAGAAAGAGTGTGATTGGTAAAAAGAATATGAGTCCCAAGGGCCTACTTAGCCTTTGCATGTATGTAGTGGGTCATAGATTCACTACACCACCTTCCTGGTTCTGTTAGTTCACCTGATGCATGAAGGGCTGGGGCCTCAGATTCTTTCCTGTCCCAATGTTTTGTAATTTTCCTTTGTCACTTGTTTTCCTTCTATTGTCTGCTCGTCAGATGATTGAAGTAAAAGAATATTTCATGTGTTCTGTGGCCTGAATGGCTTGACCCAGTGCAGCCTTTGGGTATCTGGATCAAATTTGCAGTCAATAATATTCAGTTTCCCCTTCCCTCAGCCTTCTTCATTTCCTACCCCTTTCCATGATTTTTCAGTCTGTCCTAGTTTTATGAGATTTAAAAAATGCACTGTGGAAGATTTGGAGGAAATGATGAAGTCCTTGGTTGCTGGGTAACTGGTCTTTAACTGTGATTCAGTGTTTAATAAGATTGTTTTATCTGGTTCCAGGGCATTCCCAGAATTTCACTGTTGCTGATTTTGTGTTCCTTTGGTGGGAAAAAAAAACAACCAGTAAACTTAGAAGATTTTTTTTTTCATAATATTCCCCAAATTTATACTTTGTCAAAGGATATTTCAGCATGATCAGGGCCTGTCCTTTGTTCTATTTATAGAAAGGGATTTTCTTAAGAAGGATTTCAAATAATACACACCACTTCTCTCAGAGCAGTTCCAAAACCAAATGTGAAAAATAACATACTCTATAGTCTATTTAAATAGGCTTCAAAGATCAGAAACAAACCTTCTAACATAGCTCCTCCATTGCTGAATTCTTTATTCATAATTTATTTCTGAAGTGGCTACAATTTATTGCTGAATAGTATTTTCAAGAGGGATCGTGAGTGTTACATTTCTTGAGTTCTTTAAGGCTTAAAAATACCTGCCTGTTGGTCTTACAATAAATGGCAACAAGGCTGGATGCAGTCCTTGGGTCACAATTTCCTTACCTTGGAAATTCTGTGGCAATTGCTCAATTTTCTTTTCTGCTTAGATTTGCATTAGAGAAGGCTAAAGCCAGACTAAATTTTTCCATCTGGTAGTAAAATACCTTTTGCTGCCTAGATGAGTAAAAAAATTGTCTATAGTCTTAGATTAAACAACCAGAAAATTTCTTTATATTAATTGATATGTATAAAATATTTTGGTACATATAACTAAAGATTCAGCATTTATCTGTTTTAGGGAAAATCTCCTGAATTGTTTCAATGAATACTTTTCTGTTATGTCTGTTGAGTTTTCTATATTTCAGTGGTTCTAATTATCTCTGCTCTCCTCCTTACACAAAAATATGACTGTCCTGCTTCTAACAAGGCTGAACGCAAGCCCCAAACACTGAAGTTAAACTTGCTCCTTATACTTTCTGTCCTCTGATAGGAAGATCAGTCCATTCTCTCAGGTATCCTCAACTTTGTTATAAGGATCAGAGGACACTAATCTCCCATCATCCTTATCTTCCAATTTTCATAACATTGAATCTTCCAGGACATTTATCTTTGAGTATGGCATCATGAGAATGCATAGACTACCAGATAATCCTGTGTGTATCTCATTTTGATTCCTATAAGGATCTACATAAACCCATCTTTGCCCCATATTTCATTTATTTACACTTCCACTGTACTTTTCTCAAATTCATAGTCCATCATTGCAGAATCTCTTCAGTTCTCAGACTCTACACTGAACAGTTGCTTAACGTTAATGCTATCACATAGACCTACATTTCACTTGATGATCCTCCTTCCCCTGCAGCTTTTTCAAGTAGTGGTCACTGGGTTTTGTTTTGGTTTTTTTTTTGCTCATGACTTGCAAACTACAAATTTCTTACATTTACATAAATTAGTCTTTGGGGTTATGTGTTACGAGTGGATCCAATGCAATTTCTAACTCACTGAGGTTGGAACTCTCTTCTCACTTGGCACAAGCAGACCCCTTGAAAATTTTATATTTTTTGTTGTTACTTAGCTGGCTCACATTTTCTGTTTATGGGTTTATGTATTTTACAACTTCTGGGCTAGTATCAGGCATTGTGAACATTCAGAAATCAAAGCCCTAATGTGTGACTTTGTATGCAAATAGATGGGAAATCCCATGCCTAACTGGTAACTTGTGTGCATGCTAAGTTGCTTCAGCTGTGTCCTACTCTTTGTGACCCTATAGACTGTAGCCCACCAGGCTCCGCCTTCCACTGTAACTGCTGCTGCTGCTGCTAAGTCGCTTCAGTCGTGTTTGCCTCTGTGCAACCCCATAGAGGGCAGCCCACCAGGCTCCCCCATCCCTGGGATTCTCCAGGCAAGAACGCTGGAGTGGGTTGCCATTTCCTTCTCCAATCTATGAAAGTGAAAAGTGAAAGTGAAGTCGCTCAGTCGTGCCCGACTCTTCGGAACCCCATGGACTGCAGCCCACCAGGCTCCTCCATCCATCGGGTTTTCCAGGCAGCAGTACTGGAGTGGGATGCCATCGCCTTCTCCGGTCCACTGTAACTAGGAAAAACACAAATCAAAAGAAAGAGGGATTGCATCATTTACATCACTTAGGAAAACATCACTTCTGCTGGTAGTGACAAGTGTTGAAGAAAAGGAAGAGAAGAGGAAACTTATATAAAACTAGGGGGATGCAAACTGGCACATCTACTTTGGGGGACAATTTGAAAATGATTGGACCACAAAGAAGGGTGAGCACTGAAGAACTGATGCTTTCAAATTGTGGTGCTGGAGAAGATTCTTGAGAGTCCCTTGGACAGCAAGGAGATAAATCCTGTTAATCCTAAAGGAAATCAACCCTGAATATTCACTGGAAGGACTGAGGCTGAAGCTGAAGTTCCAATACTTTGGCCACCTGATACAAGGAGCTGACTCGGTGGAAAAGACCCTGTTTATGGGAAATATGGAGGGCAGGGGGAGAAGTGGGTAACAGAGGATGAGATTATTGGATGGTATCACTGATTCAATGGACATAAATTTGAGCAAACTCTGGGAGATAATAAAGGACAGGGAAGCCTGGTGTGCTGCAGTCCATGGGGTCGCAAAGAGTTGGACATGACTTAGTGACTGAGCAACAACAATGACAACAAAATAAAATTTAAGATAGGCATACTCTCTGAGCCATAAATTATTCTTCTCAAGGTCTCCCCTGGAGAAATTTGTTCTCATGGAGATATATGCAAAGATAATAATTGCAGGACTGTTTGTTCATGGCAAAGAAGTAAAAAAAAAAACCAAACTAATTGTCACTCAGTAGGGAACTAAATTAATCATGATTTTTCATATAGTGAAACAGTGCAGAAGATTCTAGGCTGTGGACCATGGGGAAGCAAAAGAGTTGGGCATTACTTAGAGATGGCAAACCCAAGCCACTGTTCTTGCCTGGAGAATCCCAGGGACGGGGAGCCTGTTGGGCTGCTGTCTATGGGGCCGCACAGAATCGGACACGACTAAAGCGACGCAGCAGCAGCAGCAGCAGCAAACCACCACCATGTTCATCAGTGAAAATGAATAAACTTGATTTACATGTATCAACATGGAAGATCTTCAAAAACATAAGACTAGTAAAAACACAAGTTATAGAAAGAGATGTAGAGTATGACAAGATTCATGCAAATATTAATATAATAGTATATCTTGTTGGTGAATATATTTATGTACTAAATGTATAAAGCCATACAGGAAAATACCATACACCTTCCTCTGAGGAGAAGGAGGGAGAAAGGTTCTGGTTAAGGTTTTAGCTACTTGTATATCATCTTCTTTTTTTAATTTTATTTTTACTTTATTCTACTTTACAATACTGTATTGGTTTTGCCATACATTGACATGAATCAGCCACAGGTGTACACGAGCTCCCAATCCTGAAATCCACCCCCCACCCCATATCATCTCTCTGGATCATCCCCATGCACCAGCCCCAAGCATCCTGTATCCTGTATCAAACATAGGCTGGCGCTTCGTTTCTTACATGATAGTATACATGTTTCAATACCATTCTCCCAAATCATCCCACCTTCTCCCTCTCCCTCAGGGGCCAAAAGTCCGTTCTATACCTCTGTGTCTCTTTTGTTGTCTCACATACAGGGTCATCATTACTATCTTTCTAAATTCCATATATATGTGTCCGTATACTGTATTAGTGTTTTTCTTTCTGGCGTACTTCACTCTGTATAATCACCTCCAGTTTCATCCATCTCATTAGAACTGATTCAAATGTATTCTTTTTAAGGGCTGAGTAATACTCCATTGTGTATATGTACCACCGCTTTCTTATCCATTCATCTGCTGATGGACATCTAGGTTGTTTCCATGTCCTGGCTATTATAAACAGTGCTGAAATGGACATTGGGGTACATGTGCCTCTTTCAATTCTGGTTTCCTCAGTGTGTATGCCCAGCAGTGGGTCATAAGGCAGTTCTATTTGCAATTTTTCTTGATTTAATTTTTTTTTAGAAAAGTAAGGTCTAAAGAAAATATGATAGAATGTTAAAATCTGTTTTAGTGCTGAGTACACAAGATAAAATGATTATTTTCTGACTAAGAACATTGCATAACATAAAATTTTTAAAATGAAAGGAGACTAAGAAAAAAATTAACTTCAGATGCTGCAATATTTTGGAAATACAATGAGGGAAACTTTATAAGAAAGAACAAATAATCATTTTAAAAATAAAGTAATTAACCTCCAATTAAAATAAATAAATTTATATTAAAAATGACTGGGAAAAATATTAGTTTAGTAATAACTTGCAAAAGAGTAGCATTATGAAATTGTTGAGTGAGAAGTAAAGTAGCCAGGGGCTCTTTGGAAACTTGGAAGAAGTTAAATTTAGATAGCATGACATAAAGCATTAGATAGACAAGAAAAGATATTTGAGAATAAAATATTAAATATTCACCGATATGTGCATGTGTGCTCGGCCACTCATGTTACTCAGGTCTGACACTTTGCAACCCTATGGGCTGTAGCCTGCCAGTTTCCTCTGTCCATGGGATTCCCCAGTAAGAATACTGGAATGGGTTGCTGTTTCCTCTTTCAGAGGATCTTCTAGATCCAGGGATTTGACTTGTGTCTCCTGCATTGGCAGGTGGAATCTTTACCACCAAGCCACCTGAAAAGCCCTATTCACCAATAAAACATTAAATGAAAAAGAGTGTAGACAAATATCTAGATTAAATAAAATGAGCACTGTGATTTCTGGAAACTGATGTGAAATGGGATTTTTATGCCTTGGACAAACATGTTCCCAAATTTAAGGTTTTTCCTAGCTATTTGTATTTTGGTCACTTTAAGTGAAAAAAAAACTTTAAAATTAAATTAATAAAAATGGCTCTTTATGAAATAATGCCATTTGCAGCAACATGGATGGAGCTAGAGATTATCATACTAAGTGAAGTGAGTCAGAAACAGAAAGACAAAAACCATATGACATCACTTACATCTAAAATATGGCACAAATAAACCTATCTACAAAGCAGAAACAGACTCACAGATATAGAGAACAAACGTGACTGCAAAGAGGGAGAGGGGAGGGAGGACTGGGAGTTTGGGATTAGCAGATGTAAACTTGTGTACAGGATGAATAAGCAACAAGGTCCTACTGCATAACACGAGGAATTATATTCAATACCCTGTGATAAACTATAATAGAAAACACTATTTTAAAAAGAATGTCTATGTGTGCATAACTTTCAGTTATACAGTAGACTGGCACAACATTGTAAATCAGCTATATGTCAATTTAAAATTTTGATAAATAAATAAAATGCAAAAAGAGGAGTAGACAAATATCTAGATTAAATAAAATGAGCTGATTAAGCATTTTGAAATTACTTTGGAAGCATTCCATATATAAGAATGTGAGTTATTTTTGAGAATTGCCTAACATTGCTGATATATAGATGTGTGTGTAAGCAGATTTAGTAACTGATTGCTGACATAGCACTTTTAAACAAAATTTAGCTTCCACTTCTTATATTAAGTATGGCATCAAAAATATTTATCTAATTATGTGCAAATGTATTAAATTATTAATTGAAAAGGCACTTCCTCTTTAGCTTGAAGAAAAGGACTAAATTAGTATCATGTGTGAAAGATGGTGAGCACACTACTGCTAAACTCAATTCTTATTTCTTAGGAACATTAAAAATCCTTTGAGTATTTAAAAATTATATAAATCTAAAATAAATGTGTTTTGTGAAACAGTAACTACATTATATTTATATATATAATTACAATTAAAGAATAATTTTAAGAGTACTATAAAAAGAGTGACTTGAAAGGCAGATTTATTATTTAGTAGTCAACAATTTTGAACTGTAGTGTTGGAGAAGACTCTTGAGAGTCCCTTGGACTGGAGGGAGATCCAATCAGTCCATCCTAAAGGAGACCAGTCCTGGGTGTTCATTGGAAGGACTGATGCTAAAGCTGAAACTCCAGTACTTTGGCCACCTCGTGCGAAGAGTTGACTCATTGGAAAAGAACCTGATGCTGGGAGGGACTGGGGGCAGGAAGAGAAGGGGATGACAGAGGATGAGATGGCTGGATGGCATCACCAACTCGATGGACAGGAGTTTGGGTGAACTCTGGGAGTTGGTGATGGACAGGGAAGTCTGGCGTGCTGCAATTCATGGGATTGCAAAGAGTCAGACATGACTGAGCTACTGAACTGAACTGAACTAACAATAATTGAGAAATAAATATTAAAAATACCTTCATTTCCGGTTATACACATGTGACGTATATTTATGACTCTGTGAGGTATAGATGAGAGCTTTGACACTGCTATTCTTGTCTACACAGGACGCGTGAGAGTGTTGGGGCTACTCAGTGCCGTGAGGGCACCTGTAATTGCCGCTGCAATCGGAGCATTAGGCACTGCACCATAATCAGTTCCCAGGAAGCAGAAACTGAGGGAAAGTTGAGCTTTGCATTGCACAGTGCTTAAATGCATGCCATAACAACTCCCCTGTAAAATGTCATGATCTTATTTATTCAAATTAACTCCAATGAAATAAATATTTTTCAACAGATAGTTTAAGTAATAAAGTTATACTTTTGATGGATCATAAGACACTTTAATAACATTACTCCAGTAATGATAATACTTGCTCTCTTGCTGGAGAGATTCTTCGTGATTTTCTTTGAAACTAGTATTTAGTTCCCAATTGTAACCTCTCTTAATTTTCCACTCTCGTTCCATTCTTACTTGCCTTTCACTTCCCGACTTCAGTGTCCACCATTTCAGTCTACTGGGAATATATTCTACTCAGGACTTGCAAAGCATTGATGAGCATAGAATTATCAGGGTTTCATTAGGGATGCAGATTCCAGAGTACGATCCTAAAGATTCTGATTTGGAATATCCTTTAGTATAGGATTTTCCACACACCATGTTTGGACTCCTTTTTATTCTTCTGCCACACAATATAAATTACAGCATTGGTAATTTCTCTGATCTGCCTTCTCTTCTCCCTGAGCTGAACCCTGCTACAAAAGATTAAGACTTTACTTAATGATTCCACCACAAATGTGTTGTTAAGCGTATGTGTCTTATAGTCAGACAGATGAAGGTTGATCCTATTACATGCTAGCTAAGCGTTGGACAGATTCTCAAACCACTTTCTGTTGTAATTTCTTTATCTGGGAAATGGAAACTCATTTATCATTCATTCATGTATCTATCCATTGATTTAACTTATTGATTTATATTTGTTCATGTTTATACTTTAATATTTGTTAAGTAAATACTGTTCAAAGTATTGAAGATAGAATAATGACCAAGATCTAAAGAAACTTGCCCCATGGACCTTACACTTTCTTTCAGTATTAGTATTTAATACATATGGGTATAGAAAGGATTAAACAAAAACATAGAAATAGCTAACACATTTATTAGATTTTAAGTGCCAGGCAAGGTTTTTAGCACTCTGTCTGTATCTAATTTATTTTTTATAACAATACTATGAGGTAGGTACTATTATTATTTTCATTTTACATATGCTGAAATTGAACTGCAAAAACATTAAGCATTTTCTTCTAGGTCACTCAGTAAGTGGTAATGCTGGGATTTCCAACCAGGTGGCCTAGGTGTAGAATGCATGCTCTTCAGTTCAGTTCAGGTCAGTCGCTCAGTCGTGTCAGACTCTTTGTGACCCCATGGACTGCAGTATGCCAGGCCTCCCTGTCCATCACCAACTCCCAGAGTTTACTCAAACTCATGTCCATTGAGTTGGTGATGCCATCCCACCATCTCATCCTCTGTCATCCCCTTCTCCTCCTGCCCCCAGTCCCTCCCAGCATCAGAGTCTTTTCCAATGAATCAGCTCTTTGCATCAGGTGGCCAAAGTACTGGAGGTTCAGCTTCAACTTCAGTCCTTCCAATGAACACCCAGGACTGATTTCCTCAGGATGGACTGGTTGGATCTCCTTGCAGTCCAGTGCACCAGGTGGCCAAAGTACTGGAGGTTCAGCTTCAACTTCAGTCCTTCCAATGAACACCCAGGACTGATTTCCCTCAGGATGGACTGGTTGGATCTCCTTGCAGTCCAAGGGACTCTCAAGAGTCTTCTCCAACACCACAGTTCAAAAGCATCAATTCTTCAGCGCTTAGCTTTCTTTATACTCCAATTCTCACATCCATACATGACTAGTGGAAACACCATAGCCTTGACTAGATGCACCTTTGTTGTGTTGACAAAGTAATGTCTCTGCTTTTTAATATGCTGTCTAGGTTGGTCATAACTTTCCTTCCAAGGTGCATGCTCTTAACTTCTAGTATAATACTTCCTCTCTATAAGGAAAATAATTACTGAAATCATACTGTATCTATCAGAAGTAATTTCTGAAGATGTAAAGAAGAAAATACAAAATGTCTCCAAGTCAAAGTCTATACCTTAGTCTGACACTAACAATATTTAAAGAAAAAAAATCTTAGCAAACAGGAATATTCTCAATGAATATTACAAAAACGCACCCTCCTGAGAGAAAAAATCAGCAGAAACTATGCAGCCCTTGAAAAGGGCAAATCTAGTGCTAACCACAACAACAACAGTGAGTATAGGATATTTACAACTTGGTCAGTCATTGTGCTAATTACATTGCACAGGTTAACCCAATTCATCTTGACAATAATTTGCAAGGCATATACTATACCGATAGTACAAAGTTGAATCATAGGTCCAAGGTTTTACAAGCAGAAAGCACCTCTAACCAGATGGTTAGACCCCAGAACACACCCTCTTCATGACCAGTAAGCACCATTTTTTTTTTTTAACCAGCTGACACTTTCAATGTGCAAGATACAAAGTTTATGGTCATTAGACACACGTTTTTCTAAAATATCAAGAGTTAGATAAAATATACTTCAAGACTATATCGTAAAATGTTAATTAAAATATGCTTTCTCAGAGAGGTCTCCAATGGTCACATCAATTAAATAAATTCCTCTAATAATGTTCTCTCTTAGGATTCTATTTTTTATGATTATTACTTTAATGTTTATTTCCACTTCTAGGCTCTAAAACCCTTGGGGTTGATAATGTGCTTCCTTTATTTTTCAATGCATGCCCCATGCTTGGTTTGTGACATGTGAAAGTTCAGGGAAGGAATGAATGCTCTGCCTCTCTGTTCATTATGTACATTTTAAATCATTTGTTCAGTTCATTAGATGCTCTGATGCAGACAAAAACGCAGACACAAGCTTATAGGCACTGGAAAACTTTTAACATGAATAAAATAGTGCAAGGAAAAGACATACTAAAAATGAGAATATCTAGATTGCTGGTTATGTTTCTCACTTTATTAATTCATTTTTAATTTACATAACAATCTTATTTGTTTGTTAAGTTTGGTACATCCCTAAGAGATTAGTCAAATAACTAACTAAAATTAAGGAAAAGACCCATCACTCTATGCAATCACTAACTTGATACCATTCTCTGTACATGTCCTAAGCAACCAGCCAGAAATTCTGTTATTGGAAACCCAATAGACAGACTAAACATGAATTTGGGGCAGCATCAAAGCAGATGCAGTAAGCATAATATAACTCAATATTTTAAAATAAGGAACCAAAGTGTGCATCATGGGAAATACCAAAAATTTGTTGAACTTCAATACAAATAATTTATTTTCAATATTATTTTGATTTATACATAAAAGTCAGATACCACAATCAACTCAGTATTTGATGTTCCTAAAATTATCACTCCAGCCCTGAGCTCCAAATGAGCACAACTGCTATCTTCTTAAATCACGTGGCAACCCTTGCCTTCTTCCACATTGCTGATATTGTGTGTGCTTGTGTGCATGCTAAATCACTTCAGCCATGTTCAGCTCTTTGTGACCCTATGGACTATAGCCTGCCAAGCTCCTCTGTGTGAATTCTCCATGCAAGAATACTGGAGTGGGTTGCCATGCCCTCCTCCACGGGATCTTCTGACCCAGGGATTGGATTCATGTCACCTGTGGCTTCTGCATTGTAGGTGGCTTCTTTACCTATGACCAATGAGGGAAGCCCCAGAAATTGTGTTATTTATTTAAATTTTTTTGTGTTTTTTCTCAAGAAAGAAACATCCCAGTTCTTTGACGAGGTAAACCTTTTCCTTTAGGATTGATCTCAGTACTCACAGTAGCAATTGTTCTCTTGACTTCTTGAAACTCCATCTTCATTAACTGTATTCTAAACACAGATTCTCTCAATTCTGCTTTCTCTTCAAAGCTGCTCTTCTTATTTACAAACTTCTTAAAGGGCTATTTGTGTTTAGTGCCTCCTCAGTCCCCATAGTGGCTATGCGTTTGCTTTCAGGCTTTCTACCAGTCCAGCATTCCTCTGTGTTTTGTATGAGCTTAGTCTGGCCTAAAACACCTACTTTATGTGTATTTTTCTCTTCTTTTAATTCAGTAATCACCTTACACATCTTTACAGTGCTTGTAAGAGCAACTAACATTACTTACACATATAGTTGTTGTTGTTCAGCTGTTAAGTTGTGTTCAACTTTCTGTGACCCTGTGGACTGCAGCACACTAGGCTTCCGTGTCCTTCACTATATCCCAGAGCTTGCTCAAACTCACGTCCATTGAGTCCATGATGCCATCCAACCATCTCATCTTCCGTTGTCCCCTTCTCCTCTTGCCCTCAATCTTTCCAGCAGCAGGGTCTTTGCCAATGAGTTGGCTCTTTGCATCAGGTGGCCAAAGTATTAGAGCTTCAACTTCAGCATTAGTCCTTCCAATGAATATTCAAGACTGATTTCCTTTAGGATTGACAGGTTTGATCTCCCTGCTGTCCATGGGACTCTGACGACTCTTAAGTCTTCTCCAGCACCACAGTTTGAAGGCATCAGTTCTTCAGCCCTCAGCATTCTTTATGGTCCAACTCACATCCATAAATGACTATTGGAAAAGCCATAGCTTTGCCTAATGGGTCTTTGTTGGCAGACTTATGTTTTTTCTTTTATTATCCTGTCCAGGTTTGTTATAGCTTTCCTATCCAAAGAGCAAGTGTCTTTTTATTTCATGGCTTCAGTCATTATCTTTGGGGCCCAAGAAAATAAAAACTGCCACTGCTTCCACTTTTCCCCCGTATATTCACTATGAAGTGATGGGATATCATATCTGATATGAGTAATTTTTTGTTTTTTGCCACTTTATTTTTTAATTGAAGGATAACTGCTTTACAGAATTTTGTTATTTTCTTTCAAACAAGAATATTTGTGTCCTTTCTTCTTTGATCTTTTCAAAGAACTTGTTTTGGCGTCATTGATTTTTCTCTAATGATATTCTATTTCCAATTTCATTGACCTCTGCTCTAACTATTTCTTATGCTAACTTTGGATTTAACTTACTCTTCTTTTTCTGGTTTCCTAAGGTGAAGGCTTGGATTACTGATGTTTTTCTCCTTTTCTATTATTAGCAATCGGTGCTATAAATTTTCCTCTAAGTATTGGTTTCATTGCATCCCACAAATTTTGATCAGTTGTGTTTTCATTTTCATCTAGTTCAAAATTTTTATTTCTTTTGAGATTTTTTCCCCCATGATTCATGTGTTATTTAATATTTTGAAAATTTCCATTTACCTTTCTGCTATTAATTTCTAGATCAATTTCTTTTGGGGCTGAGAGCAGACATTGTATGATATCTATTATTTTAAATTCATTATGATTTGTTTTATGGCCTAGAATGTAGTCTATCTTGGTTGGCTTTAATTTTATTAATTTTTATGTTAAACCTGTGTCCAAAAACTCACAAAATTTCTTGCTGCAATCACTCGTGTGCTGGAACTGGCTCATATTGCAATAGGGGATTGCTAAATTTTACATAATTTTAAAAGCTGGTTTTAAAATGAGCCATTATTAAAAATAAAATTATATAAATTTGGGGCTTCCCTGGTGGCTCAATGGTAAAGAACCTGGTTGCCAATTCAGGAGACACAGGTTCAATCCCTGATCTGAAAAGATCCAACAGCCCACAGAGTAACTAAACCCCTGTGCCACAGCTACTGAGCCTGCGCTTTAGAGCCTGAAATTAGCAACTACCGAGCCTGCTTGCTGCAAGTACCAAAGCCCGCATGCCCTAGAGCCTGAAAGCGGCAACTACTGAGCCTGCATGCTGCAACTACCAAGCCCGCATGCCCTGGAGCCTGTGCTCTGCAACAGGAGAAGCTGTGGCAATAAGAAGCCTGCATACAGCAATTAAAGAGTTGATCCTGCTCACCGCAACTAGAGAAAAGTTCATGCAGCAATGAAGACCCAGCACAGCCAAAAATAAAATCATAAAAAAAAATTTTAAGTTCATTTTTAAAAAATATAGAAATTTATAATCAACTAAATTTAGTAATAATTGTTACATTAAAAACAAAGCTCATAAATACCCCAAACTCAGCACTTTTTAATTTTTTACATATTATGCTATTATCTATGCTCTTTAGGTTGTTTACTGTATCTACATACAGACAATACTATATGATTGTAAACTACTGAGCAACATTTTATAACTCTGTGTTCAGTGATATTACATTATTAGTTTAAAATGAGTCATAGTAAGAATATATCACAAAAATAAGCAATGCTACAAACACTGGCTTCAATTAATTTCTTTATAGTCTCTAGATTTGAGAAAGTGATGGAGAAAATATTGCAGATTAAACTTAAAAGTGCATCAGTTGTGCAGCTATTCCATTGTGAGGCACAAAAAATTAAGGAAATGATCTTCTAGTATTTTAAAACTAGAATTATCATGCTGCTCATATCATGGTGAAGGGTTGAAGTTCTGACATTGGTCTTCATTGTTTACTTTTATCTTAATGGGTAAAGAAAAGAAAAATATCAATCTACATGCAAATCTGGACCAGACACATTTATCAATTGCAATAACAGGTTGCTTGGTAAAGTTACAAAAGCTTAGGAAAATCAACAGAAGTATTTAGTCTTTACATCAGTATAACTTATAATAAACTGATGTACATACTCATGCACACATACACAATCTTTTTTCTAGAGAAGTCATTATTAAATGATTACCAGTACACCACTGATCACAACTTTTACTGTGCTTTTACTTGATTCATTAAAGCTTTAGTTAGAAAAATAAGAAATTTTCAACAATGTTTGAGATGTCAAGTCAGCATAAGAAAGCAAGCATACAAGCTCAGAAGGCACTGGGTCATTTTCTTGTGAAAGATTCAACTATTCTGTCCTCTTCCTGGTAAAGCTTCAATTATTCTCTTTGACTTATTGCACAGAATCAATCTTTCTATTGAGTAGCTGAAAGAAGTTGCTTTTAGTGGTAAATGCTAGGATAGCAATAGCTAAATATTTTATGAAGAATCTTTTATTCTTAGAAATTGATAAGTAAGTAATTTTCAAATAGGACAGATTCCCAAAAATACAAATGTTTTTATTCCACTTTGTTTCTTGTTTCCTCATGTTTTTATACCACCTATTTCCTCCAGGGTATTTCTGCCCCCTGCAGGAAATGAGTAGATGATGATAGCTTCCTACTATAAATTCAAGTTATTAAAATACTGTAAAAAACACTTTTAAAAAACAGAGATATTATTAGTGTCATTGGGTCAATGTGCTTCTCATAAAACAGCACTGTGTTTGTTATCATAAATGTTAACATTTATCTCATACCTCATGATATATTGCTTCTCCTCTTAGGTTTATTAAGCTTGTACTTTTTAATGTCAGCAAACTACTAGAGTTCTCTGCACATGTTAGTGATTAAATATACTACAAAAGAATGCAATTCTTTGTTCCTTTTTCCCATTTCCACACATCTCTATTTGTAGAGAAAGATTTGAGTAATTTACTAAATAAGTGTCCTGTATCTATATTGTTGTGGAAAAATGTAGTGTATTTCCAAAACCCTTTTAACCCTCCATTCTTCACTTTGAACCAATAGAGCAATGTTTGTCTGTCAATTTTGTTTCAAATGCATGACAGCCCTTATAAAATAAGGGAGAATGGATTTCACGTTGGCCCCTGCTCTAACAGGATACTTAGGATTTCGTAGGACTAGGTGTACAGTTCTTCCAGGCAGCCATTGATCTCTGCTCTTTCTGCTCATAGCAGAAATGGAAAACAGCTGCTCACCCGTTTCCCTGCACTGCTTACTAGCTTGACAGAGCAGAGTCTCAGACACCATTTGTTGTTTTTCATGGTAGAGGCAAGGTGATTAAAACAAGATAAACATGCCAGAAGAAGAAAGAGGGAAAATACCTCAGAATAATTTGGGTGTGAAAAAAAAATCCCCTTTGAACTTTCTAAAGAAAGACTCAAGGGACCTTGTATAATGGGGATAAGTGTATGTGGTTAATATGAAGAAGAAGTTCATGTTTCTGGGGGAGGAAATACAAGAATACATGTCTCTAAGGAGTTATAAAAGAATATATAGAATTTTATCTTTATGCAGAATTATCACAAGTCACTTTTCACGTTCATTGTGCTTCAAAGAATTTTGTTTTGCTTGTTGTGTCTTAGCTAGTATGCTTTTTAAATTTCTTAGCTAACTTATGCTAATTTAAAAATTCACTTTCTCTTGCTACTGGTTTTCCTTCTAAAATTTAAAGACATTATCCTTTACCCAAAATGAATAATCACAAGCCTATTTAATATTAGATATCTCAGGAACCTTCTTAAAAATAAGCTTTAATTTTAGGTTTAAAGAATGGTCAAAGATAATGCAGAGTTCCTCTATACTCCTAACCCAGTTTTGACATTGTTAATGCCTTATGTTAACATGGTACATTGGTCAAACTAAGACATTGACATTGATATTTTATTACTAACTAAATTTCAGAAATGATTTAGATTCCGTCGGTTTTCCCACTATTATCCTCTCTCTGTTCCAGGATCTTATGGAGCCTGCTATACTGCACTTAGTCATCCCCTCATTCTCTTCTGGTCTGTGGCAGTTTCTTGGTCTTTCCTTAGTTTTTATGACCTTGATGGTCTTGAAGAATAATTGGGAAGCTGGTAGAATGTCTGTTATTCTGGGTTTATCTGATGCTTTTTCATGACTAGGCTGCATTTACAGATTTTGTAGAAGTATATCCCAGGTGATATGCCCCTCTCATTATATCATATCGGGAGTAAAAGATATCCACATGATATCACTGGGGATATTAACTATCACTTGATTAAGCTAGTATTTGCTACTATTTTCCCCCTTTGCATGCTCTAACACTTGGAAGCAAGTTATTAAGTCTATCCTCAAGGAGAGTGGAATAGGATTAATCTCTGCTGCTTAGAGGGCTCAGGAGTCTTTCAAACATTGTACTGTGGCTTTTTATTGGGGCTTCCCTGATGGCTCAGTGGGTAAAAATCTGCCTGCAAGAGACACAGGAGACATGGGTTCAATCCCTAGATCAGGAAGATCCCCTGAAGTAGGAAATGGCAACACACTCCAGTATTCTTGCCTGGAAAATTCTATGGGCAGAGAAGCCTGGTGGGCTCCTGAGCCTGGGGTTGCAAAGAGTCAGACACAACTGAATGACTAAGCACACACTTTTATTGGTCAGGCATCAATAAAGTAGACACTAGCAAATCAAGTTTAACAGATTAAGAAATTTAATTAACAGATTAAGCAGTTCAGTTAATTCTATGTCTGTTCATCTATTCATTTTCAAGTATTTCAAAAATATAAAGATATACATTAACTTTCATAAAATCATTAAAATGAAAATTTCCATTGTTCAGTCACTAAGTGGTGTCTGATATTTTGCAACCTCATAACTGCAGCACACTAGGCTCCCTTGTCCTTCGCTATCTCCAGGAGTTTTCTTGTACTCATGCCCACTGATTCAGTGATGCCATCCAACCAACCATTCCATCCTGTGTTGTCTCCTTCTCTTCCTGTCCTCAGTCTTTCCCAGCATCAGGGCCTTTTCCTATGAGTCAGCTCTTTGCATCAGGTGGCCAAAGTAGTGGATCTTCAACTTCATCATCAGTCCTTTCAAAGAATATTCAGGGCTGATTTCCTTTAGGGTTGACTGGTTTGATCTCCTTGCTGTTCAAGGAACTCTCCAGAGTCTTCTCTAGCACCACAGTTTCAAAGCATCAATTCTTTGGCACTCAGCCTTCTTTATGGTCCAACTCTACATCTGTACTACTGGAAAAAAACATAGCTTTGACTATACAGACATTTATCAGCAAAGTGATGTCTCTGCTTTTTATCACACTGTCTAGGTTTGTCATAGCTTTTCTTCCAAGGAGCAAGTGTCTTTAAATTTCATGACCACAGTCACCATTTGCAGTGATTTTGGAGCCCAAGAAAATAAAGTCTGTCACATTTCTAACACAGTTTAAATCAGTTCTCTGGTGGAATGGTGAAGGATTACAGGGCATACTCACATGGTAAGCCCATGTTATAGTCTAAAGAAATGAGTCATGTATCAGATGGTGAAAACTGAAGGGAATGTTCCCAGCTATTCATGTTTTCCCACATTGTTCCATCCAGATTTTAAGTTGAGATATAACCAGTTAGGTGTAAAGGCTTACATAAATTTCCACACAAGCTAATTCCAACTTGCAGTGCAAACAGTCTCCTAAGACAGTAAATGTACCTTCATATTTTAGTGCCATTAAACATTTGTGGCCTTAAATTTGTCTCTGCCAAATTGTTAAATACAAAAAAAATTTTTTTAAGTCATTTTGATTTAACTTTGTTTGTTTGTTTTCCCCCAGAAGCATGGGTGATCCAAAATAATTCTTTAAGATAGTAGTCATAGATTCAGTTTTTCTGCTAACCAGTAAGCCTGTGTCTCTAGCACTGTGCCAAATGCTTGGGAATTTTTTCCACCTCGAGGAGCCTTCAGATATTTTCCTGTTGCTTCTTCTAAATAGTTGTTATGAGCTGGTAAACATCTTGACAAAGCAAATATAGCTAATCCATCAAATGCCCCCTTTTCCTTGTCCTGTTATATAGTTAGAGGAATTTTTGTGAATCTTTCTAGGATCACATGATAAAGGCTTTTGAATTAGCCTCATTCTTAACTTTATTTAATGTATTTAATGTACCAACACTTCTTTTTCTTATTTCTTACCTACTTATAATTTATATCAGTTTGAAGTATTTTATATATCTTGTAAGTCACTTTAATCCTTTTGGGAGTAAGATAAAACAAAACTATAGAAATAAAACAAAATGTTAGGGCATACTCAGGAGAAGTCTAGGTATTTATAAGGAGCTTGCAGTGTACTTAGAGAACTATTTATCTGTAACCCAACATGCGTAGGCACATATGCTTATGTTTCCTTGGCCCCTTTTACTGAATGCCTGATAGAATCAGAGAGTAGAGGACAACTGATAACTCAGGCCAAAAGTACCAAACTGTGAAATTTTGTTTCATGAATATCTTCCATATGATACTCCCTTTTAAGTCCATTAGAGCTACAAATAAATAAATGTAAATCTAAAAGGCTTTGTGATTGAGAGGGATCCTTAGTGTAATCTGACTTACCACTTGGTTATAGTGACCACTTTATCCTGCTCCCCATTCTGGAATTATGCCAGGTGATTGCCATAGGGCCATGGCAAGTTTCATTTTCTTGAACTGTCTAGTTTTGTCACTTTCCCTTGCTAATAGTCACTTATTGGGTCAGAGAATTTGCAGACACTGCTTCCTCATATGTCTCTAGGGATACAGTTTTCTGAGCTACAAATCTACCAAGGGCATGAGAAAGAGAAGAACCCCCCAAAAAAAAAAGAAAAAGAAAAGAAAAGAAATCATCTCTGCTAATTCAATTGTGGGTTTCCTTGGATCAAAGACCAACTACTATAGCATACCAGTTCAAGACTTTACTCATGGGATGCTGGAGGCCCACTCATGATTTATATTAAGCCCTAAATGGTACACATGTGGTCTCTATGGAAGTATATTTAAAAGATTCTTTTTATCACTAGCAAACTGAAGAATAACATACAAGGAGGTCTCATTCTGGTGATGCTGTTTAAGTGCTAGAGGCTTGTAGTACTTATTACTGAGGATAATAAGTAGATAAAAGAAGAAAGATTCATATATTAAACTTTAAGTAAGATCTAATCTCAAAGGAACAAATAAAAATCTCTAGCACATGATATCATCCCGTTTGAATATATAACCAAATAGTTAAAATGTTGGAGAGTTTGGTTCTCAGGACCTTGAAACAAAAGGAGAAAAATCTTAAAAAAAAAAAAAAAAAGCACTGTCAGGCATGGGGAATCAGTTTTTTTTTTTTTTTTTAATCCTTACTTTCAACCTCTGGCTTAGAGAACACATTTTTATTTTTTAAAGGAAAACTAAGTGAAAAATAGTTAATGGGCAACATTTTCTCAATTCTGCTGTTGAGTAATTACTACAAATTTTAGTATATAAACATAAATATCCAAGAAATGGAATTTTCTGTATTTTGTTATAAATTTATTTCCATCTCAAGCCTATATTCCATTAGCGACAGAAGCACAATTACTGTTCAAAATAATCTTACTATATTCAGAATTTCCTCAGTCAGCTGGGAATTCATTTTCTTCCTCCTTCTCCTTCTAGCTGTTTCTCTTATGTTTGGCTTTCAAATCTTTATGAGTTTTTCTCTTCTCGTAAGAAAGGAGAAAGAAAGGTGAAAAATTGTACCAGCTAAATTTTCTCTTTCTTAGCAACTGGTGCACTTTGGATGAGAATACATGTAAATCAGATGATATTCTGTATTTTTCTAATGTTTTCCATTTGAGTAATTTTGTTGGACTGGTGAAAATGTTTGGGTTTTTCTGTAGCACCTTATGGAAAACCTGAATGAATCTTTAGGCCAACTCAATATGTGTATTCCTCTGCAAAGTTTTTCAAAAGCTTTTATACATAATGGAAGAGTTTCTGAAGTTAAATATATGGCTTTTGCCTTTTGAAATTTGTTTAAAAGTATTATCTTTGTAAACAGTATTGAAAAATAATTCTTAAGTTCCCAATCAGCCAAAAAGGTAGATAGCAGATAAGTGACTTTAAATAGCAGGCTCAGAACTCTAGATTCATATTGTTTTGACTTTCTAGAATCATCTTATTCTGAAAACTATCACTTCCCATATTCACCTGTGTTACTCTTATCCAGTAGCTGGTAGCTGACCAAATCTGAGCCAACTCCAATTTCTCCATAGTGACAGCAAGCCTTTCACAAGTATTCCATTTATGCTTGTTTCTCTCAAGTTATTTAGAAACAAAAATAAAAGTTAAAATGAAAGAAAATAAAGAGGTATTCTCTATGAAATTTTTTAGGAAGAGAGGGAGCTGTCATAAAGTCTAATGCTGACAGAGTGCTCATATTCCAGCATATTTATAAATCTCCCCAGTGTAGCAGACATATTATTTTTTTTTTTTCCTATCTTCTTCCCTTTCCTTCCTTTTGGTAACAGAACCTCCGTTTCATGTGGAAAGCATTCACATGATTCGATTGGGAGTGAAGCTGAACCCCTTGTCCCATGCTAATGGTAGGCAGGGGACCGAGGTAGCCAATCAGAATGCTTAATCCAGAGCTTTAGGGACGGCACTAAAGCTTCTTTGTGGTAGTGAGCCAATATATGATTGCTAACCTTTATCCAGCTACATGAAGAGAGCTATTGGACAGAGAGGACTTATTTCCTAATGGAATTCTATGAGACCTTGGATCCCAGACATGTTTGAGGAAATATATCCCTAGATTTTAGGGACAGGGCCTCAAAGTCTGTTGAATATTTTTTTTTCTCTTATGCTATTTTGACTATGGTTTTTCATTAGTTCTAACTAAAAGGGTTCCAGTGATTGCATCTAACCATATCTGCTTTAACTTTTAGATGCTAAAGAAGAATGAAAATGGGGTTCATTTGATTCACTTTACCCCAGTAGAACAAAGCTAAGAGACATTTAAATACGTATATTTATTTATTTTGAAGGAATAGATCCATTTGCTTGAAATCATTTCAGTTCAGTTCAATTGCTCAGTCGTGTCCAACCCCTGGTGACTCTATGGACTGCAGCATGCCAGGCCTCCCCTGTCCATCACCAGCTCCTGGAGTTTCCTCAGACATATCCATTGAGTCGGTGATGCCATCCAACCATCTCATCCTCTGTCATCCCCTTCTCCTCCTGCCCTCAGTCTTTCCCAGCATCAGGTCTTTTCAAGTGAGTCAGCTCCTCGCATCAGGTGGCCAAAGTATTGGAGTTTCAGTTTCAACATCAGTCCTTGCAGTGAATATTCATGACTGATTTCCTTTAGGATGGACTGGTTGGATCTCCTTGCAGTCCAAGGACTCTCAAGAGTCTTCTCCAACACCACAGTTCAAAAGCATCAGTTCTTCGGCGCTCAGCTTTCTTTGCAGTCCAGCTCTCAAGTCCATCCATGACCACTGGAAAAACCATAGCTTTGACTAGATGGACTTTGTTGGCGAAGTAATGTTTCTGCTTTTTAATATGCTGTCTAGGTTGATCATGAAGGTTTTTCTTTCAAGGAGCAAGAGGCTTTTAATTTCAAGGCTGCAGTCACCATCTGCAGTGATTTTGGAGCCCCCAAAATAAAGTCCTTCACTGTTTTCATTGTTTCCCCATCTATTTGCCATGAAATGATGGGACCAGATGTCATGATCTTAGTTTTCTGAATGTTGAGCTTTAAGCCAACTTTTTCACTCTCCTCTTTCACTTTCATCAAGAAACTCTTTAGTTCTTCTTCACTTTCTGCCATAAGGGTGGTATCATCTGCATATCTGAGGTTATTGATATTTCTCCCAGCAATCTTGATTCCAGCTTGTGCTTCCTCCAGCCCAGTGTTTCTCATGATGTACTCTGCATGTAAGTTAAACAAGCAGGGCGACAATATGCAGCCTTGATGTACTCCTTTTCCTATTTGAAACCAGTTTGTTGTTCCAAGTCCAGTTCCAACTGTTGCTTCCTGACCTGCATACAGATTTCTTAAGAGGCAGGTTAGGTGGTCTGGTATTCCCATCTCCTTCAGAACTTTCCACAGTTTATTGTGATCCACACAGTCAAAGGCTTTGGCATAGTCAATAAAACAGAAATAGATATTTTTCTGGAACTCTCTTGCTTTTCCAATGAACCAGCAGATGTTGGCAATTTGATCTCTGGTTCCTCTGCCTTTTTAAAAGCAGCTTGAACATCTGGGATTTCACAGTTCACATACGCTGAAGCCTGGCCTGGAGAATTTTGAGCATTGCTTTACTAGCATGTGAGATGAGTACAACTGTGCTGTAGTTTGAGCATTCTTTGGCATTGCCTTTCTTTGGGATTGGAATGAAAACTGACCTTTTCCAGTCCTGTGGCCACTGCTGAGTTTTCCAAATTTGCTGGCATATTGAGTGCAGCACTTTCACAGCATCATCTTTTAGGATTTGAAATAGCTCAACTGGAATTTTATCACCTCCACTGGTTTACTGGAAATAATTGACAATAAATTTAAAAATTCTTGAATTAGAAGAGTGGATTGTGACAAACAACATGCAATTAGATAAGACTAAATAAGAGGAGTGAATAATGGCTCAAAAAGTCAACTGTGTAGTTTTGTAATGAAAGACCTGTACAGGGACAGTTCTTGTTTTAAAATGCCCATCATAAGATAATAATAGGATGTGGCTGCTAAAATGTTTACATTTTTAAAAAATGCTTTGTTAAACTTTATTGTATAGACTAAAGAGAGCTCTGTACTATACAGTAGGTTGCACTTAGTTGTATGTTCTACACATAGTAGTGTGTGCGTGCGTGTGTGTGTATATCCCGATCTCCCAATTCATTCTACCTTACCCTCCCTCCTCAGTAAGTATGTTTTTACCAGGGCCAGTTATTTATGGATTAATCAGGTTAACAAGAAAAGACTGGAAAAAATAGATCTTGATGACAAAAATCTTTGATAAATTGATTATAGCAGATCAATCTAAATATACTATGGTCAAGGATAAAATCATCTTAAAAATATATGCTTCAGAATAATAACTTTAAATTCATGTATCAGGAGATTATATAGACATAAATTCTCTGCCTTGTGCTAATATCATTAAGATTATAAAATTTAGTTTTTGGATCAAGCGTTAAAGTATTCTGAAATTCCATTCAAAAGTGCTTTAGAGTTCAGCTGTAAGCCTGAAACCTTTCTTGAGGATGAGATATAAGAATATGCAAATAAAGAATAACTGTTCAAAAAGGACAAGAATTAAAAAACAGGGTACTTCTCAACTTTGTACCCACTCCCATTTCCCTCTGCATTTCTCCTTTACAATTGGTAATCCTCATCCCATTGCATGTATTGGGCAAAAAAGGGGCAGGAAGGTGGGGCTGATGACTAAAAGCTCCTTAGAATGTCACTTAAGACTTTCTCCCTTGGAATTAGTTAGAAAGTTTCCCAAGGTTTTAATATTAACTCCTACACTTTGACGCATTTTGCTTTCCACCCATTCATCCTCTAAACGTTACTAGTCTCAACACAATTTTTATCCTTAAGAAACTGAGGCATAGATGATTTTAAATGCCTTGCTATAAAACTCACAATGAGATTATGGGAGAGATGAAATTAAGACTCCATTACTGTACCCCATCATACTATTTCCTGCTGCTGCTAAGTCACTTCAGTTGTGTCCGACTCTGTGGGACCCCATAGACGGCCTCAGTTCAGTTCAGTCACTCAGTTGTGTCCGACTCTTTGCGACCCCATGAATCACAGCACACCAGGCTTCCTGTCCATCACCATCTCTCGGAGTTCACTCAGACTCACGTCCATCAAGTGTGCGACGGCCTACATGACTATTATTCTTGCTTACCAGGCTTTGTTGTTTCTCAGTCTTTCCTGTGTGCTCAGATATCCAGAGGATATGGGAAAATATAATTAACTGGGAACACTGAGGTTTGGCTGTAATTATCACTTCTAGGCAATCCACTGTGACAAGAACCTTACATCGTAGGCAGGTATTATTATCCAAAGCGGTATTTTAAACTCATGTTAAGTCCCACTACTTCTGACTTTTTCCAGTTCTCTCAGTTTGGGATAATTTTCTTCATCTCCTGAACTACTGGAGGGTCTCATTGTAAATAACCTGTTGTGTATGATTTTTTTGTGTATGATGTATTGTGTACGATTTTCCAGCATAAACATGGGGTCCTCACAGGAAAATCTATACGACTAACTTCTACTTAATCTTTTTTCCACAACACCTCATATTGTTCTGAGTTAAATATATATGTGTGGAAGGGCTTGCCCGTAGTCTTGCTATGTATCAGTTAATGGTGGTTTCTCCATTCAACATTCACAGTTTCTCCTGAGTATTTTTATTAAGCTTTGCATAGCAGTACACACAAATGCACTATTTACTGTTTCAGACCAGATTATACTCTCTTGAATAGTCACATACCTAATAAAGCTAATTAGTAGCATAAAGAAAACCAGTATTTAACAAAATCACTTTTGTGGCACAATCATTCAATCTGCATGAGTGGTTATTTGCTGAATTACTCAGGGAACAACCTGTTTCTGAGTCTTTTGGAAAGGAAACTGGGTGAGGGGATTGAGATGGAGAAAAGAGGTGTTTATATAGGGATTACTTCAAAAGTAAAAGTGAATTAAATTTGAGAAAAAGAAAAGCAAAAGAATAAGATATAAGGAAATTACCGATGTGTGCAAAATACTATTGCATTATTTTCCTGTGTGCCTGTGTACAAACACATGAGAGAAAGGCAAGGGAATCTGTTTCTTTTTATGGTTGACTCTTCTGACTGTAGTGGGATTTTTCTGGCTACATTTGAGCTAAACATTATGGCAAATAGCAGAACACAGTAGTTATTGCACATGACTGTCTGTGAACTGGGTGGGCAGGAATTTTCATTTCATAAATCATTTCAGCTTGCTGTCCTAATTCCTTGGCACTGAGAGACTAAAAAAAAACTCAAGAAAGAAAAACATGCTATGTGTTTTTTCTTCTTATTTCACCCTTTCCCAGTTTCAATAGATCTTCGGTGTTAATGATCAGGTTTTCAAGATCTTTCAAAATATATTGCTGTGCTTTTAAAACCAATTATTATGTTTTCCTTTTTATTTTCTTCCTTGCTAGGGAAATTTAGTACCGAAGGCAACGCAGTTTCTTTATTCCTTCCTTTATTTCTGCTTATTTATAGCTTAGCCTATATCAATGAAATAATGTTATATTATTTTACTGCTGATTGCTTAATGTTCATAGTTCAAAATTCCAGCCAAGGTCCTGAAGTGGTTTTGCCCTTATTTAAGATTTCCTGCTAAAGACATTCTATTACAGCTTTGCAAATAAGTACCTCCCTGGCCTCAAGTCACTATAAAGGTAATTTAGTAATTTAAATAAACACTCTTGGCCAATCTGTTTCCTTCCTTCAAGGAGACTGGAGAGAAGTCGTTTCCTTAATATTTCAGATTTCTCCCCATTTTCCTTAAATGATCCTTCTGTCTTCAACCAAGATATTAGTTTAGGTAAGTCATCTGTAACATGTCTCCAGTGCAAACATGGAATGCATTTGGTGGGACAAAGTAAAATAGGTTAAAAAATGTGCTTCCCAGTTAATCAGTGAAGATTGTTTTGTATTTTGCTTACTGTTGGGGAAAGAAATTTAAATCGGTCCTTGAGACTAAATGGTTATCATAATTAAAGTCCAGAGCAGAGCTATGGTTTCTGTCTAGAGAAAGGACCTCTCCCTCCCGCAACGCTACCTTCTCAGCCTTCCCCTCACAATGGCCAAAAAGACATTTCCCTTCAAGTCTTCCCATTTGCGAATCTGCCTTCATATCTAGCATTTCCATAAATCCCTCACATTTGTTACTGATCCTCATCTTTAGAACTGGCTGCCAAAAGTAGTGTTCGAATGTGAAATAGAGAAGATACCCTTTATATTTATTTAAACAAACTTCTAATTTGCAAACATGCAAATAACCACTTGTGCTAAGTGGGTTTGTTGGTTTTACTTGATAGGTTTCTGATTGGATGTTCATAAAGAGCTTGAGGACTGTTTGCTCTTAATTCTTCTGAAATCCTGAAAACTCCATTATACAGTTAACAAATTTGAGAAAATTAAAAAGAATTACATAAAAGCAAATTTATTATTATTATATTGGCTGCATTTAGTGTGGTTCTCCCTATATATAGTGATTTTTCTAAAGTGTGAAAAGTGAAACAATACAAGAGGTAGCCCATAGCCACAACTAAGAGATATAGAAATGTTGATTTAAGTAGAGAGTTAAATTTCTGAAATGCTTCATTTTCCTCAATGTAAATAGTCTGTGTAAGCATGAATTAAAGTGAAAATCCTTGATACAGTCATTAGAACTCAAGAGAAAAGTTTAAAAGTCAGGTGAATATGTTGTTGTTTAGTTGCTAAGTCATGTCTGACTCTTTGCAACCCCATGTACTATAGACTGCCAGTCCCCTCTGTTCATGAGATTTTCCAGGCAAGAATACTGGAGTGGGTTGCTATTTCCTCCTCCAGGGGGTCTTCCTGATCTAGGCATCAAACCTTACCTCCTGCACTGCAGGAGGACTCTTGACCACTGAGCCCCCAGGGAAGCCCCCAGGTGAACACTGTGCTGTTCATTCGTACTGCAATTAATCCTCAAAAAATTCACTTGATAAATTATGAAATAGAAATGAGTGGCCCCGCTTAGGTTAGAACCAGTCTGAACCCTTTCCTAGTGATTTCTGAGCACAAATGATAGAAAGTATCTCTCAGCCTTTCTCTGATGGCAAGACTGTGCTTGGGATCCAGTTGTTTACCAAGAGCCCAGAGTCAGAAAAGTCTGGAGACTGTCTGTGGATTCTCTTGTGCCAGCTAATTGTCCCACATCCACAACTGGTTTTCTTGGGATTTGGTTATAGGTACCAGTCTATGGGCTTCCTAGTTAGAGCTCGGGGTAAGGAGCCTGTGGCCAGTGCAGGAGATATGAGAAGCGGGCTGGATCCCTGGGTTGGGAAGATTCCCTGGAGCAGAAAGGCATGGCAGCCCACTATAGTATTCCCACCTGGAGAGTCCCACAGCCAGAGGATCCTGGCAGGCTATAGTCCGAGAGTGGCAAAGAGCTAGACATGACTGAAACGACTTAGCATGCGTGTACCTGCATATATACATATACACACATACATACATACATACATACATATATATATATGGCATATATGTACGTATATGCCACTTCCTAATCAAGTTTGATTTGTATTTGTCACTTCCAAGAAAAGGGTTCTAATAAAACAATCGTAATGTGTATTTTTGTATACTTTGTAGAAAGAAAAATATACATGTATATACATGTATATCATTATTATCGCTACTCTTATTATATAGTATTGTATTTTTTACTGAATTAGGTCCTGGAGGCATTCCTGGTATGTGATCACATTAATAAGAAATAAAGCAAACTATGATTTTTGAAAGAAACAAAGATTTTTTTTTCACATGTATGAAAACTTGCAGAGAGCATCTTTTTATATTTCTCTTTTCTTTCCTGAGTACTTTTTTTCTCTTCTGTAGTTAAATGTTTCCAACACCCTTCACACCAAGACAATCATAGGCACTCTAGTTACTATGACCTGAAGACAAGTCTTTTAAAAAAAGAGCCAAGAAAGGCAGAGTAGACCAAAGCTGAATTGCTTATGTGTGGAATCTAAAACACAGGGTACAAGTAAACTTATATACAAAACAGAAGTCAGTCACGGATGCAGAAAACAAACTTATGGTTACCAGGGCATGGCGGGTGGAGGGCAAGGATAAGTTGGGAGATTGGAAATGACATATATACACTACCATATGTAAAATAGATAACTAATAAGAACCTGTTGTATAGCACAGGGAACTCTACTCAATACTCTGTAATGATCTATACAGGAAAAGAATCTAAAAGAATAGATTTATGTGTGACTGATTCACTACACTGTATAGCAGAAACTAACGTAATAGTGTAAGCCAATGATATGCCTATAAAATTTTCTTTAATTTTTTTTTAAAAAGGTAGAACAGAAGTAATGAGGGGAAGCAGGTTGAAGACATGCATCTTGTAAGCAATTTTTTCCTTCTGAGTTGCTGCAAGGTATAATCAGTCATATGCTGCTCATTTTAGGTTTCCTTTGCCTCCTTCTCCAATTTGCCTTCTTCTGGCCAATTTGTGTGTGTATCTATTTGTGTAAGCAAATCAAGGCACATCCAGTGAGGTTAGGACAAAGATGAAATAGAATAGGAAATTTTATACCAACAAAGGTCTGTATAGACAAAGCTATGATTTTTCCAGTAGTCATGTGGATGTGAGAGCTGGATCATAAGAAGGCTGAGTGCCAAAGAATTGATATTTTCAAACTGTGATGCTGGAGAAGATTCTTGACAGTCCTTTGGACAGCAAGAAGATCAAACCAGTCAACCCTAAAGGAAATCAACCCTGAATATTCATCGGAAGGACTGATGCTGAAGCTGAAGCTCTAATACTCTGGCTACTTGATATGAAGAGCCGATTCACTGGGAAAGCCCTAATGCTGGGAAATACTGAGGGCAGGAGGAGAAGGGAGCAACAGAAGATGAGATAGTAGCTGGCATCACCAACTTGTAGAAATGAGTTTGTGCAAACTTTGGGAGATAGTGAAGGACAGGGAGGCCTGGTGTGCTGCAGTCCATGAGGTCACAAAGAATTGGACATAACTTAGTAATTCAACAACAACAGCAACAACTGTAACAATTTAAAAGCTAGAGAAAAGGCTCTGCAGTTATTCTGAGTGAGCAGTACTCTACAAAGTTTTTTAATGTCTAATGACATTGCATCCCTCTACTGAGGACATTAGAGAAGGGAGGCTGAGATTTGTTTTATGTTCTTAGATGATCTTAAGCCCTGTGATTTTGATCTTCTACAGTCTAGATATGCTTAACAGAAAAATGAAAAAAAATCTTGAGATATTCTTGCTTTAATTATTTATAATTAGATTGCAAACTCTTTGTGATTAATGGGGATATAATTCCTCCTAGTAAGAGCAGTTGTGGTAGTATTGATTGTAATAATGATCATAGTTATCACTGTGAGTAATAGTAATAGTACCTAACATTTAATGAGTACTTATTTGCCAGGCTCCTCTGTCCATGGGATTTCCCAGGTGAGAATACTGGAGTGGGTTGCCATGCCCGTCTACAGGGGATCTTCCCAATCCAGAGATCGAACCCAGATCTTCCACACTGCAGGCAGATTCTTTGCCTTCTGAGTCACCAGGGAAGCCTTATTACCAAATATCATGCAAAGAGGTTTAGATACATTTTTCATTTAAACTGTAAGAGAATTGGGTACTATAGCAGTGGCCACAGAACTGGAAACGATGTTTTCATTCTAGTCCCAAAGAAAGGCAATGTCAAAGAATGCTCAAACTACAGCACAATTGCATTCATCTCACACGCTAGTAAAGTAATGCTCAAGATTCTCCAGGCCAGGCTTCAGCAATACGTGAACTGTGAACTTCCAGATGTTCAAGCTAGTTTTAGAAAAGGCAGAGGAACCAGAGGTCAAATTGCTAACATCTGCTGGATCATTGAAAAAGAAAGAGAATTCCAGAAAAAAACATCTATTTCTGCTTTATTGACTATGCCAAAGCCTTTGACTGTGTGGATCATAACAAACTGTGGAAAATTCTGAAAGATATGAGAATAACAGACCACCTGACCAGCCTCTTGAGAAACCTGTATACAGGTCACGAGGCAATAGTTAGAACTGGACATGGAACAACAGACTGGTTCCAAATAGGAAAGAGTATGTCAAAGCTGTATATTGTCACCCTCCTCATTTAACTTACATGCAGAGTACATCATGAGAAATGCTAGACTGAATGAAGCACAAGCTGGAATCAAGATTGCCAGGAGAAATATCAATAACCTCAGATATGCAGATGACACCACCCTTATGGCAGAAAGTGAAGAGGAACTAAAGAGTCTCTTGATGAAAGTGCAAGAGGAGAGTGAAAAAGTTGGCTTAAAGCTCAACATTCAGAAAACTAAGATCATGGCATCCAGTCCCATCATTTCATGCAAATAGATAGGGAAACAGTGGAGACAGTGGCTGACTTTATTTTTCTGGGCTCGAAAATCACTGCAGCTGGTGACTGCAGACATGAAATTAAAAGACATTTGCTCCTTGGAAGCAAAGTTATGACCAACCTAGACAGCATGTTAAAAAGCAGAGACATTACTTTTTCAACAAAGGTCCGTCTAGTCAAGGCTATGGTTTTTCCAGTGGTCATGTATGGATGTGAGAGTTGGACTATAAAGAAAGCTGAGCACTGAAGAATCAATGCTTTTGAACTGTGGTATTGGAGAAGACTCTTGAGAGTCCCTTGGACTGCAAGGAGATCCAACCAGTACATCTTAAAGGAGATCAGTCCTGGGTGTTCATTGGAGGGACTCATGTTGAAGCTGAAACTCCAGTACTTTGGCCACCTGGTGCAGAGAGCTGATTCAATTGAAAAGACCCTGATTCTGCAAAAGATTGAGGGCAGGAGGAGAAGGGGATGACAGAGGATGATATGGTTGGATGGCATCACCGATACAATGGACATGATTTTGGATGGACTCTGGGAGTTGATGATGGACAGGGAGGCCTGGCGTGCTGCAGTTCATGGGGTCGCAAAGAGTCGGACATGACTGAGCGACTGAACTGAACTGAGCTGATTGCCATTTTGGGTACTACTATTGCCCCCTCACGGAGTTAGTGATGAACAAGAAGCCTGGTGTTGCAGTCCATGGAGTTGCTAAAGTTGGACAGAACTAAGTGACTGAACTGAACTGATTGCTATTTTACATATAAAGAAACTGATGCATAATGATGATAAAAACATGCCCAAATTCGTACATGCTGCACTAGTAGCAAAGCTAGGATACAAACCCAGGTTTACTTGATATAGAATAAGCATACATCTGGACTGGTCCTGAGTTATGAGAGAGAATGTCTCATATTTACATTGGTTATTTCTAGTGCAAGGCATCAACCAAAAATATTTAAGAATAAAAACCAGGGCTCTCACTGTCTCCACAGTCTCATATATCTGTAAACTTGTGAACCAACTGGATGTCCAAAACCAAAATGAACAGTGATGGCAGGCAGCCTTTGTGGCCAATCACTATGGAATCTTTAAACGCAAATTCTCTCAGTAGCAAGGTTATTGACTGAATTATTGACTTAACTCTCCATTTCCCTTTGCCTTGAAAAGTCAACAATCAACTAGATGTCTTGGCTCTTTACCTAAATAGACAGTGATAATTCTAACACATGATATACATATTGTGGCAGTTATTATTTTACAAATATGTAATGTCACAAAAACAGTTTGAGAATTTAAATAAGTGTTTGGTTGTAGCTTTAGTCATGCCTTACCACTTTGTTATCTGACCCAAGTGCCTGGCTAACATTTTCTCAGGCAGTTATTTCCTGTGCATTTCCTGAGGTTTCCACAACTAGCCTTTTTTTTTTTTTTTTTAAGAGAATGGTAGTTAAAATAATAGTGCTTTTAAGGAATCTGAAGTTCAGTGATTAGGACTGTGGCCAATGGGTGTACTTCCTGCTATCTGTGAGAATATAGAAGCTAGAATTCCTTCCTAATTATTGCAAAAACAAACATCCTTACCATTTTTTTTTCTCTAGCAGATTGATAAGAAAAAGACTTGGCAGCACATAGAGCCTCAGGAACAACTGGATGCCACTGTGCTTTAAGAGAAACAAAACAGGAAACCAACCAAGGAAACCAATCTTAATTTCCCCATACAAACTGCGAGACAGGAGAAACATGTTTAGATAGAAATGATGCAATCAAAGGTCTGCTATATCATAACAAAGAGATCTGCATGTGATCAAACTTTTGAACATTCTCTTACAGAAGCTATTTGGAACAAATATCATTTATTTTCCTGTAGATCTTGAATGGAAAAGCATAGATCTTTAGAAAAGAGCTGGTTAGTAATGAAGAATAGTTTGAGCACACTGAAGATAAAACAGTTCTCCATTTCAAGCTAACAAAGTTTAAATTTGGGGCCTGAAAGGGCAATAGAGATTCTACCCAAGCAAACACAAAAACATTTATAATGTGTTTATGTCTTTTGCAGTGCTTAGACCACAAGGTCTCCTTTCTCAAGGAGCCCCTTTCCTTACCTGTAAAGAAATGCCATCTTTTAAAATGAAAACTATATTCAATTCACTCAAGCTTATTATCATTATGGTGCCCTAATCATTTTCCTGATCCATATCTCCTTTAAAATCTCTTGCTAATTAACTTCTGCCAACCTTGTGCCAGGTCCAGGGTACTCTGACGGTCTGAGATAAGCCTTGGATATGCAAGATTTCTAAAGTTTGCTGCTGCTGCTGCTACTACTGCTAAGTCGCCCCAGTTGTATCTGACTCTGTGCGATCCCACAGACGGAAGCCAACCAGGATCCCCTATCCCTGGGACTCTCCAGGCAAGAACACCGGAGTGGGTTGCCATTTCCTTCTCCAGTGCATGAAAGTGAAAAGTGAAAGCGAAGTCGCTCAGCCGTGTCGGACCCGTAGCGAGCCCATGGACTGCAGCCCACCAGGCTCCGTCCATGGGATTTTCTAGGCAAGAGTGCTGGAGTGGGGTGCCATTGCCCTGATATTAAAGACAAATGAGCACAAAGAAGTTCAGCAATGTATTTAGTCTTCTACAATGCAAAAGCTTGCCCTTTAAGTGGAATTCTGGAGATAAGAAATCATACTGGTATATGGAGATTTTTTTTTCTGGCTACATTGTGCCTGTGCTTCTCTTCTTTTGGTGATCACTTATTTCGATTATCCTCTAAAGAATGATACTTTCTCTTCTCTCAGCACAAGTGGCTTGAGTAAGACTTACACCAGCTGAGGATCTGAGAGTGGAGCACAAGATCCTGGGCTACAGCAATCTGTTTTCATTTATTCATATCTTTCTAGTAATTGGTACATATTAGGGATATGATATAATTCTATTGATTTTAGAGAGAGTGGAAGATGCATGTTCTGTTCTAGTGAAATCCTAGTAAAGAAAAAGAAAAAAATATATATGTAAAGAGAAAGTAATTTATAGCTTAAGAATAGGTAAAGGAAGTAGAATCCCAGTTATTTTTATTTATGCCATCATGAATCCTGCTTATCTTACACTGAGGCAGTCAACAACTCGATATTTGTGTCTCTCTTCATGTTAGTGTAATCTTTTCTCTGCTTACTTTGCTACCATTAGGTCGCCCCTAGCCCTCAATCATCTCTTAAAAGTGAAAGTGAAAGTCGCTCAGTCGTATCTGACTCTTTGCAACCCCATGGACTATACAGTCCATGGAATTCTCCAGGCCAGAATACTGGAGTGGGTAGCCTTTCCCTTTTCCATGGGATCTTCCCAACCCAGGGATTGGACCCAGGTCTCTTGAATTGCAGGTGGATTGTTTAACGGCTGAGCCACAAGAGAAGCCCAAATCATCTCTTATTTTTCCTATATAAGCAGCATTTGTGCCCATTTTCTATTAGTATCTGGTGTCAGAATGTTTCATATGCCTCTCATAGGTCAAGCGGTGGGACACACATTAGAAAATGTTCTCCAAATTATCAATTAGTGAATGAAAATATGGTCAATCAAAGTGTTTCGATGTCATTAGTCTTAAAAAGACAACAATAAATCTTAAATTAACTTCTGGAATGTCAGTCCCCTGAATGTGGGAATCCTTTCTTTATACAGTTCAAGCTGGGAAAAATAATACATAGATCAAGTTAATCATTTATCAAGTGCTTTTTAGCTGATTTTAGGACTTAAAAATAATGCAGTTACTGTTTTTATCTTAATACTTTAATTCTTCAACACCAGAACAAATGAACCATAAAAAAATCAACAAATAATAAAGTGGTCTTTATTGGTGGTCTTTAATATTTTTTCTTGGGACTGATCACAGGAACTTAAAAACTAATTGGACATAAAAGGAAACATACCCTTCAATTTTTCTTTATCTATTATAAGCAACTTTTATCCATTATAAACAACCTTTGAATCTTTTATCTGTTACTTTATTGAGTTTACATTTTACTCTGATGAATTGGATCCTGATATTCTATTTGTCATAGAGTAGCGGTTTTAAGTTCTCTTCTATTCTTACGTTTCCAATACATTTCTTTTCATGTCTATTTTATGGTGAATATTTTTCAGCAATTTCTTATAACAGTAAGTTATTAAAATAGTTCTAGTTTTGATGTTTTTAGCACAGTTCAGTTCAGCCTCTCAGTTGTGTCCAACTCTGCGGCCCCATGGACTGCAGCATGCCAGGCTTCCCTGTCCATCACCAACGCTCAGAGCTTGCTCAAGCTCATGCCCATCGAGTCAGTGATGCCATCCAACCATCTCATCTCTGTCTTCCCCTTCTCCTCCTGCTTTCAATCTTTCCCAGCATCAGGATCTTTTCCAATGAGTCAGTCCTTTGCATCAGGTGGCCAAAGTTTTGGAGTTTCAGCTTCAGCATCAGTCCTTCCAATGAATATGTTTCTTCTTCATGTCTATTTTATGGTGAATATTTTTCAGCAAATTCTTATGACAGTAAGTTATGGAAATAACTCTAGATTGATGTTTTTAGCACAAGGGCTCATCTACTCACAGGAATGCTCTTCTTTGCAGGGATATTCTCCCTAGGTACTAGAAAAATCAACCCTGCTGACTAGAGAATATCTTACTCTATTCTCACTGTTTGCTGTTGTTCAGTTGCTAAGTCGTGTGAGACCCATGAACTGCAGAATGCCAGGCTTCTCTATCCTTCATTATCTCCTGGAGTTGATGCAGACTCATGTCCATTGATGATGCCATCCAACCATCTCATCCTCTGTCACCCTTCTCTCCTCTTGCTCTCAATCTTTCCCAGCATCAAGGTCTTTTCCAATGAATTGGCACTTTGCATCAGGTGGACAAAATATTAGAGTTTCAGCTTCAGCATCAGTCCTTCTAATGAATATTCAGGGTTCATTTCCTTTAGGATTGATTGGTTTGATCTTCTCGTAGTCCAAGGGATTCTCAAGAGTCTTCGTCAACACCACAGTTCAAAAGCATCGATTCTTCCGCACTCAGCCTTCATTATGGTCCAACTCTAACATCCATACATGACTGCTGGAAAAACCATAGCTTTGGCTAGATGAACCTTTGTCAGCAAAGTGATGACTCTGCTTTTTAATATTTTGTTTAGGTATGTCATAGCTTTTCTTCTAAGGATCAGTTGTCTTTTAATTTTGTGGCTGCAGTCACCAATCACAGTGATTTTGGAGCCCAAGAAAAGAAAATCTGTCACTGTTTCCACTTTTCCCCCATCTATTTGCCATGAAGTGATGGGATGGGATGCCATGATCTTAGTATTTTGAATGTTGAATTTTAAGCCAGCTTTGTATATGACTTCCTAACATACATCAAATTCTCAAAGTATAATTAATATTCAGTTTATTTAAAAGTATATTTTATGAATTAGTGTGCTATTAGCTCATGTCTTAGTCCTCAGTTTAGAGTAATTCTTTAAATTTTTGTTAATTTTTCAGGAAAAGCATATTTATATTTGTCATGAAGTATATTTTTTCTAGAATATAGTTAGCCACACATAATGTTTGTTAAATTTCAAAATTAACATTTGTTTTCTTTATATGTATGTGTCTGTGTTTTTGGTTCCTTATTTTTATGATGATTTTTTTAGACTCACAAGATACTGAAATAAGAGTTCAGTGAATTCTATTGGTTTGTAAAATGTTTAGAGATAGCAGTGATAACTTGAAAAGATATATCAAGGAAAAGAAAATAAATTATAGTTATTAGAAAAGCAACATCAATAGCATCTCTCAATATGGCTGATACTGAAGCTTTAGAATTTATCCAAACTAACAGCTTACTATACCTGCATATATTAGGGACAAAGAGGAGACATGAGACTTGGATATTCCCTTAACTGAACTGACTTTTCACTGATGGTGGTACAGTGCTGAAAGACATTGTGGTTATGTGTGTTAGTAGAAGGAAGAGGAAAGATAAAGATAAATGTTGAATACTTTAGAAATTGAGAGTTGTGACATACATATGTTATATACATAACTTATGCAGACTTCTAGTGAAAGGAATTAGGATGTAAGAAATGATCAACTTGTTGGCAAGTTGATGCCCCAGAAACTTTACCCAAGGTTTTTTTCTCCTGTAGCTTCCTAAGGTCACAACATGGTAATAATGTGTTTCTTTGTTCTGTGCTGAATATTCCTCAGCAGTATCATGGAGGCATTCTATGAATATAATCATGTTTGAAGCTAACACAGCATACACACACTAGTTTTATGATTTTCCCTTTATTGTGGTGCTTCAACCTATAATTTGGAGATGTCATAAGTGGGTGATGCATTCTTTACCTTTATAACTTTGTAAGCATTCTCAATAAAAATTATAGAGAGATGGTTTATTAATACTTGTAGATTTTGCTGTCAGCTATAACCAACTTGCCTGTGATCAACAGAAAAACCCTGTTGAGAGCTAGAAACCTGGATAAAATATTAAAAATAAACTAAACAACAACAATCCAAAAATCCATGAGAGAATACTTACCAAAGCAGTGTGGATCTGAGAGAACAAGGATATAGAAAAAGCAAAACAATAAATTATTTTTATTATTTTCTGGTTTGCAAGCATTAACAATACAAAGTTAGAGAAAGAGTTATAATTTAGCACCCAAGTATTAAACGATGAGTGATGGGAATTTGTGGCAACTGTGACTTTCACCTGGATTTTCATTTTTACTTAGAAAATTGTAATCCTGTAGTTACTTTCATCTGTGACATCTGCTGGCTGTTTTAGATTTTAGACGCAAGCAGCGATTAGACTTCTTCACAGCAAATCATAGACAGAATATTTTGGCTGATTAAACCTTAAATGATATATATGTATTTACGTGGTACGAATGAGACAGAAACACCCCTTTTAAACTGTGCGCTCAGCCACGGCGGAGCTGTCAGCCTGTGCCTTGCAGCTGGCAGACTCCTACAAGTCTTCACTGTCAGCCCTCTTCCTGGTCACGAGTCAAAAGCTAATATTTGGAGTAGCTTTGCAATCTGTCTATTCAAAGATGGTATTACGACTCATCAGCAATTGAACAAGCATTCTGACATCCTTTAAGCCTTTTTCATGCAAAGGAACTAAATTTAAAATTCTAAACGCAAAAACAAAACCCCTATTTACAGGGTTAGATTTTCAAACAACAGCAGTGGTATTTTTGCTAAATTCTTATTTGTGTATGATAAGAATTATTTTCATATCTACATATTTTCCCTTTGACCTTGAGATTTCATTTCAATAATTACAAAATAATTTTGTAAATAATTGTGTGCTTTAAAATAAGCTGAAAGAAAGATGCTTAGTTGATTAGAAAAACATCCTTATTTGATTCTTAGTAAAGAAAAACTAAAAGCAGTCCACATAAGTAGTGTAGCCTGAGTCTGCCATGAGTGTGTGAAGAGTGATTTACGTCCCCTTTCTCAATGTGAGATAACAGGACGGAAAATGTGAAGGGACTGGCAATATTCTGCTCAAGCACACATCGAAGGGGGTCCTAGGCCTTCTAAAGTCTAGGTCAGGCTCCTAAACACGGAAACCACAGAAAGTTAATGATAATTGAGATCATATGTTTCTTATCAAAGCTTCCTCAAGAAAAGCAGCTTAAGGGAAAATTCATAAATATGTGTCTTGACCACAGTCTACCAATCCCCTTCCGCATTGGAGCCTTCATCTAATTTGTTGACTTAATTACCCAAGGCACAGGAAGGTTAAACAGTGATAATCTGATTTTCTCTGATTGCTGATCACTGCAGAAAGTGGCTCGTACAATACAAAAATAAACCTAGAACCTTAGGCTATATAAAATGGAGAGATGAGGCAGTTATCCAGATAATTCAGGCAAAGTTGACTGTTTATAGTAATCAAATTATCTGGATAAGTACTCAACTATGTCTGCCGGAAGAGCAGCTTCACTCACTTCATCTGGTCTGATTAAATGGCTTATTCCTTATATCTAAATTTAGTGTGAAGTATTTATGATTAATAGGCAACTTCACAAGGAAAAACCCATTATAATATCTTATAATAATATCACCCCAAATGATAGGGATAACAAATAGCATTTTGCCCAAAGAAAGAATGAGTACTTGTCTTTAAATAATTAGAAAACATGAGACCACAGAAAGAAAATAGCATGTGGAAAAAAGCAGATTAACTGTGGCTGCGTCTAATATGAGGGCCTATATGAAAAGTGAGGTAGGGAAAGTTGAAGTTCATATGATAAATAGGAGGTTATCCCACACCGTGTCCATTGGAAACCTATACTCTGATGATCTCTGATTGTCAAGAGGGACCAAAAATCTTTAAATAGAAGAGAATCAGTTAACTTCTATTTTTCTGCTTATAAAAGTAACACTTGCTCATTTTAGAAATTTAAGAAAATATAGAAAATTATAAAGAAGGAAACCAAAATCACACCGCAGGGAACACCATTCTTAATGTTATTGTATATGTTTTTCTGTACTCTGTAATAATATACAGTGCTATTTGAGCCTCTAGATCAAACCAGGCATGAGTTTTAATTATGCAGGTCAATAAAGTATTGGAATTATACTAAATATACTATTTTGAAGCATGCACTTTTCATAAGATGATATTTTGGGTGTATTCCTATGTCAATAAATATGTATGTACAGCATCATTTTTAATTTTCTTACATGAATATAATATAAATCCAACCTCTATTTTTGGGCACTTAGGTTTCCAATTTTCTTATAAATAACCAGGTGCTGGATATCCATGCATTTTATGTTTCCCTGTTTTTTTTTCTCTTAGATTGAATCCCTAGAAATGAAATTGCTGGGTCACAGGAAATGCATAGTTTTATGGTCTTTGATACATGTTGGTTAACTGAATATCATATTTGTTTATGACTTATTAATACACAAGCTGAGTAAAAAAGTGCAACCACGAGGTAAACTCAAATGAAGTTTAAGTAATTGATGAGGCATAAGAAAGTAAAGTTCATTTGATGCTGATGTTGGGACCAATCTGCTTTAATTTGCTCAACAGTTTTGGCAATGTTCCTATAAATATAACAATGTAATTCTAGCACTTTACTTGACCCAATATATATTATTTACATGGTCAAAATAATGTAAACCCTACTGTTGACCCAATATATACTATTTACATAGTCAAAATAATGTAAACCCTACTATTGACCCATCAATCTCCAACTCTTGGAGCCAACTTAAAGAAAAGGTGTGTATCAAAACTATGCATTAATCATTGTCAGGTGGAATGAAATTGTTCCCAGTTTGATAATATATACATAAAAATGTAGTTGACAGAAAAACGGGAAATAAACAGAATAAAGGAGAGAAAATGGTGGGGTTGTTAATATGTTCATTTTACAAGGTAGAAATCAAAGGATACTCTGAAAAATTAATGGAATAAGAATCAGTGATGTAAGCATATTAAAAATTATAAAGATAGCCAATGAAAGAAATAATAATCATTAAACACTTGATACGAATGAGTAGATGGAGGAATAGGATGGAGAGAGTGAATAAAATCTTCACCTCCAGCCAGATAATTAGAGTTAATAGATATTATCTGCATTAGAGGGCTTCCCAGGTAGTGCTAGTGGTAAAGCACCTGATCACTGATGAAGGAGCCATGAGACGTAAGAGACCCAACCCACGGGCTTGATCCGTGCTCAAGGAGATCCTCAGGAGGATGGCCAGACATGAGATCGAAACCCCGGGTTTGATCCACGGATCGAGGAGATCTTCTGGAGAATGGCATGGCAACCCAGCCCAGTGTTCTTGCCTGGAGAATCCCCGTGGACAAATGAGCCTGGAGGGCTACAGTCCATAGGGTTACAAAGACCCAGACATGACTGGAGCGACTTAGCACTCAGGCACACACGTCGATGTGTGTGTGCTTAGTTACTCAGTCATGTCTGACTCTTTGGGGCCCCATGGGCTGTAGTCCACCAGGCTCCTCTATCCATGGGGATTCTCCGTCAAGAATACTGGAGTGGGTTGCCATGTCCTCCTCCAGGAATCTTCCCATCCCTGAAATGCAAGTCTCCTGCATTTCACGTGGATTCTTTATTGACTGAACCACCAGGGAAGCCCCATGCACATCTAAATTAGATAGATCAAATAGGAAATGGAAGTTCAAATATATATAGCCATAGAAGTAACAACCACATGAATTAAAAATAGAAACAGATTGCAGTCTATATACAGAAGGAGTGACTATTGATTTTCATTATAAACTTTTCTGTAGTATTTGATTTGTTACCAAGTGCCTGGAGTATTTTGATAAAATTCAGACCTAAAAACAAGGAACAAAATTACTCTTGGAGCCTCTTGGTAATTTGTTTGCACATTTGAGAGGGCTGTTATTACCACAAATAGTTATTATTAGAAACATGTAAAACACTTTCTCACTGAAAGGTACACACTGGCCATGCAAATCAAGTAAAGGGTCCCAAGCATTAATCGGTCAGTCATGTCACTCTTTGTGACCCCATGGACTATATATAGCCCCCCAGGCTACTCTGTCCATGGAATTCTTTAGGTAAGAATATTGGGATGGGTTGCCATTTTCTTTTCCGGGGGATATTTCCCACCCAGGGATTGAACCTCCATCTCTTACGCCTCCTGCAGTGGCAGGCAGGTGCCTCCTTACCGCTAGAGGCACCTGTGAAGGTATAAACTAGCCACACAAATCAAGTAAAGGGTTCAGTTCAGCTCAGGTTAGTCGCTCAGTCATGTCCGACTCTGCGATCACATGAATCGCAGCACGCCAGGCCTCCCTGTCCATCACCAACTCCCGGAGTTCACTCAGACTCACGTCCAGAGTTCACTCAGACTCACGTCCATCGAGTCCGTGATGCCATCCAGCCATCTCATCCTCTGTCGTCCCCTTTTCCTCCTGCCCCCAATCCTTCCCAGCATCAGGGTCTTTTCCAATGAGTCAACTCTTCTCATGAGGTGGCCATAGTACTGGAGTTTCAGCTTTAGCATCAGTCCTTCTAATGAACACCCAGGACTGATCTTCTTTAGGATAGACTGGTTGGACCTCCTTGGAGTCCAAGGGACTCTTAAGAGTCTTCTCCAACACCACAGTTCAAAAGCATCAATTTTTGGGCAAAGGGTTCAATTCAGTCGCTCAGTTGTGTCCGACTCTTTGCGACCCCATGGCAAAGGGTTAGTGGGCTTCAATTATGAAGTCTGATAGAAAAATCACTGTTCTGTCTCATCTCTAGCAGGTAATTTCTCTAAATTTACCCGAGAACATAGTTACTCTCGGAGAAGGCAATGGCACTCCACTCCAGTACTCTTGCCTGGAGAATCCCAGGGATGGAGGAGCCTGATAAGCTGCAGTCCATGGGGTCGCTAAGAGTCAGATACGACTGAGCAACTTCACTTTCACTTTACACTTTCATGCATTGGAGAAAGAAATGGCAACCCACTCCAGTGTTCTTGCCTGGAGAATTCCAGGGATGGGGAGCCTGATGGGCTGCCGTCTATGGGGTCGCACAGAGTCAGACACGACCAAAGCGACTTAGAAGCAGCATAGTTACTCTGAATTAATACTGTTTCCTAGCCTCCCTAACTCACATAACTAATTTTTAGGTAACCATCTGTGAATGTGAATTATGTGTGTACTATTCAGATTGAGCCTTTAGGAGGAGGGCATATGCTTACCACCTCCCATTATAACTACATAAAGGAACACCAAGATTGGAAAGATAAAGTGACTTGCTAAAGATCATAATCAATAAACAGAAGAACTGAAAGAAAAATGTAAGTATTCTAGCACAAATTCTGAGTAGCATGTGTCTGGCTTCCTATTGAATTCTTTACTCCCAGAATAATTTAGCATTCTTTCCTAAATATTCATTTGTTTATTTATTTATTTTCTGTTTTGGGCCTCCCTGGTGGCTCAGTTAGTAAAGAATCCACCTGCAATGCAGCAGACCTGGGTTTGATCCCTGGGTTGGGATGATCTCCTGGAAGAGGGCATGGCAACCCACTGTGGTGTTCTTACCTAGAGAATCCCCATGTCAGAGGAGCCTGATGGGCTGCAGTCCATGGGGTCACAAAGAGTTGGACACGACTGAGCAACCAAGCACAGCACATTTGTTTGGCTGTGCCTGGTCTTAGATGCATCACATGGCATATTTTAGTTGTGGCATGCAAAATCTTAGTTTTGACATGTGGGATCTAGTGATGGAATCCAAGATCCCTGAATTGGGAGTTCAGAGTCTTTAGCTACTGTACCACCAGGATATTTGCTAATTTAGCATTCTAAAACTCATTAAACAAATGTTAATTGAATTTCAGATAAATTAGGCCACTTACTAAAAACATTACTAGAGAACAGTTTATAGACAGACATTTAGGTTATGTGAAACTATTTATTCATGAAAAGAATTTTTAAAAATACTTTATAAAAGCAAATTATGTTTCCAGGTTTTCTCAGTTCAAACATTTCTGTTGTGCGTTTTACTATAATTATGTTAAAACTATCATACACATTCAAGGAAACCTTGAAAGAAGAACAAATGTAAAAGATTTACACCTCTAAATTTCAAAACTTACTACAACACTATAATATTCAAGACTGTGTAGAACTGGCAAAAGGACAGACAAATAAATCAGTGGAATAGAACTGACAGAAATAAACCCAGGCATGGTCAATTAATTTTCAAGTGTGCCTTGACCATTCAGAGGGGAAAGAATAATCTTTTCAACAAATGGTGCTAGAATAACTGGATATCCTCACGCAAAAGAATTAAGCTAGATTCTTACCTCTCACCATATCCAAAAAATTAACTCAAAATGGAATAAAGACATAAGTGTAAAAAGTAAAACTATAAAACTCTTAGAAGAAAACATAAGCATAATCTTTAGAACACAGAATTAGGCAATGATTTCTTAGCTGAGACAACAAAAACACAAGAAACTAAAGGAAAAAAAAAGAACAGATAAACTGTATAACACTTTCAATAAAGTGAAAAGACAAACCACAAAATGGGAGAAAACATTTGCAACTTATATATTGGATAATGGTTAGTGCCCAGAATATATAAAGAGTGTTTACAACTTAACAACAAAAGACAAGTAATCCAATTGAAACTGGGCAAAAATTCTTAAATACACATTTTTCAAAGAAGATATACAAACTAGCACATAAAAAGTTGCTTAATGTCATTAGCTGTTAAAAAAATGCAGACCAAAACTTTAAGATAACACTTCATATGCACTAGGGTGACTATAATCAAAATAATAGGCAAATAAGCAAAGCTTTGGTAAGGATATGGAAAAACTGGAATCTTCATAGGTTACTGGTTAAAATGTAAAATGATTCAGCCACACTGGAAGGCAATCTAGCAGTTCCTCAACAAATAAAACAGAAAGTTAGCATATGACCCATCAATTCCACATTTAGGTATATACCTCTGAGAATTGACAGCATATGCACAAAAATTCATATATGAATGTATACAAAAGCACTTCAAAATAGCTAAAAAGTAGAATTAATCCAAATATCCATCTAGAAATGAATGGATGCACACAATGCAGTCTATCTATACACTGGTATATTGTTTAGCCATGAAAATGAGGTATTGACACACACTATAACATAGATAAGCCTTGAAAGCATGCTGAGAGAAGCCAGTCCCCAAAGGCCACATATTGCATGATTTCATTTACATGAAATGTCCAGATTAGGTAAATTTACTGAGACAGAAATTAGTAAAGAGGTCACCAGAAGCTGGTGGGGAAAGGGATAAATAGGGAGTGATTGCTAATGGATATGGAGTTTTTTTGTTGGGTGATTAAAATGTAATTGAACTAGACAGTGGTAACAGCCATGCAATCTTGAATATATATACTAAAAATCACTGACTTGTACACTTTGAAAAGGTGAATTTTATGGTATGTGAATTATATCTAAAAACACACACACTAAATATACACATATTGGGAAAGAATTAGTGTCTTTTGCTTTGGTAGTCATTTTCTTCTTCTAATCATCTTGAAGAAATAATTGCAGGGGATTCCGATAAATTAATGGAGAAGGCAATGGCACCCCACTCCAGTACTCTTGCCTGGAAAATCCTGTGGACGGAGGAGCCTGATAGGTTGCAGTCCATGGGATCGCTAAGAGTCAGATACGACTGAGCAACTTCACTTTCACTTTTCACTTTCATGCATTGGAGAAGGAAATGGCACCCCACTCCAGTGTTCTTGCCTGGAGAATCCCAGGGGCGGGGGAGCCTGGTGGGCTGTCATCTATGGGGTCGCACAGAGTCGGACACGACTGAAGTGACTTAGCAGCAGCAACAGCAGATAAATTAAAGACTTACACTTTATTTTATTTTTTTAAGTATACTTTAATTTTATTAGTATGAAATATCTTGAGAGAATTTATTGTATTTGTGACCCAAGTACATGATTTTTAAACATGAATGGGTTTTAAGCAGAGTCATACAATCATTTACTAAAATTGCTAGTCTTAAGTAAGTAAGACTTACACTTAATTTAATTAAATTTTATCCATTTTATATTTTTCAGTGATTTTTTTTCCTGTTTACCATGTGTTTTCCCCTTTCTTTCAAAACTGTGGCTTTCTTTTTAGACTTGAATGCTATTTGAGAATACAAGGCTCACATTAGCTTTAACTGCCAGTGGTGTAGACCTGCTGGCACCATTAACAAAAAGAGGAAGATTCTAACACTCAGGGAAGATGTTCTTATTTTCCTGGTTCACAAAAGTCAAGAGCAAGCCCTGTTATTAGAGTTAGTGAGCCCAGATTCACCATGTGATTAATCACTGAAGTAGAGTCAAGAATTCAGCCTGGATTGCACCTAGTGTGTGGGTCAAAGAGCTTTTCCAGAGCTTGTTTAGGGCTTCAGGCTTGTAATTTTCCTCTTCTACAATAAACTTTCTTCCAACATGCAGTAAAAACCGAAGTTTGGGTAATACTTCCTGTTGGAAGCAAGCTGGTTGCCAAATATTAGGCCAGAGAAATGGCAAGAGGACTTGAGTTTATTCTTTAAGGACACACATCATTCTTTCAAATATCTCAAAATGAGATAATGAAGGATAACCTGCTCATTATCATTTTGATCCTTGCTCCCTTACAATTCTATCTTCCTCTCTTTTGGAGGGAGGGAGGGAGGAACAAAGAGTGAGAGAGAGAAAGGGAGCGAGAAGTAAAGTGGTATTGTAAGGTCATGGTTTAAAAATACCTTGCCTTTTCCCAAGGTCTTTAAAAATATCTGCGATCAACTAAGCAACCAATTACTGTACATCCCAAATGCATGTTTTCACAGATATTTTTAGGGGCAAGATTCAGTGACTACACATCCTGTCCACTCAAAACAACAGACAGCATGGAGGGCAGCTAATGAGTAGGTAGCCAAATGACAATGTCTCCTTACTTTGGACTTGGCTTCTAAGATCCAAGTGGCTGCCTGGCCGTCTCCACTCTGGCGTCAAACAGTCCCCTTGCAGTATGCGGGCAATTTAAATTATTACAAGGCAATGTTACAAGTATGAACCCTGGCACAAAATAAAGTAATTACATTCAATTAGCAGTCCACAAAGTGATGGCCCAATCCTGAGAGCTTCAGATGTTGCCTTTTGTTGACTTATAGAAGCCAGGTAATGAGTGAAACTTCAAAGTGTAAGGGACTAAACTGCTGCTTAATTAGTGGAAACTAGATCAGAAAACATGGCAAAAGAGAAAAAAATATATATATATACTCACCATTTTCTTTTATTGTAGGGATTCAGATAATATGCTCTACTTCCCATATAGCAACAATGGGATACCTAAATGCAGATATGTTCTTCTGAGGGAAAACCCACTGGAATGTTGTTGTTAGAGATAGTTTGTTGGGGGAGAGGGAGTTTATTTAATGTCATATCTGCACCCTTAGGGGTTTATCTTCTCTTCTTATCAATAACAACAAAGCAACAACTTTTCTTGTCTGAAGTTTAAAAAATAAATTTAAATAGAATTATATTATTTTAGAAAAAAAAAAAAAAAAAAAACACCTTCCTAAATCCTACTACTTGCTCCTCTGAAGAACAATCTGGGAATCAGAACCAGAGAAATTCTGAAAAATGACAAAATATAAGGGAAACTAGGATAGCTAATTACTAAAACATTATATTTTTGTTTTTTAAATGTATGTATCTTAATGTAATTTATTGGGTAAAACAAATTAAATGAAACAAAGTAGCATTGCCTCCTTGTGGAGTAAAGATGGTTAGTCAATAAATGGATTGAGGAAAATATTATATTCAGTAATATTCACTCATTATTCCAAAATACATTTCAGGTGGATTAGAGATTTAAACAAGAAAAGTAAAGCTCACAATTAGAAAAAGAAGATGAGCTTTTAAAAACATCTGGGAATCAACCATTCTAAGATTGACACCAAATCCAGACCATAGAAGAAAACAGATGAATTTTATTTATTACAGTAGTAAATATGACCTATCTTAAGATGAGAAAGTATGTGTAATAAGGATAATAAAAATTTTAAAAGATAAGAAATTTAAATAATCCTATTTACATACATGTTACATACAGATGGCTAATTTCTTTAATGCTATAAACAACAAATTAATAAAAATAACCAAACCCTAAATAGAACAAAAATGAGCAAAAGATATAAACAGCAGGAAAAAATTAAAAGTTCTTCAATATTTAAAATGATTCACACTCATTTATAATCAAACTAACAAAATGAAAATTATATACATTTTTTATTCATCAGATCTGCAAATATCAAAAAGTTTAGAACAGTTCGTGGGTGAGAGTAGAGCATTGCAGGTAACTCACACACAATTAGTGGAACTGGTTGGATTGCTGCAGAAGGCCATTTGGCCAAAATGTAAAATGCACATATCTTTTGACTTCTAGGAATTTCCCCCACATATACATAGGATATGTGCAAAGATATTCACTGAAGTTTTATTTATAACAATGTTAGAAGAACAATGTAGATGTCTAACAATAGGAGAATAATTAAATAGGCCATATCAGTTCAGTTCAGTTCAGTTGCTCAGTCGTGTCTGACTCTTTGCAACACCATGGACTGCAGCACGCCAAGCCTCCCTGCCCATCATCAACTCCTGGAGTTTACTCAAACTCATGTCCATTGAGTTGGTGATGCCATCCAGCCATCTCATCCTCTGCCGTCCCCTTCTCCTCCCACCTTCAGTCTTTTCCAACATCAGGGTCTTTTCAAATGAGTCAGTTCTTTGCATCAAATGGCCAAAGTATTGGAGTTTCAGCTTCAGCATCAGTCCTTCCTAAAAGACTGATTTCCTTTAGGATGGATTGGTTGGATCTCCTTGTAGTCCAAGGAGTCAAGAGTCTTCTTCAACACCACAGTTCAAAAGCATCAATTCTTCGGCTCTCAGCTTTCTTTATAGTCCAACTCTCACATCCCTGCATGACTATTGGAAAAACCATAGCCTCGACTAGACGGACCTTTGTTGGCAAAGTAATGTCTCTGCTTTTTAATATGTTGTCTAGGTTGGTCATAACTTTCCTTCCAAGAAGCAAGCGTCTTAATTTCATGGCTGCAGTCACCATCTACAGTGATTTTGGACCATATGCAGCTAGTTAGAAAGTACTACATGCTCTGTATGTACTGAATTGAAGCTCCATGGTGTATAGTCACCCCTCCTGTCTACGGAGAATTTGTTTTAGGACCATCCATCCCACAACACCCACAGATACCAAAATCTGCAGTGCTCAAGTGTTCCTCATATATAACTGTATATGGGAAATATGGGCATCTGGAAAGCCAACTGCAGTGTGAAGTAAGAAAAAGCATAATGCTTTTTGATAGTATATTTAAAAGGCTACCATTTATGTACAAAGCAGTAATACACACACGTACATATTTTTGTCTGTTTCTGGAAGAATATCTGGTAAACTTATGGTACTGGGAAAGAAGGAAGGGTAGGAGAGAATCCTTTATTAACATTTTTAATATTGTATCACGCTTATGTATTTCATTTTCACATATACATCAATTATATGTACATGGCAACATTTAATATTTAATATGCACAGATAATCTCATCATAAATTTATGATTTGTGATTTATATCTTTCCAATGTCTTGAGCCAGTTTTAGCAATTGCACTATGATTTTATACCTCCAAAATCCACAGATATGAAAATCTGAATGAAATCTAGTCTTTGAAAACTAGAAGCAATGAGTGAATTGCTGATTGGATTAACCACTTATATCCTTTAATTAGAAGATAATTATTCAAATAAATTAGCAGATTATTTATTATAAGCATAGTCTTTCTTCCAACCTGCCTTTCCAACCTTTTATCCATATTGGAGGGACAAAAATGATAGCTAGCAAAAGAATTAAAACCATTTCTTTTATAAAGTGGACATTCCTATAAAATCTAGAACACAGTACATGTTACATTAACAACAGTTGAAAAACAATCTAAATATTCAGACCATAACCTCCTTTTACTTGTTTAAAGTGGTTATATGTCAACACTAGAACTAATTAAGTTTTTAGTTTTCTGCCTTGAAAGAGGCACTATTAAACCTAATCTTATATGCCTCAAGTGTTAGTCACTCAGTTGTGTCTGAATCTTTGCAACCACATGGACTCCAGTTTGCCAGGCTCCTCTGTCCATGAAATTCTCCAGGCAAGAATACTGGAGTGGGTAAATTCTCCAGGCAAGAATACTGGAGTGGGTAAATTCTCCAGGCAAGAATACTGGAGTGGGTAAATTCTCCAGGCAAGAATACTGGAGTGGGTAAATTCTCCAGGCAAGAATACTGGAGTGGGTAAATTCTCCAGGCAAGAATACTGGAGTGGGTAGCCATCCCCTTCTCCGGAGGATCTTCCCATCTCAGGGACAGAACTCGGGTCTCCTGCATTGCAGGTGGACTCTTTACTGAGTCCTATATATGGCTATATATGGCCTATATATACATGAATCCTATATATGGCTATCTATATATATGTATATATATGGCTCATAAATTAATATAAATGGTTTTTAATAGTTTAATCCTCTGCATTTTATCTTGATTTGTAAAGTCACTTTTCTAGTTGCTGATAAAAATATCAATTTCCATTTAAACAAATATTATATGTATCTGTTTAATTGAGTATTTAATATTTTATGTAGCTACTTATTTTCTCAACAAGCCAAGTGGGAGAAAAAAAATTCCCTAACTGAAAGAGTTATATTCCATTTTATTCTCCATCCACATTCTCTTTCTGAAAACTTGGGTAAATTGAGCAGTCAGGTGATGACAAAAGATGATGACAAAGATACCAATTAAAGAGCTCCCAAACCTCTCTCCTTCCCCAGCTTCACCGTTAGAAGGAAGAACATTGAATTCAGATCATTGCTTCTTCTGGTACGTCTTGAGATCTTTACTTATTCCTTAGTCCTCCATAAAAATATTTTTTATTTACTTTGAAGAATAATGATCCTCACAAACCCTTTGATCAAGAAATCCCAGATTTAGAAATCTACCATATCATAAGCAACAGTGCAAGAAATTCATGTATTAAAATCATTTGAACACTATAGGTGGCAAAACCTGGAAACGACCTATATGCCCATGATCTGGGGTGGGAAGGGGGGTTAGTGTCATATTTGTATGATGGATCTAGTAAAATGATGTCAGATTGATTTATATCTACAGATCCAGAGTTCATAATGTGTTGTTATAAAGGTACATAGTATTGGGTTGGCCAATAAGTTAATTTGGGTTTTTCCATAACATCTTTTGAACAAACTTTTTGACCAACCCAGCAATTTAATTCTTAGAAAAACAAACCTCAACCAAAAGCTATTCTGTGAACTATGTGTGAGGATACATTCATGTGACCAAGAAAAAGGTAGAAGAGCCTGCACCAAGTCCCTCCACCTGTCACTTGAGGTGGGCGAGCACTCAGTTTACCTTCATCTTCAGGGCCTTATTGTTTATTCTTATTGTTCAGTTACTAAGTCATGTCTGACTGTTTGGAACCCCATGAGGTACAGTGCGCCAGTCTTCCTTGTCCTTCACGGTCTCCTAGAGTTTAGTCTGAGTCAGTGATGCCATCCAACCATCTCATCCTCTGTTGACCCTTTCTCTCCCTAGTCTTTCCCAGTATTAGGTCTTTTCCAATGAGTTGGCTCTTTGCAGCAGCTGGCCAAAGGATAGGAGCTTCAGCATCAGTCCTTCCAATGAATATTCAGGGCCTAGTGATCTAAATTCAAAATGATCTTTAAAGTGAGGAAAGAGATTGGAATAGAAATCTATTCTAGAATTCTAGCCCTTGGGTGATTCAGAGTCAGTGTCTTTCTGGCTCTGGTCTGTGATTTATTTGGCTGCTTCCTGTTTGAAGCCTTTGAACACTACCTTTGTTCTCTTTCTGCTTTCTTCATACGGGCAAAATAGCTATTGCCATTCTTTGTGTCATATTCTCCTGCCTGGGGTGACTTCCTGCCTGATTAATCGCCTAAACTGGGAAATTGTGGACAGTGAAAGGAGGTACTATTAATACTCACTCCAGGACAATAGGCATAAGCCAGGCTGGTCCCAGACCAGCTGGCATCTATGGCTATCCTTCACAAGTTACAACATTCAGAAGAAGAGAGAGATGGCATTTTTCTCCTGGCTTTTCCATGAAAGGGAATACCTTTATTTCTTTTAGAAGCCTTAAATAGAGTTCTCAAGATTTCCTGGCATGAATTGGATACTTTTGCCATCGCTGACCCAAATCCTGTGACTTGAGGGGATGCCAAATTGCTGATTGTGTTTTTGAACTTCTCAGTAACTGGATGGAGAGATGAATTACCTTAGATCAGTAGTTTTGAAATACCCTTAGGGCCAGTTGTGCAACTGAGTTGCCATTTCCTTCTCCAGGGGATCTTCGCAACCCAAGGGTCAATCTCCTATCTCCTGTATTTCCTGCATTGCAGCAGAGTCTGTTTACTACTGAGGCACCGTGCCTGCATACTCAGTCGCTTAGTTGTGTCCATCTTTTTGTGATCCCATGAACTGTAGCCTGTGAGGTTCCTCTGTCCATGGAGGTTTCCAGGCAAGCATGCTAGAGTGGAGTTGCTATTTTCTACTCTGGGGGATCTTCTGGAATCAGGGCTTAAACCCACGTCTCTTGTGACTTCTGCATTGCAGGTGAATTCTTTTACTGCTGAGACCCTGGGGAAAACTAATTACTCATATAGTAAATATGAATTCATACAATCCAGATAAACAAACTTTTAGAATCCTCATTAATTCTAAGAGTTGTCAAGGGGTTCCTGGGAACCAAAATTTGGAAACCCTACCTTTTTAGCAAAATTCATTGAAATGTAGTCTTCAATCAAAAGATTATTTAGTGCCTATTATATACCAGGTTCTCTGCTAGTTACTTGGAGGCTGGAGTAAACATAAAAAACAAAGCCAATGACCTCATAGCGCTCAGAATCTTTTAGAGAAGGCAATTATTCAGTTGGTGATTACCTAGAGAGTACTGAGTGTTCTACTGAGAGAGTTACAGGGTACTACATAACCATGTGTTCTCTGCAACTCCGGCGTTTCATACTCATTTTATTGGCCTCATTCCATTGAAAAATGAATATTTGTCCATGTACTAGTTTTCTTCCTTGGACTATAAACTCCCTGATTTCCAGCATCTTATTTATTTTTGTGATCCTAGAACCTAACATATTTTAAGTTCATAGTAGGGACCCAATAAATGTTCTTTGAATGGTTGATTTCTTATAACTAGTCTCTAGTTAGGTAAGTAGTTTTCAAATCCCTCTTCTGTAACTCTCAATGATATATTATTTATGGTAAAAATGTTAATTCTGTGATTTACTCTAGTTAATATAATTTCTTGGAATTAAAAATAATGCAGTTTCTTCACTCCCTCATTCAACAAATATTTGTTCTATGATATATGAAAATATTGCATTTTGGGACTTCCTGGGAGTCTAGTGGTTAAGATTTCACCTTCCAATGCAAGGAATATGGATTCAACCCTCATTGGGGAGCCAACATCCCACATGCCTCGGCCAAAAATCAAAACATAAAACAGAAGCAATATTGTAACAGATTCAATAAAAACTTTACAAATGGTATATGTAAAAAAAAATCTTTAAAAAATACTGTTCTGTATCCTACAGAAAGGATAAGAAAAAAGTTAGGCATTAAGCTCACATTCAGGATTTTGATTCTAGTGAGAAACGTTAGACAATGCCATAATAAAATATTGAAATGAACATTCCAGAATTCTGGGTGTGTGTGTTGATACTGCTGCAAGTTCTGCATCCAATCAAGAAAAAAAATGACTTGATTGGAAGAAATGGGAGAGTGACTCATTCCCTAAGTAGTGAGGCTATGCCTCCCTTTCAGTCCTTTCTAATGACCATCAGGCTTGGCAGATGAATCACCAGAACGTGGAAAGAACACTTTGTGTTAGATCTCTCACATAAAGTTTGAATATTTCATGTGGGTTGGTGTTTGAGACCACTTGTATCCAAAGGTTCTGATGCAGAAAGACTTCTGACAAGGATGTTGGTTTGTGTACCCAAATGGACTAGACATTAGACCCAGGGCTTGGAAACTTGACCAAGGATGAGTCATAACCAAGGTGGTACTAAGAGAATGAAATAACACTCAGAGCCATCCTCCTTTAAAAGACCAGGCAGGCCTCTGCAGGGACCTGGCCTGAAACAATAGCAATAAGCAGAAGAAAGAAGCTCCCCCCACGCTCAGCAGTGGCCTTGTATACCAAGTGATGGCAAGCTGAGATGCCAGTGTTCTTCCAGGCAGGACCTTCAGAGGCTCAGAGCTCAGAAAAGTTTAAGAAACTCTCACCCACTTAGCCCAGAGGTACATCATGTACGTGTGTGTGTTAGTCACTCAGTCATGTCTAAGTCTTTTCGATCCCATGGACTACAGCCTTCCAGGCTCCTCTGTCCCTGGACATTTCCAGGCAAGAACGCTGGAGTGGATTAGCCATTCCCTTCCAGGGCATCCTCCTGACCCAGGGATCAAACCTGGGTCTCCTGCATGCCGGTGGGTTCTTTAGAGCCTGAGCCACCAGGAAGCCCGAGATACATCATAGTCAGCTTAATATTAACTATAAAATGCAAAACTTCTATGTGTGCCAATATTAAAATGCCTTTTTAAAAATATTTTCAGATTAAAAAAAAAAGGTGATTTTGATGGGTTTATTTTGCTGGTGATCTGAGCCTTTGCTTGCTTACTGTATGTAAAGGTAAGCACCAGCTCTTACCCTCGTGGAAAGGGAAAACTGGAGACCTATAATCTGGACTCATTTTCATGGATGATACAGGTTAACAAATAACTATGGCTTAGATCATGAACCCCGTATTGCCAAATTCAGACTTAAACTGAAGAAAGTAGGGAAAACCACCAGACCATTCAGGTATGAACTAAATCAGATCCCTTACAATTATACAATCAGTTCAGTTCAGTCACTGAGTTGTGTCTGATTCTTTGCAACCCCATGAACAGCAGAACACCAGGCCTCCCTGTCCATCACCAACTCCTGGAGTCTACCCAAACTCATGTAGAATGAGTCGGTGACACCATTCAACTATCTCATCCTCTGTCATCCCCTTCTCCTCCTGCCCTTAATCTTTCCAAACATCAGGGTCTTTTTAAATGAGTCAGCTCTTTGCATCAGGTGGCCAAAATATTGGAGTTTCAGCTTCAACGCCAGTCCTTCCAATGAACATCCAGGACAGATCTCCTTTAGGATGGACTTGTTAGATCTCCTTGAAGTTCAAGGGACTCTCAAGAGTCTTCTTCAACACCACAGTTCAAAAGCATCACTTCTTCAGTGCTCAGCTTTCTTTTCGGTCCAACTCTCACATCCATACATGACTAATGGAAAAACTATAGCCTTGACTGGGCAGACATTTGTTGACAAAGTAATATCTCTGCTTTCTAAAGAAAGTGAAGTTGGTCAGTCGTATTTGACTCTGCGATCCCGTGGACTATAGCCTACCAGGCTCCTGTGTCCATCGGATTCTCCAGAAAAGAATACTGGAGTGGATTGCCATTTCCTGGATCTTTTGACCCAGGGACTGGGTCCCCACATTGCAGGCAGATGCTTTAACCTTCCTTCCAAGGAGTAAGCACCTTTTATTTCATGGCTGCAGTCAGCATTTGTAGTGATTTTAGAGCCCCCAAAATAAAGTCTATCACTGTTTCCACTGTTTCCCCATCTATTCACCATGAAGTAATGGTCCTGGATGCCATGAGCTTAGTCTTCTTAGTAAAGCTATGAGCTTTACACCAAGTTTTCACTTTCCTCTTTCACTTTCATCAAGAGGCTCTTTAGTTCTTCTTCACTTTCTGCCATAAGGGTGATGTCATTTGCATATCTGAGGTTATTGATATTTCTCCTGGCAATCTTGATTCCACTTTGTGCTTCAGCCAGCCCAGCATTTCTCATGATGTACTCTTCATATGAGTTAAATAAACAAGGTGACAATATACAGCCTTGACATACTCCTTTTCCTATTTGGAACCAGTCAGTTGTTCCATGTCTAATTCTAACTGTTGTTTCCTGACCTGCATACATATTTCTCAAGAGGCAGATCAGGTGGTGGTCAGGTATTGCCATCTCTTGAAGAATTTTTCACAGTTTATTGTGATCCACACAGTCAAAGGCTTTCGCATAGTCAATAAAACAGAAATAGATGTTTTTCTGGAACTCTCTTGCTTTTTCCATGATCCAGCAGATGTTGGCAATTTGATCTCTGGTTCCTCTGTCTTCTAAAACCAGCTTGAACACCTGGAAGTTCATGGTTCATGTATTGCTGAAGCATGGCTTGGATAATTTTGAGCATTACTTTACTAGCATGTTAGATGAGTGTGCAAGTGTGCGGTAGTTTGAGCATTCTTTGGGATTGCCTTTCTTTGGGACTGGAATGAAAACTGACCTTTTCAAGTCTTGTAGCCACTGCTGAGTTTTCAAAATTTGCTGGCATATTGAATGCAGCCGTTTCGCAGCATCATCTTTTAGGATTTGAAATAGCTCCACACTGTAATTCCATCACCTCCACTAGCTTTGTTTGTAGTGATGCTTCCTAAGACCCACTTGGCTTCACATTCCTTGATGTCTGGCTCTAGATGAGGGATAACACCATCGTGATTATTTGGGTCATGAAGATCTTTTTTGTACAGTTCTTCTGTGTATTCTTGCCACCTCTTCTTAATATCTTCTGTTTCTGTTAGGTCCCTGCGATTTCTGTCCTTTATTGAGCCCATCTTTGCATGAAATGTTCCCTTGGTATCTCTAATTTTCTTGAGGAGATCTCTAGTCTTTCCCATTCTATTGTTTTCCTCTATTTCTTTGCATTGATCACTGAGGAAGGCTTTCTTATCTCTTCTTGCTGTTCTTTGGAACTCTATATTCAAATGGGTATATCTTTCCTTTTCCCCTTTGCTTTTCACTTCTCTTCTTTTCACAGCTACTTGCCTCCTGAGAAGTCTGTATGCAAGTCAAGAAGCAACAGTTAGAACTGGGCTTGGGACAAAGGACTGGTTTCAAATTGGGAGAGTAGTATGTCAAGGTTGTATACTGTCACCCTGCTTATTTAACTTATATGCAGAATATATCATGAGAAATGCTGGGCTGGAAGAAGCACAAGCTGGAATCAAGATTGCCAGGAGAAATATCAATAATCTGATATGCAAATGAAACGACCCCTACGGTAGAAAACGAAGAGGAACTAAAGAGCCTCTTGTTGAAAGTGAAAGAGAAGAGTGAAAAAGTTGGCTTAAAACTCAATATTTAGAAAAGTAAGATTATGGCATCTGGTCCTATCTTTCATGCAAATAGATGTGGAAACAATGGAAACAATGAGAGACTTCACTTTGGGGGCTCCAAAATCCTGCAGATGGTGACTGCAGCCATGAAATTAAAAGACGCTTACTCCTTGGAAGAAAAGCTATGACCAACCTAAATAGAATATTAAAAAGCAGAGACACTACTTTGCCAACAAAAGTCCATCTAGTCAAAGCTATAGTTTTTCCAGTAGTCATGTATGGATGTGAAAGTTGGACCAAAAGAAAGCTGAGCACTGAAGAATGGATACTTTGAAACTGTGGTGTTGAATAAAACTTGAAAAGTCCCTTGGACTGCAAGGAGATCCAACCAGTCCACCTTAAAGCAAGTCAGTACTGAATATTCATTGGAAGGACTGATGCTGAAACTGAAACACCAATACTTTGGCCACGTGATGTGAAGAACTTACTGACTGGAAAAAGTCCTGATGCTGGAAAAAATTGAAGGCAGAAGGAGAAGGGGATGACAGAGGATGAGATGATTGGATGGCATCACCAACTTGGTGGACATGAATTTGAGTAAGCTCCAGGATTTGGTGATGGACAGGGAAGCGGGCTGTGCTGCAGTTCATGGGGTTGCAAAAAGTTGGCCACAACTGAGCGACTGAGCTGAACTGAAGAATATGATTCTAGAAATAAAGCTGTATTTGTAACCCCATGGACTGCAACCTGCTAGGCTCTTCTGTCCATGGAGATTATCCAAGCAATAGTGGAGTGGTTTCCCTCCTCTAGGGGATCTTCCTAACACAGAGATAAACCCAGGTCTCCCGCATTGCAGGCAGATTGTTTACTGATTGAGCCACTATGGAAGCCCAAGAATATTGGAGTGTGTAGTTGTCCCTTCTCCAGGGGCTCTTCCCTGCCCAGGAACTGAATCAGTGTCTTCTGCATTGCAGGCAGATTCTTTACCAGGTGAGCTTGGGCTTCCCTGGTGGCTCTGTCGGTAAAACTACCATACGAACCAGCAATCCCACTACTGGGCATATACCCTGAGAAAACCACAGCTCTAAATATAGTACTGATGAACTTATTTGCAGGGAAGCAGTAGAAACACAGGCATAGAGAACAGACTTATGGACACAATGGGGGAAGAAGAGGGTGGGATGAATTGAGATGGTAGCATGGAAACATGCATTACCGTGTATAAAATAGGTGAATGGTGGGAATTTGCTATATGATGCAGGAAGCTCAACTCAGTATTCTGTGACAACTTAGAGGGTTAGGAAAGGGTGGCAGATTGAAGGGAGGTTCAAGAGGGAGTGTACATATGTATACGATTCATGTTGATATATAGAAGAAAGGAACACAACATTGTAAAGCAATTATCCTCCCATTAAATATAAATTTTAAAAACATAAAGTATAATTCTGGACTTTGGGCTAACCTAGACTGGCTTTGTATTTCTAGAACATAATTATAATTTAATTTGAGAAATGAACAGTATAATTGTATTCCTACCCTGAGGGATGTGAAAGAATTCATATTTATTACAGCTAAAACAAAAGGGGGAAAGTGCCAAGAAGCATATGAGAGGTTTCAGCACATAATTACCAGAAATCAGAAAACAAAGGCAATTTACATGGGGAACCTAAAAGGATTTTTGGAGGACTTTGTATGTAGGCTCCTAGTGTGATGGAAGGGCAGGGATAATAGATGTAGAGATCAGCTTCTGACTCGAGGGCTGCGAGAGAACCTGACGGGGGAACTAACCTGGAGCAGCTGTCCTCCACCCCAAGCTGGGATCCAGGCTTCTCTGCAGAGAATGTGGCTCTGCCCACCGGACAGTGAGGTTTGTGCAGCAGGCAAGAGCTGTACTGAAGGAAACCACACACACAGTAAGTACCAGGGAGACTTACAAAGAAGCTGACCGCTGGGATCCTGCTGAGACTCACTGGGAAGATGCCCGTGGTTGTACTGGCAGAAATCTTTGGAAGGCTATGTGTTACTGAACCCCTTAATTCAATATCAGAGGAGCCCCCTTCCCACTAGCTGGGGTGCTGCCTGCTGACGAGGAAGCCTTGGTATCTGAGCCACTGGAGTAAGAGATAAAGCACCAAAGAAAGAAGAGAAACCCCTTTCCTCTTGTATATCCTCCCGCACCTCCACCCCAGCATATTCTACTGACAAAGCATTGTACTGGTTGCCAAAAGGGAAGCATGTCACAGGGCAAAGAAGCATGGATTTGGACCTAAAAAGCCAAAATGGCTGGTATAATTGCTATGTATGTGTATGTATGTGTGTGTGTGTGTATATATATATATGTATGTGTGTGTGTGATGTATATATATATATATATATATGTATGTATATATATATATATCAAAATGATTGAAGAATCTCTAATGTTCTACCTGAATTCAGGCTTTGAAATATCAGAATAAAAGTTATCTGAAGTGAGCTGAAAAATCTGGTTTTAATTATATCATTAAAGCACTGGCTTTTTATATCATTAGCTCCTTTTGTCTACTCAATAATACAATTTAAGATTTCTCCACAGGGTTTAAATAGTTACAATATACTGACTTAGGGCAGTGAAGTGGGAAATGGACTTACTTCAGTTCTAATAATTATACACTTTTGGACTAGACTGTGCCTTATAAATTGCACCTACCAAACTGAATCTGCTATCTGCCTTCCCTGAGTTCCTCATAGTTTTTGGCTAGGGATATTCTGGAATATTTTTTATTGAACTGGGTCTAAATGATGAGTAAGTAATGAAAGCTACAGTCTTTGGAGTCAGATAGACTTAAATTGAGATTCCAGATATTTCACTTAAGTTTTGTGTGACCCTGAGTAAAATATTTAATTTCCCTTGGCACAAATTATAAAACCTATTTAATAGAATTGCTGTGAGGATTGAATGAGACTGTCTATAAAAAGTTTAGCCTAGTACATAATAAGTCCTCAATAAATGGTAGCAATTATTAATAGAATATATTTCAAGTTTTATTGCTTCTTAAAATGAATGAAAACTTGACATACTTTTTGGTACAATTTCCAAGCTGTACATTCCTAAAATGAAAGGGTAAAAACACAACAGGATGTCAAGAAGAGAACAGAATTCTTGACAAATGACTACTGAAACTAGGAAGTTCATTCAATAAAGGTAATAAAAATGAAGAATTTACAAAAGGAATAATCAGATCTGGTTTGCATTTCATCAGGCTGTGTTACAGGCCAAATCTATTTTACTGTCTCATTTATGTGACAGATGGTGTGACAACTTATTGAATTGATAAATTGTTTTTAGTTATTTAATCACTGTGCAATCATCTTACTGTATTTCTACTCCCCTAATTTGAAACAGATTCAACCATTTGTTGAGATGGTTTCCTGAACAGGCAATGCCAGTCAGCAGGCTGGGCTGTACCCTTCAGACTGTTTGTCCATTCCAGAGTCTTGAGGACGACAGCATGCTTATATCACAAGCCACATTTGTCATGGCAGGATTCGCATTTCTCCTCCGGTTAATAATATCTGATGGAAGCATCTGGTCTCCTTTCCTTAAAAGCAAAGATACCAGTTTAGGAAGAGGTGCTTCAAAGATAAAAACCAGGTCTGTGACAGTGACTTGTGGGTTTGTGAACTGAGAATGGCAATGTCAAATCTCTCCTAACACAAGCAAACAAAATAGTCCTTGCATAGTAGAAAGGGATAGAGGCAAAGCAAAAACAACACCCAGTTGTGCATGGAACTGGTGATAGAAGCAAGTTCAGATGCTCTAAAGAGCAATATTGCATAGAAACCTGCAATGTTAGGTCCATGAATCAGGCAAATTGGAAGTGGTCAAACAGGAGATGACAATAATAAATATCAACCTTCTAGGAATCAGCGAACTAAGATGGACTGGAAGGGGTGGATTTAACTCAGGTGACCATTATATATACTACTGTGGGCAGGAATCCCTTAGAAGAAATGGAGTAGCCATGAGAGTCAACAAAAGAGTCTGAAACGCAGTACTTGGATGCAATCTCAAAAACGACAGAATGATCTTTGTTCATTTACAAGGCAAACCATTCAGTATCACGGGAATCCAAGTCTGTGCCCTGACCAGTAATGCTGAAGAAGTTAAAGGTGAACAGTTCTATGAAGACCTACAAAACCTTCTTGAGGTAAGACCCCAAAAATGTCCTTTTCATTATAGGGGACTGGAATGCAAAAGTAGGAAGTCAAGAAACACCTGGAGTAACAGGCAAATTTGGCCTTGGAATGCGGAATGAAGCAAGGCAAGGGCTAACAGAGTTCTGCCAAGAAAACACACTGGTCATAGCAAACACCTTCTTCCAGCAACACAAGAGAAGACTCTACACATGGACATCACCAGATGGTCAACACCGAAATCAGATTGATTATATTCTTTGCAGCCAAAGATGGAGAAGCTCTATACAGTCAGCAAAAAACAAGACCGGGGAGCTGACTGTGGCTCATATCCTGAACTCTTTATTGCCAAATTCAGACTGAAAGTGAAGAAAGTAGAGAAAACTACTAGACCACTCAGGTATGACCTAAATCAAATCCCTTATGACTGTACAGTAGAAGTGAGAAAGAGATTTAAGGGACTAGATCTGATAGATAGAGTGCCTGATGAACTATGGATGGAGGTTTGTGACATTGTACAGGAGACAGAGATCAAGACCATCCTCAAGAAAAAGAAATGAAAAAAAGCAAAATGGCTGTCTAAGGAGGCCTTACATATAGCTGTGAAAAGATGAGAAGCAAAAAGCAAAGGGAAAAAGGAAAGATATACCCATTTGAATGCAGAGTTCAAAAGAATAGCAAGGAGAGATAAGAAAGCCTTCCTCAGCGATCGATACAAAGAAATAGAGGAAAACAATAGATTGGGAAAGACTAGAGATCTCCTCAAGAAAATTAGAGATACCAAGGGAACATTTCATGCAAGATGGGCTCAATAAAGGACAGAAATGGTAGGGACCTAACAGAAGCAGAAGATATTAAGAAGAGGTGGCAAGAATACACAGAAGAACTGTACAAAAAGATCTTCATGACCCAGATAATCACGATGGTGTTATCCCTCACCTAGAGCCAGACATCAAGGAATGTGAAGTCAAGTGGGTCTTAGGAAGCATCACTACAAACAAAGCTAGTGGAGGTGATGGAATTACAATGTGGAGCTATTTCAAATCCTAAAAGATGATGCTGCGAAAGGGCTGCATTCAATATGCCAGCAAATTTTGAAAACTCAGCAGTGGCTACAGGACTTTAAAAGGTCAGTTTTCATTCCAGTCCCAAAGAAAGGCAATGCCAAAGAATGCTGAAACTAGTGCACAGTTGCACTCATCTCACACACTAGTGAAGTGCTTAAAATTATCCAAGCCATGATTCAGCAATATGTGAACCATTAATTTCCAGATGCTCAAGCTGCTTTTAGAAAAGGCAGAGGAACCAGAGATCAAATTCCCAACATCTGCTGGATCATCAAAAAAGCAAGAGAATTCCAGAAAAAATGTCTATTTCTGTTTTATTGACTATGTCAAAGCCTTTGACTGTGTGGATCACAATAAACTGTGGAAAATTCTTCAAAAATGGGAATACAAGACCACCTCAACTGTCTCTTGTGAAACCTGTATGCAGGTCAGGAAACAACAGTTAGAACTGGACATGGAACAACAGACTGGTTCCAAATTGGGAAAGGAGTACGTCAATGCTGTATATTGTCACCCTGCTTATTTAACTTCTATGCAGAGTACATCTTGAGAAATGCTGGGCTGAATGAAGCACAGGCTGGAATCAAGATTGCCGGGAGAAATATCAATAACCTCAGATATGCAGATGACACCACCCTTATGGCAGAAAGTGAAGAAGAACTAAAGAGCCTTTTGATGAAAGTGAAAGAGGAGAGTGAAAAAGTTGGCGTAAAGCTCAACATTCAGAGAACTAAGCTCATGGCATCCGGTCTCATCACTTCCTGGCAAATACATGGGGAAACAGTGGAAACAGTGGCTGACTTTATTTTTCTAGGCTCCAAAATCACTGCAGATAGTGGTTGCAGCCATGAAATTAAAAGACGCTTACTCCTTGGAAGGAAAGTTATGACCAATGTAGACAGCATATTAAAAAGCAGAGACATTACTTTGCCAACAAAGGTCTATCTAGTCAAGGCTATGGTTTTCCAGTGGTCATGTATGGATGTGAGAGTTGGACTGTAAAGAAAGCTGAGCGCTGAAGAATTGATGCTTTTGTACTGTTGTGTTGGAGAAGACTCTTGAGAGTCCCTTGGACTGCAAGGAGATCCAACCAGTCCATCCTAAAGGAGATCAGTCATGGATGTTCATTGGAAGGATTGATGTTGAAGCTGAAACGCCAATACTTTGGCCACCTGATGTGAGGAGCTGACTCACTTGAAAAGACCCTGATGCTGGGACAGATTGAGGGCAGTAGCAGAAGGAGACTACAGAAGATGATATGGTTGGATGGCATCACTGACTCAATGGACATGGGTTTGGGTAAACTCCAGGAGTTGGTGATAGACAGAGAGGCCTGGCGTTTTGTGGTTCATGAGATTGCAGAGTCAGACACGACTGATGACTGAACTGAAGTGAACTGAGTAGAAAGGGAATATAGTACATTGCTGGCCCCAATTAGAAGTTTAGCAAAGTAGCCACATTCACTGGCAGTTTTTTTTTTTTGGAAGTACTTTTAAGAATGTTAGAAAAAGAAACTAGGAAAGAATAGGAAAGATATGAATTACAAGCAGATTCTGATCTTCAAAAATGAGATCATAGAAAGTCACCTTCTCTCAGCCCTCCCTTTGAAAAGAGATTATTTTGCTCTGAAAATATTGGGCATTTTTAATTTCCAATTGGGATAACAAGTTAGAGGGAACCAAGAACTGAAATTCAAACCTAGTAAGACTGAGTGACTTCACTCACTCACTCATACTTACTTAAAGACTTTAATAATACTGCTGCTGCTGCAGCTAAGTGGCTTCAGTCGTGTCCGACTCTGTGCGACCCCATAGACGGCAGCCCACCAGGCTCCCCCCGTCCCTGGGATTCTCCAGGCAAGAACACTGGAGTGGGTTAATAATACTAGAGACTTTAATAATGTAATAGGAATAATAATAGCATTACCAATATTTACTAGTACCTATTATGTGCTAGGCACCCACATATATTAATCCATTTAATGCTCACTGAAAACCACACTAGAACTTTTCATCTATTATTTATTAATATATTGGACAAACATTTATTTAGCACCTAACCTATTTCTGACACATAGTATTGTTTCTTTCTAACAGCACTAAAATATAGTTATAATTGGTATCTTATGGATCTTCAGAGAGATTAAGTAATTTATCATGGCTACACAACTAGCAGGTGGTAAACTTGGTTTTCAAATTCATATCTGGCTCAAAATCAGTCCTTTATTCCTGGCTACCTCTAATCCTATGGCCTAACCTTTCCTTTCAGCCATTTATTAATGCATTGAGAAAGCCCCAAATGGAGACATTGAGAAAGCTCCTAACTTCTTTTAGGTTCAGTCCCCTTATTTATGTGATCATCATCACCCATGTACCACATGGGGTTGTTGTGAAGTTAAATGAGGTATAATGTTAAATATCTTAGAATACTAACTGACATGTAAATACATTTTGGTTGGATCAAGCGACAGTGTGTTTCTTCTTATATTAAGAACCTTGATCCACTGACAGAATGTAAACATTTAATTTTTGTTTTTCATCAGGATTTAAATAGTACATAGTCCTATTTCAATTATTTTTAAAACTATGTTCCTCATTTCCCTAGTGCTTTTTTAAATAGCTCAAATTTTTGCAGAAACACGCAGAGAAATGTAAAGGATTTCACTTAAAAACTCAAACTAAGAAACTATTCTCTTTTAGATAAGCTTTCCATCCAACTCTGAATCATCCGATTATGCAGAGAATGCTTGCCCAGTTTGAGTTCCTGACTTTTTCTTCTTTTTCTGTCCATCTAGATAGTTTTTATAAGAGGAAAAGTTGCAATTAAAGACTAAACTGAAACATGTTTCTCATCGGAAGTTATGCTTCCATGAAAAAATGCATGAGAAATGTAACCTCTACTAAAGGAAGGCATCTTATAAATAGAAACTTATTTTGAATCAAACAGTTAACTATAAAAACAGCACCAAGAGTCATGGCTTTGACTCTGTTTGGAAGTTTTTCTCCTGATGCACGCATTCTCCCTACCTGTACTATTAGAGATATTTTCCTGTTTAAGAGCCAAGGAAAAGATAGTATTGATAACCTAACAAGAATCGCACTCAAGGAGTCTTTAACAGTTCCTGTGTTAGAATTACTTCCTTTGTGACTGGGAAAATTCAAAATGGAAAGTTTGCTGTGATTTTAGATCTTCATCATGGCTAGGCTTAGGAAAAAAAACTATGTGGTAGACTAAAAGTAGAATGATAATAATCTTTCTGATAATTTCATGCCTATCACTTGAACATACTTTCCTGAAAATCTGGTAGGATCAGCTACAACTTTGGGAGGAAACTGTAATATCTATAGTTTAGAGAGTCTAAATTTAGACTTACCTAACAGTGAAAGTGAAGTTAAAGGTAGAACAGGAAACTATTGTTTTCTGCCATAATAATATTAACAAGAAATTAAATTCAATGATCTCTTTTACCAAACTCTGCCGAACTGTTGTTTTTGTGTTTACACCCATTCTTCTTTAATTAAACAGTGAATGTACAATCGTTGCTTATGATTAAACCCTATTTTCCTTTCAGGAAAACAGTAAGACATGTATATACTGTATTAAGGATTTCCTTGGTGGCTCAGTTGGTAAAAAATCCGCTTGCCATGCAGGAGACTCTGGGTTGGATCCCTGGGTCAGGAAGATCCCCTGGAGAAGAAAATGACAACCCACTTCAGTAATCTTGCCTGGAGAATCCCATGGACAAAGGAGTGTGGCAGGTTAAAGTCCATGGGGTTGCAAAGAGTTGGACTTGACTGACTAAACCACCACCATACTCTATTGAAAGAGTTAAAAAATAAAAGTAAAATGATGAGGTGATATGCATAATGAATAACAAAAAGGTTAAAAAAAAAAAGATGAAACCAGCATTAAGATGAATACAGCACTTGTGTGCCTCAAGGTCCTGTGCTGTTGCTGCAGATTTAGTTCTGTGCTTTCTAGTGATCAAAGCAAGAAAGATATATTTTCATTTATTTATTTATTCAAGAAAAAGTGATTAGTCTGCTGGTATACAGTAGATGCAAATGAGGGTCCTAGATATTATAATCTTCTAAAGAATGTGACAAAATTAGATATTCTTAAAGAACAATGGTTTATTCAAGAAAAGCACATCTTTTCCTAATGTTAAGAACTGAAAGAAAGCTTTCTTGAGGATCCTTATAAAACAAGTCTAATTAATTTTGACAATAATTTTTACTATTCTGTAATGGTAAACAAGCGGTTGCAATGACTCAATGAAGCATTTGTTGTAAGGATATTGTGTACAAAGTACAGAGAGAACCTAGGAGAGGACACTTGAGTCACTCTGAAGGAATCAAAGAAGTCTTCATGGCTAGTTAGCATTTAGGTCATTCTTGAAAACTGATGAATTGCATAGCAGAACTGCCTGGCATTCCAAGAAAAGAGCAAAGTATATATGAATGCATATATGTCAATGAGAAAGGAATGTTCAGGGTTTCTTAGTAGTTTATATTTGCATTGTACAAATTTTGAGTGACAGATAAAGATGAGTGGGTAAACAGGAAACCAGATCATAAAGTGCCTTGAATGTCATCCAAAATGAATGTAACTTGTTTTGCTGCAAATGGAGAGCTATTGAAGAGTGACAAGTGATGATCAGATTTGTTAGTTAGAAAAGATAGAAAAAACATGCTGAAAAAGTTGAGGAAAGATTACAGGGTGGGAGGAAGGAAAGGGAACTAATAGCCAGGGTCAGAGGTGATTAGATAGAACTTTAACTTGCAGTTATAACAGGACTCACCCTTTTGTTACAGAATTTTTGAAAAATTGAATGCTAAAGAACCATTTAAAATATCCTCAAAAGTGTTGCCTTGGGAATCTGAAGGGATGGTGGCATCTTCTACAAGTATAAATGACACCAAAAGATGAGGATGAAGATAGGGAACAGTATCTTCCATCTACAATTCAGTTCAGTTCAGTCACTTGGTCACGTCTGACCATTTGCGACCATGGACTGCAGCACGCCATGCTTCCCTGTCCATCACCAACTCCCAGAGCTTATTACTAAAACTCATGTCCATTGAGTTGGTGATGCCATCCAACCATCTCATCCTCTGTCATCCCCTTCTACTCTTGCGTTCAATCTTTCCCAGCATCAGGGTCTTCTCCAATGAGTCAGTTCTTCGAATAAGGGGGTCAAAATATGGGAACTTCAGTGTCAGTTCTTTCAATGAATAATCAGGAATGATTTCCTTTAGGATGGACTGGTTGGATCTCCTTGTTGTCCAAGGGACTCTCGAGAGAGTTCTCCAACACCACAGTTCAAAAGCATCAATTCTTCAGCGCTCAGCTTTCTTTATAGTTCAATTCTCCCATTCATACATGACTACTGGAAAAACCATAGCTTTGACTAGATGGACATTTATTGGCAAAATAATGTCTCTGCTTTTTAATATGCTATCTAGGTTGACCATAGCTTTTCTTCCAAGGAGCAAATGTTTTTTAATTTCAGGGATGCAGTCACCATCTGCAGTGATTTTGGAGACCAAAAATAAAGTCTGTCACTGTTTCTATTGTTTCTGCATCTATTCACTATGATATGATGGGACCAGATGCCATAATCTTTTCTGAATGCTGAGTTTTAAGATAACTTTTTCACTCTACTTTTTCACTTTCATCAAGAGGCTCTTTAGTTCTTCTTCACTTTCTGTCATAAGGGCTGTGTCATCTGCATATCTGAGGTTATTGATATTTCTCCCGGCAATCTTGATTCCAGCTTGTGCTTCGTCCAGCCCAGCATTTCTCATTACGTACTCTGTATATAAGTTGAATAAGCTCAGGTGACAATATACAGCCTTGACATACTCTTTTCCCGATTTGGAACCAGTCTTTTGTTCCGTGTCCAGTTCTAACTGTGGCTTCCTGACCTGCATAAAGATTTCTCAGGAAGCAGGTCTGGTGGCCTGGTATTCTCATCTCTTGAAGAATTTTCCACATTTTGTGGTGATCCACACAGTCAAAGGCTTTGGCTTAGTCAATAAAGCAGAAATAGATATTTTTCTGGAACTCTTTTGCTTTTTGATGATCCAACAGATGTTGGCAATTTGATCTCTGGTTCTTCCACCTTTTCTAAATCCAGCTTACACAGCTAGAAGTGCATGGTTCACATACTGTTGAAGCCTGGCTTGGAGAATTTTGAGCATTATTTTGCTAGCATGTGAGATGAGTGCAATTGTGCAGTAGCTTGGACATTCTTTGGCATTGCTTTTCCTTGGGATTGGAATGAAAACTGACATTTTCCAGTCCTCTGGCCACTGCTGAGTTTTCCAAATTTGTTGGCATATTGGGTGCAGCACTTTCATAGCATCATTTTTTAGGATTTGAAATAGCTTCACTGGAATCCCATCACCTCCACTAGCTTTGTTTGTAGTGATGGTTCCTAAGGCCCACTTGACTTCACATTCCAGCATCTGGCTCTAGGTGAGTGACCACACCATTGTGGTTGTCTAGGTCATGACGATCGTTTTTGTACAGTTCTTCTGCGTCTTCTTACTACCGCTTCTTAATATCCTCTGCTTCTGTTAGGTCCATACCATCTCTGTCCTTTTTGTGCCCATCTTTGAATGAAATATTCTCTTGGTATCTCTAATTATCTTGAAGAAATTTCTACTCTTTCCCATTGTATTGTTTTCCTCTATGTCTTTGCATTGATCACTGAGAAAGGCTTTCTCTATCTCTCCTCATTATTCTTTGAAACTCTGCATTCAAATGTGTATCTTTCCTTTTCTCCTTTGCCTTTAACTTCTCTTCTTTTCTCAGCTATTTGTAAGGCCTCCTCAGACAACCATGTTGCCTTTTGCATTTCTTTTATGGGGGATGGTCTTAGCACTGCTTCCTGTAGAGATTTTTGGTTAGAGGTGCTTTGGAAGAACCAGGTAGAGATGTTCAGTGACTATTTGGATCCACCCATTTGTGTCTCTAAAGAGGGAGGCTTGAACTTTAAGCATAGACTAGAGAGTCACTGACTAAGAATTGAAAGAGTGGATATCAAAAATACAATATTTTCCTAAGCTAGAACAAAAACTGATCTCTCATAAATTTTAAATTTTGCATAGAACTGTCAAATTTCATGAGGGAAATATTTCATGTGACATATATTTGGTCCTGCTGATTTTTTTAAGTGTAGAGTACCTAGGTATTTTTTAAGTAGAAAATATTTCAAATCTTAACAGATGATTTTGCTAAAGTGTTGCACTCTATATATGAAAATTTGGAAAGCTCAGCAGTGGCCACAGGACTGGAAAGGTCAGTGTTCATTCCAATTTGAAAGAAAGACAATGCCAAAGAATGTTCAACTACCACACAGTTGCAGTCATCTCACATGCTATCAGAGTATGCTCATAATTCTCCAAGCCAAGCTTCAACAGTATGTGAACTGTGCAATTCCAGATGTTCAAGCTGGATTTGGAAAAGGCAGAGGAACTAGAGAGCAAATTGCCAAATTGGATCATTGGAAAAGCAAGAGAGTTCCATTAAAGCATCTACCTCTGCTTTATTGAGTATGCCAAAACCTCTCACTGGGTGGATCACAACAAACTGGAAAATTCTGAATGAGATGGGAATACAGACCACCTGACCTGTCTCCTGAGAGATCTGTATGCAGATCAGGAAGCAACCATTAGAACTGGATATGGAACAAAGTGGGAAAGGAGTATGTCAAGGCTGTATATTGTCACCCCGCTTATTTAACTTATATGCAGAGTAACTCATGCGAAGTACCAGGCTGGACTAAGCACAAGTTGGAATCAAGATTGCTGGGAGAAATATCAATAACCTCAGATATGCAGATGACACAACCCTTATGGCAGAAAGCGAAGATGAAATAAAAAGCCCATTGTGATGAATGTAAAAGAGGAGAGTGAGAAAATTGGCTTTTTAAAACTCAACATTCAGAAAACTAAGTTCATGGCAACTGGTCCCATTACTTCACAGCAAATAGATGTGGAAACAATGGAAACAGTGTCAGACTTTATTTCTTTGGCCTCCAAAATCACTGCAGATGGTGACTGCATCCCTGAAATTAAAAGACATTTGCTTCTTGGAAGAAAAGCTATGGCCAACCTAGACAACATATTAAAAAGCAGAGGCATTATTTTGACAACAAATGTCCATCTAGTCAAAGCTATAGTTTTTCCAGTAGTCTTGTATAGATGTGAGAGTTGGACTATGAAGAAAGCTGAGTGCTGAAGAATTGATGCTTTTGAACTGTGGTGTTGGAGAAGACTCTTGACAGTCCCTTGGACAGCAAGGAGATCCAACCAGTCCGTCCTAAAGGAGATCAGTGTTGGGTGTTCACTGGAAGGACTAATGTTGAAGCTGAAACTCCAATACTTTGGTCACCTGATGTGAAGAGCTGACTCACTGGAAAAGACCCTGATGCTGGGAAAGATTGTGGGCAGAAGGAGAAGGAGATGACAGAGGAAGAGATGGTTGGATGGCATCACCAACTCAATGGCCATGAATTTGAGTAAGCTCCGGGAGTTTACTGGTGTGCTGCTGCAGTCCATGGGCTCGCAAATATTTAGAAAGAACTGAGCGACTGAGATGAGAGCTGCCAACATCCACTGGATCATGGAAAAAGCAAGAGAGTTCCAGAAAAACATCTATTTTTGCTTTATTGACTATGCCAAAGCCTTTGACTGTGTGGATCACAATAAACTTTGGAAAATTCTGAAAGAGATGGGAATACTAGACCACCTGACCTGCCTCTTGAGAAATCTGTGTGCAGGTCAGGAAGCAACAGTTAGAACTGGACATGGAACAATAGACTGATTCCAAATAGGAAAATGAGTACGTCAAGGCTGTATATTGTCACCCTGCTTATTGAACTTATATGCAGAGTACATCATGAGAAACACTGGACTGGAAGAAACACAGGCTGGAATCAAGATTGCTGGGAGAAATATCAATAACCTCAGATATGCAGATGACACCACCCTTATGGCAGAAAGTGAAGAGGAGCTAAAGGGCCTCTTGATGAAGGTGAAAGAGGAAAGTGAAAAAGTTGGCTTAAAGTTCAACATTCAGAAAACGAAGATCATGGCATCCGGTCCCATCACTTCATGGGAAACAGGTGGGGGAGACAGTGAAAACAGTGTCAGACTTTATTTTGGGGGGCTCCAAAATCACTGCAGATGGTGACTGCAGCCATGAAATTAAAAGACACTTACTCCTTGGAAGGAAAGTTATGACCAGTCTAGACAGCATATTCAAAAGCAGAGACATTACTTTGCTGACTAAGGTCCGTCTAGTCAAGGCTATGGTTTTTCCTGTGGTCATGTATGGATGTGAGAGTTGGACTGTGAAGAAGGCTGAGCGCCGAAGAATTGATGCTTTTGAACTGTGGTGTTGGAGAAGACTCTTGAGAGTGCCTTGGACTGCAAGGAGATCCAACCAGTCCATTCTGAAAGAGATCAACCCTGGGATTTCTTTGGAAGGAATGATGCTAAAGCTGAAACTCCAGTACTTTGGCCACCTCATGCGAAGAGTTGACTCATTGGAAAAGACTCTGATGCTGGGGGATTGGGGGCAGGAGGAGAAGGGGACGACTGAGGATGAGATGGCTGGATGGCTCGATGAACGTGAGTCCGAGTGAACTCCGGGAGATGGTGATGGACAGGGAGGCGTGGCGTGCTGTGATTCATGGGGTCGCAAAGAGTCGGACACGACTGAGCGACTGAACTGAACTGAACTGAACTGAGCGACTGAACTGAACTGAACTGAAGGTTTACTTATCAATAATACTGTAATTAAACAGTAATATGAGTTTCTCATTCTCTGAAGATGCTCTAAACAAGGCAATGGCATGTTATATGAAAAAGTAATACATATATGTACATTTTTGTGGTAGAAAATATTCTGTAATGTTTGTACATTGTAATCAAAGGGGCCATTATATTCTCTGATCTTAGTAGTATTCTTTATAGTTTGGGAACTTGGCAATTAAGCCCACAGATTATTTTCTTGTTATCCATCAGTTTGGTAAATCTTAGACATACAAATTCTTTACCAGAAATAATAAATTTATTCAATATACCTCAGTAACCATTTCTGACTATATTTATGCCTTGAAATCTAAAGCTTTCATTAAGTTTTTGCAAAAGTTCTTTTGGAGAGTTAGAACATAATTTTAACTGTTATTTTCCAAATTTCACGAGACATTTACTGGGGAAGTCACATACCTTTTTTTATTTTTTTTTTTTTGTCCTTTCATTGAATGAGATTAAATGACAGCAGCTCTTAGAAACAGAATGCTGCATTCTTGTTGAATTTCAAATTTTTTAAATTATTTCTTTGAAACTCCTTGAGCAGTTTAACCAGGTTGTTATAAGATGCATGCACAAATTAAATGGGATAAAAATTTCCCCAATTCTTTTATCTTGGTTTATAGGAAAATATTTATGACCTACTTAAAAGAATTGCTTCACTAATAAAATTTAATTTTCTATATCACTTTAAGATAAGGAACTTTTAGTTCAAATTTAAATTTTTAGCAACTGATACATTGGTTATGGTAACTTTATATGGTGCTTGATTTTCAAAAGTGTGAATGACTACAATCAGTTTTATATAACTGATCAGATTAGCTGTTTACATATAAATAATTGAACACTGTACAGTTTCTAGAAAGGACCAAACTGAGCTCATGTTTCCCAATGTAATTGTGAGCTACATAGCTGTTTGACTACCAAGCCATCACTTTAGTTACAACATGACTGAATTCGTGGTACTATGTAGATAAAGGCTAAATTGATAAAAATGGTCTGACAACCACATGTCAGTGCCAAAGGAAGAGATCACCACTATCCAGGAATTTAAAAGTGATAGATACTGTAGCGCAAGTATCTACAGTACTTGTACAGATCTCAGAACTTTAGGTTACCATTATGTGGAGGGGGACTTTAAAGTAAATAAAATTTTGGAGGAAATTATTAAGGTTGTACAGTTCCATGCTTTTGGATTGATCAAAGCATGTAAAGAATTCAATCTTTATAACCTGTGTCCAGCTTAGTATCTCACTGTAGTCTTAGGTTTCAACAAGAACTTGCCCTTCTGTAGTGTTCTTTTATATAACATGTATTATGTTTTCCTGAGCCAAATCAGAAATGTACTATTGGAGAATTAGATGGGCATGTATAGATAGGATTTTTCATGTATCCTAACAGATAGGGTCTCTACTACATTAAAAATAGCTAGACCATGCTTCCTTATGTATTTTATTTCCTGTTGAGTGCTAAAACTTTCACTTGAACTTTTAGTTGCTAGGCTTTCTTCTGATTTTCATAAATGAGCACTGACCCTGCAGTCCAAAAACAATGCCTCTAAGGGTCTTTGCTGCTGCTGCTGCTGCTAAGTCGCTTCAGTTGTGTCCGATTCTGAGCGACCCCATAGACGGTAGCCCGCTAGGCTCCCCTGTCCCTGGGATTCTCCAGGCAAGAACACTGGAGTGGGTTTCCATTTCCTTCTCCAATGCATGAAAATGAAAAGTGAAAGTGAAGTCACTCAGTCGTGTCCGACTCTTAGCGACCCCTGGACTGCAGCCTACCAGGCTCCTCCATCCATGGGATTTTCCAGGCAAGAGTACTGGAGTGGGGTGCCATTGCCTTCTCTGAAGTGTCTTTAGGAACCACTAAATAAAGTACAAAAATCTAGTTTTTCAAAATGTCTTCCTATTTTTCTTCCTTGAATAGTCTCTCTGTCTTCTCCTACCTAGTATTCTCTTTTAGGAGGTTCTCCTGATGGTTCAGATGATAAAGAATCTACCTGTAATGCAGGGAACTCAGATGCAATCCCTGGGTCAGGGAAATTCCCTGGAGAAGGGAACAGCTATCCACTTCAGTACTCTTGCCTGGAGAATCCCATGGACAGAAGAGCCTTGTGAGCTACAGTCCGTGGGGTCACAAAGAGTCAGGAACAACTAATGCTTTCAGTTTTTCATTTCATCATGTGATCAACAATGACCCTTTATAATTAGAGCCTAATTACTATTTTTACATATTACTACTAAAAAATCATACTGTGGATAAACAGAGAAATAAAATTTTTAAAAAACTACATAAATTTAAAATCATAAGTTTTCAAACTAGAGCGTTATTGTGACATAAATGTGCTTTTATATGTTATACACAAATGTTTCTGTTTTTATTTTATTATCATTTTTTAGCCACCATGAATCAAATGGAGAAAATGTTATAAACATCAAAGAAAACTTTTACTCCAATTAGAAAAATAATGTATATTCAATTTTGAATTCTGATGTTTTGTGATACATTGAGAAAAGAGATGCTAGAATCATACTGTCTGATACAGTAGTGACTGTATTTAGCACTCAGAATATAGTTAGTGCACATTGAAATATACTATATGTATAAAACATTTGCTGGGTTTCTCGTCATGGAAAAATAGAATGTAACATATTAATGTTTTGATGTTGATTACATGTTGAAATGGTAATATTTTGAACATACTGAGTTAAAATTTATCAAATTAATTATACCTGTTTTTCTTACTTTTGTAATATAAGTGCAAGAAAAATTTAAATTACATACTGGCTCAAATAATTATACTTGTTTTTCTTACTTTTGTAATATAAGTGCAAGAAAAATTTAAATTACATACTGGCTCAAAGTATGTTGCATTCTGTTAGAGAATTCATTTTGTTTGTACAAAAAAGCATGAGCTAATTTAAGACACTGATATAAAAAATTATCATATATTCTGATTTACAAAGTGTTTGTGGAAGGGTGGTATCTTGGCAGAATGGTGTATAAGTACACATTGATGTTTTAATAAATGTACTGGATATTGCGTTATGTAAAACAAAGGGCTTTGTATCCTTATGCTCCTATTAAGTTGTCTTCCTTCAGTAATTAAGGTGACATCTGGGACTGACTATCCTTAATCTCAGGGCAGTGATGAACCAGTAGAATCCAGAGAACAAAAGTAAATATTCATTTCCAAGTTTTCACTGCCTAGACCTTGAGGCATAAATACAAGATTTAGGGGGATACTTTAAGCAATCTGATTGATTTTTTCTTATCTCCAAAACTGGACCAAGTTTTTCCTAACTGGAGAAGGGAGGAGAGAAAGAGAGAGGAGAAGAGGATGCTAGAGAGTTTACACAGCATCGTATCCTTAAAGGCCTATGCCCTATATTTCATATAGACCACTAGCCAGAAAGTGGCCAAGGGGATAAAAGGATTCACACCCTGGGGACTGAGTCTTATGCAAATAAGGTAGCAAGAACCCAGAGTTCTGACTTCAACCCAGCACAGCACTGGAACAAAAGGGTTAGATGTTTTTTAGGGAACATGGCTTTACTTAGCCTCATTATATTTCCAGAAGTCCCAGAAAGTCATGAGAGAGAGCACCTGCATTTTTCCCATACCCTCAAAAGAGGAGGGAAATAACTGAAAGTGAGTTGATTAGGGAAAGGTTTATGGACAAGTGTGAAAGATATCAAAATAGCAACTTGTGTGGGCACAGAACCAAGCACAGCCTGAGATCGTGTGTATCTCAATACATGGAGGAACTAAATCCGGATTCTTTTCTGATCTAAGAACTGACTGCTATTTCAAGAGTTCCTGGAATATACATGCAGCTTGAGGAGAAAAAAGAAAGCAGAAAAACTCTGGGTTAGTTGAGGAACATAAAGGAGGTTTAACTCAAATGTAATCTCAGAGCTTCATATCTTCTACGTGATCAGTGAGGTAGCAAGGATCATGAATCTCTTTAAAATTCTGGATGACTTGAGAACATTTTTATTTAGTTTTTATGGGCATGTATTTACTAGTGAAAAAAAGAAAAAGTTTTAAATGTCACTTTGGTTTGTCTCCAAGGACCAGTCCCATGACTAAAGGCCAATCCTTGGAAAACTTTTAGCAACCTCTCTTTTTCCCTCTTAAAGAACTCCAGGAGATGGTAAGGGACAGGGAGGCCTGGCTTGCTGCACTGTATGGGGTCCCAAAGAGTCATGACTTAGCGACTGAACAACAACTCTTCTTAAACCACTACTTCTCCGTATGTACATAAGTCAGCTTTCTTGGAGCACTTTCAATGTTCAAAGCTGATTTTCTCTTTTATATCTTCAATTTTTTGTTGTGAAATCTTCAAATAAACAGAAAAGTTGAAGCACTAGTACAGTGAACACTGTATTTATGCCATATAAATTCAACAACTAACCGTCTACTATATTTGTTTTATATCTTACTCTCTATGGATACACACATTTATTCTGAACTGTTTAAAACATAAATTTTAGACAGTATTTATTTTCACCCTTAAATTTTTCAAAATGAGGGCATTGTGTTACATAAGTACAATACTAATCACAAACCTATGAAAATTAACAAAAATAACTTGTTATCATTTAATCTTCAGTTATCATTTAATCTTCAGTCCACATTCAAATTTCCCCACTTATGCCATGGATGTGTTTTCTGGTCCTTTTTTTCTTCCTCAAGAATTCTATTTCTTATGTTGTATGTGCTGGTACATCTTTTCAGTTTCTTTTAGAAAGTTCCCTCCACATATCCCTCTTTTTTTAAATACATTTTTAAAAAAGCCCAGATCAGTGTTTTCATAAAATATTCCACATTCTGAATTTATTTAATTGCTTGCTGCTTGTGTAGTTTAATATGTCCTCCTATCTCTTGCATTTCTTCTAAATTGAAATTTAGGTCTAATTGATGAGATTCAAGGTAAATATTTTTGGCAAGGCTACATTATCACTGACATTGTGTATTTCATGATGCATCACATCAGGACTGACATGCGCCAGGCTCTCCCACCATTTGGCCCCTTGATAAAGTGGTTGCTCTCCAATATACAAACACATTTCCCCATTTGCATTAAGTTATTTGTGGTGTTACTTTAGACTCTCTAAATACATCCTTCCTTTCTTTACCATTTTGATTCTTAACCAATTGCTTGCCTCAAGGAAGTTATATCATCTCCCTGAAGCTTACTTTCTTCCCATCCATTAATTAAGAACAAACGTGAGATTGTAAAGATTCAGTGAAATAATGTATGTGAAATGGTTTTGGAAATTGCAAAGTATTTTGCAATTGCAAGACAACTTTTTTCCTATAAATAAATATTAATAGTTTCAGATGCTCTGAACAACCTCCTTATTCAGGGAAAGCCTTGTGATCTGGTACATGGCTCAGCAACCAGCTTTCCAAACAGAAAGGCCTTGCTTTTTAAATTGTGCCAATATCTGTGCTGTTAATATTTAAGGCAGAGAAACCAGAGATCAAATTGCCAACATCCGCTGGATTATCGAAAAAGCAAGAGAGTTCCAGAAAAACATCTATTTCTGCTTTATTGACTATGCCAGAGCCTTTGTGTGGATCACAATAAACTGTGGAAAATTCTGAAAGAGATGGGAATACTAGACCACCTGACCTGCCTCTTGAGAAACCTGTAAGCAAGTCAGGAAGCAACAGTTAGAACTGGACATGGAACAACAGACTGGTTCTAAATAGGAAAAGGAGTATGTCAAGGCTGTATATTGTCACCCTGCTTATTTAACTTCTATGCATAGTACATCATGAGAAATGCTGGACTGGAAGAAGCACAAGCTGGAATCAAGATTTCTGGGACAAATATCAATAACCTCAGATAATGCAGATGACACCACCCTTATGGCAGAAAGTGAAGAGGAGCTAAAGGCCTCTTGATGAAGGTGAAAGAGGAGAGTGAAACAGCTGGCTTAAAGCTCAACATTCAGAAAACGAAGATCATGGCATCTGGTTCCATCACATCATGGGAAATAGATGGGAAATAGTTGAAACAGTGTCATACTTTATTTTTGGGGGCTCAAAATCAATGCAGATGGTGATTGCAGCCATGAAATTAAAAGATGCTTACTCTTTGGAAGGAAAGTTATGACCAGCCTAGATAGCATGTTAAAAAGCAGAGATATTACTTTGCCAACAAAGGTCCATCTAGTTAAGGCAATGGTTTTTCCAGTGGTCATGTTTGGATGTGAGAGATGGACTGTGAAGAAACCTGAGTTGATGCTTTTGAACTGTGGTGTTGGAGAAGACTCTTGAGAGTCCCTTGGACTGCAAGGAGATCCAACTAGTCCATCCTAAAGGAGACCAGCCCTGGGTGTTCATTGGAAGGACTGATGCTGAGGCTGAAACTCCAATACTTTGGCCACCTCATGTGAAGAGTTTACTCATTGGAAAAACCCTGATGCTTGGTGGGATTGGGGGCAGGAGGAGAAGTGTACAACAGAGGGCGAGATAGCTGGATGGCATCATCAACTCGATAAACATGAGTTTGGGTGAACTCCGGGAGTTGGTGATGAACAGGGAGGCATGGCGTGCTGAGATTCATGGGGTTGCAAAGAGTCAGACATGACTGAGGGACTGAATTGAACTGAAATGAACTGAATAGTCCTACTCTGGCCAATTTCAAACCAGCACCTTGATGTCAACCAGACTGCAAACTTCCAGAAAAGTTAATGATCAAATCTTTTGAGCTTGAATAGACCAACTTCAGCACAACACTGAGAGGATGCTTGTAGGGAAAGATTGCCAGATTTAACAAATACAAATATATCTGATATTTGAGATTATTTTTTGTCATGCATCTGAATTCAAATTTAGCGAGGTGTCCTGTATTTTCTCTGACTACCTTAGTAAAGGTCATGTTTCCATGGGTGTGTATGTGTGTGTATGTGTGTGGAGGTGTAAGTGAGGAGCCTAAAGAGACAGATACTAATCTTCCTCCTCCAATGACTCAACCCATACATTATCTGTATTTATTTGGTTAATTTACATTTTTTTCTTTGCTTCATTCAGGGAAATGCTACACCAGAATTTCCCCAGTTTATACTTTGTCTTATTACTAAGATTTTAGGACCAAAAAAAAAAAGAGAGAGAGAGAGAGAGAGAGAGAGAGAGAGAGAGAGAGAGAGACTTTGAGAATTGAGAAGTTCATGTAATAAAATTAGTTATTAAAAAATGAATTATTTAGCAACTTTCTATCTTGACCAAACTCAATTCTAACCCTTTTCAAAACATACATTAAACAAATGCCAAGCATTATTTAAAAGTTTGGAAATTAGAATTTTCTTAAGAGTATGTAAGAAAATGATTAATAAAAACTTTGGTAGTTTATGATAACTGCCTTATAGATAGTCTTTGTTGGCATATTTAGATGAAGCAGTTCTTTTTAAAATGATGCATGTGCAAAATAAGCTGAAGAATTGAATGGTCTCCAATTGCCACAGTGAGGTAAAATATAGTCTGCCCAGCTATTTGTATTAAATATTTTTTAAAGATTTTTTTGATGTGGATGATTTGAAAATCTTTATTGAATTTGCTACAGTATTGCTTCTGTTTTATATTTTGGTCTTTTGGCTACAAGGTCTGTGGGATCTAAGCTCCTTGACTAAGGATCACCCCTGTGTTAGAAGATGAAGTTCCAACCACTGGACTGTCAGAGAAGTCCCCTGTATTAAGTATTATATATTAAAGATATTTACCTTTACTGTAAAAAGAATAGGAGGAAAAACACTTTGGTTGTCACTGTATACTTAATATCATATGAAAAATATGCTCTTTCCCTGTCAAAAGAAAATGCACATTTGACTATACAGTTCAGTAAGTCATACGGAGGTAGCCCAGGCAGCAGAGTGTGAGACTCTTAATCTCAGGGTCGTGGGTTCGAGCCACACGTTGGGCAACTTTTTGCTGCCTTGGGCTTCCCTGATAGTTCAGTTGGTAAAGAATCCACCTGCAATGCATTAGAAAGTAAAAGTGAAGTCCCTCAGTTGTGTCCGACTCTTTGTGATCCCATGGATGGTAGCCTACCAGGCTCCTCAGTCCATAGAATTTTCCAGGCAATAGTACTGGAGTGGGTTGCCATTTCCTTCCCCAGGGGATCTTCCCAACCCAGGGATTGGACCAGGTCTCCTGCAGTGCAGGCTGCCTTCTCATTGTCTCCATGAATGGCCTTTCCTCTGTGCACTCCCCTCCTGTATTTGTACCCTAAGCTCTTCTTATAAGGATACCAGTCACACTGGATTGCATGTTAAGTCACTTCAGTTGACTTTTGAGACCCCATGGACTCTTGCCCACTGGCCTTGTCTGTCCATGGGATTCTCCAGGCAAGAATACTGAAGTGGGTTCTCATGCCCTTCTCCAAGGGATCTTCGCAACTCAGGGATCAAACCTGTGTCTCTATGTCTCCTGCACTGGCAGGCAGGTTCTTTCCCACTAGCACCACCTGGGAAGCCCCACACTGGATTAGGGTCCACCCTAATGGCCTGATTTTAATTTAATCACTTCTTTAAAGACCCCATTTCCAAATACAGTCACCTTCTCAAGGGCTTAGGATTTCAATATATGGATTTTTTTTTTTTAAGGGGGCACAGTTCAGCCCTAAGCAGCATACTTCTCTATAGTTAATTTAAGTTGAAATATATATTTCTAATTCTTTCTCATTAGAAAAGTAGTCAACAATTCAACACACAAAACCATATCTTGCACTCTGTCAAAGCCCTTCAATCTACCCATCTTGTTCAAAATACAAAGTCTTTCCTCTATCCTATAAGATTATTCCATCTGCGCTCTTCAACCTCCTCTCTCTCAGAATCTGCCTCCCATCACCATATCACTTGGCTTACTACTTCATTGCCCTCAGCCTCTGTGACGGACTATCTGTGTGAAATAAATTTTCCTCTCTTTCCTCCCTTCTCTCAATTATTCTTCCTTTAAATATCATCATCTCATGACAAGATCTCCACCTGACTTTCTAATATATAGTCCTCTATCTTGAGTGTTTGAGTGTCTCCTGTGGAGGCATGGGTCAGCAATGGCCTGCCATGGGGACAGAGTCTCTTGCTGCAGCAGACCTGAGTCACACAGCATTCCCCACCATAGAGGCACTGAGCAAATGACCCACAAAGTGCAGAACAATTATGCCAAAGAAATTCTTGCACTGTTAAGAAAGTCTTAGTACCCACAACAGATTTCCCAACCTGGGGATCCTGCAAAGGGACTGAGAACCCCAAGGGAATTTGATGTTGGAGGCCAGCGGGATTTGATTACAGAATTTCCACAGGACTTGGGAAACAGACTCGTGGAGGGCACAAACAAAACCCTGTGCACACCAGGAGCCAAGAGAAAGGAGCAGTGTCCCCACAAAAGACTGAGTCAGACTTGCCTGTGAGTGTCTAGGAGTCTCATGTGGAGGCTTGGGTCAACAGTTTGGCCTCAGGCCAAACAACAGGGACAAGACACAGCCCTAGCATCAAGTGGAAAACTGGATTAAATATTTACTGATCATGGCCCTGCCCATCAAAACAAGATCCATTTTTCCCCACAGTCAGTCTCTCCCATCAGGAAGCTTCCATAAGCCTCTTATCTTTATTCATCAGAGAGCAGACAGAATGAAAACCATAATCACAGAAAACTAACCAAACTGATCACATCAACCAAGCCTTGTCTAACTCAATGAAACTATGTAGGGCCACCCAAAATGGACGTGTCATGGTGGAGAGTTCTGACAAAACATAGTCCACTGGAGAAAAGAATGGTAAACCACTTCAGTATTCTTGCCCTGAGAACCCCATGAACAGTATGAAAAGGGAAAAAGATATGACAGTGAAAGATGAGCTCCCCACGTCAGTAGGTGGCCAATATGCTACTGGAGAAGAGTGGAGAAATAACTCCAGAAACTAAAATGGAGATGGAGAAGAGATGGAGCCAAAACAAATATAACGCCCAGTTGTGGATGTGAGTGATGATGGAAGTAAATTCTGACGCTGTAAAGAGCAATATTGCATAGGAACCTGGAATGTTAGGTGCATGAATCAAGGTAAATTGGAAGTGGCCAACCAGGAGATGGCAAGAGTGAATACTGACATTTTAGGAAGCAGTGAACTAAAATGGGCCAGAATGGGCAAATTTAATTCAGATGAACATTATATCTACCACTGTGGGCAAGAATCCCTTAGAACAAATGGAGTAGCCATCATAGTCAACAAAAGAGTCTGAAATGCAGTACTTGGATGCAATCTCAAAATGACACAGAATGATCTCTGGTCATTTCCAAGGCAAAACATTCTATATCACAGTAATCCAAGTTTATGACCCAACCACTAATGCTGAAGACACTGAAGTTGAATGGTTCTATGATGACCTGCAAGGCTTTTTAGAACTAACACTCCAAAAAGATGTCCTTTTCATGATAGGAGACTGAAACACAAAATTAGGAGGTCAAGAGATTACTGGTGTAATGGGAAAGTTTGGCCTTGAAAGACGAAATGAAGCAGGACAAAGGCTAACTGTTTTGCCAAGAGAATGCACTGGTCATAGCAAACACCCTCTTCTACAACACAAGAGATGACACAAGAGATGACTCTACATGTGGACCCCACCAGATGGTCAGTATCAAAGTCAGATTGATTATATTCCTTGCAGCTGAAGATGGAGAAGCTCTATACAGTCAGCAAACACAAGACTGGGAGCTGACTGTGGCTCTGATCATAAACTCCTTACTGCAAAATTCAGACTTAAATTGAAGAAAGTAGGGAAACCAGCAGACCATCCAAGTATGACATTAAGTCAAGTCCCACATGATTATACAATGGAAGTGACAAATAGATTCAAGGGATCAAATCTGAGGAGATAGAGTGCCTGTAGAATTATAGAAAAAGGTTTGTGGAATTGTATAGAAGGCAGTGATCAAGCCCATCCCCAAGAAAAATAAATGCAAAAAGGCAATGTGGTTGTCTGAGGAGTTCTTACAAATAGCTGAGAAAAAGAAGAGAAGTTAAAGGCAAAGGAGAAAAGGAAAGATATATACATTTGAATGCAGAGTTCCAAAGTCTAGCAAGGAGAGATAAGAAAGCCTTCCTTGGTGATCAATGCAAAGAAACAGGGGAAACAATAGAATGAAAAAAACTAGAGATCTCTTCAAGAAAATTAGAGATACCAAGGGAACATTTCATGCAAAGATGGGCACAGTGAAGGACAGAGATGGTATGGACCTAACAGAAGCAGAAGATATTAAGAAGAGGTGGCAAGAATACACAGAAAAACTATACAAAAATGATCTTCATGACCCAGATAACCACAATGGTGTGATCACTCACCTAGAGCCAGAAATCCTGGAGTGCAAGGTCAAGTGGGCCTAAGGAAGCATCACTACAAACAAAGCTAGAGAGGTGATGAAATTCCAGCTGAGCTATTTCAAATCCTAAAAATGATGCTGTGAAAGTGCTGCACACAATATGCCAGCAAATTTGGAAAACTCAGCAGTGACCAGAGAACTGGGAAAGGTCAGTTTTCATTCCAATACCAAAGAAAGACAATGCCAAAAATGTTCCGACTACCACACAATTACACTTATCTCACATGCTAGCAAAGTAATGCTCAAAATTCTCCAAGCGAGGCTTTAATAGTATATGAACCGAGAACTTTCAGATGTTCAAGCTGGTTTTAGAAAAGGCAGAGGAGCAAGAGGTCAAATTGCCAACATCCATTGGATCATAGAAAAAACAAGAGAGCTACAGAAAAGCATCTACTTCTGCTTTATTGACTAGGCCAAAGCCTTTGATTGTGTGGATCACAACAAACTGTGGAAAATTCTTAAAGAGATGGGAATACTAGAGCACCTGACCTACCTCCTGAGAAATCTGTATGCAGATCAAGAAGTAACAGTTAGAACTGGACATGGAACAGCAGACTGGTTCCAAATTGGGAAAGGACATTGTCAAGGTTGTATATTGTTACTATGTTTATTTAGCTTATATGCAGAGTACATCTTGAGAAATACAGGGCTGGATGAAGTACAAGCTGGAATCAAAATTGCTGGAAGAAATGTTAATAATCTCAGATATTCAGATGATACCACCCTTATGGCAGAAAGTGAAGAAGAACTAAAGAGCCTCTTGATGAAGATGAAAGAGGAGAGTGAAAAATCTGGCTTAAAAGTCAACATTCAAAAAACTAAGATCATGGCATCCAGTCCCATCACTTCATGGCAAATAGATGGGGAAATAATGGAAACAGTGACAAACTTTTATTTTCTCTGGCTCCAAAATCATTGCAGATGGTAATTGCAGCCATGAAATTAAAAGACACTTGATCCTTGGAAGAAAAGCTATGACCAAGCTAGATAGCATATTAAAAAGCAGAGACATTACTTTGCCAACAAAGGTCCATCTAGTCAAACCTGTGGGTTTTCCAGTAGTCATGTATGGATGTGAGAGTTGGGCCATAAAGAAATCTGAGCAGCAAAGAACTAATGCTTTTGAACTGTGGTGTTGGAGAAGACTCTTGAGAGTCCCTTGGACTGCAAGGAGATCCAACTGGTTAATCCTAAAGGAAATCAGTGTATGAATATTCATTGGAAGGACTGATGCTGTGTCTGAAACTCCAACACTTTTCCACCTAATGTGAAGAACTGACTCATCAGAGAAGACCCTGATGCTGGGAAAGATTTAAGGTGGGAGGAGAAGAGGATGACAGAGGATGAGGTGGTTTTATGGCATCACCAACTCGATGGACATGAGTTTGATCAAGCTCCGGAAGCTGGTGATGGACAGGGAAGCCTGGTGTGCTGCAGTCCATGTGGTCACAGAGAGTCAGACACCACTGAGTGACTGAACTTTCCTTGTCTTATTTTTTTCTCTGTCACATTATCAACATATTTTACTTAGTGATCCCATTTATTATCTGTCTCCCACAAGTACATATATTATATTTTTTTCTGTTTTATTGACCATTATATTCCCTTCATTTTAGAATACTGTCTATCAAATTGCAAATATTTAATAAGCACTGCAAATAAACTAAATGATGTTCAGTTTGGATTTATCTTCTTTCAAGCTTTCTTGTTCTTACCAAGCAGTATATTTCAGGTCTTGGAGGAAGAGAATTTCAGGTCTTAGGCAGAAACTGACTAAAAGACCTGCTAATGCTTGTTTTGGGGCTAGAGTCTTATCTCTCTGAGCCTCAGGCTACTCCATGAAATTTAAAGGAACAGTGAGGTTAAATCAGTAAAATGATTAACAGAGTTATATTGTAATTCTAAATTCAAATCTGAACGCAGTGTTTGAATTGACTAATCAGGTCTGCTCTGGAAAGTATGGCTTTGGAGTTGTCATAAGTGCTAGGTGATATCCAGAGTCAAATACAGGCATACCTCATTTTATTGTGCTTCACAGATACTGTGTAGTTTAAAAATTGAAGGTTTGTGACAACTGTATGCGGAGTAAGTCTATTGGCTCTGTTTTTCCAACAGCAGTTGCTCATTTTGTGTCTCTGAGTCATATTTTGGTAATTCTTGCAATATTTCAAACTTTTTCATTATTATTATATTTGATATGGTGATCTGTGATCAATGATCTTTGATGTTACTATTGGAATTGTTTGGAGTTAATTGTTTTATTAGGATATTCTTTACTGCAATAGTATGAAACCAAACCTGCCATATCTCCAAGGTGAGCCTGTAATCTGTCTCTATAAACATAAAGTCATACCATGTTGGTTTACTGGCTTGTTTTTCCTCTAATTGCTTAAAGATCAGTTTTGAAGCCAGCTAAAGAAAAATATAACTTATATAACTATTTTTGGTTTCAAAGCTGAAAAACTAATTTAAAAATCATGAAAGATTCTTTACTATGTTTAATACTGTTTTTTTGATCACTTGTATTTGGTTTTATAATTTTATTTTCCATTTTTGCCCTGCTATTTCAAGTTTCTTAGAGAATTGTATGAATTGGAAGTAAATTTTAAATCAGCTTTTTCTATATCCTCAGTTATTAAAAGTGAGACAGGTAAAACCCATGTTTTTACCCAAGTTTGGGTAAAACTTGCCCAGAGACACAGATAGCTATCAGAGACTAGGAACAAATCTGAGATGCAGAAGAAAACTAACACTGCCTGCCACATGAGTTTGGGAACATAGTTTATCACTAAGGAAACCCAGGCTTGGCCGAAGTGATGTGATATGCTCACAAGGTCTCTTAACTGCAAAGGACTTCCTACCTGCAAGTCCAGTTCTTTCCCTTATTCTATTCTTAGTCTTCCCTCTTTTTACTAATGAAGGGTTACAATCCTGAACTTTGGTCTCCCACTGAGAGGTACCTTGTTGCTTAATAGGGTCTCCTGGTCACAGAGTATGAACTAAATGGTGCTTTGTGAAGATTCCTCATGATTTAAATTGACCTGAGCTTGTGAGACCACATTTGAATTTATAACCTAACAAAGTGCCACCATCTATTTTGACAGAACACAACTCATGCATGATCCACCCTCTCCATTCACAATGTGTACAAAATAATCATTCTTCTAAGGCTTTTTATATTTCCTGAGAGGAGTTTTCTTCCTCTTGCTTTTTCCTGAATGAGGAAGTGCTTATAATCTCACCTCTTAAATTATATTTTAAGGCCTCACAAACCATAGTAAAGGGACAGAGTCAGCACTAATTTCATAAACTATCTCTAAGGGAATTAATTACGACCTGACTTATTTTTCTTTTAGAAAGAAGCTGTAAAGGAATCCTGTACATTTTAAAAAGGGAATAAATTCTTTCTCAAAAGGAGTGAGAACTGTAGTAAAATGTTAAAATAGCACAAATTAAAGTTGACTGGAATCTCCTGTAAAATCAGACCAAGGCAAAGGGTAGTAAATATCACTCTGAAGAAAAATCAGTCTTTCCAGCAATAAAGCTGATTAATATATTACATTTAAAGGTATATTGTGAAAGACAATCTGAGCCAAAATACACAGAAATTGTACATGTCAAGCAATAGGACTTTGAGTCAAATTTAATATGTCTTCTCAAAATTAACACTCAAAAGGAAAAAGATACTGATTTTTTTTCTGAAAAGCTTATACATATTGGAAAAATAGTTCAAGCAAAAAAAAAGTAGGCTCACTTTACCTGTCATCATATGAAATGGAAATTTGTTTTTAAATTTTTATTGTGGTAAAAGTCATGTGATATAAAACATATTATTTTACCACATTTCACTGTACAATTCAGTGACAGTAAGTACATTCACATTGCTGTGCAACTTACCGTCATCCATCTCCCCATTTTTCACCTCCCTAAACTGAAACTCTGTACCTTTTAAAGACAAACTCCCCATTTTCCTTCACCACCTCCCCAACCCCTGACCTCAGGTCTCTATCAAGGCCTGTGTACTTTCTGACTCTATGAATTTCACTGTTCTATGTGCCTTGTATAAATGCAATCAAACAGCATTTGTCTGTACTTAATGTATATTGGACTGTATTTTAAGGTTAATATATGTCCTACAAACAGATTAGGATATATAATTTTTCCTTTTTCTCCATGTGTTATTTGGTAAAGTGAAAGTGAAAAGTGAAAGTGAAGTTGCTCAGTCGTGTCCGACTCTTTGCGACCCCATGGACTGTAGCCTACCAGGCTTCTCTGTCCATGGGATTCTCCAGGCAAGAATACTGGAGTGGGTTAACATTTCTTTCTCCAGGGTATCTTCCTAACTAGGGGATCGAACCCGGGTCTCCCATATCGGAGGCAGACGCTTTAACCTCTGAGCCACCAGGGAAGCCCCGTGTTACTCTGTAAGTTCTCATTAATTACTTATTTTATACATAGGAATGTTATATGTCAATCCCAGTATCCCAATTCATCCCGCTCTACGCCCCTTTCTTCTCTTGGTGCTCAAATATTTGTTTTCTGTCTGCTTTGCAAATAGATTCACCTGTACCATTTTTCAACATCACCAATTATTATAGAAATGCAAATTAAGCTAGTTATTTTATTAATATTTTAAATTGAACATATAAATAAGGTCATATAAATATAGCTTACCAGGCTCCTCTGTCCATGGGATTTTCCAGGCAAGAGTACTGAAGTGGGGTGCCATTGCCTTCTCCATATATAAGTATATAAAGTGTTATTTCTAAACTTTCCACATGAAGCTTCTCTGTATCATAATTTTCTTTCAATCAGTTAAAATGTTATTTCTTGTTTTAATATCTATAAAACAAGGTATATATGATGGAAAGACTTGTTACATAAATTCTATTCATATATTTCACAGTGTTCTCCTTGCCACAGTTAAAAATAATACATGATAGAAGTCATTTGAAATAGTGGAAAGTGCACCAAAGAAGTTAGAGAAGGATGCACTTGGCTTAGACTAAACCCTGGCAGTAACTTAATTTGTCATTTTGTCAAATTGCATGTGTATGGTCTGTGATTCTCTCATACAGGTACACTGATTCTCTCATACAGGTACACTGATTCTCTCATACAGGTACACTGATTCTCTCATACAGGTACACTGATTCTCTCATACAGGTACACTGATTTTCTCATACAGTTACACTGTAAGAAGTGAAGTGCCAGTCTGTCATTTTATGCCAAACCAAACATGAGCCAGATAACATTTTAACAACTTTAACAGAGTTTTTTTAACGTTCCTTGTGTTCTACAAACTTGTACATACTCTAGCTCACTGGGGGCTATGACTAGCACTTAAAATGTTACCAGCCAGACTTAAAATATAAGATTTAATGCAGATTATCAATGTTGTCACACTCCCTCAAGAGAAAAAAAAATCTCTAATTTCCTTCAAAATTAATACAGGGAGAAAGAGATATCTCAGAGAATGTTTCAACACTTGGTAGACTAAAATACAAGACGCAAGTTATGTAACCTTCAGCAAGTTCTTTGGCTAAGTTTATAACATTTGGAAACCTCTAATTTGCATGTGCTTTCTTTGGATTTTTAAGTCTGTCCAATTTTGTCTGGTTTTAGAACATCATCACTGTAGGTCAAACAACTCTTGAAAGTTTGGCAAGTTTCACCAATCCACTCTGATGAGTTGAAGCTACACTTTCCCACCTATCTTCATTTTTCAAACAAAATGCATTAGTGAAAATCATAGGGATTTATAATGAGTGAATTAAAAATCTTTTTCTGTTTCATTTGATACTAGATTTAAAAATATTTGATGAGGTTAGCTGTGAGTATTGGTTGGCATCCACAAAAATATTTTGTACCTTTAAGTAGGGAAAGTCTCTGACTATGGTATGATAGAACCTTCAACAAAATTTATTTTGGCAACATTACTACTTTTTAAGTGTTTATTACTGTTATATTTAATTTATGTCTTTGTGTCCTGTGATGACTTAAATAAACATACATATTTTATTTCCTTTGAGATTATCAGAAATTGTCACTAAACAAATATTTACTACTAATTAGCTTATTAATAAAAAATAAGTTCTTTTTGTAAGCTCTCTGTTGGATAAATTGTTGAAAGTAAGAAGCTATTTTCCTCTAAAGTAAAATAAAACTACATTAATTTGTATTTAGACATGCAGAAAGAAAATTTGGGTATTTCATTTAATGTTAAACCTCTTTTCTTGTGCTACTCATTTTACCGACAATAATTGAATACTGAGAGAAGTGAAAACTTATACTCTTTATTGATTAATTAGTCCATTATAACTTTTTGTAGCTTCAATCATATTAAATTATCCAGCTAACCATATGCCTTTTTAATAGCTAAAAGTATTCCTAAGGATAGATATAAGAATATTTTTTCCGGATTTGTGCACTGTTACTTTGAAATCTAAAAATACTTTGGATGTATTTTCAATAGTATTCTAGGATCTTATGGCATTTGGTGTCTACTTTAGTGAACTTATACAAAGTGAGTCTAATTTATACAAAAGTACCTCTGGCTTGGGAGTGACAACATAATAATTCATAAATGTGTTCCACATATACTTTTAAAATAAGGACAGATCATCTCAATAAATCCCATGCATTTCTATTATTATTTTTCTCATCCAGGTGCTTTAGTGGGGCTTCCTATTTATTTGTGAGACTGCAGTGAACTGGAAGTCTATCCCAGAGTCCTTGGATAGTTTGTCATACTCTATATTCCTATGATTCTGTCTCAACAAAACTAACTTGTTCAGGGTAACCTTCCCTTAAGTACACATTCTGCTGAACTCGTTAGAGGTGACATGTTACACTCAGAAATAATGTACACATTTTTACAGATTTCTAAAATTAAAGCCCTCGTTTAGAAGTGGGCATAAGTTTCAAACTTTTTTTTCATATTTGATTGGAAAGAGTTTTGAGCAGGTAAGCTGGTTTATTATTTTAGAATCATATTTTATTATGTAGCTACTGCTGCTGCTGCTAAGTCGCGTCAGTCGTGTCCGACTCTGTGCGACCTCACAGACGGCAGCCCATCAGGCTCCCCTGTCCCTGGGATTCTCCAGGCAAGAACACTGGAGTGGGTTGCCATTTCCTTCTCCAATGCATGAAAGTGAAAAGTGAAAGTGAAGTTGCTCAGTCGTGTCTGACCGACTCTTAGCGACCCTATGGACTGCAGCTTACCAGGCTCCTCCGTCCATGGGATTCTTAGGGAAGAGTACTGGAGCCCACTGCCATTGCCTTCTCCGTATTATGTACCTACTTGCCATTTAATATGCACTGATCTACTCTGGAGAGAACTGACATAAACACAGTACAGAGGTTAAGATGGTTTTCCAGGATGACTTAGCTCAACTAATAGATGTCTGAACAACAGGAGACACCCATCACATGAACTTTGGACTTGGGCCCACATTTATACAAGGGGTCCTCTGTTTCAGAGAGAAAAAGAATGATGCATATATGGCTGGTACTCTAAAGAAACATTGGCCTGTCTGGCCTGCCATTTAGTGAGGTACACTGCTGAATCAGCGAGGAGACTTCCAGGTATGTACTGGTCTATTCTGATGTAAACAGCAAACCAACTTTTGGCCAGGCAGTGCCCAAGCAACACAAAGTTACTGGATGCCATCTCCTCCATAGAATTCGACATGTACACAGTGAAAGAGACAGGTGCTACTATTTTCTATCTTTTAGAAATTTTGAGAGGATAAGGATACTTTCTTTTAAAAAGAAAAACTGAACTTGAGAAAGAGTGGGACATTAGAGACCAAAGTAGCCATGCAACATAGTGCTCACTTAGCAGAGAACTCACGTTCTATTTTAGATTCCGCTGAGATGATCCCAGTGTACCTGTGAATAGTCAGCATGCTAATTTCTTGTTAATTCTCTTCCTTCTACTTCAGAGCATCTTTTCCCTTTATTTTTAATGCTGGTATTCTAAAGTAGCTAGTGAAGAAAAGTAAAAGTGTTAGTCGCTCACTTTTGTCCAACTTTTGCCACCCCATGGACTGTAGCCCGCCAGGCTCCTCTATCCTTGGAATTCTCTAGGCTAGAATACTGGAGTGGTGGACTGAACCCTGGTCTCTCGCATTGCAGGCAGATTCTTTACCATCTGAGTAACCAGGGGCTAGATGCTCTCTTAAAACAGTTCTCATCTTAGCAAACATTGTTGAGATAATTTAGCTGTTGTCCAGATACAGACAATCAAAATCTGTAAGAATTACCTTGGATCCTGGAACATGAGTCTCCTAATGTTTTAGGAGAAACATTAGTTTCTCCTAAAAAAGACAAGGATGCATTTCCCCTTCCTAAAGAGTTTCTAAGTTTATAATAAACATTTAGAAACTGGCAAATATACAAAATAAAACACTTCATTTTCCATCTGCATTTTATACAATCTTGGGCCACATTACTCATCACATCAACCTTTCATCCTTGTGAAGTAGATCTTTTTGGTTTCTCCTGATAAATCACTTCCTAAATTTCTCCTGATTCTCCTTTGTCCTAGCACTGGTGTTCTCCAATTAAAGCTTATCCCAAAGGCCATAAAAACTTTTTGACAATCACTGCTCTCAAAAAATCTTTCCATTGCAAAACATCTATATTCCTATGGTTCAGTCCTTGTAATTCACTACTCATTGATAGAATAATTTGTAATTATATAACAGTAATATAATTGTGTACTATTTATACTGAAGACGCTGTTTGGATACTAAACAACAAATTGTATTTAATTCTCTCAGAAACCAAATGAGGCAGACATCTTTTTAGAAAAGGAGGGGCAGATACTGGTATCCTCCCCAGCAATCAGAGGCACGTTCATGATGTTGACCAGCATATTCCCCTGTGAATATGATATTTTTTATCTTCTATAGTACCTAGATGTGTATGTATGTGTATTAACACTAAATAGTGATTGGCACAATGTCAAAATTAAATTGTAATTATATACGGATATACATGGTCTCATATTATTTCACAATTACCTTGAGATCTGAAAGGAAATAAGAAAGAAGAACCACAAGAGTGAACAGAAGTTCTCTACATCATCACATTTATGTGATATCTGAGAGTTCCAGAAGAGCCAAATCAGTTAATATTTGGATGTCCAGGCATTTCTACTTTAGCTTATATTGCAGATACAGCTTTTACGTTTATTTGTAACTCTTCCTTCCACCTTTCCAAAGGGTGAATCCAGAAGGGTGCAGGATGGCAGACAAAAACAGAAATGATGAAAAGATAATTACATGCTCAACCACACCAGAACAATTGCTCCAAGACCTGATATAGTGAGAAGGATGCCATGAATCATGAAGTAAAAGACAGCTTCAGAGTTAAGTGGCTAACCACAGAAAACTGCGTGTAAGCCAATTAGCCCTTGAGAGAGACAGAATCCACAAATGCACAGCATGCATTTTTAACCACTCACCTGGGAACAAGGGATAGTAATTGCAAAAATGAGATCATGAAAGTGTTTACCCTGTGTCCATATCAGGAGATGCTGGCAAAATGTTAACTGTGCCAAAAATAAAAGATAAAAATAAAAAAAGTGAGTGATTACATACTCCAGATGAATTTACTGCCAACCCTAAAAATAACTTTCTTGCCCAGTTTATGTCTGATGGTATTTTCAGTGCTACAAAGTAGAAAAACAAAGCAAAAAACACCCAAAACAATATATCTTTCTTTCTTTCATGCTTTCCTCTCTTCCTCCCTACTCATACTCACTCACACCAATAACAGAAAAGAACATGTATATAGTATAGGGGTGGCTATGTGTCTAAAACGACTTTCTGTGAATCTGTCCTACACAAACATCTTTCATATAGACGACCCAAGACTTTTATGAAATGCATGGGATGCAAACCTTTGACTTTTCTTTGTATTTCATATCCAGTATTGTGTTTATTAGAAAACGAATGAATACTGAAGTACTGATTCATTACTGATAACACAGCTTACTACCATTATCAGGTTAGAAGTTGCTGCCATAAAATGTCCCTCCCTGTCTCCATTTTTACAGATTCAATGTAATTTACAAAATTATTTGATTCATACTTTCTTTTTCTTTAAAAAAATATGAAAGATCCTTGAATCACATTTCTAAAGATTTTTATTTTTTGCTTTGGCAAGTTCACACTTGTAGTAGGCATTTATATGTCATTCCCAAATGATGTTCCAAAAAGAAATCCCAACATGGCACAAAGCTATTAATACTATTTAGATAGCTGCATGGGCTTCTCAGATGGCACTAGGGGTAAAGAACCCACCTGCCAATGCCAGAGACTCAAGAGATGTGGATTCAATCCCTGGATTGGGAAGAGCCCCTGGAGGAGGGCATGGCAGCCCACTCCAGTATTCTTGCCTGGAGAATCCCATGGACAGAGGAGCCTGGCAGGCTACAGTCCATGGGGTCACACAGAGTCAGTCACAACTGAAGTGACTTAGTCTGCCTGCATGCAAATGTATAGCTACATACTGTGAATTTAAAGAATGTGAATTACTTTAGGCAAAAAGAGTGTGTCTGTGAATTAGGCCATGGACAGAGGACCCTGGTGGGCTGCAGTCTATGGGGCAACAGTCACGCATGACTGAGTGACTAATTACACACAAATTAGCCTAAATATATACAGTAAGATGGCAAGCTTTCTATGTTACTTAAAACTAAACAAAACTTTCCTTTTAGTATTTATCCATGATGATGAATTTTCTTTAGCTACTTACTACCACTGAGCATAGGAAGTCGAGATTAAGTGAATATTCTAACTGGTTCATGAACTATATTTGTGCCTTGAAGTCTACTTTGACTTAGACTGCACAGTCATGTGATTTGCAATTAATGCTGCATGGTAACATTCTTTAGATACAGTTTGCCACAAGAGCAAATGACAAAAACTCTTTTTAAAAATTATACATACATTTTTGTGTAGAAAGAGCAAACTATATTTCACTTCACTTATGAAAGATTTAAAATATGATCATGTATTCTTAGGTTTTGTTTTGTTGCTAATTTGGGAACTATACCACAGGAGAGGTTTTAAAGGCAATTAATTTTTAAGGAATACGTAAAAACAACTAGATTAAAAAAATAAATCTCTAATATAAATACAGAAGACCACCTTATAAATAGATTATTTTGATAAAATTCATTTATAAGTCAATAGCTTGAAAGTTGGTGTACATGCTTATGCAGGCTTCCCTGGTGGCTCAATGGTGAAGAATCCTCCTGCCAGTGCAGGAGACACCAGTTTGATCTCTGGGTGGGGAAGATCCCTGGAGGAGGGAAATGGCAACCCACTCCAGTATTCTTGCCTGGAGAACTCCATGGACAGAGGAGCCTGGTGGGCTACAGCCCATGGGGTTGTAGAAGAGTTGGACACAACTGAGTGACTAAAACCACACTGCCTTACATGCTTACAGAGCTAGCAAAGGTGAAAACATTGATTAAATCTGACACACTATAACTAAAAACCCGTGGAAAAGGACATTCTTAGAATAAGACTTTAGTGCTTATTTCCTAACTCCTGAACTCCTTTACTACATGTAGTTGCTGTTCAGTCCCTAAATTGTGTCCAACTCTTTGTGACCCCATGGACTGTAGTACACCAGGCTTCCCTGTCCTTCCCCATCTCCCGGAGTTTACTCAAATTCACATTCATTGAGTTGGAGATGCTATCTGACCATCTCATCCTCTGCTCCTCCCTTCTGTGTTTGCCTTCAATCCTTCCCAGCATCAGGGGCTTTTCCAGTGGGTCAGTCTTGACATCAGGTGGCCAAAGTACTGGAGCTTCAGCTTCAGCATAGTCCTTCCAATGAAATTCAGGGTTGATTTCCTTTAGTGCCTCAGTAAATATTTTAAATTTATGATGATATGGTTATTAAATAAAATAATCTGAAAAATAATATCTACAGGGTGATGATATTTGAGTGAGAAATGCTAAGTCTAAATAAAACCATATATTTATCTATATGTTTAAATACTTGTGTGACACATAGTATCTTAAAATAATCTTTCAGTTTCTCTATATTCCTCTTTTTCTTACTCAGACACCAAGGACATTTTCTACTTCAGGGAACAGAAATATAAATTCAAGGAAATTCTTGACTGATGTCTAGGAAAGAAAGATTTGGGTTTGTGCTCCAAGAAACAATTTTTCTGCTCACAATTCTAATGAAAGTGTGTTCAGAGGGAAAGGAGCCAGAAGACCAAGGTCTTCAGTTGAAAAGAGGGAGGCTCTCAATAGGACCAAGGAGTGGAGGAGCAGAAGGACCTTGGGCTGCGCTTGTGCTAGTGCGAGAGAGACACCCTCCCCCAGTCTTGCAGATGTTTGTAACCCCCAGAGCACAGGGTCTGAGAATGGAACACCATGTGTGGGGATGATCGGAAAAGAAGCACCCAAGTCAGTCCAGTTCAGTTTAGTCGCTCAGTCATGTCCGGCTCTTTGCGACCCAATGGCCACACCAGGCCTCCCTGTCCATGAACAACTCCTGGAGTTCATTCAAACTCATGTCCATTGAATTGGTGATGCCATCTAACCATCTCATCCTCTGTCGTCCCCTTCTTCTCCCACCTTCAATCTTTTCCAGCGTTAGGATCTTTTCAAATGAGAAAGCTCTTTGCCTCAGGTGGCCAAGCATTGGAGTTTCAGCTTCAACCTCAGTCCTTCCAATGAACATTCAGGATTGATCTCCTTTAGGATGGACTGGTTGGATCTCCCTGCAGTCCAAAGGACTCTCAAGAGTCTTCTCCAACACCACAGTTCAAAAGCATCAATTCTTCCATGCTTAGCTTTCTTTATAATCCAACTCTCACATCCATATATGACTACTGGAAAAACCATAGCCTTGGCTAGATAGACCTTTGTTGGCAAAGTAATATCTCTGTTTTTTAATATGCTGTCTAGGTTGGTCATAACTTTCCTTCCAAGGAGCAAGTGTCTTTTAATTTCATGGCTGAAGTCACCATCTGCAGTGATTTTGGAGCCCAGAAAAATAGCCTGCCACTGTTTCCCCATCTATTTGCCATGAAGTGATGGGACCGGATGCCATGATCCTAGTTTTCTGAATATTGAGCTTTATGTCAACTTTTTTACTCTGCACTTTCACTTTCATCAAGAGACTCTTTAGCTCTTCTTCACTTTATGCCATAAGGGTGGTATCATCTACATATCTGAGGTTATTGATATTTCTCCCAGCAATCCTGATTTTTAGCTTGTGCTTCATCCAGCCCAGCATTTCTCATGATGTACTCTGCATATAAGTTAAATAGGCAGGGTGACAATATACAGTACTCCTTGACATACCCCTTTTCCTACTTGGAACCAGTCTGTTCCATGTCCAGTTCTAACTGTTGCTTCCTGACCTCCACACAGATTTCTCAAGAGGCAGGTCAGGTGGTCTGGTATTCCCTTCTCTTTCAGAACTTTCCACAATTTATTGTGATCCACACAGTCAAATGCTTTGGCATAGTCAATAAAGCAGAAATAGATGTTTTTCTGGAACTCTCTTGCTCTTTTGATGATCCAGCAGATGTTGAAATTTTGATCTCCAGTTCCTCTGCCTTTTCTAAAACCAGCTTGAACATCTGGAAATTCATGGTTCATGTGTTGCTGACGCTTGGCTTGGAGAATTTTGAGCATTACTTTACTAGCGTGTGAGATGAGTGCAATTGTTCGGTAGTTTGAGCATTCTGTGGCATTGCCTTTCTTAGGTATTGGAATGAAAACTGACCTTTTCTGACTTATTTAGGGATTTCTAAAGACTGTCAGAAATGGCAAAATGCAGGGGAAAATACTAAAATGAAACACATCAAAGGGAATGATCTTTATGTCAAGGGTGGCTTGTAGAACTGGGGGATGAAGGACTCAGGGAGAATTTTTCCATTATTTCTGACTTAAAGATTTATGAAAAGAGAATATCCTTTTTAGTGTTTTGTGTAATTAAAATAATTTTAAATCATTGAGAAGTTGGGATCAAATATTTAAGAAAATATTTTCTTGACAGCTGATTATCTTTAAAAGAGAAAGTTTGGAAAGCTATAGGCTATGTGTTTGTCTCCCTACACTCTCCTCTCCCCTACAGACTCAGTTCATATGTAGCAATTCTGACCTCCAAAGTCAGGGATTAAGTATTAAGAGGTGGACTTAATTGCACTCATCTCATACACTAGTAAAGTAATGCTCAAAATTCTCCAGGCCAGGCTTCAGCAATACGGGAACCGTGAACTCCCTGATGTTCAAGCTGGTTTTAGAAAAGGCAGAGGAACCAGAGATCAAATTGCCAACATCCGCTGGATCACTGAACAAGCAAGAAAGTTCTAGAAAAACATCTATTTCTTCTTATTGACTATGCCAAAGCCTTTGACTGTGTGGATCACAATAAACTGTGGAAAATTCTGAAAGAGATGGGAATACCAGACCACCTAACATGCCTCTTGAGAAATCTGTATGCATGTCAGGAAGCAACAGTTAGAACTGGACATGGAACAACAGACTGGTTCCAAATAGGAAAGGAGTACGTCAAGGCTGTATATTGTCACCCTGTCTATTTAACTTATATGCAGAGTACATCATGAGAAACTCTGGGCTGGAAGAAACACAAGCTGAAATCAAGATTGCCGGGAGAAATATCAATAACCTCAGATATGCAGATGACACCACCCTTATGGCAGAAAGTGAAGAGGAGCTAAAAGCCTCTTGATGAAAGTGAAAGAGGAGAGTGAAAAGTTGGCTTAAAGCTCAACATTCAGAAAATGAAGATCATGGCATCCGGTCCCATCACTTCATGGGAAGTAGATGGGGAAACAGTGGAAATGTGCCAGACTTTATTTTTGGGGCTCCAAAATCACTGCAGATGGTGACTGCAGCCATGAAATTAGAAGACGCTTACTCCTTGGAAGAAAAGTTATGACCAACCTAGAGAGTATATTCAAAAACAGAGACATTACTTTGCCGACTAAGGTCTGTCTGGTCAAGGCTATGGTTTTTCCTGTAGTCATGTATGGATGTGAGAGTTGGACTGTGAAGAAGGCTGAGCGCCAAAGAATTGATGCTTTTGAACTGTGGTGTTGGAGAAGACTCTTGAGAGTCCCTTGGACTGCAGGGAGATCCAACCAGTCCATTCTGAAGGAGATCAACCCTGGGATTTCTTTGGAAGGAATGATGCTAAAGCTGAAACTCTAGTACTTTGGCCACCTCATGTGAAGAGTTGACTCATTGGCAAAGACTCTGATGCTGGGAGGATTGGGGGCAGGAGGAGAAGGGGACGACAGAGGATGAGATGGCTGGATGGCATCACGGACTCGATGGATGTGAGTCTGAGTGAACTCCGAGAGATGGTGATGGACAGGGAGGCCTGGCGTGCTGCGATTCATGGGGTCGCAAAGAGTCAGACACGACTGAGCAACTGAACTGAACTGAACTTTGGAAGGTGATTAGGTTATGGGGTGTAGCCCTCAGGATTTGGATTTGTGCGCTTATAGAAGAGACCTCAGAGATCTCTCTCTTTCCTGCCACAACTGAAGAGATTGTAAGAGGACAGTGAATTATGAACTAGGAAACTGGCTCTCACCAGACACTGCATCAGCCAGTACCTTGACCTTAGGCTGTGGGAAACAAATTCTGCTGTTCATAAGCCATTAGTCTGTGGTAGTTTATTATTACAGCCTGCATGGACTAAAAAGGAAGCAAGTAAGATATTTACTGAAATTCTAAATGGTTCTTTTGAGTATGGCTAAGAGAATTATAATTTGTGCTAGTCAGTCACCTGTAATTTCATGGTCAAACATTAATCTTCTTTCCTTTGATACGGTCACATCTCTAATTATTTGTAAAAATAATGTATTTATCAGACATAATTTAGGTTTATTTGAGGGAGATGGAAAAACAGTCAAAATTGGAAGAGAAAAGGGAAGAAAGAAGCTGACTAAAAGGATATGTGCCCATAACACTTGCAGCTTATTGTTCAATTTCTGTATGCTAGGTGATAATGCTATCCTATGATATAAATTATATAACTAACTCTTCAAAATAACTTTACTAGATAGGTGTTATTATCACTACATTTTTACAACGACTCAATTGAGGGACCAACATCTAAGTAACTTGTTCAAGGTCATAGAACTGTAAGTGGTAAAGAAAAGTAAACCTAGAAAGTCTAGCTCTAGAACAGTACTGAGAGCCATAATACCACGCTTACGTCAGTTTATATAATAATAATTTGCATAAATGAAATAAACTGAATTTAGATATGGAAAGACAGAGAATGTAGAATATATCAATATAAAAGAAATGATGCAAGAAATCTATTTTGGATCAAACTCTTCCTCACATTGACACTAGGTGGCAGTCGTGGCTCAGGACAACTTATTGTCAGGAGCAAGAGGGTTAAATAATAGGGTTTGGGGTGGTTATGAACAGGAAACTGGGTGGACCAGAAACTGTACAACCTCGTTCAAATGTATGAGATGTTTATAAGTCATATGTCATATACAACTCTTAAAGGGACATTTCTTACTTTGGGTTAATCTTTTAACATTTTAATTACTTCCTCCTGTGAACCTCAAAAGCTATGTCTACAATGACTAATATCATTACCTTGATAAGGAAATAATCCCATTCCCAGTATCATTTGTATATATAAGTTGATAAAAAGACTCCATCCTTTTGCTCCAGGGTCATTATAAAAAGATAACAATGCAAGTAAGATGAAAATAGAAACAACTGTGCCATTGTGAAGGGCTGACTCATGTGAAAAGACCGTGATGCTGGGAGGGATTGAGGGCAGGAGGAGAAGGGGACGACAGAGGATGAGATGGTTGGATGGCATCACCGACTCAATGGACATGGGTTTGGGTGGACTCTGGGAGTTGGTGATGGGACAAGGAGGCCTGGTGTGCTGCAGTTCATGGGGTCGCAAAGAGTCATGACTGAGCAACTGAAATGAACTGAACTGGGGTATAATCAAGTGATATTTAACTAAGGAATCTAGAATTGCTGAGTCCCATCTTTGCCTAACTGCTTTGCCACCATGAAGTTCCTGAGAAACATTTACTCACAGTGTGAAAGTTGCTCAGTCATGTCCAACTCTTTGTGACCCCCATGGACTATACAGTCCATGGAGTTCTCCAAGCCAGAATACTGGAGTGAGTATCCCTTCTCCAGTAGATCTCCCTAACCCAGTAATTGAATCAGGGTCTCCTGATTGCAGGCAGATTTGTTACCAGTTATGCTATCAGGGAAGCCAGATATACTCACAAGAAGAAAATAAAAATGATAATCAAGTCCCACCTCTTCTTTATAAATTAAGTAATAGTTATTTGGGCTTCCCAGTGGCACCAGTGGTAAAGAATCCTGCAATGCAGGAGACACAAGAGACACAGGTCCATACCTGGGTCAGGAAGATCCCCTAGAGGAGGGCATGGCAACCCACTCCAGGATTCTCACCTGGAGAATCCCATGGACAGAGGACCCTGGAGGGCTACAGCCCATGGGGTCACACAGAATCGAATGTGACTGAGCTGACTAGGCAGCAGTAGCAACTAATTACCTCCAATTTGGAACTTGCTGGAAGACTGGATTAATAAATGATTTGGGCTCAAGAACTAAGTGAAACTTGGACCATTTTTAGATCTCTATTCTTGCTACCAATTGGTTTCCAAAATGAAATAAATGAATTTATCTAAAAGTCTAAATTCTTCCTGGCCTGTAGGAAAGGATGAGCAGTCAGGACAGCTAGCCTGCATGAAGAGGCCAGGTCTGGGCTCATGTTACCCTATGGAGGCAGGGCAAGAACAGAAAATATAGGAGCAAAATCCGAGAGCGAGAGAGCCACACTCAAGTGTTGGAACTTTTTGCACAAAGTGAAAATGGCACAAAGAGACAATGAAACTAGTAAATGTGATCTAATCACTATTCTGGAAACTGTTGCGATCAAAATAACAACTCCACATTTTGTCAAGTAGTCCGAATCATGTGAGGAGAGGAGTGAGAACTATGTCCCTCCTTCACGACACATGCAAATAAAGATAACAATATGCATTTCATTGTTTTTAGACCTATACTACTCTATACAAGAGCCATAGTCATCAGCAGCTATTAAGAGCTTGAAAACGCTAATGAGGAACAGGTGAGACTGAGGAATTGAATCCTTTATTTGTTTTATTGTAGTTAATTTCCATTTAAAACCTGAAGCAGTGTAGATTTCTTTTCTGTAGGAAACTATTGCTTTACTATAACAGTAATATTTCATAAAATTTGCTATGTTATAGTAAGTATGTTGATAACACATCCTTCCTAGTGCGAATGAAGTATATCAGTCGTGTCTGACTCTTTGCAACCCCAGGGACTGTAGCCTACCAGGCTCCTCTGTCCATGGGGTTTTCCCAGGCAATAGTACTGGAGTGGATTGCCATTTTCTTCTCCAGTGGACCTTCCCAACCCAAGGATCGAGCCTGGGTCTCCCGCACTGTAGACAGATGCTTTACCGTATGAGCCAGCACGGAGGTCACCGGGGAAGGATGTGTGATAGCACATCCTTTCTAGAACTACGGATGCATACAGTCAAAACAATGTCAGTGGACTGATTCAATTCTGATGATTTTTCTAATGTATTCACATGAATTTTGTATTCAGGCAACACAAGTGCTACCTATGTCCATTGTAATCAGTATTTAAATTGAAATATGATTTTAAAAAGAATATACTTAAATTATTTTTGCATTAGAATAAGTATGGCTAATTTAAAAATTTTAAAATGTATACATTTGATACAAGGCTGTTTGAAAAAAGAAGCTTTTTTTTTTTTTTTGTAACTTAAAAAATAATCACCATTTATTTCCTCACAGTTATTCAATTTGAGTAGGGATTGGTAGAAATGGCTTATCTCCACTCTCTACTTGATAGAGTTGGCTGGGGAAATTCACCTGGAGCTGAGTGAGGATCCAAGATGGGTGCATTCATACATCCATTGCCTCTGTGCTGGAGTGGCTGGATTGGTGAGTGTTGGGCTAGGCCTATATCTCTTTTTCTCCTTATTTAATAATTTAGCCTGAGTGCTTATTAGGTGTCTGGGTCCCAGGAAAGTCAAAGTGGAAGCTACTGGGCCTCTTAAGGACTTACCCCAGAACTGACAGAGCATAACATTTGCCACATTTTCCTGGTCAAAGCAAGTCAAAAGCCAAGTCCAGTTTCAGGGGGAGGTGAACTAGATACTACTCATTAAGAAGAGGATGAGTATGAACATAAAGGGTTGAAATGAATCATTGGTAGCTATCATCTCAGATAATCTTCCTTTCTTCCTTGGTGGCTCAGATGGTAAAAAGAATCTGCCTGCAATACAGGAGACTGGGTTCAATCCCTGGGTCAGGAGTATCCCCTGGAGGAGGAAATGGCAGCCTACTCCAGCACTCCCCCGGAAATCCCATGGACAGAGGGACCCAACAGGCCTCAGTCCCTGGGGTTGCAGAGCTGGACACAACTGAGCAACTAACTCTTTTAGATAATTTACCACATGTGCTTTGGTATAAAAAGTCAGAGGAAGAAAGTAGAATTCCCAATGAGATCTGGCACTGCTGAGAAAGTCTATTTTTATTTTATTTTTTTTACTTTATAATACTGTATTGGCTTTGCCATACATTGACAAGAATCTGCCATGGGTGTACATGAGTTCCCAATCCTGAACCCCCCCTCCCACCACCCTCCCCATATCATCTCTCTGGGTCATCCCAGTGCACCAGCCTCAAGCATCCTGTATCCTGTATTGAACCTAGACTGGCGATTCATTTAGAAAAAGTCTATTTTACAGGAGATGTAGTAGTTGAAATCTGCCAGACTGTAGGGCTGAGGCAGGGAGAAGAAATACCCTGATCTCTCTCTTCTTGCTTCCTGTTTCCTGCTTGTAAAGGGAGTCTGGTTTATACCATCCACAGACATGTACTCCACCTCTCCAGAGGCAGATCAGAAAAAGCTATTGAATAGATTGCGAATGGGAAGGCCCTTGAAGACGAACAGCATACTTTTTATTGTCCATTTTCATATCAGAATATGAGTTTAATCAATGGAGAAGAACACCCATCTTGATCCTGATGGATTCCCTGGGTCTAAGAAGTATCTGGCACTTCAATAAAATATGTTGAATGAACTGAGTTCACTTATCTGAGAAGGAGTCATAAACTTGACCTTGCTTCTTTCTGATACTGCAGAGGAAACATCTGAAAGATGGCAAGATGGAGGTTAATGAGAAATGAGATCAGCCTTGTCCTAAGACTGTAGCTTCACTTTGGGGCTGGTCACGGTATAAGCATGATGCAGAAAAGCACATCCTTTCTAGTACTATGGATGCAAACATCATGTCAGTCAAACCAATGTCAATGGATTGATTCAATTCAGATGATTTTTATCATGTGTTTACATGAGTTTTTATTATTTTTATTATTATATAACTATGTAATAAAATTATATACTAAATTTATTATAAATTCTATAATATAATTTTATAATAAAAAATATAATTTTTATTTTTCAGGTAACACAAGTGCTACCTATGTAAATTGTAATCAGTATTTAAATTGAAATATGATTTTAATAATAATATACTTAAATTATTTTTGCATTAAAATAAATATGGCTAATTTTAACATTTAAAATAAATGTATACAGCTGATACAAAGCTGCTTGAAAAAGAAGCTAGTAATTTGATAGGAAGAGTAAAGAAAGAAACTAGAAGAATGTAAGTCAAAATTTAATAATAACAGGCAATTAAATTTTGGGGGAACAGATCAAAACAAAACAGCTGCTTGATTGCTGTATAAAAACAGCTGCTTGATTGCTGTATAAATTTTTTTTAAAGATAATAAAATGGGGAAAAATTGAGATATTTTTAGAAAATGCATAGTAAATTTGATAATTAAAGTTAAATAAATTTTAAATGATTTCTAAAATAGGAATTGAGTTTATAACCTTGGAACTATCAAACAATTACAGCAGAACAAACTCTTTCTAAAAAATGTTAAAGATCAATTGATAAATAGGTTTGAAAAATCAGGATCTTTTCTTTGCATTTAGAGGAGTCATGCTACAGGAGATACCTCAATTCACGCTGTAGTTACAATTTGTCTGAAAGGGTTTTTAAATTTACAAGGAAATAAAATATAAAAATTTAAATTACTTGCATGGCTCTCAGAATACTTCCACTGGGCAGTGTTCATCTAAGCTGTATTCAGAATAACCTGGGGAACTGAACTGAGCTCTTGAGAATTTTAGAGCCTTATTTTGATCTTAACATTCGTACAGTGCTTGATTCTAGGTACAATCTCAGAATGAAAGACAATGTAATATATATTCCCCTCTTAACAGAATATGTATTGGTTTCTTACACTCGTTAAACATAATTTCCTTGGTGTACTGTATCCACATTAATTCCTTTCAAATCTGTTGCCCCTCCCTGTCCTTGTCCTTTCACCCCCTATGCCATTTCCCTAGACCTTCTACATAAAACTCTAATCCCACAGCCCCCTTGTTTAGAAGACTTATCTTTTTTTCTATCCACATCCCTAAAAAGCCACTACTGCCCTCTTTTTCTTCCCTTTCTCCATTGTACACACATCTGCTGATGCTAATTGGCTTCCTTTAAGGTCTCTTAGAAAGAATCAGACATTCTAATCACTAGAGAGGTTATCATTTAGTCCATCTGGTTCTGAAAACTTTAAGAAGTTACTATCTGCTTAATGAAAGACATGTCTCCTCACCTTTGTATAAACTTACAAAGAGGAAAGAAAACTGTGCATTCATGCTTCCCTTGGCTTCAATTTGTGGTTCAGAAAAAAAAAAAAATCAGAATTATTATGGAACATGAGTCAAAGAGCTAAACCAAATGGACATATTTACAGGCAAGGACTGATTTAAAAAGTGTTTTTGAAGATTAGCATGCAGGACAAAGCTTAATGTTAAAAACATGATCTGCAAAACTGAAATGTTATGTTTTAACAAATTAAGTTTGAAATTGTTTTAATTGGTGTGTACATGTGGAAACAATAGAAAACCATGAACTAGAAAATACATCTATTCAATTTTGAATGCACCCAGGCATTTTATGAATTATTTTATATTAGAATTCAAGGCAAGTGAATACTATAGCTCTTTAGTAACAGCAACTTTATCCTAAAATTAGTTTCTCTTTCTTTTCCATAGGCCTAGCAGAAACAAGAAGTAATTTTGCAATGGTTTTCATGTAAATACTTGTGTTTATATTATGCTATTTAGGGTAGTCACTCCATTTTCTGATTCTTTTTAATGAGAAAATGCAGAATTCTAAGATTCTCAGTCTTTTAAAAAATATTTTTTCTTATTCTTTAGACTGATTACTTAATGCTGTAAGATAACTCTCTCTCTGACTAGTGTCTCAGTTTTCTTCAAACAGGGATAATACTAATATCTGCATCATGGTGCTGTTTGGAGGGTGAAATGAGATAGTGTTCTGACACAGATATGCCAGTACTGTTCTTATCATTGCCCTATCTGATCACTTTCAGCATACTTGTTTTGCATTTCATTATCAAATATTTCTTGGAACATTTTTCTGCATAATGTTGCATCATATCATAAGTACATCTAACATTTACAACTTGAACTCTATATTCCCTTGGAAAAAGAGTAGTAACTATTGATCCACGAGTCCCGTGTTTATAATGGCAGCATTACTGAGTTTGATAGCAGAGTCTGAGGTGTATTTTTTCATGCAACATACCCCTATTAGAGGAATAAAAATTGATTACTGGGCTAACTGAAGGATCATTTTTGTTTCTCTGTTTTTACTTTATCTTAGAATGAAATATACTTTACAGTCAACAAAGCAAAGTTGCTTAGTCGTATCCACCTCTTTGCAACCCCATGGACTGTAGCCCACCAGGCTCAAAGAAGTCTCCTAAGATCATTTTTATAAATGCAGTGTTTGCCTTAACTGCTAATTTCAGAACTTAATTCTGACATTATAAGGAATTTGGTCAGGTTGGTCAAAATCTGCCTTTTGGCAATTTCTCTTCATTAGCTGTGAGTCTCTTAGCTTAAAATCAAGTCTGTTCCTCTCTTACAAAGAAGTGAGAGAGATGCCTGGAACTTTGTGGACGCCTTTAGTGCCATGTAGCTTTGTACAGACTCCAAAAGCATTGGCAGAAGTAAAACTGAAATGATGTTTTTAAGATGCTAAGCTAATCTTTAAAAACTATTGTGAGTAAGAAGTATAACTGAAATGATATTTTTAAGACACTAAGCTAATCATTAAAATCTGTCCCTCAAATTTTCTTGCCTTATAACTCTCAATACAGGGAATAAAATGCTTTTATTGCTTCAGTGTGTACAGTTGGGAATAAAGTCAATGTTCAGTGTAAAATTTCAAGGTCAACTGGATTCCTTTGATTAGATTTGGGGGATTTGTTTTATTTTTTGCTTAGAGCAAGACAATGTCTACACTTACAGTGTGTCAGCTGTAAAGAATCCACTTACAGTGCAAGAGACTCAGAGATGGGGATTCAGTCCCTGGGTGGGGAAGATCCCTTAGAGGAGGAAACGGCAACCCATTCTAGTATTCGTGCCTGGAAAGTTCCATGGACAGAGAAGCCGAGTGGGCTACAGTCCATAGGGTAGGGTTCCAGAGTTGGACATAACTTCCCTGGTAGCTCAGCTGGTAAAGAATCTGCCTGTAGTGAAGGAGACCCCGGTTAGATTCCTGGGTCAGGAAGATCCCCTGGAGAAGGGATAGGCTACTCATCTCAATATTCTTGGGCTTCCCTGGTGGCTCAGATGGCAGAGAATCCACCTGCAATATGGAAGACCTGGGCTCAATCCCTGGGTTGGGAAGATCTCCTGGAGAAGGGCATGGCAACCTACTCCAGTATTCTTACCTGGAGAATCCCCATGAACAGGGGGCGCCTGGCGGGCTACAGTCCAAGGGGTCGCAAAGAGTCAGACATGACTGAGTGACTAAGCACAGCACAGCACTTTAAGATAGAAAATGGAAATAGAAAGCCACTCCACCTCTGGGATTAGTAAATGAGATGTGGTGAAAACCAGGTAATTCAGGTGAGATGAGCACGCTGACCAAGAACCCTTGGGTGGGGGTTGGGGAGAAAAAAAAGCAGTATGTTAGAAACCCTGATCTGGATTCCAGATTGAGTGAGGGGAAATCAAAGAACATCCAAACTTCTTCTCTCGATCCCTCTGCTTCAGGCAATGTGGTATTAGAAAGCTGGGTCTGTACCAGGTTAGGGGAGGGTCTAGATGTGCAGAATTGACAGCAAGCTCCTCTATATCTTATATCTGATATGGAAAATGTCTGAAATTCCAGCATTTCTGTGAGAAGAAGCAAGCAGGTGGCTGAGAATTAACATTAAGCATGAAAGTGAAAGTGTTAGTCATTCAGTCATGTTCGAATGTTTGCAACTCCATGGACTGTAGCCTGCCAGGATCCTCTGTTCAGGAATTCTTCAGGCAATAATACTGGAGTGGATAATTATTCTGTTCTCCAAGGGATTTTCCTGACCTAGGGATCAAACCCAAGTCTCCTGCATTAGCAGGCATATTCTTTACCGTCTGAGCCACCAGGGAAGCCCAAAATAAAGCATAAGTAAATAAAATTAGATGTAAGTGCCAAAGGGTCACCAATGGCTCAGGCACCACTGCAAAATTAAGAGTCCCCAGGAAATGTTACCAATCCCTGGAGTCAGGACCCAGCAGGAGTCCTCCTGCCCAGTGCCCTTTGTCCCTAAAGAATAAGACCAAGTTTGGCTCAGAAGCAAAGGAAAATTTAATTCTTTGTTCAAAGACTGGAGAGGCAGGAGCTTGCGTTCTAGAGTGTGCACTCTCCTTGATGGGCCATTGTCTGGGCTGGTTCACAGGGTTCTCGTCCACCGGGAAGGGGTGCAGTCCTGGCAGGTGAGGCGCAGGTGTGCTGCTCCTGGGCTCTGGGACTGCGGTGTGAGGTTCACGTGGTGTCTCTGCCTATGACCTGCCACCACCAACTCCTTATACCCCAGTCAGGTGCCATGCTGCTGTGATGGGAACTCGAATCCAATGTATTAGGTGGAAGGCCACTGCACACAGCCCCCCAGCAGCAAGTGAAACTAGACAAAGAGAAGTTAGACTTTATTTTATCACTTAGAATCCATCTTATTTCCCCTGGGACTCCAGGGGACTTTGTAGGCGACAGACATACCACCAAGTCTCAGAGTATCAACAGTGCTGGAAAAAAAGTCAAAGTTCAATGCCCACTTAGCACAAGAAGTTTGCTGAGCTTCATGGGACCAATCACTCTGTTTGTCCTGGAGACCACAGACCTCCAAGGATCACGTCCACGGACATTTTGACAACAAATGCCACCAAAGACAGAGACGAGTGCCGAGATGGCCTGCTACTTCAGCAGGGCTCACAGTGCATGGCACGTGCATTGAAATTTCCTCTCCCTCCTGCTCAGAGATTATTCATCCCCAGATGCCCTCCTAAGAGCACTAAAGAGGCAAATAATCCAAAATGATTGATTGTTTACCTGTAAGAGATTAAGTGATTCTGAGAGCCTTTGAAACCACAAGAAACAAAGTTACCATTGGTCAAGTTTAAGGATTTTTTTGCTTGTGAGATATATAAATATATATATATATATATATTAGTATTTTATTTATTTGGCTGTACTGGGTCTTAGTTGTGGCATGTGAACTCTTAATTGTAGCATATGGAATCTAGTTTCTCCACCAGGGATGGAACACTCCCCCACTCCTTGCCCCCACCCACCCCGGACCCCCACAGCCCCAACATTGGGAGCATGGGGTCTTAACTACTGGACTTCCAGGTAAGTCCCTGGGGTATTTTTTTTTTTTTAATCAGAGAAACTGAGGATCAAGGGTGAGATGATGTCAGTGATAGAACATAACAAATTATAACTTTTGCCTATCCAAATTGTAGTATGTCAATTTTAACCTGTGTGCTATAGGAGTATCCAAATGCTGTTCAGCCCTCCTCTTTCCTACCTTATGCAAACCATACACTTTGTACAGGGTAGACTGTAGTCTTTTTGATCTCTTTGCTGTTAGTAAAGATTAGTCATTGTTTTGTCACTAAGCCAGGTCCAACTCTTTGCGATCCAATGGACTGATGAGTGCTCCAGGCTCCTCTGTCCATGGAATTCTCCAGACAAGAAGACTGGGGTAGGTTGCCATTTCCTACTCCAGGGGATCTTCCCAACCCAGGAGTCCAAACTGTGTCTCCTGCATTGGCAGGAGGGTCCTTTACCACTGAGCCACAGGGAAGCCCAGTAGGTTAGAATACGCTAGAAACTCAGCACATGAGGCAAATGCAATCAAAATGTTACTTTGAATGCAGAGAAGCAAAATTTTATATATGAATCAGATAAGAGTGAAAAAGAAAAGCTATTCTCAGAGGAGAACTGCCACTTTTGGCATGGTGGTTAATAGGCATGGTGATTTTGACTACCATCCCACCGGTGTCTAATCAATGAGGCAAAGCCCTGACTTGTTACAATAACATCTTGGCAGTTAGACATCCCCTGCCCCCAAACAGTGTTCCTGCTGGAGAAGATAATTGACAATACCACACACTGAGATCATTTATAACCCTAGGGTGTTCTCTCGAAATTTATTTTTAGTTATTTGATGGCACATTTCTCCTGACCCACAGTATTTTGTCCCCCCACCCCCACCTGTATTCACATCTAACCAAACCACAAAATGAAGTTTAGATCAATCATTTCATATTCTTGCCTCTTAAAATCTTTTCTACTTAAAAAAAAAAAGCAAACAACAACAACAGAAACTCTACTCGTTTGCTGTTCAGATGTGCCTTTTATTTTAAGAAGCTAAAGAGGCAAATCGTTTTTAATTGCCCTACAAATATTTACATCCTATACATCCTGTGATTACAGCAATTACACTTATCAGTTTTCCACCCCTGCTAAAGTAACCACAACATCGTCACGAGGAAATCATGTAGAAGCAGGAAAAAAAAATGCTGTAGTGCACTTTGAATACAGTGGGAGAAGAAATGCCCCCTCACTAGCTTAAGCTGCAAGATTATTTACCACCCTCAGGAGCAATTGGTCTTTTCCCACCACTGATGGGCCACCACTGTTGCAGGATTTAACTGTTACCTCGGAAATACCAAAAGATTGTTCTATTACAATGCTGTGTCCTGTAAATACTTGAGTTATGCCTGTAATTGCCTTAAAATGCATTGCCTGCTGTGTTTGCTTTTGTCCAAGAGCAGTTTAGAAGGTCAGACTGAAGGCTTTAATAGCCTTGATTATGGGGCTGTTACTTGGTTATGAAGTGACTGGAATAAGATGCAAGAGTTAATATTTGTGTCTCATTTAAAGAAATGCTTCTGGAACTCTTTCATGGGATGATGATGTAATTCATTTTGATTCAGATATTAATATATATTTAAGGCATTAAGTTGCTGTTATTGTGTTTATGAAACTTGTAGCGAGTGCAGAACTTCTTGCTTATAAATATACCTTTCTAGTAATTCTAGTAATTTGACGAATCTATATAAATTCTGTGCCTCAGAGGCCTCTTGGCTTTCCTCCTGGCCTCTTGCTCTTGGAATAGGTTAGATTTAGAATCTGAAAATAGCAACACAAGGGCCAGGCTAGTTGAGAAATATTGTGTGGTGCTGCCAAAGTTGGTGATGAGCTTTTCCAGAAGCCTCTAGGCCATTTCTGAAATTCGCTGAGGAAGAAGCACACTTGTATTCTGTCTTCATGGAACAACAGTGACATCCAGTGCTACTACAGTTGATCTGACGAGCCTGAAATAGTAATATCACATCATTTGTTGGTAAATGAATCAATATGATGACAAGGGAAATGTGGTCAAGGTGAGTGTCTTCACTAATAGCTGCTAACAGCAGGGGTAAATGGTGTTCAAGGTCAGAGAAAGTATTTCTGTGGCACATCCTAGCAGAAGGCAGTTTGCAGGCTTATGTTTCATTTCCAGTCTCACTCCTGAGAAATACTGACAGGACATGAGGCCCTCGGCGCCTTCTCAGTTTACCTCGTGGGACGCTGCCTTCAGTTTGGCCTCTGTGAGATAGTGGCAGGGCACGCGAACTCTCACTGCTCCTGCAGTTTATCTGGTTCCAAATTGCGAAAGGAATATGCCATTCCACCATTTGATCATCAGTGACTGGGATCAGCATTCACTGGTCTGGAAGTTATTCTTTAGATGTAAGATAGTTAGAGACACCATGAAAGATACAGAAAAGCCCAAAGAGCTTGTAAATTTATGGAGATTATTTAAGATTTTATTGTAGGCTGTCTTCTCTCTAGAAAAAGAGTGCTCTTTTTGTCAAAACCAGTAAGCACTGAGAAAGTCATTTGCCAGTCTGTCTAGTGCTTTACACCGTATACTGAACTGCCCTCTCTTGGAGAAGAACTGCTATCTGATGCTACAATACAAAACTTTGTCTATTTGACTTTAGCAACATGCGTGTGTGCTAAGTCATGTCGGTTGTGTCTGACTGTTCTCTGTCCATAGGGATTCTTCAGGCAAGAGTACTGGAGTGGGTTGCCATGCCCTCCTCCAGGGGATCTTCCTGAACCAGGGACTGAACCCACATCTCTCATGTCTCCTGCATAGGCAGACAGATTTTAGTAACATATACATCCTCAGTAACTAACTTTACACTAATCAGTCTAGAACGTTCAGTTCAGATCAGTCGCTCAGTCGTGTCCTGAAGCTTGTGCTTTATCCAGTCTAGCATTTCTCATGATGTACTCTGCATGTAAGTTAAATAAGCAGGGTGACAATATACAGCTTTGGCATATTCCTTTCGCAATTTGGAACCAGTCTGTTGTTCGGCGTCCAGTTATAACTGTTGCTTTTTGACCTGCATATAGATTTCTTAAGAGGCAGGTCAGGTGGTCTGAAGAATTTTCCATAGTTCGTTGTGATACACACAGTCAAAGGCTTTGACATAGTCAATAAAGCAGATGTTTTTCTGACACTTTCTTGCTGTATCAGTGATCCAGCAGATGTTGGCAATTTGATCTCTGGTTCCTCTGCCTTTTCTAAATCCAGCTTGAACATCTGGAAGTTCAAGGTTCATGTACTGTGGAAGCTTGGTTTGGAGAATCCTGAGCGTTACTTTGCTAGCGTGTGAGATGAGTGCAATTGTGCGGTAGTTTCTGTATCGAGTACCTATTACAAGCAGGCACAGTGCTAGATGCTGCTAATACATCACCTTTAATGTTCACATTATCTACATAAAGCACTTTTATCTACACTTTACAGATGAGGAAAATAAAGCTTAGAGGGGCTCATAGTATGCCTAATTTCCTAAATCTTGCAAGTGGTATTGTAGGATTTGAATCTAGACTTTCTGACACTCCTGTGCCCTTTGCGCATATAAAGTGGAGAGTCCTGGACCTCACGGGTGTCATGTCAAGGACCCTTAAAGGCCACATACCTTTACCTTCCTATTGGTGGCATCATCCACTCAGTTGAGTGTCTGCTGCTGCTGCTGCTAAGTCACTTCTGTCATGTCCAACTCTGCGCAACCCCAGAGATGGCAGCCCACCAGGCTCCCTTGTCCCTGGGATTCTCCAGGCAAGAACAGTGGAGTGGGTTGCCACTTCCTTCTCCAATGCGTGCAAGTGAAGAGTGAAAGTGAATTTGCTCAGTTGTGTCCGACTCCTAGTGACCCTATGGACTGCAACCTACCAGGCTCCTCCATCCATGGAATTTTCCAGACAAGAGTACTGAGGTGGGGTGCCATCACCTTCTCAAAGTTGAGTGTCTAGATAGGACAAAATGACAGAGAAGGCTGGATTCATTTGTTGCCTGATTAACCCCTCAGTATCTGTGTTTACACTTGAGGCTGCCCATTTACTTTTTATTTAGAACAGTGTTTTTCTCATAAAATTGTATATACAGGAACTGTAACTGAGAGTTACCCTGGAATTCAACTTGTGGAAGATGATAAAAGTTCATTTCAATAGTTCAGAACTTAAAATCTTAGATAGTTAATAAGTCACTGTGCCCCCAGTGCTCAAACTACCTCACAGTTACACTCATTATTTTGCCATTGCTGAAAGTCTTTAGAAATCCTTGACTCAGAAAAGGTCAGTTTTCATTCCGATCCCTAAGAAGGGCAATGTCAAAGAATGCTCAAACCAGTGCACGATTACAATCATCTCACCCGCTAGTAAAGTAATGCTCAAAATTCTCCAAGCCAGGCTTCAACAGTATGTGAACTGTGAACTTCCAGATGTTCAAGCTGGTTTTAGAAAAGGCAGAGGAATCAGAGATCAAATTGACAACATCTGCTGGTTCATCAAAAAAGCAAGAGAGTTCTAGAAAAACATCTATTTCCGCTTTATTGAGTGCCAAAGTGTTTGTGTGGATCACAATAAACTGTGGAAAATTCTGAAAGAGATGGGAATACCAGACCACCTGACCTGCCTCTTGAGAAACCTGTATGCAGGTCAGGAAGCAACAGTTAGAACTGAACATGGAACAGACTGGTTCCAACTAGGAAAAGGAGTATGTCAAGGCTGTATATTGTCACCCTGCTTATTTAACTTATATGCAGAGTACATCATGAGAAACGATGTGCTGGAGGAAGTGCAAGCTGGAATCAAGATTGCCAGGAGAAATATCAATAACCTCAGATATGCAGATGACACCACCCTTATGGCAGAAAGTGAAGAAAAACTAAAAAGCCTCTCGATGAAAGTGAAAGAGGAGAGTGAAACAGTTGGCTTAAAGATCATGGCATTTGGTCGCATCACTTCATGGCAAATAGATGGGGAAACAGTGGCAGACTATTTTTCTGGGCTCCAAAATAACTTCAGATGATGACTGCAGCCATGAAATTAAAAGACGTTTGCTCCTTGAAAGAAAGTTATGACCAACCTAGACAGCATATAAAAAGCAGAGACGTTACTTTGTCTACAAAGGTTGGTCTAGTCAAGGCTATGGTTTTTCCAGTAGTCATGTATGGATGTGAGAGTTGGACTATAAAGAAAGCTGAGCACTGAAGAATTGATGCTTTTGAACTGTGGTGGGTGTTGGAGAAGACTCTTGAGAGTCCCTAGGACTGCAAGGAGATCCAACCAGTCCATCCTAGAGGACATCAGTCCTGGGTGTTCAGATCTTCGCTCTGTTACTGGCTAGTTGTGTGACTTTGGGGTATGTAACTTATTTGGCCTCTCCCTTTTTATTTATAAAACTGATAAAAATGGTATCTGCCTTATGGCATTATTAAGGTTATATAAGTTGCTGATTATGAAGTGCTTACAGAAGTCCTTGGTCCTTAGTGAATATTATAAAGTGTTCATTAAATAACTAAAATAAGGAAATCTTAAGCCTTTCTTTTCACCTCTCAGTGTTTTCATTTTTTTTTCTTATAATTAAATTTATTTATTTTTTAAATTACAATACTGTATTTGTTTTGCCATACATTGACACGAATCAGCCATAGGTGAACACAATCGCCCAATGCCGAAGCCCCCTCCCACCTCCCACCCCACATCCTCTACCTGAATCATCCTGTGCATCAGCCCCATGCATCCTGCATCTTACACCAAACATAGATTAGCACTTCGTTTCTTGCAGGAAAATACATATGCTTCACTGCCATTCTCCCAAACCATCCCACCCTTTCCCTCTCCCTCAGAGTCCAAAAGTCCACTCTATACCTCTGTGTCTCTTGTTGTCTCACATATAGGGTCATCATTACTGTCTTCTAAATTCCATATATATGTGTCAGTATACTGTATTGGTGTTTTTCTTTCTGGCTTACTTCACTCTGTATAATCGGTTCCAATTTCATCCATCTCATTAGAACTGAGTCAAATTTATTCTTTTTAAGGGCTGAGTAATGGGAGAAAACAATAGCAAATGAAACTGCGCAGTAATCCTCATTCTGCACAGACGTAACTGAAATACAGGCTTCCATACTTGCCAAAGTGGAGGCCTTTAGCAGGATCTCAGGGTGCAGTTTTTAAACTTCTGATATCAGTAGGTCACCAGTTGAACACTACTGCATGCCCAATTGAGAGGTTTGGGTTGGTAGTCCTATCTACTCTTAATCAGCTCAATTCAAACTAGGCACAGCTGACTCCAAGTTCCTGGGAAACAGCTCCAGCAAGCATCTTACTATTTAGGCACCATGTCACTAAAACAACCCTGATAAGCAAAGGAAGGTGAGATGGATCTGACTAATGATTCAGTTCAGTTCAGTTGCTCAGTCATGTCCGACCCTTTGCAATCCCATCGACTGCAGCACAACAGGCTTCACAGTCCATCAACAACTCCTGGGGTTTATTCAAACTCATGTCCATTGGTCAGTGATGCCATCCAACCATCTCATCCCATCGTCCCCTTCTTCTCCCACCCTCAATCTTTCCAGCATCAGGGTCTTTTCCAGTGAGTCAGTTCTTTGCATCAGGTGGCCAAAGTATTGGTGTTTCAGCTTCAGCATCAGTCCTTCAGTGAATATTCAGGACTGATTTCCTTTAGGATGGACTGGTTGGTTTTCCTTCCAGTCCAAGGGTCTCTCAAGTCTTCTCCAAAACCACAGTTCAAAAGCATCAATTCTTCAGTGCTTAGCTTTCTTTATAGTTCAACTCTTACATCCATACATGACTACTGGAAAAAAACATAGCTTTGACTAGATGGACCTTGGTTGGCAAGCAGTATCTCTGCTTTTTAATATGCTGTCTAGGTTGGTCATAGCTTTTCTTCTAAAGAGCAAGCGTCTTTTAATTTCATGGCTGGAGTCACTATCTGCAGTGATTTGGGAGCCTGCCAAAATAAAGTCTCTCACTGTTTCCATTGTTTCCTCATCTATTTGCAATGAAGGAATGGGACCAGATATCACGATTTTAGTTTTCTGAATATTAAGTTTTAAGCCAATTTATTCACTCTCCTCTTTCAATTTCATTAAGAGTCTGTTTAGTTATTTTTCGCTTTCTGCCATAAGGGTGGTGTCATCTGCATATCTGAGGTTATTGATATTTCTCCTGGCAATCTTGATTCCAGATTGTGGTTCATCCAGACTGGCATTTCACAAGATATAGTCTGCATATGAGTTAAATTAGCAGGGTGACAATATATAGCCTTGACGTATTTGGAACCAGTCTTTGTTCCACGTCCAGTTCTAACTGTTGCTTCCTAACCTGCATACAGATTTCTCAGGAGGCAGGTAAGGTGGTCTGGTATTCCCGTCTCTTTCAGAATTTTCCAGAGTTTGTGGTGATCCACACAGTCAAAGGCTTTGGCAGAGTCAATAAAGCCAAAGTTGATGTTTTTTTTCTGGAACTCTCTTGCTTTTTTGATGATCCAACGGATGTTGGCAATTTGATCTCTGGTTCCTCTGCCTTTTCTAAAACCAGCTTGAATATCTGGAAGTTCAGAGTTCATGTACTATTGAAGCCTGGCTTGGAGAATTTTGAGCATCACTTTGTAGTGTGTGAGATGAGTGCAATTGTGCAGTAGTTTGAACATTCTTTGGCATTGCCTTCTTAGGGACTGAAATGAAAACTGACCTTTTCCAGTCCTGTGGCCACTGCTGTGTTTTCAAATTTGCTGGCATACTGAGTGCAGAACTTTCACAGCATCATCTTTTAGGATTTGAAATAGCTCAACTGGAATTCCATCACCTCCACTAGCTTTGTTCATGGCAGTACTTCCTAAGGCCCACTGGACTTTGCATTCCAGGATGTATGGCTCTAGGTGAGTGATCACACCATTGTGAAGATTCTCTTTTGTATAGTTTTCTGTGTATTCTTGCCACCTCTTCTTAATATCTTCTGCTTCTGTTAAGTCCATACAATTTCTGTCCTTTATTGGGCCCATCTTTGCATGAAATGTTCCCTTGGTATCTCTAATTTTCTTGAAGAGCTCGCTAGTCTTTCCCATTCTATTGTTTTTCTCTATTTCTTTGCATTGATCACTGGGGAGGGCTTTCTTATCTCTCCTTGCTATTCTTTGGAAATGTGCATCAAATGGGTATAAATTTCCTTTTATCTTTTGCCTTTCCCGTCTCTTCTTTTCATTCCTATTTTTAAGGCCTCCTCAGACAATCATTTTGCCTTTTTCTTGGTGATGGTCTTGATCCCTACCTCTTGTACAAGGTCACAAACCTCCATCCATAGTTCTTCAGGCACTCACTCTATCAGATCTAATCCCTTGACTCTACTTTTCACTTCCACTGTATAATTGTAAGGGATTTTATTTAGATCATACCTGAATGACCTAGTGGTTTTCCCTACTTTCTTCATTTTAAGTCTGAATTTGGCAATAAGGAGTTCATGATCTGAGCCACAGTCAGCTCTCAGTCTTCCTTTTGCTGACTCTATAGAGCTTTTTTATTTGGCTGCAAAGAATACAATCAATCTGATTTCAGTATTGACCATCTGGTGATGACCATGTGTAGAATCTTCTCTTGTGTTTTTGGAAGAGGGTGTTTGCTATGACCAGTGTATATTCTTGGCAAGGTTCTATTAGCCTTTGCCCTGCTTCATTCTGTATTCCAAGGACAAATTTGTCTGTTACTCCAGATCTCTTGACTTCCTACTTTTGCATTCCAGTCCCCTATAATGAAAAGGATGTCTTTTTTTCTTTTTAACTGTTCTAGAAGGTCCTATAGGTCTTCACAGAACCATTCAACTTTAGCTTCTTTAGGATTTCTGGTCAGGGCTTAGAGTTGGATTATGTGATATTGAATGGTTTGCCTTGGAAATGAACAGATATCATTCTGTCTTCTTTCAGACTGCATCCAAGTACTGCCTTTCAGATTCTTTTGTTGACTGTGATGGCTACTCCATTTCTTCTAAGGGATTCTTGTCCACAGTAGTAGATATAATGGTCATCTGAGTTAAATTCACCCATTCCAGTCCATTTTAGTTCACTGATCCCTAAAATGTTAATGTTCACTCTGCCATCTCCTGTTTAACCACTTCCAATTTGCCTTGATTCATGGACCTAACTTTCCTGGTTCCTATGCAATATTGCTCTTTACAGCGTTAGACTTACTCCTATCACCAGTTACATCCACAGCTGGGTGTTGTTTTTGCTTTGGCTCCATCTCTTCATTCACTCTGGAGTTATTTCTCCACTGATCCCCAGTGGCATCTTGGGCACCTAACGACCTGGGAACTTCATCTTTCAGTGTCCTCTCTTTGCCTCTTCATACTGTTCATGGGGTTCTCAAGTCAAGAATATTGAAGTGGTTTGCCACTCCCTTCTCCAGTGAACCATGTTTTGTCAGAACTCTCCATCCTGACCCATACATCTTGGGTGGCCCTGCACTGCATCTTTCATAGTTTCATTGAGTTAGACAAGGCTGTTGTCCATGTGGACTAATGATTACCCAGGGTTTTATTCAGTCTGCGCATCCCTGAAGTGAAGCCACTCTTGGGTCTTCTCAGTCTAAACAAGGTTGACTATGTGGTGCCATCAAATGTGATACTTTCTGTTTGTCTCTTCATATTATTTATCTTATGAAAACGTCTTGCCCTCCACCCACTCACCATTTTGCAGTTCTCTGTAATCTTGAGAATGGAGACTGCCCACTCTGTGAAGTACTGAAGTTTGCATTTATCACCTAAATTGTCTTATTTAATCATTTCTTAAGCAGTTTTATGGCAATGAGGGATGAGATCCAGAGCTGATTGCTTAGTAGCCCATGGAAGCGTGACACATGGGTGAATCCTCTGAGTTCACTGCTCTTCTCCTCAGTATCAAGGGCTGTGGATAAATGACTTTTAGATTTGAGCTTCACTTCTGTATGTGTAGCTCTCATTCACATAAACTTTATTTTAAAACAAACTTTTGAATAAATATATATTATTCACATATATTATTCTCAAAAAGATTCTGGAGTTTATTAAAAATTACTAGAAAGATTCTGGCATCTCCAAAATGTTCTGGGATAGTTATATTGTGAGTTTGCAGCAAGTGGCAGCCATTTGGGGGCTCACAAAACCTCAGGGCAAGTCTAAAGCATAAACCTTTGGGGTACTTGGAGAAATAAATAAGACAAGAAATTTGGACTGTCTAGATAATAAAATTCCAACTCTAAATTGAAATAGGCCCCAGTAAAAAGCATCAAGGCCACCACTAATATTTAATATAAAGAAATCTTCTCATGAAAAGTGTAATAAATCTATTTCTAATGGAAAGATTTAAAGCCCAAATTGCAAAGTTGGAGGGCACAGATATTTAAAAGCCATTAAGAGTGGTTACCACCAAACTCTAAGACTCCTATACTAGAATAAGGTGGTGTATGAACAGGTTAGATTGACAGTAGGTCACTAGCAACCTCAAAAAATTTCCATGCAACAAAATACACTGAAAAACACCATAAAATCCCCAGCCCAGTAACAGTCCTCTTATGAATTAATTTGGCTTTGAAAGACCCAAGAGTTAGCTAAAGAAATGGAACCTTTAAGTTTCAGGGAATTAATGCAGTATCCTCTTGTACATCTGCCTATTTTGTGTCTAAGAACTGTCTTTCTGGAATCTGTGGGTATCTACAAAAATGACAACATCTTATTCAGACAACCTAAAATTACAATTGCCATTATAGGTAATGTTCCAGTTAGACAAGCTTGTTCATTTAAGAAGTGCACTTGAAAGCAAGGGTTCCCAAATCAACAGAACAGGATACCTCTTCTAACTGTCACGCAGAATCCCGGTGTACCAGATGGAAAGAAAAACACTCTAAAAACAAACATCTCTAAATCTAGAACATGGGAATCCTTTGGTTTATATCTTAGCCAAAGATCTTCTCTCTGATATAGAAAGCAAAGTAAAGGTAATGTAGTTGGATGGGTGGGTCAGCCCTTTTATGTCATTCAGGATGTAACTCAGTTCTTTTAGAAATTAAAAACAACTGTTCTATAAATTGAGGCAGAATTTACTATGTAGATCCATCTGTCTTCATGCTATAGCATGTTACCTCATAATGGGATTCCTTGCTCCCATAACATTTTGAAAAGAAATTCAAACCGAACATTTGTAAATGTATTTATGTTTATGTGTCTGGATTTGGAGTTGAGAGGATAATCTGTCTCCTAAGTGAAGTGGTTTATCAAAAGATTGTTGTCTCGCTCATGAGACTTGTGCCATTATTGTGCATTTTCCCTTATAAGTATAAAAATAAAGAAGACAATAAGTCCTCAATGCAAGATGTGAAGCCATAAAACTCCCAGAAGGAAACACAGACGGTGCACTTTTTTGACAAAGGTGTTAGCTATATTTTGGGGCTATGTCTCCTCAGACAAAGGGAATAAAAGCAAAAGTAAACAAATGGAGCTACATTAAACTAAAAACTTTTTGCACAGCATAGGATGCTATCAAAAATCAAAAAGGTATCTGGCTGAATGGAAGAAGATATTTGCAAATGAAATATTCCATAAGGCATTAATATCTAAAATATACAAAGAATTCACACAACACAACATCAAAAAAACAAGCAACCCAGCTTTAAAAAAGTAGGCAGAGGACCTGAATAAACATTTTTCCAAAGGTATATAAATAGCCACTAGGCACATGAAAAGATGCCACCAGTCATCAGGGAATATAAATCAAAATCACAGTGAGATAACTACTTAACACATGTCAGAATAAGTGAAGTGAAGTTGCTCAGTCATGTCTGATTCTTTGTGATCCCATGGACTGTAGCCTACCAGGCTTTTCCGTCCAGGGGATTTTCCAGGCAAGAGTGCTAGAGTGGGTACTTCTCATCAAATACTTCTTCAAATACTTCTCATTTCCTTCTCATCAAAAAGACAAGAAATGAAAAGTGTTCTTGAGGATGTGGGGGAAAGGGGACTCTTGTGCATTGTTGGTGGGATTGCATATTGCAAGTATTATGGAAAACTGTACAGAGCTTTCTCAAAGTTAGAACCAGAACTACCGTATTATCTAACAATTTTACTCCCAGATACCTACCCAAAGAAAACAAAAGCGATAATTTGGAAAGATACCTTCACCCCTGTGTTTATTGCAGCATCATTTAAAATAGCCAAGATAGGGAAACAACCTAAATATTTATCAGTAGATGCAATGAGATATTACATCCCCCAAAAAAAAAATCAATATCTTGCCATTTGGACAACATGCATGGATCAAGTAGGTATTTTGCTAATGAAAGAAATCAGACAGAGAAAGACAAATATTGAATGATCCAATTTATATGAGAAATTTAAAAACAAAAACAAAATTTGTTAAAATTTATTAAAATAGACTCATAAATACATAGAACAAATAAGAGGCTGTCAGTGGGGAGGGGGTTTGGAGGATGAAATAGATGAAGCTGTGGTAAAAATCTCCAGTTTTACAATAAATAAATCATTAGAATGAAATATATAGCCAAAGGTATATGGCCAATAATACTGTAAATACTTTGTATGGGACAGATACTTACTAGACTTGCCATAGTGATCATTTTATAATGTAAAGTGAAAGTGAGACTCTCTAGTCGTGTGCTACTTTTTGCAATCCCATGGACTATACAGTCTATGAGATTCTCCAGGCCAGAATATTGGAGTGGTAGCCTTTCCTTTCTCCAGGGAATCTTCCCAACCCAGGGATCTAACACAGGTCTCTCATATTGCAGGCGGATTCTTTTACCAGCGGAGCCACAAGGGAAACCCTTTATAATGTGTGTAAATATCAAATAATTATGTAGTATACCTGAAACTAATATAATCTATTACTTTCTGATTTAACAAAATTAAGAATTTTTCTTTTCTTTTTAAATTATTTTTAATTGAAATATAGTTTCAGGCATACTTTATAATGTATACAAATATCAAATAATTATGTAGTATACCTGAAACTAACATAATATTGTACATCAACTGTGTTTCAATTAAAAATGCTAAAAAAGAGAAAAAGAAAAATTCTTGATTTTGTTGAATCAAAAGTAACAAATAAAACCCATTGAATCATTAAAAAGAAAGACCAAAAGTCAAACTGCAGGAGGCCTATCTTTCCTGTTATAGTAAGTGGTTTAGTGGGGGAGGTAAAGGACTATAGATCTAGTTTATTGTTTTCTCGAGGCATTAATATTCATCCTTTACTGCCAGGAATGCTTGTGAAGCTCTGTCACTCTAATTTAAAAATGCTTTTGAGAAGGGCTCCACACTGTCTACTCTGAAATGGGACCTTGCTTTCTTATTTGTCAACTGTCAGCATGAGGCAGGAACTAATCGTCAGAAAGATTTGCTTTTACAAAAATATAAAGCGATTGCAAAACCCCAAACATCTATACGTCCAGCATTTTTTATTCCTTATAGTTTTCTTTTACTTGTGTTTTATGAAAAGAGCATAGCATCCACTGGGGTTTTTCATTCATTGTTTTATTGACTTTTAATTCTCAGAGGATTTATTTAATTGCTGCATTTGCAGAATCATTTAATGAATATATAGGCTACGAGAATCAAAAGCATTACAAAAAATGTTCTCCCCCAACTTTGAAAAGTTTCCATGACATTCAAAATGAGTGTTTTCTGGATCCCCTCCTCCCCATTTCAATACACTAGACAGCCAGAAGATGGATTCAATGTTATATTAAACAAGGATTGAATAAAAAGATATATTTACTAGTTATTTGGTAAATATATCTTCATATTATTTGTGGTCTGCTCAGTATTTGCAAATGCAAGATAACTTTTCCATTCACTTATACTGCAATCTCCTAAAAGCTTTCATTTGGAGACTTTGTGCAGTTGGGAGGAAACCCTGAGCAATGAGTTTTAGAAAGGATAAATACTGAATGGCTCAATCTTGGTAATCATAGGGCATCACTGAAAACTGGATATACCAAGGATTATATTGACTCTTTTCAAATGCCTATTAGGCCAGATGTCTGTTGTTTATGGGAACCATGCATTTCAGGAAGTGTAGCCGTTGAGTTGGCTCTGCACAGTCTGCTCACACCCTTTCTCTGTTAGACAGTTTTCTGCAAAGTTTATTCGGTCAAAACATCATATGGACAAACTGGGATCACAGAAAAAAGGGCATTTGCCATTCTTTCCAAATTGAAGTTACATACCAACAACCCTCTAGCAAATGACCAACATTCATTGGAATTTTAGTTTTCCATGGGGATCACTATTTTTCAGAATAAAGGATGCACAATAGCCTGTTGTCTGTGAGCTTGTTTGCAAAACAGAAACAGACTCAGACCTAGAAAACAAACTTATGGTTGGTTACTAAGAGAAAGTGGGAAGAAATAAATTATGAGTTTGGGATTAACAGATAAACACTATTTGACATAGAATATTAATAAACAACAAAGTTCTATCTGATAGCATAGGTACTTATGTTCAAATGGAAATATATTAAAAAAAAATTATATATATACAGTCTTCCTAGGTGATGCTAGCAGTAAAGAACCTTACAGTGTAGGAGATGTAAGAGACACAGGTTTGATCCCTGGGTTGGGAAAATCCCTGGAGGAGGAGATGGCAACCCACTCCAGTATTCTTGCCTGGAAGGCTACGGTCCATAGGGTTGAAAAGAGTCAGACATGACTGAAGCAACTGAGTATGCACACACGCATATCTGAATCACTTTGCTGTACATCAGAAACTAATACAGCATTGTAAATCAGCTATTTTAATTTTTTTTTTTTTATGTTTGATGAATTCTGAGGCAATCATGAAGTCTTCACAAACGGAGAGAATAGCATACTGCCCAAGAGCTTGGACTCTGTAGAAGATTTCTGGCTAACTCAGCCGTTATAGCTTAGTGTCATAGGGAAAGTGAAAATCTATTTCTAAATTTTATCATGAATGAAATGGTTAGTAATAATGTTGCCTACCTCAAAGGATTTTAGTGATTTATGTAGAGTGCTTAAAACAATATCTGGTGAATAGCAAGATTAGTGGTGGCTTATAGTAAGATTCCCCTGGTGGCTCAGATGGTAAAGAATTCGCTTGTGATACAGGTTACCTGGATTTGATCCCTGGGTTTGGAAGGTTCCCTGGAGGAGGGCATGGCAACCCACTCCAATATTCTTGCCTGGAGAATCCCCATGGACAGAGGAGCCTGGTGGCAGATACAGTCTATGGGGTCGCAAAGAGTCAGATATGACTGAGCAACTAAGCACACTGAACAAAGTAAATAAAGTTTGCCTGGAGCAAAAGAAATGGAAAGGCAACCAAGATGCATAGCATTTGCAAGGTTCAGAAATTTAAAGCATGGGATATTTGAAAGTTATAGAATTTTTTTCTTTTCATTTCATATATAATATTATACATGTTTCAATGCCATTCTCCCATATCATCCCACCCTCTCCCTCTCCCACAGAGTCAAAAAGTCTGTTCTATACATCTGCGTCTCTTTTGCTGTCTCGCATACAGGCTTATTGTTACCATCTTTCTAAATTCCTCATATATGCATTAGTATACTGTATTGGTGTTTTTCTTTCTGGCTTACTTCACTCTGTATAATAGGCTCCAGTTTCATCCACCTCATTAGAACTGATTCAAATGTGTTCTTTTTAATGGCCGAGTAATATTCCATTGTGTATATGTACCACAGCTTTCTTATCCATTCATCTGCTGTTGGACATCTAGGTTAAGCTTCCGTGTCCTGGCTATTATAAACAGTGCTGTGATGAACAGGGGACACGTGTCTTTTTCAATTCTGGTTTCCTCGGTGTGTATGCCCAGCAGTGGGTTTGGTGGGTGATAAGGTGGTTCTATTTCCAGTTTTTTAAGAAATCTCCACACTGTTCTCCATGGTGGCTGTATTAGTTTGCATTCCCATCAGCAGTGTAAGAGGGTTCCGTTTTCTCCACACACTCTCCAGCATTTATTGCTTGGAGACTTTTGGATTGTAGCCATTCTGACTGGCGCGAAATGGTACCTCATTGTGGTTTTGATTTGCATTTCTCTGATAATGAGTGATGTTGAGCATCTTTTCATGTGTTTGTTAGCCATCTGTATGTCTTCTTAGGAGAAATGTCTATTTAGTTCTTTAGCCCATTTTTTGATTGGGTCGTTTATTTGTAGAATTTAAGGTAATTGGAGCATACAGTTTACATCCAGCCTGAGACTGTGGCTGTAATAAAAAGGCAGACAGCTCTTGGATCAAGTCATAGCCTATGAACCCAGTACTGTGGAGTTTTTCCCATGAAGTAACCACACCCAGAATATTAGCAAACCTTTGTTATAATAAATGCTCCTACTTGACTTTAGAAACTATGTAATCTACTCTGGCTCTTAGTGAACTTCTTCTGTTCTATTTCCTTTCATTAGTTGTTTTAAAACTGTATTTATAATTTTTAAGTAAAATATAGGAAAGATAAAAAGAGGAGTTGGGGTATTACATCCCAGGAAGGTGATGTATATTCTTCCAGTTAGTTCAGAAGGACACCTTTAACCCTTCAGGCTTGTGATTCATTTGACCAAGAACTATATCTCTGAAAAAGAAAAATAGTCCCTGTGTAGAAACAGGTGTTATTTCTCCTAAGAACAACAACTAACCCATTTCTTAATGGAACCGTGCCAACATCTTTGGGACAATTGTGATTTAATTTATTTCTGTGTTTCTCAGGCCCTCCTATGAAGAAGCCTGTTAAATAAAACCCACCGTCTCCAGCACCATCAGCCTCCCGTTTAGTTAATGGCAGGAACTACGACCATGGTGAATGGAAGCCCATTCATATGTTTAATTTTAAAGCAATGTTTCCCCAGCCCCAAACAGCAGTTTGTTTTCTCTGGTTTGGGGAAATGAGAAAATGACAATATGAGAAATTTTTCATGATGCTATTTTTATTTCAATTTAAAGGATACTAATTTACTCTGAAATTATAATGTTTCCTTTTCTGAATTTGAAATTTCATTTCTTTAATGAATTCATGGTGATAAAAGATGACAGTAATTAAAAATATTCTTATGTCCCAAAATAAGATGCTGATGCCATTATATCTCCTCCTGTCATTTAAAACTTTTACTCTTTTGTAAACTACAAAAGTCTAGAAACTTCTAGAGAATAACTAAACAGTACTAAACCCATTATGTGATTTCTTAGAGGGGGACTTAGAAAAGGATATTAAAGCAACTACCAGCATTCTTTCTTCTATGTACTTGCTTTTAAAAGAAGTCTAGTTAAATTGAGCCATTGATAATAATGTTCTTAGAATTCACTGTATGCATGCAATACATAAGGCAATGACACAAGTTCATTTTCTTTAAAAATGAAATGAAAATATGTGCTTTTAAAAGTGCATATCCCTACTTTCACACTTTTTGCTTCAAGTGTTCATGATTAGAAATGACATTCTTCCATCTTTGCTTCCTGAATCTCACATTGTGTAATGCCTAGCTCAAATGTCTTTCTTTTTTTTTTTCCTGGAAAACTCCCAGATTATTTCCACTTGCTTCTTTTTATTTTATTTTATTATTTTTATTTTTTATTTTTTAATACTTTATTCTACATTACAATACTGTATTTGTTTTGCCATACATTGACATGAATCAGCCACTTGGAATATCTACCATAAACTTTCTTAATATTCGATTTACTTCCTTAAGGACAAACACAGCACTCTCGGGAACGTACATGTAGTTGCATTGTTTTCCTAGCACTGTCAAAACAAAGTACAAAAACTGGCTGCATTGTTTTGTCAGTCTTGAGGCTAGAAGTCTGAAATCAAGGTGCTGACAGGACTACACCTTCTCTTAAGGTTCAAGAGAAGAAACTGTTCAAGGCATTTTCCCCTAGCTTCTGGTAGTATCAGGCATTGCTTGACTTGTAGAATCATCACTCCAATTCTCTATTTTCACATGGAATTCTACTGTGTATGTTCACATAATCTTCCCTCTATATGTCTCCCTATGTCCAAATAATCCCATTCTATAAAGACACCAGTCATATTGGATTAGACCACATCCTAATGACCTCATTTCAACTTGGTTACCCCTGTAAAGACCTGATTTTCTAAGGTTACATTCTGAGGTGCTAGTGGTTGGGACCTTAATATATCTACTGGGGAGGATGCAATTCCATCCACAATGTTTTCCAGAATAATTAATTCTTGAGGATCCTGGGGAACACTGAGAGATAATGTTTAAAAGATAAGGTGCAAATACACCATAAAGCCACTTTCTATCAAGCCAAGAGCTTAGATTTGATCTAATTTGAAAAGACTGGAAGATATTTAGGAGAGGAATGGATGATCATATTTAGGTTTTTAGGAAATGTATCTATTGTCTTCATGTCTTTGTATTACTAACTCAAGATTCAAGAGTCCTGGAAGATGAGAAGGTTTAATTACTATCCCTTTGCTACTTAAGGCAGGTGAAGAAGGACCTAGCCCTTTGGGAGCTGAAGAGATATATTTTTGCCAAGACTTCTCTTAATGGTGGATTTTCTCAAAAGAAAAAAAAAATGGACTGCATTTAGAAAGAAAGGTTGGAGGCAAAGTTGGGGGTGGGGTGGGGAGGGAGAGAACATTCCTTAACTCAAAATAATTAAAATAGAGTTTACTACTAATTCTCATAAAATTCAATCAACTTTGCAAAAATATAGATAACACAACAAGATTTGTGTGTTCCAATTATTTACTGTTGCTAACAAAATACTTGGAAACCTTAGCGATTATGACATAATAAGAGGTCCTGAGACAAAACTCTTAAAACGTTTGCAATTTCCTGAGTAATGTGAGAAATATGTTTCTTACACAGAACTTGATCATCTTTTGTTCTAATGAGGCAACTCCTCAGGACTTCTGGATAGGGGCTGGTCACCAGAAAGACCATGCCATGATTAGAAGCTTGTCACTTTCCAGTTCCACTCCCCATCTTTCAAGGAGAGGTGAGGAGCTAGAGATTTCGACAGTAGTTAAGTGTGTCTACATAAAGAATCCCTAAGGTATGATATTTGGAGACATTCTGGGTTGCTAAACACATCTACCTGCCTGAAGAGTGGTATACCCCACTTCCAAGGGACAGAAGCTCCTACACTCAGTATCTTTTCAGACCTCACCCTATGTATTCTTCGTGTGGCTATTCATGTGTATCCTTTAATAACATCCTTTAGAATAAATTGATAAACATAAGTGTTTCACTGAGTCTTGTGAGCCTATATAGCAAATTATTTTTTACCAAACCAAGCTCATTTCGCCCAGTGAACAGCAAGCTAAATGCTGAGATACTGAGCTTTGCAGCAAAGAGAGGGTTTATTCATGAGGCAGCTAGCAAAAAAGGAAAAAAAAATATCAGGCCCACCTTCCTAAAGGCAAAGGGCTTGGGGTATTTATGGGATAAAGCTGAGGCATGGGGAGCATGGAGAAAGGTGATTAGAAAAAGTGCAGTAATCATCATTCTGTGCGGTCATAACTAAGCTACAGACCTCTGTGCATGCAAAAGTGAAGGAACTTAGCATAATCTGAGGGTTAAATTTTCTACTCTCTGATGTCAAAAGTCATCAAGCAGACATTGGCCCATTGCTAGTTGGAGGGTTGCGGGTCCTATCCAGTCTTAACCAGCTCAGCTCAAATTAGACACACCTGACCCCATGGTTCTGGACAACTCAAGCAAACATCTTATGGTTTTAGGCTATAGGCAACTTGGAGGAAATGAAGGTCTTTTGTAGCTACAATGAAAAAGACCTTGATTAGTGAAGACTGGTGAAATGGCCTTAACTAATGATTACCCACTGTTTTTTTATTGGATGTGTGGGAGGAGTTGTGGAAACCCCTGATTTAAAGCCACTGAGAAGGCTCAGGACTTGTGATTGACATTTAAAATGGGCTTAGTCTTGTGCCCTTAACCTGCAGACCCATGTTAACTCCAGCTAGCTTAGTGTCAGAATTGAATTGTTGGACTTCCTTGGTGTCTCAGTGGTAAAGAATCTGTGTGCCAATGCAGGAGATGTGGCTTAGATCCTTGGGTTGGGAAGAGTCCCTGGAGAAGAAAATGGCAACCTACTCCAGTATTCTTGCCTGGGAAGTGGACAGAGGAGCCTAGCAGACTACAGTCCATGGAATGGATCACAAAAGAGTTGAACAGGATTTAGAACTAAACAACAACAACATCCCGCTGGTGGAAAACTGTTTCTCTACCCACAACATTTCTGACACCAAATATGTTTTCCTTTAGCAGCTTAAGACAGCTGCAATTGTTGTCTACTGTATCTCACAATTTGGGGTCAGAAATTTGGGCAGGGCTCAGGGGTGATTCTTCTGCTCCATATGCTATTAATTAAGGTTACTTGGTGGTGTTTATCTGATGATCAGACTGGCCATATTTCAGTGATTTGATGAGCACGGATAAAGGCTAGGATCAGCAGGGACTCCCAGCTGGCATGTGTCAGAGTGCTCTCCCCAACACAGTAGTTCCAAAGTTGTCAGGTTTCTTATACAGGCTCCCAGAGGAAGAATTTCAAGAAGCTTGAGGAAGTTGCAAAATGTCTTGATATCTGGCCTCAGATGCCCACGATGTAAGATTCTATTGATGTCAAGCAAGTTACTAAGTGCAGCCTGGATTTAAGAGGAAGAGGATTAGACTCCACCTCTCAGTGAAAGGAATAGTAAAGAATGTATATCCATCTTCAATCTACCATAGTGAAAGTTAATATTCAGATAGCTGTTACTCAAAGTCCTGCAATATTTTTGCAGATGTTAATAAAGCCTACAGTTTTGTTTACCTTATGTCCAAATGAATAAATGTTAAAAGGCTAATCAAGTGCTTAGCTGTATAATGATAGTATTATGAACTAATGATAGGTATAAATAAAGCTATACCTATGTACTGGAAAACATTAATCACAGTTCAGGATTTTAGCAATTTTGAGTTGATAGCACTTAATTAAGCTGTCTTTTAATGTTTTAAAATATCTTATGTTACCATATTTCTTCATATAATATAAGCAAAATGCATGCTCAGTCGCTTCAGTCATGTCTGACTCTTTGCAACCCTATGGACTATAGCCCACCAGGCTCCTTGTCTATGGGAATTCTCCAGGCAAGAATACTGGAGTGGGTTGCCATGCCCACCTCCAGGGGTTTACCAATACCCAGGGACTGAATCCAGGTCTCCTGCATCTTCTACATCGCAGGCGGATTCTTTACTATTGAGCCACTGGGGAAGCTCAATATAAGCTACCCTAATAGTATAAGAAGAGAATGCTCAAAATATGAGAAGCATTTAAAATAAAATGCTATCCATTTAGACAAATAATTAAAATATTAAATGTGCATAGACATATTTCAATTAGTATTTCAATATGTTTATTTTTGGAAATAAAGCACAGTTTAAAAAAAAAAAAAAACTTCGGAGGCGTTGTCATAATTAGGAACAAAATTGTGACCGTTAAGAATATTTAAAACCCAACCCTTGGATACTCTGCTATTTTCCTAGTTTAACACAGTTTCATAAAACACAAATAGCAGTTTTATTGTTGCTCTTCTGTTGTTTTACAAGCTAAATGTTAGCAGCCAGGGTTATGATGCAGTCAGCATTTTCAGACTGGCATGCATAAAACCATTAGATCCAAGAAGAGACTCAGCTTCACTGATATCCTGTAGCGTTTTGTTTCGGGAAATGCCATGCTAGTGATTATAAAGGATGATGTCATATATTTCTTCCAACCACATCCTACCATTATGGTAATTCTAATTGTAGTAAACTGTGAAATCAATAGAATGGAAAAAAAACAAACAACAAACTTCCTTCCAATAAAATAAGAAACAAAATAAAACTTTAAATGTTGTCAGTCTTTTGTTTAATAACATAACACAAAAAGGTACATTATGGTTCACCAAGAACAAAGGAATGGCAGAAATGTACTAGTTTTTAATTGAGGACCTCTGAATGTATACAAAGCTATTAGTAGAAGTATTATTAACATCATCACTTTGTATGAAGTTATTGTCTCAATGACTCACTGGTTGAGGCTAAGCAAGCTCAACAATTAAGCAACAATTCTTCATGCTGCTTTTCACTAACTACAGTACCATTAACTATTTCTCTGCTAAAGTATATGCTTATGCTATGCTCAGCCTTTATCTTCTGCTTTTTTCTTATCATTAAATCCACAAAACCTGAATTGAAAGGTAAAATTGGCACCTCTCTGAGATTTATTCCCACTTGTGGAATTGAGATTTTCCGTATTCTAGGTTCAGTAAGAAAGTAAATGCTTGCCTTATTTGGTATGATTTTGTATATCGGTTCATTTCACAATATCAAGTCCGTAAACAAAGAAAAGGTATCTTTTATTTTCTTCTCAGGTCCTTGATTTTAAAACTGTCAAATTAAGTCATTCAACACTTTGTTTCCAGTTACTCGGTATATACAAGACTTTATGCTGTTATAGGGTTTCAAAAGATGAGTGAAAAATGTCTGTGACACATGGGTTTACAGTAAAGTCAAAAGGAAAATACATGTAAGTATTGTAATTGGTAGGGGTTTCTCAGATGGCTCAGTGGTAAAGAATCCACCTGCAATGAAGGAGACAGGAGACTCAGTTTCCATCCCGGGTTGGGAAGGTCCCCTGGAGGAGGAAATGGCAACTCACTCCAGTATTCTTGCCTAGAGAATACCATGGGCAGAGAAGCCTAGTGAGCTACACAGTCCGTAGGGTCGCAAAGAGTGAGTCATGACTGAGTGACTTAGCATGCACACACACATTGTTTAAGCAGTGATTTTATTCTTTGAATTTGCTCAAGGGAGACCTTAATAAATTTTTCTTAAGGTTTAAGAATAATCATTTGAACTATTCTTTCAAAGATTTACTGTGTTGTAGAATGAATGTAAATTTTGGCTCATCATGTTGAGATTGCCATGCATTCTCAAATTTAGGTCACTAGATTTAGCCATAGTTTCCAATAGAGTAATTTTTTTTTTTTTACTTTAAAGTTATTTATCTCCATCAAGGTTAAAAGTAATTTCAGTGAAAATTAGTTACATTACTTATAATAAAAATGTATATCTTATCCATATTAAATTTTGAACTTTTAAACTTTTTAACCTTGTGCTGGAATTAAAAATATAAACTATTATAAATTAAGAGAACCTACATGATTCAGGGCTTGAAGTGGTTAGATAGTCAAAAATCTGAAAAACTACTGTCCAGAGATGTTTAGCTTTATTATGAGAAAGTTGCCTGTGCCACAATGGGATGAGTCTGTTTTCCGGCTCTGACTCCGGTCCACAAAACAGAGCAAATGTAACCCTTCCGTTTGCTATAGCAAGGAGGGACTCCAGAACATGGCAAAGATTACAGTCACATAAAAGAGCAGGCTTGTAAAGAGAGTCCTAGGGCAGAGAAAGCGTACAAAAACCTTTCCCTTAGTACTAAGTAAAACAAATGCCAGTGTTTTGATCAAGATATCGGAGAAAAGCAAAAACCTATAGAATCATTTGCTAAAATGGAACATAAAATGAATTTTGAGAACTTTTATTTATTGTGAGACAATAATCTTCACATAGTCACAGAGAGCCTGATACAAGGATGCTACAAGTTAAACAATATTCCCTGGACTATACCTACAATTAGAAACTGTTTTGTTAGTCTTACTTTTCATGATGTCTTTGTTCAATTGCTAAGTTGTTCCCAACTCTTTGTGACCCTGTGAACTGCAGCCTGTGAGGCTTTCCTGTCCTTCACTATCTCCCTGAGTTCGCTCAAACTCATGTCCTTTGAGTCAATGATGCCATCCAACCATCTCATCATCTGTCATTCCCTTCTCCTCCTGCTTTCAATCTGTCCCGGCATCAAGGTTTTTCCAAAGTTATTTATCTCCATCGAGGTTAGAAGTAATTTCAGTGAAAATTAGTGTAATTTTCACTGAAAATAATAATAAAGAGATGTATCTTATCCATATTAAGATATCAGGTGGCCTGAAATCTTTGCATCAGGTGGCCAAAATATTGCAGCTTCAGCATCATGATATCTTTACTGTGGATAAAAAACAAATGTTATCTTCAGACCCTAGGGTAAATACACACTCATTTTCTCTATATATATCTGCATTTTATGTAATAGCGTTCAAGGGATAAATGGACTGCATATCTCAAGATATGTTCCTTTGGCACCAGGTTCACACATTGGGGGTTTGGTGAGGTAGTGGGGCTGGACAATAATAGCAACGGTGGAGATTCTTTGATTTCTGTGATGACTCCTTTCAAGACAACTCAGCAAATCTTTAATAGAGTGAATTTTCAATATCCTTCCCTTCAGTAGATGCATTTTATGGTAATAAGAACAGTGAAAATAAGGAAGCAGATAAATAAGAGGCAGATAAGTAAATTAAGGCAGCAGATAATGGAGAAAAACATCTGAATTTGGAGAAAATATGGGGAAAGCTTTAAATTTAAGTATAAGAGACCCAGATAAACATGCATGAATGTCTCATTTCAGAGTTCTGTTTCTATCATGTTCAACAAACTCCTAAGTATCTACACAGTATCTGGATTAAAGAACCTCTACCAGACTAGTTGGGTTCAACCAATGAGAATAGCTAGTCTAGTACCCTGAGTAGGTTAAACCAGCTAAGTAATAACCTTTCCAGTTTTATCCTTTAAAAATACCTGATCCTGACACATTTTACATTTCATTCTAAACTTCAAGACACCTACATGCATGTGTAAATTGGCAAAAACCTTATGTAGAGACTTAGTATATATTCAAACCTAAGGGTATTTTGTTTTGAAATATTTTTGATGTACTTTCTTACAGAGCTAAACTGAGTTTTTCGGTCTTTTCTCCTCATTTCACCTTCTTGACTTTCTTTCAAAACATGTTTACCCAACCTTCTTTTATTACCAGTGCAGGGGAACACAGCAAAATAGTAAGACAGTGTGTAGGCAAATTAAATAATTATTTCAATAAGCATGTGTTAGTGATGTGGGGTGGGAGGTGGGAGGGGGCTTCGGCATTGGGAGATCGTGGACACCTGTGGCTGATTCATGTCAATGTATGGCAGAACAAATACAGTATTGTAATGTAGAATAAAGTATTAAAAAAAAATCAGGGATATTTTTTAGAGTAACGATGAAATTGAACAATGCCTATCTTCAATTGGTTTGAATCTTCAAGACCTACTGCTGCCTATTATATAAAGTACTCAATATATACTCAGGCACTGAATTGTGTTGGATTATATGGGAAGCCTTTTCATATTTTCATGGGATTCTCAAGGCAAGAATACTGTAGTGGCTTGCCATTCTTTTCTCCAGAGGACCGTGTATTGTCAGAACTCTCTACCATGACCTGTCTGTCCTGGGTGGCCCTACACAGTATAGTTCACTCATAGTTTCACTGAGTTAGACAAGGCTATGATCCATGTGATCAGACTGGTTCTTATCGTTTTCTGTGATTGGTTTTCAGTTTGTCTGCCCTCTGATGAAGAAGGATAAGAGGATTATGGGAGAGAATGACTGAGGGGGAAACAGTCTTGTTCTGATGGGCAGGGCCATGCTCAGTAAATCTTTGATCCAATTTTCTGTTGATGGGCAGGGCTGAGTTCCCTCTGTTATTTGACCTGAGCCTAAACTATGGTAGAGGTAATGAAAATAATGGCGACCTCCTTCAAAAGGTCCCATGCACACACTGATACCCTCAGGGCCCCCAACCCTTCAGCAGGCCACTGCTGACTCATGCCTCTACTGGAGACTCCTAGAAACTCACGGGCAAGTCTGGGTCAGTCTCTGGTGGAGTCACTATTCTTTCCTTCTGGGTTCTGGGTCACAAACACAAGGGTTTGTTTGTGCCCTCCAAGAGTCCATTTCCCCAGTCCTATATAAGTTCTGGATGAACAGTACGAAAAGTCAAAAGATAGGACACTGAAAGATGAACTCTTCAGGTCGGTAGGTCCCCAATATGCTACTGGAGATCAGTGGAGAGAGAACTCCAGAAAGAATGAAGTTCAGTTCAGTTCAGCCGCTCAGTCATGTCCGACTCTTTGCGACCTCATGAATCGCAGCACACCAGGCCTCCCTGTCCATCACCATCTCTCGGAGTTCACTCAGACTCACGTCCATCGAGTCCGTGATGCCATCCAGCCACCTCATCCTCGGTTGTCCCCTTCTCCTCCTGCCCCAATCCCTCCCAGCATCAGAGTCTTTTCCAATGAGTCAACTCTTCGCATGAGGTGGCCAAAGTACTGGAGTTTCAGCTTATCATCATTCCTTCCAAAGAAATCTCAGGGTCGATCTCCTTCAGAATGGACTGGTTGGATCTCCTTGCAGTTCAAGGGACTCTCAAGAGTCTTCTCCAACACCACAGTTCAAAAGCATCAATTCTTCGGCACTCAGCCTTCTTCACAGTCCAACTCACATCCATACATGATTACAGGAAAAACCATAGCCTTGACTAGACGGACCTTAGTCGGCAAAGTAATGTCTCTGCTTTTGAATATACTATTTAGGTTGGTCATAACTTTTCTTCCAAGGAGTAAGTGTCTTCTAATTTCATGGCTGCAGTCACCATCTGCAGTGATTTTGGAGCCCCCCAAAATAAAGTCTGACACTGTTTCTACTGTTTCCCCATCTATTTCCCATGAAGTGATGGGACCGGATGCCATGATCTTCGTGTTCTGAATGTTGAGCTTTAAGCCAACTTTTTCACTCTCCTCTTTCACTTTCATCAAGAGGCTTTTAGTTCCTCTTCACTTTCTGCCATAAGGATGGTGTCATCTGCTTATCTGAGGTTATTGATATTTCTCCCAGCAATCTTGATTCCAGCTTGTGCTTCTTCCAGTCCAGCATTTCTCATGATGTACTCTGCATATAAGTTCAATAAGCAGGTGACAATATGCAGCCTTGACGTACTCCATTTCCTATTTGGAACCAGTCTGTTGTTCAATGTCCAGTTCTAACTGTTGCTTCCTGACCTGCATACAGATTTCTCAAGAGGCAGGTTAGGATATGACCGGTGATAGGAGTAAGTCTGATGCTGTAAAGAGGAACCTGGAATGTTAGGTTTATGAATCAAGGCAAATTGTACATGGTCAAACAGGAGATGGCCAGAGTGAACATCAATGTTTTAGGAATCAGCGAACTAAAATGGACTGGAATGGGTGAATTTAACTCAGACGACCATTATTTCTACTACTTGTGGGCAAGAATCCCTTAGAAGAAATGGGATAGCCATCATAGTCCACAGAAGAGTCCGAAATGTAGTACTTAATCTCAAAAGCGACTGAATGATCTCTATTCATTTCCAAGGCACATTCATTTTATTTTGGGGGGGCATTAGTTCTAGAAGGTCTTGTAAGTCATCATAGAACCAGTCAACTTCAGCTTCTTTAGAAGAAGCAGGTGACACTACCCTTGTGGCAGAAAGTGAAGAACTAAAGAGCTTCTTGACGAAAGTGAAAGAGGAAAAAAATTGGCTTAAAACTCAGCATTCAGAAAGCTAAGATCATGGCATCTGGTCCCATCACTTCATGGCAAATAGATGAGGAAACAATGGAAATAGTGACAGACTTTATTTTGGGGGCTCCAAAATGACTGAAGATGGTGATGGCAGCCATGAAATTAAGAGACTGCTCCTTGAAAGAAAAACTATGACCAACCTAGACAGCATATTAAAAAGCAGATACATTACTTTGCCAACAGTGGTCCATGTAGTCAAAGCTATGGTTTTTCCAATAGTCATGCGTGGATGTCAGAGTTGGACTATAAAAAGCTGAGCACAAAAGAATTGATGCTTTTGAACTGTGGTGTTAGAGAGGACTCCTGAGAGTCCCTTGGACTGAAGGAGATTCAACCAGTCCATCCTAAAGGAAATCAGTCCTGAATATTCATTGGAAAGACTGATGCTTAAGCTGAAACTCCAATACTTTGGCCACCTGATATGAAGAATAGATTCATTTGAAAAGACTCTGATGTTGGGGAAGATTTTTAATAAATTATGTTAAGTAAGATATACTATTAATATTAATAGATGACAGAGGATGAGATGTTTGGATGGCATCTCTGACTCAATGGACATGAGTTTAAGTGAGCTCTGGGAGTTGGTGATGGACAGGGAAGCCTGGCCTGCTGTGGTCCATGGGGTTGCAAAGAGCTGGCACAAATGAGCAACTGAACTGAACTGAAGATTAGTTCTATCTATTTCTTTTTACTTTAGAAAATCTAAGCTTGTGTACGTTGTTCACACATGTGACACATATATTTCAATCAGACACAGCTACTATAGACAGATGGTTATGGTAGAATCTTGAGAAAACATGTGAGAATAACATTAATAATTTTGGGTATCACATTTTATATTTTAAGGTTTAAGGATTTTGAAGACATTAGTAAATATAGTTAATGAGTAAAGTGTACTATAATTAAAAGAATTCCAGAAGTCTAAAATCTATGGTATTGATTTATTACTTATGGCTAACAAAGCATTGAACTATTGTGAAGGCTTTTGTTAGATCTGGGGGAAATTAACATTTTTAGGAAAAATTTAGAAAATACACAGTCATGATGTAAATCGTAAAATATCAACTGTTAATTTATATAAAGTTCTGATATATGTCAAGTAAGGCATCTTCTTTTTGAAATTACTCCTATAATTTAAAGTTATATAGTTCATGTTGTAGGAAAAATAATGCACAATACTCATCTCCCCAAAGATGTGATTCACAATCAATACTATAAAAATTTAGGTAACTAATGAGAAAAATATAGTTTACACATTTGCTTCTAAGTTTCTCCACACAATCTCTTGTGTTAAATGAGGATACACAGCAAATTATAAGTTTATTTTGGGGAGATTTTTAAGGTAGACATACATCCAGACTGTAAATTATTGAGCATTTCATGTTGTTTCCTCATAATTGCTTTTCAATATAGTAAGGTGGCATGGCATGGTGGTTGAGAACCCAGGAGTTCATCCCAAACTGCCTGGATTTGAATTCAGTTTCTGCCACTTACTAGTTCTGTGACCTTAAGAACATTACATATCCTCTCCATGCTTCAGTTTCACCGTCTGTAAGATAAATTAAAATAATATTTACCACATAGGTTGACATGAAGAGTAAAGGAGGCAATGCAGGTATTATGGACTAAATGTTTGTGTGCGCCCCAAATTTGTATGCTGAAGACCTAACCCTCAACCTGATGGGGTTTGAAGATAGGGATTCAGGAGGTAATCAGAGCTAGATTAGGTCATGGGGATGGATGTGCACCTAAGAAAGGCACTGTGAAGATAGGCCATGGATTTGGCCATCTCCAAGCTGGAAAGAGAGCTCTCAGCAGGAACAGATGAGTCCCACCTTGAGAACAGTCCCACCTTGTTTTGTGACTTGCCAGCTTTCAGAACTATGAGAAATATATTCATGTTGTTTAAGCCACCCAGTCTATAGTATTTGCTAATGGCAGCCCAAGCTAACTAAGGTAGCAGGTAAAGCTTTAGAACAGTGTCCAGAAGACAGTAAGCACTAAATAAATATTTCTAATTATATTTATAAGAGACCATACCTATGAATGAAACATACTAAGATGAAACATGGTAAAGAAAGAACTTTCTCAGGTTAAACTGAGGAGAAAGGCATTAAAGCAGCTCACCTGTGACCTGTTCCTTTGTTGTTTACCATGGCAATATTTCTGAAGTCAGAAATAAGGCTGGTAACCAGTCTTATTATCTTGGAAACAAGCTAATTGGATCTCTGGACAAAATACTGATGATACATGCTGGGAGAAATATCCTTATATTTGGAATTCTGTTAACAGTATGTTCCTAGTTTTGGATTTCATGCTATAAATTATGGCTCTTGAGACAAAAATCTTGTAATCTTTATGTTCTCAACAAATGAGCAGTCCATGTACCACTTAGAAACCTTATATATTTTTCTGGGCCAAAAATCATGTGTTTGATACGAAATAAAAGACATACGTAGCCACACAGGTGTTGCAGACATTTTCCCACTTTTCCTGTGCCTCACAGTTACACATTTTATAAATTTAGGGAAATTAGATTTCTTTTTCAAGTATTATAGTGAAGCCATAACACAGTAAAGCAGTGATGCAATCAGATGTACATTTTAAAGATTACTCAGGCTGGTATGTGGAGAATGGATCATTGAGAATTTCAGCTGAGGTTGAGTGTGACTGCATGTAATAGATTATTTAACTTATATGCAGAGTACATCATGAGAAACACTGGGCTGGATGAAGTGCAAGCTGAAATCAAGACTGCTGGGAGAAATATCAATAATCTCAGATATGCAGATTACACCACCCTAATGGCAGAACTAAAGACCTCTTGATGAAAGTGAAAGTGGAGAGTGGAAAAAGTTGGCTTAAAGCTCAACAGTCAGAAAACGAAGATCATGGCATCAGGTCCCATCAGTTCATGGCAAATACATGGGGAAACAGTGGCTGACTTCGTTTTTTTGGGTTCCAAAATCACTGCAGATGGTGATGGCAGCCGTGAAATTAAAAGATGCTTACTCACTGGAAGGAAAGTTGTAACCAACCTAGACAGCATACTAAAAACCAGAGACATTACTTTGCCAACAAAGGTCCATCTAGTCAAGGCTATGGTTTTTCCAGTAGTCATGTATGGATGTGAGAGTTGGACTGTAAAGAAAGCTGAGTGCAGAAGAATTGATGCTTTTGAACTGTGGTGTTGGAGAAGACTCCTGAGAGTCCCTTGGACTGCAAGAAGATCCAACCAGTCCATCCTAAAGGAAATCATTCCTGGGTGTTTATTGGAAGGACTGATGTTGAAGCTGAAACCCCAATACTTTGGCCACGTGATGCGAAGAGCTGACTCATTTGAAAAGACCCTGATGTTGGGAAAGATTGAAGGCAAGATGATAAGGGGACGACAGAGGATAAGATGGTTAGATGGGATCACCGACTCAATGGACATGAATTCGGTAAACTCCGGGAGTTGGTGATGGACAGGGGAGGCCTGGCATGCTGCAGTTCATGGGGTTGCAAAGAGTCGGACATGACTGAGGGACTGAACTGAACTGAACTAAATATAAAACCCAACTACAGAGGCTTAAATAAGATAGTTTTCTCCCCTTTTTCTCACATAATACAATGTCCAGAGGCAGGCAGTCTGAATTCTATTCTTTGCCTTTTTCTTTCTTGGTAAATATTAACCTCAGATATCAGATCTTTGTTCAATCTAAGGAGAAAGAACAAAGAGTTCTGTCTCAGTAAGAACGTTTTCAGAAATCTCACCTAAAAGCTTCTGCTTACAGCTCACAGGCCATCACTCTGTAGGTGGCCAACGCTACTTGCAAGGAGGACTCTTTCTGCCTTTGAGTTGGACACACCGCTCCCACTGAAACTGCGGTTAGCCACTCATGTCCCTCAATGTCTACTTTTCTTAACTGTAAATTAATAATAATAATAGTAATAATGCTATATGATTCAGAAAAACATCTATTTCTGCTTTATTGACTATGCCAAAGCCTTTGACTGTGTGGATCACAATAAACTTTGGAAAATTCTGAAAGAGATGGGAATACCAGACCACCTGACCTGCCTCTTGAGAAATCTGTATGCAGGTCAGGAAGCAACAGTTAGAACTGGACATGGAACAACAGACTGGTTCCAAATAGGAAAAGGAGTATGTCAGGGCTGTATATTGTCACCCTGCTTGTTTAACTTATATGCAGAGTACATCATGAGAAACACTGGGCTGGAAGAAGCACAAGCTGGAATCAAGATTGCTGGGAGAAATATCAATAACCTCAGATATACAGATGACACCACCCTTATGGCAGAAAGTGAAGAGGAGCTAAAGGCCTCTTGATGAAGGTGAAAGAGGAGAGTGAAAAAGTTGGCTTAAAGCTCAACATTCAGAAAATGAAGATCATGGCATCTGGTCCTATCACTTCATGGGAAATAGATGGGGAAACAGTAGAAACAGTGTCAGACTTTATCTTTTTCGGGCTCCAAAATCACTGCAGATGGTGACTGCAGCCATGAAATTAAAAGACGCTTACTCCTTGGAAGAAAAGTTATGACCAACCTAGATAGTATATTCAAAAGCAGAGACATTACTTTGCCGACTAAGGTCCGTCTAGTCAAGGCTATGGTTTTTCCTGTGGTCATGTGTGGATGAGAGAGTTGGACTGTGAAGAAGGCTGAGTGCCGAAGAATTGATGCTTTTGAACTGTGGTGTTGGAGAAGACTCTTGAGAGTCCCTTGGACTGCAAGGAGATCCAACCAGTCCATTCTGAAAGAGATCAACCCTGGGATTTCTTTGGAAGGAATGATGCTAAAGCTGAAACTTCAGTATTTTGGCCACCTCATGCGAAGAGTTGACTCATTGGAAAAGACTCCGATGCTGGGAGGGACTGGGGGCAGGAGGAGAAGGGGACGACCAAGGATGAGATGGCTGGATGGCATCATGGGCTCGATGGACGTGAGTCTGAGTGAACTCCGAGAGTTGGTGATGGACAGGGAGGCCTGGCGTGCTGTGATTCATGGGGTCGCAAAGAGTCGGACATGACTGAGTGACTGAACTGAACTGACTGAACTGATGGTGAGCTTAAAGTTTTAAATGAGATGATTTGGATACAATGTGTAGCACAATGCAAAGAATGTAGCTAAGTTCAATAAATGCTATTTATTAGAACATAAGCTCCATGAAGGTAAGACTCAAGTCTGCTTCATGCAAGTGTATATGAAATATTTGTTGTATGTTGAATAAGTAAATGCAGGAGGTAAACTCTTATGGAGTGTAGAGGGTATGACTGTGGTTGCACCACAGTTGGTAGAGTGTATATGTTTGTGTAAAAATAAATACATGAGGGGGAAAACACCAACAGAGTGCTTTATAAACATATAATTAACTGAGCCCAGATTAGGCTCTCATTGCATTCTCTGGATTTTTGGAAGAAAATTCATTGCTGGTAATGTTGTCCTTGGGGTATTGCCAAGATGCAAAAATATAAATTTTCTTCAAGTGGTGTTCTATAATGCAAAAGGAGAAAGAATTTAACTGTTAAAATTCAAGGATTCTGAATTAGTTTTACAAAGAGCCAAACACCTCTGTACAATCTCAGATTTTGTTTTTTTTTTTATTTTAGAGGAATAATTTACAATCAACTGAGAAAAAAACAAAACAAAAACAAAGCAAAACTGACCACCATCTGTCTTATTCATCTGAATTACATTCCAGGAGTTTGATTGTCTTTCATATGAGATAAAACAATAGCTCCTGAATTATTAAAGCACTGTTATAAAGTCTTAGCTGTTTTTTTTTTTCTGCCTTGAATAGGTAGATAGAGGGGGGCTGCTGACCATTTACTAGCTTATTTTCATAGAGTCTAAATTTAAAGTTTTATTTGTTTCCATTCTCTCTCTTTTTCTGTTTCATGTCATTACATATTCATCTTACAGAAACAAAAATTATAGTAACTGACAAATTTTGTTTCTAAAACCCAATTAATAATAAAGTTTTTTGAAGCAGAGAAACAGAGGTATTTGTATTCCTATCTTTGTGGTAAAGTTGTAAAGGAAGTCAGGGAAGTTATGAGCAAGTTCTTAAAGGTCACGTAAATGAATTTAGGTCTTATTTTTAGACCCCAGGGAGTTTTTGAAGATTTTGAGTAGAGATAAAATGCATTCTAATTTTGGGGGTAGAAATACAGCCTGTGTGATAAAGGATGATGGATTGAGATAATTGTGTGATAATAGAAACAGAGGTAGCTAAGTAGGATATTGACATGGTCAAGAATGACGCAGTTGTAATTTAGGTCACCCTAGTGTAGTTGCTTATGAGTGAATCTGTTTAAATTATATTTTAGTAGCAGAATCAACCATACTGAACAGAAATTAGATATGCAGAAGAAAGGAAGAGGAGGAAACTAGAGAGAGCTCCAATTTTCTGCAGGGAACAATGAGACGTAATATTAACATGGATAACCAAGGTAGGAGTACGTTTGAGAAGAAAGATGTATATGTTTTGGACGTATGAAATATCCACCAGTGTTCAATAAGAAGTTGAATATAGTGTTTTAAAAACTGTTGAGAGGTTTGAGCTGTAGATATAAAAACCATGGGGGCAGAATATTATATAGAGTAAGTCGAAGAGTACAGAAGAATTAACTTTGTGGAACAGTGAACATGAATGATAGTTGTTAGTTTATGGAAGAAAAGGATTCCCTGGCAGAACAAACGGCCTGTGCAAATATGTAGGTGCACAGAACAGTAAGCTACATGTAAGAAGTAGAAGAGTTCATACCAAGATGTATGAGACTAAAGAAGGCAAGCTATGTCCAGATTTTAAAAAGGGAAATCTGGTATGTCAGATATCCCAAAGAGCTTGGATTTTATCTTGCAATTAATGGGAAGCCACTGAAAGGTTTTTAATGGGGGAGTGATCTGATACCATCAGGCAATTATGATGGATGGAATGTGGGGAGTCTGGCTGGAAAGAGGGAGACTAATTAGGAAGCTCTTGTAATCACTTGGTGAGGGATAATGAGAGTGTTTACTGAGATATCAGCAGTGGAAAAGGATGTGAGGACATGAGTAGAGATATATTTAGAATTCGTTGGGTATAAGGTCAGAAGGAAAGCCAGCGGTCAAGAATGATGCCTAGTGCTTTTATCTGAGGGGTTGGATGAGTAAATAGGAACATTATCAACTCTGAAATAAAATGGAGGAAAGATGGCCAAATCATTAGGAAGAAATTGAAAAGAAAGCAGTATGGGGAATATTAAGATTGTAGAGAGTTTCAAGAGGTGATCAGTAGTGCTAAATGCTTTCAGTGGCCAAGTAATTTAAGAACTAAAAAATTTCCCTCTGATTTAATGACCAGGAGAACAGTTTCTGGGTGAGAGCAGCTTCAGTGTGGTGGTACAGACAGAAACCAGATCAGATCTCTGTGGGAGGAATACAAAGGGAGGAAGTGGTAATAGTCTAGACACCCTCTTCATGAAGCTTAGAAAGTAATAAAAGAGAGAGACAGAGAAGAAAATGAGACTATAAAGCAAATTCAGTTTAAAAATATTCTTGACTGAGTGATAGGTTCTATACATAATCCATACACACACACACACACACACACACACACACATATATAGGTATATATACACACATATAGGTTCTTTCACTCTCTCTATATGTTATACATATGCTAGTACTTTTCTGTAGACTAAATCACTTAATATATAATGGGAACAATTTAAGTAATAGGTAATAATAGTAAGTACCATCATTTATTACATGATGAATAAATTAAAATGATGAAAAGTGGATCATAAAGATAATATTAAATATACTTATCAATATCAAGCATTAAATATATTATTGTTTCACCTTTTTAGAACATTTCAAAAGATAATATATTTTAAAAAGTTTTTCACGAATAAAATCCTGCTTAAGAAGAGGAAATCCTCCCCCACTGCTTATATATTCCATATGCTATTTATTTCTTCAGCAATAGGATAATTATTTCCAGATTCCTATTTAACCTCTAAAGGCCTCTGGAATGTTTACTTTCCTTGGGCTTTTGTCTTATTGTTGTGGTGCTAAGTATTTCTTTAGAGTGGGATCTTGGATACCCAGGATTAACATTCAGAAAACAGCAGAGTCCTCTCATCAAGCAAACCAAATCCCCAGCAACTTCATGGCTTAATGAAACAAAAATGTTTCCTCTTGTTTGAAAACAAAGATAATCATCTATGTTGGAATAACGTTCTTCAAATTTATATTCTAAACCATCTCCCAGAAGCTTCCCTTATTCACAGTTTATCTATTACACAATTCTTATTTTGCATCAATGTGCACTATGTGTTCAGATGCTACGGGATACATCAGACAGCATACATAAAAATCCCTTATCATTGTAGCTTCCAGTATTTCTTAATTGCAAATAGATCCCTAACTGTAGGTTCTGCATAGATGCTCTCTATACCCATACACAGATGCCCCACACATGCTGCCTCTCCTTGTAAACACCCTCCTCCTTCCTCTCAGACTTTGGGAGCTCACACTCAGCATGACTCCTTTCTCATGTGAATACTGTAAAGAAAAAAAATCGTTTATATGACTCAAGTAGAGGTTAAAGGCTTTATTCACCTGGTTCACATCCAAAAGTACCTGAGGAGCATCAAAGTAACTCCCCTAACTGCAGCAGGACTGGAGTTTTATCGGGTGAGGAGGGGTGTGTGTGTACTTGTGATCTAGCTCAAGTTGAACTTTTCTTTATCTTTAACTGCTGCAAAACCATCAGAGGAAAAGACTGAAGATTATTCTGGTTTCCATGCTTCCTGCTAGAGATCGTTAGTTCAGTTCCTTCCTGGCAACTCTCAGAACAGTTCTTTCAAAAGATGGTTTTGCAATTTCTACAGTTTTTTTCTTTTTTTTAAGGTTTAGAAGTAGGGGCGGCGGCGGGGGTGGGGGGTGGTGAGGGGTGGGGGCGGGGCGGCGGGGGTGGGGAGCGGAGGAGGGGGCGGGGCGGGGGCGGCGGGGGGCGGGGCGGGGCGGCGGGGGGGCGGGGCGGCGGGGGGGGGCGGAGCGGCGGGGGCGGGGCAAGAATAATAATGCTGCTGCTGCTAAGTCGCTTCAGTCGTGTCTGACCCTGGCGACCCCATAGACGGCAGCCCACCAGGCTCCGCCATCCCTGGGATCCTCCAGGCAAGAACACTGGAGTGGGCTGCCATTTCCTTCTCCAATGCATGAAAGTGAAAAGTCAAAGTGAAGTCACTCAGTCGTGTCCAACTTGCAGCGACCCCATGGACTGCAGCCTTCCAGGCTCCTTCGTCCATGGGATTTTCCAGGCAGGAGTGCTGCAGTGGGGGGTGCCATTGCCTTTTCAGGCTAAAACAAGAGAACCTGGGCTCGGCTTTGGTTCTTTTCCTCTACTCTAGAGTCGCCTTGATCAGCTCCGGCTCCTCGTGCCAGGGCAGCTTCTGTATGGATGTCCCCTTCCTCTGGTTGAATCCCAGTTACCCTGTTTTGAGCCAGCTTCCTCCATTCCCATAGTCAGATGCCCAGCTTGATCTGCCCAAGTTCAGTATAGGCTTTAGGATAAAATTGCTCTGAAAGGGAAGGGAAGGGTAGAGGAAGAGAGGGAAGGGAAAGGAAAGGAAGGGGAGAAGAGTGGAGAGGAAGGGAGGAGGAGGAGAAAAGAAAGGAAGAAAAAGAGGAAAAGGGAGGGGAAAAGAAACTTAATTACATTGAATTACATTGAAGTTTCATATCACTGAAATGTCATTCCCTTTATAAAACTTCAATAATGCCCTTCAACTTTCATCGTGTAATTTAAGACCAATGAAAAGTCCGGGGTTCTAGTTCAGTCTTTGCCACTTAATACATTTATGCCCTTGAAGAAAATGCTTTATATACTTTATCTCCCTAACATCATCATCAATTACATATATATTACTGTAATAATTAAAATTTTGGACGAAAATTGATTATAAATATAATTGGCTTACTCCAAAAAATGCAGCCAGTGTGTTAAAAGAATGGGACTCAGTAGACAGCAATCATTGGTGTTCAGTTGCTAATTCATGTCCAGTTCTTTGTCACCCCATGCACACCAGGCTTCCTCATCCATCTCCAACTCCTGGGGCTTGCTCAAATTCATGTCCATCAGGTCGGTGATGCAATCCAATCATTTTATCCTCTGCCTCCCACTTCTCCTTTTCTTTCAAACTTTCCCAGCATCAGTGTCTTTTCCAATGAGTTGGCTCTTTGCATCAGGTGGCCAGAGTATTGGAGCTTCAACATCAGACCTTCCAATGTATATTCAGGGTTGATTTCCTTTAGGATTGACTGGTTTGAGCAATCAGAAAGCAATTCTACTCCTTTCCTATTGCCCCTAAAATTCCTCTTGGCCTAGTTTTTCTGTTTTCTCAGTACTCAGATTAAATTTAGGTAGTCTGTTTAATTTTTCTTACTCATTTTCATCATAAGAGAAAGCTCACTTAAAACGCACATTCTAGTATAATGTAGTATGTAACTTCAAACTTAATCAAACCTAAAATTCCGTTAACCATAGATAGATGGATGCTTTGTTTTGTTTCTCAGATTTATTCTTATCACCTACCAGTTGTCTGTATTATACAGTTAACACTGTTATAACAAAATACCATTGACTGGGTGGCTTAAAGCACAAATATTTATTTCTCACAGTTCCAAAGGTTGAAAAGTCCAGGATCAAGGCACTGGCATATTCAGTGTTTGGTGAGATCTGATTAATAGACAGATGTCTTTTTGCTGTATCCTCATGTAGCAGTTGGAATGAGAGAACATTATGGGGTCTTTTTATCAGAACAGTAATCCCATTAATGGGGACTTGAACTTCATGATCTAAAGACACTATCTCCCTAATATCATCACATTGAGGGTTGTGATTTCAACAGATAAATTTTGAGTGGGCATAAACATTCTAGTGTCTATGATTTTACTCTGTGAATTTTACGCAAAGGAAAAGAGGACCAAGATAAACCAGGGCAGAGTGGCTGGCACTTGTAATATGGTTGGTCCCATCACTGAGCATGGTGCAACAGAATCTTAAAGGCTTGCAAGAGTTCCAAACTTTTCATAAGTGATTTTGCACATTCTTCAGAAATTTCTCTGCAAGAAACTTCCAACTACAATTCCACTGATTCTAAGGATGCCTTTTGGGGTAGTCATTTTTTTAGTTCCCTCTTGTTCCTCAGGCTTTCCTAGCTAAGCTTCTAGTGAACCACTTGACCCCTTCCAAAGACCCTCTGGCTTCTTGGATGAGTTTGCTTTTAAGGTAATCTAGGTTGCTTCCCAGGTGGCACTAGCAGTAAAGAACCCACCCGCCAGTGCAGGAGACGTAGAGAGGTGGCTTCCAACACTGGGTCAGGAAGATCCCTTGGAGTGGTCCTGGCAGCTCAATCCAGTATTCCTGCCTGGAAAATCCCATGGACAAAGATACTTGCTGAGATAGAGTCCATAGGGTTACAAAAAGTTGGACACGCCTGAAGTGACTTAGCAGCAGCAGCAGTTTGCCTTTCTCATTTGGCCTCAACTTATCCCACAGTAAGATCAAACTATAAAATTAAATTTTAAGAACATTATATATATATAACTTTTAAGTATAAAGTGAACATAGGTGAGAAAATAATTTAGTACATTATTAGGGAACCAGTAGAATGATAAAGCTAGTTCAGATTATTTGAGAAACTGAATATTTATGGATATTGAAGAAAAAATATAGATAAGATTTGGTAGGTTAGATATAAAACTAATAAGTTAATGTTTTTAAGAACAATAAAACTACAGTCTCTGGGGGTTGTTTCTTCTAGTAGATAGGAATGAACACAAATCTACTGAACAAAAACCTATAGGTAAATACATAATTTCACAGGTTCTGGACCATGAACACTCTCAAAATAAATCATCCTGAGATGAGCCCTTTGTACAAAGTTTCTGTTCAGCATGGAAAGGACTTTGCAAAATCTGTAGGGTTTTTTCTGAAACGTGGGTTTATCTTGCTATCATTAACAGAAATGCAGACTCCCCACTGCAGCCCCGACATTTGTCTTTGTTCTTTTTCCCCCAGAAGTCTATTCAATCTTTATGCCCTAACCTCAAGTGGGCACTTATTCTAAATGCTGTATTAGGTACTTCTCAAGTGGCACCTCAGTGGTAAAGAATCTGCCGGTAATGCAGGTTTGATCCCTGTGTCAAGATCTTCTGGAAGAGGGCATGGCAACCCCCTCCTGTATTCTTGTCTGGGAAATCCCATGGAGAGAGCAGCCTGGCAGACTACAGTTCATGCGGTTGCAAAGAATCGGACACTAGCAAAGTGACTTAGCATGCACAAGTGGTCTAAGGTGGAAAAAGTACCCCTTTATCTCCCAAGGAAGAATGAAATGCCTAAGGAGAGCGCTGTAGCATACGCTACAAAAGAATGCTGCCATAGCACCATCTGTGGAATAGACTGGGGGTGGGTGTAATGACTGGGAGCAGAACAGCTTTCACCCTCGCTTACTTTCCCTGAAAACACTTTGCTCTAGGTTGTGGGAATATTTACTGTCTACTGTGTTGGTCTTATTCTTTAGTATTCTGGCTAAACTTCTGGCATTTAACATCCTCTTATATATGAAGTGCTCAGTAACAAGACCCAGTGACCCTGAGAGTGAGTGCCTTCTTAAATTCTGTACCCCAACATCTTCTTTGATCTCACCCTAGTCCCAGCCTTTCTCAGTAAGGTACCTGGTATTTAACAAGTTTTACCTGATGGCTTGGAGAAGGCAATGGCACCCCCACTCCAGTATACTTGCCTGGAAAATCTCATGGATGGAGGAGCCCAGTAGGCTGCAGTCCATGGGGTCGCTAAGAGTCGGACACAACTGAGCGACTTCACTTTGACTTTTCACTTTCATGCATTGGAGAAGAAAATGGCAACCCACTCCAGTGTTCTTGCGTAGAGAATCCCAGGGATGGGGGAGCCTGGTGGGCTGCCATCTATGGGGTTTCAGAGAGTCAGACATGACTGAAGTGACTAAGCAGCTGCAGCAGCAGCAGCAGCAACCTGATGGCTTAGACAGTAAAGAATCTGCCTGCAGGAGACCTGGGTTTGATCCCAGGGTCAGGAAGACCCCTGCAGAAAGGAAAAACTACCCATTCCAGTATCCTTTCCTGGAGAAGTCCAGGGACAGAGAAGCCTGATGGGCTACAGACCATGGGGTTGCAAAGAGTCAGACATGACCAAGCGATTAACGCTACTCTCACACAAATGATCATAATCTGAATTTCACTCCTTTTACTGTTGTTACTGCCCAGAGAATAAAAAGTTTCTATACATATTTTTAAACTTGCACACATGACCATTTACAGTCTTTTCTGAGATTTCCTTTTCAGACTCACCTTCAGTGATTTTTATTATTTTTTTTTCTACCAGTCCTGTCTCCTGTGAGCCAGCTGCACCAGAGTAGCTATTTAACATAGACATGATGGTTAAGAGCATGCAGTTTGTGGTCAGACAGAAATGAATCTGAATCCAACTACATGAATTGTCACTTGGAACCATGGACAATTTAACCGTGGTTAAATTACTTAACCTCTAGAAGTTTCAATTTCCTTATATCTAAGATGAGGATGTCCTCAAAGGCTCTTGTAATATAAATAGAAGTAATGTATGTGAAATGCTTGGTAGATTCTACATGTTCTATAAATGCTGACTGTGCTTTTTATGACTAAATACTTGGAGTCTTCCTTTTTTTTTGTATTTTCTTAACCTTGTATATGTTGTTACTTCTTATTCAAATGACTTACTCACCTTCTTCATTCTTTTTACTTATCTTATAAACACGTTTTTACTTGTTTATAAGACAAGTCTTTTATTTGTCTTATAAACACACTTCAGATACGGCTTCATATTACTTTCCTATATTCGAATAGAATATCTTATATACTTCTATTGTGGAAATTCTTTCATGTGTCATAAGTTATTCTTTAAGTGGAAGCCTTCTTAAGAGATGAATTGATTTCCTTTTTTTTTTTGTATTGTCAGAAGGCAACACATAGACCTTTGATAAAGTTTATAGAAGGAAAAAGGCAGTCTATGTATAAAATATAAATTATATAAAAGCCACTTATTTCTAAGTCTTAAATTATTCATATCTATCTATCATCTATCTATCAAATTATGATGCCTGCATCCCACCCCCACTCATATTTAACTCTTTCACCACTTTGTTTTTATGTGTCTTCTGGAATTACATGGTCTGTCTTTTGTTAATAAACTTTATATACTTATCTGCCTTTCTGTTTTTATAAAGCAATTGGCATACTAAGAAGCCCAGCTGACTAATTTGTTTTCCTTCTCAATTGATAAATGAAACTAGTATAAAGTATAGGGATGAGATTAACGCCCCTATTAATAAGCCACATGTTCTTTGTTATACTTTTTGCAACTTACATATTTCATCATCTTAATTTCTTTAATTTTCATTGATCATTTGTAGCTTATGACACAGTTTCTTAGGAATCAAGTTTCAATGTCTAGTTGCTGTTCCAGACTTATTTGACTATGCTACTGATTATCTTCAAAACATTTATTAACACTCTATCAAACTTGATTCTAGAAAATATACTTTGCCAAGGAATATTCTAAAACGTCAAACTAATGAATCAAGTCAAATGAAGCAAAAATAAGAAAGTAAAACTATGGGAATGACACACTAAGTAGCCATTGCTTCCAGACAATATGTTTGTACTCTTAAATTATCCAAAGAGAACTCATTAAAAATCTTATAAGAATTAAATGAAGTTGTTACTTGATAAATATATAAAGCCAAATAATTTAAACTCTGCTTTTAACTGTTTAGAAACTATGATCACAATATGCTATTTTTAATAGTTGTTGTTATTCAGTGGCTCAGCTGTGTCTGACTCTTTTGGACCCCACAGGCTACAGCATGCCAGGCTTCCCTGTCTTAATAGTACCTAAGATATAAATATTTGGAAATATTGAATGGAAATATTAAGGAAAAACATGAATGAGGATGTCAATGAGTAGTAATTTTGCTGAGAAGCACTGTAGAAGATGTGATTCAATAGGAAATATGATCTTGATAGATTGATATCCTAAATATCAATTAACTACAAATTTATAGATTTATGTCATTTCTGTTAAAATTCAAATAGTTTCCTTAGGAGGAATATTGATGAAAAATAGTCATTATTATCATTACTAAATTCTTTCTATGTTATGGGCACCTCAAATTTAAACATTTTACATATATTAACGCTAGTAAAATAATGCTTAAAATTCTCTAAGCCAGGCTTCAGCGATACGTGAACTGTGAATTTTCAGACGTTCAAGCTGGTTTTAGAAAAGGCAGAGGAACCAGAGATCAAATTGTGAACATCCACTGGATCATTGAAAAAGCAAGAGAGTTCCAGAAAAACATCTATTTCTGTTTTACTGACTATGCCAAGCCTTTAACTGTGTGGATCACAATAAACTGTGGAAAATTCTGAAAGACATGGGAATACCAGACCATCTGACCTGCCTCTTGAGAAATCTGTATGCAGGTCAGGAAGCAACAGTTGGAACTGGACATGGAACAACAGACTGGTTCCAAATAGGAAAAGGAGTACGTCAAGGCTGTATCTTGTCACTCTGCTTATTTAACTTCTATGCAGAGTACATCATGAGAAATGCTGGGCTGGAAGAAACACAAGCTGGAATCAAGATTGCCAGGAGAAATATCAATAAGCTCAGATATGCAGATGATACCACCCTTATGGCAGAAAGTGAAGAGGAACTAAAAAGCCTCTTGATGAAAGTGAAAGAAGAGAATGAAAAAGTTGGCTTAAAGCTCAACATTTCAGGACACAAAGATCATGGCATCCGGTCCCATCACTTCATGGCAAATAGATGGGGAAACAGTGGAAACAGTGTCAGACTTTATTTTTGGGGGGCTCCAAAGTCACTGCAGATGGTGACTGCAGCCATGAAATTTAAAGACACTTACTCCTTAGAAAGAAAGTTGCCACCAGCCTAGATAGCATATTCAAAAGCAGAGACATTACTTTGCCAACAAAGATCCGTCTAGTCAAGGCTATGGTTTTTCCAGTAGTGGAAAACAGTCCAACTGTTTGGACTCATGTCCAGTATGGATGTGAGAGTTGGATTGTGAAGAAAGCTGAGCGCCGAAGAATTGATGCCTTTGAACTGTGGTGCTGGAGAAGACTCTTCAGAATCCCATGGACTGCAAGGAGATCCAACTAGTCCATTCTGAAGGAGATCAATCCTGGGTGTTCTTTGAAAGGAATGATGCTAAAGCTGAAACTTCAGTACTTTGGCCACCTCATGCGAAGAGTTGACTCATTGGCAAAGACTCTGATGCTGGGAGGGGTTGGGGGGGTAGGAGGAGAAGGAGACAACAGAAGATGAGATGGCTGGATGGCATCAACGACTCAACTGACATGAGTTTGAATGAACTCCAGGAGTTAGTTGTGGACAGGGAGGCCTGGTGTGCTGCAATTCATGGGGTCGCAAAGAATCAGACACGACTGAGCAACTGAACTGAACTGGTTAAATAGTAGAAATACAAATCAGCATTCAGTCTTATCTTATCATGGGCTCTTTTGAGAACAGAATTAAATGTTTTGCTTTTTATTTTCTTTGAAAAATACTTTGTATGTGAAGGTGGAGTTTAAACCTGTTACTGACAAAAGAAGTGTCCCATTGTCTGGAATCAGTTACATGTTTAAATAACTGGAATGACATTCATGGTAGACAGTTTGTTTCATATTACTTCTCAGTAGAGGATAGCAAGTTTTAGTCATCTGGATTTACAGGGTAAAACAAAAGAGAAAGGATCAATCTCTTTCTAAAATACTTCAATGTAGAACTGTATAAATTTAAAAGAGAATATATGTTCTCTTTTGAGATCTCTGAGGGACTTAGAGATTTGATTTGATTTCTCATAATTTACTTAAATCATCAGCACTTTACTTGACAATTTGGAATTAGAATAAGTCTATGAAATGACTTTAATATGAGAAAAAAAAATCATGGCTTGCCTATTAAAATTTTTCTCATGCCTGAGCTTCCATTTCAATTGAAGCTGCCATCATTATCCAGATACCTATCATGCATACTTAAAATTACTGTAAAAACTTCACTGCTGTCTTTCTCCATTTGATCTGTCTTACATATTGCCACCAGATTAAGTTTGCTGAAATATATCTCTTTTATCGTGTTGCTTTCCCGCTCGAATGTTCTCTATCATCTGTAGGATAAAACTCAAATTATTTTGAAAGACATTAATAATTTCCTCCCACCTAGTCTCAACCTACCCTTTGTAACTTGTCTCCACTATCTATTAACATAGATCTCTGATCTTTATGGTATTTCATGTTCCACATGAATTCTGATTTTGTGCCTTTATTATAGCCCCATTTTTTTTTATGGTGTGTTATTTCCCATTGTTGTTGTAACAAGTTACCATAAAATTAATGGTCGAGCACAAAGCAAAGTCCTTACTTTGCAGTTCTGGAGATTAGAAGTTGACTGGGTCTCATTGAGCTAAAATGAAAGTGTTGAGAAGGATTGCCTTCTAGCCTAGATACTCTAAAGGAAAGCTATTTTCAGTGTCTAAACACTAGTCCCACTTTTTGCTCAGTGTACCTTCCATCTTCAGAAACAATGGTGGCTGGTAGAATCTTTCTCCCATCACATCACTCTGATGCTTCTGCCTTCTTCTTTCTCATTCTGAGACTCTTGTGGTTACAATGGGCCTGCCCAAATAATCCAAGATAACTTCCCTATTTTTAAGATCAGCTGATTAGAAAACTTAATTTTATCTGTTACATTAATTCCCCTTTGCCATGTAAGGTAACATATCCACAGATTCTGGGGGTTAGGGAGTGAACATCTGTTTGGAGTCAATTCTGTCTATCATAGATAGTCTGGCCATTTTTCACTTCCTCTGTAAACTGTAGTTATCCAGTAGCTTTTCAATGCCCAGTTCATCTGTAAATTCTGGTGCACACACTGTATAAATGTTTTTATTTTTTGGCCTCACAGCTTGTAAGATTTTAGTTTCCTGACCAAGGATTGAACTCATGTCCATGGCAGTGAGAGTATGAGTCCTCACCACTGAAATGCCAGGGGAATCCCCATGCTGTGTCAACTTAATGACTGTATTTTTTTTTTTTTTTGATAGGCTTTTGTTTTATAACATCTTGAAATTTGTTTTCTCATCTCTATAGAAAAATATTTATCCTGAGATTGATGTATGGGGATTCAGTATGTTCTGTGAATAAATTTTTTCATAGACATCTTGGATAACACACTGTGAGTCTGGCTCATTCCTAGACTCATTCCTAGAATGAGTTTTGTGTATTGTTAAAGTTGCTGGATGGATATATGTCCAATCCTAAATGTGTTTATCATAAAGAGACAGTAGAGATGCGAGTAAAGGTTTTTACACAAAAAGGCTTATTGTAGCATCATCTCCAAACAGAAAAAGTCTAAATAGGAGATAAATTTTAGTAGATCGATATGATAAAATAGTATGTAAACATTAAAAGGCAAATTGTTAAAGATTATCTAATAATAAAGGAAGTGTTTACATATTACTCTCAACAAAAAATAATGATACAAAAGAATGATATTAAAAATAGAATTACATATATAAGTATAAATTTCAAATGAAAAAAGTTTATATCAATATGCTAAAATCGTAAAAAGGGTTATGCCCAAGTATGGGATCATAAGTGGCTGTTAATTTCTTCTTTATATCTTTTTTTGCTTCCCAAATTCCTTCCAATTTAAAAATATTTTTAACATCTGATAAGTTATTTTAATTTATAATTTATATATAATTAAACTACACATTATGTACTTTTTAGTTTCAGTTCAGTTCAGTTCATTCGCTCAGTCGTGTCCGACTCTTTGCGACCCCATGAATTGCAGCACGCCAGGCCTCCCTATCCATCACCAACTCCCAGAGTTCACTCAGACACACGTTCATTGAGTCCGTGATGCCATTCAGCCATATCATCCTCTGTCGTCCCCCTCTCCTCCTGCCCCCAATCCCTCCCAGCATCAGAGTCTTTTCCAATGAGTCAACTCTTCGCATGAGGTGGCCAAAGTACCAGAGCTTCAGCTTTAGCATCATTCCTTCCAAAGAAATCCCAGATCTGAGCTCCTTCAGAATGGACTGGTTGGATCTCCCTGCAGTCCAAGGGACTCTCAAGAGTCTTCTCCAACGCCACAGTTCAAAAGCATCAATTCTTCTGCACTTAGGTTTCTTTATAGTCCAACTCTCACATCCATACATGACCACAGGAAAAACCATAGCCTTGACTAGAAGGACCTTAGTTGGCAAAGTAATGTCTCTGCTTTTGAATATGCTATCTAGGTTGATCATAACTTTTCTTCCAAGGAGTAAGCATCTTTTAATTTCATGGCTGCAGTCACCATCTGCAGAGATTTTGGAGCCCGAAAAATAAAGTCTGACACTGTTTCCACTGTTTCCCCATCTATTTCCCATGAAGTGATGGGACCGGATGCCATAATCTTCATTTTCTGAATGTTGAGCTTTAAGCCAACTTTTTCACTCTCCTCTTTCACTTTCATCAAGAGGCTTTTTAGTTTCTCTTCACTTTCTGCCATAAGGGTGGTGTCATCTGCATATCTGAGGTTATTAATATTTCTCCCAGCAATCTTGATTCCACCTTGTGTTTCTTCCAGCCCAGCATTTCTCATGATGCACTCTGCATATAAATTAAATAAGCAGGGTGACAGTATACAGCCTTGACATACTCCTTTTCCTATTTGCAACCAGTCTGTTGTCCATGTCTAGTTCTAACTGTTGCTTCCTGACCTGCATACAGATTTCTCAAGAGGCAGGTTAGTATAAACTTTTTAGTTTATAACCCAAATTGTTATCTCTAGAATTAGTTTGATTGACATTTCCTGGACATTTACAAGGCCCCGGACACTATTCTGGGGGCCAAGGTAAGACATAGTGCATACCTTTAAAGAACTCATCCTCCATAAAATAAATAGACAAATGTATTAAACTATTAATTTGCTAGGGCTGCAAACACAAAATACCACAGACTGGATAGTTTAATCAAGAAAAAATTTTCACATCTAGAGGCTCAAATCCAAGATCAAGGTGTTTGGTAAGGATGGTTTCTGAGGTCTGGCTTCTTGGCTTACTCATGCTTACTTTTCTGCCCTGTCTTCACATTGCCTTTGGTCTTTCCTCTCTTCTGTGTCCAGATCTCAACTTCTTATAAAGACACAAGTCAGATCAGATTAGGGCCCATACTAACAGCTTCATTTTAGCTTAGATACTTCTTCAAAGGCCTTGCCTTCAAGTACAATCACATTTTGAGGTACCGGGGCTAATATAAATTTGGAGGAAGGATGACATTCAGCTCATAACAACAAGTTAACAGCTAACTTCAGTATTTACTTATGATGGTAATATTGATGCTATGTACAGGTACACTGCTCTTTCAGAGGAAGGAGAAATAATTCTTGGTCGTCAGTTGAAGTTTCATAGAGAAGGTGGTATTCCAGAAGAATTTTGAAAGATGAATGAGATTTTGCCAGTTTCTTTTTGCTAGAAACAGGTTCTATAACTGTAATTGATTCATATAGCATAATGAATGTAAAAATGTAACTCTAACAAAAGACTAGAAATCATAATTCTACTTTATGTAATGTAGATTTTATTTGTTTTGGTCTGGAATGCCCTGTCCTTGGGTAAAATGAGTGAAAAAAATCCGTCTATATTGACAGTGTTGATAATGTCTTTCACTTTGTTCTGGATGAAGACGAATATCTGAGTAATTAAGGTAAAACAAGAAAATAAAAATTTCTTGAGAGAACCAGCTCCAACCAGCTTGTGAAGTGTAAGATAGATGTTGAGGTTCACAAAACTCATAAAGGAGGGATGTAGTGGAGTTAAAGAACTTGTATTTCTGAAAATCTTCAGAAATTCTGATGGCATCTAGGTTTGGGACAAAAGTCAAGTATTGCTAGACCTCACATTAGGCAGTAGCACAAACTGAGGACCAGAACTCCCCATGATGATTACCCTAGCACTAGAAAAGATTTATTCTCTGCATGTCTCTTGAACTATAAATGCAGTTTACTATTTTGATTTGTTTAAATATTGTTTATTCGTGTATAAAAAATTTCTTGACTGTGCAAGCCTCCCAAAGTTGAACTGAGTCAGCTCTTTGCATCAGGTGGCCAAAGTATTGAAGTTTCAGCTTCAACATCAGTCCTTCCAATAACACCCAGGACTGATCTCCTTTAGAATGGACTGGTTGGATCTACCTGCAGCCCAAGGGACTCTCAAGAGTCTTGTCTAACACCACAGTTCAAAAGCATCAATTCTTCAGTGCTCAGCTTTCTTTATAATCCAACTCTCACATCCATACATGACCACTGGAAAAATCATAGCCTTGACTAGACGGACCTTTGTTGACAAAGTAATGTCTCTGCTTTTTAACATGCTGTCTAGGTTGGTCAAAACTTTCCTTCCAAGGAGCAAGCATCTTTTAATTTCATGGCTGCAATCACCATCCACAGTGATTTTGGAGCCCAGAAAAATAAAGTAAGCCACTGTTTCCACTGTTTCCCCATCTATTTGCATGAAATGATGGGACCGGATGCCATGATCTTAGTTTTCTGAATGTTGAGCTTTAAGCCAAGTTATTCACTCTCCTCTTGCACTTTCATCAAGAGGCTCTTTAGTTCTTCTTCACTTTCTGCCATAAGGGTGGTGTCATCTGCGTATCTGGGGTTATTGATATTTCTCCCAGCAATCTTGCTTCCAGCTTGTGCTTCATCGAGCCCAAGGTTTCTCATGATGTACTCTGCATGTAAGTTAAATGAGGAGGGTGACAATATACAGCTTTGACACACTCTTTTGCCTATTTGGAACCAGTCTGTTGTTCCATGTCCAGTTCTAACTATTGCTTCCTGACCTGTATACAGGTTTCTCAAGAGGCAGGTCAGGTGGTCTGGTATTCCCATCTCTTTCAGAATTTTCCACAGTTTATTATGATCCACACAGTCAAAGGCTTTGGCATAGTCAATAAAGCAGAAATAGATTTTTTTTTTTCTGGAACTCTCTTGCTTTTTCCATGATCCAGCAGATGTTGACAATTTGACCTCTGGTTCCTCTGCCTTTTCTAAAACCAGCTTGGACATCTGGAAGTTCACGGTTCACATATTGTTGAAGCCTGGCTTGGAGAATTTTGAGCATTACTTTACTAGCGTGTGAGATGAGTTCAATTGTGCAGTAGTTTGAGCATTCTTTGGCATTTCCTTTCTTTGAGACTGGAATGAAAACCAAACTTTTCCAGTCCTGTGGCCACTGCTGAGTTTTCCAAATTGCTGACATATTGAGTGCAGCACTTTCACAGCATCATCTTCCTCAAATGAAATGCCTGTGCTCATTATCTCTCTATAGCTCTCCTGCCATTCTCAAAAAAAAAAAAAAAGTATTTCAGTTAAGCTTTTAATTTTCATCATCTCACTGAAACAACTCTTATCAACATCACTGTTTAACTCCATGTTGCTTATGTGAAGATTAAATTTTATTACTCATCTGACTTGATCTATTAGCCACTGATGGGCTCCTTCCTGGTGGCTGAATTTCTTCACTTGGCTTCTAGAATGCCAGTCTTTGCTGGTTTCTTTCCTATTTCATGGCTCTTCCTTTTCTGTCCCTTTTCTATGCTATTAGTTTTAGCTCTCTAGCATCTTAAGTTGAATGTTACTTCTATTTTCTTCGTGTAGGCCTTTCTTTAGTCAACTCATGAGTTTCACAGTTGTAAATACTACCAACAGACTGGAGACTCTCAAATTTAAACAGTCAACCTACATCTATTTCTTGAGCTCCAGATTGTTATTTTCATCTTAGTAAACCCAGTGATCCCTTCAAAATACAAATCAATTAATGCCATTTCTCTGTTCGGATTTTGTTCATGGCTTCTCCCGTAATTCCAAATAAAAGCCAAAGACCTCTCAATGGCTTTTAAGGCCTTGCCTGAGCTGATCTTCCCATTGCCTCTCCTCCTTGTTTGCATCTGCTCTGCCTTAGTAGCTCACTCAACTCCAGCCATGCTGGTTCTTCCTCACATTCTTTAAACTTGGCCAAAGCATTTTAGCCTTAAGGCATTTGAACTTAGGGCTCTTCTAGATATCTTTGATTCACTCTCCAGCTCTTTAAGGTCTTTAGTTAAACATTGCCTTCTGAGTAAGTCCTCCTTTGTGAACCTCTTGATCATTTGCCCCTCACTACTTTATCACATGCTCCATTTCCTGTTTAATTTTTCTTTACATCACTTATCACTATCTACATATATATTTAATCATGCATTTATTGTCTATCTCCCTTCAAGAGAAAATAAGGTCTATGAAGGGTTCTATAAGATTGAGAAAACTGCTACACCATTCAGGTATGACTTAAATAAAATCCCTTATGATTATACAGTAGAAGTGAGAAATAGATTTAAGGGCCTAGATCTGTTAGATAGAGTGCCTGATGAACTATGGAATGAGGTTTGTGACATTGTACAGGAGACAGGGATCAAGACTATCCCCATGGAGAAGAAATTCAAAAAAGCAAAATGGCTGTATGGGGAGGCCTTACAAATAGCTGTGAAAAGAAGAGCAGCAAAAGCAAAGGAGAAAAGGAAAGATATAAGCATCTGAATGCAAAGTTCCAAACAATAGCGAGAAGAGATAAGAAAGCCTTCTTCAGCGATCAATGCAAAGAAATAGAGGAAAAGAACAGAATGGGAAAGACTAGAGATCTCTTCAAGAAAATTAGAGATACCAAGGGAACATTTCATGCAAAGATGGGCTTGATAAAGGACAGAAATGGCATGGACCTAAGAGAAGCAGAAGATATTAAGAAGAGGTGGCAAGAATACACAGAGGAACTGTACAAAAGAGATCTTCATGACCCGGATAATTACGATGGTGTGATCACTCATCTAGAGCCAGACATCTTGGAATGTGAAGTCAAATGGGCCGTAGAAAGCATCACTACGAACAAAGCTAGTGGAGGTAATGGAATTCCGGTAGAGCTATTTCAAATCCTGAAAGACAATGCTGTGAAAGTGCTGCACGCAATATGCCAGCAAATTTGGAAAATTCAGCAGTGGCCACAGGACTGGAAAAGTTTGCTTTTCATTCCAATGCCAAAGAAAGGAAATGCCAAAGAATGCTCAAACTACTGCACAATTGCACTCATCTCACATGCTAGTAAAGTAATGCTCAAAATTCTCCAAGCCAGGCTTCAGCAATACATGAACTGTGAACTTCCAGATGTCCAAGCTGGTTTTAGAAAAGGCAGAGGAACAAGAGATCAAATTGCCAACATCCGGTGGATCATGGAAAAAGCAAGAGAGTTCCAGAAAAACATGTATTTCTGCTTTATTGACTATGCCAAAGCCTTTGACTGTGTGGATCACAATAAACTGTGGACAATTCTGAAAGCGATGGGAATATAAGACCACTGGACCTGCCTCTTGAGAAACCTGTATGGAGATCAGGAAGGAACAGTTAGAACTGGACATGGAACAGCAGACTGTTTCCAAATAGGAAAAGGATTACATGAAGGCTGTATGTTGTCACCTTGCTTATTTAACTTATATGTCGAGTACATCATGAGAAATGCTGGGCTGGAAGAAACACAAGCTGGAATCAAGATTGCTCAGAGAAATATCAATAACTTCAGCTATGCAGATGACACCACCCTTATGGCAGAAAGTGAAGAGAAACTTAAAAGCCTCAAGGAGAGAAAAAAGTTGGCTTAAAGCTCAACATTCAGAAAATGAAGATCATGGCATCTGGTCTTATCACTTCATGGGAAATAGATGGAGAAACAGTGGAAACAGTGTCAGACTCTAATTTTTTGGGCTCCAAATTCACTGCAGATGGTGATTGCAGCCATGAAATTAAAAGACGCTTATTCCTTGGAAGAAAAGTTATGACCAAGCTAGAGAGTATATTCAAAAGCAGAGACATTACTTTGCCGACTAAGGTCCGTCTAGTCAAGGCTATGATTTTTCCAGTGGTCATGTATGGATGTGAGAGTTGGAGTGTAAAGAAGGCTGAGCATCGAAGAATTGATGCTTTTGAACTGTGGTGTTGGAGAAAACTCTTGAGTATCCCTTGGACTGCAAGGAGATCCAACCAGTCCATTCTGAAGGTGATCAGCCCTGGGATTTCTTTGGAAGGAATGATGCTAAAGCTGAAACTCGAGTACTTTGGCCACCTCATGAGAAGAGCTGACTCATTGGAAAAGACTTTGATGCTCAGAGGTATTGGGGGCTAGAGGAGAAGGGGACGACAGAGGATGATATGGCTGGATGGCATCACTAACTCGATAAACGTGAATCTGAGTGAACTCCAGGAGTTGATGATGGACAGGGAGGCCTGGGGTGCTGTGATTCATGGGGTGGCAAAGAGTTGGACACGACTGAGCGACTGAAGTGAACTAATAAGATTGATATTGATATATGCACACTGCTGCTGCTGCTGCTGCTGCTGCTAAGTTGCTTCAGTCATGTCCGACTCTGTGCGACCCCATAGATGGCAGCCCACCAGGCTCCCCCATCCCTGGGATTCTCCAGGCAAGAACAGCAGAGTGGGTTGCCATTGCCTTCTCCATATAAAATAGATAATAAAGACATATTGTATAGCGCAAGAAACTGTACTCAGGATTCTATAATGACTTATATGAGAAAAAAAAATCTAAAAATAAGGTGATGATAGATACATATATTTATATATATCCATATCTATCTATCTATCATCTATATCATATTCACTTTGCTATACACCTGAAAATAACACAATATTGTAAACCAACTATATTCCAATAAAAATTAAAAAGACAAAGTTTTCAAGGGCAGAAAGTTTTGTCTATTCTGTTGTTTGCTGCTGTATCCACAGCAAAGAGCACTTGGCAAATACTACACGTTCAGTATTTTGATGTTCCTCAAAGGGTGGTGCCCAGAGGACTAGCCTCAGATTAACCTGGAAACTTTTTAAAAACATGTTAGAAATGCCACTTCTTCAGTCCTGCCATATCCAAATGAATCTGAAAATCTGGAGATAGGGTCCAGCTATTTGTGTTTTTATAAGTCCTCTAGATCATTCTTGTTTCTAATGTTTGAAAACACTATGATGAATATTTATTAAATGAGAGAAGAAATGAGGAAAACTTCTATTCCTGTTACCTTTTAAAATAAATACAGTACTTATACCTTTGGGGTTAAAATGCCATATAAATAAATGAGTAAAATCACTTTGTAGAATTTTTCTACTGTGAGTCATAATGTAAAAATGCCTTAGTTTATCATTTAGAAAATTAAAAACACATACATTATCCTAAGTTGAAAATCCAATCTATTGAAAAGTATTAGACTTAGTAGTCATAACTAAATCTATAAAATTACTTTATGGTTTTAATTCAGCTTTAGTTGAAACTTCTGTTAAAAATTTGTTCTGAGAACTTTATCTAATGATTTAACAAAGTTGTTTTCAATAAAATTACTTCCCTTGGTCTTTCCTTATTCTTAGACTTTCAACTTTAATTTTCTTAGGTTAAATAATTCTGTATCTCTATGACTGCTACATCTGATTGCATCACATGTAAGCATCTATTCCATATTAGAAGCGTGGAATACACTCTCTGCACTTAATGAGATGAAGCAGAGAACACATTTCAGCTTGTGAAATCTCACATACTCTGTGATCATGGAGCAAGCTGAAAACTTTCTCCCTTGCTGTCTGTACATGAAGTTACTATGATCTTTCTTAGAGAACGAGTGTCTCTGTCAGCCCAGGACAATCCCAGTTTATACTTGATATCCTGATTTAATCATTAAAAGCATCCTTTATTGCAAAAAATGTCCTTGTTTGCTGATAAATTATATCTTCACCCTACTCATTTTATATATAATTATATATTATGTGTATATATTGCTTTTAGTCCCTGGTTTTACATAATGTATAAACAATATTGGAAATCAGAGTTCTAATTATCTCATATTCACTAGAAACATTGGTTTTGGAAAGACATTCAAAAAGTTTGGATATTAGTCTTTTGGGGGCTTTTGTGGGGGTATTAGACCTTTTAATACTACAGTGACAAAGGAAAAATTTTAATGTAACATTTGTATAAGTATTATATAGCATTATATGTTTTACTAAGAATTTCCACTTATTAATATGATACTTTACTTGCATTTAATTTCATTAAAACAACTTTAAATTCTAATACTAAATGCCAGTTTCAATTTCTATACATGTCATATTTTTGAATACATTTTATCAGGATGATATTATGATATTACTACATTAGACAGAGAAGTGAAAAATGCAACTATAGACTTTTGCCTATTTTTTTCTTTAGTAAGTCAGGATATCCTTCCATTTATTTGGCATTGTGAAGATATAACTTCCTATCTCATGCGTTTAAAGAGAGCCAAGAGATGTATGCAGATTTATTGTTGGGCAAGATCAGAATTTCTGGGTCAGGTTCTATATAGACCAATTCTTCAAAGGAATTTTTGGCTTGCATGTTTTTAGCAAAACTAAAGTGTATTGAGGTGTAGGCTGAAAACTAATAAGATAAATGTATTTATCACACTAAATGAATGTACCAATAGGCTTAAGTGCTTGTCTTTTCCTTTAAGAATTCAGATTTTACATTAAAATTATGTTACATAACTATGAGCCATATTTGCCAATGTTTGACTGCTCCTGTGCAATAATTTTTAAGGTTGTCTGGCTTTTAAAAATTTAAATTGCTCTTGCATACTAATTTACTGAGAGCTTAAAATTTATTGGTGAATTGTGGTATTCGCTGGCGTTCGCTAGCATAAATTATTTTAATGGAAAAAATATATATTATTTGAGAGGAGTGTTCTATTTGTAAAACAATATATATTAGATAGTTCAATAATTATTTCATTTTGTGACCAATTGTGTAGTTCATCCAGAATCACTCTTTGTAACAGAGATGTTTATTTACTTGATTCCTTCTCATAACTTCTTCAACTCTAAATTGCCTATATAATCAGCCTGTTTCTGGCAGTCTGTTCATTATAGTTGTGCTGGCATCCACTCCAACTCCCATATCCGGAACTGCATGGAGTTCTCCATGTATAACAAAAATGGCTGGCATAAACACATTGACCTTGGCATGACACTCCATGTAGGCGGTTTGTATACATAATCATGGCCACAGACTGCTTGGCTTGTTCAAGGTCATGTAATGAGTGTGGGTTTAGTTACCACTTAGAGTCTTTCAGTTTCTAGTCTGGGGTTGACCTTAAAATAGGCATCCTGAACATGTTTTTTTTCTTTTTCAATAAATGCTGTAAAAGTAGTCTCAGTTCTATGAGCACATTATTTGGAGTGGTGGGGGGGTGTATAGTTGTATTAGCCTTTCTCTTTAATATGTTGCTTTACAGCATGGGATACACACATTTCCAAGAGCTGTTTGATTCTGGGCTGGAAGGTATGTCAGGTTTAACATCATGGCATCTTCCCTAATGGCCAATTTTATACTATCACTTGGTGAGGGACATAGTAAGGCAAAATAAATACTTTATAGAACGATATACAAAATCCATATACAGTTTTCAAAATATGAACCTTCAAAAAATTAAGTCGGAAGTCTGGTTTCAGGCTAAACAGATACTTTAGAAGCAGGAGTTTCTTCTATTCTGGGTTCTAATTATGGGTATTTTGGTGAAAAAAATTGAGACTGGCAAATCTCAATGTCAGAGATTTTTCCATCTTTTTAGCAAGCTAGATATTTTTGAATGCTACATTTGTTCTATCATAAAAAAAAAAAGAAGCAGCCTTAACTAAAAATTGTTCCGTGTCTGCATTGGAACCAGTCTCCAAAAAATAGGCATATTCAGTAATTTACAAAAATTGCAACTTTATTTCCAGCTGTACTGTTTGGCTGTTCGGTTCAGTATGTAAAAAGCACAAAACAAGCAAACAAAAATCTCCTGGCACATATTCCATTTTGAAGTTCCATCAAACTTTGAAATATCTTTATGGCACTTCTTACCTATGGTAAGTGCTTTTCTTATGGAGGGACTGTGTCATATATATGTGCAAAAGAATTTTGAACAGTTAATGCTCAGTAAGCTTTTGAGAATGGCTATATTGTGAAATAGAATCTTGAGTCTTGGTTATTGTGTTACATATATGCCCCTGATTGAATTACTGTGGAATAAATTCAGTGTTCAGAGAGTAAAAATATATTTCACTGTCACTTTTCTATGTGCAGAGGGGATTTTCCCCCCTGAGTCTATGAACCCACTAGATACAAATTTTTGAAGCATTAAATACACCATTTCTCTAGTATATATTTAATAAGATGAACTTAAACCATACTTATTTCTGTTTGTGGTATGTAACAACTGGAACATAATATTCCTTTCCCTAGTCTACTCCCCTTCCCCAAATTCACTAAAGCATTAGGTAAAATTAGTAGCACTGAAATTGAGGATATCTAAAAACAGCAACCTGTAACCTTGGGAATTTTGAGTGGTATAAACACTATGCCTGAAAACATTTTTAACCACAGAATTTTTGCCTTTTATACTTAGACACTTGCAAGGTTGTTGAGTTGTTCTCCTTGTGGCACATATTAAAATGCTTGTGTTTGGGAACTACACAATTCACATCCCATGACTTTTTTCCCCCGAAGGAATCCATATTTGTAACCAGCTTGTCATGTCTGGTTCAATTCTCAGCCAAACAAGCAAACACACTTTCTAAGCAGTGATAGCAATTCTATCCGTGTTTGTTTACAAATTGTTTGGCAATGAGTCAGAAGCCTACAATCTTTTTTAAACTTTATCAGATCGATGTAGCAATCTGGAATAATTGCCTGTCTCTCTATCTTTATAATCTAAGAAAAGTACCTCTAATGCTTCCAATCTTTGTGTGATGGCCTGTATTTCACAGAAAAAATAATGCCTTCTCTATTTCATTAAATTGTACTGACTTATCACAAAAACCTGGTTTTTAGTTACATCATCACTCAAAATGTTGTCTGTGCCTGGGGAAAAGTGGCTACTCTAATTAGCAGTAAATCAAAGTTCTTTCTCTCTGAAGAAACAGGACTGTGAAATAAACTGTGATGGGTGAGCTATATCAGCATCATCAGTAATTGGGAGGATTGGCTGACAAGTCTATTATGACTGCCTCAAAGGAAACCACACCCACTTAAGGAGAGGTTGGGGACTGACATTTTCTGTGGTTTTACTGTTGATCTCTGTTTCCTCATAGAAAGTTCACCATAATTGACAATCAGACTCATACTACACAGGATGCTTTAATCTAAATATTTGAAAGTACTTTCTTTTTGTAATCTAATGAAGTAGGATTTTTAAAATTGAATCAACAGAAACATAATATTATGGTTACAAGCAACAACCAAAAACATTAAAATAAATGGGAAAATATGCTCCAGTGAAGTAAATGAGAAGCTAAGACACATTATTTTATTAAACACACACATACATTCAGCAAAAAACGTACAGTAATTAGTATGAGTTACCAGTCTTGTCTAGCTATAGTGGCCAAATTCATGAGTTTAGACAGTTTTCCACTGAATTTTGGTCATGTAGATAGACCCCAAATTATAACACATCTTTAAAAATGCTATTTTGCACACCTCATTTAGATGAAGTTTAGTTAATTATAAAGGCTTAAATTATAAATAAAAGTAATAATGCTTCAAGAACAGTATCAATATAGAAATTAACAATCTGTAATAAACAAGTGATTTTCAAGAAATTAAAGAGCATAGTTTTTTGTCTCATTGAGCTAAGTGACCACACTGAGGATGAATTTGTAGATATTCTGGGAATAAATCTGTTCTACTGCTTTCCTTTCACCTCTTTATCAAACTCTAAGCAATTCCTACTATGACCTAAAACCACTCTCATCAGTGGCTTTCACCCCTAGGTACATGTAACTGGAAGTATTAAAAATAATTTTGATGAGGGCCTTAAAACAACTAACTCACTATTGCAAGAGTGGGGAGGATGAGTATTTTACTTTCCAGGTTTCAGTTCAGTTCAGTCACTCAGTCGTGTCTGACTCTTTGTGACCCCATGACATGCAGCACGCCAGGCCACTCTGTCTATCACCAACTCCTGGAGCCTACCCAAACTCCTGTCCATTGAGTCAGTGATGCCATTTAACTATCTCATCCTCTGTCATCCCCTTCTTCTCCTGCCCTCAATCTTTCCCAGCACTCTTTCAAATGAGTCAGCTCTTTGCATCAGGTGGCCAAAGTACTGAAGTTTCAGCTTCAACATCAGTTCTTCCAATGAACACCCAGGCTGATCTCCTTTAGGATGGTCTGGTTGGATCTCCTTGCAGTCCAAGGGACTCTCAAGAGTCTTCTCCAACACCACACTTCAAAAGCATCAGTTCTTCAGTGCTCAGCTTTCTTTATAGTATAACTGTCACATCCATATATGACTACTGGAAAAACCATAACCTTGACTAGACAGACCTTTGCTGGCAAAGTAGTGTCTCTGCTTTTAAATACGCTATCAAGCTTGTTTATAAGTTTCCTTCCAAGGAGTAAGTGTCTTTTAATTTCATGGCTGCAATCACCAACTGCAGTGATTTTGGAGCCCCCAAAATAAAGTCTCACACTGTGCTTTATATTTGACATAAAGTTACAGGACTGGATGCCATGATCTTAGTTTTTGAATTTTGAGCTTTAAGTCAACATCTTCACTCTCCTCTTGCTCTTTAGTTCTTCTTCACTCTCTGCCATAAGGGTGATGTCGTCTGCGTATCAGAGGTTATTAATATTTCTCCCAGCAATCTTGATTCTGGCTTTTGCTTCTTCCAGCCCAGCGTTTCTCATGATGCACTCTGCTGCTGCTGCTGCTGCTGCTGCTGCTGCTGCTGCTGCTAAGTCGCTTCAGTCGTGTCCAACTCTGTGCGACCCCATAGATGGCAGCCCACCAGGCTCCCTCATCCCTGGGATCCTCCAAGCAAGAATACTGGAGTGGGTTGCCATTTCCTTCTCCAATGCATGAAAGTGAAAAATGAAGGTGATGATTTTCAGTTGTGTCTGACTCTTTGCGACCCCATGGACTGCAGCCTACCAACCTTCTCTATCCATGGGATTTTCCAGGCGAGAGTACTGAAGTGGGGTGCCATTGCCTTCTCTGGATGTACTCTGCATATCAGTTAACTAAGCAGGGTGACAATATATAGCTTTGATATACTCCTTTTCCTATTTGGAACCAGGTTGTTGTTACATGTCCAGTTCTAACTGTTGCTTCCTGACCTGCATATAGACTTCTCAAGAGGCAGCTCAGGTGGTCTGGTATTCCCATCTCTTTCAGAATTTTCCACAGTTTATTGTGATCCACACAGTCAAAGGCTTTGGCATAGTCAATAAAGCAGAAATACATGTTGCTTTTCTGATGATCCATTGGATGTTGGCAATTTGATCTCTGGTTCCTCTGCCTTTTCTAAAACCAGCTTGAACATCTGGAAGTTCATGGTTCATGTATTGCTGAAGCCTGGCTTGGAGAATTTTGAGCATTACTTTACTAGCATGTGAGATGAGTTCAATTGTGCAGTAGTTTGAGCATTTTTTGGCATTGCCTTTCTTTGGCATTGGAATGAAAACTGACCTTTTCCAGTCCTGTGGTCACTGCTGAGTTTTCCAAATTTGTGACATATTGAGTGCAGCACTTTCACAGCATCGTCTTCCATGATTTGAAATAGCTCCACTGGAATTCCATCACCTCTATTAGCTTTGTTCATAGTGATAGTTCCTAAGGCTAACTTGACTTCACATTCCAGGATGTCTGGCTCTAGGTGAGTGATCATACCATCGTGATTATCTGGGTCGTGAAGATCTTTTTGTATAGTTCTTCTGTATATTCTTGCCACTTCTTAATATCTTCTGCTTCTGTCAAGTTCATATCATTTCTGTCCTTTACTGAGCCCATCTTTGTATGAAATGTTCCCTTGATATCTCTAATTTTCTTGAAGAGATCTCTAGTCTTTCCCATTCTCTTGTTTTCCTCTATTTCTTTGCATTTATCACTGAGGAAGGCTTTCTTATCTCTTTTGCTATTGTTTGGAACTCTGCGTTCAGATACTTATATCTTTCCTTTTCTCCTTTGCTTTTGCTTACATTCTTTTCACAGCTATTTGTAAGGCCTCCCAGACAGCCATTTTGCTGGTTTACATTTCTTTTTCCTGGGGATGGTCTTGATCCTTGTCTCCTGTACAATGTCATGAAGCTCATTCCATAGTTCATCAGGCACTCTATCTATCAGATCTAGTCCCTTAAATCTATTTCTCATTTCCAATGTATAGTCATAAGGGATTTGATTTAGGTCATATGAATGATTTATTGGTTTTCCCTACTTTCTTCAATGTCAGTCTGAATTTGTCAATAAGGAGTTCATGATCTGAGCCACAGTCAGCTCCTGGTCTTGTTTTTGCTGACTGTATAAAGCTTCTCCATTTTTGGCTGCAAAGATTATAATCAATCTGATTTTGGTGTTAGCCATCTGATGATGTCCATGTGTAGAGTCTTCTTTTGTGTGGTTGGAAGAAGGTGTTTGCTATGACCAGTGTGTTTTCTTGGCAAAATTCTATTAGCCTTTTCCCTGCTTCATTTTGTACTCCAAGGCCAAATTTGCCTGTTACTCCACGTGTTTCCTGACTTCCAGTTTATTGAGATATAACTAACATCAATATACTGTCTCTACACAATAATCCAATATGTGTGTGTGTGCTCAATAGCTCAGTTGTGTTCAACTCTTTGTGATCCCATGGACTGTAGCCTGCCAGGCTCCTCCATCCATGGAGTTTTCCAGGCAAGAACAATGGAGTGGGTTGCCATTTCATACTCTAGGGGTCTTTTCAACCCGGGGATCAAACTTGCATGTCCTGAGCCTCTTGCATTGGCAGGCAGATTCTTTACCACTGTGCCACCTGGGATGCCATAATATATCATTACACAATGATATAACATTGTGTAAATTTAAGGTACACCACATGATGTCTTGATATATGTATCTATATCTATATCTATAGATAGATAGAAATAGAGATGTGTGTGTATCCATATATATATATATATATATACACACACACACACACACATATATATAAATGCTTACCGCAATAAAGTTGCTTAACATATTTATTTGCTGTTCAGTCACTCAGTTGTGTCCGACTCTTTGTTACCCCATGGACTGGCAGCATGCCAAGCTTCTCTGTCCTTCACCATCTCTCAGAGCTTGCTCAAACTCATGTCCATTGGGTCACTGATACCATCCAACATCTCATCCACAGTTGTCCCATTCTCCTCCTGCCTTCATTCTTTCCCAGCATCAGAGTCTTGTCTAATGAGTTGGCTCTTCCCATCAGGTGGCCAAGTTCTGGAACTTCAGCTTCAGTATCAGTCCTTCTGATGAATATTTAGGATTGACTTCCTTTAGAACTGACTGATTTGATCAGATGAATAATGGTGTGATCACACTCTATGATACTACCCACAGTTTTGAAGTTTGTTTTTCCCTTGTTTTACCTTACCAGTTTGCTGGCTTCCTAGATACCATGGATTTTTGTTTTGTTTTTCTATTTTGTAGTTTTTCTCTAAGCATATGCAACTTTCATGTCTACAGAAATCTTATTTATTTATTTTTGACTGGATAATTTCAACTCGGTGGAATTTGTTAGCCCACCCCCTCATTATATTGCTTCTGACTTTGAATAATGGAGGAAATAGCTTTGGGTAAGTAGCCAGCCAGTCTGACTAGTCCACTGGGCACAGGCTCCCTGATCGCGGGGATCACTGACGCTTAATGCCTCTCTAATTATAGACATGTCTCATTCCTGGCTACTTAACAGCCTCACCACAGGGAGTGACTCCACTTCCTGACTGGGAGCCTACCTTCATTAGCGTAAACTGTACATCATAACCTTCTAGTTTTACAATAACCCAAGGGCCCCTTCCTCTCAGAAATGTGGCAGTGTGACAGTCACTATTTGAACATGGAGGCAGATAACAAGAGTTTATGACTTCTAACTTTGAAATGAAAAAGGTAAAACTCAATATGATATTGCTTTAAAAAAAAGAACCTGTGCCAATTATGGGAATATGCAGGGATTTTGTTCTACTCATTTCGTTCTTTAGTGTCTCTTGCTTTCTAAGTGAAGTAAAGGCCTCTAGTAATACTCTCAGTGATTAAGTCTGAATAAGGATGGAGACTTTGCGAAACAAACAAGCTAGTAAAGCAATTTAATACTGAGTCAAGATTAAATACATCTAGAAGTAAAAGTATTATCACTTAATTTGGCTTAGAATTTGGAGTCCTTACTTACTTTCATCATCATCATCACATTTGCTACCTTTTATAAAAAACTCCTTCATATGCAAGGACCTATACTAAGCACTTTAGATATTATTTTACCATCTATTCCCCTAGACACTACAGGGTAGGTTGTCTCCATTTATACAGGAAAAAACCTAAGGCTTTGAAAAGTTTAGTAAGTTGTGAAGGTCACACATAGTATGGCCAGGGTAAGATTTGAATATGTTGCTTTACTTGATTTTGAACTCTTTCAGTACACTCTGCCTTCATTCTTTGTTGCATGGTGATGGTGTAATGTCTTGACATTCAAGAAGGCAATGATTCTGCCTCTGTACTTTCATAGACAGTCTTAAACTCCTATTGCAATAATAATATAACTTTATTGACAATAATAACAGTAATCAATTTTATTGAAAACTTACTGCAGGCTATGCACATAGTACTTTCATTCAATCTTAAAAGAGCCCATATATATATATATTTCTAGATGAAGATATTGATGCTTAGAGAATTTACGTAGACAGCGCATTGTCACATATAAGTGGCGGAGTCTACTTTCATTATACTAAGTATATTATATTAAGTAGCACTTAATCACATTCATTATATTTAGACATATATTAAATTATCTTTCTGATCATACAATGCGATTCTTAGAGAAGGATCACAGCTCAGCATAGTTTCCCTACTGATTAGGACTGCACCTGGTATATAATAAGGATTCAGTGAATGTTTACTTGTTGAGTGATGAACAGCTTTAGTTACATTTAGCTTGTTCAGTTAAACAGAGCTCACATAATAGAGAAAACCATGAGAATGTCTGGAGGATAATATGACAAAACTAGTGCTTTCTACAGTTTTCTAGTTACAGTAAGACATTCTTTAGGATTAACTTTTTCAGTTCTGGTCCATGTTGACCATAACATTTTGTGAAACGTTATGTAATGCTGAAAATAAAGATAGCTAACCAAAAATAAATCATAATTTTACAACAGAGCAACAACAACAAAAAAGATGAAAGGCCATTATCTATTCAAAACAGGGCAACCCTAATGTCTAGAACTATGAAAAGAAGGCCAATATTTTCTGTATATTTCCACACTTCACTTCCAAGTGGTTCGTAGTTTTCCTGTCTACTATACTATAAATGAGTACTAAAAGAATGAAAAATTACAGAGTTGCCTGACAGCATCTATTCTGACTAAAGTTAATTTTGGCTCACTCAGAATAATAAACTATTTTGTAAATTTCAAAGCTGAACAGGAATTTAGAAACCCCTTAGGAAAACTTCTTTTAACTGATTATGCAAATCAAGTGAGGGGCATTACATTTGCACAGATAATTAGACCTAGAATTAGACATCAGTTTTGGTGGTCTACTCTTCATCTTGCCCACAGCAAAGCAAAATTATCAATTTTTTTTTCATAGAATTCATAATTTCATTGTATTTTATATGTATTTTTAAGGATAGTTTCAAAAATCCACAAAATGAACATCATGCTGATCCAGGCCACCATCATCCCTGGGCTGGATTACTGCAGAAGCTCCTGACATATTCACTTACTTCTAATCTTATCAGAGTGTCTTTTCAAATATAATTTAGCTTATGTTATTCCTCTGCCTCAGAACTTTGTCAGAGCTTCTCTTTGACCTCAGGGTAAAAGCTGAGAAGTCTTTCAAAGGCTGTATTTACAAACCCACAGACTGTAGCCCACCAGACTCCTCTGTCCATGGGATTTTCCAGGCAAGAATACTAAAATGGGTTGCCAATTCCTACTCCAAGCGATCATTCTTAACCCAGGGATCAAACTCGTGTCTCTTGCGTCTTCTGAATTGGCAGGCAGACTCTTTTACCACTGTGTCTCCTGGGAAGCCAGGTTTTCAAAGGCTAGAGAGGCCTAAAATATCTCACCCCTATGCCTTCCTGATGGAGAAGGAAATGGCAACCACTCCAGTGTTCTTGCCTGGAGAATTCCAGGGACAGAGGAGCCTGGTGGGCTGCTGTCTATGCGGTTGCAGAGCTGGGCACGACTGAAGTGACTTAGCAGCAGCAGCAGCATGCCTTCCTGACCTCGTCTTTTCCTCTTCCTCTGACCTGTTTCAGTCCATCTCTTCGGCCCCCTGTTCTATCTGCTTGTCTGGATGCTTTTATCTGGTATAAATACTTAGCTTTTAACCAGCCCCCTGATTGGCATACTCATTCCCCATAAACTGATTGCTAATTGTACATACTTCTTTCAAGGTTTTGCTGACTTTACCGCCTCAAGGAAATCTATCATGACTGCTTTTATTTTAATGCTATAATCTGTTCTCCTATTTCTATCCCCTGATCTCAAACTTAATTCTTCTGCTCTGTTTTAAAATTTTCCACTTCACTGTCAGCATTTGTCTTAATATTTCATTAGTTAATTCATAAGTTAATTAATGAATTTAATATTCACATTAACTGGAATAAAAGCCCTTCAATAGCAGAGATTTCCCATTTTTGTCTTCCCCTTTGCTGCATTCTGCACATCTTGGGTACTACTTAACACAAGTAGTGAAGTAGAAATTACTAGGCAGTCAGTGTAGATTACTGAGACCTCAGTCTTGCTTGCACTAAACATCCTGCTCCATTAGCCTAAAGCTATACCCTTTGTCCTAAATGCACAGAAGGCGTCCATGAAAGTGAAAGTCACTCAGCCATGTCCAACTGTTTGTGATCCCATGGACTATACAGTCCATGAAATTCTCCAGGCCAGAATACTGGAGTGGGTAGCCTTTCCCTTCTCCAGGAGATCTTCCCAACCTAGGGATCAAATCCAGGTTTCCTGCATTGCAAGCAGATTCTTTACCAGCTTAGCCACAAGGGAAGCCCAAGGAAAGCAGATTCTTTACCAACTGAACTGTGAGGGAAACACCAAATGGGTCTTTGGTCTGATAAATTATCAGCACTCACATCCATGGAATGGCAGTAATTAATTTCCATATGCCTAAGAAAAGAAGAGGTATCAAGAATGTACAGAAGAACTGTACTAAAAATATCTTCACCACCCACAAAATCACAATGGTGTGATACTCACATAGAGCCAGACATTCTGGAATGCAAAGTCAAGTGGGCCTTGGGAAGCATCACTATGAAAAAAAGCTACTGGAGGTGATGAAATTCCAGTTGAGCTATTTCAAATCCTGAAAGATGATGCTATGAAAGTGCTGCACTCATATGTTAGCAAATTTGAAAAACTCAGCAGTGGCCACAGGACTGGAAAAGGTCAGTTTTCATTCCAATCCCTAAGAAAGGCAATGCCAAAAAATGCCCAAACTACCACACAATTGCACTCAACTCAAACACTAGCAAAGTAATGCCCAAAATTCTCCAAGCCAGGCTTCAACATTATGTCAACCATGAACTCCCAGATATTCAAGCTGGTTTTAGAAAAGGTAGAGGAACCAGATATCAAACTGCCAACATCCACTGGATCATCGAAAAAGCAATAGAGTTCCAGAAAAATATCTACTTCTATTTTATTGACTATGCCAAAGCCTTTGATTGTGTGGACCACAACAAAGAAATTCTGAAAGAGATGGGAATACCAGACCACCTGACCTGCCTTTTGAGAAATCTGTATGCAGGTCAGGAAGCAACAATTAGAACTGTACATGCAACAGACTGTTTCCAAATCAGGAAAAGAGTACATCAAGGCTGTATATTGTCACCCTGCTTATTTTACATATATGCAGGGTACATCATGAGAAAGGCTGGGCTGATGAAGCCCAAGCTGGAATTAAAATTGCCACGAGAAATATCAATAATCTCAGATACGCAGAGAACACCACTCTTACAGCAGAAAGTGAAGAAGAACTGAAGAGCCTCTTGATGAAAGTGAAAGTGGAGAGTGAAAAATTTGGCTTAAAGTTCAACATTCAGTAAACTAAGATCATGGCAACTGGTCCCATCACTTCATGGCCAATAGATGGGGAAACTGGAAATGGTGACAGACTGTATTTTCTTGGGCTCCAAAATCACTGCAGATGGTGAGTGCAGCCATGAAATGAAAAGACACTTGCTCCTTGGAGGAAAAGTTTTGACCAACTTAGACAGAAACAGTGTCAGACTTATACTGGGGGGCTTCAAAATCACTGCAGATGGTGATTACAGCCATGAAATTAAAAGACCCTTACTCCTTGGAAGGAAAGTTATGAACAACCTAGATAGCATATTGAAAAGCAGAGACATTACTTTGCCTACAAAGGTCCGTCTGGTCAAGGCTATGGTTTTTCCAGTGGTCGTGTATGGATGTCAGAGTTGAACTGTGAAGACAGCTGAGCACTGAAGAATTGATGCTTTTGAACTGTGGTGTTGGAGAAGACTCTTGAGAGTCCCTTGGACTGCAAGGAGATCCAACCAGTCCTTCCTAAAGGAGATCAGTCCTGGGTGTTCTTTGGAAGGAATGATGCTAAAGCTGAAACTCCAGTACTTTGGCCATGTCATGTGAAGAGTTAACTTATTGGAAAAGACTCTGATTCAGGGAGGGATTAGGGGCAGGAGGAGAGGGGATGGCAGAGGATGAGACGGCTGGACGGCATCACCGACTGGATGGACACGAGTTTGAGTGAACTCCAGGAGTTGGTGATGGACTTGGAGGCCCGGCGTGCTGCAGTTCATTGCGTTGCAAAGGGTCGGAGAGGACTGAGTGACTAAGCCACTGATTGGATGACTGCCTATCCTACTCCAGTACTCTTGCCTGGAAAATCCCATAAACGGAGGAGCCTGGAAGGCTGCAGTCCATGGGGTTGCTGAGGATCGGACACGACTGAGTGACTTCACTTTCACTTTTCACTTTCATGCATTGAAGGAAGTGGCAGCCCACTCCAGTGTTCTTTCCTGGAGAATCCCAGGGATGGGGGAGCCTGGTGGGCTGCCATCTATGGGGTCGCACAGAGTCGGACACGACTGAAGCGAGTTAGCAGCAGCAGCAGCAGCAGTCATGTCCAAGGAGTGGTGGATGAGTGGGCACAGGAGGGCCGAGAAGAGCTACTCCATGTTCAAGATCAGGAGGGGCAGCTGTGAGGAGTTACCCCTCCTCCAAGGTAAGAAGCAGCGGCTGCACTTTGCTGGGGCAGCTGTAAAGAGATATTCCAAGTCCAAGATAAGAAAAACCAAAGTAAGATGGTAGGTGTTGTGAGAGGAATCAGAAGGCAGACACACAAACCATAATCACAGACCAATCAATCTAATCACATGGACCACAGCCTTGTCTAACTCAATGGAACTAAGCCATGCCATGTGGGGCCACCCAAAATGGATGGGTCAAGTTGGAGAGGTCTGACAGAATGTGGTCCACTGGAGAGGGAATGGCAAACAACCACTTCTTGCCTTGAGAACCCCATGAACAGTATGAAAAGGAAAAATAATAGGATACTGAAAGAGGAACTCCCCAGGTTGGTAGGTACCCAAATTGCTACTGGAGACCAGTGGAGAAATAACTCCAGAAATAATGAAGGGATGGAGCCAAAGCAAAAACAATACCCAGTTGTTGATGTGACTGGAGATAGAAGCAAGGTCTGATGCTGTAAAGAGAAACATTGCATAGGAACCTGGAATGTCAAGTCCATGAATCAAGGCAAATTGGAAGTGGTCAAAGAAGAGATGGCAAGAGTGAACGCTGGCATTCTAGGAATCAACAAACTAAAATGGACTGGAGTGGGTGGATTTAACTCAGATGACCATTAATCTACTACTGTGGGCAGGAATCCCTCAGAAGAAATGGAGTAGCCATCATGGTCAACAAAAGAGTCTGAACTGCAGTACTTGGATGCAATCTCAAAAACAACAGAATGACCTCTATTCGTTTCCAAGGCAAACCATTCAATATCATGGTAATCCAAGTCTATGCCCCAACCAGTAATGCTGAAGAAGCTGAAGTTGAACGGTTTTATGAAGACCTACAAGACCTTTTAGAAATAACACTCAAAAAAGATGTCCTTTTCATTATAGGGGACTGGAATGCTAAAGTAGGAAGTCACAAAGCGCCTAGGGTAACAGGCAAATTTGGCCTTGGGTATGGAATGAAACAGGGCAAAAACTAATAGAGTTTTGCCAAGAGAATGCACTGATCATAGCAAACACCCTCTTCTAACAGCACAAGAGAAGAATCTACACATGGACATCACCAGATGGTCAACACTGAAATCAGATTGATTATATTCTTTGCAGGCAAAGATGGAGAAGCTCTATACAGTCAGCAAAAACATGACCAGGAGCTGACTGTAGCTCAGATCATGAGCTCCTTATTGCCAAATTCAAGAAAGTAGGGAAAACCACTAGACCATTCAGGTATGACCTCAGTCAAATCCCTTATGATTATACAGTGGAAGTGAGAAATAAATTTAAGGGCCTAGATCTGATAGATAGAGTGCCTGATGAACTATGGATGGAGGATCCTGACATTGTACAGGAGACAGGGATTAAGACCATCCCCATGGAAAATAAATGCAAAAAGCAAAATGGCTGTCTGAGGAGGCCTTACAAATGGCTGTGAAAAGAAGAGAAGCAAAAAGCAAAGGAGGAAAGGAAAGATATAAGCTTCTGAGTGCAGAGTTCCAAACAATAGCGAGAAGAGATAAGAAAGCCTTCCTCATCAATCAATGCAAAGAAATAGAGGAAAAGAACAGAATGGGAAAGACTAGAGATCTCTTCAAGAAAATTAGAGATATCAAGGGAACATTTCATGCAAAGATGGACTCGATAAAGGACAGAAATGGTATGGACCTAACAGAAGCAGTAGATATGAATTCACAGAAGAACTGTACAAAAAAGATCTTAACGACAAAGATAATCATGGTGGTGTGATCACTCACCTAGAGCCAGACATCCTGGAATGTGAAGCCAAGTGGGCCTTAGAAAGCATCACTATGAGCAAAGCTAGTGGAGGTGATGGAATTCCAGTTGAGCTATTTCAAATCCTGGAAGATGATGCTGTGAAAGTGATGCACTCAATATGCCAGCAAATTTTGAAAACTCAGCAGTGGTCACAGGACTGGAAAAGGTCAGTTTTCACTTCAATCCCAAAGAAAGGCAATGCCAAAGAATGCTCAAACTACCACACAATTGCATTCATCTCACGCCCTAGTAAAGTAATGCTCAAAATTCTCCAATTTGAGTCATGAAATTAAAAGAGTCAGTGAAGCCATCCAGCCATCTCATCTTCTGTTGTCCCCTTCTCCTCCTGCCGCCAATCCCTCTCAGCATCATGGTCTTTTCCAGTGACTCAACTCTTCTCATGAGGTGACCAAAGTATTCAAGTTTCAGTTTCAACTTTAGTCCTTCCAATGAACACCCAACACTGATCTCCTTTAGGATGGACTGGTTGGATCTCTTTGCAGTCCAAGCGACTCTCAAGGGTCTTCTCCAACACCACAGTTTAAAAGCATCAATTCTTCGGTGCTCAGCCTTCTTCACAGTCCAACTCTCATATCCATACATGACCACGGAAAAACCATAGCATTGACTAGACGGACCTTTGCTGGCAAAATAATATCTCTGCTTTTGAAAATGCTATCGAGGTTGGTCATAACTTACCTTCCAAGGAGTAAGGGTTTTTTAATTCCATGGCTGCAGTCACCATCTGCAGTTACTTTGGAGCCCAAGAAAATAAAGTGCGTCACCATTTGCACTGTTTCCCCATCCATTTCCCATGAAGTGATGGGACCAGATACTATGATATTCGTTTTCTGAATGTTGAGCTTTAAGCCAACTTTTTCACTCTCCTCTTTCACTTTCATCAAGCGGCTTTTTAGTTCAACTTCACGTTCTGCCATAAGGGTGGTGTCATCTACATATCTGAGGTTATTGACATTTCTCCTGGCAATCTTGATTCCAGCTTGTACTTCTTCTAGCACAGCATTTCTCATGATGTACTCTGAATATAATTTAAATAAGCAGGGTGGCAATATTAGCCTTGATGTACTCCTTTTCCTGTTTGGAACCAGTCTGTTGTTCCATGTCCAGTTCTAACTGTTGCTTCCTGACCTGCATATAGGTTTCTCAAGAGGCAGGTCAGGTGGTCTGGTAGTCCCATCTCTTTCAGAATTTTCCACAGTTTATTGTGATCCACACAGTCAAAGGCTTTGACACAGTCAATAAAGCAGAAATAGATGTTTTTCTGGACTCTCTTGCTTTTTTCCATGATCCAGCGGATGTTGGCAATTTGATCTCTGGTTCCTCTGCCTTTTCTTAAACGAGCTTAAACATCTGAAAATTCATGGTTCACGTATTGCTGAAGCCTGGCTTTGAGAATTTTGAGCATTACTTTACTAGTGTGTGAGATGAGTGCAATTGTGTGGTAGTCTGAACGTTCTTTGGCATTGCCTTTCTTTGGGATTGGAATGAAAACTGACCTTTTCCAGTCCTGTGGCCACTGCTGAGTTTTCCAAATTTGCTGGCATATTGAGTGCAGCACTTTCACAGCATCATCTTCCAGGATTTGAAATAGCTCAACTGGAATTCCATCACCTCCACTAGCTTTGTTTGTAGTGATGCTTTCTAAGCCGCATTTGACTTCACATTCCAGGATGTCTGGCTCTAAGCGGTGATCACTCATCGTGATTATGTGGGTCGTGAAAATCTTTTTTGTACAGTTCTGTGTATTCTTGCCACCTCTTCTTAATATCTTCTGCTTCTGTTAGGTCCATACCATTTCTGTCCTTTATGAGCCCATATTTGCTGCAAATGTCACTTTGATATCTCTAATTTTCTTGAAGAAATCTCTAGTCTTTCCCATCCTGTTCTTTTCCTCTATTTCTTTGCATTGATCACTCAGGAATGCTTTTTTGTCTCTTCTTGTTATTCCTTGGAACTCTGCATTCAGATGCTTATATCTTTTTTTTTCCTCCTTTGCTTTTTGTTTCTCTTCTTTTCACAGCCATTTGTAAGGCCTCCTCAGACAGCCATTTTGCTTTTTTGCATTTGTTTTCCTTGGGGATGGTCTTGATCCCTGTCTCCTGTGCAATGTCAGGAATCTCCATCCATAGTTCATCAGGCTCTCTGTCTATGAGATCTAGTCCCTTAAATCTATTTCTCACTTCCACTGCATTATATTAAGGGATTTAATTTAGGTCATACCTGAATGGTCTAGTGGTTTTCCCCACTTTCTTCAATTTATGTTGGCCATAGATACATAGTAACAAATTTACTAATTAATATAATAATATGGACACATACTTTCATCATATAGGAATAAATGTATAAATTTTAAAATTAAATGATTTTAGGGACTTCCTAAATAAGAAAAAATAGTAACTGACATTTGCTAAGCTTTTAAGATTTGTTTTTTCCAAGAACTGAGAACTTTTCCCATTATTCTTTAGTTACTGATTTCTAATTGTTTATTGTGGTTGAATAACACTCTGTATGACTTCAATTTTTTTAAGTGTTAAGGTCTATTTTATGACCAATTTATAGCCTATCTTTGTATATTTTTATAGATGCTTGATAAGTATAGTCAGCCTTCATTTTCTGCAGGTTCCATATCTATATATTCGACCAACCTCAGGTAGAAAAATTTTTTTAATTTCTGGAAATTTCCAAAAAGCAAATCTTGAATTTTCTTCTTGTCATCAACTATTTACATAGCATTTATTTTGTATTTACAGCTATCTACATTGCATTTACATTTTATTGATAACTATTTACATAGTATTTGTACTTTATTATGTACTATAAGTAATCTATGGATGATTTAAATTGTATGGGGGATATGCAGGTTAGATGCAAATACTGCACCGTTTTATATAAGGTACTTGAGCATTCTTGGCTTTTGGTATCTATGGGTGGTCCTGAAATCAATAGCCCTCAGATACTGAGGGACTGACTCCATGTGTATTTTGCTATTCTAGAGTGGATTGTTCTGTAAGTGTTGAAACGCTTCTGTTAGTTGATGGTGTTGGTGAGTTCTTTGTTATCCTTGCTGATTTCTGTCTAGTCGTTATGTCAATTGTTTGAAGAAAAATGTTGATTTGTGAATTTGTCTATTGCTCCTTTCTGTTCTGTTTTTCCTTCACATATAGTACAGTGCTGGTGTTTGATATAAATGGACTTAGGATTGCTATGTATTATTGATGAATAGATCCTTTATCACTTTGTAATTTCCCTCTCTATTTCTGTTATTTTGTTAGTCTGATGCCTACTTTATCTGATATTAATCTATTCACTCTTGCTTTTTAAAATTAATATTTGAATATCTTTTTCTATTATCTTTCATCTTATCTATATCATTACATTTGGTGTGAATTTTTTATAGACAATATATAGTTAGGTCATAATCTTCAATATACTCTACAACCTCTGTATTTTGCTATACTTACACCATCTACATTTATTATAAGTATTGATTTGTTAGGTTCTAAAACTGCCATTATTATTATTTTTTTTGTTCTATTTTTTTATTTCTTTGTTTTGTTTCCATGCCTTCTTGTGGGTGAATTAAAATGAACTTTTCAAGAATTCCATTTTTATTTATCTTTTAAGTATTTTAAATATTACACTGTATATTTATATCTTAGTATGGTCTAACGGTATTGATATTTTATCACTTTAAGTAAAATTGGTATAAAACTCACCTTTCTTTACCCTCCCATATTTATAATTGTTTTAGTACTTCCTTTATATACATTGAGAACCATATCAAAGCACTATAATTTTTGCTTCAATCATCAAATATCATTTAAAAAATTCAAGAGGAGAAGAAAATGCTTTCACTTTTTCTGTTTTTCTTTCTACCTGATGGCCTAAGATTTTTTAAAAAGTTTATTTTTTCTAAAGATTATCTGTTAGTTACTCTTTTAGAGTAGTCCTACTACTGACAAATCTTCTTATCTTTGTTGTTGTTATTGTTCAGTTGCTAAGTCATGTTTGACTCTGCAACCCCATGGTTCTGCAGCATGCCAGGCTCCTCAGTCCTTCACTGTCTCCTAGAGTTTGCTCAGACTCTGTCCACTGAGTTGGTAACGCCATAAATCCATCTCATCCTCTGCCATTCCTTTCTTTTTTGCCTTCAGTCTTTTCCAGCATCAAGGTCTTTTCCAGCATCAAGGTCTTTTCCAATGAGTGATCTTTTCACATCAGATGGACAAATTATTAGAAATTTCAGCATCAGTCCTTCCAATGAATATTCAGGATTGATTTCCTTTAGTATTGAGTGATTTGATCTCCTTGCAGTCCAGGGGACTCTCAAGAGTCTTCTTTAGCACCACAATTCAAAAGAATCAGTTCTTTGACACTCAGTCGTCTTTATGGAGAAAATCTCACATCCACGCATGACAATTGGAAAAGCTATAGTTTTGACTATAGGGACCTTTGTCAGCAAAGTGATATCTCTGCTTTTTAATACACTATCTAGGTTTGTCATAGCTTTGTTTACAGGGAGCAAACGTATTTTAATTTTATGACTGTAGTCACCATCTGCAGTGATTTTGGAGCCCAAGAAAATAAAATCTATCACTATTTTTATTTTTTTACCCACCTATTTTCCATTAAATGATGGAACCAGATTCCATGATTTTAGTTTTTTCAAGCCACCTTTTTCATTCTCCTCTTTCACCCTCATCAAGAGGCTCTTAAGTTCCTCTTCACTTTCTGCCATTAGAGTGATATCATCTCCGTGTCTGAGATCGCTGATGTTTCCCCCTTGCAGTCTTCATTCCAGTCTGTTATTCATCCAACCCAGCATTTCTCATGATATAATTTGAATATAAGTTAAATAAGCAGGGTGACAAAAATGCAACCTTGTCATACCTCTTTCCCAGTTTGAAACCAGTCAGTTGTTTTATATCTGGCTCTAACTGTTGCTTCTTGATCTGCATACAGGTTTCTCAGGAGATGAGTAAGGTGGTCTGGTATTCCCATCTCTTTAAGAATTTTCCATAGTTTGTTCTGATACACACTGTTTGATCTTTGCTTCATGTGAAAAAGTCTTGATTTCTCCATTATCCTTAAGGGATATTTTCACTGGATAAGATTTCACTGTTAAAAGTTGGATTTTTAGCACTTAAAAATGTTGTGCCACTTCCTTCTGGTATCCTTGGTTTCCGATGAAAAGTCTATTCTTTAAAATAGTTTATGTATCATTTCTCTTTCCCTGCTTTCAGGATTTTTATATCACCTTTTGTGTTGAGAAGTTTGACTGTAATAACCTTAGTGTAGATTTCTTTGATTTAATGTTTAAGATTCATTCAGATTTTTGAATTTGTTGTTTACCTCTTTTGTGAAATTTAAGAACTTGTCAACCATTATTTCTCCAAATATCTTTTCCTACTTTTATCATTTATTTTTCTCATTCCTTGATTTTGTTGACATAAATATTAGATCTTTTGTTGTAGTCCCACAGTTCACCAAGGGTCTTCTCTTTCTTGTTGGTCTATTTTGTCTTTATAATAAAGATTGGTGATTTTTGTTGTCTTATGTTTAAGCTCTCTGATTCATCTGAACTCTACATTCTGCTTTTGAGGTCATTCCTTGAGAACTTTTAAAAAATCTTAGTTATTGTATTTTTCCATTTTTGAAATTTTCATTTGACTTTTATATCTTCTGTTTTTTCTAAGACTTGGTAAAAGTCTTTATTTCTTGGTAAAATTTATTTCAAGAATATTTATATTTCTTGTTAAAATATTTTTATTATGGCTGCTTTAAATCCTTCATAGATAATTTTTAACACCAGTACTATTTTGATGTTGTATCTATTGATTGTCTTTTCTCATTCATGTTAGAACTTTTTGGTATGAAGTGTGATTTTTCTGCTGAAACCTGGGCATCTGAAATGTTATATTATGAGACTCATGGTCTTATTTTAATGTTTGATTTAACAGGCATCTTCTGACATCACTGTGATAAGGAAGGAAGAAAGAAAGAAAGAAAGAAAATTGTGTTCAACTCTTTGAGACCCCACGGACTGTAGCCCACCAGGCTCCTACATCTATTGAATTTTCTAAGCAGGAGTACTGGAGTGGGTTGCCATTTCCTTCTCCAGGGGATCTTCCCAGCCCAGGGATCAAACCTGCATTGCAGGCAGACAGTTTACCATCTGAGCCACCAGGCATAGAAGAAAGTGAAAGTGAAGTTGCTCAGTCGTGTCTGACTCTTTGTGACCCCATGGACTGTAGCCCTCCAGGCTCCTCCATGCATGGGATTCTCCAGGCAAGAATACTGGAGTGGGTTGCCATTTCCTTCTCCAGGGGATCTTCCTAACCCAGTGATTGAACCCAGATCTCCTGCATTGCAGGCAGATGCTTTAACCTCTGAGCCACCAGGGAAACAATGCCTACTGGGGTGGAAGTCACAGTTCTCAACAGCTTCTATTTATACCTTCCAGGGCATTTCCTTGTTACTACTGGATGGCAGAGGAACTTCTGGCTTCCCAGTAAGCCTCTACTGATATCTCTGAGGAGAATCAAGGTTGCCTTATTATCGCCTCCCATGGGTCATCCACTGACATCATGGGATAAAAATGCTCTTGTTACTGTTAGAAATAAGGAAAATTCTGACTCCCCATTAGACCTCCTCTGATATCACCCTGGCAGGAGAGAGAGGAGACACTTTGCTCCTACAAAAGAAGAGTAGAAGTCCAGGCTCCGCAAGTGCCGTCCATGACACCGTGGGTGTGTGAGCTTGTTCTGCTGCAGAGGGATGAAAATACTGGCTGTTGACTGGATTTTCTCTGACATGATTCCAGCCAGGACAGTGGAGCATTTCACTTCAGTCTAGAAAGGGAGATCTCTAAACTCCTACTTGGTCTGGGATTTTGGATATAGCCCTTGTTTCTTCTGTGATGTTTAGCTAAAATAGAACAGTCATTTGTGCAAAAGTTTTCTGCCTTGTTAGGCTGCCTCTATCCTGGGCCTCTGACCTGTGAGGGAGCTCTTTTTCTATACTCATTTGTACTTCCAGGGTGTCCTGTTCGTCAGCACTCTGTATGAAACAAAAACAAAACCTAGGAAATTTACTGCTGTGTTTTTCTGTAGGTTGCTGAATTTCCTAACTGGTTGACCTTTTTCTCTCCACCTTTCAAAGTCTTTTAACGTTTGTTTTAACGTATAATGTCCAGGAGTTTTGGCTGTGCTTATCAGAGGAAATAAAAATAATTCTATGCCATTTTTTGGACATAGAAGTCCTTTGAAATTCACTGTTTTGTGGTTCATTCTTAATTTTAAAAAAATGATACTTAACATTCATATATTAGATTATAATAAGGGGTTATTATAAGCTCTATAATATATTTATAGAACTGACTTTTGAGAATTTCTGTTTAATTTGCTCACATATGACAGCAATATATTTTAAAAGAGATACAAAATAACTAGAGAGGAAATTATTACTAACAGTTTTTTTCAGATGTTACAAATACTTTTCTGGGATATATCTGTGTATCAGGGAATAAGAACATTAAATGAAATTAATTCTCAGGGAATCAAGAAAATACTAAAATAAATGACAATAAAGGTCAACTTGTACATTTAATGAATATTACTGATGCAAGTAGATAATGATGATGGTATATACTAATCAAAAATTTGCCTTTAGATTAATTACTTTTAGAGCATACAGAATGAAAAGTAAATAATAAGACAAGCTTTGACGTTTTGATTAATTTTAAAATACTAAAAGTTTTTATTTTATGGTACTGTAATAATGGAGGTTTATATTTTTAAAATGATATAAATTTTATTATAACAATGGATAAAGATACTAAAAAAATACTGTGGAACATCACTAGTAGATCCGATTGTTGTTGTTGATGATGTCATTTGTTCTAGAAGGCTCCTTATAGGAGCTTTTCAACTTCTTTCAACTTCATGTTGGTAATTCAAGATTACTTTTTCTAGCATATAAAAGTAAGTAACATTTGGTGTACAGTACTGATAATAATTGATTTTTGTTTTTCATTTCAAATGTTGGCTTCTAAATATTTCAAATATTGAAAAATATCTAAAACTTGAAAAACTGTCAACTAATTCACCAATTTATATTTATTTTAACACAGCAGCAATAAGAACAGATTCTAAATTAATGATTTTGATTTTGAGTGTGGGTGGCTCAGATGGTAAAGAACCCACTTGCAATGTAGAAGACCTGGGTTTGATGATCCCTGGGTTGGGGAGGATCCCCCAGAGAAGGGCATGGCAACCCACTCCAGTATTCTGGCCTGGAGAATTCCTTGGACTGAATATTTCTGGGTTTCCTCTGTAGCTCGGCTGGTAAAGAATCTGCCTGCAATGCAGGAGACTCCGGTTTGATTCTTGGGTTGGGAAGATCCCCTGGAGAAGGAATAGGCTACCCACTCCAGTATTCTTGGGCTTCCCTGGTGGCTCAGACAGTAAAGAATCTGCCTGCAATGTGAGAAACCTGGGTTCAGTCCCTGGGTTGGGAAGATCTCCTGGAGAAAGGCATGCAACCCACTCCAGTATCTTGCCTGGAGAATTCCATGGACAGAGGAGACTGAGGGGCTACAGTCCATGGGGTCACAAAGAGTCAGACAAGACTGAGCAAATAAGCACCAGAAATTAATGTGCCTAGCACATTGGGCAGTGCTTAAGGAGCCTGGAACCAAGTGTTTAGAGAATTTCTGAGTTCATGCTCTGGAGTCAGACTGGACTGTCTTCAAGTTCAACTCTTTTGCTTACTCATTTGTGAACTTGGGAAGTCACTTAGACCCCCTAACCTTACTTTCTATTAGCAAATAAAGATAATAATATGAAATTGGTAAAACTGGAGTTTCTATCTCCAGATAGCTCCCAAAGAAAAACTGGAAAGTGAGTGCTAGAGTGTTTGAATGCCTAGCTTCAGGTGATCTTGGAAATCATAGACCACTGATGAAACTAAGTTCTAAGAATCATTTCTTTTATAGTTCTAAGGGCATGAAACATTTTTGCTTTTGCAAAGTTTGTCCTCTCTTCATGATGTGATCTGAATACCAAGTGGCTCCAGATCATCATTTGTTCCAGCTGATCTGTCTAAAGCCTAAAATCACCAGCTGTAGCAATAACAAAGAACTTTATTTTTTAAATTGGCATGAAGTATGTTTATTGCCATGATAAGACCTGAAAATTGCATATAGTGAAGAATGATAGAAATGAAGACAATTTCTGAAAAAATTACTGCATAGGAGAAAAAAAAAGGAAAGAAAGACAAACACACACACACACACACACACACACACACACACACACACATACACAGGAAAGTTCCCTGGGTTAGGGATCTGAAAATAAAACAGAGGGTGACAAATATATAATTATCAGAATCAATTTTGAGAATACTAAGGCTAGTGTGTGGCCTATAATTATTTAGGAAATTTTACCTAAATGTTTTGTTTCATATATATATATATACATATCCTATCTATATACCTATATCTATCTATCTATCTATAAAGAGAGAGAGAGAGAATTTAGGTTTCCAGTATAGCCAGTAGTTCTGAAAAAACACTGAATATTAAAGTATTTCAGGGGCATTACTACAAAGTTTAACTCCAGATTGTAAACTCCATTATTTGGAACATTTACAATTCAGCATTTTCAAATGTATTTCTTATTTTAAGATATATAGTACTATGTCTGGAACCAGGTGGAAGAGAAATAATGATTAGAGGAAAAGGAGAGTGGCATTGTGTTTTAGTTACTGACTATCCTCAACTATAGCCAATTTTATTACTTTGTGTCTTTTATTTATTTTCATAGACACTGAAGATTAAAAGGTGAATTAAGACCATCTATTAATTTTCTAAGGCAAAGATTATCAATGTGCCAACTTGTTTACTGTAAGGCTTGTTGTTTTTGTTCAGTCATTAAGTCACATTCAGCTTTTAGTGACTCTATGGACTGTAGCATGCCAGGCTTCCCTGTCCTTCACTATTTCCTGGAGTTTGCTCAGCCTCATCTCCATTGAATCCGTGATGCCATCTACCCGTTTCATCTGTCGCCTCCTTCTGCTCTTGCCCTTGATCTTTTCCAGTATCAGGGTCTTTTCACTGAGTTGGCTCTTCAAACCAGGTGGCCAGCATATTGGCGCTTCAGCTTCCACATCAGTCCAGCAATGAATATGCAGGGTTGACTTCCTTTAGGACTGACTGGTTTGATCTTCTTGTTGTCCAAGGGACTCTCGAGTCTTCTCCAATACCACAGTTTGAAAGTATCAGTTCTTCAGCGCTCAGCATTCTTTATGATTCAACTCTCATATCTGTACCTGACTACTGGAAGAACCATATCTTAGACTTATAGATTTTTCTCAGAAATGCTGTCTAGGTTTGCCACAGCTTTCCTTCCAAGGAGCAATTGTCTTTCAATTTCATGGCTGCAGTCACCATCTGCAGTGATTTTGGAGTCCAATAAAATAAAATTTGTCACTATTTCCACTTTTTCCCCCCACATAAGTGTTGGGACTGGATGCCATGATCTTAGTTTTTTGAATGTTGAGTTTCAAGCCAGCTTTTTCACTCTCCTCTTTCACCTTCATCAAGAGGCTCTTTAGTTCCTCTTTACATTCTGCAGTAAAGGTGGTATCATATGCATACCTGAGGTTATTGATATTTCTTCTAAGAATCTTGATTCCAGCTTGTGATTCATCCAATCTGGCTCTTTGTATTATGTACTTTGCATATAAGTTAAATAAACAAGGTGACAACATACAGCCTTGATGTACTCCTTTTCCACTTTGGAACCAGTCTATTATTCCATGTCCAGTTTAACTCTTACTTCTTGACCTGTATACAAGTAGCTCAGGAGGCAGGCAAGGTGGTCTGATATTCCCATAAGTGAAGTTGATCAGTCGTGTCTGACTCTTTGCAATCACATGGACAATAGCCCACCAGGCTCCTCAGTCCATGGGATTTTCCAAGCAAGAGTATTGGTGTGGGTTGCCATTATTTTCCAGAGTTTGTGGTGATCCACAGAGTCAAAGGCTTTAGCATAGTCAATGAAGCAGAAGTAGATGTTTTTCTGGAATTCTCTTGCTTTTCTATGATCTAATGGTTGTAGGCAATTTTATCGCTGGTTCCTCTGCCTTTTCTAAATCCAGCTTTGAATATCTAGAAGTTCTGGTTCATCTACTGTTGAAGACTAATTTGGAGAATGTTGAATAGTACTTTGCTGGCATATGAAATGAGTGCAACTGTATGGTAGTTTGAACATTCTTTGGCATTACCCTACTTTGGAATTGGAATGAAAACTGAACTTTTCCAGTCCTGGGACCACTGCTGAGTTTTCAAAATTTGCTGGCATAGTTGGTGCAGCACTTTCACAGCATCATCTTTTAGGATTTGAAATAGCTCAGCTGGAATTCCATCACCTCCACTAGTTTTGCTCAGACTGATACTTCTAAGACTCACCTGACTTCGCACTCCAAGATGTCTGGCTCCATCACCTCCACTAGTTTTGCTCAGAGTGATACTTCTAAGACTCACCTGACTTCTCACTCCAAGATGTCTGGCTCTAGGTGCGTGATCACATGATCATGGTTTTATGAGTCATTAAGATTTTTTTGTATAGTTCTTCTATGTATTCCTGCCATGTTTTCTTAATATCTTCTGCTTCTGGTAGGTCCACACCATTTCTGTCCTTTATTGTGCCCATCTTTGCATGAAATGTTGAAGGATTATGAGCATCACCTTAGTTGTATGTGAAATGGGTGCAATTATACAGTAGCTTGAACATTTTTTGGCATTGTCTTTCTTTGGAATTGGAATGAAAACTGACCTTTTCCAGTCCTGTGGCCGCTGCTGAGTTTTCTAAATTTGCTGGCATATTGAGTGCAGCACTTTCACAGCATCATCTTTTAGGATTTGAAATAGCTCAGTCGGAATTTCATCACCTCCACTAGCTTTGTTTGTAGTAATGCTTCCTAAGGCACACTTAAATTTACACTCCAGGATGTCTGGTTCTAGGTGAGTGACCATGTATGGATGGTACTCACAAATTATAAAAAGAGAAAAGTCATAACTTAAATACCCATCCATGGGGAAATGGTTATATGTGATAAAGGCACAGAGATGGGATCATATTTAGCCAATAGAAATCATTTTTCAAAATAACATCTAATGACATGAAAAATGTGTATGGTATACTGATAAAAGCAAAACAGAAGTTGATACCTAAAGTTATCTCTCACATCCTAGTCCAGGCAGAGATGGGATAATTTTACATGGAGCTTAATCAAACAGTGATTTGTTTCCAAAATATAAGCAATGTATATAGATTTATCTGGATTCTAATCATTTGAAACTAGAATACCAGAACTCAAGGCCTGTGTCTAGTTTTGGCACATGTAAATGGGAAAGGCTGAGAGAAACAGCATGAGTTTAAAAACTATGTGAAAGTTATGTGGTCAGTCCTCTCCACTCAATACTCTACATGCTGGGGGGCGGTCCTAAGATGGTGGAGGGAATAGGATGGGGAGACCACTTTCTCCCCCACAAATTCATCAAAAGAACATGTCAACACTGAGTAAATTTTACAAAACAACTTCTGAATGCTGGCAGAGGACTTCAGGCACCCAGAAAAGCAGACCATTGTCTTCAAAAACAGGTAGGAAAAATATAAAAGATGAAAAAAGAGACAAAGGAGGTAGGGAGGGAGCTCCGTCCTGGGAAGCGAGTCCCGTACCAGGAAGGGAGTCTTAAAAGAGAGAAGTTTCCAAACACCAGGAAACACTCTCACTGCCGAGTCTGTGGCGAGCCTTGGAAGTACAGAGGGCAACATAACAGGGAAGAAAAATAAATAATTAAAACCAACAGATTACGAGCCCAGTGGTAACTCCCCCAGTGGAGAAGCAGCACAGACGCCTGCATAGGCCGCTAGCAAGTGGGGGCTGGGCAGGGAGGCGTGGGTTGCAGTTCTTTTTAAGAATCGGGCCAGAATGCCCCAAATGTAACCAGAGCGAACTAACTTGGGCTAGCATACCAGACTATGGGATAGCTACCATGCAAAAGCTCTAACATAAGACACTACCAGGACCACACACAGAACAAAGGATGGAACAGATATAGCCGGCTGCAGACCATACCCACCAGTGACAGGCAGCCAAGCCGCAAGGGCTGGAAAGGGGCAATCGCAGCCCCAGAGAGACTTTACCTACCAAACTGCTAGCAAGCTTCTTTGCTAACTAAGAATTCTTGGGGTTCTGGACAGTCACCATCTGCCTGACAAGGGGCGCCAGCGGTACGCCCAGAAAACTGAGCAGCAGGGAAAGGCGATAAGTCACAGCGACTGCACTCGCCAAACACCTGAGCTACTCGGTCCTGGGAAGGGTACAAAATGCAGGCCCAACCGAATCTGCACCTCTGAGGGCTACCTGAGAGCCAAGCCTGAGTGGCTTAGACCGGGGAGGTGCATGCAGCCTAGGGCCGGCCTCAGAATGTTCCTGGCAGAGCAACGTAGAGTCTGAGCGGTGTGTGCCGTGTGCCGGGACAGGCCCAGCATGGCTGAGACACTGCGAGCACACACCAGTGTTATTTGTTTGCAGCATCCCTCCCTCCCCACAGTGTGACTGAACAAGTGAGCCTTAAAAAAACAAACAAACAAAAATAAAACCAGTGTCCACCACTGCCCCCCTTGTGTCACGGCAGAAATCAGACACTGAAGAGATCAGCAAACAGAAGAAGCTAAACAGAGGAAACAGCCTTGGAAGTGACCCCACACTGCCTACAACACCAGAGAAAGTCCCAGAAATATCTTTACTATTTTTACGACCACTCTCTCTCTTTTTTTGGTTGATGTAGTTGTTTGATTGTTTTTCTTTTCTCTTTCTTCTCCTTTTTTAAAAAACTTTTAAAAATTTTAAGTACTCTATTTCTCCTTTAATTTTAATTTTTATAACCTACTATCACTTTAAAAAGACCCTATTTTTAAAGCAAATGCCATATAAATATTTTTGTGGTTGTTGTTTTTTAATAATTCTCAGGACTTTCTTTTCTCCTTGTTCTTCTTCTTTTCTTTAATATTGTACTTTTGAAAATCCAACCTCTACTCTAGATTTTTAATCTTTGCTTTTTGGTATTTGTTGTCAATTTTGTATATTTAAAAACCCAATCTTCAGTACCCAATTTTACCTGAGAGCGAGATTACTGGCTTAACCACTCACTCCTCCTTTGGACTCTCCTTTTTCTCCATCAGGTTGTCTCTGTCTCCTCCCTCCCCCTTCTCTTCTCTACCCAACTCTGTGAATCTCTGTGTGTTCCAGGTGATGGAGAACACTTAGGGAACTGGTTACTGGCTGGATCTATCTCTCTCCTTTTCATTTCCTCTTGTATCCTACCTGGCCACCTCTGGCCACCTCTGGCCTCTTCCCTCTCCTCTTCCCTGTATAACTCCATGAACATCTCTGAGCGGTTCAGACTGAGGAGCACACACAAGGAAGTGATTACTGAGTAGCTTGTTCTCTCCTCTTTTGATCCCACCTCATCTCATTCCAGTCACCTCTAACTACCCCCTCCCACTTCTCTTCTCCATGTAACTCAGTGAACCTCTCTGAGTGTCCCTCAATGTGGAGAAACTTTTCATGTTTAACCTAGATGTTTTATCACAGGTGCTGTATAGATGAAGTCTTGAAGCTACTGTAAAAATAAAACTGAAAACCAGAAGCAGGAGGCTTAAGTCCAAATCCTGAGAACATCAGAGAACTCCTGAATCCAGGGAACATTAATCGAGAGGAGCTCATCAAATGCCTTCATACCTACACTGAAACCAAGCACCACCCAAGGGCCAACAAGTTCCAGAGCAAGACATACCACATAAATTCTCCAGCAACACAGGAACACACCCCTGAGCTTCAATATACAGGCAGCTCAAGTTACTCCAAAACCATAGATGTCTCATAACTCATTATTGGACACTTCATTGCACTCCAGAGAGAAAAAAATCCAGCTCTACCCACCAGAACTCCGACATAAGCTTCCCTAACCAAGAAACCTTGACAAGCCACTGATACAACCCCACCCAGGGTGAGGAAACTCCATAATAAAGAGAACTCCACAAATTCCCAGAATACAGAAAGGCCACCCCAAACGCAGCAATATAACCAAGATGAAGAGACAGAGGAATACCTAGCAGGTAAAGGAACAGGAGAAATGCCCACCAAACCAAACAAAAGAGGAAGAGATAGGGAATCTACCTGAGAAAGACTTCTGAATAATGATAGTGAAAATGATTCAAAATCTTGAAATCAAAATGGAATCACAGATAAATAGCTTGGAGACAAGGGTTGAGAAGATGCAAGAAAGTTTTAACAAAGACCTAGAAGAAATAAAAGAGTCAATATATAATGAATAATGCAACAAATGAGATTAGAAACACTCTGGAGGCAACAAATAGTAGAATATCAGAGGCAGAAGATAGGATTAGTGAAATAGAAGATAGAATGGTAGAAATTAATGAATCAGAGAGGAAAAAAGAAAAATGAATTAAAAGAAATGAGGACAATCTCAGAGACCTCCAGGACAATATGAAACTCTCCAACATTTGAATTATAGGAGTCCCAGAAGAAGAAGACAAAAAGAAAGACCATGAGAAAATACTTGAGGAGATAATAGTTGAAAACTTCCCCAAAATGGGGAAGGAAATAATCACCCAAGTCCAAGAAACCCAGAGTTCCAAATAGGATAAACCCAAAGCGACACACCCCAAGACACATATTAATCAAATTAACAAAGATCAAACACAAAGAACAAATATTAAAAGCAGCAAGGAAAACCAACAAATAACACACAAGGGGATTCCCATAGGGATAACTGCAGATCTTTCAATAGAAACAATTCAGGCCAGGAGGGAATGGCAAGACAAATTTAAAGTGATGAAAGAAAATAACCTACAGCCAAGATTACTGTACCCAGCAAGGATCTCATTCAAATATGAAGGAGAAATCAAAAGCTTTTCCAGACAAGCAAAAGCTGAGAGAATTCTGCATCACCAAACCAGCTCTCAACAAATGTTAAGGGATATTCTTTAGATAGGAAACACAAAAAGAGCATATAAACCTGAACCCAAAACAATAAAGTAAATAGCAACGGGATCATATTTATCAATAATTACATTAAACATAAATGAGTTGAATGCCCCAACCAAAAGGCAAAGACTGGCTGAATGGATACAAAAACAAGATCCCTATATATGCTGCCTACAAGAGACCCACCTCAAAACAACGGACACATACAGACTAAAAGTGAAGGGCGGAAAAAGGTATTCCATGGAAATAGCAAACAAAAGAAAGCAGGAGTAGCAATACTCATATCCGATAAAATAGACTTTAAAACAAAGGCTGTGAAAAGAGACAAAGAAGACCACTACAAAATGATTAAAGGATCAATCCAAGAAGAGGATATAACAATTATAAATATATATGCACCCAACATAGGAGCACTGCTATACATAAGACAAATGCTAACAAATATGAAAGGGGAAATTAATAATAACACAATAATAGTGGGAGACTTTAATACTCCACTCACACCTATGGACAGATCAACTAAACAGAAAATTAACAAAGAAATGCAAACTTTAAATGATAAAATAGATCAGTTAGACCTAATTGATATCTATAGGACATTTCCCCCAAAACACTGAATTTCACTTTTTTCTCAAGTGCTCACAGAATCTTCTCCAGGATAGATTACATCCTGGGCCGTAAATGTAACCTTGATAAGTTCAAAGAAATTGAAATAATATTAAGCATCTTTTCTGACCATAATGCATTAAGATTAGATCTCAATTACAGGAGAAAAATTATTAAAAATTCCAACATATAAAGGCTGAACAACACACTTCTGAATAACCAACAAATCACAGAAGAAATCAAAAAAATAAACCAAAGTATGCATAGAAATGAATGAAAATGAAAACACAACAACCCAAAACCTGTGGGACACTATAAAAGCAGTGCTAAGAGGAAAGTTCATAGCAATACAGGCATACCTCAAGAAACAAGAAAAGTCAAATATAAATAACCTAACTCTACACCTAAAGCAACTAGAAAAGGAAGAAATGGAGAATCCCAGAGTTAATAGGAGGAAAGAAATCTTAAAAATTAGGGCAGAAATAAATGCAAAAGAAACAAAAGAGACCATAGCAAAAATCAACAAAGCAAAAAGCTGGTTCTTTGAAAGGATAAATAAAATTGACAAACCATTAGCCAGACTCATCAAGAAACAAAGAGAAAAAAATCAAATCAACAAAATTAGAAATGAAAATGGAGAGATCACGACAGACAACTCAGAAATACAAAGAATCATAGAGACTACTATCAGCAATTATATGCCAATAAAATGGACACGTGGAGGAAATGGACAAATTCTTAGGAAAGTACAACTTTCCAAAACTGAACCAGGAAGAAATAGAAAATCTTAACAGACCCATCACAACCACGGAAATTGAAACTGTAATCAGAAATCTTCCAGCAAACAGAAGCTCAGGTCCAGACAGCTTCACAGCTGAATTCTACCAAAAACTTTGAGAAGAGCTAACACCTATCCTACTCAAACTCTTCTAGAAAATTGCAGAGGAAGGTAAACTTCTAAACTCATTCTATGAGGCCACCATCACCCTAATACCAAAACCCGACAAAGATACCACAAAAAAAAGAAAACTACAGGCCAATATCACTGATGAACATAGATGCAAAAATCCTTAACAAAATCCTAGCAATCAGAATCCAGCAACACATTAAAAAGATCATACACCATGACCAAGTGGGCTTTATCCCAGGGATGCAAGGATTCTTCAATATCCGCAAGTCAATTAGTGTAATTCACCACATTAACAAATTGAAAAATAAAAGCCACATGATTATCTCAATAGATGCAGAGAAGGCCTTTGACAAAATTCAACATCCATTTATGATAAAAACTCTCCAGAAAGCAGGAATAGAAGGAACATACCTCAACATAATAAAAGCTATATATGACAAACCCACAGCAAACATTATCCTCAATGGTGAAAAATTGAAAGCATTTCCCCTAAAGTCAGGAACAAGACAAGGGTGCCCACTTTCACCACTACTATTCAACATAGTTCTGGAAGTTTTGGCCACAGCAATCAGAGCAGAAAAAGAAATAAAAGGAATCCAAATTGGAAAAGAAGAAGTAAAACTCTCACTGTTTGCAGATGACATGATCCTCTACATAGAAAACCCTAAAGCCTCCACTAGAAAATTACTAGAGCTAATCAATGAATGCAATAAATTTGCAGGATATAAAATCAACACACAGAAATCCCTTGTATTCCTATACACTAATAGTGAGAAAGTAGAAAAAGAAATTAAGGAAACAATTCCATTCACCATTGCAACAAAAAGAATAAAATACTTAGGAATATACCTACCTAAAGAAACTAAAGACCTATATATAGAAAATTATAAAACACTGATGAGAGAAATCAAAGAGGACACTAATAGAGAAATATACCACGTTCATGGATCGGAAGAATCAATATAGTGAAAATGAGTATGCTACCCAAAGCAATCTACCAATTCAATGAAATCCCTATCAAGCTACCAGCGGTATTTTTCACAGAGCTAGAACAAATAATTTCACAATTTGTATGGAAATACAAAAAAAAACCTCGATTAGCCAAAGCAATCTTGAGAAAGAAGAATGGAACTGGAGGAATCAACCTGCCTGACATCAGGCTCTACTACAAAGCCACAGTCATCAAGACAGTATGGTACTGGCACAAAGACAGAAATATAGATCAATGGAACAAAATAGAAAGTCCAGAGACAAATCCACACACCTATGGACACCTTATTTTCAACAAAGGAGGCAAGAATATACAATGGATTAAAGACAAACAATGGATTAAAGACAATCTCTTTATTAAGTGGTGCTGGGGAAAGTGGTCAACCACTTGTAAAAGAATGAAACTAGAACACTTTCTAACACCATACACAAAAATAAACTCAAAATGGATTAAAGATCTAAATGTAAGACCAGAAACTATAAAATTCCTAGAGGAGAACATAGGCAAAACACTCTCCGACATACATCACAGCAGGATCCTCTATGATCCACCTCCCAGAATTCTGGAAATGAAAGCAAAAGTAAACAAATGGGATCTAATTAAAATTAAAAGCTTCTGCACAACAAAGGAAACTATAAGCAAGGTGAAAAGACAGTCTTCTGAACGGAAGAAAATAATAGCAAATGAAGCAACTGACAAACAACTAATTTCAAAAATATACAAGCAACTTATGCAGCTCAACTCCAGAAAAATAAATGACCCAATCAAAAAATAGGCCAAAGAACTAAACAGACATTTCTCCAAAGAAGACATACAGATGGCTAACAAACACATGAAAAGATGCTCAACATCACTCATTATCAGAAAAATGCAAATCAAGACCATAATGAGGTACCATTTCACACCAGTCAGAATGGCAGTGATCCAAAAGTCTCCAAGCAATAAATGCTGGAGAGGGTGTGGAGAAAGGGGAACCCTCTTATACTGTTGGTGGGAATGCAAACTAGTACATCCACTATGGAGAACAGTGTGGAGATTCCTTAAAAAATTGCAAATAGAACTGCTTTATGACCCAGCAATCCCACTGCTGGGCATACACACTGAGGAAACCAGAATTGAGAGACATGTGTACCCCAATATTCATTGCAGCACTGTTTATAATAGCCAGGACATGGAAGCAACCTAGATGTCCATCAGCAGATGAATGGATAAGAAAGTTGTGGTGCATATACACAATGGAGTATTATTCAGCCATTAAAAGAATACATTTCAACCAGTTCTAATAAGGTGGATGAAACTGAAGCCTATTATACAAAGTGAAGTAAGCCAGAAAGAAAAACACCAATACAGTATACTAGCACATACATACGGAGTTTAGTAAGATGGTAATGATAACCCTCAATGCGAGACAGCAAAGGAGACATGGATTCATAGAACGGACTTTTGGACTCTGAGGGAGAAGGAGAGGGTGGGATGATGTGGGAGAATGGCATTGAAACATGTATACTATCATGTAAGAAACAAATCGCCAGTCTATGTTCAATACAAGTACAGGATGCTTGGGGCTGGTGCATGGGGATGATCCAGAGAGATGATATGGGGTGGGATGTGGGAGTGGGGCTCAGGATTGGGAACTCATGTACACCCATGGCTGATTCATGCTATTCAATGCCATTCAATGTATGGCAAAACCAATACAGTATTGTAAAGCAAAATAAAGTAAAAATTAAAATAAAAAAATACTCTACATGTTATTCTTTAGTTAAAATCAGACCCACCTTAAGGAAATGAATATGCAATTTGACTATATTTTTCTTTCATTTAGTTTTAATTTTAAGGTATGTTCTTGGTTTTTATTAAATGAAATAATAAGAAATAATCACATATTTTCAGCTTTTATATAAAAAGTCTTTTGATAACAAGCCTTTGCCAAATATCCTGTATATACTTTTGTCCCCATGTGTTCCTCAAGGTGTTTTCTTACCTCAAGACTTAAGTACCTTCTCTATTTATTTCTGCTGAGAAATAGTCCTTATTTCCCATAGTAAATATTAACCTTGTCTTCTTTTATGCATTTTAACTTCTTTTTCTTATAGCAATTATCATGTTATTTTGCTTGTCTACTGTTGTGCCAATTTCATCCTAAGAATTGGTACCTACAGCAACATTTTATTGGTATTTTTTGTGTTTCTAGTGGTTGATTGGGATCAGTTGGAAAATTCTTGCTTGGAGTCTCTCATGTGGTTGGAGTCAGATGACAGTTGAGATTGGAGTCATCTGAAGATCTGACTAAACCTGATAGATAATTAGGGTTTTTAACTCACATGTCTGGTGCCTAAGCTGAGATGAAAGGAACAGATGAAGGCTGGCTGGCCACTTCTTTTCTCCATGTCTTTGCTCCATGAAGCTTGCTTGGGCTTCCTCACAGCAGGGTAGCCACTGGGTTTCTCAGAGATTGGCTTCTTCCTTACTAGTGCTTCAAGAGACACAGGCTGTAGCTGCAAGGTTTCTTATGACTCATACTGGGAATTACTAGACCTTGACTTCTTCCTTATTCTGTAAGCCAAAGAAGTCACTAAGGTCAGCCCAGATTCAAAGAGTAGGGAATTAGATTCATTTCAATGTGAGAAGCAGTATGTTCCTACAGGGAGGGAAGGCAGTGATGGTGGCTGTCTTTGGAAACTGCCTACCACATTTAAAATAGAGAAGAATTTCACTGCTGAAAGGGATTTAAAAGATCATCTGATTCAAATCTCTCATTTTATTGAAGAGAAAAAGAATAAGTATAAAGATGAAATAATCATACATGATACATTCATAATGTATAATACACAAAATATAGAGTTGTCTCTCTTCCCCTCATGAACTAAGTCCCCAGCAATGTGGTAGAATTGTTCACAGTATGTGCCATGATTTCTTTACAGCTTAGCAAAAGACTATAAGTTACATACACAAGTACTTTCAAAAATAATTAGGGTATGTTGTCAAAAATAAGTTTACTTGCCCTGCATCTCATTTTCGGGACATGAAAAAAGCCCAGGTTTCCTATTTTGGCTGCATTTTGCCCTGAAACATGTACACTTTTAACCTAACTTGGCTGTTGTTCTATATTGTGAAATCAACCCAAGAATACTTTTTAAAGAATAATTCTTCATAGTTACACTTCTCAGAATCTATCTTGTTTTGCTATTTGACTTTGGAATAGTGAAAATTATCTACAGATATAATTATCTACAGATATAAGACAGAATTAAAGTATTCCTAAAAATGAAGAACAAAATGAAATAAATAAACCTGACTGTGTTCAGTTGGTGGCTTAACTAAAAAAATGTGAGTTATTTCAGATTAAAGTACAATAATTTGTCCATTTTTAGTGGGATATGTTCTAAGAACAAAATAACTTTAAAACAAATCAGAAAAACTTAAAGTTGTTTTTATAATTATATCAATATTCATAATTTTGTATTGTTATTCTAATACTATTTCAGAAGCATAGCAAAACTATGAATAATTATGTTAATATAATCTTAATTCATTAATAATTAAGATTTTTCATAATTAAAAAGGTATAAAGTATAACTTTTTCATAACAGAAAGTATAACTCTAGAAGTTAACAAAAATTCTGTATAATAAATTTAACTTTAAATTATTCCTGTAAATACAAAATGTTCTTATAAATGTTCATTTCTTTGTACTGTCCAGTAAAACATCCTAGAAATAATAACCGATGGTTATATTCAGTAGCCATGGGCACCATTAGTGCATAGACTCTGATTTTCAAATACCATTTTCTACTGAATCAAATTGAGAGTCCTTGGAAAAATGGTTGATTTCATGACTAGAATAGGGAATGTACAAAATGAGCATGGAATATTTTGTGATAGGAAGCAAGGAAAACTATAAAAAATACTGAGATCACGGTCATGTGAAAAGGGGTCAGGAGACAGCATGAAGTGTATATAAATAGCAAAAATTGGGACAAATTGAGAATCAATAATAATAACAACTGAATAATGAACAAAATAACTGAGTAATCAATAATAGTAACATTTGATGCATTAAATAATCAAATATAATTTTTTAAATTCTATGAGTTCATATTTATACTTCAAAACCACATCTATTTTGGACATCTTTGGAACATGCTTGATCACTAATGTGATATTCTGAAAACTGATAAAAAAAAAAAAGGTGGGGAAAGGGAGAGTGCTACTTAACTTACATTTCCTGTACAAATTTTAGATCAATAAAATAGTAGATGCAGAAAATTATCTCAGTTGATAGAAGTAAGGCTGATAAAATTAGCACATCATTTTGTAAACCTTTCAATAAATAGGCAAAAAGAATGATCAGTGGCAACTTACGCAAAAAGTGACAAAACTGAACATTACGATCCTCTCAGTAAAAGACACAAAACACTTAGGAGGGCATCCTGGCAAGAAATTAAAATTCAGTAGGATAGATCTTCCAGATTTAACTGCAGTTAACAAAAATGCAGGTGCCGAGCAGCATACTAAATAGCATCACAGAATTGTAAAACACTGTCATCTATACTGTGAGAAACTCTACAGAAGTACTTCATAAACTTGTGTCTGACTCTGCAACTCCATGGAATGTAGCCTGCCAGGCTCCTATATCCATGAGGATTCTCCAGGCAAGAATACTAGGGTGGGTTGCCACGCTCTTCTCCAGGGGACTTTCCCAACCCAGGGATCAAACTCGGGTATCGCACATTGCAGGGGAATTCTTTACCATCTGAGCCACCAGGGAAACCCTTAACTTGTGTATAAACTGTCCAAGATCTTGTTAAAGTATCAATTCTGATATAGTAGTTTGAGATAGTCTTCTTATTTATTATAAGCTCTTGGGACTTGTCAATACTGCTGATCCAAGGACCACACTTTGAGTAACAAGATCAACAAGGTAAATTTAATTTCTTAAAAAAAATCACAATATTGTAAAGTAATTATCCTCCAATTAAAATAAATTAATTTAAAAACTAACAGCAAAAAAGAGAGAGAGAAGTGAGCTATAAATTAAAAGTGACTCAGAGACATAATAATCAAATACAGTATATACATCTTAGTATAGATTCATTGAACCAGTCAGTTGAAAAATTTGTGAAAAATGATGTTTGACAATATTAAGGAATTATTGTTCATCTTTTAAGACACAATAATGGTACTTTTTAAAAATGGTTTTTAAGTTCTTATCATTTATGATGATTTAGTCACTAAGTCATGTCAGACTCTTGCGACCCCATGGACTGTAGCCTGCTAGGCTCCTCTGTCCATGGGATTCTCCAGGCAAGAATACTGGAGTGGGGTGCCATTTCCTTCTCCAGGGGATCTTTTCCCTCCAGGAATCAAACCTGAGTTTCCTGCACTGAAGGCAGATTCTTTACCCACTGAACTATGAGAGAAGCCCTATCATTTATATAGCCTTATTGTTTGTAGATACATACAAAATTTGTGGCAGGATTGATAGGATGACTAGAACTGGGTTCAAGATCATTCACTGTGTGTTGTGGAGAGGTGGTTGGTGTGGAGAAGAATTTAGGGTTAAATATTTATCATTTTTCTACTTTTTTATGGTTGAAATTTTCCATAAGAAAATGTTTTGTTCAAACTGGCTCTGCAAAATTATTGGACATAGTTTGGAAAAATTCCAACCTTTTGGTATCTCCTTAAATTCTTCATCTTTTTTTTTTTTTTAATGTGAGTAGATAAGTTTTCTTAGCAGATCTGTAGCTTATATTACATTTTAAAGGATGATTGGATGGGTAGGAATACTAATGATACTTACATTCAGGAAATGATCTTTTTGAAACCAGCAAACCAAAGAAAATAATAAAGACAGTAATTTTATTGAAATATATTTCTTGCTATTTCATAAACATCTTGAAACAGTTTTCCTGGTGGATAATGCAGTATCTTAAATAGAGGAGCGCCCTCTGCTGTCTTGAGAAAAAAATGTCACCATGAATGAGGTGGTTAAGGCAACTGGAATGATGTCTTCCTCATCATCAGAGTGATAATGATGATGATGATGATAATTATGATAATGAAACGAAATCAAGTATGACAATCGAGTCAGGTTTTCTTTTGTAAAACACTATTATGAAGATTAAGGAGAAAACAGAAATGTTCTTTATGATATAATCATATTTCTATAGCTCATGTGATTTTTAAAATTCTAATAAAAACACTGTCCAAAACTCAGAAAGAGAATTACATTTTTAGCTTGAGAAACATTTTCTTTTCTGGCAAGCATAGTTATAAATATCCAAGAACTATGTAATAGGATTTCTAAATTTTAGTTCTAGCTCTTTTTGTTAATTCACATATCATCTTAGACAACTTAAATCGATACATATTTACTAATGTTAGTCTCTTTGGACTTTAAAAACACTTATAATTAGAACTGATAAGAGTGAAATATCCAAAAGTTTTTTAGTGGTGGAAGCCATTCTTCAGTCTTTCTTGGGAATCTAATATGTTGATTAGAGTGGTTCTCAATCATAGGTTAGCAGATCACAGGCCCTGGGACCAAGTCCAGACCACTACATGTTTCAGTAAAACAGTTTATTGATACAGTCACTGCCATTCATTTATAGCTGAAATAATAAAATTAATAAAACGTTAGTTTTTAAGCATTGAACATGAGGAAACCAGAATGGCCATATGCTGCTGGAGAGAAAGCAAACAGGAGCCATCGCTCTGAAAAGGGGAAGATGGCCATAACATCTTATCTGATGTGTGGGGACCAGGGGCTGGAGTTGGCAGAGAGGAGGTTCCTGCCTCCCAGGCGAGGGGGCTTATCCTGTGCTAACCTGTCTTGAGAATCACAGGTCAAGGTGAAGGTTTAGGCAGCAAGGCTGCTCTCCTCACTGAGCTTCAGTTTCCACATCTGTAAGTGGGGTTCTCTGTGTTCATGAATAAAGCATGAATATAGGCTCATCTTACGAACTGTTAGTATTTTCTGAAAAATCTTACAGTGTTTTATTTGGTGGCTTTTTGTACACAAAGATGTTTTAGCACATCTCTGGATTTTCCAGGAAGTTGTTGGTCTTACTTTAAATTGGGTTACTACTTTCTAATTAAAAAAAAAAAAAAAAAGCTTGGAGAAATGATCTCTACTGCAGTATTTTATCCTTCAAAGAACTTTGAGGATTTCCTTGTAGTCCAAAACAGTGAACTCTGATGCCTTGTACCATGGTGGCCTAATGTTAAAAACTTGTTTAACCTTTTCAGTTGCAGTGCTCTGCTAATCTATATCCACAGGAATCAAACTATCCTAATGGACTGTCTGCTGCTGGTCAACAGAGTGTTGTTACTTTTCAAGAAGGCAAAGGATGGCTTTGTTCTTCCTTCCTTCATTCAAAGGCTCGTTCATTGATCTTTCACATGTCGAACCCTGAGTGTCATGGCCAAGCCCTGTCTCATGGGCTGGGGCCACTCAAGTGAGAAAGAGTGGTTATAAAACAGGGGTATGCCCCACTTTATATGGAAGGAGGGGTTTTCTGTACTAGAGAATAGTGTATGTAATGGATTGGGGCCACGTAAGGAGAAGTTTAAGAAAGAAAGAAGGTTCAATGGCAGGGTGAAAGGTGTGTGAGCTCTCTATTGCTTTGGGCCCCCCACCCCACTTTCAGCAGGCGTGGTCTGCCCCAGTTGCCTGGTGCAGGGTTGGTTCCGCATAGAACACAGAGCACTTATCTCCACGGCATGCTCCGGTCCAGTTGGCCGTGGTGGCCCTACGTGCTTCTGTGTCTCACTGGGCCGCTGTGAAGGAGCTTCATTCTGCTGGGGATATGTGCGACTGTCACACACAGGAGATGCTGGGTATTTAATAATAGGAGCCTGTGATGATACGAGAGCAAGTCTCACTGTCCCTGGATATCAGTGGGAGATGATTGATTTTGCTATGATAGTTCAAGTGCTTATAGTTCTCTTGCTTTTAGACAGAACTGTGTGGTCATTCAAGGAAACGTTTTCTATACAGGAGACAAGGAACTTGCCAGTAGCAGTTTAGCACTAGCCATAGTAAAAGTAATACTCTTAGCCAGTGTCATGCTGACTTGGAAGAAGATAACAACTCAGGACTAGCTTATGACTTGAATGCATCCAAACCTGCAAGAAGGAACATCATTTGTATTATGGTAAGACGTGGGACAAAAGCAAAACCTCGATGTTCTGATCAAGAACAGCCTATGTTTGAGACAGCAAGAGATATCCAGGCCCTATTCCAAGAACAGAAAGCTGTTGAAACACAGGTGCAAGAAGCTAAAGCATCCTTAAATCTTCTACCAGCCTGTGAACAAAGACTCAAGCTCTCCATAGTGAATTTTATGGCCTGTGTGAAAAGTCAGGTGTTTCTGCAGGAAGATTGGCTTAAGATGAAATAAATGGCAGCTTCCCTGGGAGGAAAAGACATTGGGGAGAACTTGGAATTAGAGGAACAAGGGAATGGAGACCAAGCCGATGACCAGGCAAAAGGGTCTAGGAAGAAATGGAAGGATGCTGCAATGTCAAGGGAACATTTACACTTTCAGAGTAGTGAGAAAAAGCAGTTCTGCAACAATATTGTCAAGAAGGAGAAGAAAGCCCAGATGATAGCTCATCATAAAGTTAGCCAGGCAAAAAAAGCCTCCAGTGAAAGGCCAATTTATTATCCTGGTGTTAAAGGAAATGATACGACTGAAGCACATCACCAAAAGGAAATAGAGCATCTGGGAATATTAGCTGTCAAGACAGATCTTGACTTACAGCATAAGGTGCAAAGTTCTGAAGCCGATGGCCTGGTAAATCTTGCAACTGAAGAGCTAGAGACCTACCAAAGACGATTTCAAGATCTTGAACTACAGTTGGAAAGAACAATTTTTTTCTTAACAGTGGCAGATTCTAACTCTGAAAAGGAAAGCTCTTGATGACTGGTTAAAAGCTCCGAAGGCTGAACAAAACCTCCTCCTCATTAGACAGGAGGTCATAGGCCTAAAATAGAGAATAAGGGAAAGTGCAGTTCAGCTTCAGCTTTTGGAAGTGGATTCTCGCATATTTAATCATCTCAGTGGGACATTTGGGAGAGATACTTGCTTCTCTGATCTCTGCACACAGGATGGTGCTGTCTTGGAAGTAAGAGAGTCTCCAGCCCAGCTGTTAAGCTCCTCTTCTTGACTTCGTTTCTGTCTCTTTCTCCTCCTCCTTCTTTGTCACTTAAAATTTTGTTGTTCTTCTCTGAATAAGATGTGAGTCTCACTAGGCAGTTCCTGGGAAGATGTTCTTGCCCTCCACCTCCTCTAGGAAGGCTGCATACACTCATGTCTTCTTTCTGAAGCGTAGTTTTCCTCTTTTTCATCCACCACGACCCCCCTTTTTTCCATAAACAGTCCCATCCAGAAAATGGATATGTGTTATCACTTGGCTTCATTCAGCCTCTGTGCATCAGTACCAAAAATCCTGAAATACTACGATGATCTTCAGTTACCAGCCTTCTCATTTTATCTTCAAAATAACTTTGAATTCTCTCTATATTTATTTTTAGGCTAAAAATATCTTTTATGCAAGTGGTTTTACTTTCTCTTAGCTTGCCTTTTGATAGTAATAAATTTCAAGATGGATTTAGAAATTTGAGATTATATAAATTACAATTATATTATGCTCTCTAGAAAGTATAAGTAGTCATTTCTTTTTATGAGTCAGGCTACTATTTTTTAAACAACACAATATTATCTAGGAATAGTTTAGCCCACGGAGACATTTGAAATAGAAAAATGCTTTTCTCTGTTGATGTTTTATCTAGCAGATAAGCTAGGTAAACTTTTATCTAGCAGATAAATTATAGGAGAAAGATGAAAACTACTTTATGATTTCAATTAATTTTACCTGAATTAAAGACTGGCTATTGTATGGATTGAGAGGAGAGGGAGAGAGAACAAGGGGACTGCAGGCATCCACATTTATTGCCCTTTGATTTTGTGAGTCTCTGGAGTGGACTGGGCTAATGTAGATTCTCAGTGAAGTGTGTCGGGGGCGGGGGGAGGTCTGTTTATAATTCATCACCTTTCCGCCAGATCATTAGGAGACCTGGGCCCAATAGTCTTCAAATTACTCATCTAAATGATGACTGTATCCCAATGTCATTCCTTCTTAACAACGTCACCTTTATCTTAGATGTCGGTGCTCTGGGTGGCATCATTAGAGCCCACTAGTTTGATACAAGATCAAGTATATCCTCAGGTTTGGCAAGTGGAGAATGTCAGTGAAGGGAATAAGGATAACTCCTCAACTGTTCAGGCAAAGAGTCTGTAGTCTTAGCCAAGGCAGTCTCCGTCATACAGAGCAATAAGCTAGACTTTGTTCCTCTGGATCCTGGTCCAGAGCTATAGCCATTCTGAGCAAAGCCTGTGTCAGTCTGAAGGGAAGTTGTATCTCAGGTCTTCAGTGTCAGTGTTAATAGGATATGCAATGGAGATCACGAACCTGTAACTTGTCTAACTGGATGCTGAGTCTCTGTTTCTCCATTTCTACACAGGCTCCACATTTAGAACAGTTACAAACGACAGAAAGATCTCTGTTCGTCTCCAAGACAAACCATTCAATGTCACAGTTATCTAAGTCTATGCCCCAACCAGTACTGCTGAAGAAGCTGAAGTTGAACGATTTTATGAACACCTCCAAGACCTTTTAGAACTAACACCCAAAAAAGATGTCTATTTCATTATAGGGGACTGGAATGCTAAAGTAGGAAGTCAAGAAACACCTGGGGTAACAGGCAAATTTGGCCTTGGAATGCGGAATGAAGCAGAGCAAAGACTAATAGAGTTTTGCCAGGAAAATGCACTGGTCATAGCAAACACCCTCTTCCAATAACATAAGAGAAGACTCTACACATGGACATCACCAGATGGTCAACACCGAAATCAGATTGATTATATTCTATGCAGCCAAAGATGGAGAAGCTCTATACTGTCAACAAAAACAAGTCCAGGAGCTGACTGTGGCTCAGATCATGAATTCCTTATTTCCAAATTCAGACTTAAATTGAAGAAAGTAGGGAAAACCACTAGAACATTCAGGTATGACCTCAATCAAATCCCTTATGATTATACAGTGGAAGTGAGAAATAGATTTAAGGGCCTAGATCTCATAGATAGAGTGCCTGATGAACTATGGAATGAGGTTCATGACACTGTACAGGAGACAGGGATCAAGACCATCCCCATGAAAAGAAAAGCAAAAAAAAAAAAAAAAAAAAAAGGCTGTCTGGGGAGGCCTTACAAATAGCTATGAAAAGAAGAGAGGTGAAAAGCAAAGGGTAAAAGGAAAGATAGAAGCATCTTAATGCAGAGTTCTAAAGAATAGCAAAAGAGATAAGAAAGCCTTCTTCAGCGATCAATGCAAAGACATAGAGGAAAACAACAGAATGGGAAAGACTAGCGATCTCTTCAAGAAAATTAGAGATACCAAGGGAACATTTCATGCAAAGATGGGCTCGATAAAGGACACAGATTGTCTGGACCTAACAGAAGCAGAAGATATTAAGAAGAGGTGGCAAGAATACACGGAAGAACTGTACAAAAAGATCTTCCTGACCCAGATAATCATGATGATGTGATCACTCATCTAGAGCCAGACATTTTGGAATGTGAAGTCAAGTGGGCTTTAGAAAGCATCACTATGAACAAAGCTAGTGGAGGTGATGGAATTCCAGTGGAGCTATTTCAAAACCTGAAAGATGATGCTGTGAAAGTGCTACACTCAATATGCCAGCACATTTGGAAAACTCAGCAGTGGCCACAGGACTGGAAAAGTTCGGTTTTCATTCTAATTCCAAAGAAAGGCAATGCCAAAAATGCTCAAACTACCGCACAATTGCACTCATCTCACATGCTAGTAAAGTAATGCTCAGAATTCTCCAAGCCAGGCTTCAGCAATACCTGATCCGTGAACTCCCTGATGTTCAAGCTAGTTTTAGAAAAGGCAGAGGAACCAGAGATCAAATTGCCAACATCCACTGGATCATGGAAAAGAGAGTTCCAGAAAAACATCTATTTCTGCTTTATTGACTATGCCAAAGCCTTTGACTATGTAGATCACAAGAAACTATGGAAAATTCTGAAAGAGATGGGAATACCAGACCACCTAACCTGCCTTTTGAGAAATCTGTATGCAGGTCAGGAAGCAACAGTTAGAACTGGACATGGAACAACAGACTGGTTCCAAATAGGAAAAGGAGCACGTCAAGGCTGTATATTGTCACCTAGCTTATTTAGCTTATATGCAGAGTATATCATGAGTAACTCTGGACTGGAAGAAACACAAGCTGAAATCAAGATTGCCGGGAGAAATATCAATAACCTCAGATATGCAGATGACACTACCCTTATGGCAGAAAGTGAAGAGGAGCTAAAAAGCCTCTTGATGAAAGTGAAAGAGGAGAGTGAAAAAGTTGGCTTAAAGCTCAACATTCAAAAAATGAAAATCATGGCATCCGGTCCCATCACTTCCTGGGAAATAGATGGGGAAACAGTGGAAACAGTGTCAGACTTTATTTTTTTGGGCTCCAAAATCACTGCAGATGGTGACTGCAGCCATGAAATTAGAAGACGCTTACTCCTTGGAAGAAAAGTTATGACCAACCTAGACAGTATATTCAAAAGCAGAGACATTACTTTGCCAACAAAGGTCCATCTAGTCAAGGCTATGGTTTTTCCTGTGGTCATGTATGGATGTGAGAGTTGGACTGTGAAGAAAGCTGAGTGCCAAGGAATTGATGCTTTTGAACTGTGGTGTTGGAGAAGACTCTTGAGAGCCCCTTGGACTGCAAGGAGATCCAACCAGTCCATTCTGAAGGAGATCAACCCTGGGATTTCTTTGGAAGGAATTATGCTGAAGCTGAAGCTCCAGTACTTTGGCCACCTCATGGGAAGAGTTGATTCATTGAAAAAGACTCTGATGCTGGGAGGGATTGGGGACAGGAAGAGAAGGGGACGACCGAGGATGAGATGGCTGGATGGCATCACAGACTCGCTAGATGTGAGTCTGAGTGAACTCCGAGAGATGGTGATGAACAGGGAGGCTTGGCATGCTGCTATTCATGGGGTCGCAAAGAGTTGGACACGACTGAGTGGCTGAACTGAACTGAAACTGAGCCAGTGGTCCTGGAAAGATTCCAATAGGAACCATTAGTTTCCCTGGTTCCTGGTACCTGGCGCATACCCAGAAATGGAAAATAGTTTATACTGACTTCTCTGAGCCAGTCTTCAAGCAAAATGGGATGGGATCAGCACCTAGCCATTCTCAGATAGCAGGAAGCAGCATGAGTCTGCTGGGTCACAGGCTTTCTGGATCACCCTTCCTATATAGATTACTGGTGAGAGATGGGGAAAAGCTTAATCAGTACCTCTAGGACCTGAGACAGGGTCACAGAGCTGTGGGGGTTACTAAGAAGCCAAGCTATGCTACATGCCCCCTGCACAAGTTGGTCTGGCAGTAAGGAGGCTTCCTGTCTTATTAGGAAGCCAACCCATGAGAAGTGTGGCTAACAGGTATCAAACTCCTATGTCACTACACTTCAGCTTCAAGAAGAGGTCAGCAGGTCAGCAGAGCTGATGGAAAAATCAAGGTGCTGGAAGAACACGGGATTGAGTTTGATCCTTTCTCAGACACTGCCCAGATATGCCTTGCTTCCCTGACACTCAGTTCCCTCACTCTGAGTCTTCTCTGTTGAGGGAAATTGATCAAAGTTTGCTACGGAATGACCAGCAGAGGGCAGCATACAACAGGCACCCCAATTTTTCTCTCCACTTTTATTTAATCTTTTCAATAATTGTGGGCTCTTGGTCTTGCAACATGATCACGGGGTCGTGGTGAGCCATGACCTATTTTCATCTCACAGTTCACTCTGTCAACGTCATCATCCATGTCTGTTGGGTTATCTGTGGGCTAGTCTTGGTCTTCCCTGATGGCTGAGATGGTAAAGAATCTGCCTGCAATGTGGGAGATCCTGGTTTGATCCCTGGATTGGGAAGATCCCCTAGAGAAGGGCATGGCATTGACCATCAATATTCTTGCCTGGTTGGGCATAGACTTGGATAACTGTGATATTGAATGGTTTGCCTTGGAAACGAACAGAGATCATTCTATCGTTTTTGAGACTGCATCCAAGTACTGCATTTCGGACTCTTGTTGACCATGATGGCTACTCCATTTCTTCTGAGGGATTCCTGCCCACAGTAGTAGATATAATAGTCATCTGAGTTAAATTCACCCATTCCAGTCCATTTTAGTTCACTGATTCCTAGAATGTCGACGTTCACCTTTGCCATCTCTTGTTTGACCACTTCCAATTTGCCTTGATTCATGGTTTTTCCTGTAGTCATGTATGGATGTGAGAGCTGGACTGTGAAGAAGGCTGAGCACCGAAGAATTGATGCTTTTGAACTGTGGTGTTGGAGAAGACTCTTGAGAGTCCCTTGGACTGCAAGGAGATGCAATCAGTCCATGCTGAAGGAGATCAGCCCTGGGATTTCTTTGGAGGGAATGAGGCTAAAGCTGAAACTCCAGTACTTTGGCTACCTCATGGGAAGAGTTGACTCATTGGAAAAGACTCTGATGCTTGGAGGGATTGGGGGCAGGAGAAGAAGGGGACGACCGAGGATGAGATGGCTGGATGGCATCACTGACTCGATGAATGTGAGTCTGAGTGAACTCCGAGAGATGGTGATGAACAGGGAGGCCTGGTGTGCTGCGATTCATGGGGTCGCAAAGAGTTGGACACGACTGAGCGACTGAACTGAACTGAACTGAACTGACCCTCGGAAGGCTGCAACATGAGGAAAGTGTCTCTATAGTGCCGGTACCCTTCAGATGCTCATGAGTGAACAGTGGTTTATAATAAGAGGTCTTTGAAATTAAAATACTGACCCCAACTTTTATTAACAAGTGATTGCTAGACAAGAAGCCAGGCATTCTTGTACAAAAGAAGCATCATCGGAAATAAGACATTGTTTTCCAGTGAAATCGGTCAAATAGAAAAGTGAGGGGGAAGGGAACAAAAATTAATGGGGACAGAATCTGGGGGAGTCAAGATCCTGTAGTTAAACTGCATCCCACACTAGCATTCCCTGGAGAACATAACTCTCCCTTACAGTTCATCATTACAGAGCAGCTCTTCAGCTCTATGACTGCTGGAAGCTTTTATTCACATCTTCTTCTCTTCCAGTTCTTCTTCCAGGGAAAATCTGTCTAACGATTCCAATTTATAAATATTGTCCACAAACTTACAAATTGTCCACACACTCATTTCTGAAAAGAAATTGATGAGACATTATGGACAAGGCCATGGATTGGGTGAATTGCATCATTTTTTCCTGATGCTTGCACATCTGGAACTAGATCACTTATTTCCAACCAATCTGCAAAGGGATTGTTTATTCTTGTGATTTCAAGTGGAGAAGGCAATGGCAACCCACTCCAGTGTTCTTGAAGGGGAATTGGTGCTGAATAAAAGTACCACTTTTGCCATTGTGCATGTAAAAGTATCACAGAGATAATTTTTTTTTTTTTTGATGGTTTGAAGGGCAGTGATTGGAGAAATGAAGAATATCTAGAGGGGTGCTGGGGTGAGGGCAAACATTTTTTCAGATGAGATATTTAATACCATATTTACATCCTTCTGAGAACAATAAACAACAACAATAAAGAGAAGACAACTGATAAAGCAAATTTAGTCAAAGAGATCTCCCTGAGTCCCTGAGAAGAGGTGAGATTCAGCCCATAAGTAACTGGTTTGGTCTTAGAAAGAGGCACAGACAGTTCATCAATAGTAATGGAAGGAGGCCAGGATTTATAGTCATCAGTGAAAATTTCCTGGGAGATTTGATTGTGGGAAATCTATTTTTAAATTGTTTTCAACTTTGTGTTGCAATAAACAAGATCCTTTGATAAGACCAAAGTTAGGAAAGAAAGAGAGGGAGCCCTAAGAAAAGAAAATATGGCATAAAGGTCTTATTTGGGAATATGAGAGAGTAAGTGAAAATAAATACCACAAGGTTTACTGGGTGACACTTTGGGCTTACTTGATGTCTGAAATCATGAATTTACAGTGAGAAGGTCTTCATGGTTGTATTTCTATAGCCATAGTCAGCTCTCCATGTGCAGTAAGAGGAAGATGGAAAGCAGAAGTTAAACATGATTGATATTTCTCTTTCTAGGACATTTAGAAGAGATAGGTGGTGAGAAATCAATAAAATGAATTAAAAATGGCAAAAGAGTGATTATAATGATTCACTTTACTATCTAAGCTGCGCAGGAAGGAAATGTGGCTATGGAGGCACTGGGGGATGTGAAAGATGGTAGGATCAAGGATTACGTAATCTCAGGAAGTCTAAAATCATTGGACCTGGTTCCAGGATGCAATGAACTGAAAAGGTTCAGAAGGTGGAATGATTAAAACTCTACCAACTGAGAGGGACATAAATGGTCTTAACAATTCTGGAAATCACCTGGGGTCGTGTGTGCTAGAGAGAAGGAGAGCAAAACCTTGGCGATGTGAAGTGTCAAGGAATTAAGAATCATGTTCTTGAGAGAAATGTCTATATGGATATTGAAATAACCAAATTACAAGAGATGTTTCAATGAAGTACAAAACCTTCAAGGATGCCTTCTGGCCATAAAAGTTTATCATTGGCAGGAAAACACAGGAATGCCAGCTGGAGCATGGTCTCCTAGCCTCCCACTTATCAGACTTCTTTCCCTGAGGTATAAGGTCCCAAAGGACTTCCCAAGAGGATCAGGTGGGACTAACAGAGACTTCCTCCTAGGGATAAAGCTTGCTAAGGCAGTGAGCAGGACAGGTGTCTGCCCATCAAATCCCAGGCTCAGAGAACTCCCAGCAGCCCTTGCCTGCACTCTGCTCCGCTGTGTTGCAATGGCATTCATGTTGCCTCATGGCTATGTGGGGGATGCAGAAAAGCACTACAGCCTTCTGCAAAGGTTGAAATAGAACCTATTTTCAAAAAATATATTTTAGGCTATAAAACTAAGTAAAAATAGCCTTGACACAAACATGTCATAAGAATGATGTTTTATCCATTTGAAGACTATCAACACAAATGTTTGCGTTGCCTGGTGAATATGTCTTTGTGTGGAACTGGGGACAAAATGAGATCTTCATGACCAAGATAATCATGATGGTGTGAACACTCACCTAGAGCCAGACATTCTGAAATGTGAAGTCAAATGGGCTTTAGAAAGCATCACTACGAACAAAGCTAGTGGAGGTGATGGAATTCCAGTTGAGCTATTTCAAATCCTGAAAGATGATGCTGTGAAAGTGCTGCACTCAAGATGCCAGCAAATTTGGAAAACTCAGCAGTGGCCACAGGACTGGAAAAAGTCAGTTTTCATTCCAATCCCAAAGAAAGGCAATGCCAAAGATGTTCAAACTACCACATAATTGCACTCATCTCACGTGCTAGTAAAGTACTGCTCAAAATTCTCCAAGCCAGGCTTCAGCAATACCTGATCTGTGAATTTCCAGACGTTCAAGCTGGTTTTAGAAAAGGCAGAGGAACCAGAGATCAAATTGCCAACATCTGCTGGATCATGGAAAAAGCAAGAAAAACATGTATTTCTGCTTTATTGACTATGCCAAAGCCTTTGACTGTGTGTATCACAATAAACTGTGGAAAATTCTGAAAGAGATGGGACTACCAGACCACCTGACCTGCCTCTTGAGAAACCTATATGCAGGTCAGGAAGCAACAGTTAGAACTGGACATGGAACAACAGACTGCTTCCAAATAGGAAAAGGAGCATGTCAAGTCTGCATATTGTCGCCCTGCTTGTTTAACTTATATGCAGAGTACATCAGGAGAAATGCTGGGCTGGAAAAAGCACAAGCTGGAATCAAGATTGCCGGGAGAAATATCAATAGCCTCAGCTGTGCAGATGACACCACCCTTATGGCAGAAAGTGAAACAGAACTAAAAAGCCTCTTGATGAAAGTGAAAGAGGAGAGTGAAAAAGTTGGCTTGAAGCTCAACATTCAGAAAATGAAGATCATGGCATCTAGTCCCATCACTTCATGGGAAATAGATGGGGAAACAGTGGAAACAGTGCCAGACTTTATTTTTTTGGGCTCCAAAACCACTGCAGATGGTGACTGCAGCCATGAAATTAAAAGACGCTTACTCCTTGGAAGAAAAGTTATGACCAACCAAGATAGCATATTCAAAAGCAGAGACATTACTTTGCCAACAAAGGTCTGTCTAGTCAAGGCTATGGTTTTCCTGTGGTCATGTATGGATGTGAAAGTTGGACTGTGAAGAAGAGTGAGCAACGAAGAATTGATGCTTTTGAACTGTGATGTTGAAGAAAACTCTTGAGAGTCCCTTGGACTGCAAGGAGATCCAACCAGTTCATTCTGAAGGAGATCAGCCCTGGGATTTCTCTGGAAGGAATGATGCTGAAGTTGAAACTCCAGTACTTTGGCCACCTCATGGGAAGAGTTGACTCATTGGAAAAGACTCTGATGGTGGGAGGGATTGGGGACAGGAGGAGAAGGGGACGACAGAGGATGAGATGGCTGGATGGCATCACTGACTCAATGGATATGAGTCTGAGTGAACTCTGGGAGTTGGTGATGGACAGGGAGGCCTGGTGTACTGCGATTCATGGGGTCACAGAGTTGGACACAACTGAGCGACTGAACTGAACTGGGAACAAAATTACTCCACATGTTTCTCTATGCATTTGAACTTCTCAGAAATATACCACTTTCTGGAAAGTCCTTTGCTATACTAGTTACTTTAGAAATTCACCTTAGTGGGTTCCGTTTCCAATCTGCTGGGTCAGTGCAGTGCAGTGAGGCTCTTCTGCTGAGCTCAGTTGAATGCTCAGCAAGGCTATGTCACGTCTACTCAGTGCCCACCTGTGCCTGTCCTTTTCATCATCCTGATAATCAGCTGAAACAGTTACATCTAGAGACATGTTTTGGGCTTACCTGGTGGTTCAGACAGTAAAGAATCTGCCTGCAATGCAGAAAACCTGGGTTTGATCCCTGGGTTGGGAAGATCCCCTGGAAGAGAGCATAGCAACCCACTCCAGTATCCTTGCCTGGAGAATCTCCATGGACAGAGGAGCCTAGTGGGCTACAGTCCATGGAGTCAAGGAGTTGGTCACAACTGAATGACTAAGAACAAGAGACATGTTTATATTATGCCATTTATTTTAATTTTGATTTGCTCTTTTTGTGAAACAGTTTAAGAATACACACGTTTTTGAAATGATTCAATGTTGAGTAAAGGGGTAACACATTTCTCCTCTCTATTCTATGGAATTTGACCTTGGGTTAATGTTCTAGCCTGGAAAACTGATAAAAGTGGAAGGTCAGCTGGGTTACTGAGCAATACTGCATATGGTAAAATGACCTCTCTTTGGGCCTCATAAGGTCCCAAAGGACTTCCGGGGAGAATCAGGTAGGACTGACAAACATTTCCTCCTAGGAATAAGGTCTGCTGAGCAGTGAGCAGGACAAGAGGGTAGAATGAACAAAAATACCAGGTTGGGAGGCATAGCGTTAGACTTCCTGACGTGTGATGATTCCTGCAACTCATATGTCCGCTGTGGAGGCCTCAAAGCTTTCCTGGGGAACTGTCGTCATAAGATATACTGGTTCCTAAGTGCTAATATGTCTTTTTTTTTCTTTTTTTTAATATACTGGTTCCTAAATGGAAATAGGTCGTTGCCAATAGGTCAGTGGCAATAGGTCTGCTATCCAGATGGCAGGCCATGTTTCATTTCCTCTGTTACTCAAAATAGTCAGGGCCAAGTGTGGCTATAGAAGTACTGTAAGTTGAAGAATAGCTGAACTAAGATCCTCAGAGTGCATCTTGTACCCATGTATCTTTTATAAATATTTGTACATGTCATTAGCATTTGGTGCAACTAAGATAAGACATTTCTAAAAAGTAAATTGAATGTTTGAAACTGACATAAGAATATTTGCTGTTGTTCAGACACTCAATCACGTCCAACTCTTTACTACCCTTGGACTACAGCATGCCAGGCATCCCTGTCCTTCACTATCTCCCAAAGTTTGCTCAAACTCATGTCCATTGAATCGATGATGCCATCCAACCATCTTATCCTCTGTTACCCCCTTCTCACACCCTCAATCTTTCCCAGCATCAGAGTCTTTTCCAGTGAATCAGCTCTTCACATCAGGTGGCAAAGTATTGGAGTTTCAGCATCAGTCCATTCAATGAATATTCAGGGTTGGTTTCCTTTAGGGTTGACTTGTTTGATCTCCTTGCAGTCCAAGGGACTCTCAAGAGTCTTCTTTAGCATGACAATTTGAAAGCATCAGTTCTTCAGGACTCAAGCTTCTTTATGGTCCAACTCCCACATCTGTTTATGACCACTGGAAAAACCATAGCTTTAACTATAGGGAACTTTGTCAGGAAAGTAATATCTCTGCTTTTTTTTTTTAATTTATTTTTATTTACTTAAAGTAAATTTTATTTAAAATTTTATTTATTTAAAATTTATTTATTTAATTTATTTTTAACTGAAGGATAAATGCTTTACAGAAGTTTACTGCCTTCTGTCGAATATCAACATGAGTTGGCCATAGGTAAACATATATGCACTCCCTTTGAACCTCCCTCCCATCTCCCTCCCTATTCCATCCCTCTAGGTTGATACAGAAACCCTGTTTGAGTTTCATGAGCCATATGGCAGATTCTCCTTGGCTATCTATTTTACATATGGTGATGTAAGTTTCCATACATACTCTTCCCATACATCTCACTCTCTCCTCCCATTTCCCCATGTCCATTAATCTAATCTCTATGTTTCTTCACTGCTACCCTGTAAACAATGTCTCTGCTTTTTAATATACTCTCTGGGTGTATCGCAACTTTTCTTCCAAGAAGAAAGTCTCTTTACTTTCATGGCTGCATTCACCATGCACAGTGATTTTGGAGCCCAAGAAAATAAAGTCTGTCACTGTTTCCATTGTTTTCCCATCTATTTGCCATGAAGTGATGGGACCAAATGCCATGATCTTAGTTTTCTGAATGTTGAGTTTTTAGCCAACATCCCTTCTTTCACCTTCTCTTTAATTTCTTTAGTTTCTCTTAGCTTTCTGCCATTAGGGTGGTGTCATCCGCATATCTGAGGTTGTTGACATTTCTCCCAGGATTCTCGAGTCTAGCTTGTGATTCATCCAGCCTGACATTTTGCATCGTGTACTCTGTATATAAGTTAAATAAGCAGGGTGACAATATACAGCCTCGATGTACTCCTTTCCCAGTTACATACGACTAATCACTGCAGAGGATGATTGCAGCTATGAAATTAAAAGATGCTTACTCCATGGAAGGAAAGTTATGAACAATCTACATAGCATATTCAAAAGCAGAGACATTACTTTGCTGACTAAGGTCCGTCTAGTCAAGGCTATGGTTTTTCCAGTGGTCATATATATGTGAGAGTTGGACTGTGAAGAAGGATGATCACTAAAGAATTGATGCTTTTGAACTGTGGTATTGGAGAAGACTCTTGAGAGTCCCTTGGACTGCAAGGAGATCCAACCAGTCCTTCCTAAAGGAGATCAGCCCTGAGTGTTCTTTGGAAGGACTGATGCTGAAGCTGAAACTCCAGTATTTTGGCCACCTCATGTGAAGAGTTGACTCATTGGAAAAGACCCTGATGCTGGGAGGGATTGGGGGCAGGAGGAGAAGGGGATTATAGAGGATGAGATGGCTGGATGTCATCACTGACTCGATGGACATGAGTTTGAGTGAACTCCGGGAGTTGGTGATGGACAGGGAGGCCTGGCGTGCTGTGATTCATGGGGTCTCAAAGAGTCGGACACTACTGAGTGACTGAACATTAACAACTTTGGATTTCAAAATTTTAAGTTTATTAAAATACTCTGTCTCATGTTGTATAAAGCTATGCATGTTAGCTTTGCAAATACAAAAAAAAAAATTTAAGGTTTACTGTTTTTTTTTTTAATTGAAAGATAATTGCTTTACAATACTGTGTAGGTTTCTGCTATAGATCAACATGAATCAGCCACAGGTATACATATGTCCCCTCTCTCCTGAACCTTCTCCCATCTGCCTCCCCATTCTAGGTTGTCACAGAGCTCTGGGCTGAGTTCCCTGTGTCACATAGCAGACTTCCCCTGCTATCTATTTTACCTTGATAGTGTGTCTGTTTCTATGCCGTCCTCTTAATTTGCCCCACCCTCTCTTCCCCCAATTATGTCAAGTGTGTTCTCTATGTTTGCGTCTTCGTTACTACCTTGGAAATAGGTTCATCAGTATCATCTTCCTAGATTCCAACATTTGGGATACAATATTTTTCTTTCTCTTTATTATTTTACTCTGTATAGTAGGCTCTAGGTTCACCCACCTCAGTGGAAGATCCCCTGGAGAAAGGAAAGGCCACCCACTCCAGTATTCTAGCCTGGAGAATTCCATAGACTGCATGGTCCATGGGGTCACAAAGAGTTGGACATGATCGAACGACCTTCACTTTCACCCACCTCATTAGGACTGATTCAAATGCATTCTTTTTATAGCTGAGTAATATTCCATTGTATATATGTACCATAATTTCTGTATCCATTCATCTGTCGATGAACATCTAAGCTGTTTCTATGTTCTAGCTATTGTAAAAAGTGCTGCAACGAACATTGGGGTACATATGTCTCTTTTAATTATGGCTTTCTCAGGGTATATGCGCCTTAGTGGGGTTCGTGGGTCATATGGTAGTCTTATTCTTAGTTTTTTAAGGAATCTCTATACTGTTCTCCATAGTGGCTGTATCAATTTACATTCCTACCAACAGGGCAAGAACATTCTCTTTTCTACACATCCTCTCCAGCATTTATTACTCTTGATCTCAAGTTGTTATTGCTATGGAGGCAAGTACCACCAGTTGATCCACTGGAATTATTTATATGTCAGAGTTAATTAGAAACCATCATATAGTCATACTCTTCATTCCTGGTAATGAATCCTGGTAGAAAATACATGAATTCATCTGATACAGAATGCCATTAAAGCTGAGTCAAAAACAAATAGACAAACATTACGTTTTATGAAATTACTCCTTTAAAGTCTTGATTGTATTTGGTTTCCATGTAGGATTTGTATTGAAACAAAATCATTTTAGTTTTGATAAGTGTTAAAGTAATTAAACAAGGAGGGTATCAGACTGGGATGGCTCTGGCAGCCTATGAAAGCAAACTGAAACTGATGGAATTTTTACTATACTTTTTCATAGACCCGAGTACAGGTAACATTGTTCATGACACATACCACCACTAATTTCCCATCTTCCAGCTTTCTTGTTATTGTGTTTTCTTTTCCATCCCATTCCTGATGTTGAACCAATGCGTTCTGCCATCAGCTGTGGCCTCTTCAAACTTCTCTCCCAGTTTATAGGAAAACTGTGTTGTTTTCAAAGTGCTCTCAGTTTTTATGCTGAGGTTTTTGCCATCAGAAGTGATGATACCGTCTGGTTTGGCCATTGCACCCACTTTTCCAGAGCCATCCCCAAAGTAATTAAACAAGGAGGGTATCAGACTGGGATGGCTCTGGCAGCCTATGTAAGCAAACTGAAACTTAAGGTCACTGCACTTGAACCTGAGAAAACAAAGCCCCAAAACAACCAGTAACAAACAGCCAACTAGGCTTTCCCAAATAAGGCAACTTCTCAGGCTATAGCCAATCAAATAATTTGTTTGCTTTGTTTCTACATGTTTTCTACAAAAAAAAAAAAAAAAAAGTTCCCTTATCTTCTGTCAACTGAGCATTCCTAACTACTTTCAGTATGGTGCCACCCTATTCAAATCAGTGTTTGCTCTTTTAAAATTTAATTTGCCTCAGTTTACTTTTAATAGTTCAAACACCCAATGTTCTATTTCAGTCATATATAAGATGCTCCAGGCCCTGCTTGCATACTGACAGTATCAGCATGCCCATCACCCAGAAGGCAGGATACCTTAATGTTCACATTTTCAGAACCTGGATGCAAGCTCTGGCTTCTACTGAACAGTGTGGCCTGGCCCTGCTGCTACTGGAATATCTTGGTGATTTCATTCTAAAATATCTCTTCTAATTTTTCTGGTTCAGAAACAGAAAAGGAAGCTCAATGTAATGGAAGAAGTTTCAACTGGAAAACTTTTCTGCCAAATGTAGCAAGAGACGTGTGTCTGTCTGTATATGTATGTGCATGTATGTATGTATGTAGACACACATTTATATCCATTTTCAGCACCCACCTTACAAGTTACCTCTTAATTAAAGAGTATGATGTGCTCATTCTTTTATTCTTCCCATGGCCATTCCACAGCTGAGAACTCTGATGAAGACCACAGCAGGAATGGAGACAGGAATGGAGAGGCTGGCCAAGCTGCTGGGTTAACAAAAGTGCAGAAAGAAACCATTCTTGGCAGGGAAGGAGGATCAAAATCAAAATATTGCCAACTTCAGAGGAAAACAAACTGCCCATGCTAATACAGGTGATGAAGATGCTATTTTTGAAGACCTAGAACTTAGCATATGCATAAGCAGGTAAGAGGGTAAGGAACCATTATCAAGAAAGCCACATTTTAGGGCAGATATGAGTGAACCAAAATTGTAGAGGACACAGAAAAGAATCAGCTGGCTGAAGGCCTACAGAAATGAGATAATTCCAGGGCTCACAAGCTCAAGGCTTCCTCCCCTCATCTTTCTATGACAAAGTGACCTCCTGGCTCCTGAGAAAAGAGGGATTAGAGGGTACCTTGAGCTCACAGGCAACCTTCAAAGGCGATCAGTGCTGCTGGTGGCCACTGTGTGGAGACGACACAGGGACAAGCGCCAAGTGCTCTTCACAGCCCTGTGGTTTTTCACTCAGTCCTGCCTGAGGAAAACCTCCCGTGCATACGTATACTATAACACAAGCCAGAGCACTTAAAAGAATCTATCTTCTCAAATTTCTTGAGTCCAGAAGGCTGAAATCAAGGTGTCTACAGGGCTATAGCCTTGTCAGAGGCTCTAGTGAAGAATGTGTTCCATGAATCTTCTAGCTTCTGTTGGCTTCAGGCATTCCTTGGTCTGTGGCTAATAGACTTTAATCTCTGTCTCTGTGGACACATTGCTTTTTCCTCTTCTGTGTGTTTTCTCTGTGTGTCTACCTACCAACTCCCCTGTTTCTCTCATATAAGGATACATGTGATTATACCTAGGGCCTACCCTGAAAGCACAGGGTGACCGCCTCCTCAAGAGCTTTCTCTTACTCACCTCACATAGGAGGTACTAGTCACTCTTTTGCCACAAAAGGTAACATTCTCAGGTTCTAGGGATCAGGACAAGGATATATCTTTGAGGGCCATAATTCAGTCCACCGCAGTACTTATCACGTCAAATTGTCCATTCTGAGACACCCAAACTGAAATTTCCCATTCAAACATAGGAGCCCTGAGGGCTGGCCTGAGAAAGTTCACGCTTAAGACAAACATTAGCTATCTTGACCCTTCTGATGCATTTGCGACTCAAAGACTGTGAGACGGGACCACACACAGTTTATATCCTTCCATAACCAATCTCCACATATGTTTCTCTGCCCTGTTCAGAATAAATCAGGATTCTTTTCAAATATTATGCAATAAAACTTAAAAAAGAGAGAGGGAAATACACGAAAGAGAAAGGGAAACAGATATAGAAAAATGTAAGCAGAGTGCAATATGACAGAAAAGAACATTTCTGATGTCAGAGAATGCAAATTATCTAAGACTTTGATAACTCAAAGCTGTAAGAAAGCAGATTTGGGGAGATCCTAGAGCCAAAAGCTTGCAGGTCCTCCCCAAGGGTTCCAGAAGCATAGGCTGCAGAACCCTCCCCAGCAGCTGTAATAACTCGGGTCTCTGAGAATAACTGTCCAGTAGACACCAGTGTGGACTCAAGGGAGCCTACCCAAGGTGAGCGGCCTCAGAGCATAATGGAAGGGGGCTGGAGCAGCAGTGGCTCCAAGGTACCAGGGCTGGGTAGCGATAGGACCTGCACGGTGGGAAATGAGAGAAAGGTGGGTCATTGCATCTAAGGATGAAACCTTGAGCTCTACTGGGAGTGTTGCCCCACGGTGTGTGTGGGATGTCCTGTTCTCTTAAGGGAGTGGAGGCTGCTTATAGGAAGAACCCATGCTGCACTTGCACTGGAAAGAGAAATTTGAGATCAGGAGATTTCAAGTAAGTGTGCAGGGTTCTATTGGGAGAAAAAATGTGGTCACAGGAAAATAAAGGTTAGGTCTCATGATCTCATGTGTTCCCTTTTCTCAAATGTTACAGCATCTCAAAAGTCACTCACTGAGCGTAAAGGCAATATTTAAAGCTGCTTTATCCTTGAAATTACAGGAACTGAAAAAATCACCAAAAATGGGAAAATTTCCCCAAATGTGTTTAAATTGAGTGTGGCTTAAGCACTGTTACTGTCACCATGGTGAAAACGGGCTTGAGAGGGTTTCTCTTTTCTGTTTTTGTATTTTGTATTTGTCCCCTATAATGAAAAGGACATCTTTTTGGGTGTTAATTCTAAAAGGTCTTGTAGGTCTTCATAGAACCATTCAACTTCAGCTTCTTCAACGTTACTGGTTGGGGCATAGACTTTGTTTACTGTGGTATTGAATGGTTTGCCTTGGAAATGAACAGAGATCATTCTGTCATTTCTGAGATTACATCCAATTACAGCATTTCAGACTCTTTTGTTGACCACAATGGCTACTCCATTTCTTCTAAGGGATTTCAAATTCTGGAAGATGATGCTGTGAAAGTGCTCCACTCAATATGCCAGCAAATTGAGAAAACTCAGCAGTGGCCACATGACTGGCAAATGTCACTTTTCATTCCAATTCCAAAGAAAGGCAATGCCAAAGAATGCTCAAGCTAGCATACAGTTGCACTCATCTCACACACTAGTAAAATAATGCTCAAAATTCTCCAAGCCAGGCTTCAGCAATACTTGAATCCTGAACTTCCAGAGGTTCAAGCTGGTTTTAGAAAAGGCAGAGGAACCAGAGATCAAATTGCCAACATACACTGGATCATGGAAAAGGAAGAGAGTTCCAGAAAAACATCTATTTCTGCTTTATTGACTATGCCAAAGCTTTTGACTGTGTGGATCACAATAAACTGTGGAAAATTCTGAAAGAGATGGGACTACCAGACCATCTGACCTGCCTCTTGAGAAACCTATATGCAGGTCAGGAAGCAACAGTTAGAACTGGACGTGGAACAACAGACTGGTTCCAAACAGGAAAAGAAGGTTGTATATTGTATATTGTTGTATATTGTCACCCTGCTTATTTAACTTCTACGCAGTACATCATGAGAAACGCTGGGCTGGAAGAAGCACAAGCTGGAATCCAGGTTGCCAGGAGAAATGTCAATAACCTCAGCTCTGCACATGACACCACCCTTATGGCAGAAAGTGAAGAGGAACTAAAAAGCCTCTTGATGAAAGTGAAAGAGGAGAGTGAAAAAGTTGGCTTAAAGCTCAACATTCAGAAAACGAAGATCATGGCATGTGGTTGCATCACTTCCTGGGAAATAGATGGGGAAACAGTGGAAACAGTGTCAGACTTTATTTATTGGGGCTCCAAAATCACTGCAGATGGTGACTGCAGCCATGAAATTAGAAGACACTTACTCCTTGGAAGAAAAGTCATGACCAACCTAGACAGCATATTCAAAAGCAGAGACATTACTTTGCCAACAAAGGTCCGTCTAGTCAAGGCTATGGTTTTTCCTGTGGTCATGTATGGATGTGAGAGTTGGATTGTGAAGAAAGCTGAGCACCGAAGAATTGATGCTTTTGAACTGTGGAGTTGGAGAAGAGTCTTGAAATTCCCTTGGACTGAAAGGAGATCCAACCAGTCCTTCCTAAAGGAGATCAGCCCTGGGTGTTCTTTGGAAGGAATGATGCTGAAGCTGAAACTCCAATACTTCGGCCACCTCATGAGAAGAGCTGACGCATTGAAACAGTCTCTGATGCTGGAAGGGAATGGGGGCAGGAGGAGAAGGAGACGACAGAGCATGAGATGGCTGGATGACATCACAGACTATGGACATGAGTCTGAGTGAACTCTGGGAGTTGGTGATGGACAGGGAGGGAGGCCTGGCATACTGTGATTTATGGGGTTGCAAAGAGTCTGACACGACTGAGCGACTGAACTGAACTAATTTGTATTTGCATTCTGTTTTTGTATTTTTCTGTTTCTGCCTTTAGTTGCTGCTTTCATGTGGAGTTCTTTGACAGTGATAGTGTGGCTTGTGACCTTTTTATATGTCTTTCCAACTTCTCAAAGTGTGAAATTGTGGAGCAGAGGTAGGGACACAGTTTGGGGTGTCAGAAGTCCTGACTTGCAGGGGTTGGAGGAGCCATGTCCTCTTAAAGTGCTCTAGGCTGGGTTGCTGAAGAAGGACTCGGGCTCCACAAGATGTCAGTGACACCCTTCTGGCTCAGTCTGAGCAGAATCAGAAAATGAAAAATGAGATCAGGAAAAGTTAAAATTTCAGTCTTGAATTATTACAAGGGAGTGGGGACTTCATCTTTAGACTGTTTGTCTTGTGAATTCAGTTCTCTGAAGGATGTAAGAAAAGTCATTTATTTTACACTTGCATAGCTTTCTTGGCTTTTGTTTTGAGAATGGGGGTTTGGCTTTCAAACTCTTTACATGTTGGAGCTAAAACAAAAAGTATTATTTTTATATTATCCAAATATTATCTTTCCTGTAAACATAGTAAAGAAAGAAGCAGTGGGCAGAGTCGATAGTTATAGCAGTCCTCTCAGACATATTCTCAATAAAATTTTTCTAAAGACTAGATTCAGGAATTAGGTGGATAATAAGGCTTCTGCTTATAAGTAAAATGGAGTAGGTTACAGAAAGCCATGCCTTCTACTATAGTAACTAGAAAAGCCAGAAAAAGTTAATCAAGATTATATTTTAATCCAATCAGAGTACTGTAGAGCACTAAAAACAAGGTAAATTGAGTTCTATTAATACATTATAAATGATGCTTCCAATATCTAGTTACTGATAAATATTTGTTCCTTTGGGGGACATTGCCAATTCTGGGGTTAAGACTGACCTGAGTGCAGCAGAAGAAACATGGTGGAGAGAACAAAAAAACTGGCAAAATATTTAGAGTCACTAGGGAAGGTGTGAGAAATGGAAAATTGAAGTTTTTCACACGGAAAGAACTGAAGTGATAGTTCTTCACAGTATCCTGAGTGGAAGAACTGCAAGAAGATATAACAATCTCTGGCAAGTGTACACCTAAAATATTCACTGTCCATTCAGCAATGACAAGAGTAATTTATTGTGGAGTTTATGCATATGTAACAACAGCAAGATATAAAGCAGGACGAGAACAAGTGGAGTGAAACTCTGGTGAGATTTGTGCATTGCTTGGGAAGTAGTCAAGTATTAGCTTATGGTGCAAAATAATAAGACAATAATGATGTGTATGATAATCCACAGGAAAATCACCAAAAGAATAGTGTTCAAGTGTCTGACTAAATATCAAATAGATAACATGGAAGTAAATATGATTAATCCAAAATAAGGCAGGAAAACAGGAATAAGTAAAAAGAATGGAATTGATTTAAAAATTAAAAAGCTATATTTGAACCAGTTATATTAATAATTAAGTTGAATGTATATGAACTGAACTTTTCAACAGAAGTCTAACTCAAGAACACATAGCTATTAAATGACAGAGCTGTAAATCCAATGTAGATTGTCACATTAGATATGCAAAAGAACCAAACATATGCTAACAAAAGAGAAACATTCTAAATATAAGGACAGAAGTAGGTAAATGTAAAATGATGGGAAGGCATATGTAATGAGAATACTATATGAAAAAAAGCTGATGAGGGCCCTTTCATTAAAATAACACTTCGGTGAAATAACATCACTAGGAATAAAGAGGATATTTCAAAATGAAAAGAAGAATAAGGACATAAAAGAATGGTAATTCTAAATTTTTAGGTGACTATTAATATGGTTTCAATATAGAGAGAACAAGAAATGGCAGAAATAAATGAGAAACAAATACACAATCATAGTCGGGTATTTTAATGTACATTTTTAGAAACTGATTTTAAATGGCCACATTTAGTAAGATGCTATAAACATCAAGCTTAACATCCTGGCCTAATGTAATACCTATCAGCTAAAGAAACCATATGATTTAACATGCACATAATATGTGTACCATTCAGTTCAGTTCAATTCAGCTGTTCAGTCATGTCTGACTCTTTGCGACCTGATGAACCACAGCATGCCAGGCCTCCCTGTCCATCACCAACTCCCAGAGTCCATCCAAACTCATGTCCATCGAGTCCGTGATGCCATCCAGCCATCTCATCCTCTGTCATCCCCTTCTCCTCCTGCCCTCAATCTTTCCATCATCAAGGTCTTTTCAAATGAGTCAACTCTTCGCATCAGGTGGCCAAAGTATTGGAGTTTCAGCTTCAACTTCAGTTTTTCCAATGAACACCCAGAACTGATCGGCTTTAGAATGGACTTGTTGGATTTCCTTGCAGTCCAAGAGACTCTCAGGAGTCTTCTCCAACACCACAGTTCAAAAGCATCAATTCTTCTGCACTTAGGTTTCTTTATAGTCCAACTCTCACATCCATACATGACCACTGGAAAAACCATAGCCTTGACTAGATGGACCTTTCTGGACAAAGTAATGTTTGCTTTTGAATATGCTATCTAGGTTGGACATAACTTTCCTCCCAAGGAGTAAGTGGCTTTTAATTTCATGGCTGCAATCACCATCCACAGTGATTTTGGAGCCCAGAAAAATAAAGTCAGCCACTGTTTCCACTATTTCCCTATCTATTTTCCATGAAGTGATGCAACCACATGCCATGATCTTAGTTTTGTGAATGTTGAGCTTTAAGCCAACTTTTTTACTTTCCACTTTCACTTTCATCAAGAAGCTCTTTAGTTCTTCTTCACTTTCTGCCATAAGGGTGGTGTCATCTGCATATCTGAGGTTATTGATATTTCTCTCGGCAATCTGGATTCCAGCTTGTGTTTCATTCAGCTCAGCATTTCTCATGATGTACTCTGCGTATAAGTTAAATAAGCAGGGTAACAATATACAGCCTTGACATATTCCTTTTCCTACTTGGAATCGGTCTGTTGTTCCATGTCCAGTTCTAACTGTTGCTTCCTGACCTGCATATAGGTTTCTTAAGAGGCAAGTCAGGTGGTCTGGTATTCCCATCTCTTTCAGAATTTTCCACAGTTTATTGTGATTCACACAGTCAAAGGCTTTGGCATATTCAATAAAACAGAAACACATGTTTTTCTGGAACTCTCTTGCTTTTTTAATGATCCAGTGGATATTGGCAATTTGATCTCTGGTTCCTCTGCCTTTTCTAAAACCAGCTTGTCATATATAGCTTTTATTATGTTGAGGTACGTTCCTTCTATTCCTGCTTTCTGGAGAGTTTTTATCGTAAATGGATGTTGAACTTTGTCAAAGACCTTCTCTGCATCTATTGAGATAATCATATGATTTTTATTTTTCAATTTGTTAATGTGGTGAATTACATTGATTGATTTGCGGATATTGAAGAATCCTTGCATCCCTGGGATAAAGCCCACTTGGTCATGGTGTATGATCTTTTTAATGTGTTGCTGGTTTCTGATTGCTAGGATTTTGTTGAGGATTTTTGCATCTATGTTCATCAGTGATATTGGCCTGTAGTTTTCTTTTTTGTGGTGTCTTTGTCAGGTTTTGGTATGAGGGTGATGGTGGCCTCATAGAATGAGTTTGGAAGTTAACCTTCCTTTGCAATTTTCTGGAATAGTTTCAGTAAGATAGGTGTTAGCTCTTCTCAAAATTTTTGGTAGAATTCAGCTGTGAAGCTGTCTGGATCTGGGCTTTTGATTGCTGGAAGATTTCTGATTACAGTTTCAATTTCCATGGTTGTGATGGGTCTGTTAAGGTATTTTATTTCTTCCTGGTTCAGTTTTGGAAAGTTGTACTTTTCTAAGAATTTGTCCATTTCTTCCAAGTTTTCCATTTTATTGGCATATAATTGCTGATAGTAGTCTCTTATGATTCTTTTTATTTCTGAGTTGTCTGTCGTGATCTCTCCAATTTCATTTCTAATTTTGTTGATTTGATTTTTTTCTCTTTGTTTCTTGATGAGTCTGGCTAATGGTTTGTCAATTTTATTTATCCTTTCAAAGAACCAGCTTTTTTGTTTTGTTGATTTTTGCTATGGTCTCTTTTGTTTCTTTTGTATTTATTTCTGCCCTAATTTTTAGGATATCTTTCCTTCTACTAACTCTGGGGTTCTCCATTTCTTCCTTTTCTAGTTGCTTTAGGTGTAGAGTTAGGTTATTTATTTGACTTTTTTCTTGTTTCTTGAGATATGCCTGTATTGCTATGAACTTTCCTCTTAGCTCTGCTTTTATAGTGTCCCACAGGTTCTGTGTAGTTGTGTTTTCATTTTCATTTGTTTCGATGCATATTTTGATTTCTTTTCTGATTTCCCACAGCTAACATTATCCTCAATGGTGAAAAATTGAAACCATTTCCCCTAAAGTCAGGAACAAGACAAGGGTGCCCACTTTCACCACTACTATTCAATATAGTTCGGGAAGTTTTGGCCACAGCATTCAGAGCAGAAAAGGAAGTAAAAGGAATCCAAATTGGAAACAAAGAAGTAAAACTCCCACTGTTTGCAGATGACATGATCCTCTACATAGAAAATTCTAAAGACTCGACCAGAAAACTACTAGTGCTAACCAATGAATATAGTAAAGTTGCAGGATATAAAATCAACACTCAGAAACCCCTTGCATTCCTATACACTAACAATGAGAAAGTAGAAAAAGAAGTTAAGGAAACAATTCCATTCACCATTGCAATGAAAAGAATAAAATACTTAGGAATATACCTACCTAAAGAAACTAAAGACCTATATATCAAAAACTAAAAAACACTGATGAAAGAAATCAAAGAGGACACTAATAGATGGAGAAATATACCATGTTCATGGGTCAGAAGAGTCAATATAGTGAAAATGAGTATACTACCCAAAGCAATCTACAGATTCAATGCAATTCCTATCAAGTTACCAGCAGTATTTTTCACAGAACTAGATCAAATAATCTCAAGATTTGTATGGAAATACAAAAAACCTCGAATAGCCAAAGCAATCTTGAGAAAGAAGAATGGAACTGGAGGAATCAACTTGCCTGACTTCAGGCTCTACTACAAAGCCACAGTCATTAAGACAGTATGGTACTGGCACAAAGACAGAAATATAGATCAGTGGAACAAAATAGAAAGCCCTGAGATAAATCCACACACCTATGGACAACTTATCTTCGACAAAAGAGGCAAGAATATACAATGGAGTAAAGACAGTCTCTTTAACAGGTGGTGCTGGGAAAACTGGTCAACCACTTGTAAAAGAATGAAACTAGACCTCTTTCTAACACCCTACACAAAAATAAACTCAAAATGGATTAAAGATCTAAACGTAAGACCAGAAACTATAAAACTCCTAGAGGAGAACATAGGCAAAACACTCTCCGACATAAATCACAGCAGGATCCTCTATGATCCACCTCCCAGTAAATGGAAATAAAAGCAAAAATAAACAAATGGGATCTAATTAAAATTAAAAGCTTCTGCACAACAAAGGAAACTATAAGCAAGGTGAAAAGACAGCCTTTTGAATGGGAGAAAACAATAGCAAATGAAACAACTAACAAACTAATCTCAAAGATTTACAAGCAACTTATGCAGCTCAACTCCAGAAAAATAAACGAACCAATCAAAAAATGGTCCAAAGAACTAAATAGGCATTTCTCCAAAGAAGACATAGGGATGGCTAACAAACACATGAGAAGATGCTCAACATCACTCATTATCAGAGAAATGCAAATCAAGACCACAATGAGGTACCATTTCACTCCAGTCAGAATGGCTGCAATCCAAAAGTCTACAAGCAATAAATGCTGGAGAGGATGTGGAGAAAAGGGAACCCTCTTACACTGCTGGTGGGAATGCAAACTCGTACAGCCACTATGGAAAACAGTGTGGAGATTCTTTAAAAAATTGCAAATAGAACTGCTTTATGACCCAGCAATCCCACTGCTGGGCATACACACCGAGGAAACCAGAATCGAAAGAGACACATGTACCCCAATGTTCATTGCAGCGCTGTTTATAATAGCCAGGACATGGAAACAACCTAGATGTCCATCAGCAGATGAATGGATAAGAAAGCTGTGGTACACATACACAATGGAGTATTACTCAGCCCTTAAAAGGATAAATTTGACTCAGTTCTAATGAGATGGATGAAACTGGAGCCGATTATACAGAGTGAAGTAAGCCAGAAAGAAAAACACCAATACAGTATACTGACACATATATATGGAATTTAGAAAGATAGTAATGATGACCCTGTATGTGAGACAACAAAAGAGACACAGAGGTATAGAACGGACTTTTGGACTCTGAGGGAGAGGGAGAGGGTGGGAAGATTTGGGAGAATGGCATTGAAACATGTATACTATCATGTAAGAAATGAAGCACCAGTCTATGTTCAATACAGGATACAGGATGCTTGGGGCTGGTGCACGGGATGATCCAGAGAGATGATATGCGGTGGGAAGTGGGAGGGGGGCTTCAGCATTGGGAGCTCATGTACACCTGTGGCTGATTTATGTCAATGTATGGTGAAACAAATACAGTATTGTAATGTAGAATTAAGTATTAAAAAATAAATTGATGATAAAAAAATAAAACCAGCTTGAACATCTGGAAGTTCAGGGTTCATGTATTGCTGAAGCGTGGCTTGGAGAATTTTAAACATCACTTTACTAGCATGTGGTATGAGTGCAATTGTGCGGTAGTTTGAGCATTCTTTGGCATTGCCTTTCTTTGGGATTGGAATGAAAACTTACCTTTTCCAGGCCTGTGGCCACTGCTGAGTTTTCCAAATTTGCTGGCGTATTGGGTGCAGCACTTTCACAGCATCATCTTTCAGGATTTGAAACAGCTCAACTGGAATTCCATCACCTCCACTAGCTTTGTTCGTAGTAATGCTTCCTAAGGCTAACTTGACTTCAGATTCCAGGATGTTTGGCTCTAGGTGAGTGATCACACCATTGTGGTTATCTGGGTCATATTTAACCATAAATTGTGCAATAAAAGCAAGTCTTAACAAATTTCAAAGGACTGAATTTATTGAAAATATGTTTCTGGCCACAGTGGAATAAAACTGTAAATCATTTATACGAAGGTATCTTTGAAACTACCAAGTATCTTGGAATTAAACATCATACTTTTAAAACAATGTATAAATAAGCCATGAGTCAGAGAAGAAATTACAGTGAAAGTATAAAGTATGTTGTATTGAATGATGTGACAAAGGCTGTATATCAAAACCCATGGAATACAGCTAAAACAAACCTTGGTTGAAAATGTATAACTTTAAATGAATATATTAGAAAAGAAGAAACATAGAAAATTAATTGCCAATGTTAAACTAAATTAATTTAGAAAAGAGAAGGACATATTTGATATGAGGAGAGATCACAGGAAATGTAAAGGTATGGACCAATATGAAGAACATTGATCACAGAGGTTAATAGAGAAAGCAATACTAAAAACGTAGCTTTTGAAAAATATTAATAAAATTAACAAATTACCCCCATCAAGACTCACTAAGAAAAAGTACAATAACTGTGAAAAATACAATGGAGACATCACTGCAGATACTACTTACTTTGAAAACAAATAGGGAAATTTGGGGAACAATGTTATGCCTACACAGTCAGCAATTCAGACGAAATACACAAATAAACTGAAAAAGTACAATTTGCCAAAACTGCCCAAGATACATAGAAGTCATAAATAGATCTATATCTTAAAAAAATTAAAATCTGAAATTAAAAACCCACAGAAATGGCCAAAGTTAAAACGACTAAAAAGTTAACTCTTTTACAAATATGCAGGGCAACCAGAACTGACACACCTTGTTGGTAGGAATGTAAATTCATATGATCATTTTGGAAAACTGACAGGATCTACTGAAATTACTTACACAATGCTTACTCCATGACCCACCAGTTCTACTTCTTGTTAGATAGCCAAGAGAAACTAATGCATGTCTACCAAAAGAGAAATACAGAAATATTCATCAGGTTTTCTCTTGACAGAAACTGGAAGCAGTCCAATTATCCATTAGCAATATAATGAATACACTGAGATACACTCATACAGTGGAATCCTACATGGCAGTGAAAATGAAAACTCTACTGCTACATGTTAACAACAGGAATGAGCCTCACAGACTTAATTTTGAATGAAAAAAGACATAAAACTGTATGTATAGTCTGATTCCATCTATCTGAAGTTTATACACTTCATTCCACCTATATGAAATATCATACACAAAATTAAAGTATGATAATAGAGCTCAGAATAGTATTTACCTTCAGCGCTGTCAACTAGAAGGGGCTATGAAGGGGCTTTTAAGATGCTAGAAATCTTCTCTATCTTGATTTGGAAGGTAGTTATATATGTGTATATTTATGTGAGAATTCATTAATCGGTTCATTTGATATTTTTGCTATTTACATAGTGTAGCAGTTCCTTAAAAGAAAATAAAGTATACTTTAGAAAGAAAGCAACAAAATAGATAATACCTGAAACTTACAGGCTTTTGAACTGTGGTGTTGGAGAAGACTCTTGAGAGTCCCTTGGACTGCAAGGAGATCCAACCAGTCCTTCCTAAAGGAGATCAGCCCTGAGTGTTCTTTGGAAGGACTGATGCTGAAGCTGAAACTCCAGTACTTTGGCCACCTCATGTGAAGAGTTGACTCACTGGAAAAGACTCTGATGCTGGGAGGGATTGGGGACAGGAGAAGGGGACGACAGAGGATGAGATGGCTGGATGGCATCACGGACTTGATGGACGTGAGTCTGGGTGAACTCCAGGAGTTGGTGATGGACAGGGAGGCCTGGCATGCTGCACTCACGGGGTCGCAAAGAGTCGGACATGACTGAGCAACTGAACTGAACTGAACTGAGACTGACGAGAAAAGCTATGGAAATTAGGCTGGAAAGATGTCATTAAGGTTAGCCCTCAACCCAAGGAGAAAGAAGGGTTCAATAGAACATAAGTGTTTAGAGTAAATATAAAAATAAATCCTTTTCTTTTTACGTTAGATAACCCTCAAACAATAACGAACAGCCTAATTAAATTACATGCTTAATGCATAATCTTACATGTCATGCCTGACTCATAGTAAACACTGTTGAATTTGTTATTCGTGCTCCCACTGTTCCTGCTGTAGCTACTATTAATATTATTTTGCTGCTACTGAAGTGATTCTTATTTGTGATTGGGTCTACACCACTATAAGTCTCTGCACGCTTTTCACTTCCTCATCTCATCATTCTCAGTCCATTCTTCTCATTGTCTCTGTTTCCCCACAAAAGAGCAACTCAGTACAGGGTGTGTGAAACTGACATCGATTGATCCTCCAGAGCAGGTTGTGGGCCCATGAGATGAGTAACGGGACAGGAGAACTTGAGGCTCATGGCCCCTCAGACAGAGAATTCGCAGACAGTCAGAAAGGAGGAGGAACAAGCGATGTCATTCCATGTGCCATCTGACAGGAGTGTCACGCAGTGCTCCCCAGGGGAAGCATTGTTGGGCTCGCCGTCATTCCAGTTTTGGTAGGTCACCCTCCTTCCTGTCAGATCCGTAAACTGGCCTTCAGTCTCCTGATCTGTGATGCCCAGGAAGGCCTCTGCAGTGACGAAATCCTTGAGGGCCCTGTTTTCTTCAGCATTCATAGGGGTGGCCACACGGCCCTGGAACTGTGCGCACAGAGTCCTCACTTGATTAAAAGGCATCTTTTACCATTGGTAAAAATACCTTCTTCCCAACTCTTTGCCCAGAGAGAAGATTAGCCCTAAAATGAGAAAATATATGTAAGATGGTTTGTCTCTAAGTCCAGCCCAAGATATTTTTCTGGAAGAAAGTTTCTATCGTACAGACACCACATAAAATATAGTATGTCCAGTTACATTTAAATTATAGAAAACCAGTGGATTTTTTTTTTTTAAATTTTAGTATAAAGATCTCATATGCAGTTTTTAGGACATACATATACCAAAAAAAAAGAAAATTCTTTTGTTTACCTAAAATTCAGATTTAACTCAGTAACCTTTTTGGTTAAATCTAGCAGCCCTAATCTGAACAGATGAACTGGAACAAAGGCCTTTGTCTCTTTGGACCATATTCCAGGATACACATAATTTGGAATTCTAAGTTTTACCCCAATATTAACATAAATAAATGTAAATTTCTTAGAATATTTGTCTCAGGGCAAGCAACAGGTTAAACCCCATTGCCAGTTTCCAGCACCAGCATAACAAAGGGAAAGAGGTGTCAGTCCCATTTTCAGTGACCTGTATATACACTGTACACTGTAATATAAAGAAGCAGAAGCAGAGTTTCTGGTATTAGCATGCATGGATGCTCATTTGGTCAGTAGTGCCTGACTCTTTGAGGCCCCATGGATAGCAACCCGCTGGGCTCCTCTGTCCATAGAATTTTCCAGGCAAGAATACTGAAATGGGCTGCCATTTCCTACTCCAGGGATCTTCCCAACTCGGGGATCAAACCTGTGTCTCCTACATCTCCTTCATTGGCACGTGGGTGCCAGTTGGCACTGATCCACCTGGGTAGCCCTCTCTGGTATCAGGCTGACTTCAGTTTATAAGTTGCTCTGCTACTCATTAGTTCTATGCTTTTGAGCAAATTATGTACTTTTTTTCTTTGCCTTCATTTCTACCAAAAGTGTTATGAAGATTTCATGAAGCCAGAATATGAATAGACACTTATCCAGGTACTAGAAAATTAAATATATTCAATAAATGTTGTCTTTCACTTTACCAAATTTCAAGCTGCCTGAAAAGAGAGAAGGCTTACAGTTTTTGATCTGGTTCAATTCAGACCGTAGAGTTGCTCTTTCTGTAGTAGCCAGGCTAATATAGTTACCTAAAAATTAAGTGAAAGAGTGTTGTTAAGAAGTTATCTTAGAACTATAAGATATAAGGGGTAGGGTACCTTTGAAACTAAAAAAGAAATAAAATTAAGTTAAAAGTTTATTTTATATTGATATTTGTTTTTTGAAAAAAAAAAAAGAAAATATCAGAAGCAAAAAGGAGGAAAATTGTCTTTATTTCCATCTAACCCAAAACATGACTCTTCCTCTGTTGAATGTATATACATTCCCACACACACACGCACATACACACACTCCCTGTTGATCTGTTGATAGCATTATAGCTCTCCACATGCCAAGCTACTCACTAATTGTTTTATTTCTCCAAACAAATAGCTCTATCATGGAAAAAACTGTGGAATAAACTAATTGAAGAATTGTTATGAGCTGGTGAATATTAACTATAAAGTGAGTTTCATCTTTGGGGATGTCTTGTTTTTGTTCATTTTGTTGTTTGTTTTTCCCTGAGTTTGTCCTGTTAATCAGTAAACTAGGATTTCTGTGAGTTGTCCATTATCTATGGGGAGGGCATGAGACAAGCTATGTGCAGTTGATGGCAAAAATGACCTCAATATGATACAGCTTGTCTTAGGAAATGGAGTCTATTCCCCACTCCTTGAATCTGAGCTGGCCTTGTGACTTGTGTTGATCAATACAATGTGGCGGAAGCAATAGTGTATGTATCCCAAGCCTTAAGGAGGCCTTAAACCTTCCGCTCTTCCTTTTCTTGTGAATCCTGTAATCACCTCTGTGTGATTAAGGCCAGGTGAGTCAACTGGAGGATGAGAGACCCATGGCTCAGTCACCTTCATCACTCCAGCTGATGGATGCACAATTGCCAACATGCAAGTGAGACCACTGGCCATCAGTTGACACATGAGTGAGTCCAGCTGAGACCAGCAAAGAAATTATTTGATTCACAGAATTTTGATTTAAATAAATGGCTGTGTGTTGTTTCTCATGAAGTAAGAGATAATTGACATACCATGTATCTACCACTCTTGTGAAAATAGGCATAATAAGCCCAACATGTATATTCTCCCTTTGGACCAAATTGTTTCAGCTGAAGGATAGCCAGGGCTCAGATCTTCCAGCAGGCATCTCGCAAGGGTTTAGCTCCAAACGGTTTGTGACTCTGTATTCAGGAATTGATAGGAATGCCTGAGGCTCTAAGTAGCCTACAGAATCTGGAGGCTGCTTAGTCAGGAAGCAGAGCTGGCATCTCCCCAGGAAGCAGCAGAAGGGGCATATCCCACATGATACTTGCACCCACAGACCCCAGGGGACTTCAGCCTGGACCTTGCTAAAGTAAACTTACCCATATTTTCTCCAGGGTCTCCTTTTGGCCTGGTGTTCCTTGAGGCCCCATCTTTCCAGGAGGGCCCCTGCGAGCCTCTGAGTCCTTGACCTATTGGAGGAAAAAGGAAACATGACTCAATATTTGTGTTCTTTTTCTATTTCTCAAAAAAATATGATGCCCAACCCCTTCCCAGGGGAAAGGAGACACTGAGCTAGGGATAACTTTTCTGAGCTGCTGTTCGTAAGGACAATAGAAGAAAAGCCTCCTATGTCCCGTGGGCTGGTCTGCCTTGAGGGTCAACTCCTTGAGCCTGCAGGAGCACCAAGTGTTAGCAGTTCCTGTGTGAGAGTCTGGGATGCCAGAATCAGAGCCGTATCTCTGTTTCAAATGATAACATGTAGTTGAGAGTAATACAAGCGGCATGAATACATTACCCTCCTCCCAATCCAGGCAGTTTCCTTTGGGAGATAAAGAGTCGCAGAGAAAGAACAGTCCAAACTGTACCTGGTTCTCCCTTTTCTCCCTTGGCACCATCACGCCCATCTTTGCCTGGGAGGCCGTTGATGCCTGCAGGACCGCAGGCAATCACGGGGCAGGTCTTCTGGATATTCTCACAGTTCTGTGTTTCCGTGTCTGCACAAGATGCTGTCACCACAGTCAGGAGCAGAAAAGGAAGTGACGTAAACAGCGACATGGTCCTCACCTTGGTGTAAGAAAAGTCAAGGAAGATTATATCATCTTGTTCTCTTTATCTACACTTATTTAATGAGTTTATAACCTATACTGGGCACGTGTGATATAGAGATGGATAATCCATTCCTGGCCTCCAAACTGGGAATTTGGAAATGTATTAATAAATCCTTCAATGACACTGGTTAATTAATACTTCAACAAAGGCAGACATAAATAATTGCTTTGTTGAGAGGAAGAAGTCACCAGTGCCTGTCCTCTGGTGTTATTCCAGAAACTTCTGATTATGTTCTCTGTGTCCTTTGCAAGAGCAAAAAGCATACTCACGGCCAGAAACTCATGCCTGCTGGCTCAGGGAGTAATCATGAACGGAGACCTGGCTTGCTCTTGCACTTCTCCCACTTGGGCCCTACTGCCACCTGCATCCCATCCTTATATCTGGAGAGTTCTTTGCCCTCAGTGCCAGATAACCAACATCTACTCAGTGGCAGGAACTGAGCTGCAAGCTAAAGATCCAGAGAGGGAGAGTCACTGCTAGTTACTAACCCAGCCACAATTAACTTGAGTTTGCTTTCTCTTGATGTTTATTTCTCACTGCAAGAAAGACTTGCCAGGGGGAGAATTTTCTCTGGAAATTTCTCACTCTCTTAGCCCAGGCAGGATGCTAGATCCCTCTCTATTTCCTGACAGGTATTCTGTGTGTCCTATATGTCAGGATCACTGGCAAGATTCCTTGAATACCCTACTCATTTTTCAATCCTAACATTTCATCTGATCTTCAAAGTTCTTTTCTAGATGTCCCTCCCCAAGGAAACCTCAGTAGCCCAGGATCCAAGATCTAGTCCCTCTTGGCTCTCTTTGAAAGCAATGGTACAATCTCATTTGCAAATGTTCAGGTGAATCCAGGAAAATTCCAGATGCCCCAGCATAAGCAGAGAAAGAGACACTCCAGCATGGGACTTGCCCTCTCCCCACCTCCCTCCAAGATCAAGTCCAAGCCCTAACTACATGACCCAGGACCCCAGATCCATTTACCAAAGTACTCACCAGGCCTTCTGCAGATCAGGGATATGGTCACAAGGAAACTGGCCGTCTAGCAGGGTGCTGGCAGATGCCTTAGGGTAAGAGAGGAGGCTGGGCTTGGTAATTCAAGGTCCAATCAGCCTGGTGGACAGGGACAACATGGGGCTGCCTGGCCTTCAACCCCAGATTAATAAATAAATCTTCTTACCCAGGGCTTCTGGTACAGTGGTGGGTGGCAGTTTTCTTCGATACTGCACAATCCCCCTTCAGATTGTCAGTATTTGACAGTTCTCATTTCTGGGCCAACATGAGTTGATTCACATGGTTAATTGTGCTCAAGATTCATGTCTTCAACAGAGAAACATAAATATGAATGCACTCATGCTTATGCATACTAACCACACACACAGACACACAGACACACACACACACACACGCAGATGTGCACAGACACTCAGCCATGAAGGTGCACAAACACCCTGCTGCTTTTGACACACCAAAACCACTCCTGTCTCAGGCTCTGGACTTGGTCTTCACCCAGCCTGAATGTCCTCTCTGCCGTGTCACTGCCTGGCTTCTTCTGTTCTATTGAAATGTTCCTGCCTCAGAGAAACCTGTGTTGACTACTTTAAGTGACCCTGCTCTCTATCATCTTAACTTTATTTTCTTTAATATTTCTTATATTCCATGATATTATAGTTTATCCATTTACTTTACTTTTCTAGCTTTTATTCTGGTAAGTATAAACAACATAAAATTTTACCATTTTGACCATTATTAGGTGTACAATTTAGCAGCGTTAAGTACATTCACATTGTTGTACAGCCTTCCCCACTACCCATCTCGAGAACGTTTTCATTATCCCAAATTGAAACTCTGTACCTATTAAACACTAATTCCCTATTTCCCACCCCAAGGTCAGCCTGAACCTTAGTGACAGCTGTTTTATTTTTGTCTCTATGAGCTTGACTACTCTAGGTGTCTTATATAAGTGGAATCATACAGGATTTGTCTTTTTGTGACTGACTTATTTCACTTAGCTTAACGCCTTCAAGGTTCATCCATGTTATGACATGGATCAGATTTCCTTCCTAAGTTTAAAAATTAAATATGTGTAAATAACACATTTTGGAAACTTCATTTTTTATAGCAAATAAAAAAGACCCTGAAATTACCCAGTTATCTTTCAATAAGCAAATGGATAAATAAGCCATGGAAAATTCACAGGAAAACAAACAGCAATTAATACAATAACTTGGATGAATTTCAAGGACATTATATTAAGTAAAATCAATATAAACCTGGAAGCTTACAGACTGTATTATTCTTTTCATATAATATTCTTGAGATGGCAAAATTAAAAAAGGGAGACCATATTAGCAGTTAGCAGGGAATAGGGCTTCAGGGAGAAGATAAAGATGCCGAACAACAAAGTTTCATTGTGGGTGATGGAGTAATTCTGTGTCTTAATTGTGATGATTAAACAAACCTATCACTGCAATAGCATTTCACAGAACTAAACACCAAGAAAAAAGGAATTCAGGTGAATAATGGTTAAATGCAAGTTAAACCCATATTGTATTTTTTTGATGTCAGCTTTCAGGTTTTGATACTTGTACTCTGATATGTTAGATCCTCCCATTGGTGGATGATGGAGGAAGAGTACCTGAGACTTTTCATTATGATTTCAACTTGTCTATGAGACTAAAATGATTTCATATGAAAAAGTTTCCAGAGGGAGTCTTCAGGAAGTTGTGGGTGATCGAAAGACTATCCTTACTTCACTCAGTGCTTTGTCCAAACTTCACAACAGGAATAGTCTGTACAATGGCTTGAAAGTGAGAAAAAGTAGGGCAAGTTCCCAAGGATAATACTAGTTAGTTTGATTGGTCTTATAGTGTGAGAGCCAAATGGTGAGAGATAAAGCATAAGCTGATTGATGATACGACTTACAAACTGAGTAAGATTTTGTAAGACCTCCAACCAAAGGTCATTAGAGAAATTCCAATAGGAGAGGAAAGATCACAGTTGAATTTTTCAAATTTTGTTTTAACTAAAATGTGGAGAATGATTGGAGGGCATGAAACTGGAAAAAGATGACCTGCAAGGAGGTACTTTGCTGTTGTTCTTGTTCAGTTGCCCAGTCGTGTCCAGCTCCTTGTGACCCCATGGACTGCAGCATGCCAGGCCTCCCCATCCCTCACCATCCCCCAGAGTTTGCCAAGTTCATGTTCATTGCATTGGTGATGCCATTCTTACCACCAGACGATGGTGGCCAGAACCAAGGTAAAAGAAATTAGATCAAGAAACTAGATACATTTGAGAAATATCCATACTGTATAATTGACAGAGCTTAGGAATTAGTTGAGTGTGAAACAGTGAGCAGAAAAAGAAATTTGTTTGGGCACACAAGTTCCTGACTTGAATGTCTGAGTGCCATTCTACTGACTGAAGGAGATATAATGGATAACTTGTAAATGGATGGCTTGAATTATCTGCCAGTGGTCAAGAAGGATAGAGCAATAACTGTGAAGCAATATTTACTCAATTCTGGGCATTTCTAACAGAGCTGTCATAAAATGTCCTTTTAGCTTAGGGTGGTGAGGGAACCCATCATAAGAGTTTCAGATAGAGGTTTCAGAGTCATGTGGTGAGGGTGTGGTAGAGACCTCCAAACACCACAAGAAATATGGATGAGACTCCCCTCCCCTCGCCCAGCAGATTCTTCCAACTAGCCTGTCCTTGGCTTATGGAAGGTCTCATTTCCTTACTTCCTGCTGACCCATTCCATAGACCTGAAAAAAATGTCCAGGGTGGTAAAGAGCCAGATGCCTGAAGCAAAGGGCAGAGACTTAAGAGACCCAGAGCTTAAAAAAGTCTGCTGGCAACTTGTTCATGTGTCTCCCTTATTCTTCAGCATCCAGACTTTCCCCCTGTTCTTACTCCAAAGTGGCAGGTTGAATGAGGTAGAGGACTCCAGGTCTTACCGGAGGTGCTGGCTTTGATCACTGTATTTGTTTATACTGAACACTTAGTCCAGAGGTCACGGAGCTTCCTGGAACTGAGCTGGGAAGGGGTAGACATCTGGATGAGAGTCAGTCTGAAAGCTGAGCCACTGTTCTGGCTACAGCTGTGAGTCTCATCTCATTTCCATTCTCCAGGAGGCCTTTTCTATCAGGAGATGCCCTCTCCACCTCCTTCAGTCCCAATTATCCAGTCTGTACTTTGCTTCATAGATAAGGGCACTGTATGTATTTGCTCTGGACCTTAGGCCCTTCCCAGCACTGCTTCTACTCTGGCACCTCCACCAGACAATGATGCTGCCTCTCTGATCTCTAGAAAGACTTCCTTCCCTTCTACACTCCTGTCCCTAGTGGGATGGAATCCCAGCTCTGCCACTTCCTGGCTATGTGGCCTTGGCCAAGTTCCATCTCCTTCAGATCCTGTTTCTTCATCTGTGAACCAGGACAACACTGCCATGCCCGTGTCATGGTGTGCTGTCTCCTGATCCACACTCAGAAGGCGTGACATGTAGCTCATCACACAACTCTGCTAAAGACAAGGCCTTCATCGCCTTCAGAATGGTGGCCCAATAGTCTTCTTACTGTGGGAAGCAGTGTTCTTGGGCAACCCCATCTGAATACAGTAAGTATGAGATTTGGAACCAGAAGATTTGGTTTGGGCTCATGATTATGAGTTTAGGTCAGATCATATATTCTTTCTGAGCCTCAAATTTTGGCCAGGGGCACAGTTGCAGCCAAATCTTTTGCTTTGTCAGCACATGTGTCTCCTCGGACAATTCATTTCCCAGTGTTAGACAAGAGCCCAGTTTCGGGCCCTGGAAGGGGTCCTCTTCCTGCAACAAATGGTGACTCTGGTGGGACTCTTCTTCGCCGAGACTGACATCCTGACCACTCGGGGTACTCAGGGGCCAGCTTGCCTGCCAATGGACCAGGCCCAGCGGCCGCAACTGGGACCCTTTGTCCCTGGTCTCCTCCTGATGTGGACAACTGGCCAGAGTGCCCCAACCAGTAAGGAACAAGAGACTTTATTGACCTCGCTCCCCTTCCCTCTCTCTTTCCTCTCCTTAACCCTTCCTATCCTTCCCTGTTTTTCTAGTCCCCCGGTCCTGGATGCAGGAGTCTGGTCGAAAAGCTCTCAGCCTGAGCTGAGGATTGGAGACTGATCACCTCCTCTTGGCAGAGAACTCATACTCTGCTTCTGGTCTGGTCTGATTTCTGGTAGGGCCTGTTAAGGGACCAAACTTGAGCCATGACAGGCTCAACAAGCTATACTAAGCCTAAGATTCAGATTCTTGTAAAACCTGAGTCATGATTCTGGGAAACCACACCCTGGAAAAGTCCCACTCATGACAAACACGAGCCAATCAGAATTGGGATTTTGATTCAAACCCGAGCCAATGAGATTTTGTGATTTATGTGATTTGAAAAATCCCGCATGCGCATGCGCATGAACTAACCAATTGCTGTTTGCCAACTCTTCTGTTGCAACATTTGAACTGGGCTAAATGTATAAATACTGCTGTAATCTAGAACTCAGGGCTCTCATCAAGACTCCACTGTGCTGGATGAGACAGGAGCCCTAGCTCAAGCTAGCAATAAAACCCCTTTTTGCTTTTGCATTGCTGTGGATGTCTTATTCTCTTGATTCTAGGATCCGGACTCTGGGCATAACAGGGCCGAATTCCAGTCCTCCCTTCTCTGGAGGCCCAGGGAAAAGTCCCATAACGCCTGGGTATCTGTAGGTGGCAGGAGACGTGTGTAAGGCCACCTCTTTTACCCCCATTTTCCACCCTCCTCCCCCTTCTTCTTTCAACCTGGCTTCCTTTCCTCCCTTGAAATCTTTGATGTTAGTACTTGGATTCTTGTATTTAAGGGCTTCCCTGGTGGTGCAGAAGTTAAAGCATCTGCCTGCAACGTGGTAGACCTGGATTCAATCCCTGAGTTGGGAAGATCCCTGGAGAAGGAAATGGCAACCCACTCCAGTATTCTTGCCTGGAGAATCCCATGGATGGAGGAGCTTGGTGGGTTTGAGTCCATGGGGTCGCAAAGAGTTGGACACGCCTGAGCGACTTCACTTTCACTATGGAGCATGCTTATTCATGGTTTTAGGAGACATTCCTGAGGGAGGGGCACAAGGAGGAGAAATTAGGGCAGTGTTGCAGGCAAAATAGCCCGAGGTCCAGAATTCCCTCAGAGAGGGCTACAGGATCACAGAGCCCTCTCTACGTGATTACACTGGGCTTGTGCTCACTGACTCAAGGAGGACTGCCTACTGGGGCCTTCGCAGGGGCAGAGATCCCAGGATATTCTCAAGTCAAGCTGTGTCTGGAAAAAGAGGGTCCTTTTTCTTTCAGCTTCTCTATAGTGCCCCTATTGTGAAAGCCGTTAGTGCTCACTTTATACTTTTAGTTTTATTGATTATAGTTGATTTACAATATTGTTAATTTCAGATGTACAGCAAAGTGATTCAATTATACACACACACACACACACACACACACACACACATATTCATTCTTTTTCAGATTATGTTCTCATATAGGTTATCATAGAATGCTCAATAGTGTTCTTTGTGCTATGCAGTAGGTCCTTATTAGTTATCTATCTTATATATAGTAGTGTATATATGTTGATCCAAAGTTCCTCATCTAGCCCTTCTGCCCACCCGTATTTTCCCTTTGGTAACCATAAGCTTGTTTTCAATATCTGCAAGTCTGTTTCTGTTTCTTGATTAAGTTCATTTCTATCATTTTTAAAAATCAGAGTCTACACATAAGTGATGCCATATGACATCTGTCTTTGACTTACTTCCCGTAGTATGATACTCTCTAGGCCCGTCCATATTGCTGCGAGTGGCATGGTTTCACTCTTTTATGGCTGAGCAATGTCCTATTGCATATATGCACCACAGCTCTTTATCCATTCAGTCTCTGTTCATGGACATTTAGGTTCCTTCCATGTCTTGGTTCTTGTAAGTAGTGCTGCAGTGAACACTGGGGTGCATATATCTTCGCTAATTATGATATTCTTTGAATATATACCCAGGGGTCGGATTGCTGGATCATATGGTAGTTCTATTTTTAGTTTTTTAGTAGTTGTACCAATTTACATTTGTGATCATGCTCACTGTAAAAGAGAAATGCTTGAAGGAATTTTGTGGCTTATCACAGAGGATGTGTGGAAGAGCAAATCTGTGGCCAGGCGTCCTTCGGTAACTGGCTCAGTAGGTATATCTGCATGCCCATGTTGGTACACAGGGAGTCCCTGAATGCCCCAAGTGGGCCCTTCATCAGCATCAGTAGCATCAGGGGTCCCTCTAGGTAAGCCTCGTGAGAGACCTGAAAGCCATGGAGTGAAGAGGGGTGGGCGGGCCTGGCTGCTTCTGGGCTCTGAGGCTGACTATCTCTGTGCACTCACACAGGGAAGCCCATGAGAGGATGCAGAAAACAGGCAACATGGCATCTACAGCCTTCTAAAACCGTCTGAAACAATCTCTGTTGTCACCTTTATCTTGGGCTTCTAGTATCCAAAAATGTGAGAAAATAAGTCTATGTTGTTCAAGCCACCCATTCAGTGGTGTCTTCTTATGGCAGCCCAAGCAGACTAATAACCCTGTTAGATCAGAGGAACCTTGGCAGCATATTCAAAAGCAGAAACGTTACTTTGCCAACAAAGGCCCATCTAGTCAAGGCTATGGTTTTTCCAGTGGTCATGTATGGATGTGAGCATTGGACTATAAAGAAAGCTGAGCGCCGGAGAATTTGTGCTTTTGAACTGTGATGTTGGAAAAGACTCTTGAGAGTCCCTTGGACTGCAAGGAGATCCAACCATCCATCCTAAAGGAGATCAGTCCTGAGTGTTTATTGGAAGGACTGATGCTGAAGCTGAACTCTAATACTTTGGCCACCTGATGCAAAGAGCTGACTCATTGGAAAAGACTCTGATGCTGGAAAAAGATTGAAAGCAGGAGGAGAAGGGGACGACAGAGGGTGAGATGGTTGGATGGCATCACTGATTCAATGGCCATGAGTTTGAGTAAACTCTGGGAGTTGGTGACGGACAGGGAGGCCTGGTGTGTTGCGGTCCATGGGGTTGCAGAGTCAGACATGACCGAGCGACTGAACTGAATTGAATTGAACTGAGGTCAGAGGAACCCCACCAGTCTACATGGTCACTTCTCTTGAATGGGAGTTTGGGGATGCAGGTGAGACTGTCCTGGATAGGCAGGTCCATAAGGAGGAGAGTTGCTGGGTAGCAGAATGGGAGAGAGAGAGAAGTAAGAAAGACATTCTCTGCTAGAAGGGCCAAGGAAAAGCTAGTTCCATCCAGGGATGGCTGAACTAGATACCAGCTGCCCCTCCTCCGTATTCCTTTCAGTGCCTAATCACCAGCCCTAAGGCAGGAGGGAGGGCAAGGAAGGGGACATACACACATCTGATTCTACTCTACTCTGACCTCAGCATTGTGACTCAGGCAAATCCTCTCACCCTGTAAGTCTTGGTCCTCAAGCTGTTAAATGGACATAAGAAAAATACTTAAAGCTAGAAATATGTTGAGGGATGAACAGAGCGTTGTATTCACATGAGACCCCTAGTCCTTGAGAAAATAACTTCCCTGACAGCAAGAGGACCAGGAATGACAGCTTCCTGCAGTAGGTAGGGGAACAGACTCACAAGAAACCTCAGTCAACAAGGACTGACACCCGTCCCTCTGGCTGACCCCCTGTTTAAAGATTCACGATGGTGGGGAGGGGGATTCTGTCCTTCCAGCTGCTGTTTGTGGCTTCCAAGAAGTTTCCCAGAGGATCATCCTCCACAAAGCAAGGTCCCAAAGAGAAACTGCAGGTTAGTCCTGCCATCTAGTGGCATAACTCAGAATTGCAGGGGGCAAAGGCTACACTGAGTCATCACACATCCCCATACTTATTGACCTGTTCCGTACATGACTTCTTTGAGGCTGCTGTGCATCAGGCCCTGGGATAAGAACTGAGCGACTTAAAAGAGCATAACTGCCCTATTCTGAATACTATGTGATATTTTTAAGTAGGAGATTTTGTTGTCATACCCTTTCTGAGAGCCATCTCTAGTCTGTCTTCTACTTATTCTCTAGTCTGTCTTCTACTTATTCTCTAGTCTGTCTTCTACTTATTAAACATAACTTCTCTGTTACCAGTATCAATAAATGTGTATCATATACAATATATGTGGGTAAAATTTGTCTTCTCAAGATTCCTCGTTTCTGTAAATTTAGAAATGCACATTCAAAGTAAGCAAGGGCTTTTGACCCTTGTCCCTCGGAGTTTTAAGTTATTTTCTGATATAACTTACATTATCCAACTTCCCAGATTTCTTATATCTCAGTATGGTATAGTGCTTTGAATTTGCAAAGTTACAAAAATTCACAGACAAAAAGGCAGGTGTTTGTGAAGCTGTATATATGGGGAGTTGTTGAGTATAGCAACAGTATCCTAGAAGTAGTCACTGGGACTATTAAAAAAATAAAGACTACACATATATCCACAGTGCTTTCAGTTTTGTAGCACTGCATTAAGATTTAAGAATCACATAAAAAGAAAACAAAGTTAAACATTCCTTACCCTATAACCCAAAACCCAGACTTCAAAAAGTCATGTCAATTTTCTTTTTCAGCATCTCATATATGCTTTCTAAGTTTTATTTCCACAGCCATAAGCACTATCACCTCAACCCTGGATGTTCAAAGTAATCCGAGACCTCTGCTAGTTATCCCTCACTCCTTATTGCTATCTATTCTACTACTGGAAGAATCTTCTTAATGTATGACTTTTACAGCATCATTCAGTTCAGTTCAGTCACTCAGTCGTGTCTGACTCTTCGCGACCCCATGTATCGCAGCACGCCAGGCCTCCCTGTCCGTCACCATCTCCCAGAGTTCACTCATACTCACGTTCATCGAGTCAGTGATGCCATCCATCCAGCCATCTCATCCTGTCGTCCCCTTCTCCTCCTGCCCTCAATACTTCCGAGCATCAGAGTCTTTTCCAATGAGTCAACTCTTCACATGAGGTGGCCAAAGTACTGGAGTTTCAGCTTCAGCGTCATTCCTTCCAAAGAAGTCCCAGGGCTGATCTCCTTTAGAATGGACTGGTTGGATCTCCTTGCAGTTCAAGGGACTCTCAAGAGTCTTTTCCAACACCACGTTCAAAAGCATCAATTCTTCAGTGCTCAGCCTTCTTTACAGTCCAACTCTCACATCCATACATGACCACAGGACAAACCATAGCCTTGACTAGACGGACCTTAGTTGGGAAAGTGATGTCTCTGTTTTTGAATATGCTATCTAGGTTGGTCATAACTTTTCTTCCAAGGACTAAGCGTCTTTTAATTTCATGGCTGCAGTCACCATCTGCAGTGATTTTGGAGCCCCCAAAATAATGTCTGACACTGTTTCCACTTTTTCTCCATCGATTTCCCATGAAGTGATGGGACCGATGCCATGATCTTTGTTTTCTGAATGCTGAGCTTTAAACCAACTTTTTCGCTTTCCTCTTTCACTTTCAACAAGAGGCTCTTTAGTTCTTCACTTTCTGCCAAAAGGGTGGTATCATCTGCATATCTGAGGTTATTGATATTTCTCCCAGAAATCTAGATTCCAGCTTGTGTTTCTTCTAGTCCAGCATTTCTCATGATGTACTCTGCATATAAGTTAAATAAACAGGGTGGCAGTATACAGCCTTGATGTACTCCTTTTCCTATTTGGAACCAGTCTGTTGTTCCATGTCCAGTTCTAACTGTTGCTTTCTGACCTGCATACAGATTTCTCAAAAGGCAGGTTAGGTGGTCTGGTATTCCCATCTCTTTCAGAATTTTCCACAGTTTATTGTGATTCACACAGTCAAAGGCTTTGGCATAGTCAATAAAGCAGAAATAGATGTTTTTCTGGAATTCACTTGCTTTTTCCATGATCCAGTGTATGTTAGCAATTTGATCTCTGGTTCCTCTGCCTTTTCTAAAACCAGCTTGGACATCTGGAAGTTCACGGTTCACATATTGCTGAAGCCTGGCTTGGAGAATTTTGAGCATTACTTTACTAGCATGTGAGATGAGTGCAATTGTGCGGTAGTTTGAGCATTCTTTGGCATTGCTTTTCTTTGGGATTGGAAAGAAAACTGACCTTTTCCAGTCCTGTGGCCACTGCTGAGTTTTCCAAATTTGCTGACATATTGAGTGCAGCACTTTCACAGCATCATATTTCAGGATTTGAAACAGCTCAACTGGAATTCCATCACCTCCATTAGCTATGTTCATAGTGATGCTTTCTAAGGCCCACTTAACTTCACATTCCAATATGTCTGGCTCTAAATTAGTGGTCACATCATCATGATTATCTGGGTCGGGAAGATCTTTTTTGTACAGTTCTTCCATGTATTCTTGCCACCTCTTCTTAATATCTTCTGCTTCTGTTAGGTCCAGACCATTTGTGTCCTTTATCGAGCCCATCTTTGCATGAAATGTTCCCTTGGTATCTCTAATTTTCTTGAAGAGATCTCTAGTCTTTCCCATTCTGCTGTTTTCCTCTATTTCTTTGCATTGATCGCTGAAGATTTTCTTATCTCTTCTTTCTATTCTTTGGAACTCTGCCTTCAGATACTTATATCTCTCCTTTTCTCCTTTGCTTTTCACCTCTCTTCTTTTTCACAGCTATTTGTAAGGCCTCCCCAGAGATCCGTTTTGCTTTTTTGCATTTCTTTTCCATGGGGATGGTCTTGATCCCTGTATCCTGTACAATGTCACGAACCTTTGTCCATAGTTCATCAGGCACTCTATCTATCAGATCCAGGCCCTTAAATCTATTCCTCACTTCCACTGTACAATCATAAGAGATTTGATTGCGGTCATACCTGAATGGTCTAACGATTTTCCCTACTTTCTTCAATTTGAGTCTGAATTTGGTAATAAAGAGTTCATGATCTGAACCACAGTCAGCTCCTGGTCTTGTTTTCGTCGACTGTATAGAGCTTCTCCATCTTTGGCAGCATCATTGCTCTATTATAAAACAGTAAACTGAAAGTACGCTTGTTCTGAAGATCTTCCACAATTTACTCTGAACTAACTTGCCTCCCATATTGGTTGTGACTCCACACTGAAAATGTTCATTCTGGCCGGTCGGCCTATTTAGACTTCCATGTACTGAGCACTGGATGTTTTTATTTCTCCAGGATCTAGTCCTCTGCTTCTAGTAGATGAAATTCTCTTTTCCCTGATGAATCTTTTCCATTGACTGCTTCCTCTTTACTCTATGAGAAGTGGAATGATATTTGTGTTCAGCACATATAATATAGTTTTTAGATCACTATGATTGTTTCAGTGATGAGTGACTCACTTAGGAAAAGTTGACGAGTCACTCTTAAGATTTGCTCCATGGACTCAGGAAAAGAGTATAAGGGAAGGATAGGCTTGGGATTGATAATAGCTATCCTTTTGCTGCTTATAAAACACCTATTTGAGAATGAAGTCAATGTATCAAATAATTAAGAGCCCAGAGACTGGAAGAGAGTTCTGATTGTGTACCCATGCCTTGACTCCTGTAAACAAAAATTGCATTTGCCTTTGACACTTTGGAACTTATAGTCTGGAATGATTGAGAGGTCTATTAGGAGGTGTTTCAGTTGTATGTAGTTACTTGTGTGAACTATAATTCCATTTTTACTTCTGTCAATTTAAATTGTCTTTTACTTAAAACTTGGTGACCCTACAACCTCCAAACTCATAATGGATACTCATAGTGGTACCTCTATGCACATCATCCCCTTGCCTAGGATATATTCATCCTTTTACTCATCTTTCAAGACTGATTTACTATCTCTTCTCAGAAGAGAGCAGTTTTCAGAGTAGTTTGTCAGTTTGTAAATTTATTGGTGAAAAATTAGCTTCTATTCATAATGTTCTAGGTTTTTTCCAAGACCTAGCATTACTTTAACATTTAAAATCTTTCTGGTCAAAGTTGTGATTTTGGTATTTCTGATTTTACAAATAAAAAGTCAAAATCTATCTAGAGCCTAAACAACAGAAAGGTTAAGAATATAGCTTGTAAATCTAAGATAACTTAATAAGTTACTCAAGATACTAATGTATCTAAATGGAAATCAAATCATCTTTATCTTCTTCAAGGAATCCTTCTTTCCAGTATTCTTATAGCCTCTTTTAAAAGGAGAAGTCTAAAACTTATCTGGAAATAGAATCTATTTGCTGTTCAGTTGCTAAGTCATGTCCGACTCTTATGGACTGCACTGTGACAGGCTTCCCTGTCCTTCACTATCTCCCAGAGTTTGCTCAAACTTTTGTCCATAGGGTTGGCTATGTCATCCAACCATCTCATCCTCTGTTGCCTACTTCTCCTCCTGCCCTCAATCTTCCCTAGCATCACAATCTTTTCTAGTGAATTGGCTCTTCACATCACGTGACCAAAGGATTAGAGCTTCAGCTTCAGCATCAGTCCTTCCAATGAATATTCATGGTTGATTTCCTTGAGAATTGACTGTTTTGATCTCCTTGCTGTCTAAGGGACTCTCAAGAGTCTTCTCCAACACCACAGTTCGAAAGCGTCGATTCTTTAGCGCTCACCCTTTCTTATGGTCCAGCTCTCACATCTATATATGACTACTGAAAACACTATAGCTTTGACTATATCTATTACTTTGTTATAAAAGACAGCTCCTTATTTTATTCTGAGATCATAGCAAATATTCAACAAACAAAACAAAAAAAACTAGCAGTCAGCAAAACTCAATATTTCTTACTTCTTATAGTAGAACAAGTTAACCAAGACTATTTACTTGAAACTGTAAGAATCTAATGAACTAAGAATCACCTTCTGTTCTATGCTACTGGATGTATGCTTATGTACCTACATCCAGTGTATGTGTATGTGTGTGTGTATTTAAACTAAAATGTTAATGTAATGAGATGAATTTTTATGTGGTTATAGAACTTCATATGGAGCTATTATTTCACTTGGAGATTCATCCCTACGTAAGAAATGCATGATAGTAGTGAGAGATACTTGGAAATTGCGAATTCAACAAATCTTTACTGTGTACCTGGTTTATGATATGTACTAGGGAGCCAAGAGTGAACAGACCAGATAAAAATTGTTCCTAATAGAATTGGTATTCTAGTGAGAAATTCAACTTATAAAGCTTTTCAAGCACAATGGTGAAAATTTAATCATGATTATCACTGAAAACACTAGTCTCAACAAGGCAGTGTCTATCCTAAAAGATATTACAGACTCTTTTTCAATTCATCAAATTGGTTCACCAAGCAGAATATTCTATTATTTGACATGCAAGCAAGGAAAGAAAAATTCTAATTAAAGGGAATTATATTTTACTAAGTCTGAATCTGTTAGATTTGTCACTTATTTGTTACTAGTTTCAGACAAAACACACATTGGAAGATGATTGTGTAAACAGAGCAGAGTTTATAAGCCGATGTGAGAGTAATTTCCTACCTTGGAATACTGAACTTGCTAAGACCATCAGTCAGTGTGTTTTATAGAAGAATGGAGAATATTGATTTACTCAGGTAGTCAGTCAAGCAGAAGTCACTTTATAAAGCTTCTACTATACACCTGAATGTCATTTCATTCTTTGACATATGGCCAAGACAATATGTAGAGGCCTGGACACCACATTGCATTACCACAATATCCAAGAAACAATCACAAGTGATCTGTGGGATCTTGAGATCTTTCTGCCTCTCACCTTAAATGCTTGAAAATTAAACAGTAGCTGCAGTTTGCCAATCCCTTTTACATAAATAATTTGATGCAAATTCCTGCACTTTGGCAAGGAATATAATATGGTTGTAAAATATAGGGCACATTTGCAGTAGTTTTTGGTTTCTATTTCCTTTCTTTGGCTACCATGACCAATTTTTCCTAATACTTGATTTCCTCACCAACATAACTATAATAAATTCACTCTCTGTACACTGTTTTTAAAGTTTAAATGAAGCAAAAATTAGCACATTTTTAAAGTACTAAACACTACAGGCTCTTATGATTATTTTAGAGAAAGAAATGAAGTGGGAAAGGTATATGTGAAAGTATCTTAAAAGATAAAGTAAAAATAAAGGTAACAAGTGTAAATTATTAAATATATCATATTCTGAGACACACATGGAGATACAATATTTAAAGGACTTCTAAATTAGTATTCCTCATTAGCTAGAAGCTAACTCCAACTTTCTAGCTTTTCAGTTCAGTTCAGCCGCTCAGTCATGTCCAATTCTTTTGCAACCCCATGGGCTGCAGCATGCTAGGCCTCCCTGTCCATCACCAACTCCTGGAGCTTGTTCAAACTCATGTCCATCGAGTCAGTGATGCCATCCAACCATCTCATCCGCTGTCGTCCCCTTCTCTTCCAGCCTTCAATCTTTACCAGCATCAGGGTCTTTTCAAATGAGTCAGTTCTTAACATTAGGTGGCCAAAGTATTGGAGTTTCAGCTTCAGCATCAGTCCTTCCAATGAATATTCAGGACTGATTTCCGTTACGATGGACTAGTTGGTTCTCCTTGCAGTTAAAGGGACTCTCAAGAGTCTTCTCCAACACCACAGTTCAAAAGCATCAATTGTTTGGCGCTCAGCTTTCTTTATAGTTCAACGCTCGCATCCATACATGACTAACTGGAAAAATCATAGCCTTGATTAGATGGACTTTTGTTGGCAAAGTAATGTCTCTGCATTGTAATATGCTATCTAGGTTGGTCATAACTTTTCTTCCAAGGTGAAAGTGTCTTTTAATTTCATGGCTGCAGTCACCATCTGCAGTGATTTTGGAGGCCCTAAAAATAAAGTCGGTCACTGTTTCCATTGTTTTCCCATCTATTTGCCATGAAGTGATGGGACTTAATGCCATGATCTTACTTTTCTGAATGTTGTGTTCTAGCTTTTATGTCCATCAAATTTCACTTGGTAATTGTTTATTGTATATCAGAGTACTAACTGAAGTATTTATTTGCTTCTTTGGATTTGCAGAGGGTGTTTCATCTAGTTAAGTAAATTTTCTGATAGAAAAGTGATGCATATTTCAATATGCTACACATAAATCTTATATGGCTCATCACTTTCTACTGCAAATGAATCTTGCAAATAGATCTTGAATGCTTCTGTGCTTCTAACTTGCCAACTCTAATTGATTTTATATCAGAGACTGACATGGGAAATTTTAAATGATTAATTTTAATGAAACTTTCTGACTAATAATCCTTAAGAAAAAGTGGGAAAAAGTGGAGCAAGAATCCTATGTTTTTGAAATTATGAAACTCTAGAAGGTTAAAAACATTGTCCTGGTTGCTAACAACGTACTACTTTCTCAGAATATAAATGTTTTTCAAAGAATATTATCAATAATCAGAGGCCACCAGGGACTATAGTCAAACAAGATATAAACACTACCACTCTGTAATTATGTCTGAACACTGAGAAAAGAGCACTGTTCAGCCACAAAATAGCCAAACATCCTCAACTTCTGGCTAATTTGAGTGGCTCCAGCTGATCTATTAATGAAAACACTAGTTTCTATCTTAGTTGTATAGACTTATACTTTTTTTTTGTCTCTCTTTAGACTAATTTGAGTCTTATTGAGAAATGTAAATTTCTTGCTCATGTTTTAACATAAAAATGTATCCAATTGGACAGAAAAACAGATAACATCTTTTTTCCTGAGAAGCAGTTATAAAAATAATTTTACCCACACAGTAGTTATTCAGAGATATTCTTGTTTTGGAGGAGGAGATGGCAACTCACTTCAGTATTCTTGCCTGGAGAATCCCATGGACAGAGGAGGCTAACAAGCTATAGTCCATAGGGTCACAAAGAGTCAGACAAAACTGAAGCCACTTAACATTCTTGTTTACTTACCTAAGGAATTCAGATTAGGTTCGTTATAATTGAAAGATATTGCTGTAAGAGTAGTGAAAGTGAAGTCACAGTCGTGTCCGACTCCTTGCGACCCCATGGACTGTAGCCTATCAGGCTCCTCCATCCATGGGATTTTCCAGGCAAGAGTGCTAGAGTGGATGGCCCTTTTCTTCTCCAAGGGCTCTTCCCAACCCAGGAATCGAACCTGGGTCTCCCGCATTGCAGGCAGATGCTTTACCGTCTGAGTCATGGAACACACTGTGTGTAAGAGTAGACTTTAAGTAAAAGCCAAAGAAATCTGCAAGGTATTTTTATGTTTAAATGAATTACTGAATGTTCTCTTGATATAAACCCTTGATATTAATCAATACCTGATAATTTAAAAATAAAAGAAATAAAGATTAATATCAACGACAAAGTTTTTCTCACATAAGTTGGGCCAATTCAAGTCATCCATCTACTTCCATATTTCAGTCACAGAGAGTTGTCTGAACAGAGTCACAGTGCAGGGGCTTTTGCTGGAAGCATGGGAAAGAGATTTTTATTTTGCAGTTAGGTTGCTGAACTGTGAGAATGTGAGTCTGTGCCTGCTGTTAGCCATTTTGGCAATACAAAATTAAGTCTGAAATGAAGTCGGACTGAAAATGAGTCTGAAAATGAAGTCAACACACAGGATGTGGAACTCCAACAGAGCTGTTGAACAGAAGGATGCAGATTACTTGTTACTTTCTTGAGATTCTGGATCTAGCCATGCCTGAACGTAGGTAGTCTTGAACTTGGATTGCTGGAGCTACCAAGCCCCACTCCCCACTCTTTATGTGTGTTTATTTAGTCAAGTTGATTTAGTCATTTACAATAGAAAGATTCATGAAGTGGTCATTTATGACAAATATCAAGTTATTTATTAATAATTCTCAAGGAAACCCCATGTTTTAGGTAAGACAATGACTATATCTTCTCTAGTTTCTCCTTCTTACATTGTTGAACACAATCTCTTGAAGAAAGCAGGTGTTTTAAAGAAAACTAATGTCCATTGAATTGAATTGAGGTAAGTTAAGTTGCCTTTTCATACTGTTCATGGGGTTCTCAAGGCACGAATATTGAAGTGGTTTGCCATTCCCTTCTCCAGTGGACCACATTTTGTCAGAACTCTCCATTATGACCCATCTGTTTTGTCTTGGGTGGCCCTACAAGGCATGACTCGTTTCATTGAGATAGACAAGGCTGTGGTCCATGTGATCAGATTGGCTAGTCTTCTGTGATTATGGTTTTCAATTTGTCTGGCCTCTGATGAGGGAAAAGAGGCTTACGGAAACTTCCTGATGGGGAAAGTTTGACTGAGAAAGACTGACTGAGGGGGAAACTGGGTCTTGTTCTGATGGGCGGAGCCATGCTCAGTAAGTCTTTAATCCAGTTTTCAATGATGGGTGGAGCTGTGTTCCTCCCTGCTAGTTCAGTTCAGTTCAGTTGCTCACTCCTGTTCAACTCTTGCGACCCCATGAATCACAGCACTCCAGGAATCCCTGTCCATCACCAACTCCTGGAGTTCACTCAGACTCGTCCATCAAGTCGGTGATGCCATCTCGCCATATCATCCTCTGTCATCCCCTTCTCCTCCTGCCCTCAATTCCTCCCAGCATCAGACTCTTTTCCAATGAGTCAACTCTTCGCGTGAGGTGGATAAAGTACTGGAGTTTCACCTTCAGCATCAGTCCTTCCAAAGAAATCCCAGGGCTGATCTCCTTCAGAATGGACTAGTTGGACCTCCTTGCAGTCCAAGGGACTCTCAAGAGTCTTCTCCAACACCCCAGTTCAAAAGCATCAATTCTTCAGCGCTCAGCTTTCTTCACTTTCCAACTTTCACATCATACATAACCACAGGAAAAACCATAGCCTTGACTAGACAGACCTTAGTTGGCAAAGTAATGTCTCTGCTTTTGAATATGCTATCTTGGTTGGTCACGACTTTCTTTCCAAGGAGTAAGCGTCTTTTAATTTCATGGGTGCAGCCACCATCTGCAGTGATTTTGGAGCCCCCAAAATAAAGTCTGACACTGTTTCTACTGTTTCCCCATCTATTTCCCATGAAGTGATGGGACCAGATGCCATAGTCTTCATTTTCTGAATGTTGAGCTTTAAGACTTTTTCACTCTCCACTTTCACTTTCATCAAGAGGCTTTTTAGTTCCTCTTCACTTTATGTCATAAGGGTGGTGCCATCTGCACGTCTGAGGTTATTGAAATTTCTCCTGGCAATCTTAATTCCAGTCTGTGCATCTTCCAGCCCAGCCTTTCTCATGATGTACTCTGCATATAAGTTAAATTAGCAGGGTGACAATATACAGCCTTGACGTACTCCTTTTCCTATTTGGAACCAATCTGTTGTTCCATGTCCAGTTCTAACTGTTGCTTCCTGACTTGCGTATAGGTTTCTCAAGAGGCAGGTCAGGTGGTCTGGTATTCCCATCTCTCTCAGAATTTTCCACAGTTTATTGTGATCCACACAGTCAAAGGCTTTGGCATAATCAATAAAGCAGAAATATGTTTTTCTGGAACTCTCTTGCTTTTTCTGTGATCCAGCGGATGTTGGCAGTTTGATCTCGGAGTCCTCTGCCTTTTCTAAAACCAGCTTGAACATCTGGAAGTTCACGGTTCATGTATTGCTGAAGCCTGGCTTGGAGAATTTTGAGCATTACTTTACTAGTGTGTGAGATGAGTGCGTGCAATCTCAAAAACAACAGAATGATGTCTGTTTGTTTCCAAGGCAATGCATTCAATATCACAGTAATCCAAGTCTATGCCCCGACCAGTAATGCTGAAGAAGCTGAAGTTGGACAGTTCTTTGAAGACCTACAAGACCTTCTAAACCTAACACCTGAGAAAAAAAAATGTCCTTTTCATTATAGGGGACTGGAATGCAAATATAGGACATCAAGAAACACATGGAGTAACAGGCAAATTTAGCCTCGGAGTACAGAATGAAGCAGGGCAAAGGCTAATAGTGCTTTGCCAAGAGAACACACTGGTCATAGTAAACAGCCTCTTCCAACAACACGAAAGGATTCTACACATGGGCGTCACCAGATGGTCAACACCGAAATCAGACTGATTATATTCTTTGCAGCCAAAGATGGAGAAACTCTATACAGTCAGCACAAACAAGACCAGAAACTGACTGTGGCTTAGATCATGAACTCCTTAATTCCAAATTCAGACTTAAATTGAAGAAAGTAGGGAAAACCACTAGACCATTCAGGTATGACCTAAATCAAATCCCTTACGATTTTACAGTGGAAGTGAGATACAGATTTAAGGGACTAGATCTGATAGACAGTGTGCCTGATGAATTTTCCAGTGATTTGGTCTTCACATGAGGTGGTCAAAATATTAAAGCTTCAGCTTAATGGACAGCTTAATGTTGAACATCCGTCCTTCTAATGAGTATTCAGGATTGGATTGCTATCCTTTAGGATTGACTAGTTGTATCTCCTTGCAGTCTAAGGTACTCTCAAGTGTCTTCTCCAACACCACAGTTCAAAAGCATCAATTTTTTGGTGCTTGGCATTCTTAACAGTACAACTCTCACATCTGTACATGACCCTTGGAAAAGCCGTAGAGAATATGTAAAATTAACGTAGGAATATTGATGATAGTAATGTCTACCCAGTAGATTCATGTGAGGACTAGTACAGTTCTTTATTAGTATGAATCTATTATGAACTGATTTTTATATATAGAGTTATTCTATATGAATCATATAATCTTTATTATATGAGTCTAGTGGGTGGACATTGCTATCAGCAGTATTCCTACCCTAAATTATATATATTTCCCTAAATAATATATGCTAGAGACACTGCTCAAAATTCAAGACTGGTATAACTCCAAACCATTCTGCCATCCCGTCTTCTGCAACTAATTTTAGTTTAGTTTAAAGTCAGAGTGAATGCACACTCTGGTGAATGCACAAAAAGTTGTGTCTGGGTGTAACTAGATGCCCCTTGGAAAGTGCTGTGAGAGAGAGCCCACCTCCCTCACCATGCAGCTTTCATATTGATTCCAGAAAGCAGAAATACCCTTGTTGACAGAGTGACAACAGGATATTCCTGATTATGAGACATGTTTGGAAAAGCCAGTGACCAGAGCTCATATGTCATTTACTTAGAAAATTTGCAAGTCAGCATCAGTGCCAAGTCAAGTTGCTTTCCTTCAACTGAGCCCCCTCCTCTCCGCCCAATGACCTCAAGCATGGAAGGAGAGTTGTAGCAAGGGCCAAGTGGTTTACTATGGGTTTGTCCCTCCTCACTATGTGTGTGGATTCCTGAGGTGACTACAGAATCAAATGTGTATTTGGCTTATTGTCATTTTATTTCATCATGTGTGTGTGTGCTCAGTTGCATCTGACCCTTTGGGACCCTGTGGACTATATAGCCTGCCAGGATCCTCTGTCCACGGGGTTTCCCACTCAGGAATATTAGAGAGGGTTGCCCTTTCCTACACCAGGGTTCTCCCCAACCCAGGAATCACATCCACAACTCTTACATCTCCTGTATTGGCAGGCAGTTTCTTTACCACCACAGCATCTGGGAAGCCCCAGATGCTTCCTAGATTCATCACCTTATCTCCTATTTTATAACCCATCCTTGAAAGCATATTTCTTATTTCCTAGTCTGGAGCTATGGTATCTTTGAGCTCCATCCAGCTTCCTCAAGAGGGTATGAGGATCCATATGCCAGGGCCCAATATGCTTCTACCCATAGTTTGGGAAGCTCCAATTTATGTGTGGCAGGAGTGGCAGGGCTCTTGTGGGCACACATTTGTCTAACCCTGAGACCCACTTTGAAGAAAGATTCAATTTTATGTAGTCCCCAAAACAGATCCAAATTCCTCTGTAACTAATGAGAAAGGAAAATGACAAAGGTCTTGTGGATAAAGATTCTGGGGTCACAATTCAGCTAATATTTCATCAACTTTTATCATTAAAACTCTGTTTTTCACCTTACTAGACAGCATGTTTTATTTCCTTTGTATTATTCCATTTCAGAAGCTATCAGAATGTCCTCCACAAGCCTAATTCCTTTCTCACTCCCTGCATGACTATTCCACCCAGAAGAGCTGAAATCCCTTGAATTGTGCCCATCTGTTACTCTCAAAGCCTGCACCTTGTGGAGACTTAGCTAATCCCTCTATATCTGCAAAAGAAGTCCTTTGGCCCTTGTTGCCACATTTCATAGCTTGTCTAGGAAGTATCTCCCACCCTGTGACAAGGTTTCTCTCATTCTTGCATGTTTCAGATGTTAACTATTAGATATTCAAACTACCTCACAATTGCACTCATCTCACATATTAGCAAAGTAAGGCTCAAAATTCTCCAAATGAGGCTTCAACACTTTGTAAATTGAAAACATTCAGATGTTCAAGCTGGATTTAGAAAAGGCAGAGGAAATAGAGATCAAATTGCCAACATCCATTGGATCATAGAAAAAGCAAGAGAGTTCCAGAAAAACAACTACTTCTGCTCGCAATCCAGCACTCTTGCCTGGAAAATCCCATGGACGAAGGAGCATGGTAGGCTGCAGTCCATGGGGTCACGAAGAGTCAGACACTACTGAGCAACTTCCCTTTCACTTTTCACTTTCATGCATTGGAGAAGGAAATGGCAACCCACTCTGGTGTTCTTGCCTGGAAAATCCCAGGGACAGGGAGCCTGGTGGGCTGCCGTCTATGGGGTCGCACAGAGTCAGACACGACTGAAGCGACTTGGCAGCAGCAGCAGCTGCTTTATTGACTAGCCAAAGCCTTTGACTGTGTGGATCACAACAAACTGTGGAAAATTCTTAAAGAGAAGGGAATGCCAAATCACCCGACCTGCCTCCTGAGTAACCTGTATGCAGGTCAAGAAGCAATAATTAGAACCAGACATGGAACAACAGACTGGTTCCAAATTGGGAAAAGAGTACGTCAAAGCTGTATATTGTCATCCTGCTTTTTTAACTATGTATAGAGTACATCATGCAATATGCCATGCACGCACAAGCTGGAATCAAGATTGCTGGGATAAATATCAATAACCTCAAATACAAAGATGACACTACCCTTATGGCAGAAAGCAAAGAGGAACTAAAGAGTCTCTTGCTGAAAGTGAAAGAGGAGAGTGCAAAAGTTGGCTTAAAATTGAACATTCAAAAAATGAAGATCATCACATCTGGTCCCATCACATCATGGCAAATAGATGGGGAAACAGTGGAAAAAGAGTAAGAGACTTTATTTTCTTGGCTCCAAAATCACTGCAGATGGTGACTGCAGCCATGAAATTAAAAGACACTTGCTCCTTGGAAGAAAAGCTATGACCAACCTAGAGAGCATATTAAAAAGCAGAGGCATTACCTTGCTGACAAATGTCTGTCTAGTCAAAGCTGTGGTTTTTCCAGTAGTCATGTATGAATGAGAGTTGGACCATAAAGAAAACTGAGTGCCAAAGAATTGATGCTTTTGAACTATGGTGTTGGAAGACTCTTGAGAGTCTCTTGGACTGCAAGGAAATCCAACCAGTCCATCCTAAAGGAAACCAGTCCTGAATATTCATTGGAAGGACTGATGCTGAAGCCTGAAACTCCAATACTTTGGACACCTAATGCAAAGAACTGACTCATTTGAAAAGACCTGATGCTGGGAAAGATTGAAGAAGAGAGGAGAAGGGGATAACAGGATGAGATGGTTAGCTGTCATCACTGAATCAATGGACATAAATTTGAGCAAGCTCCGTGAGTTGGAGCTGGACAGGGAAGCCCGGCGTGCTGCAGTCCATGGGGTTGTAAAGAGTCAGACATGACTGACTGAACTGAACTGAATTGAACTGAACTGTTGAGATGGATACCATCCTGTGCTTCTGGCTAGCTAAATGAGCTAAGAGATATTTGACTTCAAAGAGCATTAGGGTTAAAAGTCAGGAAACAGAAACTTGCAGTCACTACTTTATTGTTTCTGAGATCCTTTCAGTGGCACAGTTTCCTAACCTGTGAGATCAGAGGTGTGGAGATGATTTAGGAAGATAATTTCCAAGGCCACTTTAAACTTATAGCAAACATTAACATGTTTCAGAATTATCTTTTACATTGTTTTGGAGAGCTACCTTATCAAAATTATAATGGAGCATCATATAGTAGCAGCTGAGAATGACCATCTCAATAAACAAAATTTCTAGAGAGATCTTTGTGCACACAACACTACTGAGTGATCACAATATAGTTTCATACAAGAGAAAAAAATCAATCTTTCCTTTTTATCTTTTTTCCTACCTTTGTGCTGAGAAAGTGTAAATAGAGAATATATCTGCCTTGTCAGGTTCAGTCAGGTATTGGCTTTCTTTATAGGAAAAGAGATTTACTAAAGATCAAAATTAATATTGAAAATTCTGTCAATAGTTTCATAAGCAAACAAGAAGTTAGTCAAATTCCCTACCCTCCTGATATAACTGTGCCCTGTGGATTCCATTCCACTTTTAATTAAAAGTATATTAAAGAGGTAAATATATTTCCTGCAGTCTCTATATATTTATTTCCTGCAGTCTACAAAGACACTTAGATATAATTGATGATGAAGTGGGAAACTAATATAAAGGAATCAAAGAAACTTTGGTTTGAGGTGAAGAATATAAAGGATCTAAATTGTTCATTTCCTAAGTAACTTTAATTCAAAATAATCAATATTCCACTAAAGCATATTTTGGGGTGGCTTGCCCTGGGCCCCCAAATTAGCTAGTGTAAGAATTATTGATGCCACTTCTTTCTCACTCAACCACAATCTCTCTTGCTTTCTTTCTCTTCCCAAATCACCTGGCCCAGAGGAAGAGACTGATAGGCCTGGAACTAAAGTGCCCTATGCCATACAAGACATATTTGAAATCAATTCCCAAACCTCTGAAGATAGAGGGCAAAAAAGTAGCAAACCTGGCAAAGTAAAAATATTCAATCCTTAAGGACACATTGATTGTGACTTTATTATAAACACTTAAGCTAACTAATATTCTTGCCTGGAGAATTCCATGGTCAGAGGAGCCTGGCAAGCTGGAGGCCGTGGGGTGGCAAACAGTCAGACATAACTGAGCGACTAATACTAACTAACAGAGGATTTAAGGTAAAAATTTAAGAGACAGTATCAGATGTTTTTTCTGCAGCTTCAGTTGTTTACACTGTGCTTTTCACCGTGTGGATTGGACTATATCTTCCACTCTCTCTCTTAGGGAGTGCCAGTGCAAGAAATACCTCCTGTGACTGAGTCAGATATGAGTGTCTAGGATTCTAAGACAGAAAAGGCTTTTGTCTTTCTGTACTGATAGAAAGGAAGATACTCTCTTTGTTTAAGAACTAAAATATTATTCTCTAAGAGAAATAATTCAGAAGTCAGGAATTAGGAATGAGTCTGTGATGTTTGGGTTGTAAAAAAATGAATTGCACAAATCTGTATTTTAGGTTCTGGATATAAATTTGAAGTAATAGGAAGAGCCAAAAGTGAAGTAATTATAGCCATTCTTCATAATTTACGCTAATTATGTGTATCAGTCAGGGGCCAGCAGGAAGCAGATGGCTCACTCAGAAGGTTTAATTCAAGAGTACTTCACTGAAGAAGAGCTATAAACAGAGATATCAGTGGACTTTGAGCAATGAATAATGAATATTTATAAAAATCAGGCAATAGTCTTATTTCTAGGACTGTAGTTAGAATTGAGATAAAGTACATGAAAATATCTACTACAGTGCTGGAATCATAATGTACCTTTGAAAATACTAGATTTTTTTTTCCTTCTTCTTCTACAGATATTTGTGATTACCCTCTTTGGGCCCTTTGTCAGGTAATATATTTTAAATTGGAATATGAAGTCCCCTAAAGAGTGTCTAGTTATTAAACAGTAGATGATGAATAAATATAGCACTATATTAAATAGAATTGGATCTTTGTCCTAAAACATCTATTGTACAGTGGGGATAAACAGGTGTGCACATAGAAGTATGCTCTACAATGAGTAAGAAAAAGTTAGAGCTAGGCCTCTCCAGTAGCCCTAGTGGTAAAGAACCTGCCTCCCAATGCAGGGGACATAAGAGACGTGGGTTTGATCCCTGGGTTGGGAAGATCCCCTTTAGTAGGAAATGGCAACCCACTACAGTATTCTTGCCTGGAGAATCCCATGGACAGAGAAGCCTGGAGGACTACACTCCATTGGGTCACAAAGAATTGGACATAACGGAAGAAACTTAACACGTGCATAGGACACTAGAGTACACAGTGACTATTGAGAGCTAACATGGTAAAACGTTCAAAAAAGACTGACTCTACAAATATGAGAACATCTGGACACACATGCGGGGTAAGGAAAATTGTGCTATACTTGGGGATTTCTTAAGCA